>JAREYC010000002.1:18962500-21362500 GCA_030015325.1 Cryptoblepharus egeriae
TGGAACAGAGCCAAGGCTTGAGCATTTTGTCCTTAATCAAACCTTGTGCCCACGTGAAACATTTGTAGCTTTTGTTCTTTTTAAGAATAACAAACTTCTAGCCTTTGTTGTTATTTGCAATAATTGTTAATACCTTGGAAAGCTGTGCAGGGGTAGGCTCCCAGCACTGAGAGGGTTGGTTCAATCTTTTTTGTCTCACAACACACTGACAGTTTAATAAAAACTGTCAAGGCACATCATCAGTTTTTTAAGGCACACCATACTGTTGATGCTCACATCCCCCAATGACCCAAAACTTCCTGTGACACACTTACAGACCATTTGCAGCATAGCACAAAATGGCAGTTCTGGAGTAACTGCATCTCTAAGCCAAATTCTGTATGTGAAATAAGTGACACTCACTCGGTTGTGGAACTTGGGTTTTGTTGCAAATGTAGGTTGCGTATGGTTGTAAGTATATGGCCTATATCCTAAAGTGAAATTAAACCACTTGCTAGAGGGTGATGTAACTGCGTGGACCCGTAACTGCTATGGATTTTGCCCAGTGTCTGCTTGCAGTAAGCCCTTTTGAAAGAAGCTGGAAGTTTCTCATAGTACTAAGGTATGTTCTGTCTTCTCAGGATATGCGCAAAGGAAAGTTTGCGGAAGGGGAGGCTACGCTGCGCATGAAGCTGGTGATGGAAGATGGGAAGATGGACCCTGTTGCTTATCGCATTAAGTACACCCCTCACCACCGCACTGGAGATAAATGGTACATGGGGTTTGTGGTGCCATTCCTGTTATGCTGGGTAGCGTTGGGCTCTGACTTCCTTGAGCATCGCCTTTGGGCCTGAAATATATATATTTCTATATGAAATATAGACAGTTTAGGGGAAAGGAGACATTTCTGGTTGTGGGTAGGTATGTTACAATGTTTAATCTTAAGCTGTGTCTTAGGAGTATTGAGCCTCATTTTTATCTGGGGTCTGGAATGTGGTTTTACACATCACATGTATAGAGGGGAGATATTTTGTGGGTCAGTGCCTCTAAAGATGGGGTGTGAATGTTCCTTCACTGCTATAAATCTTTGTAGTCCTGGAGTTAGAAGATTTGGCTTCCAGGCTGCTTTTAAAAGTAAGAGGGCATGCAGACTCCAATAGGGTAGTAGGAAGCATGAAAGCTTTTTGAATTATAGCTTTTGATTAGATGGGAAAGTGAGGACTACAGATGGTGTTCCTGGCAATCTGAGCCCTTAGTTCTTGCACTGCAGGTGTATCTACCCCACATACGACTATACACACTGCCTCTGTGACTCCCTGGAGAACATCACTCACTCGCTGTGCACCAAAGAATTCCAGGCCAGGTGAGACAAATACTTGTAGCTCTTATACTTGAGATCCATGTGTAGGGTCTCCTCTCCATTGAAGAAGGAATAGGCTGTAACTATGCCTTGTGGCACATCTAGTTGCATGCTGCAAATCTGGCCACAGTTTTTGGAAGACCTGAACTGCTCTCTGAGTTCTTGATCCTTTGAGTTCTCTGAGCCAACGCAGAACCTCTTCTCCCTGGTGAGAGGTTCAGTTATGCACGTTCAAGCAGATGCTCTTTCCCCGACAGACGCTCCTCTTATTTCTGGCTCTGCAACGCGTTGGATGTGTATTGTCCAGTCCAGTGGGAATATGGGCGCCTCAATCTCCTCTACACAGTGGTCTCCAAACGCAAAATAATTCGCCTGGTAGAAGCAGGTGCTGTCAGGTGAGTGGCGTGACATGCATGCATTTGTGTTGGAGGACACCTTGGAGGGATGTCGGAAAGCTGGGCACTGCTCTCTCCTGCATCCTGTTAGCCATTGCTAGTGTCACTGCATAATCATTGTTAGTGTTGACATTGCAGGGACTGGGATGATCCACGGCTCTTTACTCTGACAGCGCTGCGACGCAGAGGCTTTCCAGCGGAGGCCATCAATAACTTCTGTGCAAGGGTGAGGACACATTTTGCGTAGATTGGTGTGGCATAGCCAATGGAATGTAATTGTTGAATGAAATTGTTGGTAGGACAAGTCAGGCCCAGTTTTAGATCTTTTTGGCAACAGAACCTTAGCATTTCTGTTTTCTTGGGAGTATAGTATGATCTGTGAGACATACTGAAAGTGGGTCTGCTGTGGGAAAGCCATAGCTACTGCACAAAGATGGACCTGATTTGGATCATTGTTGCAGGGAACCCACTGGGCAGTTGTTACAGCAGTGGTATTCAAAGTGGGGGGTCAGGTCCCCATTGGGCCTCAGGTCAGGAGGTCATGAAAGGGTGGGATCCACCATCTTGGAATTTGGCAGTTGTCTTTCCTGAGAGTGAGTCTCATTGAATACAATGGGACTTACTTCCAAGTAGACCTTGAGGAGATCTGGCATCATAGTGATGTCACATCCTGGTAGGTTTGACATTCAACACTGACTGACTCCCAACTCCCAACAGGTGGGTGTCACAGTTGCCCAGTGCACAATGGAGCCACACATGCTAGAGGCCTGTGTGCGGGAAGTGCTGAATGAACAGGCACCTCGTGTCATGGCTGTTTTGGAACCCCTACGTGTGACCATCACCAATTTTCCTGCACCTCACAAAGTAAGCATATGCTCTTTGGGAAGAGGGAAAGAGATGGGCTGGCATTTCAGTCCACCTCATGGTATCTAGACGCTTCTGCCTTTATTCCAGACCATAGAAGTCAGTGTACCAAATTTCCCTGCTGATGAGAGCAAAGGCTTCCATAAAGTCCCCTTCCAGTCAACGGTCTACATCGAACAGAGTGACTTTCGAGAGGTGAGCCTGGTGGAAAGAGATGGTGGACACCAAGGGACAGAGTGTCCGCAGGGGTGGGAGGGAGAAGAAATTGGCTGCCTCAGCCAGGGACTTGAGTCTCTTGCTTGAGTGGGAGGTTGTTTCACCAACTGTATGTCTCCTGATTGCCAATTGTAGAAAAGAAATATGCTCTTCTTTTCTGCTTATGGGCTTCCTCTGCAAGGAAAAGCCAGTTAGACCACTGTGGAAACTGCTAGACTAGATGCATCCTTGGCCTGAACCAGCAGGACTTATGTTCTCATGAGAGCAGGTGGGGATGTAGAAGAAAGTCACTCAGACCTCATGTATGTGAACTTTTGATGGGCTTTTCTCTGATGACGAATGACTTGATGGATTCAAATGACTTACATAGCTACGGTTGTGTTCAAGATATCAGAATTTTCCTTCTAATGCAGAATCTGATGGATCCTGCAAAATTCTATTTAATTTTAACTATTTAAGCAAAGTTTAAAGACTATTTAAGCTCATTGAAAAGCAGTGGAGCAGTACATAGATTTGTCCTGTGGATGGATGACGTGCTATATTTCTTGTTGTACTTGAGAAGAAGTATGAGTAATTTCTGTTCAACTTCTTGGAAAGCGTTAGGATAAAGGGGGTGGTCTGGGTGAAGCTACTTTAAAGGGATGGAATGGCACAAGTCCAGTGATTTTCCAAGGGGGGGTTGCAACTTTATTTCAGAGGGTCGCAAAAAGCTGGGTGCCGCCATCTTGGAATCTGGCATTAGGCACGGACATCTTGGAATGGGGCAATTCATACTTTCCTAGGAGTAAGGCTTACTGAACACAATGGGATTTACTTCAAATAGACATGGAGGACATCAATGATGTCACTTTCTGCCACAACATAACATCCAGAATGATGACTTGAGAGCCACTGCTCTAGTTCCTTTGGCTTGCAAGGAGTCCCTGTACCTCTGGGAGCCTACTGCAGCTTGCTGTGAATTCAAGCAAGCCCTTGTGCCTGTGAAAGCAATGAGATCCTGAGGATTGCATCGCTGCATTCCCCCCCCCCCCCCACTGCACTCCTCCCTACCCTGCAGCATTGTACTGCTGCTCTCTGGGAGAGTTTGAGAACCTCACACTTAACGTACTCAGCTTGTGAAATTTGAGTTTTCTGACATAAAACTGGGAGGAGGGAAAGCCAGAAAAACATTAATTACCAGCTGTGCATGCTTTTGCTGGTTGACTCTGAAGCAGAAGATGTCACCTATCAGTTGTTGCAAAATTGGCAACATGGGATTGAGTCTAGACCTTTTTCCAAATTCAAGATGTACCATATTTCCCGGCTTATTACACGCACCGGGCCATGAGACGCACCAAAGTTTAGAGGAGCAAAACAAGAAAAAAAATATTCTGAACCAAATGGTGTACTAATATATTTAATAAAATATAGCAGAATAATTTTTCAACCATGTAAAGTCAACAGTGGTATTAAGAACCGTCTTCACTGTCATTAACAAATGAGGAAAGACTTTAAGCTTCAACTCTAGTGTCAGTGATTTGCAACTTTTGCACAAATCTCATTGCAAATGATCAGACAACATTTTGCACAATCTCATTGTAAATAGTCCAGGAAGGCAGGTAAGTTGGGGGGGTTCTTTTGGGGGGTAGGTAGGGAAATGTGAGGGGATCTAGATAGATAGGGAAGAGTGAGGGAGGCACAGGCATGGAGCAGGAGGGACCAGGTCTTGTGCATGTCTACTTTGGAGCAAGTCTCCAAGCCAGGGAAGGCTGCTTAGGATTGCAACTGTGCCAGGGTGACCAGCTGCCAAACCCAAAATTCCTGAACCCCAAAGCTAAAATTCCTACCCTCCCAAGCCAAAATTTCTACCTGCTTAAAATAATTGGCAAAAAAATGTATTTTTTTGTTTTTATATTTTTGATTTTTACTTTTTTGGCCATAACTTTTGATAGGAAGGAGATATCTCAAAACTGATTGATGCATTGGATTCTGCTCTTCAATACGAATCCAATGACATATGACATGATGGGTTAAGGTGCTCCAGGATTGGCCCTATCACTCTATCAGACGCACAGACATTACCCCCCCCCCTCTGGGGAGGAAAAAAAGTGTGTCTTATAAACCGGGAAATACTGTACTTTGCATCAGCTGATTTCTGCTTGAAAGATAATTTCAAGAAAAGTATCTTCAGATTGCTCATCACATTACTGATTTTGATGGGAGTGTAATTACTGCTTGCAGTATCTACTACTCCTATAATCTACTTCTCTGCAGTAGATAAAAGTTTGCGGTTGTCTGTTGCTCTTGCATTTTCTGGACAAGAGCCATGTCCGCATTGCATATTAATTCACTTTCCATTGTGACAAAGTTTAGGCTCTGTAACTTGCAGTGAATCTGAAGGTGGCATTGACTCCTTCCAGGACTAGAAGCACATTCTCTGGCCTTATGTCACCTTATGCCAGGGCAGCTGGACAATCTCTGCATGATTTTTCTCTATTCTCTTAATGAAAACCGTGCAATCACATAGGCTTTCTGTGTGAAAGAATTGCAGCCACACATTGAAAACTGCATTCAGATAAACCTCTATGTCTTTGGTTTCCCTGGCAAAACCGTGCTGTATAGTTTATTAACTGGATCCAAGCTATGTACTCCACACTTCAACAAAATGCTAGTCTGTTACCCATTCTGTTCCTTACTTGTGTATTGTATGTAAGTCATGATTGGTTCAAAAATATCACTGTACACTGCCCAATCTGTATATTACTGGTGTACACTTTTGAGTGTGTGTCTATCTGTGCCCACATACAGTTGACCCATTTATTGAAAATGGGTCTACTCTTTTTCTTTTCTAACTCAGATCTTCCTCCCCACTTTTCTCAGAATGTTGGCATAGCCAGTTTTTATTTTATTGTCTCCTAAGTCTGCAGATAAGTTATATATAGTGCTCACCTGGAATGTTGGCACACCTGACTAAAGGTACTGACTTGTACATGCATATTTAGCCATAGCAGGCAAGCCTTGATCTGAGACTGGAACTGCCTCTACAGCAGTGGTTCTCAATCTTCCTAGAGCCGTGACCCCGTTATAAGTTCCTCATGTTGTGGGGACCCCCAACCATAAAATTATTTTCATTGCTACTTTATAACTAACTTTGCTACTGTTATGAATCGTAATGTAAATATCTGATACGCAGGATGTATTTTCATTGTTACAAATGAAATGTGTATTCTATGCACATACTGAACACAATGGGATTTATTTCAGAGTAGACATGCATAGGACGGGGCCCTGAGGCTGCAGTCCTATCCACATTTACATGGGAATAAAGGCCCCCCTGACTATAATGGGATTTATTTCAGAGTAGGCATGCATTGAATTGGGCCCTGAGGCTGTCAGTCAGCCCCAGTGCATGCGCAGCTACAGCCGGAGGTCTGGCAAGCCTGACCTGGCCCCCTGCACCAGAGGTCTTTAGGCGACCCCCAGGAAACCTCTAGGCGACCCCAAAAGGGGTCTGGACCCCCACTTTGAGAAACGCTGCTCTACAGAGTGTGGAAGCTCTTTCTGCAGAGGTGACCATTTGGTGCATATATTTAGGTGCACATTATTCCATCTGAGCCAGATGTGCACTGCAGGGGCTTCCTTCTGACCCAAAGATTCCTGAGGAGGGAAAAAGAGATTACAAGATCCTAGTCCTGTAACAGCTAGTAAATGAATATAATGTTTGCACATGTGATGGCTTATTCAATTAACAGAATCTTTTGATGCTAGTTTCTCTTTTTCACCAGGTGCTAGAAAAAGGCTACAAGCGCCTGGCACCTGGCCAACCAGTGGGGTTGAGGCACACTGGCTACGTTATCACTGTCCAGAATATCATTAAGGTGAGTGTGCCTGGGCGTTTATGGCCTTTTTCTCTACTGCTGTCTTTGTAGAGACAAGAAAGACCAAGGATCCAAAAGATGCTGTTCTACTAAGGAAGGTGCACCAACTGTGGTGCTAGGTTCAGTGCAATGTAGTATGGCTCCAGCAGCTAAGCTTGCTGCAGATTGGGAATGCATATAAATAATTCAAGGTATCTAGTCTCTAAGGATGACTCAGTGGACAGCTCTGGGTGTGGCAAGTGTATCCTTAAGCCATGTCTCTATCTTGGGGTGGTGCACATGGAAAGGACTGAGACTGCTTGCTCAACGCAAGGGGGTTGTTTAGAAGATCAACAACCACGCCTAAAAACCTGAAGTGTGATGGCAAAATAGACCAAGTGACCCCATGGAGTTGTCCTCCCCATCTATGTCTAGGACACCAATGGACATGTCCAAGAGCTAGAGGTGACCTGCACAAAATCGGAGACAGCAGAGAAGCCCAAAGCTTTCATCCACTGGGTGTCAGATCCGCTAGTGTGCGAGGTTCGACAGTATGAACGACTGTGAGTACCAGATTGTGCTGAATTTTTAGAGCCTTCAAAATTTAGCTGAGCTGCTTGACCTTTCTTTGTGCAGAGCTATGGCTTAGTTCACCATCTTGCACAGTCTGATTAGAGATGTGCAAAAGAGGGTACATCCAATACTTTATCTCTTTCCTTCCCCCTTAACCCATCCATTTTGGCATTGTAGAATATTGGCATCTATTTAGAATTAGGTTCCTATATGTTTTTGAGTTTATCATGTGTGACCCCCCCCCCAAAAAAAAAAAACCATCTTTATGCCTTGGAGAAAAAGTTGATTGATATGATTGCTGTGTGGAAGGAATGGGGACATCTGATTGCAGACTGGAAGTTAATGACTTATTTATATGACAGTATGGCTCTGCTCTGCCATCTTGTACAATAGAGAAGGTATACCGCCCACCAAGATGGCAGAGCAGTCATACAGACATATCAGATGTCCCCATTCCTTCCACACAGCAATCATATCAGTTGTCCCGCTTCAAAAGAAGGCGTTCCTCTTGGGAAAACAGTGGTGTCACTGCTTTCTTCAGTGAAAATGTCCAAACAAATAAGAACTCAACAACGTCCTGCTAAACAAGAAAACAGGGTCTGCCTTGCCCAGTTTGCTCTGTTGATTCAAGCATTGTGGGTCTAATGTGTCTGAATAGTAGCATGGTACAAGAAACATCAAACCAACAAAGGACTGGGCCAGTTCCACAGAGACTAAGCAAAGACTTCGCCCATTCATGCTAATGATACGTCACTAGTCCTTGGCCGTTTCAGCTTGCAGCCAGACCCATCCACAGTATGAATATATCCTTTTACCTTTCAGGTTCCTGCACAAAAATCCTGAAGATACCACAGAGGTGCCAGGGGGCTTCCTGAGTGATGTCAATCCTGTGAGTGCTAAGCCTAGAAAACACTCCATACCTTGCAGTTGGGTGAACCTGGGGTGGTGATGGGGTGGGATGGAGGAAAGAATGTACATGAATAAAAGGAACAGGCTGGGAGAAAGCAGCAGTACTAATGTTTACCTTTCCTCCCCCTAGTTTTTTTTCTCCATGGCAGCCTGGAGAAATGGTGACAGTTGGCCCAAGGTCATCCAGTACATATGACTTTAATAGCTGAGTTGGATATTCAGAATGCCAGATGCAGAGGAGGGCACCAGGACGCAGGTGCCTTATGTGCAATCTGAGGCATCTGATGGGCTGATGTGTGATTGGACTTGATGGGTTTTTGGCCTGATCCAGCAGAGGCTCTTCTTATGATTTGTATCTGGCTCTCCTAAACCTTGGATCTTGTGCTCAAACCATTACACTACCTCACCATGTTTATCAGGATAAGAGCTACTATGTAGAGCACATGGGTACCTCAATTCTTGACCTGTGACATATCTTTAATCTGTGAGGATTTGACATGGTGGCTTGTTGGAAGCAGCGTCAGGGCTAAGTTCCAATCTTGTTATCCCTTCCCAACTATAGAACTCTCTCCATGTGATTGAGGAGGCTCTTGTGGACAGATCGGTGTGTGACGCAAAGCCCTTTGCCAAATTCCAGTTTGAGCGGCTTGGCTACTTTTCAGTAGATCCTGACAGCAATGATAAAAAGGTTAGTTCTAGAAAAGCTGCACTGCACAGATTTGAAGGGAAAGGTCAACCTTGATCTTTTGTCTGATGTGAACCAGGTACCAAAAGTGCTCCCTTTTTAATGCCACCTGTTTCTTTTGCAGCTTGTGTTTAACCGGACAGTGACCCTGAAGGAGGATCCTGGCAAGGTGTGATGAAGCATCCCTGATGGTTTCTACCCACGCACAATGCTGCTTAGCAGTCACTCCCCCTGCTCTCACACTGGTGGAGTTGGAGACAGAGACAGCAGCACCAGCACACTTGTCTGCTCTCGTGCCATAGTTGCCTTAACCTGCATCTTGGATATGGATTCAATCGCATCAATAAAGAGGCACCTCTCAGCTATTTCTTGTGTTGGTGATGGTCAGAGTGTGGGTGGCACTTCTTTGCTGGTTCTCCTTGATGAGTGTGGTTTGTAGTAACAACACCTTTTGAAAACAGTCTATACTTCATTCTGTCTTGTTGTTTAGTAACAACACTTCAGGGATGGCCAAGTTAGTGCTCTAGATCCACCTTTCCTAGACAGAACGGGAAAAGGCGATGGTCTTCGTGCCTTATTTATGGGCTTTCCTGGAGCATCTGGTTAGGACAGCATTCCTTACTGTTTCCAATAAAAGTTGGGAAACACTGGCAGTATTTGATGGAAGCTCAGAAATTAAACTGGGTAAGATTTCAAAGTGGTCATCTGCTATGGTTTTTATATTCCATACAGTGACCAAGCCTCCAATACTTGTCTCTTAGCTGGAAGGGGAGGGGAGCATGCAGCATTTGTGGTTGAGTTATTGAGTGAAAGATATTCCTGTGACTCATTACAATGAGAAATTGTAATTTTCCTGTCTTGGGATAATGGGACTCTGAAGCAAGCCAGAGGAAAAATAGTAGGATTCTGTGGCTAGCTGGAGGTTTGGTCAAAATGTAATAGCTACTGAGACAAGGGGTTATTGCCAAGAGAGAAGTGTATGCAGATCATGATCCAAGCAACCACTTGGAGGATTGGAGTTTCATAGCTGCGAGGGTGGAAAAACTGGAACAGAATCCTAAATAGTTCCAGTTATACACGTCTGAGTGAAAGAGAGAAAAGATTCCTGGGGTTAATAACCAGCACGCTCCTCGTCCATCAAGCAGAAAGCACGCTTGATGTCTGTCTGTTGCTGAAACAGTGACTGGAATGGTTATGAGTTGGACACTGGGCAGGATTAGCATCTTCATGATCATAGAAGAGCTGTATCTCGATTGAAGATGCTTCCAAGAATTGCCCAGGATTGGGGCAGAACGTTAGATTTCATGCAGACAACAAAGGTGACTGGATTTTTACATTAGAACCAAGACTTCTTAGACAAGTCTCTTGACAAGGTTCAGTCTTGCTTCCATAGAAGTCAATGCCAAACAAGAGGTGAATCAGAATGATTAGAAACTTGTTTCTCATAAAGGAAGAAAATTTGCTGTGTCCCACTACTTGCAGCATGGGTACAGCCCTGCCTTGCCACAGAATCCTCCATTTTGTGTGAACAACACAAGTGCTACTGCAGCTGCCTTACATGCTGGTTGCGCTCTTAATCCAGGTGGGTAGCTGTGCTGGACTACTCCTGCAGCTCTCGTTGCAAAAATAAAAGAGACCCTGCATCGTGGCGGGAATATTATAGTGGACCCGCACTTTGTATTCAGTGAATTAGTATGTTAATTCCATCTAGGGAATACCGGTATGTTACTTCATAAATTCCTATAAACAGTTAAAAAGTACCGCAAGTTTCTTGTCAGTATGTTCTACACTATTCCACCCAACAGAGTCGGATTAGGCCAAAGGCATCTCTAGCCCAGCATTTTGTCCCCCTGAGGCCTTGGATCACACAAGAGATCTGCATCCTGATGGCCTCTCCTTAATCTGTCATTCTGGCATAATCTAAAATGAGGAGGTTGCACTTGCCATCATGGCTTGTAACTCCAGAAATTTGGCTCCAGAAAGTTGTCCTGTCCCCTTTTAAAGGCATCTAGTCCAGAAGTCATCACCACATCTTGTGGTAAGGAGTTCCACAAACAAATTAAACATTGGGTAAAGAAATATTTTCTTATATCTACTAATTTTGCCAATACATAACTCAATTTTAGTGCCCTGGTTCAGACAGCTTCTGAACACATGCTCAGACTGGGCATGTTTTAACTAACAATAACTGAGCTTACAGTTCTTTCACACAATAATCTATGTCTGGTTTTCCTGTTAGCATAATTTAGAAGTACAAAACAAGCCTCAACAGCCTGTTTTTACTGCAAATTACCCAGGTCTGTATCAGTCGATTCTGAGATACATTTTGTCTACCTTTCTGTAATGTGCCAGTTTATAATATCAAATTCAATGTGGAACTGATACAGTGTATCTTTATATAAAATCAGGTTGGGGAAAAACTAGCAGGCTTTTGGTTTGTTAGAAACTATTGTGTCGCTATTAAAGCCGGAGTCTTAATGAAAATCCTTCATCGTTCCTATACTGAAATCCACGTAGAACAAACACATGAAGTGGCCTGGCAAGGGAGAGATTTGAAACCGATCACAGCAGATAGTCTTGCTGGTACCTCCAAACAAGAACAGTGCACAACCTGCTGCATGAGTTAGAAGTGGTCCAATGCAACTGGAACACTTTTTGGATACTGGTGGACACTAGGTGTTTAGAAAAGGAGACACTATTTTTCCCTTTCCTAAACACCTGGCTACCTTTCCATGCTTCCCCATTTTACATCAATCATCTAAGGGGACCACACCAGTTGTAGGAACAATGTGATGATGATGATGATGACAACGACAACGATAAGTACTGTGAGGTTAGGCAGGGTGGGTGTCATTGACCCAAAAATGCACTTTGTGGCTAAAGACAGTTTATATCTGGGGCACCCTAGTTTGAACCTTCATCACTCCACCATATATGTTCCAGAAAGCTCTATGGCCCACAGACCTGAAACATCAGCTGACATGGAAAAAGTTGTGGGACAATAGTTTGAAAACCACTGTCCAATCATCTGACTTGATCAGGGGAAGTTATAAGGGGTATTTCTGTGTTGAAATTTTATGCAGTAAAAATTTTATGCAGAAATTTTATGCACTTTCCAGAATCAGAGGAATAAAAAAGGCCAAATGTGGAAGTTAGCTTTTCCTCACCATGGATGATGGCGGACCAGACATAAGTCATATAAGTGTTGAACCAAATGAAATTGATATACAAATGTTTTTAGCTTTTATTTTGTTATACCCTTCATTTTTCTTTGAGATCCTACCTTTGGGGTGCCTTGTCTTGTTTTGTAGTTGTGACATCGTCATCCTATTCTCGGCCATGCTTGGTATCTCTTAATTATTACCTCTTGATTTCTAGCCTGGCCTTTCTAAGATCTCAGAACAGTGTATGTGGATCCTTAACCTTTTTAGCCTCACAGCAGTCCTGTGAAACCCTTGAAGTAGATTAGGCTGAATGTGGCAAATCACCCAGTGAATGTCATAGCTGAGAGGAAATTCAAACATGCTATCTGCCAGATTGCACTACCTAAACTAACAGTGCAATCCTAAGCATGTCTACTCAGAAGTAAGAGCACAATTCTAACTATGTCTATTCAAAAGTAAGCCCTACTGTGTTCAATGGGTCTTACTCCCAGGAAAGTGTCTAGGATTGCAGCGTGCCCCTACAGGTGCCCCTAAAGTAACTACAGGTGTACATAAAAGACATTTATGTTGACGTAATTATGGCACCACCTAGTGAAAACCTATGAGAAATTCATATTGCAATCCAGAGTAAATTGTTCTTACGCTGGAGCAAGGATTCGCCGTTGTTTCTCTGGATTGCGCACTATGAGCACAATCCTAACCATGTCTACTCAGATGTAAGCCCCATTGTGTCCAATGGGTCTTACTCCCAGGAAAGTGTCTTTAGGATTGCAGCCTATGTCTCCTTGTGTTCAATAGTACTTACTGCCAGGAAAGTATGGTTAGGACTGCATGCTAAATGAGACAACGGAGGAGAAAACATGCAACAATATACCTGTGGAACAGTTGGTTCAGACAAAGGGACTAAAAATCTGGAAATGGTATTTTATTCCTTCGCTCAGTGTTCTTCAGCCTGGGAATAAAATTGAGTCGTGAAGCCTCAGTTGTGCGCTTGTGGCAACTTAGAGAAATGAAAAATTTGAAGACCCCTGTACTAGAGCACCACCAGGTAAAGGGAGAAGCATCTAGTGTGCCTCTTCAGGTACCAGGAGATGGTGTCCCAGACCTGATCAGGATCTTAGCAATTGTGCTAACATAGCTTTCACAAATGCCAGTTACAGGGTATTTTCCACTCTTTCTAATAAGAATATATGGTACAGTGTGGGAAAGCCATTATGATGGTGGGAAGTGGGTCCTAATGGAGATGATGTAAGCAGGTAGAGTCCCGGTATGGGGCAGTGTCAACAATGAAGTCATAAGTCCCCCACTTACTTTATGGCACAAAAAAGGTTGAAGACCACTGATTTATACAGATAAAGGTGAATAGTCCTTAAACACAGATGCCTCTTTGAGTCTGAACTGTGTATGGATGTACACTACAGCACAGAAGAGTGTATGAGATGGATGGAGGTATTGTATAGAAATTTCCTTACATAAAGACAGGACTCCCAATCTGATTCTTAAGGACAAACAAATGAGCCCTTTTCATTTCAGACCCCACAAAAATCAATGCATTTGCATGCACCAGACAGATTTACATTTATGCACAAATTTCATATATGTGTGTGTACATACATACATACATATTCCATTTGTATACATATATTCCATTTGTGTACAGCCTCTTTCAATTGGGTTCACCATATCCCTCCCTTTCCCTGAATCCAGGCCTGGCGGCATCAATACTTGCTGCCTTCTGCTTCTGGGAAATGCTTTCTTTCTGGGAGCAGCCAAAGCAGGGAACCTGAATCAGTCATTGGCAGCTCCACCTGCCCGCACCAGGGGCTGGATGCCATACTGGGCAGCAGGGATCAGTTGCTTCTCCTTTGCCAACCTTTGTCCTTGGAAGCCCCCCTGCCCAGAGCTGTATCACCAAAGCAGGCTGTAAAGGGGAGGTTGCTGCACCTTTAAAGTCCTGCACATTTTCCACTGTGTACAAACACCAAGGTCTAAGTCTCAAAGCTGGGAACTTCAGGGCCTTTTTAAGGTAGCCTCTCCAGAGGGTGGCTGGAGAGCATCTGGACAGCTCTGTGCCCTCTGAGATCAATGAACCAGTGTCACATCTCCATGGATGCAGCCAGTGGGGGTCTAGCATGCAAAGCCACAGCTCCTAGTTGGCCTAGAGAATGACAACTGCAGTGTCACCATCTGATGGCCTGCCTGGGCCACCTTAAGTAGTCGTTGTTGGTGCTGTGGAGTGGGAGGTTGTCAGGAAGCACATGGGGATATTAAAGCAGCCTGCTGCTTGTCCTCTGCAGAGAAGGAGTAGTGCCTCTGGGGGGGTGAAAGAGGCGGGCAACATGGCCCTGCCTGGCCCTTGGACAAGCATATGCTGGGCATCCCCATTGCTCTCATTCCTGATCACATGCAACATGCATCTGGTGGTACCAAGGGTACCAATGTCCTACGGGAGAATGCATGGGATGGCTTTTGCCAGCCTCATACTACGGCTGAAATCCTATCCACATTTCCCTGGGAGTAAGTTCCATTTACTATAATGAGACTCTACTTAGAACAGTGAGTAGATGTGCATAGGATTGGGATCAAAGGCAGTTGATGGGCTTCAGTGGTTTACTTTTAGCTCTTGGAAGGTCAAAACATAATGAGAGCCATCTCTAATAGCTGTTATATATAGTAGGTATTTGGGGGAAAGTATTATTTTGGTTAACTATTGGTGCAGTAATATCTGTGCAACTTTGTTCTCACAAGATCCCTGTGAGGCAGGCTGATTCCACTCACCACTCATCCTGAAGTAGAAAAATATCTGTGCAACTATGTGTTCTCACAACATTTCTGTGAGGTAGGCTGATTCCACTCACCGCTCAATCTGATGGAGAAGACTGTCCAAATTTGTGTTTTCACAACATCGCTGTGAGGCGGGGTGACACCACTCATTTTATACTCACCACCACTTAATCTGAAGGAGTCTTTCTGTGCACCTTTGTGTTCTCACAACATCCCAGTGAGGTAAGCTGCCACCACTCATTCTGAAGAAGTTTATCAGTGCATTCTTGTGTTATCGCAACATCACTGTGAAGTAGGCTGACACCACTTATCATTCTCCAACACTCATTCTGAAGAATATCTGAGCATCTTTATGTTCTCACAACATCCCTGCAAGGTAGGCTCATACCACTCTTTTTATGACTAGGAAGTTGAAGCTGAAAAGCAGAAATTGGTATCTGTTTATTTGCTGACTTGTGGAAATGTTGAAATCACAAACCTGATTTCACACAGGCTTTACTCCATGCTAAATTAGTGTTATTCCCTTTCCAGCACGTGGATGGGAAATGCATGCTTGTTTCCTTTATCATGGGTGATTTCCAGAGTTTTCTGTTTGTGATAAATATCTTATGTTCTAGCTAGCTTTTAAACCTTTATATGTAAAGGTTTCAGGGATTTCTAGTATGGTCAAAGTGCTGGTGGGCATAGGCTGCAATCCTAAAGACACTTTCCTGGGAGTAAGACCCATTGAACACAATGGGGCTTACTTTTGAGTAGACATGGTTAGGATTGTGCTCTTAGTTTATAAATGGTTATGGGTGCAATCCTAACCTAAGCCAGCACAACTCATCTGTCTTCCCATTCCCATGGTGATGTAGGGAGGGAAGCGCATTTCTGTGCACTGGTCTAACCATCCCCTAGAAGTGGCGCAGAAAAGCCTTATAGAGCTTTTGTGATATTCTCAGGCCAGCACAGGACTTCTGCTGGGGTTTATGCCGACCTAAATGGAGATTAGGATTGCAGCCTATATCCTTCCAAGAAAGAAAAGTCTTGTTCTTGATATTTATATTACAAGCACTTGGGGGTAAAAACTGAGCTCCTAAAAGGGTAGTGTTTTTTTTTTTTTTGTATTTGTGTGAGAAATTTATGATTAATGCTTTTGCAGAGCATGTAAAACTAAAATCTCTCTGGAGTTGCCCCATTTCATATATTCCTTTCAGCTGGATATACTGATCTCAATATAAAATTCCAGCCAGAGGATTTGGGAGAAATATTGGGGTAAATTTGCTCTGGAAGAGAACAATACACTTATAATCTCAGAAATAACTGCTGTCT
The DNA here is from genome assembly GCA_030015325.1 of Cryptoblepharus egeriae. Taxonomy (NCBI): domain Eukaryota; kingdom Metazoa; phylum Chordata; class Lepidosauria; order Squamata; family Scincidae; genus Cryptoblepharus; species Cryptoblepharus egeriae. Next base: position 18,978,580 of record JAREYC010000002.1, read on the forward strand.
TTGCAAGACAAAAAGAGAGGAAATGCTCTTGAAAATTAGAAAGTGCATTCTTTTATATCAAGCTCTATGGGATATATCTTGTGGGATATATCTCTGTGGGATATATTTTTATATCTTTTGCTGTGGGATTTTGTTGGTTTTGTTGCCCATTTGCAGACCTCTTCCCCCCATCTCTGTGCACTGAAAAGGAATGTTGGAATGAATGAATGAATTCTGGTATTGTTGGAAAGAAATATATAAAAGGTGCAGTCTAAGAAATTTAACTCACCTGGACTATCTTTACATGATGATGTGGGGAGATCTGTGTATTCCCCACAACTCCAGAGTGGGGCAGAAGTGCACTTTTTGACAATCCCAGGTCATCATAAGACTTATGCCATGGTTTAGGCTGGCCTAAGCAGAGGTTTGGATTGCAGCCAAAGAGACACTGTACAATCCTAACCATGTCCACTCAAAAGTAAGCCCCACTGTGTTCAATGGGTCTTACTCCCAAGAAAGAGAGTTTAAGATTACAGCCTTAACTGAACATAGGCCTTCTTGCATTAGAGTTTACATAGAATATGATAAGCAATTGCCTTAATGCAGTTAAGAACTTTATATCAGAATATAATTGTTTGTATTAATAATTTGAAATTGGGAAGTTCTGAACTGAACCAAGAAGTGAAGATTCTATTATTAAAAGGTATTAGTGGACACTCTCCAAAAGCTTGAAGAAAAGTTATTAATCAGATGCTGGAGCTTGCCTGAGTGGTAACCTATGGTCCATCATTGCTGACTCATTTGGGAGCAGACAAGTACAGTATATCAAAAACAGTCCCTAAATTCTAACTCTCCAGTATGCAGTCAATAACTGCTTAATTAAGAATTTTCTCTGTCCAGCTCTGCTGAATGGAGGTGATGGTACCACAATTTGGAAAATTCACCCCTTGTTTTAAAAGACCTATATAGGCCCAACCTGGTTATACACAGATTTTTTTTCATACATGGATTCAACTCAACACGAATGGCCACTGCAAATCAGATTTTAAAAAACTGCTTTTCTACTATTGTAGAGAGGGAGTCATGCCAACAAACATTCAATTCTTCAGTCCCAAAATCAAACCTAGTGGGTTGCTCACTACTTATTCCATTCAGCTCAAGAGCAAGAGACCTGAAAGTGGGTCTTTAAACTTATTTTTCCATTTTTTGTTATCAATGGGAGGTTCTGGAATGGAACCCTAGTGGATAACAAGGGACACTTAAACTGGATCCTTGGCTGTTCTGTGTGGAGAGGTCTTCTCAAGCCTTGTGGTCTGTATGACTGTCCCAGATGGAAATGAAGTGACTTCCAACAAATGAAGGCATTTCTGAGGCTTTTGACTATGTCTTATCCTTTGTGGCTGGTTCATAACAGCTCTGTGGCTCAAGAGGATATCACGTGGATGCAGAGATGGCATCTCTGCATCAGGGGTAGGACAAGTAAGGGATGGAGGATGCAGGGCTCACTTGGCTACCAGGTTCATCTTCTGAACCCGCAATATCATCAGATGATTGGTGGGGAGTGCCATGGGTGGCCACAGAGCAGGGCCTTGCTCAGAAGCCCTAGCAATCTGGTACCAGCACTATGTGGATTGTGCTGAAAAATGGCTATTTATAACACCTTGCCCACACAGTACAGTACATCTTTGCTGATAGAAGGAATGTTCCACAAGATCACCTTACACAGGAAGAATGAGGTAAACATTTTACATATTTAATACCTGATATTCTACAGTGCCATTTGCCCTGTAGGTCTGAGGGCCGAATTCCCTCCAACTTTCCAGTGGTGATGCAGCCCTAAGGTAAGGACAAATGTTTCCTTATCTTGAGGAGGCCTCCATGTCTGCCTTCACACTGTAGGAAATAGCACATTGCCTGACTACACTGGCACAGGAAAATTGGACAGGATTGGATCCTAATCGAGTTAGGAATTTGTGAGGAACTGTTTAGAATCGTTTCCGAAAATCCATCAGTAGGAAAAACACAGTTCAAAACTTATGTAAAAGTTCCAAGTGTTCTTACCAAGTGATACATAGAGTTCCTAGTGTTATGAAATTCCGTATTGTCCTTTGTGTCTACTGGAACTTGCACATTATACACAAGATACAACACTATTAGCTGTGGTTTCAAAACCAACTTTTGGCATTATTCTATTAAAAATGCTTTTCCTGCAAATACAGGGGTCCCTCATTATCAACTAGAGTTCCATTCTAAAACCTCCCAAGGATGAAAAAAACCTGTGTATAAAGAGAACAATGGAAAAATGAGTTTAAAGGCTAATTTCCAGGTTTCTTGCTCCTCTACTGTGACTAATGGAATAAGGTAGTGCCTCAATATCTGCAGGAGTTTGATGCCGGTACTGAAAAATTAAATGATTGCTTGCAGGACTATCTCTCTACAACAGTAGAAAAGCAGTTTTTTACATGCAGTGGACATTCGTGTTGAGTCAAATCTGTGTATATAAAAAAGCTGTGTATAACAAGGTTGTACCTGTATAGTGGCAGAAAGCTGATAACTGTCAAATAAATTGACAATAAAATGGAGCTGTAGCTTATATTAGGCTCTAAACGTGGTTACCTCTTCTTGTACACTTTCTTATTTATTTTAAGATAGTCAAGGGGGTTTACTCTGAGGTAAGCGTGGATGGAACCGTGGCCTCGGCTGGTCTCCTCAGAAGTAAGCCCCGTGATAGTCAAGGGGGCTTACTCTGAGGTAAGCGTGGATGGAACCGTGGCCTCGGCCGGTCTCCTCAGAAGTAAGCCCCGTGATAGTCATGGGGGCTTACTCTGAGGTAAGCGTGGATGGAACCGTGGCCTCGGCCGGTCTCCTCAGAAGTAAGCCCCCGTGATAGTCATGGGGGCTTACTCTGAGGTAAGCGTGGATGGAACCGTGGCCTCGGCCGGTCTCCTCAGAAGTAAGCCCCGTGATAGTCAAGGGGGCTTACTCTGAGGTAAGCGTGGATGGAACCGTGGCCTCGGCCGGTCTCCTCAGAAGTAAGCCCCGTGATAGTCAAGGAGGCTTACTCTGAGGTAAGCGTGGATTGGCAGCCACAGAGCCCCATCCTAGGCATGTTTCCTCAGAAGTAAGCCCGTGATAGTCAGTGGGGCTTCCTCCCCGGCGAGGGTGGCCATGGCGGGGGTGGAGCGGGGCCCGGGGGGGAGACATGGGGGGAGGACGCGCGGCCCCTTTAAGAGGCGTGTCGTGTCGGTGCGCGCAGGTCTCGCGCGGGTTGGAGGCGGAGCTGTCGCGAGCCTGAGCGCGGGCGCCGATTGGTGGCGGCGGGTTGAATGTAAGATGGCGCCCAGGGAGCTGTGAGGGGAAAAGACGCGGGGCCTGAGGTGGCGACGGCGCGCGGCGGCACAGGGGCCGGGGTGAGGCGGAGCTGGGCTAGGCCGCGGAGGGCCGGGGGCGCCTGTGGGGCGGGGGCGCGGCGGCCTCTGTGTGGGGCCGTCTCCGCGGAAGAAGGGGGAGGGGTGGGTGTCTGTGGCGGGCCCAGCCGACGCGCGCCCCCGCGAGGTAGCCGCGGCTGTTGTGTGGCGGCGCGCGCGCACGAGTAAAACGTAGAAATGACTCTCAGGGGGGCGGATTGGGCCTTCTCGTGCACGCGCTCGAGGTCTCTCGGCAACGTTCGATGCGCGCGGCGCCGCCTCGCTCACTCTCCCCTCCCACCGCCCACCCGAAGGCTCTGAGGCGGGGCGCGCTCCCGCCTCCACGAGCACGAGCGTTAGGAACCGCGCGCTCTTGCTCCGTAAGGCGCTGACTGCGGGGAGGGAGGGAGGTCTGGCTGCGGGGGGGGGGGGGGGAGCAGGCCCAGCTCCAGCAGGAGAGGAGAGAAGGGGGAGGCGGGGCTGGCGCTGCGCCAGGCGGGCTCACAGCAGCAGCACCTCCGGCCAGGAGGAGCAGCAGGAGGCTGCCCAGCACCCGCACCCGTGTCCGGGAGGCACACCGAGGCAAGGCCTCTCCTGCCGGGGCCCTGCGGTCTCCACCTTGCCTAGGCCTGCTCAGCAGTCCCCGCACAGCCTTCCTCTGCCTGGATGGGCCAGAGAAAGAACTGCCGCCCTTCTGGGATTAAGCCAGCGGTTCCCAAACGCTTTGTGTATGGCCTGCTTATTGGCTTCTGTGTATGGGGTTTACTGGCCTACGTAGCCCCTATACATTGTATACACCCTATGCATTGCCCTGCATGTACAGGAGCTGCAGTCCTATCATGTCTTCTATAGATCTGTATACTGGCTTCTACGTTATGGGATTTACCACAAGAGGTTACTCTGAGAGCACAATTCTAACCGTGTCTACTCAGAAGTAAGCCACATTGTGTTCAGTGCGTCTTACTCCCAGGAAAGTGTCTTTAGGATTGCAGCCTGAGTGTCATTTGGCCTAGGTTGGGGTCCCAAAGGCCAGATGCAGCCCACAGAAACCCTCAATTGTAGCCCACAGAAAACCCACAGCAAGATCTCTTTATCTGGCCACCGGCCAAGCCTGCAATCTACCCATTATGCAGATTTAAATGTATAAGTATTTATTCAAATTTGAAATGTAAATGGTTTTGCCGGCCCCCAACACAATGTCAGGATGTGGCCCTCCTGCCAAAATGTTTGGACACCCCTGACCTACATATATTGAGACTGCATTGTATACAACCTGCATATAAAGGGGTGACTTTCCTATACATTGTATGTGGCCACTACATTGGCCTACATGTATAGGGGTTTACAGTTCTATACATTGTATAAAACCTTTATATTGGCTTGTATGTGTAGTGGCTACAATCCTATGCATTTTGGGGCCTATATATTGGACTACATGTATAGAGTTTACACTCCAGTATATTAAATAAGGTCTATATATTGAAGAGTGTGTGTGTATATATATATACACACACACACACACAACATTCCGATATATCCCAATATAATGTGGGCTTATATGTATAGGTCCTATAGTCTGTATTGTATACAGTGCTATACAGTGGTTCTCAAACGTTTAGTATTGGGACTCACTATTTAAGAATGAGATTCTGGCAGGACCCACTGGAAGTGATGTCATGAGTGCAGGTGACTAACCCTACAATCCAGAGTACCTATGGGAGCACATAAGAGACCTTACGTGTACCTGTAGTTACTGCACCACCTAGTGAAAACCTATGGGAAATTCATATTGCAATCCAAAGCAAATTGTTCTTACACCAGAGCAAGGACTCCCCGTAGTTACTCTTGAGCCCTCAATCAAGTGGAAAATGTTCCTTGACAATCCAGGCTGCATCCTCCACGCTTACCCAGGGGTAATTTCTTTTGACTATTAACTGTTAAAAGCATATATATAAAAGCCTGCTAAAAGTATGGATCTGTAACAAATGCAGTTCTATATCATGTTAGCATTAAGTCTAATATATTAAAAATAAAATGAGTGGGGACCCATTTGAAATAGGTTTGCAACCCATGTTTGAGAAACACTGCTGTACATTGTATAATTTTGGTCTTTCACAAGCATTGCACAGCTCCCTTGGCTGGTTTGGGAACCACTGGATTAAACCATTTTGCACCCCTTATTGTGCTTGCTTAGCAAACATCATTGAAAGGACCTTCAAAGGCCTTTTCTTCCAGTTCTGTGGCCCAGTTCAGTCCAGTTCTGTTCTGTGATCACTTAAGTCTTCCTGTATGTTTTCTCACTACCCACTAAGATGTATTGTTGGGAGCTGCCTTTTTCAAAGGCTCTGGTTGGAAATAATATACCTGATTTATCTGTATCACTGATTTACTTATATCCTTGTGTTGCCATAGGGTGAGGATGCTCCCCTGTTGGGGACTGAGATAATATTTATCAAGATGAAACAGTTTTCCTTAATTGCCTAACTGCAAGATTAGTATTAAGATTATGTAGTAAGACAGTGAATTCCTGTGCTTATCTGTTTTAATTTTCTGCCTTCCAGACATCAGAAATTCTACCACTACTTGTGCTAATACATAATAACGTCTATATATTCCTGTTTTTGGCATGGTTCTGTGAGAAAGGTTTAAAGATCTAGATTTAAAGATCTAGGAGTAAAAAAAAATAAGCGGGAATCAGAAAAGTTTAGAATTTTCCTCTTTAAAGCAATATTCTAACATTATGGGTTTTATTTTTATAGCTAGATTGAAAAAAGGCAAAGCTATATTTTTAAAAATACTATTAAAAATGGGGATGGAATGGGTTTTTGTGTTCTGTTTTCTCCAGAATGTCACGAATCTAAGAGTTCAGGACACGAATATCAGAAATACATACAGCATGGTGACTGGTGAGTCTAGATTGTCCAGTGCTGCAGATGTGTGTGCCTTCAATAACTCTCATGTTTAAGTTCTCTGAACTAACTGCCTGCGAATCAACTTAGCCTGACTTCCGAACCTAGTATATCCTGAAAAAGGAAGATAAAAGAGATAATGTTCTATATTTATATACTCAGAAATATTACTTGCTTGGATGTCAGTTAGTTTTCCTAATGAAAGGTGTTGCAAATCATGCTATACTGATTTCTTGTAAGGATGACATGTCCATCCCAACTCATTGGTGACTGTCAGTACAATCCTAAACCTTGGTTAGGCAGGCCTGGGGATGTTGCAAAAGTGCCATATGGCACTTTTGCACCACTCCTGTAGGTTAGGCCAGTATGTGGATATTTGTTGGCCTCCCCCATTCCCACAGGAACAGGGAGATGAGTGAGTTGTATAAATTATAGTGGTACCTTGGTTTACGAACATAATTCCTTCCAGAAGCATGCTTGTAATCCAAAATACTTGTAATCCAAAAAGCCAATTTTCCCATAAGGAAAACTCAGACGATTCATTCCACAACCCAAAAATATTTATATAAAATAATTACTGTAATATAATACAAAATCATAAAATACAAAATATAAAGAAAAATAAAAATAACCTGCACATATCCCCAAATCCAGAGTAACTACAGGAGCAGGTAAGAGACTTTATGTGCACCCAAAGTTACTGCACCACCTAGTGAAAACCTATGGGAAATTCCAGAGTAAGTTGTTTTTATCCTGGAGCAAGGACTCCCTGTAGTTACTCTGGATTTTGCCCTTAGTCCCTCAGACTGCAGTCTGTTCCCTTACACAGGAGTGAGCCTCACTGATTATATTAGGTCTTATTTTAGAGTAATTACTTACTCTAAAATAAGCCTTGGTAATAGGCTTAGTGATTACTCTAAAATAATACTTTACTGTATTGAAAGTCAAAATTTATTAGAAATGTTTGCTTGTCTTGCAAAATGTTCTCAATCCAAGGTTTTACTGTAATTAGGATTGTGTCTGTGTGTCTGATGAAAGACATGGCTCTTTCCCACAAGTCTGATAGGAACATAGTAAACTGCCAATTGCCCACATCTTTTATCACCTTCTTTGGTTACCACTAATTGTGTGGTTCAGTATTACTTTTAAAGTCCTAAAATGGTCTAGAGAACTATGATACTTGAAGAGTCACTTCTTTCCAATGGGGTCTGCCCCCACTGGTTACTATCTGTGGCCCTGCTCCCCCGTGGAGTGTGATTCAAGGACTTGTGACAGAATCTGTTATGTTGAGAGCTTTGCCCCCATCTTTGTCAGAGGTTCTGTTGGCCCCATTCAATGATATCCTTGCATGCATTTGGTTCAGGTAGCTCTTCTATATATTTTTTTTATTTATGAATTTTTGGTTGCCCATGCTGAACAGCCTTCAGATCTTGAATTATTTTCTAACATAGATTACATTCTGTTAACCACAGATAACTGGAAGGCCGCTAAGGAAGGACTGTGTATAAATGCCCAGATTGCTGGCATCTACTCATCAAATATACATAAAGATTTCCAGGGGAAAAGGATAATAATTCTTCTGTCTGATTTTTGTAAACTAACCCTAAAGCTTCTATGTTCTTTTGGGCTAGGTGAAAAGCTATAATTTATGAACTCCAGGTCAGATTCCTATGGTAACCTAGTTTATAAACTTGTATCTGTGGGTTTTAAAAGCCTAAGGTTTGGTTTTACAGTATTAAGTGTCCCTTTTACAGCCTCACCAATCTAGAGATGGAGCCAAACCCTTATTTGCATAAGCACTTTTAGTAATTCATCATCTTCCAAAAATTTACTCTTCTGATGGAACCTTCTAGATTCTAGAACAATATAGTATGTATATACTGAAGGAGCTAGAGAAGGAAGGTAGCATTGTCACCCCCATTTTATGAAGTAATATAAAGCACTTATGCAACTACGGTATATGGATTCACAAGTTGAATTCAATTTTACCTATTTGGGTATTGATGTGAACCATCAAAACTGGTATGATTAATTAGTGTTGCCATCTGCCATAGTTGGCAGCTCTCTATTTCCCTGTAGTGTTAGTTGCAGGGTCCTTGTCATCCTTCTCTCTTGTTTTGTCTATAATGTTTTGCTGAAGATATAAAGGGTTTGCAAGGTGCTTATGTTGAATGGGGCAAGTTCTCAAACTTGCATTGTGAGCCATTAAGTGAGCTTGCTAGGTAGTTGCTACAGCGTAATTGTTATGAGGCTTAGCTGGAAATTGGAACTTCCCTGGTTTGAATCTCACCTCTGCAGTGAATTTTCACTAGATGGCCTTGGGCAATCCATTGTCTCTGAGCCTTAGCTCTTTAGCTGCAGTTTATAGATAATACCTGTATTGGAGGGTTGTTGTAAGGATAGCATCAACATAATACATGTGAATCTTGGAACACGATGTACCGTATTTCCTGGATTATAAGACGCACTTGCTCCCCAAAAGGGGGGAGGAAAATGTCTGTGCGTCTTATAGAGTGATAGGGCCAATCCTGCAGCACCTTACTCCATCATGTCATATGTCATTGGATTTGTATTGAAGAGCAGAATCCAATGCAAAAATCTCCTTCCTATCTTCATTAGATACCTTTAGATATCTCCTTCCTATCAAAAGTTATGGCCAAAAAAGTAAAAATCAAAAGTATAAAAACAAAAAGAAAATACATTTTTGGCAGTTTTTTTAAGTGGGTAGAAATTTTGGCTTGGGGTAGGAATTTTGGCCTTGGGGTTCAGGAATTTTGGGTTTAGCATCTGGTCACCCTGGCACAGTTGCAATCCTAAGCAGCCTTCCCTGGCTTGGAGACTTGCTCCAAAGTAGACATGCATAAGACCTGGTCCCTGCTGCTGCATGCCTGTGCATCCCTCACTCTTCCCTATCTATCTAGATCCCCTCACCTTTCCCTACCTACCTAGATCCCCCACCCCCAAAAGAATCTCCCAACTTACTTGCCTTCCTGGACCAATTGCAATGAGATTTGTGCAAAAGTCACAAATCACTGACACTAGAGATGATGAGTTTTGGGGGTTACCAGAAAATTAGAAGAGTGATTGAAGCTTAAAGTCTTTCCTCATTTGTTAATGACAGTGATAATGGTTCTTAATACCACTGTTGACTTTTCATTGTTGAAATATTATTCTGCTATATTTTATTAAATATATTCGTACACCATTTGGTTCAGAATATTTTTTTCTTGTTTTGCTCTTCTTTGGTGCGTCTCATGGTCTGGGAAATACGGTAAATGTTAGGAGGTGGTGGGAGATCATTATCAAGGATGCAAAAACTTGGCCCTTTTATTAGATTTTGTAGACTGATTAGCAATTTTCTATGTACAGACAATCTGTATATAAAACTTAATTTCTCTTACTTTTTAGCTTAGGGTTTCAACTCAGAATTATCTAACTTTTGATAATTCTTAAATTTTAATGACTGGTGCCCCCTTGTAATTTGGAAATACAAGTTAATTTGTTCCTTATTCTATTGGTCTGAATGTAGCTTTGAATTCAAGGACAGATCACCTGCTCCTGAATAGAACACAGAATCCTTTCCCAATTCAACAATGGCCTGTTTGTTTAAAATAATTAGATTAATTCCCCAAAATTGTATTTAATATTCCAAAGCAAGAGTTTTACTTGCTGCCATCTCCTCTATATTGCTTGTAATAAGCCTTCTTTTGAAGCTTATTTTGAGGCTGACATGTTGAAAGTATGTGGAGTCATACTGTATAAAAATTTAACAACCCCTATTTAACCTTATAGCATTCCTCTCATATCCTACTATCATATAAGCCTAGTTTGAATGGAAATAGTTTGCTTTTAGCTACCTGAGTGGATTTGTTACTCCCCATTATTTTAGCATTTGCCAGTTTTATAACTAATAGCTTAGTTTTTGGTGCTAAGAAGTTGGCCTCTAACTTTTTTATAACACTTTGTGATGATTACGGAGGCAAGAAATTGGATGCTGCTGATAACTTTTGTTACTATCTCTGGCTATAGTGTCCATGGAAGTTGTCATACTTGAAAGCTGCATTATGTGTTTGGACGCTTTCCTGTGTAAAAGTGACACTGCAAAGTTGACACAAACTTTTCTCTGTGTGTAAAGGCAGCCGGAAGAATTCTAGATTTTTAAAGAATGCTAATCTGAAAACACAGAAGCTCTTTCTCCGTATCTTTAGTTTGATGCTATAACTAGTAATTCCCAAACATTTAAGTGTGGAGATCAAAATGCATAAGTTTTGATGTAAGTGCTTAATTTGTGAATACAAGTTTAACGAAAATGTATTGGAAATAAACCCTTGTCGCTCAACTGCTGAAGAATGACTAGTCCCTGGATTGCAAAATTAAAATTGATTCCTTCAATTGAAAAACATAGGTTTAAATTGAAAAACATAGGTTTAAGAACAGTCATCTGTTATATTTCTTCCTGGTTTCAATTAGTGGAAGCTAAACTTTTTTCTCTTAACCTCTCAGTTGAAGCCCTAGCTGATTTAAATCTTTCCCAAGCTTATAATACTATCAAGGAGCATCTTTTATTGGCTGAATTTAATTTTCTTAGAAATTCCCTTAATCCAACCTGCTCTTCTCTTTCTTTAGGCTTATCACCTCAACATGCTTCTACTTCAAATTACTTCTACACCCTTGTTAATCCAAAACTGAAAAGGGCTTTTCTGCTAGCCCGATTTAACATATTTCCATCCGCCATTCATTATGGTCGCTATCTGCGTATTCCTCGCAGCAAACGCCTCTGTTTATTTTGTAAAGAAGCTCCTGATACTCTCTCTCATATATTATTTTTCTGTCCATCTCACTCTTCCCTCCGTAATCAATATTTAGCCACTTGGCTCTTATTTATCCTCCCGCCTCTACAGCTTCTCTCTCAATGTTAATGGAAGATACTACTGAAGCCTTGACATATGCTGTTGCCTCTTTTTTGGCTCACATGTTAACAAAAACCCCTGGTTTGAAACAAGCCAAACTTGCTCTAGTAAATTCTGCAATTCTCTAAATTCACCTACTTAACTCCAACTTTTTTTTAAACCTTTCAGACCTTTTGTATTGTGACTAACTGGTTCTGTATATACAGTGCCAGTAGTTCTGATTTATATTTTTGTTTTTAATGTATTTATATATTTTATCATTGATGTATATGCCAATAAAGGTTACACAAACTGAAACTGAACTGAAGAACAGTCATATATTGACTTAAGAATATAACTTTCTTTTCTAGTATTAGATCCATTTCTCATAGGAGAATTTTCAATCTTACACCAGTGAAGACTGTTTCCTTGACAGGAATTGTTTTAACATTTACTAAATGCCTTACTTTTTGTGGAGAAAGTGGCATGTCAAAAAATTTGGATTAATCTTCCCTTCACTTTCAGAACAGTATTTACTGATCAGCAGCAAAGGGAATAGCAACTTTAGTTCTGTCTTGCACAGAAAGCCAATTGGAACACTTCTGCCAACTGGAATCTTCCCTGGAAAAGTGAGACCCTCTTTCTTTAACACCTTAATTTGAGAACTTGGTGAGTAAGATGAGGCCAGGATGTTTCATTTATTTTTTCTAAAAATTAAATAGCTCACAGTCACTTGTTAGCCATAATTTGACTTTCTCAGGTAATATGCAGGCTCCACCTTTCCAAACTACAAACACCTACAACCATCTAACATGAAAAAAATGCCACTGCGTGGATGGTGTAGTAAATAATTGCAAGGAAGCGTCTGGTTTGAATAACTGTCTTGATATATTTTTATCTGATGATATGTTTTCCGTAGCTCTTACACCTGCCTTGTAAGAACCAACCCCAAATGTATCATGGTGACATGTACTGTCTAACTAAAGATGTATGTGAGCATGTTGTATAACTAGTGATGTAGGATGGGAAATCTTTGCAGATGATTTTCTATTTCTGAAAATGCATTGTTTCATAAAATTGGTAAAATATTCATCAACATAATTCTAGTCCAAATGGACAGTTTCAAAATTGTGAACATTTTCAGATGACTATTTGGTAGACCGTTCTGCTTATTCACTCATAGTTGGGGGAGGGTAGGGTGAGATTTTAGGTACAGATCCAGCAAAAGGCAAAAACCTCCAGATGTTTAGAACTCTATCTACTGCTCCACATATGGGGGTCAGGAATAAAGGGTTTTTCAATAACTTCATTTTGGGGGGAGGTTTTAAGGGAAGGGCATGCTAATTGTAATGTCATAAAGTGTGCTTTATTGAATATTTTTCCTTATTTCTGCTCAAATACTCATGGCTATTGATTGGAAAAAAGTTATCTTATAATATAGCATGTAAAATTACAATGGTGTGGTTTTTAAGTAAACTGCATAAGTGTAGTACATGCGCTAAATTTGATCTTAGTTGTCTTTGAAAATTGGAAACTCTTGAAATCGTCAACATCTCTTTATGATAGCACAGTGATTATGTGCTATAATCACGTGGATGAAAGTTGCAGATATCTGGAGTAGCACAAAAATAACTATGGGGCACTAGCTTGTTCCAGGTAAGATACAAATGGGGCATAAAACATGCTCTTGACTTATCAGAAGTGACAGAGCCAAGTAACTCTCCTTAACAGTAACTGGAATGTTGAGTCCCTAGTTTTACTATAGTTTTGAGTTGTAGGATAGTAAACATAGACATTTTGTGTCAGTAGACATTTTGTGTCAATACCAATCTTGTTTGCAAACAGCTTTAGTAATGTCACATAATTACTGTACTTGCCTCATTTTGTTGTAGAATAAGCATGAGTAGATATTTGTCTCGGTACAGCGGTACCTCGCCTAACAAGTACCTTGCTTAACAAGTGATTAACATAACAAAGCAAATTTTTTTCCAGGATTCTGCCTCACATAACAAGTGTTGCTTCACTTAACAAGCAAACTCATTGGCTTTTTGGGGCAGATACGCTGGCCGGCAGCCCTTTTAAAAAGTAGTCAGGGCTGCCTAGCGCGCCTGCCCATAGCGAAAGCAACACTTCCACACTGTTCCTCCTGTGGCTGGGCATCTGCTGGGCAGAGGGAGAGAAAAGCAGTAGAGAAGAGGGAAGCAGATCAGGGCTAGCCAGAAAGGGAGCAGGGGAAAGAGAGGTTCAGGATAAAGAGAAGGAGAAAGTGGGGAGACACTTTGAAGGTGTCTTTGTTTGCAGCCTCCTAACCATGTCTACCCAGAAGTAAGCCCCATTGTGTTAAATAGGGCTTAATCCCAGAAAAGTCTCTTTGATTGCAGCCTCCTAACCATGTCTACTCCTAGATGTAAGCCCTATTATGTTAAATGAGTCATACTCCCCAGAAAGTGTCTTTAGGATTGCAGCCTAAGTAGACTTCATAGGATCATGCACATTGAATGCATGTTCTGAATTCAGTTCCAGTGTTTTGTCATCATTTTTACATCCAGTGAATATTTGGGGGGGGGGATTGTGGAACCAGTCGTCTGAGTTTCCATTATTTCCTATGGAAAAATCCACTTCACATAAAGAGTGTTTCACATAACAAGTATGTTTCTGGAATGAATTAAACTTGTTATGTGAGGCACCACTGTGCTTGTGTAATACTACAGTTGTAATTTTCTCTCACCTTTAGGGTTTTTATTTTGGTGGTAGTTTTTAATGAGCTTTAAAAAATAAAAATACTTTGGTAACTGAAGCTTTAATAAGTGAGTGAGAAACTCTCTGGTATGAAAATTGCTATGGTTTATATTTGTAAAATGACTTAAAATTTACAAATGAATATTTAATCTTTTGTTTTTAAAAAGATGCTTGCCCCAACTTTGAGAGGTAGTTTTATTTTGTGTATACTTTGTGTAATTTTTTACTCTGTCCTCAATCCTAAGCTCCATTTAGGATGGCCTAAGCCCCGGCATAAGTCCTGTGCTGACCTGGAGGTGTCACAGGAGTGCAATAAGACACTTCTGCCCCTCTTCTGGGGGGGGGGGGGGGGGTTAGGGCAATGCACAGGCATACACTGACCTTCCCACACCATCATGGAAAGATAGGGTAGGTGACTTAGGCTGGCCTAAATGTCTTAGGATTGCACCCTTTGTCACTGAGTTTTGTTTTCAAAGAACCTGTAACTTTTAAATGGATAATTGTGTTACAGCTGGGAATTGAAGGCGGGAAGGGCATGGAGAATAGGTTTAAGGATAGGTCTAGGTCAGGGAGTCTCTAAATCTTTTGGCAGAGTGGGCCACATTGTCTTTCTGATACTGTCATGTGCTGAAAGAAAAAAAAGATTTACTTTTCAAATTCAAATAAATTTACATAAAGAAATATAATAGTGGCAGAACTTGTGATTGAATGAATTCAAATCAGTTCATCAACACTTTCCAACACACAGGGAAAGGGTGATCTTCAAACCAGTTCATAAGCACCTTCATAAACAGAAAGGAGGTATGCAGCCTCCAAAAATAGCAGAGCTCATCTCGCCCTCTGGAGGACTACAGAGTTTGCCCGAGGGCCAGTTGAAGGCTTCTCAAGGCCCAGGTTTTGGAGACCCCTGGTCTAAGAGGTTGGGAACTATGGTACTACATCTCAGTCCCCTCTCATGTCTGGATTTTTACTATATGCTAGTCTCTTAACTATATAACGAAGGTTAATTAAAGGAGTGAAATGAGCAATTCACTCCTTTCACTTTTAAAGGAGTGAAATGAACAATTAACAGAACATTAAATAACATTACTAATTAATACAGGAAGATATAATGGAGTCCAGATTGTGTACCATTAGAAGAATTGAACAATAGATTTTGCATGTTACTGCTGTATAGGGAGTAAAGTAGTAGTACCCATGCTAACTGGGCAAGAGACACTCTTTCAAGTGGGTGTTGCTCTTTTATTTGACAAGGGGGGAGTAACTTGGCCCTACACACCTCCAGCAATGTCTAGTGGCTTCTGCTGATGTTTTACATTTTAAATTGTGAGCCCCTTTGGGACAGGGACCCATTAACTATTAATTAGCTATTTTTTCATTTTCTTGTAAATTGCTTTGTGAACTTTTTAGTTGGAAAGCAGTATATAAATGCTGTAGATTGATTGATAAAGCTGCTTTATTTGTTATGCAGGCACTGATGAATTTATAAATAGCCTGATTCTAGTAATTTGCTGTTTCTTAGTCTATAGACTGTATGTGAATAATGTTCCCAACTACTTATTCCTGCTTTTGTATGTTACACTTGGTATTCAGAAGCTTGATGGTCCAATAAGTTAGAGTGTCACCAACTCATTGCCTTAACTATAGTTTGTGCAGTACGGCTGTTTAAATATGCAGAGTCAGTCAGAGGAGTGATAGTAATTGGCAAATCTGGATATGTGGCTGAGTTTATATCAAGTACCCTTTTGCAATGAATGCAACTTTTACAAAGAAATGACAAGGTTTAAGGTAACCTGCAATGTATGCAACTTTTACAAAGAAATGACAAGGTTTAAAGAAATGACAAGGTTTATAAAATATGGGAAGCTTAGCAAGATCCTGCATGCAAAGAGACTGCATACAGGATCTTGCTAAGCTTCCCATATTTTATAAATTCTTTATAAATTGGGAGCATATTTTTCATATTCCCATGTTTTTATCTTTAACTATACAGTGTTTTTAATTGTTTGGAATTTGCAGGGAGGCACCTATGAATGAAGCTACCTTTTACCTTTTTTAGGGGGAGGGGCAAGATGTTATTCAAAGCAATGTTTTATCACCCAATTCCTGCAGATCTTTAAAATTCACCAGAAGTTGTTTTCCTCATCTCTTCTCTTGAAAATGCACTTTTAAGGAATTGTGATTAAAAATAGCAAAATGAAACAAGAAAACCAGGATACCAAATTCTGTATTTCTATATGATTTTTGGAATATAGATTATATGTTCAATTCTGTGTGCATAGTTGCTGTTGGAGTAGTTGATAGTCCTCCAGGAAAACAGGAACACTTTTATTGGGGCAGTGATTTCTTCCCCAGCAACTAGCTTGCTACCCTTTCTGAATCAGAATTGTCCTTGCAGGTATAAATGCTGATGCTTTCCCCCATCTTGCTATTTCCAATTTTTAGTTGATAAGACTATTCTTAAGCAGACTAATTTGGCATGTAATATCCGCGTTCTTGCATGTGTAGAGAGAGTCATGTTAAATTCCTAGTGGAATAGTGAAGAAATTTTTGTTTCTTGCATAGAGAACTTACAACTGCAACAGCAGCTGAGAATTCCATATGTTAGAGGAGATTGCTCAGCTCATCTTGAAGAGGTTTTTATTGAAAGACAACAGGAGGAGCCAGTGATATGCCATTTAAGGATGCTTAAGTGAATGCTGCATGCAGGTTATCATGCATGACTTTCAATTCAGTTTACTGTCAATAGCAGCCCAAGATGACTGGAAGGAAATGTTGGTTATAAAGAAATCAGCAGTGTGTTACATTCATATACAGGGAGATAAGTGTTTTCCTTTTCTTCTTCTAAGGAATCTTGAGGACCTTTCAACATGAATAACTCTTTGGAGAACACCATTTCCTTTGAAGAATACATCCGTGTGAAAGCACGAACAATCCCCCAACATAGGATGAAGGAGTTCCTGGACTCCCTCGCTTCCAAGGGTCCTGAAGCTCTGCAGGAGTTTCAGCAGACTGCTGCTACCACCACCATGGTATACCAGCAGGGGGGCAACTGTATTTATACAGATAGCACAGAAGTGGCTGGATCTTTGCTTGAACTTGCTTGTCCCGTTACAACAAGTGTGCAGCAACAAACTCAGCAAGAGCAGCAAATACAGGTGCAGCAGCCCCAGCAGGTCCAGGTAATGTATAAATGCTATTTTAAATGTATGCTATATTTGTGCAAATAGACATAGAAATTGAAACCCTTTAACAGTTTCTTTACAAAATTTGAAACATTGACAGAATTTGAAACATTGATTTTTTTCCATTCATTTCTCTTAGTGTCCAAAACAAAATAGTATGGAAAAAATAGTATGAGCAAACTTTGGTTTAAAAGCTTTATCTACAAAGTATATATCTTAATTGTATGACAAACTACTGTGCACCCAGAATAAATGAAACTTAATGTAAATCCTTCCATCCTGTTCAATCTCTGCTCTTTTATTTTTTTGCAGCATAAAAATATCTGATTTTGGACTGTTCTGTTTGACTGTAAAAAGGATTCACATTGTACAATTTTTTATTCAAATGCAATGCTGAATTGATTGACACCATGTGAATGAACATGAGAGCCATAAGCCCCTCCCCATTCCCTCTCTTCTTTCAGAAGGATTGAAAGTATTTGGTTTAGCTTTAGAATAAGCTACAGTTCCATGTTCTTAGGAAACTTGGTTCTTAATATGCTCTTAGGAAACTTGAGTTAAACTAGACTTGAAATAAATCAGTCTGTCAAACTCTGGATATAACTCTAGCTAATTAAAAGTGTAGTTCATAAATTTCAGATGTGACATGGAACTGATGTGTTCCAAAATGAAAGACTCTGCATTTCTTATGCAAAGTGAAAGAGGGGCCATGCGCTTAAGGCTGTTTTAAACTAAGTCACATATAGTGATTGTAGCTTAATCAAGGCTTAGCCATGATTTAACAATTGCATCTAAATTTTATCAGTCTTCCTGGAATGACTGTATGAATAAGGATGGCCAGGAGAGCTAAGATGGTATAGTAGATGTCATAACCCAAATGTTATAAACTGTTAGGGATTGAATTGATGACCTGCTTCCCTGTTCCCAGTACTCAACAGATGATCCTGAAACATCCTTGTTGGAAATTTTTATTTATTGCTTTTAACTTAAAGACCTTTCATATCTGAGGATTTCAGTATTAAGAAACAGCTGCCTTGTCTGTGGGTGATCCTGTTTAGCTCTGTTGAAAACACAAGACCACTGAAGAAATCATAAATTTTTTGGAATCTCATTAAAGAACACTAACTATTGAATTCTTATTCTTTCAGGTTCAGGTTCAGGTCCAGCAGTCTCCTCAGCAAGTCTCCACCCAGCAACTCTCTCCCCAGCTCACTGTTCACCAAGCTACAGAGCAGCCAATACAGGTTCAAGTGCAGATCCAAGGTCAGGCACAACAACAGGCACCCCAGACAATTCAGGGTCAAGCACTTCAGAGTCCAAGCCCATCTCAGTTGCAGGCAGCTCAGATCCAAGTGCAACATGTGCAGACTGCTCAGCAAATCCAGGCTGCAGAAATACAGGAAGAACATATACAGCACCAGCAGATCCAGGCACAGCTTGTGGCAGGACAGGCTATTGCAGGAGGCCAACAGATCCAGATCCAGACAGTTGGGGCACTTTCCCCTCCTCCTTCTCAGCAGGGTTCACCACGAGAAGGTGAACGAAGGATCAGCACGGCCAGCGTTCTCCAGCCAGTGAAGAAGCGCAAAGTGGATATGCCTATTACTGTGTCGTATGCTATTTCAGGGCAGCCAGTTGCCACAGTCCTGGCCATCCCCCAGGGCCAGCAGCAGAGTTATGTATCCTTAAGGCCGGACTTGTTAACAGTGGATAGTGCCCACCTGTATAGTGCCACTGGGACCATTACCAGCCCTACTGGAGAGACTTGGACCATCCCTGTTTACTCTGCACAACCACGTGGTGATCTACAGCAGCAAAATATAACTCATATTGCCATCCCCCAGGAGGCCTATAATGCCGTCCATGTCAGTGGCTCCCCAACAACACTGGCCACTGTGAAGCTGGAAGATGATAAGGATAAGATGGTTGGAGGTACATCAGTTGTGAAAAACTCTCATGAGGAGGTGGTGCAAACTCTTGCTAACTCCCTTTTCCCGGCACAGTTTATGAATGGCAACATCCACATTCCCGTGGCAGTGCAAGCTGTAACAGGAGCATACCAGAACACAGCTCAAACAGTGCATATATGGGACCCACAGCAGCAGCAACAGCAACCTGCACCACAAGAGCAGGGGCAGCAGCAACAGCAGCTGCAGGTTACCTGCTCTGTAAGTAAAACTTACTTTAATGAGCAAAGTGTTTGCATAGTTGAGTAATTGAGATGCAGGGAGGGACAGTGGCTATCTCTACCAATGAAGCACCCTGAAGTGAAAGATAGCTGTTTACATACTTTATCTAGTACACCTAAATTTTGTATCTGGAATAAGGCTATGTAAATCAGTAACTCTTTTGATTATTTTAATTAGCAGTTTTCCATGTGACTCATGTCTGAGTAATTGAGCATTTGAGGGAATAGCTGATATGAGGGAAGTTGACGGCAAGAGGTCAGATAGCTGCACAGAGATTCATTCTACATATGAGCAGAGCCTTCTGAGAAACTTCGTACATTTTAAAATGTATCTTCACTGTCTCAAACCCTGGTATCTGAAATTGTCAGAAGGAATATGAGGCCATGTTGCATAATCTCTCTGGGGCCAAATGCTTCTTTATGCATATTAATGAGGTAGTATGTAAGTCCTTCTGTTGGAGACCCTGTTCACTGGGCAAAAGGCACTCTTTCAAGTGGGTGTTCCTCCTTTATTTGGCCAAGGGGTGGGGGTAACTGGCACTACTCACACCAGCAATGTCTGTACAAGTGGCTTCTGGTGTTTTTGCATTTTAGATTTCTTGTACACGGCTTTGTGAACTTTTTAGTTGAAAAAGCGGTATATAAATACTGTAGATGTAGATAGAGTTGAGCCATTGTGAGGCACAGTATAGAAGACACTTCAAAAATCTGTCCATCCATGAAGTGATGCTAGCAGAGCTCAATACTATCTAACTGGATTATCATATTACTATATGTGAAAAAGGGGATGGCTGTATTATTTAAATTATAATGGCCTATCATGTGTCTATCGGATAAGGATGAGAAGTGTTATTACCCCAAATGTTAGTATATGTTACCCCAAATGTTAGTATAATGCTTATACATTACATTTATTGAACCTTCCCTTTATCATAGCAACAGACTAAATGGAACTTTTGTGCATTCTAGCAAATGGGGTATGTGGTGAATAACATGGCATGTAGCCAGGTTTCTGTACTGTTTGTGAGATTGCTTTCCTAAGTTTCTACTGTATTGACCCATGGGATTAGAGAAGGCTTTGGGTGTTGTGTTGCTTGGTGAATGAGAAGATTCAGAAGTGTCACTGGAGAATTATTGAAACCTATGCTTGGCTGCCCAGCAAACCTGAGATAGCACTGAAGCAGACGTAGTATAATGTAAACCTGAGATACCACAGCTATCTCAGCCACCTCCACCTGCTATTACCATTTTAGGTTTTGTGTTAAAGGAATGGATAATTTAGCTAAATACAGTGGTGCCTCATATAAAGAGCTTAATTTGTTCCGGAGGCATGCTCTTTAAGTGAAGCAGATTTTCCCACAGAAATAAGGGAGACTCAGACAATTGGTTCCACAACCCCCAAAATATTCATATAAAAATATTAACTGGATGTAAAAATGATGACAAAACACTGGAATTGAATTCAAAACTTGCATTCAATGTGCATGATCCTATGAAGTCTACTTAGGCTGCAATCCTAAAGACATTTTCCTGGGAATAAGCCCCATTTAACACAATGGGGCTTACTTCTGAGTATACATAGTTAGGAGACTGCAATCAAAGACACTTTCCTGGGAGGCTTACCTGGGCTGCTGCTGGAGGTTCAAGGTGGTTGGTGGAGCACCTGGGGGCAGTTAGGGGCATCTGCCTCTGGCACCTCCGGGCAACTGTCCCCAAGTTGGGGGCAGTTAGAGGCAGCAGAGATGGCCAGCAGCCCTTTTAAAGAGCCTCCATGCGGAGCATTAGGACTGCATAGCACACGTGCCCATGGCGTGCTTGCTTGTTAAGTGAAGCAGAACTTGTTATGTGAAGCAAGATTTCTTGAAATTTTTGCTTGTTATGTGAAACGCTTGTTAAGTGAGGCGCTTGTTAAGCGAGGTACCACTGTACCAGCATCCCCCACTTATTGGATGGGGTAGGGACCAGAGAAGACTGATCCAAAGTGAAAACTGATGAAAAGTGGAACCCAATCTTTTTCAGCTTGCAAATGTAAAATGACAATCAAAAATACATAAATATCACTTTCAAAAGTCTAAATAACACATATTTATTAAAACACACATAAATGTTAATATATAACATTAAATAACAAAATATATAACAAGTTACAGTAAAAGGAACATGTGGACAAGGAATATCTGCTGTATTTGAATCATGGTGATTTACTGAAGAAAGTCATAAGGAATTAATTGAAAAACGTCTTTCATCCTTCCTAATTCAGTGAATAAAGTCATAGCTTAAGTCTGCATATTATGCCTGTGCTTTGAGGAATATTGTGGCTGATTCTACCTAATTTGGTCTTGAATCCACACATTTTAAAAGTTTATCCAGAACAGCACTTAGACTACAAAGAACATGCTTTTTAATTGTTCTGTAGTTCGAGCAACTTAGAGCTTCAATTACCTTTCTCAGGGTAACCAGGTTTTCCCCCTCCCCAGGACATGTCCTAGATTTTAGTCTTGTGTCATGGAAAAAAACTTGCATGTCCTCCTTTTCCTTGTAAGCAGGCAACATGTAGCCTACTTGTAATGATTCTATGTAATTATATGCAACAGTTTTAAATTTAATAAGTAATACAGTGTTTAAATGGAGCACATGAAAGCAATACAGGTTGAACCTTCCCATTTCTGACATTTGGTTCCCAGAACCTGTGGGATGCAAAGGCAATTAGTTACCATGGTAATAAGGCAACAGTGTACCAAGTTCCATTTGAAGTGGCTGTTAACTACCCTGCAGAATGCTGAGCTGCAATTTGCAAGCAGTTTCAGCTCAGAATCATTCATAGGTTATCTCACTTGGGGGGGGGGGAGAACAGAAAGAAACTTAAAATTCATGAACTTTAAGATAAGCATATTTTCTTGCCACAATGGCATGGTATGCAGGCTGTCTTTAAGGCATTAACTGCTCCTTAAAAGGAAGCTCAATTGCTTTGTCACAAAATCGCATATAAATAATTTGCATAGAATTAGGCTTCATCTGTGTGTATATATAGTGTTTTTGAAAATTGTACATTTGTATTCACTTCCTGATTGAAAAGGAACACAGATCTGCATCCTCTCAACAGAGCTCAGTTTCTGCAGCCTTTCTCTGATGGAAATGAATGGAGTCATTGAAATCAGTGGCACGCTGGGGCAAAACAGCTCCATCTAGTGCAAATTACAAAATTAAAAATTACTTTAAAAAATATTATGAGAGCGATGTAAGATGGAAAGGTGGAAAACAGGATTGCAGAAAGTGGGGGACACTTGTATATTTGGTAAACTAACCACTTAAGACAGCATAGCAGAGACTGATAATCAGCAAGAATACAAGACAGAAAAAAATGAAGTGAAAACTGTAACATTTAAAAACCATGACACAGTTCTTTGATGGGGATATATTTTGTATGATGAATACCTTGATCATAGGCAATAACCTCTTTGAGACACTCGGCACAATCCTAACAAATTTTCCAGCTTCGGGATAAGGACAATAAAACTATAAAGTAAGAGAACAAACATTGCATTGCATTATCTTGAGGAGACCTCAAAGAGACTTCCTTCCAAAGGTAGGATGCAGCTCATGTCCTTATTGACACAGCTATTCCAGTGCTGGAAGGTTGATTAGGATTGTACACTTAATTTACAAAGTTGGGTGTGTGCTTTGTATGTGGTTTTTTTTAACCTGTGGCTTAAAATTATCTAGATTACATTAAATAAAGCCAACTTGTCTGTTACCACTTAAAGCCTAGTAGAAGAAGATCGTTCTCAGAATCTGATATTATTATGAGTTATTTCCTTTTCTGGAACAATTACCTTTAATCTGACCTGTAATACTATCAGTGATTACATCATTGCTAAAATATCTCTCTGAAAGGCATGTCTGTTGAGATGTTTTACATGTTAATGAATGCTTGGGTTTCATAAAATAGATATCCCAGGAACTGTTAACTAGCCTGGTATTGATGGTATTGACTTAAACACAAATAAAAAACATTTGTAGTGAACTAAAGGTCTGCAGATCTATTAGTATCTGAGCCTATAACTAAAGAATTCTTTCACAAATGACATGATTCAAACTTTAAAAGTCAATTACAGATTGAGCCTTATGGGCTTCTCAGAATTAGGATATGTACAAGTATTTAATAACCTTCTGTTAGGTCAAAATAGCAGTGTCAGTTGGTTTGCTGCATTGGAACTGGCTTCTTCGCATTATACTGAGAGATTTCAAGCCTTGAAAATAATGATGTAATTGCAGGAAGGTAGCCAGCACACTCTTGCCAAATGAAGTAACAATGAGAGACCTTGGGGAACTGGTCTGTCTTTAAAAGTGGTTCCTCATTTCCCATGTAATCTCAGGAATCCTTAAAGGTAGTAATGTAGCAAGTATTACTTCAACCCCATCTGCCCTAATGTTAAATGCAAAATCATTTCAGTTTAAGGATTGTGTCCTTGTGCAGAGGGTGCATGCTTATGTTTGTAATGCATGTTCAGAATTGTCAACAGTGGTGGTTATGATACCCTAATTCTGACACTGGATGTCAGTGGGCTTGTCTAAATTTTTTGCACTTGAATTGCCTACCTCTCTGTTTTGATTCATATGGGCATATCCTTGTTCCTTTTTAAAGCATTGTGCTTGCTGATATATCAATAGCAAACTAATCTTGCAAATAATACAATAGTTGCGCCTGCCTGTTGACACACACCTGTTTTAGTAGTTTTGTGACATGTTCACATGATAGGAGAAAATGTCCATCATACAAAAACTTCCCTATTTTGTCTGTAAAGCTGTTCACAAATTTGTAAAAGCCATTCTGCAGACTTTGGTGGTGTCAAGGTTTTAGTGGTTTGCTTTGCTCATTTTTAGATGTTGACTCCCATTTCCTCCAATAGAGTGTCTGTTCATCTCAGTTCTAACTGGTAATTTCTCAGTCTACTTGCATCTTGAGGAAGGAAGGAAACTTTTGTAGCTATTGAACATCATAAATGTTTTACTGTGGTATTGTATATGGAGTTAAAGAAGGTAGTTGAGCATAATACCTGTTCAGCCTTTGCTAGTAGTGCCAGGTAGCCTGCTTGGAGTGATGGATTATAAAGCTACAGCAAAAGTTAATTATTGTAATTTAAAGTCAGAAAACCACGTCACTTCAACTAGAAACATCTCTTGGTGCACACCGGTTGACATATGCTTCAACCTGTTGTGAGCATTTCTCAAAACACATGCTTACTATTAACTTATAGGTACTGTACTAAGATACTATAGTTTTAAATGGAATGTATTTTAGTAAGATGTGCTGTGAAATCCATTCAGATTATAATGTGCTATTCTGAAAGTGGGTGATTTTGCCTTTAAAATTTATCTTGAGCAAGTCTTTTCAAAAGAGGTTTCTGACATCTTATGCAGTATACAAGACTATTTTGACATTTTAACACAATAATTACTTGTCCCACAGCACAGCTATGGCTAACCTTTTCGGCACCAAGTGCCAATTGACTGCATGATTGCCTAGCTCATGTGCCTAGAGCTCCAGGCATGAGCATCGGGTCAGGAGCGTATTGAGCCCAGTGCACGTGCCCAGAGTTCTAGCACACCAGCACACTCTGCTCTGAAGAGGAGCTAGGTGCTCCTCTTTGGAGTAGAATGTGCTTCTGCCCAGCACACATGCCCAGAATTCTGGGCATTGTCGCACTCCTGGCCCAGTGCAGACTGCTTCTTTTCAGAGCGGATCTGACTGAGCACGCTAGTGCCCAGCATGCATGCCTAGAGCTCAGGGCATGTGCGCTGGCTTAGAGCGCTTGACTTGGGGCGCTGTGGCCACATGCCTGCAGAGAGGTCTTTGAATGCCTGCTCTGACATGCACCACCACTGCCATAGCATGTGAATAGGAGAAATATTAACAGAAAATTAGTACGTGGATATATTAAGATATTAAAATGGGGAAAGAAAGTTTAATAGAAGAGGTTGCTAGGTAATTGGTTTGGGAGATTCCCATTAGTGGAACTTTGGTTGCAGTTGTACTTCAACAGCATCTACATTTCCTTAGTTTTACAAACATTCTCTCACTGATACGCGTCAGCTTTTCAGATCAGGATATCAGGTTGGTTCAGATATCTTCTCATAGCTCGTAGAAATTTCTATGGTTAGGTTAGGTAAGGGTACATGGATAACCTTCTGTTGTGGAGAAGCACAAAGAACATAGAACTCATTGCATTTCTGGATATTATAAAAAGCTTGCAAGTGTAAACCTGAATTACAGTCTCACTTTGTTCCAGGAGAACAAGATTATCAGTTTTCA
Source organism: Cryptoblepharus egeriae (assembly GCA_030015325.1). Classification (NCBI taxonomy): domain Eukaryota; kingdom Metazoa; phylum Chordata; class Lepidosauria; order Squamata; family Scincidae; genus Cryptoblepharus; species Cryptoblepharus egeriae. The sequence goes on from JAREYC010000002.1 coordinate 19,004,189, forward strand.
GGGCATCTTTCACAGCAGGCTATGCTTTGATATAATGGCTGTCTGTTGGAGAAGTTGTCCTTGGAACTGCTGCCAAACCAATGATAACAATGACCTTTTAAAAACAACTGTTTTGGAAAATGTGATTTTTTTTTTAAAAAAAAAACTTGATGTGTAGCTTTCCACCAGTTGAGGGCAATCTCTTTGCTCCTAACCTGGTCATTCCAAAGAAGGAGCTATGTTTGTCTTTTAAGTGCCACAAGACTGTACTGCCGAAGATGGCTTGTCGTAAGTTTTTTGTAGGAGAGAGCACATTTTATCAAACACATGAACCCTAACCTCCATATTGTCCTTGAAAGTATTTCTGTGTTGTTTGCAGTGTGAATTCATTTTCTCATGTCCAATAGAAGTAGGATTCTTGTCTAATCCACTTGTCACCAAAGAAAGCATGTAGTGATGGTTTCAAGACTTAGGGATAAGTACCATATCTTAAATTAGGCAGGGCTGTGCATGGCGCAAGTGGTTAAGATACTGTGCCTATTAACCAGAAGGCCAGGGTTCGAGACGGGTCCCCACAAGACAGGGTGAGTTTCTGTCGTTAGCCCAGCTCTGCAGTGCAGCTGAAACCAATTGTATCGGATCTGCTGTTCCATTGGACTATTTCAGTGGCGTGGAGAGGGGGGATTTGCTGCTTGGGTAACAGCCTATCCTCCATATTAATCTACCCAGCCCTTCGTGCTTCGCATACAGTGCTGAGCATGATACCATAGTCTTTCAAGACTGATGAATGCCAAGTTATTTAAATTAGGCAGAGTTGTTCATTATTAATTGACATTGCAACTAGCTTATAGTGTACATGAGAAGTGGTAAACTTTGTGCATGGAATGGGTAGGCTTCAAAATGTCAGTGCCCACTGATTGTTAGAATTACTCTACATATGTAGCTAATGGTGCATATTGAGTATGAAAAAAGCATCTGCCTTCCATCAGTATTCTTAAACATAAGTGGTAACAACAGCCTTGCAACTTTTAAACCAATGTGGGGTAATAAGTAAAGGTCTGTTTTTCCTTTGCTTAAAAGAGGTTGTCTTACTGAAAGATATAGGCAGGCTTCTGAGAAAGGTAGTCACATTCTCAAGCATACTTAGTGGTGTTAACTCAGGAGGCTAGGGGATAATGTTCCAAGACTTGGGCTGCAATCCTAAAGACACTTTCCTGGGAGTAAGACCCATTGGACACAATGGGGCTTTCATCTGAGTAGACATGGTTAGGATTGTGCTCTTGGTTTATACAAAAACTTCTATTGCTGACTTGCGTTGTTGGAAATGTCTTCTTCCACAGGCTCAAACTGTTCAAGTTGCTGAAGTTGAGCAGCAGCCTCAGCCTCAGCCTTCACCTGAACTCCTGCTTCCACAATCTCTCAAACCAGAGGAGGGACTAGAAGTGTGGAAGAGCTGGGCACAGGCAAAAAATGCAGAGCTGGAGAAAGCATCGCAGAACAGGCTTGCGCCTATTGGTAGTAAGTGTTGTGGGCTAGGGAATGCTGTTAATTCTTTTAAACAAAAGCAGTCTTTGCATACTTATTTTGTGCTCATAGCAACTCCTTAGATGAGCACCCTCAATTTTACTTATATAGGAGCTGAAACTCCATTGAATGAAAGGGGTTACCTCTCATTTTGGCAGCTTTTGCTGTAAGAACCTCTGTTCTTCCTGGTGACTTTAATTGTAGCTGATTTGAGGGAACAATTTAGTTCTGTTGTGTTTGCAATTATTCCTTGTTAAAGCAAGATAAGTTTCCATTATATTAGATTTACATTTTAAAATCGATATACAGTGGCGCCTCACGTAACAAATTTAATTCGTTCCAGAGGCACGTTTGTTACGTGAAAAGTTCTTTATGTGAAGCGGATTTTCCCATAGGAAATAATGGAAACTCAGACAATTGGTTCCACAACCCAAAAAATATTTATATAAAAATATTAACTAGATGTAAAAATGATGACAAAACACTGGAATTGAATTCAAAACATGCATTCAATGTGCATGATCCTATGAAGTCTGCTTAGGCTGCAATCCTAAAGACACTTTCCTGGGAGTAAGACCCATTTAACACAGTGGGGCTTACTTCTGAGTAGACATGGTTAGGAGGCTGCAATTAAAGATACTTTCCTGGGAGTAAGAACCATTTAACACAGCCCTGATGTTTTTTAAAGGGCTGCTGGCCAGTGCATCTGCCCCAACTGCCAACAAGTGTGTTTGTTACGTGAAGCACAGTTTGTTATGTGAAGCAGAATCCTAGAGAAATTTTTGTTTTAAGTGGAACATACCGTACTTTACATGATGCGTTTGTGACATGAAGGTGCCACTGTATACAAAACTGAAAATTCACTCATCCACTCACTCATAAATGCCCAGCCAAAACTACCAAACCTAGAAGCATGAAATTTGGGGAGGGTTTTCCTTCTGTGATGGAGGCACCCACTAAGAACTTATTTTGGGAAATTCAAACTGGAAGGGGTAGAAAAGGGGCACAATGCATTATCCTGCCTGTGCTTTACATTGAAGAATCCCTGTCTGATCAATACCCTTTTCTAACCCATGGACCTAGAAGCATGAAATTTAGGGAGGGTGTTTCTTAAGTGATCACCCACTAAGAACCAAGTTCTAGAAATTTAACCCCTAAGGGGGTAAAAAGGGGTGCAAGGTTATTTGTCCTATACTTAACATTGAAGGCTGATAAAATCCAACCCCATACCCTGCACCTGCCATGGTAGGAGTGCTCACAGTTGAGGAAGGATGGTGTTGAAGGAGGGGTGTTGCATGGGGGTTAAGGGTTTGCCCAGGCACACAGATAGTTTTGAAATTTTACTCCTGCAACATGACTACATTTTGCTAGAAAAATATATAACTCACATTTAAAAAAAATTGTAGTAGTAATTATAGTCATTTATTCCTGTGCAAAGCTTGTTGTTATTCTTGGTCTTCTAGCTTCAGGAATTTTTTTCATTTTGCATACTACTATTTTTTAAAAGTGCAAGTGCCATTAAGTCCCTGCCCATAGACCTTGTAGCCAGTGGTGAGGGATAATCAGTCTTGCAGGTAGACTGTGAGCAGAAGACTATGCTTTTGTAGTCATTTCCTTTACAAGCAGACATGGATACTTTCAGACTTTCTGGAGTAGGGAGGGGAAGGGAATCAGCTTTAGCTGATGTAGGTAATAAATACAGAAAGATGGACTAGATGGGCCTTTGGCCTGATCCATTGGGGGCTCTTCTTGTGTTCTTAAATGTCAGAAAGATGATCGGGGAAAGAATGATAAAGAAAAAACAAGACTTGTTGAAAAATGCAGATTCTTAACCTTGTGTGCTGTGGTTTGTAGGACGCCAGCTGTTGAGATTCCAAGAAGATCTTATATCCTCTGCTGTTGCAGAGTTGAATTATGGACTGTGCTTAATGACTCGTGAAGCTCGCAACAATGAAGGCGAACCTTATGATCCTGACGTTCTCTACTATATCTTCCTGTGCATTCAAAAGGTATGGCATTATGATTGGCACATGCTGCAAGCAGTGTTCAGGATATGAACTGGGCATATGTTGTGTTCTGGAGCCACCTTGTATGTTGGGGTGTCAAAACTCGTTTCATACAGAAGACCAAAGTTAGCATTCATGGTGCCTTCTGAAGGCCAGATGTGACATCATCAAGCAGGAAATGATGTTATTAAGCAGATGATGTCCAGAAAGAAGCATTTTATGTATGCATAGAAACTCATCAGCTGCAAGTGATAGAAGATAAAATGTGGATTCCCTGTTAAGATATGAGAGAGCCCTATTATATCTGGGACCAGAAAAATTGCTTCCAGTGACTATATTTAACCCATGGGCCTTATATTTGATGTAAGTCATGAGAAGGAAATGGTTTCCGTTGTGTGTGTTTCGTTTTCTTTTACAGTTTGATTGATGCTTTTTAGAGTGGCATCTTACTAAATATATTCTGATACATAGGTGAGATTTGGATTTTGCGTTTCAGCTATGTTCTTATCTTTTAAAAAATAACATGGTTAGAAATGAAATCTGAATTTGATGCAAACAGATAATCTTTCAAAACTGAATGTATAACTCTTGTGAATGGCCAGGTGCCCCAAGTATCATTTAAGTGAGCTTTTATTCCTATTCTCTCTATAGTAACTATGTCATCTATATGTATGTCTATTTGATTCTTCCTGATAAAAGATAATTGAGTATTTACTTATTTTCTGTAAACACTGATTTCCCAAGTAACTGGCTCTTTTCTGTTGAGAAAGGAAGGTCCAGACTAGTAGATATTCTTGTTGTTTGATGTTCTTTTAAGTTATCTTATGATAGCTAATTATCCTTAATTCCTGGCAATTCTGGTTCTTGTATTTCAAATGACTCGTTATAATATATAACCTCTCTCTAAACCAGATTATCTTCTTAATTTTCATGCTGAAAAATAGTTGCACCGGGAGAAATTGTTTTCAGGAGGTCGCCTCACCTGTTAACTGTTGTCTGGTTTGTTTCTAGTATCTCTTTGAAAATGGAAGAGTCGATGACATTTTCTCTGATCTGTATTACATTCGATTCACTGAGTGGTTACATGAAGTGCTCAAGGATGTGCAGCCTCGACTTACTCCACTTGGTAAGAGATTCTGTAGTTGACAGACAGGTTTAGTATCCATTGCTTCACCATAACCACAGCTAAAAGTCTTCAGGATGCATTTGGAAAGGAGTGCTTTGTAACAGACCTGGGGAATAAAGTACTGTAAATGCAACAACTTCTTTCTATATCAAACTTGCAAGCTTCAGAGTTACTCTGAGCTTCTGTAAAGTGACACAAGTATAAAAAGCAACAATTAAGCCCATTTTGCTCTTTTTTCTCATCTTGCTTGTGGTACATTTTTTAAAAGGTTACAGTATTCAGTGAGGATTGAGCTGTATGTGAGTGCACTTAACACATAATGGAATACTCTTCACTTGGTTCATCTTACTTAGCCTTCCAGAACCAGGTAGAAGCTCATGGAGGACGGTGTCCAGAGCTTTGAAACGGAGAATATCCTACTTCTGGGGACTATTCTGGACTTCCTGTCAGGATGGAACTTCAAGCAGGGCTTCATTATCAGATTTTAACTTCTGGGCAAATTGCATTCTCCAGCAGATTCTAATCCTAGTCCTTTTAAAGCCCTGTGGGTTAAGTAAGCTACTGTCTCAATCTCTTTTCCCTTAATCTATAATGTGGGGACAATTATGCTATTGTAATGTTGTGGAGCATCTTTTTTTGCTTTTAAAGATAGAGCTTACATAAAAATTTAGTAGAAGCATTATACAGCTATTTAGATGTGCTGTCGTAAACTGAAATGCATGCTCTTGAGTGATGAGGAGTTACTGTCCAACTTCTGTAAAGCTAGAAGGCTATTCAATTTGTATTTTTGTAGGAAATTTTGTAAGGTTTTTCCTCTTTTTTACACACTATTCTGGTCTACACAGGCTATGTTCTTCCCAGCCATGTGACAGAGGAGATGTTGTGGGAATGCAAACAGCTGGGAGCTCACTCCCCTGCCACTTTGCTGACTACGCTCATGTTTTTTAACACAAAGTACGTATTGAAAGAGACGTTTTCTTCATTGAAACTTACAGTTAATTTAAGAAATAAATGAAATCCTATTTTGAATTAGTATGAGTAACAAACTGTGCAAACTGATTTGTTCAAAATGCATTTAAACTTAGTAGAGGGTAACTAAGCTGTTCATTAGCAAATTCCCAGGTCAAAGCCTGTCACTCTCATGACTTACATTAACTTAAGAGGTCACTACATTAAAAGGTGCTTTTTTGCCCAGTTAGCTAGACATTCTAGCATTCTGTTTCCAAAATAAGCAAGCTCCATGCCTCTGCAATAGCAATTTTTCAACCACCGTGTCATGGTAAATTGATGTGTACTGTACAGCTGCATGGTTTAGAGGAGGGTCACATAACTAGCAGGGCTATTGTTGGATGTGAGCCTCCCATCAGCCATGTAGTGTTCCTATTAATTGTGGAAAAAACTGATATGCCTTGACAATTGTAATATGCCTCATTGTCACATAAGATTAAAAAGGTTGAAAATTGCTGCTCTGGACTATCACATATAGACATGATAGAGATGCCACATTCTTGTTTCGTTTTTATCCCATCTCCTGTATATATTTACTGATAAGTATAAGTTTCCAAACCCCAGCCCATGGGCCAGATGTGGCCCGTGACAAGTCTCTAAGTGGCCCTCAGTCAGCCTCTGTCCCCAATAGCCTCTGAACCAGTTGAACAAACAGAACTGGAGCTACGATGCTGTGGTTGGGGAATGTGGGTCCATTAGATTTGTGCTTTATTTCTGTACTGTATGTTGGTGCTTGCAGAATTCCTGAAACTTTGAGTCTATTTATTCATCTATCTCTTGTGTATTTAAATTTTATATTTAAAATATTTTATCTGTCCCTCAACACTGTGCCAGATTTATATTTTAAAGACTCCTGCTCTAGAATGTGGAGGTTCTTTGGCTAACCATCATTCACTGACACTTTCTCCAAGAATTTTCTGATCACCTTCTCTAGTCACATCACAGCTCTTAGACTACCTAGAAACAAAGAATCATAGAATTGGAAGAGACCCAGTAGGTCATCTAGTCCAACCCCCTGCCTGTACCAGGAAATCCTCCTAGAGCATCTCCGACCTGTTAGAACACATTTCTAAATTATTTTGTATCCAAGACATTTGCCTATGTAACTAGCTTTGTAAAAAATGCCTCCTGTCAGGGTGATCTTGAAAGCCTTTGGATTTTGGAAGTTGATGACACCTGATCAAGAAGCCTTAAGAGACCCTTAAGAATTAATCAATTTTTAGGGGTAATTTTCTTCCCAGGGAGCACACTGGAAATTTTTTAGAGGTTCTAGCACTTTGTCCTTTTCAAGCATCATAACTGGCTACTGGTACATGATAGAAATGAACTGAATTTTAATTTAATGATTTGTATGAGCAAATTGCATAGGGGACATGATTTCCCAGTGCGGTAACATTATACTCTGGCTTAGTTTCATCTTTTTCCCCTGCTAACTTGCATTTCTCCATCCAGATAGTGTGTATGTCTTGCTTAATCATTTCTTCATGCTAGAAAATATTCAAAAAGACTCTTGACTCTCACACACAAGTAATGTGAATGAGTGGTCTAAACTTATGTTGTATATTTATAATTGAAATGTAAAATATTATATTGTAAAAGAGCTCCAAGTTTTAGACCTTACTTAATTCTATACACACTCATCCAAGGGAAAATGCCACAGAAATAGGACTCATTCCTGATTAGACTCAATTAGGGCTGCACTGTAAAGTGTCTAAAGACAAATGTTTATATTCCACATGCTTGTATTACAGATGTTTGATGGTGTACTGTGTGTATTGATCTAGATTTCTACGCAAATCGGTAGTTGTATACAGCACAATTCCATTGTACTTTAATTCAATTCACATATAAACAAAGCAGAACTAATTCAGAAGCAGAAAAATTATATGCATCTGTAACTGAACCTCTGTGTTTTTCTTACTTGCTGCTCAGGTACTTCCTGCTAAAAACAGTAGACCAACATATGAAGCTGGCTTTTTCAAAAGTTTTGAGACAGACCAAGAAGAACCCTTCCAATCCTAAGGATAAGAGTACAAGTATTCGGTATCTGAAAGCACTTGGGATCCACCAGGCAGGCCAGAAAGGTATTACTTCACATAGAAATAATCACACCTTCTTTGGAATATCGGTTTGTATGTTTGCACTGATGCTTGGTTAAGGTTCCAAACTTGCAGGATAAGCAAAAGAGGAGAAAGAGGTTTTCATAATAAATCTTCAGCCCACTTAGTAGGCGAGGGAGAGTATGAGCAGGGCCCTTGCAGAACAGATCGAGCATGTGTCCTGTCATATGTGAAGCTGATGACATCTTGAGTGGTTTGAGACTTTAGGTAGAAACTCTGGATTTGGCCCACTGCACACTGGAGTTCCTCCCATATGAACCACTTCAAATGTTCTGATTTGTAGGTGAAATCCTGTTTCAGATTGTAGCTAGTCTGATGTCTTGAGATGCAGTAGTGGGTTTAAGTGGCATTGTTGCCCTTTTTAAAGCAGACACACAATATCTTAAGGTTTTTTGTTCTGTTCTTGATTTTTGAGATAAGCTCAGATGTGCACATTGCTGGCTTTAATTGGATACTTTAAAGCTGCTTACTTGTGGTATGCAAATGGGATATAAATTAAATGTACCAGTAGTTAAAAGCATTACGCATGTGATACCTCTGGGGTGGCATCTTCTTGAAGTCTTCTGCATGCGTAGCTGTGATTTTGGATGTTGTAGACTGTAAAATTTGTGTGTAAATTTCTGCTTTCTGAAGAATACAGTTGTGCTAGAAGTAACTTCAGTCTCTTCAGAATTCCTATTTTGAAACCATATTTTCTTTTCTGCAACTGACAATTAACTGATGTGGATATGGACAAAGAGGACAAAGCTTTGATTCCCAACTACCTCTGGTGGTTTTGTATTTTTATTAAGTAGACTTATTTCCCTTGCCAAGAACTGGATGAGTGATTATAATACTTTGTACTGATCTGGCTATGTGTGAAAGCATGCATACCCAAACATGGGCAAAGAAAAGTGCCACGGGGCAAACATTTCATTTTCAGAAACATAACCATTAAGTTTTGTACTCCAGATTTTTTTAGCTTTGATTTTTGCCTCTATTGTACTTCAGTTAGCCTCTTTTTTTGGAGTCTCTGATCTGTCTTTTCGGACTGATTTGCAGTTACAGATGACATGTATGCTGAGCAGACAGAGAACCCTGAGAATCCCTTGAGGTGTCCTATAAAGCTCTATGACTTCTACCTCTTCAAATGGTGAGTATTCCTATTATGTCATCCAGAGGTACAGAAAGATTAAGTGGCTGGCTTCCTGTATTAGTGCTTTCTGTGTCTCATTTGCATTTTATTATCAGCTGTCCAGTTTAGCAGACAGCCCCAAAGAAGATTGTGTAGAGGACAGAAAATGGTGTGTAGTTGTGCCAGTATTTTTTCTTGAGCTCATTGACTCAAAACTATATTCTGCTATCTTGACACAATTACTCATAGGGGCTTTTCTCCAAATGAAACAGTTCTTTTCCCTGAGTATATTCAGTTGGATGAGCTCATATATATGTGCATAGGAAGACACCTCCCCTGCACACAATTTTTCCTCTGTCCTTATTATTCTAGTAGAATTGCCTTGTCTATACAACTTGAGGAGTGGGGAGGAAGAATGTACTAAATACAAATGGGATGTTAGAGGAGAGAGTTGCATCTGAGAATATAGCTCTCTAAATACATGTACCAGCAAACTCTCATCTTGCTCCAATAGGATCCTCTCAAATGGTTTCTGGACACATAGGAGCCTTACTCATCCTTGAGCAAACATTCATGTGTGACTAAATATAATACAGTGCCTGGCTTAGGTAATTGGAAAAGGTGGGCTCAGGGGTTGCTGACTAAGAAAACATTACAGTGATCACAGATATTGCAAAAATTTGTCCATGTACACATTCTTGAGGTCTTTAGTTGCTCATATGATAAGATTTATTACATGGAACTCTAAAGGCATGTTTGTAAAATGAAAAGCAAGCTCAATATATCTTATCAGTATGAAGAAATAATCCATTTTTAATTTTGATATTCAATTCTTGCAGAACGTGAATTCTTGAAAGTCAAATATTGTTTCAACAGTCCTTTAGGCTTGATTGAAACTTTAGGAAAAGTGTTGATAGCATCATTTTGGACTCCATCTATACGTCGCTGCCTCCTTTCATGTGACAACCCAGTCAGTTCTTGTATCCATGCATTCCCAACTAATGTATCCACTGCATCATATTTCAGTGTCACAGAATCAGTTCAGACTAAAGTTTATTGACCAGTTTCTTCTTCCTTAATTTGCTTGCTTTATTAAAGTGCTTTTTTAAAAATTGGATTCTTTTAAAAGGTGTTACATATAATCTATAATGTTGCATTTTCCTTGGAAGAATCTAGGTATTTTCCTGGAAAGTACAGGAGTTTTGGTGCAAGTGATAAACAGCTGTGATGTTTACAGGTAGTGTTCCATGCAGCTCAGGCATCTTAGCATGGCAGTTCAGGAAAATTGATCTACCTGAAAAACGCAGGTAGTTGAGCTGTTACATGCATGTTGTGAACAGAGACTCATAATTGTGTGATAAAATATTCAAATGTGTTTTCCATTTTCAAAATGTAGTGAAATTTCTGAATTCTTAGGAATGCTAAATTTTTAGAGTATGATATGAAGAATAAACTAATTGCCATTTTACCAGGTCAGCAGTGGAGCAGATTGCAGAGGGAGTTGGTGGACTCTCCCTCACTGAGGGTCTTCTATCAGAGGCTCAATGAGCATCTGTCAGATGCTCTAGGATGATTAAGGGCTACAGGTAGGGGTTTGGGCTAGATGACCTATTAGGTCTCTTTGAACTCTATGATTCTATGAAATATTTAGATTAAAATCTCAGAATCCATTGTGGAAATCTAGACAGTAACTAGTAAGAAGATTTTTATATTGAGACAGCTTAGTGCCAGGAGTTGATAGCGTCATTTTGGACTCCATCTATACGTCGCTGCCTCCTTTCATGTGACAACCCAGTCAACTCTTGTATCCATGCATTCCCAACTAATGTATCCACTGCATCATATTTCAGTGTCACAGAATCAGTTCAGACTAAAGTATATTGACCACTTCCAACCCAGATTGGGTTTAATCTAGTATCTGAGCTAGTGCAACATCCCTATGGCTTTGATCTTGAGGCGGAAGGATAGCACTAATCAGATTTGCACTAACCATGGCAGGTTGCCAATATTAGAAATACAATGGCTATTGTGACTACCGGGAATGCTCTGCAAACTTTATATCATATTGCAATAGAATGCTCTTTAGCACTTGTTTTTAAAGAATATTGATAACTATTCTAAGGAAATGTTTTCAAAGTAATAACTTAATCTTTTTCTTTCATTCACAGTCCCCAGAGTGTGAAAGGCCGGAATGACACCTTCTATTTAACGCCTGAACCAGTGGTGGCTCCCAATAGCCCTATCTGGTATTCCATCCAGCCAATAAGCCGAGAGCAAATGGAGCAGATGCTCACTCGGATTCTAGTGATACGAGAGATTCAGGAAGCAATTGCTGTTGCAAATGTTAGCACCATGCACTAAGGAATCCCTCCCAGCTCAGAAAAATGGGTGGAGATAGGATGGGAGGCCATGAGGCAAGGATACATTGTACAGCCTTTTACACTAAAGGAGATGCCTATGTTTTTTTTTAAATTGGTGTAGTTATGAAGCCCTTTTAGGCTTCCTCTGTTTAAAAAGAGACCTTCCCCATTGTGTATCTGACCCAACTGCATCAGCCTTCTGGACACACTGGGGCTTGCAATCTTTCTCTGGGAATTGTGAGGTGCCGTAGGTTGACCTTGGAGTTTTTTATGATGTGAAAAACCTAATAGAGGGACTTAGCCTGGCTGGGCCACTATTTTGTCTTGGAGCTAATGCACTTGGGAAGAATGGAAAACGGTGGATAACTGCCTGACCTAAGAGAAGCAGGTTACAAGTTTCCTTGTGCTCAGTCATTGACAAGCCCTGGAGGGATTGAAGAAATTGAACTGCAATTATGATTTATAAGAAAGAAGAAAATCAATTTCTATTAAGACCTTAAAAGTGACATTTTTAGATGTTAAGTACAAAACTACCACACCTTTTTTTTTGGGCCTGATGTTGAGGCCTTAAAACCTTGAGGCGCCTGTGCCTGATTGGAATTCTTGTAACATACACTTGTGTATCATATAAAGATACCACCCTGTTTCTCTTATGTATTCTTACGCTAGTTGTTTATTAAGAATGACGAGCACGTCTTTTCAACATGCTATTGAACAAAGTGTCTTTATTTGTGGGAACAAATGAGATGGCATATTTTCTACTGCAGAAAAATTGAATTTAAATGAGAGGTGTGAAGATGGAAAAGCATTGAAGCTTAGAGGCACCTGAAAGCCAGAGTCCAGGTCCACATTCAAATAAGCATGTGTTCTCGTGGCCCATTCCTACCCTATCTGTTTCTTCCTCGGTTTGGCATTATGCATGACAATTGCCAATCCAGGTTTTAAACTGGATTCTTTTACTCAACAATCCAGAGTAACTACGGGATATTATGTGCACCCGTAGTTACTGCACCACCTAGTGAAAACCTATGGGAAATTTATATTGCAGTCCAGAGCAAATTGTTCTTACACCGGAGCAAGGACTCCCCGTAGTTACTCAGGATTGCGCCCTAAATCACTTAGGAACATTCTTGTCGTATCTCACATTGGTAACAGTTGTGTATAATGCTAAACCTGAATAAAGGGAAACATTGTGAGAGGAAGGAACAGTGGGCATCTGATCTGTGCTATCCCTAATTTTTTTATGTCTGGAACCTGGGGAGAGTTTTGGGGTGAGTCAGGTTGACTCATGCTTTCACAAGATGGTTCCTCCTTGTTGTGCTGATCACAATTCCACTCCTGTGCTTGTACAAGTCAGCAGAGACTGTGCCACACATGGCACCCTGTTCCACAAATGAATGTGGTCCTTGGAAGGTCTTGCATCATTATAGGGCATTATGAGCATGTGCCCATTGGCTAGTGGGGATGGCAAGGGGGGAAGCCCATTGGCAAGGAGCTACTGCACAAGTTCCTGGAAGAAACAGCTTCTGCACAAGTTCCTTTTCATCCTCTATCCTGATGGGTAGAACATGAATCTCTGTAGCAGCTCCCCATCCATAAAGGTTAAGAGAGAGAAGTTATCACAAAAGATCAAACCTTCTACAACCAGTGGGAAGAATAGAGCTATTTGTCAGCAAGCGTAGAGGGACAAAGCCCCAATATATGGCAGAATTCCAGGATGGCCCAGAGCTTTCACTATCCTGGTACTGGCATTGTTTGTTGGTAAATCAATTTTCAGTTGTACAGCTGAACTTACTGCTTACTGTTCACTGCTCATTTACTGCTGCCTCCTATTTTAACCACTAAATCTACTTTCTTGTTGGAAACAGCCTAGCAGAATATCAGGATCATCTGATACATTCGGTATCTCTGGGTATTTCTCTAGGGTTTGTCCAATAACTATTTTACAGGAAGGCTTGCTGGTCTTGTTCCAGCTTTGACCAAAGCATTTGATTTTGTTGTAGATTTTCCTAACCAAATGATTGATTTGGTATAGGCTACTTTTTTAACCTTTTGGATAAAAGTTGGTAGTATAGGAGGAAGGTGGATTTTGTCATATGGTCTTTAGTTTATCAACTGTTTGGTGGGGGGGGGGGGTGGAGAAACAGTAGAAAATGGAGAAGAGAGTGTGAGCAAATTAACAGCAATTACAGGCACATTACAGCAGGGGGCAGTTATGCCAGCTGTTAGGGTATGTAATTAGCTACAGCTAGAATAAGAAAGTGCTTGCTGTCCAGACCTTGAAAGAGGCAACAGCCAACTCATGAAGCAAATTTTAATAACCTCCTTGTGAGTCAGCTTGATTGGGCCAAGAGTGTTGCATTAGGTAGCAGGAAAAGGCTTTACTTTAAGGGAAAAGGACTATGTCTTTAATATTAATACGAGCAACGCAATAAGTACTGGCCTAAGCAGATACTATTTTATTGGCTTCATGGAGGGATTGTCATCTGTTGGATGACTGCCTGGTCTAACTGATGCTGTATGAAAGAAATTCATAACTCCATGATGGAACTTAAAAAACAGTATATGAAATATATATGAAAACATATACAAAGCAACACCCATAAAGGTATGCTGTTCAGCCAGCATGAGATCTGCAACCTAGCAAACCTATGACAATTCCTCTGCAGAAGACTGTGATAATGGGGGCTGGAAGATTTCTGCATGAACGTTTCTCACAACTTAGGCCCCAAAGCCATTGGGCCCAACCAAATGGGTGGGATAGGAGAAATGCTCTCCTCAGAAGAAGAGCTCTGCTGGGTTAGGCCAAAGAGCCCATCTTCCAAAGCCGAACTTCCTGTATCTCGCTGTGAGCCACTAAATGCTTCAGGGAGCACACAAGTCAACAAGAGACTATCATCCTGGTGTCCTCCTCTACATTTGGCATCTAAAATGAGGTTGTACAACCCATCATGGTTTGTAATCTGTGATGAATTTTTCTTCCAGAATTTTGTCCAGTCCTCCCTTAAATGGCATCCAGGCTAGATAACACATGGTAGGGAGTGCCACAGACTAATTTACATGCTTGGTAAAGTAATTTTTTTGTATCTTATTTTTTGGGTCCCAAAACTCTTATTTTAGTGGCTGTCCCCTAGTTCTGGTGTTGTGAAAAAAGCATTCTCCCATCCACTGTATCCACCTCCTGCATCATTTTGTATGTCTCAATCATCCCCCCTAAAATGTGTCTTTTGTAGAATGAAGAATCCCATATTTATCCACTAGTAGCCATACATTGTAAGGGAGGTGCCTCAGCCCAGTCATAACTTTGGTTGCTCTTTTCTGCACATTTTCCCCACTATATCCTTTTTGTGATGTGGTCACTGAAACTAGTCATAATACTTCAGTTGTGGCCTACCCAGCAATTTGTACCAACAGCATTATATATAATACTCTTGGTAACTTTTTCTAATGACTCCAAGCATGGAATTGGCCTTTTTCACAACTCCGCCCATGGGGTTGACACTTTCATCATACTGTCTACTAAAACCCTCCTGATCTATATAGACTAACCCTACAATCAGAGTAACTAAGGGAGCACGTAAGACACATTACGCGCACCCATAGTTACTGCACCACCTACTGAAAACCTATGGGAAATTCATATTGCAATCCAGAGCAAATTGTTCTTACACCGGAGCAAGGACTCCCCGTAGTTACTCTGGATTGCGCCCTAAACCATTAGTCTATAAGCCAAGTTTTGATTCTTTACACTAGGGCCGTCCAAACTTTTTGGCAGGAGGACCAAATCTCTCTGACTCTAAGCAGGGAGCTGGGAAAAAAGTAATTATATAAATGATTATATTACAGATGGGACTTAATGAGTTCAGATAAGAATGAATTGAAATAAGTTCATAACACTTTCTAATAGAGAGGGTGTCTACTCAGAAGTAAATCACATAAAAGTCAATGGGACTTACTCCCAGGTAAATGGATTTTTTTCTAAACGTTTTCTCCAGGTAGGCTCTCCTAGCCTGCAGTCCAAGGCGTGTCTACTCAGAAGTAAGTGACATATGCTGCAATCTTAAAGACACTTTCCTGGGAGTAAGACCCACTGAACACAATGGAGCTTACTTTTGAGTAGACATGGTTAGGATTGTGCTCATAGTCAATGGGGCTTACTCCCAGGTACATGGATAGGGTAGCATTCTGACCCCCCTCCTTCCACCTCCAGGTTGTGGTTCTGGGAACTGCCAACGGGGTAATAAAGGAAACCATAAAACAGCAGGGCTATGAATGAGGATGGTAAAGAAACAGTTCTCTAATCCGGATGACTCTAGGACCCTGGAGGAGAAAGAAGAGGAGGAACGGTCTCAGATTGATTCGCCATGAACCTGCTCGGCCTCCATAGCTCTCAGGTTTGATAGAAGAGGTGGCGGCTGGTGCTGTCTGACAGAGATAGGAAAATGGAAGAGTAACTCTGTATGGGCATATTCCGAGTTCTCACACCGGAAATCAGTTATGTAGATTTTTAAAAGTCAGGTTTTTAATGTAGGTGTTGGGCAGCAGGTTCAGGTCTACTGAGGAGTAACTCCCAATAGATTAAGCTTACTCTCATGTAAGTGCTGGAGGAGGACAGTACCTAAATAAGGCTGAATTCAATCCCAGAGGGAACATAATAAGCAAAAGAGGACAAAGCACCCCCAAGATGAAGGACACACAAGAAAAATGTAAGACACCACAAAATAAAGATAAAAACAACTATAAGTATTGCTTTCAAGTGGTTAATTTGTACACTAAATAACTGATTAAATTTAAATCTTTCTTACATAATTTATGACACATATAGTGCAATCTGTGTCTGCAATCTGTGCAAACAGAAGTCAGTTCCATTGAGTTCAATGGGGCTTACTCTCAGGAAAGTGCTCTTAGGGTTGCAGCCACAAGAAGTCTACGTGCTGCCTCCTCACAAGGAAAAAAAGAACAATGAAGATTTTTCCAGGACTGTCCTGGGAAAAGAGGACAGATGGTCTCCCTGCTTACTGGGTGTAAGGATAGGATTGGACTGCAGTATATAGGATTGCAAATCCCACTGACTATAATGGGAACAGATCTGGTGGTGCCAGATCATTATTATGCTAAAATCCTGGATTTTTTAAAATGAATTTTTAAAATGATTTTTTAATGAATTTATTTAACGTTGAATTTAAAAAAAAATTTAAAAAATCTTAAACAACCCAGAATTGCCCCCTGCGTGTGTGGGTGTGTGACTCTAGCAGCAAAGTCTACAGCGCTCTGGCGGGAGGGGCGGGGCTTTGTGTGTCCGCGCGGAGGCTGGAGTGTTGTGAGCGCGCGGCCTCCTGCGTGGTGTCGGGGGCGCGCAAACGCACGATTGAGAGGGAGCGAGGAGCACACGCGTCCCTCGGTCTCTCCCTCGGCTCCTGCAGCGGCGCCGCCATGGCCGACTATCTGATCAGCGGAGGCACCGGATACGTCCCCGACGACGGCCTCACCGCCCAGCAGATGCTCAACTGCGGAGACGGCCTCACCTACAAGTAAGGCTGACTCACGAGGAGACCCTCTAGTCGCCACTTACCTGGGAGGAAGCCCTTTGACTGACATGGGACTTACTTCTGAGGAGACCTGCCTAGGATGGGGTCTCTGAGGCTACTGATCCTCGCACTTACCTGGGAGTAAACCCCATTGACTGACATGGGACTTACTTCTGAGGAGACCTGCCTAGGATGGGATCTCTGAGGCTACTGATCTTCGCACTTACCTGGAAGTAAACCCCATTGACTGACATGGGACTTACTTCTGAGGAGACCTGCCTAGGATGGGGTCTCTGAGGCTACTGATCCTCGCACTTACCTGGGAGTAAACCCCATTGACTGACATGGGACTTACTTCTGAGGAGACCTGCCTAGGATGGGATCTCTGAGGCTACTTATCTTCGCACTTGCCTGGAAGTAAACCCCATTGACTGACATGGGACTTACTTCTGAGGAGACCTGCCTAGGATGGGGTCTCTGAGGCTACTGATCCTCGCACTTACCTGGGAGTAAACCCCATTGACTGACATGGGACTTACTTCTGAGGAGACCTGCCTAGGATGGGGTCTCTGAGGCTTCTGATCCTCACACTTACCTGGGAGTAAACCCCATTGACTGACATGGGACTTACTTCTGAGGAGACCTGCCTAGGATGGGATCTCTGAGGCTACTGATCCTTGCACTTACCTGGGAGTAAACCCCATTGACTGACATGGGACTTGCTTCTGAGGAGACCTGCCTAGGATGGGATCTCTGAGGCTACTGATCCTTGCACTTACCTGGGAGTAAACCCCATTGACTGACATGGGACTTACTTCTGAGGAGACCTGCCTAGGATGGGGTCTCTGAGGCTTTTGATCCTCGCACTTACCTGGAAGTAAACCCCATTGACTGACATGGGATTGACTTCTGAGACCTGCCTAGGCTTCAGCTCTGAGCCTGTTGATCCTACCTACACTTACCTGGGAGTAAGCCCTATTGACTTAGTTTGGCTTACTTCTGAGGAGACATGCCAGGAATTTGGCTCTAGGAGTTTTCCTAGTTTTCATCAAGGTTAGGATCCTGAAGACCTTGTGGATACTTAGGCTGCAATCCTAAAGACACTTTCCCGTGAGTAAGACCCTTTGAACACAATGGGACTTACTTTTGAGTAGACCTGGTTAGGATTGTGCTCTTAATTGGAGGGTAGTGAACAATTGAGCCATTGGGGAAAATGGAGTTGGGTTCAGGGACTCTCAACCAGTGGTATTCATACTACAGGTGGTACTTGGGGTGGTGCCTGGGGGCACTCACAGGATCCTACTCCCCTGCCACAGTCTGCAACTCAACAATCAGCAGTAAGAGACTCAGGTCCACATGCTGAGCGAAGCATGTGCTTTCCATGCCCTTAAACAAAAGCCTTCCTGTCCAGCCTGATCCTCTTTACCAGTGTTGATTGAGTTTTCTCTGGATCCCAGTCCAGGTGGTGACATCATTCCCAGTTAGTCCGGGCGATACTTCTAGTAGGTGGACCATACAGAGTGGTGCAAGGGGGTCAGACATTGCGAACCCTTTGGCCTTATGGCTCTGAATCTTACCTTGAGGTTTATGAGTGTGGGCACATCAACTGCTGATGCTTCTTCCTCTGTACTAGTTATCCCTGACTCCTTGAAGGTTTCCGACCACCCTTTCTCCTTCTCCACCCGACTCTTGGCTCCTTTCCTGGGTTTGTCCCAGCCACAGTATTTGTGCATAACTGCAATCCTAAGCATGTATACTCAGAAGTAAGTCCCATTGTGTTCAATAGTACTTACTCCCAGGAAAGTGTGGTTAGGATTGCAGCCACTAATGAACATAGATGGCAATTTTACCTCTTGTAGATGAAGGAATTCATGGATAATGAAATTGTGTTTGAAAAGAACTGCCCATATACCATATTGCTTTTCTAGGTATAGGAAAATTCAATACCCTTTAGAAGGGAGATTTTAAAAAAAGATTTATTTTAAAACCTGGTGTTAAGAATCCGTCTGAGGCTTCTTGTAGCTTTGTAGGTCAGCCTCTTTCCATCCTGTGATTTCTCCCATGATTAGCAAATTCTCCCTCCTCTCTCCCAGTTTTCTCCTATGATTACTTGTGAGCTGAGGAGGTCTTGCAGTTAAAGACAATGGCTGCAATCCTAACCACACATTCCTGGGAGTAAGTACTATTGAAAACAATGGGACTTACTTCTGAGTAGACATGCTTAGGATTGTACCCAATGTCTGTTTCAGGGCCACCTTTGTGTAAAAGCAAGACCTCCTCAACTCACAACTCAGACACCTCCAAGCCCTGAGAGACAGAGACATCATATCCCAAAGTGGCAGCATGTCAATTCTGTCCAATGGTTTTATGGAGCACATCCTCTGTTACCATAAGTCCATGTATTTGCCATGTATTAAATCAGTGATTTTCAACCACTGTGCCGCAGTTAGTACTCAGGTGTGCCACAGGAATTTGGGGATTGATTAATAGGAAAATTGGGGGATTTGAACAAGCTAGTGTCCCTTGTCCATGGTAAAAACAACTGGTGGTGTGCCTTGACAATTTCAGTGCCTTGTTAGGGTGCCTTGCAAAAAAGGTTGAAAATCAATGCGCTAAATAAATAAATGTGCCCAGGTCTGTAACTCAGAATGGCCCCCTCCAGGGCTTGTATGAAGCCCAGTGGAGCAGATCTGCTCTCACACTGTAATGCAGATCTCTTTTCGTCTGTGCTGGGTGAATAGGACCTGTTCCAGAAGGAAAAAAAATGAGGAGGGGAGAAGCCTGCCTTGTTGGGACAAGGAGGACTTGTAGGTCAGGTAATTCTCCTCTTAGCAAATTGCTACTTAAAGCTTGTAGCTGAAAGTCCCCTCCACTTCGTAGACCTGTTTCCTTCTCCGCTCTTGATGCTGCTCCTTTCACATTGTTTCACACAATTATTCTTTCTCCAATGCTTATGATGGTATATGAGCCTGTGGACCTTATAGGCAGCAGAATTTTTAAAAGATATGTTGGATGTTGCACCTCCAAGCTATATATCTTTATGAAATATGGTAACTGGAGGGGGGGTCTGCAGTTTACAGCTTTATAGCAAATCTGAGATAGCATCTGTGGTTACCTTAACCCACACCAGGACATTCTCAATCCTTGTTCTTCCACATGGCCAATCTGAGTGTGTTTACTCCATCAAAGTCTGTCTTGCAGTTGTGTTTTAATATTGAGCATCAGAGACTACCACTGCTCGATTCTTTGAACAACTTGCTGGTGCCGGTGATTTCCACCTTAGAGATATCAGGTCTTTGAGCAAAAGGATTAGCTAGTAATTCTTGAACTTCTTGGTATTTCCCTCCACCACTTCAGGTGGATATCTATGTAATCCCAAATGAGTAGCAAGCATGGGTGGCGCAAGTGGTTAAGACACTGTTGCTGCAATCCTAAACACGCTTTCCTGAGAGTAAGTCCAATAAAATAGAATGGGACTTAATTCTGAGTAGACATACTTAGGATTGCACCCTGTGCTTGTTAACCAGGATTCGAGACCCAGGTCGGCCCCACAAGACAGGGTGAGCTCCTGTCCTTAGCCCAGCTCTGCGACGCCAGCTGGATCCAATCGTATTGGCTCTGCCTTTCCATTGGACTAATTCAGTGGTGTGGAGAGGAGGGATTTGCTGCTTGGGTAACACCTATTCTCCATAACAATCTAACCCAGGCTTTCGTGCTTCGCATGCAGCATATGCAGCGCCGAGCACGATACCATAGTCTCTCAAGACTGACGGAGGCCTGCTGCAGCAAGCATGTGGCACATGTTTATACATATGCTTCATAGACTCCTCTCCTGACACTCATGTGCCTGGCGCTATTCTTGTGATGTTTGAAATAGCTCCAGAAATAGTTCTTGTCACCCCTTCTGAGAAAGAAGGTTAGCTATAAATACTTTGTTTGAAAACAAACTTTACAGTTGGGAAAATAACTTAGGAGGGGCAGGAACTGTTCTACCCCAGTGTTTCTCAATGTTTGTTCTCTGCCATATCATTTCACATGGTCCACCTATTTGAAGTACCTCTGGAAAATTACTTCCAATGGCAGAGTCATTATCACCAGTTACTTCTGGGGTGGGAGGCCAGTTGTGATAGTCAACACCAGTAAGAGGCTCAGCATGGATGGGAGGGCTCTGCCTGCCAAGTTGAGACTCCTACTGAAGTGATACTTGGGGGTTTCAACCTGGAACCACTTTCTAACTTAAAAATCTGTCCAGGACCCTATCAAACTTAACAAGATGTGACATTGCTGTGATGCCAGAGTTCCATGTCTACTCAGAAGTAAGTTCCACTGAGTTCAGTGGAACTTACTCCCAGGAAAGTCCAGTCTCCAGATTCCAAGATGGTGGATCCAATCCTCTCACAGCCCCCTTGACCTAAGGTCGCAATCCTCACTTTACTGCTATCCTACTGATATTGTATCTTGTCCCTAGTCTCACTGTTGGACAGGAGGGGTTCAAGTATCACCAGATATCACTTCAACTCCCACTGATGATACTCCAAAACTTAACAGATCAAGGAAAGTATATGTTGGTGAGAGATGCCTTTGCATATTGTTTTTTAAAAATAATTTTTTGTGCACCCTTTACATTTAATTAATTAATTAATTAATTAATTAATTAATTAATTGAAAGATTTATATCCCATCTTTCCTCTGTAAAACAACAGATGCCCATGTTCTGATTGTGGGATAGAGGATGAATTTTTGAGTATTTTAATTTTTAATTTCTACTGATTTATGGTATTCTGTTTGTCCTATTTCAACCCCTATAAAAACATTAACCAATATAAATGGAACATAAAAATAGGAAGATTAGGAAATCAATGGGAGAAAATTTCATTCTCCCAATGTACTGTGCTGCTGACCTAAATGTTGTCAGACAAAAGAACTTAATCTAGGGTGTGAAAGCAAAAAATAGAACTTCAATTTTTCAGCAGTTTTGAAACCAGAGTTTCTCAGTTGAAACCAGGGGTTTTTTTTCCAGCTATTGAGGTTACATTAATAAAGCAGAACTAGGAAGGTGCATTTATCACATAATGACAGCTGTTTGACTTTGTGCATGTTTGATATAAAAAATCATCCCTTATATTTCGTGATCTTTCTTGCGTGTGTTGGTTGCAATCTTTTCCCCTCTCTGGCCTCATTGATGTAAATATATCTGCCAACCAAGGACAGCATTTCATGTATCTGTCAAAATCGGCTGTACAGTACAAAAACCTTTGCAACAATAAATTTGATTTGATAATATTTGTAATAATTTTATGTTTGAAAATGCATTTGCACTCTTTATATTGAGTTCTGGGATTATCATTTCAAGAATCATGATAATAAATTAGGAATTCTCTAAAGGAGAGCTGTAGAGGCAGAAGAAAGTGAACAGATATTGTGCGGGAGGCATTTTTGTATGAAAATGTAAAATTTACAGATAAAGGGAATTAATGGAGAAGGTCAATCAATGGAGGATAAGACTTTGAGCTATGACAACCAGTTGGAACCTTCAGTCCAATCCAAGCCTTCCACTCCAATTACATCTGAAAACTTTCCCATTTTTCCAGCTGTGGAAAACTCTGCCACATTGAGGCTCACCAAGGGCCATATCTGGCCCCCAGAGACCCCGATCTAGTCCAGGATTTGGAGACCCCTGACCTAGTCCAATGTTCTGTTTACAGCCACAGTCAACAACATGTCTTTGAACACAATCAGAATGAGGACAGTAGGCTTTCCTTGTTGGTTGTC
Organism: Cryptoblepharus egeriae; assembly: GCA_030015325.1. Taxonomy (NCBI): domain Eukaryota; kingdom Metazoa; phylum Chordata; class Lepidosauria; order Squamata; family Scincidae; genus Cryptoblepharus; species Cryptoblepharus egeriae. Next base: position 19,026,726 of record JAREYC010000002.1, read on the forward strand.
CCTGAGTTCTGTAGACAGAGACTTAGATCACAGCCCCAACCATGTCTACCCAAAAGTAAGCCCCATTTTGTTCACTGGGTCTTACTCCCAACAAAGTGTCTTTAGGATTGCAATCTTAACTGCGCTTGGCTGTTATGGCTAATAGCAGAAAGCTGGTAAAACAGAAAAGGTCTTTGGAGGACTTCTGAAAGGGGACCAAACAAGGTACTGGATTTTGGTTAAACATCAACTAGGGCATATTACAACTTAACTTTCCCTTGAGGCTTTGCAGGGAAAAAAACTCCGAATAAAATAAATAGTTTGGCATGTGGTGGAGATGGAATAAAGAAGCATGGCTGTCAGTGTTTAACTTCTGAAAAAGGGTTTCTGGTGTCCAAGCCTTCCTGGAAGTCTCACCCCGTGAGGCTTGAAGGATCTTTTTCCACATATGGGGTGGGACCTCATGTTGTCAACTGTCAGACTACTCCCTTCATATAACCTTGTGTTGTCTGGCTGGCAGTAGCTTTCTGAGGTCTTAGGGATATAGGTCATTAATAGCTGTTTTGGTTGAACCCATTAAGGGTAGAACATGCATGTGTTCTAATACTACTAAGCTATGGGGACTTTCCCAAAAAGAAAAAAAACCTGGGCTTGGTTGGGAAGGGTAGCATAAGCAGAAGGGAATTAGGTCAACCAAATCTGCAGCTGTCCGCAGTGTGTTTGGGACATTGCTTAATGGTGAAGAAAGGTACTTTGCATAAACTCAATTGCACTTTTCGTTGCAGCCATGCCTCTCATAATGCTGCTTTATTTAGTAGTAATTTGTTACAGCGTGATTAGGAGCTGTTCTAGCCATGGGTTGGGATCAGTGGATTCTGGGTCAGTCGGCTCCTGTGTCCTGCCAATTGGATTTAATAGTACTGTACATTCTCTAGTGCTGTTTTGGTGTAGCACTCAGCCTTCCAAATAGATCTTTATACGTTAAGAGAGATTGCTATATTTAATCTGATAGGCTTTGGCTGCCAGCCTAACCTCACTTAGGCCAGCCTAAGCCCTGGCATTAGTCCTGTGCTAACCTGGGGGTGTGACAAAAGTGCAGTAAGATACTTCTGCCCTGCTTCTGGGGAGGGGGTGTTTAGGCCATTACACAGGCATATGATGACCTCATCACACCATCACAAAAAGATAGGCCAGGTGAGTTAAGCCAGCCTAAATTTCTTAGAATTGCGTCCTTTGCCTTGAGTGTTATGTGTGCGACTGGATCAGTAGTTGGAATATACTGTATTTGAAAGATTAAACCTTCTAGCAACTCTTAGGCTCATGCACCATAATCCTAACCCTCAAATTAGGCTAGTACTTGTCCCGTACGCTGGTATGGGGATGTCGCATAATGCGCTTCTACACCACTCTTGGAGGAGGGTTAGGCTGGCACATGGACATGAGTTTGCAGGCCTAAATTGGCTAGAATGGCACCCATGGAAGCTAACAGATAAACCATGGTTTATCTCACCTGAGATTGTTATGAGGCTTCCTAAAATGCTTTACAAAATAGTAATAACGTACTATGTTTCTATTATTCAGTGATTTCCTCATACTTCCTGGCTACATAGATTTCACAGCAGACCAAGTGGTAAGTCCTGAAATCAACATTTGTATAAATAAAATATTGAATGAATGTTATGAAGCAAGTGTTTCATTTTTTCTGTATCTTCTGACAGTGGTTTTCTGTTTACTAGCTCTCCTTCAATTAAGAAAAGATTTTCTACAATGCTTGTGCTACTTTAAAAATTTTTTAGATTCTGTCTGTTAAAAACAAAAGTTTCTTGATTGTATTGTTATTAAGAGCATGAGATAGAACGCTATAAAGTGATGTGAGGTTTGCAACCAAACTCTCTTTGTTTTTAAGGACCTGACTTCTGCTCTAACCAAGAAGATAACCTTGAAAACTCCCTTGGTATCCTCCCCTATGGACACTGTAACAGAGGCCAGTATGGCCATTGCAATGGCAGTAAGTAACTGGGATAGAAGTTTGGGGAGCAGTTGGATTAATCTAGTTTGGGTGTAAATCCTGTGTGCCTACTGATGCTCTGATTAAATGTTAAGATGGTATAAAATTGTTTTGGGTCAGTTTGCCTCAGAAAGTGGTTCTCTAGCCATCACTGGAGGTCTTAAACAGAGGCTGGATAATCACCTTCTGGGAACGTTGAAGTGGTGATCAGCCTGCGTAGACAAGGGATTGGTGTTCTCACCAGTCCCTTTCAACACTACAATTTTGTGTCTATCCTCATTTATGACCTCCGGCACAGGAGATGGTTTCGATCTTAGATTGCTTACAGTTGACAGATAGAGTCGGTCAATCTGTGAGAGAAGAGAAATTAATCTGTTTAGAGGCAGAAAGTAATAGGAAGACTTTCCAGTTCTTTTATTGTCTTACCATTTATAGCTTTCGTCTGTTGTGAGAAGCATTAGTTACTGTGGTAATGTACCATTGTACCGTCAAAAAGAAGTTCTTTTCCAACACATTTCTCAGCTTATGCTGTGAAGTGGATGTATAATTTCTGCTCCAGTCCCTGCAGGGGTGTGACAGCTCAAGAGTCCTGCTAAAGAATCAGGGGAAAGCTTAGTTCAAAATACTCCATCAGTAATTAAGAACGAGCTGTCTTGAATGTTATGTAATAATCCAAAGGAGTCTACAGATTAATACATGATTTTGCCCTTCTCTCCTCTCATCTCTTCCTGCCCCCCATCTGTACTGAAGGAATCCTGTTAGAAACACACCAGCTGAAAGCCGAGCCTTTGTGTGCTCTTGGAGAGAGATCTGTTCATATCATTGCCAACTTATCTTGTTTGTATCTGGTACAGTTCTTGGCACAGGATTGCTAATCAATGGAACGTTAGCTGAAGTAATTCTAGCCTTGACCCCCATCTGATGTTGTTTTGACTGTATCACTCTCATGTCTTTAATTTTGTGTATTGGTACTTGTCTCCATCCTTTCTAAAGTTGAGTTTGCAAGCCTTTTATTAAATTGCAACTTGGAATGAATTCTGGTGAGCCTTTTGCCCCTGAGCTGATGGCAACCAAGAAGTGATACGCTGATTGAAACTTATGCTTCTTTCTGTATGTTCCCAGCTCACAGGTGGGATTGGATTCATCCACCATAACTGTACCCCTGAATTCCAGGCCAATGAAGTACGGAAAGTTAAGGTAAAACCAATTTTTTGAGGAGTCTCTTTCCAGGCAAACATTACTAGAGAGAAAGATCAGACCCTCCTTGCCCCAGCAATGTCTATTATTGTGGTTTCTGCTGCTGTTCATTTTAGATTTTGAACCCTTTTGGGACGGAGACCCATTAGCCATTAATTTTTTTTCATTTTCTTTGTACACTGCTTTGTGAACTTTTTAGTTGAAAAGCGGTATATAAATACGATAGATGGATAGATAGACAGATAGATCGATCAATCGATCTGATGAGCCTGCAGTGTAGGGATGGTTTTGGCCCAACTCTTACCTATTCTTTTGGTTAAGGATTTACCATTAGGCTGTGGGGTTGTGTTCTTCCCTGGTCCTCTCGCTTCAGTTTGAATTTTCCCACCTTAACCCTACTTATGATTGATGGTTGCACTAATTCATTACCAGGGTTTGAATCCTGAGTTAGTATTGTGATCCTGAGCTGGCAAATTGTGATAGCTCTGATTGAGCTTATCACCAACTATGGTTATTACTAATGTTTGCAGTAGATTCGAAGAAGGTATTTTAGCCTCTACTACATAACTGATTTGTATGTAACTGAGTTCTTATTAGACATCTGACTATATCCCTAATTGTGTGCTGTGATTGGAGTTTGAAAATCCCTGCCCTATACTTCTGTTACAATCCAAACTGATTTCATAAGACTCACCAACTAGGCTAGATGGCTATGTTCTCCCTACAATGTTGCTTGTTGTGCCTATCTATCTCTTGTTTGCTGAAAATTCTCTTTCTGAATGGTTTCTGTTCCAGAAATATGAACAAGGATTTATCACAGACCCAGTAGTACTGAGCCCCAAAGATCGTGTCCGAGATGTATTTGAAGCAAAAGCCCACCATGGGTTCTGTGGCATCCCCATCACAGACAATGGGAAGATGGGCAGTCGCCTTATGGGGATTATTTCATCCCGGGACATTGACTTCCTGAAGGATGAAGAACATGACCTGCCTCTCAGTGAGGTTAGTGTATTCCCTGTGTTTTGTGGTGGGTAAATCACAGACAAGCCTGGAGTTTATGTTGAGACACTAACAGCCTCTGAGCATTTCTCGCACTGCCAAAGGTATTGACGTATAGTATGTCACCCAGTGTAGTAGAATAGCACTTGTTTCTGTAAGTTGGATGTCCTTAGCACTTGCTGAGTTTTTTTCCTTTGTGTGACCAAAAGCTTTCCGAGGTTGGCATTAATGTCGCTCCTGTAGCTGGGCATCAGATTTCAGCTCTGCAGCATTCCACAGTGTCCTGGAGCCTGCTCTGTTCTCCTGTGCTATCTTTAGGCTGAAATTATTCAGGCTTCCCAGGAGTGGTCTTAAATCCTCGTTAATTATTCCTGGAGGGGAGTTGCATGTGACATGTCTGCAAAAGATCTGTGATGAAATATGAACTGCAGAAAGACTGTACAAGACTGCATTCTTCAACACTTCCGATTTAGGGCTGTGACTAGTGTTGTAGCAATATTCCCCAAGGCCAAGTTCCTTAGGTTTGCATGCTCTGGATCTATCACATCGGAGTAGTCAGTAGAATTATTCCAGAAGTGTTGGAGCACGAAGCTTGCCCTGAATGCAGTTAAGGGAAGGGAAAAAATCCCCGGGCCATTCTCCCCAAAGCTCTCTGGAGCACAACCCATAATCCTTCATTCTCCCCTTTTTATCCTTCAGAAATGCTCAGCAAGGAGGGAAGACCTTCCAGTTGTGTGAATGGGGGTGCAATCCTAAGCATGTCTACTCAGAAATAAGTCCCGTACTGTTCTATGGGATTTACTCTCAGGAAAGTGTGTTTAGGATTGCAGCCTGGGTCTCCTGGAGCAGTGCTTCTCAAATTTTAAAGAAGCTTTACTCACTAAGAAAGTTTTTGCAGGGGAGGGACTAAGGCAGTGACATGATCCCCATATGACACTCAGTACTGTACTGCTTGAGTTTGGAAAGACCCCCAGCTGAAACCCTATAGTTCACTAGAGACAATACTGTGCTAGATGGACCAGTGGTTGGATTTGGTGTGAAGCAAGTTTATATGCATACATCTTCTTTGATTTTTCCTAGATCATGACTAAGCGGGAAGACCTTGTTGTAGCACCTGCAGGAGTTACATTAAAAGAAGCCAATGAAATTTTGCAGCGGAGTAAAAAAGGTTTGTGGGAATAGCTGAGGAGTAGCATATCCTGTATGTGACTTAAGTCATGTGGTTCATCTCATGTTTTATTTTATTGTTTGATGTACATTGATGTACACGTTTTATTTTATTGTTTGATGTACATTGATGTCTGTTAAGACAGGAAGAACTGCAGTTATAATTTGGCAATATTTCTTAGTGTTATGTCCTGTTTCCATAAAAGGCAAGCTACCCATTGTCAATGAAAAGGATGAGCTGGTGGCCATAATTGCTCGTACAGATCTGAAAAAAAATCGGGACTACCCACTAGCTTCCAAAGATGCCAAGAAACAGCTGCTCTGCGGGGCTGCAATTGGAACACACGAAGATGACAAATACCGTCTTGATCTCCTGGTGCAAGCTGGCGTGGATGTTGTTGTGCTGGTAAGTGCAGGGGTGGAGGGCTATGTCAGAGATTGCATTGGGGGAAATACCTAGCTAGCAGAACGTGAACTTTGGCTCTTTACATATGATTTCTGATAGTTACTGACCAGCTGTTTCCAAATACCTGGCTGTTAAGTGGGATTATAGATATAATTATTGTTGTGAGTTATGCATGTAAGTTGCTTTGAATGGTTGGTGGGATAAAAATGCTTTAATGTTGAGTGTCAAGCTTTGCCAAAATGGGTGGGGTTGTAAAGATAGGGGGCTTAAGAGATAGGATGTCTGTAAATTCGGTGCATTAAAGCAGAGTGGTCCATTTGTTCTGTTTTAGAACCAGCACAATCATGGTGAGAAATTATGAGAGAGTAGGGAGGGGACAGGTCTATAAATCTGAATCAGTGATTGTTTCTTCCTTTTCCATCCCATACTTGGAGTAGATATGGTTAGGTTTGTGCTCATAGTTTATTAAGGGAAAAGGTTGTTACACTCTATTCACAATCATATTTGTGGTTGAAACATTGTCAGTTTGAGACTGTTCAGTAAATATTAAATATTAATAAACAATGTGGCATGCAACTTTGATTGTGTTTTAGATTCTGAGTTTGACGCCCTGCTTTATACTATACAATCCTATACATATCCATTTCTGTTTTAAAAGAGCAGTATTCTATACAGTACTTTATTGTTAAAAACCAAACCCTGGTTAATATGTAGGGAGTTTGTTTCAGCTCAGAATCTAGAAGGATAGTGAGGGGCTTAGGAGATAGGATGTGTGTAAATTAGGTGCTTTCCCCATCTTATCACATGCTTGCCATCACACTGCCTTCTAAATTTCCAGTCTGTATTTAAGTAGTCCAAGTAACTGGAAAGTCCAATTATCTCATTCAGTAGGACTTGTGTCCGGGTAAGTGTGTAGGATTGCAATCTTAAGGAATCATCTTACTTCATAATAACCTGGTGACAGTGAAATGGAACAAGCTGATGCTGGGGAAGGAGAGTATTATAGGGACTATAGTATGTTATTTTTAAAACATTTATATCCCATGCAAGTTTACTTAGATTGCAGTCTTACACTTTCCTGGGAGTAAGACTCATTGAACACAATGGGGCTTACTTTTGAGTAGACATGGTTAGGATTGTGCTCTGTGTCTTGTGTGGATCCTGTTACCATTGTGCAACTTTCATTCTTGATCCTTAGTCAGATTTGCAAAGCAAACTTTGTGTCTGAATTTACTGTCATAACCAAATATCACACTGTGTTCTCTCATCATCTGTTTGGTACTCTATCATGCAGAGAAGACAAGGGTTTATATTAATTTTTTTTGCTTGAAATTTCCTTTCTGTAAAAAAACACACAACACAGAAGGAGCCAAATAGTTCTTTTAAAAAAACGGAGCTTCTTTTGAGCTTTTGAATTCTTAAGATCATCATCAGGTATAAGAATTTGGAACTAACTCAAAATGGAAAAGGCCCTGTGTTAACTCCAGCTAAGCCTATGTTCCTTCGAGTACCTAGTAAAAAACAGTATGGAAATCAGAGGAAGACTTTGCCCAGAGAATTTGCTGAGGAACATGGTTTCTTTTTGCTTTTCCTATGCTTCTATTGTGTCAGCCAGGAATTAAAATTCTTTTTTTGTACCGCTTTCTCTCCACTAAAGAAATGGTTTGAGGGTGGTTGGCACTCTGTTTTAAATTGGTCATCACCTGCAAACGCATTATAGACTTGAAAACATGCAGTAGCTGAAAGTAGGTGTTTCTCCATGTCCTCATGTTCACAAACTCCCTTTAAAAAGTAAAACAAAAAAGCTTCTGTAGTGGTAAAAGTGAAGCCTAACAGTGCAATCCTAATCATGTCTACTAAGAAGTCCTATTGTATTCAGTGGGGCATCCTTCCAGGAAAGTGTGTTCAGGATTGCAATCCCAGGTAAACAATTCATTATGCTGCACATAAGGTCAGTTCAAATTCTGCCATGTTAACTAAGATTGAAGGGAAAATTCACTTGATACTTGAGTGACTATAAAGCTACTGGAGTAGCTTACTTGATATACATAGATGAATTATCTATTTCAAGTTATGCAAGATTTAAGGTCTTGTTTTTATTTTTTCCCCCTAGGATTCCTCCCAAGGGAATTCCATTTTCCAAATCAACATGATCAAATACATCAAGGAGAAATACTCTGAAATACAGGTCATCGGAGGCAATGGTAATATAACACTCATTGCTAAATTAATTGTTGGTAGTAGTATTCTCTTCCTTGAGTTGTAGAGGTGTTAAAGATACTTTAGGCCAGCGTTTCTCAAACTGGGGGTCAGGACCCCTTTGGGGGTCACCTAGAGCCTTCCTGGGGGTCGCCTAAAGACCCCTGGTGCAGGGGGCCAGGTCAGTCTTGCCAGACCTCCGGCTGTAGCTGTGTGCGCACTGGGGCTGACTGACAGCCTCAGGACCCAGTCGTATGCATGCCTACTCTGAAATAAATCCCATTATAGCCAGGGGGGCCTTTACAGGGTGACCAGGTGACCGGAAAAACCAGATGACCGGAAAAACCCAGATTTGTCTGGATTTTTAGCCTCCTGTCCGGGTGTCCTACATTTTGGCATCATTGTCCTACTTTTTGGCTTCATTTTGAAACTTCATGATCGTGCACAGTACCCCATGATGCCATATGTCGTTGGATTCATATTGAAGAGCAGAATCCAATGCAAAAATCAGTTTTGAGCTATCTCCTTCCTATCAAAAGTTATGGTCAAAAAACCAAAAAACAAAAACAAAAAAATACGTATATTTGCAATTTTTTTCAGCAGGTAGGAATTTTGGCATGGGATTAGGAATTTTGGCCTTGGGATTCAGGAATTTTGGGTTTGGCATCTGATCACCTTGGGCCTTTACTCCCATGTAAATGTGGATAGGATTTCAGCCTCAGGACTCAATCCTATGCATGCCTACTCTGAAATAAATCCCTTGTGTTCAGTGTGTGCATAGAACACACATTTCATTTGTAACAATGAAAATACAACTTGCATATCGGCTATTTACATTACGATTCGTAACAGTAGCGAAATTACATTTATAAAGTAGCAACAAAAATAATTTTATGGTTGGGGGTCCCCACAACATGAGGAACTTATAAAGGGGTCACGGCATTAGGAAGATTGAGAATCACTGCTTTAGGCTATCCACACTGGAATAAGTCCCATTTGGGATTTGCTTCTGAGTAGACATGCATAGGATTAGATTCTTGGTAGACTTGTTTGTTACCTTATGAGACTAAGGGCACTGGGATATAAATCTTGATCAGTATAACTTTTTACATAACAATGCTTGGGGAAACTTAATCATTTTTCAAAGTAGGATTTGTTCAAAAGCAGGATTTTAAAAGCAAGAATTGCTGGATTTGAAGAAGCTCTAATGCAGTGATTTTCAACCTTTTTCATCTCACGGCACATTTAACAAGGCACTGAAATTGTCAAGGCACACCATCCATTGTTTTTACTATTGACAAGGCACACCAGGCTATTCAAATCCCCCAGTTTTCCTATTAATTAATGTCAATCCCCAAATTTCCACAGCACACCTGAGAACTATCCGTGGCACACCATTGTGCCACAGCATACTGGCTGAAAATCATGGTTCTAATGAGTATCTTAAGCTCCAGAATGTGGCAAACAAGAATCAGAAATCAACAAAATGTGTTCACACCAGGCAAATAATAGAATCCTAGAGTTGGAAGGGGCATAATAGGTCATCTAGTCCAACCCCCTGCCTGCAGCAGGAAATCACCCTAGAGTATCCCCGACAGGTGCTCGTCGAGCCTCTGCTTGAAGATCCCCAGTGAGGGAGAGTCCACCATCTCCCTTGGCAAAGAACATAGGAAGGCAATTCTTTACTTGCCATTCAAAGAATATTTAATCCAAAACACCCTTCTTGTACCGAATACTTCCTTATCTAATGTAAAGTTTCAAATACAGTAGAAAGTGACATGGTTGTGGCTTTCCTAGTCAAGCAGAGTTAGGGCTTTCTGCAAGCACAGCATCTATAATGTAATTTCTACCTGTTTGGAAGGAAAAGTTTCCTCGTGCATGTTCACGTTGATGGAGTCAAATTCGTATTCCCTTTAAAATATTTTCCTCCTTTCTCCTAGTCGTGACAGCAGCCCAGGCAAAGAACCTGATTGATGCTGGGGTTGATGCCCTGAGAGTTGGCATGGGCAGTGGCTCCATCTGCATCACGCAAGAAGGTAAAAGAAGACATGGCACATCATCAATCCATTCTCCTTCCTAATATTTTCTTCAAAGAACCAGAACTTCTGAGGTGTTGGTTTAAGATGTGCCAAAGGGGGTGGGCAAAGCTAAAATTTATCCGCTGACTCACTGATTCTGAGTGGAGCTTCTGCATTTTTGCCATGCCAGTAGTACAAGAGTTGAGAACTTACTGCCCCTATGAGCGACCAAGGCAGAGAAGTCAGATTGTAACCACATTAGATTGGTTTTTGTGTCAAGTCAGTCTTAAAACAGAGAGGAGAGATCTGCTGGGATCATTCAGTACTAAGAAAGGGTCATCAGGTTCATCCCCTTTTGCACCGAGTAGAGCACAGATTGTTTGCATAATGCCAGGTTGCCAGCTGGCATTGCATCACTATTCAGGGCAACCTCTGGTTCTTGCTGCTTTTCTCTTCTTTCTAAACTGTTATGTGTTTTTTGTCTTGTTTAGCCGCTCCAAAGATCCCTCCAGACCTAAAGTCCCACAGCCCCAAATGCCCTTCCACTGTCACTGGCACCTATAGTAAGTCATTGCCCCCTTCCCCACCCCCTAATTCTGTGTCTTGGAGCAAAGCTCTGATTGGCTGCCAGTTGCCCACCTGCCCTTTTGCTTGTTTGAGAATAATCTAGTTATAGACACACTTGGGGTTTTGTGGCTTTGGATACTGGTTGTTGAAGCTGAAAAACTTCTCAGCAGATTCTGTGTCTTTCCTAAAGCAGGGTACTAGTATTGTCCTTCATAGTTCCACTTGAAGCTCTCTTCCTCCTCTGAAATCCAGAATTGGCATTGAAACATTCCTATGCTTATCTTTCTCCCTGTGTGCAAAAGCAACATAATTAATTGCCCATGAGAAAGCAACTATGCACATGACTCCCTTAAGATCAGAGTTAGTAATAAAATCAAATTAACTAAATTCCATCCTGGTATGAAGTACAAAATGGATAATGTCCTGTGTTAGGACATAGAATCATAAAGTTGGAAGGGACCTAATGGTTATCTAATCCAACCCCATATTTACTGGGGTTTTATGTGCTGGTAAAACCTGTTTTCTTCAGGGACACTTGTGGGTTTACAAGAGATGACACATCAATTTAGTGTTATGCAGTCCAGCTCCACGCTGAACACCTAGACTGGGTATTTTCTTTATAAATTAGTGAGGATATACCTATTGTAAATTTCTTCCACCCTCCAAAAGATAGGAAGCTTCTCTCTAATATCCAGTTTAAATCTACTTCTTGTGTCTTCAGCACCAGCAAATTATACTATTTTTTCCGGGCATCCTTTTAAAATAAGTTGAAAACCATGATTGTATGTGTTCCCGCGGCCCCTTTTTTGTTATGTAAGAAACTTTTATTTTCATCCACATTACTATAAAGGATTTACATAATGTGTATGTGGAAGGGGACTTTAGCCCAATCTGTTCTGCCACTGTTCCAGCAAATGAGAAAGTTGGTAATAGGATTTTCCTCCCTAAACATGATTTTATGGGGAAGAAGCAACAGCCTCTTTTTTCCTGTATGACCTTCTCAACAACAGCTGTAGAACTATCTCAAAGTTGGTTACAAGTTATTTCATGTACTGGCCTGATTGAAAAGAGATTGAAAAGATTGAAAAGAGGTGCCTTTCCAGACACAAGAATGCAAAAAAAAAAAAAAATCCCTGTTAATTCTAATGGAAAAAGCGTAGATATATGTGGCAGCTCCAAACACTCATAGCCTGTTTTTTATCTTATGGGTCAGGATTTAAAGAGGTGGTAAGCAAATAAACAGTCTCCCAGTCCATATTCAGTTCTTTCTCATGTGCATATGTCTTTTCTTTTGATCCCAACAACTGTCATCAACAAGATTATAAATATTTTCCTAACATCTCTGAAGGTACTTATACGGATGTACAGTAAATAGCGTATTTATGCAAATCTAATGTACCATCGAATCTAATGTGCATCCTATACTTATAATCAAAATACCGTATTTACTTGAATCTAATTAACCATCAAATCGAATGTAAACCCTGATTTTGGAGACTAAATTTGACTGAAAAAGGTGAGCGTTAGTTTCACGTAAATACAGTATATTGATAGATTGAATCGAGTTAAATTTCCATCTTACTTACTTCGTATCTCTTATTCTATACTGATTCTCAAATTTTTAGCACTAGCATCCGTGTTTTAGAATGGCAATCTGCCTGGGACCCACTGGAAGTGATGGAATCAAGTAAATTACAATAATTGTAAATAATTAAAGTAATAGAGGGAAGCCAGCCCTGAACTTTCTTTGTAGCATTCCTGCAATAACACTCGCCCACAACCCCCCCCCCAAAAAATCAGCAAGATTTTCAGTCCTATCCAGTTCCCAATTCAATTGCTCATATTTAACCATAAGATCAGGATTCATCTATGTAGCTTCACAAGTCTTTTAAAAATACAATCTTACCATGATGCTCAAGCCTCTTATTTTATTTAATAGGGGGCTGCCTTCTGAAGTATTTTTTGAGTCCCATTTTCATCAGACAAGGACCATTCTGATGGTCTTGCATTCATCTTTGTTTGACCTGACCATGAGTCAAGAGTCATTTGCTTACTCATGATTACATATAGCTTGCTTTTTATAGGGCTCCATGTGTTCATCAGTTCAGAGGGAGGGATTTTTCTTGGGGTATTTCTGGGGGGCTACATTCATTGGATTAGGACCATCATGTTGTTGGATTATGTCCAATGCCCTTTCGAATAGACCAGGGGCCTCCAAACTTTTTGGGAGGAGGACCACATCATCTCTCTGATACTGTCAAGGGCCAAAAAATTAATTTACATTTCAAATTTGAATAAATTTACATAAATTTACTTATAAGAATGTATTAGTATGAATTATAGGGCTTGCCCAAGGTCCAGATAAAGGGAACTTGAGGCTTGCCGAGGGCTGCATCTGGCCCCAGTGCCGGGGTTTGGAGACCCCTGCAATAGACCAAGGCAAGCTTGGTTTACAACACTTACCCATGAGTAAATATGCAATATATTTCTGATTCAGCTAGGTTGTTGACTTCTTCTCTCCACCACACCCCCGCTCCTTCTGTGCTTGACATTCACACTTTCATACATTCACACTTGACATCCATTCTTCAGCTATGCTATTTAGCAGATTCTCAAGCAGTACAAAATAGGTAACAAAATTATTTTTACTTCATCAGCAAGGACATGTTGTATTATAGTAACATTTCATAATGTTCATTTAGCCTGTTGCTAAAAGCTTTGTCATTGAGGTCTATCCATATGAAACTGATTGAAAATAGTTACAGTGCATTTATAACAAACCTTGCATTTTTCATTTGTCTGAGAATTTATTATCTTTCCATTCTGCCAGTACAAGTGCTCCATAAAACTCAAACGCTATCTGGTGGCCTAATTCCTAAACGTATTTTGGAATTCATAGCTATCAGATTCATAACTTTCATAGGCAGTGAGACTGAACATCATTTAGATAGATACAAAACAGCACTTTGTCTCATCAGATGATATTAATATCTGTCTACAGTATTTATATACCGCTTTTCAACTAAAAAGTTCAGAAAGCGGTTTACAATAAAATGAAAAAATGGCTAATTAATGGCTAATGGGTCCCTGTTCCAAAAGGGCTCCCAATCTAAAATGCAAAAAGTATAGTAGCAGAAACCACTAGAACAGACATTGCTGGGGTGTGTAGGGCCATTTGCTCTCCCCCTGCTGAATAAATGAGCAGCACCCACTTGAAAGAGTGGCTCTTGCCCAGTTAGAAGGGCTCATTAATATGACTAGCTATCCGGTGGGGTCCCAAGCAGTGTGATATACATAATCCAAGAACCTATTATCACAACAGTAGCTCTTATATTCAGCAAGATTCTTGGTGTGCATTCCCAGCTATCTCTTTTGAAGGAGACTGCAAATGACTGAGGCAAAAATTGGAATAGATGTGGATGACCTGCTATCCCCCCATACGCTGTACACACTAAAAATATAAATGCATTTGTAATAATTAGGTGATATGTATCAGTTTGGCTGCAATCCTAAGCTCCAGTTAGGCCAGCCATAAGTCCTGAGATGACCTGGGAGTGTCACAAATTGCGGTAAGGAACTTTTGCGTCACTCCTGGGAGAGTTAAGCCAGTTCACAGGCATATATCAGCCTCACCATACCACCATGGGAAGATATGTTAGGTGAGTTAGGCCAGGATTGCTCCCTTATTTATAGAGATTTGTGGGTTGCTGCTTTTGTTGCTGGCTTTTCTGACTATGGGCAGTCTGTTGTCCACACTCTAGAGTGATGTGGGGGGAAGTGTCCCCCAAGTGAGCACTCCCCCCGCCCCATGGGCAACCAGAGAGTGTGGAGAACGGACCACCCACAATTCTCAGCTGACACTTTAAGTGGAAGTGATAGAAGATAATTTTTTTCCTTGACCTTGTGGTTTTCAGGGTCTTGCAGTCCACAGGTTGGGAACCAGTGCTTTAGGACAACGATAGGTTGGGCCAGCAAAGAGGCTGGGTTTATGTATTTTGTATCTCTTAGTCTTTGGAAATCAAAATAGTCAACAGTAGTATTCTACCAAATAACCATGGTAAATTTCAAACCCTGCTTTGGAAGCTGACACTTCCTGAGTGAGTCTTGATGCTGGGTTCTTGGATAGTATGACTGTCTCTTGCTGCTGGTACCAATATGCTCGTTCATAAAGGGATTGGTCTCAGCATACTCTGCATTCTATACAATGCATTGCAAAATTCTCTCCCTGCTGCCGGAATAACTTGGTTCCTAGTTGAGAGTCCAAAGCAAACACTCATGCATATTTTGCTCCAGAGGACTTGGAGTTGTTAAATATAAAAAAACCTCTCAGGTTTTTTTTGGCAATCTTGATGCTTCCTCCACAAACGTGAGACCATCTCTTTAATACTAATGTTGTTGCATCTCCTCTCCTGTTGTCTCATTTCATGGCTGACTGAGTTCCAGTTCAATGCAGTTGATTTC
The DNA here is from genome assembly GCA_030015325.1 of Cryptoblepharus egeriae. Lineage (NCBI taxonomy): Eukaryota > Metazoa > Chordata > Lepidosauria > Squamata > Scincidae > Cryptoblepharus > Cryptoblepharus egeriae. The sequence continues at coordinate 19,041,727 of JAREYC010000002.1, forward strand.
AGTGACATTAAAACTGACTTTTCCTAGAATAAACAAAACTTCCACTCTGACCCATCTTGCACCAAGGCCAAGAAAGAGCAGCTGCTCCAGTGCCAAAGTACTTTATACTGGGCTTGGTGAAGCCCCAGGATAGAGTTAGCAGTGCAGAAAGCAAGCCTGAAACCCTGCATTCAACAGGAAGTTTGCACTCTGACTAACTTTGCATGGTTATGGATCTCATTTAGTACACTGTACTAACCGTGATGGAGAAAGGCCTCCAATTGATTGGGAAGGGGGAGGCTGTCCTGTGTGGAACACTCGTGGCAGTCTGTGCATGATCTTGGCTGTACGGTGTGCATCATTTGTAGCCTGACCATCACATTGCTGCATGGGTGGAGACAGCCAGCAAATCTGGGAGAGATTATTCTTGGTGGCTCGACACAAACAAGCCCCTGTTGTCACATGGGTGAGTTCTGAAGGCTCTCTTTTTTTCCCTGAAGATTTTCTGAACTTCCTGATCTGTACTTGGATTAATTTGCAATTAGCTGGCTGCTCTTATTTCAGTCATTCTACTTGCCTGGAGGCAACTGACTTGATAAGAACTGCCATTCATGTGCCAGCCACAAAACACAAAAAGGGTTTTTGTTGTGTTCTAGGATTTTGGTTGGATGCCACATTCAACCAGGGTCAATAGGCTCCTGGAGATGTTTATAAACTGAGATTGATCAATGTGCTTGTATGGACTTAGTCTATGCCCACTGAGCTAAGCCAGCAGCTTTCCTCTCAGTCACTGGAGCAGCACATGTGCTCCCCAGGAGCATTCTGGTGAGTATCTCTCCAAGGGCTGACTTGTGTCTCTTGTCTTGCACCAAAAAATAGCATAAAGATGTCATGCTCTACCAGGTGGTCTGCTCTGGACCAGACACTGACTATTTTTGCTTCTCTTTGTCTCTATGAGTTTAGTCTTAGCATGCGGGAGGCCTCAAGCCACAGCGGTATACAAAGTGTCCGAATATGCCCGGAGGTTTGGCGTGCCAGTAATTGCAGATGGTGGCATCCAGAATGTTGGTCACATTGCCAAGGCTCTTGCACTTGGTGCTTCCACAGGTGAGATGGGTTTTGGATGAACTGCTCTTAAGCACAAGAGAACTTGTAGCTTTCTGGGACACCAAAGTGGTGTTTTTGAAACTACTTAAAAAGGGCACATGGATCAGCCCAAGGCCTGCCTCATCATGCATCCTTTTTCCTACAATGGGTTACCAGTGGTTTACCTCTCAATAGTTCATACGCATATTTTGCTTATTATTTTATAAGCATAGATTATTTTGCACCATATATTATTTTGCACAGATTATTTTGAATCCCATAGTTTAGTTTGCAGTAGTGCTTCCTTTTGTCTCTCCTTCATTGGATGACCCGATTTATGTTTTGAGGGAGGCACGACTCTTCATTGTCTTACATAATTTTATAGGTCTCAATCATGTCCTCACTTCATCCCTTTCCTCCCCCCCCCCAAAAAAAAGCAAAAAGCTCCAAATGCTGTCATTTCTTATGATTCACCCCCTTGATCATTTTGGTTGCACTCTTCAGCATATGTTTGTTGTGGGTACAGATGATCCCTACAGGGAACATTTGAACTGGAGCAATATTGGCAAGAGTAACCAACCACAGGTGACTCCTCAGTATCTGCGAAGGATAAGTTCTCAGATCTGTAGATGTAAAATCATCAGATAAACACTCTGTATTAAGGGCAGTACCGCAGATTAAATTGCTGCAAGGAAACACTTCTGTACAAGCAACTGGGAAACCAGATTTGATGAGCCTTCTCAGTTCATGTATTCATGTGTTTGGGAATGTGTTTATGTGCATGTCATGCTTCTCCACTTCACATGTTCAGTGCAGAAGCTGTTGTTTAGCACTGATGTTTCCTTGAGGCACTCATGCCCCGAGAACATATCTGCATTGATTCTCCTACCTCAGGATCAGACATATCCAAACCCAACCCAGTACCTTTCCTAGTGCCCATCTTCCTTCTCTCCCTTCTTGCCCATGCCACAGAAAGTGAGAATCTGTCATCAGGTTCTAGCAATAGCTGTCAAGGAAATTCTAGATTCCATATTCTAGTTCAGATCATAGTGCTAAATTGGTAGCACAGACAACTGATGTGCAGACTTTTCCTCAGAAACAGTGTTTCAGACTTGGTCAGAGTGGACTTGGTCTTAATTACCCACACAAGCAAGTGAAGGATTCTACCCACCAAGGATGGTATGCCTTAAATACAAACAGACCCATGGAAGCCTCTTCCAGGGAAAATGAGATGTATTGCTAGGTGTGTGCACTTGTGCCGCCTTGTCCTAGGTCTTTATGTATGGTGATGGCAGGAGAAGCAGAGCTAGCTGAGCTTTGTAGTGTATCCTCCCAGTAGCATGTCATGTAGTTGCTTTGCATTTTCTGTTGGCTGTAGTGATGATGGGCTCCTTGTTAGCTGCCACTACTGAAGCTCCTGGGGAGTATTTCTTTTCCGATGGGATTAGGCTGAAGAAATACCGGGGTATGGGATCGCTTGATGCCATGGACAAGAATCTGGGTAGCCAAAACAGATACTTCAGGTAAGGAGATTAGCCTGTAATGTGATTGTCTGAAGGGACCAAACTTACCTATACAAAAAGAAGGCATGCTGGTTAAATCAGCTGTAAATTGGACATTGTAGGCAGCTGATTCACCTTTATAGATTTTCAATCCTCTGGAAGAAATGTAGCCTGAATTCCTTCCAGTAGCAAGCAAATACCTTCTATTTGCACACATATTTGATGGCTTTGGTGGAGGTTGAGTATCTTCAGTATACACTTTTTTGAAGTTTTTATTAAATGGGTTCGGGTGGATGGATAATCTCTTGCTCCATTTCTTTGGAAATAGCTGATAACTGAACCACCCCCAAATTGCAACTCTCTCAAACTTTGTTCTTTATGATTCTCAGTGAAACAGATAAAATTAAAGTGGCCCAAGGAGTCTCCGGTGCTGTACAAGACAAGGGCTCCATCCACAAGTTTGTGCCATACTTGATTGCTGGCATCCAGCACTCCTGCCAAGATATTGGTGCCAAGAGTCTAACACAAGTGAGGTGAGAACATGACAAATCCTGCTCTTTCACATATTTTATCTGGGGGTCGCTCTGAAACTTGCTATGTGCAGTAGTCCCTGTGGGACATCATGAAACAAGGATGTTTAAACCCATCAGACAGGACCCACCATTCCCATTTGAGGTTACGGTTTGGTGAGAAAGTTTGTGTTAGATGCCAGTCTTAATTACCCACACAAGCAAATCTGCAGTGAAGGATTCAACCCACCAAGGATGGTATGCCATTAAAGCATCTTACTCCTGCTTACCTACTCCTCAAATAGTATGGGATACGGCCTGACAGCAGAATGGAATAGGAAAATCCATTATCAGTGTCACAACCCAAGGTGTCCATGCTGCTCACCACTAGAAGACTAAAAATAATATGCCACACAATATTTCCCCATGCCAAGTCTTGTATAACTATATGTTGGCTAATGGTAAGCTGGCAATTCACAATAGATTTCCTAGAGTGGACCATTTTGTGGCATTTCAGCCTGGGATCTCCTTTCAGTCTTAAATATCTGTCCAAGACTCCGTCAAACTTAATGGGATGTGACATACTATAATGACAGAGTGCCTCCATGTCTACTCAGAAGTCCCATTTGTTCAATGAGACATTCTTCCAGGAAAGTCCATTGCCAGATTCCAAAATGGCACAATCTCCCTGACCAGAGGTTGCGACCCTCGAAGGGGGTCCCATGTCATGCCAAGTGGGTGGCTCTGTGTAGTTGTTGAATGCCATTTCATTTTGTTTAAACAACAGGGCTATGATGTATTCTGGAGAACTGAAATTCGAAAAAAGAACAACTTCTGCCCAGGTGGAAGGAGGTGTTCATGGTCTCCACTCGTAAGTTTTGTGTGCAATGTTGACAAAGTAACCCATCCGACATAAGTAGGTTCCCAGCAGGGAGGAACACGCAAAATGTAACACTTGTTTTAGACTACAAATTGTTTTCCAATTTGGTTTAATGCCTTCTGCCTGAGGGCTTCCTTTTGAAGCTCAGAACTGATTCATCCAGGCTTATCTATGGTGTGCAGCAGGGGTGTCCAAACTTTCAACGTCAGGGCTTTCGGACTTTTAAAAATTGTGTAAAGGAGGGAATTTCAACAGGTGCTGCTTCTCCTCTTGTGTATCGAAAGCTGTTAACGATTGAGGAGCTCTAAAATTAAGTTTGGACACCCCTGGTGTACAAGAAGAGATGCCTAAGAGTTGCCTGGGAACAGTCAAGACAGTGGCTTCCACTAACACATATCAATACAGACTGCTCAAAGCAACTGGTTGCTTTTCCATCCACTACCATGGAAAAGATTACACTAAGCTCCCTTGCTTAGCTCCCAGCGGCATTTGGGGTGCTACCACCATGCTGTGGTTTCTGGGGTCAGTGAGCCAGGCAGACCCTTTGCAAATGCCCATGTTTGTCACCTACAGCTTTACCCACTTCTAACATCTTGTGTTCTAGAACTTGGTTCAGAAAGGCAATAACTTCTGTTTCCTTTCCCTTTTTTGCCTAGCTACGAAAAGCGCCTATTCTGACGAGTTCCCCTATGCCTTTCCAGGCAGGGCCTCTTGATCCTGTGGTGCATGTGCTGAAGTGCTCTTGAACTGCTTCATTCACAAAAGTGCCGTTTTGCTGGAGGTGCCTGGAGCTACCACGGTTCATTGGCTGCTTTGACCATGGCTGAAGAGACTGCATCATCCTATTCCAGATGAAGTGCTGTCAGTTGAACAAGGCTCTCCAATGAAGCCCTGTACATGTGTCTGTGTTTTGCAATAAAACAGAGGAGGAAAAACCATTTCCAATTTTATTAAGCAGTTTCTAAAGGATCACTAAAGCAGGAATTCTCAATTGTGTACTACCTCTTACCTAAATATATCTAGATCCACTTTTCAGAGAGTAACCCAACCCAACCTTGAACTTCAATGTTCCTTGAACCTAGAACCTTATGCCATGTGATACCTGCTTAAAGACATGCTTCACCTGCATGGATGGGTAAAACCCTGGAGCAGTGTGCTTCTCAGCCCTAACAGTAACCTGTACGTGTTTTATCCAGGAACTGATTAATGAATCCCAGTCTTTCTGCTTTTAAAAAATCCATTTTTCAGGCCTTGGGTGTATCTCCCTTTATCTACACATTCATTTAGATCACTGTCAGCAGTGGGTGTGCAATTTGTACTAGGATGATTTTTAGGACTATAGGCAGGGGGTAGGACTAGATGACCAGTGATGTCCTCTCTAATTCTATGATTCTATTTCCTTTCAATGTAATGAATATAAACAAAAGTAATGGCCTTCGAGAACTGTGCCTACTGGGGGATGCCTGGCTCAAGATGGCTTTTTCCTCCCTCTGGGCAACCTCCTATGAGAGACCAGCAAAATACAGCTTCACAAGAGCAAGATAACAGAATACTGCTTCCTTTAGGGGTATCCAAACCCTGGCCCAGGAGCCCGATATGGCCCACGGCAAGCCTCAAAATGGCCTGCGGAAAGACCCATCCACCTGGCCCTTGGGCAAGACTTGTAATCCTCAAGATCTGTCTCTAATAATACCTTATATGTAAATTTATTCAAATTTGAAATGTAAATTATTTTTCTGCCCCCTCCCCCCGAACACATTGATGTGGCCCTCCTGCCAAAACGTTTTGACATTCCTGCTTTATTCAAACAGAGGCAGAAGACAAAATCAATCTATGCCATTTCAAGTAAAATCTAGTTCATGCTTAAGGTCATACATTTCACTCCAGCATGGAAGTTTGTAGCAACATGGTCATTCTTTGGCCTTGGCTGCTTTAAAACATCATAGGCTGCTGCAGTGAAGAACACGCCAGGAACTGCAATCATAAAGAAGGTTCTTCTGCTCCGAAGGCTGCTTGCTAGAGCCTCAGCCAACAGCAGCCACACCATAATCTTTAGGAGGTGGGATGAGGCCGGCAGCCGTCATGCGCCGCTCACTTGTCAAGAAATTAAAGGTTGCACAGGCATTGGGCTGTGAAAAGCAAGGAGACAAAAGAATGAGATGGGTCATGGTAAGGTGTAAATCTGAGAGAGAAATGTATTAGAAAGCAATATAAACCTATTGTTTATGTCTCACCTCCAAAGATACTAAAGTAATATATAAGAAAATAAAAACATAATAAAGAGATGGCAGAAGGGATTGTACCATTTCAAGCTACAGTATAAGGATACTGTTTCTGAATGTTTCCCTTGTAAAAAAAAATTGAAAAAAAATTCTAGCTCATCCCTTTTTTCCTTGTACTTTCCTATCTCCATGAGTTTTACATTTAAAAATGCAATTCCCCATCTGATGTCAGAAGTAATACAGACCATTTTACTACCTCAATCCGCTGTATGCAAAGAGCAGCTTTAAGCAGAATAGCTGGAGGAAGGTTCTTAATCCAATACAGTGGTGCCTCACATAAAGAGCTTAATTCGTTCTGGAGGCATGCTCTTTAAGTGAAACGCTCTTTAAGCGAAGCGGATTTTCCCATAGGAAATAATGGAAACTCAGACAATTGGTTCCACAGCCCCAAAAATATTCATATTAAAATATTAAGTGAATGTAAAAATGATGACAAAACACTGGAATTGAATTCAAAACATGCATTCAATGTGCATGATCCTATGAAGTCTACTTAGGCTGCAATCCTAAAGACATTTTCCTAGGAGTAACACAATGGGGCTTCTTTCTGCAATCAAAGACACTTTCCTGGGAGGCTTACCTGAGCTGCTGCTGGAGGTACAAGGCGGTCAGTGGGGGCAGTTGGGGCAGCTGCCTCTGGCACCTCCAGGCAACTGCCCCAAATTGGCAGCTCTTTTAAACAGCCTCCATGCGGAGCATCAGGGCTGCATAGCACACGTGCCCATAGCACGCATGCTTGTTAAGTGAAGAGGAACTTGTTGTGTGAAGCAAGATTTCTTGGAAATTTTTGCTTGTTATGTGAAACGCTTGTTAAGCGAGGTGCCACTGTATTTGAATTCTCATTAATTATATACATGTGCCTGGCTTAACAACTAGCATCAGTTTAGAAGCTGCTTCTTCATAGTTCCAGTGGAGCAATAAACCATACTGGTTCTAACAAATCCAGTACCAAACCCCTTCACACCAACCAAGGCCAGTGTTACAAAAATAAACATACTGAAAGCCCTCCAGTACTTGATCCAGTTATCTTAAAACGATCCAGTTGTCTCAGTGTATGATCCACATGGATTCCAGTTTCCAAGCTCTTGGTAGTATCTGACATCTCCATGCTAACTTACAATTATTGGGGCTAACTTTTAAAACTTGATTGTTCTGACTAAGGAACCAGGTACTGAGTGAGGCAGTGGTTCTCAAATTGGGGGTTGCAATTTCATTTCAGAGGGGTCACAAAAAGCTGGAATGGGGTACTCGGGCTGCAGTCCATACTTTCCAAGGAGTCAGTCTCATTGACCACTTCTTGACTTACTTCTGAGAAGACATGAAAGAGTTCTGGCATCCCCATGATGTCTCTTCCAGCCATTCCATCATTTCAAAGTTGATGACATCACTTGTGGGGAGTACCCCTGAAGAGATTGTCATGCTCAGGAGGGGGGTACTGGGCTGAAATGCTTGAGAACCACTCTCCTATCCAGCTCTACAAAGGGTGTCACATATGGTGAAGCCCAAATATACCTAGCTGCAAGACAAAGGAAGCAAATTCTCTTCTAGCTTCTCTTCCCATCATCACGCCCCCCCATCTCTTACCGTATCCTGTACTTCCACAGCTATCCCACATTGCCGCATTAGCTTCAGAACAGCAGGATCCACTCTCTCCACTCTGCTTCCTGTCCCGAGTACTAGGATTTCTAGGACAGAAATGGATGAAATCACATACAGTAATTAGTATGCATCTGTCAAGTTTAAACCTTTAAGAATGTAAGAACAGCCCCTCTGGATCAGGCCAAAGTCCCATCTAGTCCAGTTTCCTGTATCTCACAGCAGCCCACCAAATATACAACATGGTCCCTTTCCCTGCATCTGGCATTCTGAGGTAGCAGACATCTAAATATGGAGATTGCACATATCCATCACTGCAAGGGGACCGTGGCTACAATCCAGAGTAACTATGGGAACCTTTTACACCGACGTAGCTATGGTGCCACCTATGGGAAACCTATGGGAAATGCATAGAGCAATCTAGAGTTAAGTGCCTCTTACGTCTTCCCGTAGTTACTATGGATTGTAGGGCATGTATCATAACCACAAAAGAGGACAAAGGTCCCCAAAATGTAGAACACCAAAGCAAAAATGTTGGACATGACAAAATAAAAACTAAAAACACTCATATATTGTTTTCATGGAGTTAATCAAAACATTATATTAATATTAAACGGAAATCTCTTACATATATAGGCATCTCCTACTTATTGGACATGTTATGAACCAGACCACCGTCCAAAAGTAAAAACTGTTGAAAAGTGGAACCCAATCTTTTTTAGATTATAAATGTTGTTTCCAATGCTCTTTGAGTCAGCAAATTGCAAATGCCCCTTTCATCTTGCAAATTCCTGCTGCTACACAAAGATTTCTGTAAATAGATTTTCCTTAAATCCTTGGGGATCAGGATTACACTTGGCAAGTTCGGCCTACTGACAACAGAGAGAGGTTGAAAAAAAAGAAGAACATGTGTTGAATGAATGTATTCTGGGTATAATTGAAAGGAGTTGAAAGAGTAGATCATCAGAAAATGAACTATCAGAAAGTGGGGATACCTGTAGTTTATTACATTTAATTTGTTAATTACAAGAATTCTGCATGCTGCCTGCTCACAAGGAAAAGGAGGACAATTAAGATCTTTTTCCAAGACCCAAGGCTAAAAAAGATGACATGTCCTGGAAAAAGAGGACATGTCCTTTAAAAAACAGGACATAAGGGCTGCAATCCTAATCCCCAGTTAGGCCAGCATAAATTCTGTGCTAACCTGGGGGTGTCACAAAAGTACCATAAGGCACTTATGTGCAACTCCTGGAGGGGTTAGGCCAATGCACAGGAATATGCTGACCACCGCTCACCACCATGGGAAGATATGCCAGGTGAGGCAGGCTGGCCTAAATTTTTTAGGATTACACCCAAGTTCACCCTGCATCATGGTTCGTAACCCGTGATGAACTTGTCCTCCAAAAATTTGTCCAGACTCCTCTTAAAGGCACCTAGGCTAGGCTTCACTTAGGAAGAGAAAGAGCCAGGATATAAGTGATTATTATATCTACCTATTCTGGGCTCCAGCAGGCGGAATAGTGAGAGGCTCTCAGCTGTGATATCCTTGTACGTGCCAACCTGAAAAGGAAGGGGAAGGAGAAGGCAAGAAAGAGACCCAATAAAACAACAGAAAAATTGTGGCTTGTCCAGTGAATCTAATCCTATCTCCTCGCTCTAAGGCTGGATACCCAGGTCCCAACACATCGCCAGCAGAAGCTTGTCCAGTCACTCCCCAAAAACTGTAAACAACTGTAACATAGTGGCTACAAGACAGATCTTAGTCCTGGTTCAAATCTCACCTTTGTCATCTGAAGGTGGTCTTCAACACTCCCTCAAACCCCCCACCATCTGCAATGTGGTAATAACCATAACTATACAAGACTGTTTGCAGGGACAATTTACACAAAACCCTTTGAATATAAAGGACTGAGTACTCTGTGCTCAGTGAAGGCTGAGTATAATGAGAACAACCTTGTAGACCAGACACTGGCTCCTCTGGAGTATGTTTATTTGACTTAACATAAATGAAGAATGCAAAACACATTTTAAAAACTAATTTTTCTACTGTTATCCATACGCAGTCTTCCTTTCTTCAAGCTTAGCAAGGCAAAGGCAGGGGGTCCTTTGCATTTTCTAATTGCTGACTGCCACTCTACAACAGTAAGAAAAGCTGTTTGTAAACAGCTGTAAAGGAATACACTTTTTTTTAAAAGTGTCTTTATTTAACACCTTTTTTGTATCAGCAGGGAGTCTGAGAATGAAACCCTTGTGGATATCAAGGCAGTGAATTGTATTCCATTAGGGGTAGTGGAGGAGCAAGAAACCTGGAAGTTGGTCTAAATATCTATTTCTCCACTATTTTTTATCCACATTTTTTTTTAATTCACAGGGATTTCTGAAACAACCATCATGTTATAGGGATTTCCGGAACAGAACCATAAGGGACACCAGTAATGGATTTTTAAGCAGGAACAGGATAGGGGGCTCTCCAAGTCACATTTCTGTTCCAAATAAATGGGTGGAAGCATTATTTTTTTTTAATTATCTTGGATATAGAAGAACAAGTCTTGCTGAAGAAGAATCTGTCTTCTGCAAAGAAACATCCTGCCTTGTGAATCTTTCAGAGTCTGTAATGAATGTTGACAAGGAAGTGCATAGGAATCATCTGGTAAACACAGTCAAAAGCTTTTTGAAAGTTCAGTAGACCAAGTCCCTCACCAAGGGTCTACTTGGTAGTCGTAAAGGTATAACTGGGGCTTGAGTAAGACCACTAATCTTGGTGGTCATAAAGGGACAGTTGAGATTGCCCCATCCCAAAAATGGAATGGTTCAGATTATCTTAAATCTGATCTTATTGTCCTTCCCTTTAGCAGGCCTCCGTCAGTCTAGTGAGACTATGGTATCGTGCTCGGAGCTGCGTAAGCTGCATGTGAAGCACAAAAGCCTGGGTTGGATTGTTATGGAGGATAGGCTGTTACCCAAGCAGCAAATCCCCCCTCTCCATGCCACTGAATTACTCCAATGGAAAGGCAGAGACAATATGATTGGATCCAGCTGGCGTCGCAGAGCTGGGCTAAGGACAGGAGCTCACTCTGTCTTGTGGGGCTGACCCGGGTCTCAAACCCTGGCCTGCTGGTTAACAGGCACAGTGTCTTAACCGCTTGCACCACCCACAGCCCTTCCCTTTATGTCCCTCCATTTTATAGCATAAATGCATCAAGGTCTCTCCCATCGCATCAATCCCAATCCTAATTATGTTTACTCAAAAGTAAGCCCCACTATGTACAATGCATTTTACTCCCAGGAAACTGTGTTTAGGATTGCATCCATAATTAATTTGTGAAACCTGCCACTACAAGATGGCCCCTAGATCAGGTGAATTTAGAGAACATTAGCCATTATTTTTTATTTTATTTTTGTAAACCGTTTTGTGAACTTTTTAGTTGAAAAGCAGTATATAAATACTGTAGTTAGCTGGTTGGTTGGTTGTGTGAAACATACATGCTCAGAGGCCCTACACTCCTAAATCACAGTTGCTACAGAGAAGAGCAACAGGAGAGAGCTACTACTTATGGGCTTCCTAAATGTTTGTGGTTAGCCATATGGGAAAGAGAAGGTTTTTTTCATGTAATGAAGGGCAGGAAACCATTTAATGTTAGTTTCATGTTCAGGATCTCAAACACAAGATTATGAAGAAGCTGGACGTTTCACACACTTACATTCCACTGCAAAATAGCTCGGGGCAAGACGGCGCAAGGGCCTATTACACTGTTCCCGCTGATGGTGAAGCCCCTGTTGGTGTATCCTTCAACAAACATGATGTCTGGCGATTCTTTCTCCAAGTGTTGGATTGTCGTCTTCTGGTAGAGCTCATCGTCTGAAGGCGTGAGGCGGTGACCTCGCTGTGGCTGCCTGTCATTGAGACCACGAGGAAGGCATCTTGAGACATATTAACCACATACATGTTCCCTCCAATCTTCATAATCATACCATGTGAATCCAGAATAACACAGACTGTTAGAATTGCAGTTTTCCTTACAAAGCACAAAAGACATTTTACTGCTACTATATAATTATATAGTTTACAACATCTATTTTGTACACTTGTGTGTAAGAATGCCAGTAGTACATAGGTAAATCAAAGCGTAAACATATAAAAGTTCTTAATAGTCCAGAATAACAAAGTAAAAATAGCTTTTAAGATCCACTTCCAATGGATCCCCAATTGTTGCCCCAGAATTGATATCAACACTATTCTTCATTCAGTGCATGAGGTGAATAACAGAATATAATTGAATAATTTTAATTTAATTATGATAATTATAACAGCAAAAAGGAGGAAATTGAATATTGTGTTTTTTTCCTGGTTACAAGGCATTTAAAGGTGGACGTCAGTATCAGTGGTAAGACAAATCAGTGGATACTGAGGTCCCACCTATATATTAACAGAATTGAAATACTATTTTTACCAGAAATTTCTGGTAAAAATATCTGGATCTGGTGTTGTGTCAGAGGGAAAAGAGCATCCCTCTCTATATCTACCTTCTGGATGACTGGAGGCAAGGCAGAAAGGCTCCCCTTATGCGCTGCAATGGGAAAAGACAAGGCCATGGATGTTTCTGTGAGATGACCATTTGTCATAACTGCAAAAAACGCACCAGGCACCCCAAAATGTAGGACAAAATGTAGGACCCAAGAAAAATGTAGGACACGACCAAATAAAAGCTAAAGGCACTCATATATTGCTTTCATTAGGTTAATTAAAATATTATACTAATACCAAATCTCTGCTTCTATAATTACTAAATTTAAAACTACTACATATAGGCTGCAATCCTAAAGACACTTTCCTGGGATTAAAACCCATTGAAAACAATGGGGCTTACTTTGGAGTAGACATAGTTAGGATTGTGCTCTTAATTTATGAATTCCAAGAATGCTCCATGCTGCCTACTCACAAGAAAATGGAGGATAATGAGAATTTTAGCAGGACAGAAGGCTAAAAAAAGAGGACACGTCCTGGAAAAGAGGACAGATGGTCTACATGCTGCCTGCTCACAAGGAAAAGGAGGACCATAAAGATTTTTCCCAGGACATAAGGGCAAAAAAGAGGACACATACTAGGAAAAGAGGACAGGTGGTCTCCCTGCCTCCCCCCCAAGAGAGATCCCCTGGTTTTGCACTCACCCCCAGGGGCAAAGGGGTCTTGGGGCAGTGGGGATCCTGCAGCTCAGAGCTGGAAGGAGCAACCTGAGAGCAGCCATGGAGGAGAGGCAGAGGAGGGTCTTGCAAGGGGAAGGGAGACGTAGGCAGTGCACAGAGGAGGAGTCTCTCATAGCTGGCAGATGCTGGGCAAGACTCCCTCTAGTGGGGCTGCAGCCTGTCTGCCTTGCCTGCAAGGAACAGACTTGGTGGAGCTGGGACAGACAATGGATCTGAGGAACTCCTTGCCACTATGTTTGCCTGGTTCAGGGTGACCAGATTTCAGAAGCGAAAAACAGGACAAGCCCCCAATGTAGGTCTCCCAAGAAAAATGTAGGACAGGACAAAATCAAAGCTAAAAATATTCATATATAATGCACCCACCTTATGGGAGTAAAATTCCCCCCATACTCCAACCCCACACTGTGATTCCCCCCATATGCCAACCCCCATGTGCACCATCCCCCATGTGCATCATTGCCCATGTGCCATACTTCCGTATAACATCCCCCATGCGCACCATATGCAATACCCCATGCATAAAACCTCTGTACAGCATCCCTCACATGTGCACCATCCTCCATGTGCAAAGTCCCCCCATGCGGAACACCACCACAAAACATCTCCCCATGCAAACCATCTCCCCATACACATCATTCCATGCTCATCAGCCCCCATGCACAACACCCCTGTACAACATCCCCCAAGTGCACCGTCCCCCCAATGCACACCATCCCCCATGTACAACACCCCATGCGCATCTTCCCCATGTGCATCTTCCCCATGCGCATCACCCCCGTTCAACATCTCCCCATGCACATCATTCCCCTGTATGCATCATCATCCCACGTGCAACACCCACATGTGCAATTCCCCGTACAACATCCCCCATGCACACCATCCCCCCATGTACAACACCCCCATGTGCAACACCCCCATACAACATCTCCCTATGCACACCATCTCCCCGTGTACATCATCCCCCATGCACACGATCCCCCTATGCACACCATTACCCCCTGTGCACCCCTCTCAGTGCATCAGCTGGATGTTGATCAATCTTCAATGTTAAGTATATGACAAAAACTCCGTTGCATCCCTTTTCAGCCCCTTAAGGGCTAAATTTCTCAACATGGTTCTTCGTTGGTGTTGATTTCGCAGAAGGAACAGGGCATAGCTCAGTCAAGGATTTTTCAATGCAAAGTATAGGGAGGAAAACTTGTTGCACCCCATTTCACCCCCTTCCGGTTGGAATTTCCAAAAACTGGTTCTAGGTGGATCCCTCCATCATGGCAGAAACACCCTCCCCAAATTTCACGCTTCTAGGCCCAGCGGTTTTGGCTGGGCATTGATGAGTGAGTGACTGACTTTTCAGTTTTATATATATACTAGCAAAAGGTGTACCCGCGTTGCGGGAGTAAAATTCCCCCGTATGCCATCCCCCCATATGCATCAACCCCCCATGGATAACTTTCCCCCAGGCATAACAACCCCCCATGAGAATTTCTCCCATACACATCAACCCCCCCCCAAGTGCAACTTCACCCATGCGCATCAACCCAGCATGCACAAGTTACCCCATGCACAACTTCCCCATGTGCATCAACCCCCATGCACAACTTCCCCCATATGTATCAAACCCCATGCGCAACTTCTCCCCATGCGCAACTTCTCCCCATGCGCAACTTTCCTCCCATGCGCAACTTCCTCCATGTGCATCATCCCCCCATGTGCAACTTCCCATATGCACAACCATTATCTAGTGGTAATGATGCTGGAATGAATGAATGAAATGGGGACAAGAAGCATCGCAACTTGCAGATCCTGGCTGCAGCTGGCACATGTACCAGAGGAAAGAGAGATCCTTGCCAGGATCCTTGCCCCCATTTCATTCATTCCAGCATCATCACCACTAGATGGTGTGAGGGAACCTCTCTAAACCCAGTATCACCAGAGGACATATGGAGATCCTGGGTTTAGAGGATCTCCATATGTCCACCTCATGTCCTGAGGTGGAATTCATGTCCTCTTTTTCAGCCTCCTGTCCTGGAAAGGAACTTCCACATCCTCCCTTTCTCTCTGAGAAGGCAGCACAGAGTTTTCTTGTAATTAATGAATTACAGTGTTGACTGAAGTATGATATATGTAGAATTTAAATGATATGCAGTCTTTGTCCAATTATCCCACATAGGGTCATGGTCTGCTTGGTTGCATGCCTTTCTCCTCTTGGCCTCATCAAAACCATCTTCAGGAATCACATTGCATGTCGTCAGTCACTCTGTCCATCCATTTCTTCTGTGGCCTGCACATGGTCGTCATCCCTCCAGGGCTGAGATAAAGGACTGTCTCAGCCACCAAGATTTTCAATGCTTCTAAGCACATGGCCGTACCAACCCAGACATGTCACACACATCTTCTCAGTGACAGAAACTACTCCCATCATTTCCCACACCTTCATATTTGTAACATGACCCAAGCATGTTAGTCTGAGTGTCCAGTGGAGCATCCCACTTGAAACCATAGAATCCTAGAGTTGGAAGGGACCCAGTGGCCTGTATATATATCTTATGTAATCCATATATTTTATGTAATCCAGTGTATCTGTGTGCTGTCCCTTATTCTCGCTGCATACTATTATGCGATGTCATGTTCGGTGAGACATTTTCCTCAACATCGCAGGGGTTATTGTTACAAATGCCACAATAACAAATGCCAAGGATGGGGATAAATTAAGAGGACTGAAGATTGAAAAGATGAAGCCAGACACTCAGGAGAAACTGGCTCTTATGTGTACATCTCCAGGCAGCCACATGGGCTTTGATTTCATGCCGTCCCCCTTCCCCTGTTAATACCTAGTGCCTCTTTTCCCGTATCCTCTGTCACCCATTCCCCACCCATAGCTCATCAATCTGAGCCAAAGTGCTGGAAAACACCAGCCTCTGGGGACATTGGGGTATTTCCACCAGCGGCACCCGTGTTTTAATTGCTAACGTGGTGAGACGTTGACAGACCTTACCCTCCCTTTGGCAGATGGGCTGCCTCACAAGCATACGTCTTGGCCGTTCTATGGGCAAGACAGCCGAGGTACCAGCCTGCTATTCTAGTTATAAGTCCAAGATGTACCCGGTGTATTCCTGGCACTGGCTATGGAGCTGAGCTCAATTAACTCCCCAATCTTCCTGTGCAGGGTTAGCTTAGGCCATAATAAAAAAGAGGACAAGGCTCCCCAAAATGTAGGACATCCAAAAAATGTAGGACATGACAAAAAACTAAAAATACTCACATATATTGCTTTCATGTGTTTATTTTAAACACTGTATTACTTAGTATTAAATTTAAAACCATTACATATAATTGACTGCATATGATTAATTATAAGAAGACTACACGATGCCTGCTTAACAAGGAAAAGGGAGACACTGAACTACTTCCAGGACACAAGGCTGAAATCCTGGATATGCCCTGGGAAAAGAGGACATAACAGTAACTCTGGGATCACACTCCCATAGGAGGACCACTTGGTTTCATGGTTGACTTTGCTATGTCTCCTAAGAGCCTTTGGGTGCAATCCTAACCTAGACCAGCATAACTCATCAGTCTTCCCATTTACATGCTGATGTAGGGATAGGGTTGCCATTATTCTCTTCCACAAAACTGGAACAGGACCCTCTGTCATGCTTGCCAGTATGTGAATGCAATCCCCCAAAACCAGGACTGTCCTGGTTTTCAGCCACATATGGCAACCTATGTAGGGAGGCAAGCTCATATCTGTGCACTGGCCTAACCCTCTCCCAGAAGTAGGGTTACCATATGTCCCCCAAAATAGGGACAATCGTGATTTGGGGGGATTGTGTTCACATATTGAAAAATGGGACAGAGGGTCCTGTCTTGATTTTCTTGAAGAGAATTATGGCAACCCTACCCAGAATTGGTGCACAAGTGTCTTATGGCATTTTGGTGACATCCCCCGGACTTATGTGTTATGAATTTTCAGAAGCACTGACAATGTAGCAAAATTTAACAGAATTATAAGTCAGATCCATGAAAACAGGATGATGTAGTGGTTAGGGAATTGGATTTGAGTCCTGGAAGATCCAAGTTCAAATCCTTCTTTGATCATGAAGCTTCTTAGGTGCCCTTGGACCAGTCACTCAACCTCACCAGTCTCACAGGGTTGTTGTGAGGAAGCAAGAGGGAAGGAACTAAAGCTTTGTAACCTGTTTTGGGCATTTGTGTTGGAACAGCTAGCTAACGATGAGGAAGATAGATTGATCAAGTGAGGAAGATAGATACCTATCTAGTAAATAGGTATCTAATAGATAGATATCTATCCCTCACTTCCTCAAGTGAGGAACAGACAGACAGACAGACAGACAGACAGACAGATAGATAGATAGATAGATAGATAGATAGATAGATAGATAGATAGATAGATAGATAGATAGATAGATAGATAGATAGATAGATATTCAATTTGAGGTCACAAAGCAAAGCATGAATTGAAATTGGAATATGTGGATTTAAACTTTCCTAATTTTACCAGCAACTGAAGCAGACTTATATCAACTTTCTAGATTTCTCCCCAAACCTTTACAGTCTAGTAGCAGTTTCATTTTCTTAACACTTGATCTCAAAACAGTTGATCAGACATAAGCCGGTGAGAAAACTTCCTTAATGAGATTACTGGAGAGCACAACTCATAATGTGGCACCCACAATTATGACTATCTCATAGGCCTGCTGTTGGGGGGATTTTAAAGTTGGTAGTTTAAAAGACCTGACTCAAGTGAGGAAGAGGTCAGTAGTCTGCACACCTGCATGCTGGATCAGAGCCACAGGTGAAACTCAACCCTGCTAAGCTCTCGGTGAGGGGCTTGAGTTCTCTACATCATCCATTAATAGGGTGGGAAGCATGCATCACCCTTCTGTTCCCTAAGCTGGCTTCATTTGAAGCCATCTGGGGTGATCTGGATATTGAAGTCACTTTGGCGCCTCTCATCTCCGCCTCTTCTCACACACAGGCCACCTTCCCTAAAGCCAAGAGCTGCAATTAAGCAAAGCGTCTCCCCTCCCAACTAATTTATTTGGTCTCGATTGTATTGTATTTATTAGTGCCTGCTACAATTCTTTGCAGCTGTGGTGTCTGGAGCAAGGTACAGGGGCTTTTGGAATAAGGAACCATTGTTTGAAACAAGGATCATATGGCAATCCCAATACAGGAAAGGGTTATGGAATAGAAATTTCGGATCTGAGCAAAACATGATGCAAAAACATGGGGCCTAACACCAGGCACAGAATGAACTGTATCAGTCCAGCCTAACCTACAGTTCAGATTTGGCTTTAAAAGGTTCAATTAGTGTCTGGTAGTGTAATCTCAGATGGTGTAGTAGTAAGGAAGTTGGACCAAAATCTTGACATCCAAGTTCAAATCCACCTTCAGTCAGAAAGCTTTCTGGGTGACCTTGGGCCACGCACTCATTCTCAGCCTCACCTACCATATAGGGTTGTTGTGAGGACAAAAGGATAAAAGCTTTGTAATCCATCTTGGATATTTGATTTAGCATGGGAAAGGTTGTGTATAAATCCTTTATTCATAAATAATAAATAAATCTCCAGATGGTAAGTCACTGAGGCTGCAGTCCTCCGGTTAGGCTGGCATAAGTCCTGTGCAAGGGGTGTCACGAAAGTGCCATGAGACACTTCTGTGCCATTCCAGGGTGAGGCCAATGCACAGGCATACACCGACCTCCCCTCACCATCACGGAAAGACAGGCCACGTAAATTAGGCTGGCCTAAATACCTTAGGATAGTGCCCACATTTCTGAGCATTCTTCAAATATTTATCACACAAGATAATCCTAGATCTGTGTAGGATGTTAATTTCTGTTCTTGTGAGGTGTGGGAAGAGAAGCTGTTCCACTCATCAGTGACATCAAAAGTGCTATACTGTACAATATTTATTTTTAATCAGATTTTATTTATTTCAGATATGGGGAAAGGAACATGTGGTGCCCATGTACAATATTTATTGATTGTATGGATTTTAACCCATCTTATCTGGAGGGCTCCAAGAGGCTAAGAACAATGTGCCATGCAGTCTTACACATTTATCTAACCTCTACTGAACTCAGTAGGTCTTACTCCCAAATAAGTGTGCATATATGATTGCCTCCTTAGCTGCATCCCCTATGAGAGACATCATGTAGAGATGGATCTGTGCCCAGAAGGGATCAGAAGAGAAACAGAGCACATAAACTGACCCAGGATGAGAAAAACGAGAAACAGTGAGAAAAAAAGAATTTATTCGGAGTTTAATATTTTTACATGAATCTGTCTAATAAACGAGATGGGCAGCCACTTTCCATTATAATATAAAACAATCCACTAGCATTAGTAAGTAGTTAGAAGATAGTCAATGGGAGAGAGCTATCAAGACCTACCCAAGATCTCATTGCCCTGAGGAGGTATACCAAATTCTGTCTCCCTTAACTGGTGGTGTCCCAGCTTTTACTCTTTCTGGGGCTGGAAAAGAAAGATGGGAACAATCAGAAAAGGATGTGTAGAGGAGAGGCAACTCCATCTCCTCCAACCAACTTGGTGTTTTCCTATCAAAGGAAGAAGAGGAAGAGGAGGACCAGTAGGTAGATAGAAGTGAGGTTCTCCTATCACTCTACTCCCTGAATCAGCCTAACTGTAGGGCCAGCATTTAGGCCCTTCTAATGGAAAGCCATTGCCTTCATGCCTTGTTGGTGGATGTTCTAATAATGGACTATTGTCTTTATTGGTGGACTTTCTAATAATAATTGAATGCTGAATCGGATGGACCCAATAGGCTTCTTTTTATGTCTCTCTCCCGCTCTCTAGCTGGAGCCAGTGGGTGCTGTTGTTGGTGTGTGCACATCAGCATGCACATGTGCATATGTGCCCAGTGAGCGTGCAATCACTGATTGTATCGTATGTTCTAATACCAGTATGTGGTAGTACAGGCATTCCCTCATTTTATGACCATTCATTTTCTGGCAGTTCCATGCTTTCAACTTCTTTTAATTATACCCAAAACTCATTCATTCAACACATGCTCTACACTTGCAACCTCTCTCTGCGGTCTAAAGACTAAAAATTCTTTCCTAATGCTGATTTGCATGTGACCTGATGATCAAACTGTTTGTGAGCACAATCCTAACCATGTCTACTCAAACATTAGCCCCACTGTGGTCAGTTGGGTCTTACTCCCAAGAAAGTGTCTTTTGGATTGCAGCCTTTGGCATTTCCATATGACTTTTTCAGTAAATCACCAACATTCAAATACAGAAGATATTCATTGCCTACACATGCCTTTGTTCATTTTATTTTGGCTATTTGTGAATAAATATGTGTTATTTAGGCTTTTGCAAGTGATATTCATGTCTTTTTTGGTGGCCAGTTTGCACTCGCAAATTTAAAAAGTCAGTGATTTACTTTCTAATAGTTTTCACTCTGGATGGTGCTCCGTCCTCTAACCTGTCCAATAACTGGAGAATGCTTGTAGTAGAACCACATACTTCAGTTTGTAAAAATGAGAAACTCATGGACATTGAGGACAACTTTAGAGAGTTGGTGTAGCACAATGGCCAACAGGCTAAAGTGGTGTGACCCGGAAAATCCCCATAACCATAAGTGCTTCTAGATGTGGGTGAAAACCAGTGTGCAGAAGGCCATGGGAGAAAAGCCCCTTTGCCTTTGCGTGGTGGTGGCAGGTAACCAGAAACAGAGCACGCAGTTGTTGATCAAGTGGGAGGGATTTTGCTACTACAGCCCAAAGAATAGTAGTAGTAAAAGTGAAACTAGCCAAAGAATTGCAGCTGCTGATAGTGCAACTGAGAAAAGGAGAAGTTTGGGGTGGAAAGAAGGAGGAGGGGGGATTCCAGCCTGCCCCAGACCCCATTGGCTGTGGTTGCTTTCCCTGGAGGGAAAGGAAGGGGGAAATTCGTTGGTCCTCTCAGCATAAAATAGCCTGAGAGGAGTGGCAAAGAGTGGGCCAGGGCACAGGCTGGCAGGATCACAGTGCTGGCAGGGAACACAGCCGGCCCGTCTCAGCCTGCCCATGGGGCGGGCTGGCCCCTTGCGTGCCTGGCTACCTGATGTGTGTTTTCAGTCTGAATCCACAACAGGGAAGGTGAATGAGCAGCCAGGGCTTCTGGCACCACTTGGCGATCACCTTGGGGTGCCATGCAGGGGAAACTGCCCCTTCTGAGGCTGGCGGGTGAGAGGTGAGTGTTGTCTGGGACCCTGGATGGATAGGAGGGCAACATCAGAAGGACCAGAACATCACACATGCACAGGTCAAGGGAGGGCAAGTGCAACAAAGGTGTGAACTCCAGTCTGGACCATTTTTGGCCTTTGCTTCCGAAATCAGTTGATGTGGGTCAGATCACAAGGTAAGGTGTTTGGGGTGGGAGAAGAACTGCCTTGAGTCCTGCAGGCAGGATATGGGCTGTGTTAAGGAAGCAGTGTCCAAAAGAAGAGATCAAATCCTATGGCTAGCAAGAGAAAGTGTCCCAGAAAGAGTATGTACTGCATTGATTTCCTTGGTATGCTCCTTACACTTTTCCCCATCATATTAATAGCTGCAACAGGTTGAAATTAAAAGGTGGATTTCTCTTCCTCCGAATCAGTGTATCTTCACCTTTGAACAAAGCTCTTCTGCTAGTTATCAGGAGCAAGTAAGTTTTCCTAAAGAATTTGCATCCAACCAAAAGGGACACCAGGAAATGCGTGAAGCTTCAGTAAATGGCTCATTGACTTTTCTGTGCCCATAATCATGCGAAAACACTCAGACAGCAAGATCTGATTCTTCAATCCAAGCAAAAAAAAAAAAGTACTGAATCTGAGCTTTGCCATGGACTTGTTGGGTGATCGCAGGGAAGCCATCACCTTTAGCCTCTATTATCCATCTGTATAATGGGGATAACATTAGCAAATGAAATAAAATAATGGAATGGGATTATGTATCCCAAGACACAATATATTTAACAGGAATGTACGGCTCCATGTCTGGGACTCCTTGTGGGAACATAGGTGTACCAATTCTTCTGAGAACTGTCTCCCTATACAGCATTTGTACAGTATTTTGTTCACCTTTCCAACTTTTACAGACAAAATGAAATATTGGAAATCTGTGATTGGATCTCCCATCTTTTTAAAACTTTAAAAAACTTTTTTGATTTCTGCATTCCCTGGCATGTAAAAATGCTGTTGCTAGTTTGCTTGGTTTCTTCAGGTGAACATCTGCCTGCCTCATGGCTGATAAGGGTACAGATCTGTTCATGATTTTTAATATTTACTTCTTGCAATGCACCTGCTCTTGGGTAGACCACACTCCCGAATAGCCCTCCTGAGTGAATTAGATGGGAGTTCCCCAGCAGGATGATACCCTGTCAGAGGCCACGTTTTAAATATTAGATTATTTTGGATTGTTAATTTTTCAGATTTTTAATTTGTTAATTTTTCAAACCAGGATAAATTTTGTCTCCTTTTCAATGGCCCCATTGAACACTGAATCTTTAACATTAGCCGGATGCACACAAATGTACCAAATGAAAGTTTTCCAGGCTCAGCAATTTTTGTGGAGAAAGTGCCAATGGCTAAATTTTTCTGTATCAGGTTTATAAAAAAAATGCACCTTTTTAAAAAGGACTAATAAAAAAAATATGAATAGTTTTACCCAAGACCGAGGCAAACCCCAAATGTGTACATTGGTTAGTAGGCTGATCCCGAGTCATCAAATGAGTTTGAATAGGCACAGTCAACACTTTTAATATAGAAGCTTCACATTTTTGAAATGTATTGAAATTGTGCCAAATATATCCAAAAGGTGTGAACAATGTAGTCAAGAACAATTGTTACGAATGGGATGGGATGATCACAATATAAAAGGTGATTGCTGAGCCCCAATGTCTCCCAAAAGTTCATAAAGACTTGGCACAAGAACTTTTAAAAGAGGAAATGAAGACGGGGAGCAGGGAAATAGTATGAACTTGGCATGTGTGTGTGTGTGTGTGAGAGAGAGAGAGAGAGAGAGAGGGAGAGAGAGAGAGAGAGAATCTTAAAACTTTTGTACCCATCCAGCCCACACTTTGTGGGACTTTAAAGACCAGTTTGGAGGTTCTGTATTGGGATACCTTCTGAGATGCTCATTCTAGCAGGTGGATGGTTTGGCCTCTTTGTCGATGGTGAGACCAGTTCTTTGAACTAGATCACAGCTAGCTACACATATTGGAAGCAGGTACCCATGGTGTTCAGTGGGGCTGACTATCAAATAAACCACCCTAGGATTCACTGCAGCCTTTATGTTCTTAAAATTACAGTAGGTTTTTTCGACGGAAGCCGGCACTCCAACATAATAGGAAACAAGGCGAAGAGTTGTGGTATGCACGCTATCTCTTTAATTAGAATGGGTGCAGTGTGAAGCTCACCCAAAGATGATATCTTACAAAAAATATATAGGTACCAAAGCAGCTCCATCAACGTAGCTCACACTGTAATGCAGCAGCCGTACAATTTCATCAGAGTTTGAGCCAAATTGTGCATTTTATTAATATAAAATTGTATTAAATATTTAAATATTAAATATAGTTTGGCCCTTGTAGGCCTGGGGATTGTTTTGTAAATAGGAGCTGCAGGGAGCATAATCTGGATCACAAGTATAGTGGCTTTAACAGTTTTTTTTTCCAAACATAGCTCCAATCAAGACTGCCCACAGCCCCACAGCTGCCACTTCCCCCAAGAAGGGGGGAAACTCTTCTTACAACCTCTTGGCATAAAAGTACCAGATCGCCATGTTGTAGGTTGCCACATGTCCCAAAAAACAGAGACAATCCCAATTTTGGGGAATTGTGTTCACATACTGGCAAATGGGACAGAGGGTCCTGTTCTGATTTTGTAGAAGGGAATTATGGCAACCCTACAATGTGGGAAGCTCTCCACTATTCCTGATTATACTAATGGTGTATTGTTTAGCACAGTAGGATGAGTAGAAGCAATCCAAATCAGTCCCAAAATGAAGGGAGGCTTGTGGGCCAGCTGTTGACAAGGTTTCTGAAAGAAGACCTGCGAGTTTTGTTCAGGGTCCTATATTGGTCCGAATCCTTTATCTGAAAGTGAATCTACTTTCCTTTTTTCCTGCTTCGACCCACCCCTTGTGAGCTGCTTATTTGCAATCTGCTAATGGTTCTTTAAAATTAGTATTAATTCAGTATTAATTAGTATTAATTCAGAGTGGTGTCGGTTGGGTGCAACTGCCTTGAAGATGTCAAGGCTGCACTGATTTTTTTAAGGAGACTGTGGGCGCAATCCAGAGTAACTACGGGGAGTTCTTGCTCCGGTGTAAGAACAATTTGCTCTGGATTGCAATATGAATTTCCCATAGGTTTTCACTAGGTGGTGCAGTAACTACGGGTACACGTAATGTCTATTAAGTGCTCCCGTAGTTACTCTGGATTGTAGGGTAAATTATAGATTTTTCTGGCCATTCCATCAATATTAAAGACCATCAATATTAAAGACCTCTGTGATCTCTATTGTATGAATGAGATTCCTGATTGTCTGGGTTCAGATGGAACATTTATGAAGATTCAAACTATTTCAGGAACAAAGCTGGCAGAATGTTTGCAGACCATGACTGCAATCCTATCCACATTTTCTTGAGAGTAAGACCCATTAGCTGAAATAGGGTATAGTTCTGAGTAGACATGCCCAGGATTGGACTCCAATTTCTCTGCAGAAAGAAAAGATTGCTGTTTGACTAGGATCAGGAGCATCTCTGTTGGACGGACCATAGACCTGGATGAAATTCTTGGAGTGAGGGGAGCAGTGGTGGGGAGGAGACCATGAAAGAGAACCAGGGAATGGAAGAAAGCAGGTTAGGCAAAAGACTAGGAATTGTGAACCTAAGGGAATGACCCAGTGAAGAAAACAGATGGCGGAGAAGGTAACCAAGGGGAAAATGTATCACAGATGCCTTGCTATTTGGTCTCTGGCCTATCTATTTCTCCTGAAATGGTGAAGATGGACTCTTTGATAGTCCAAAGGATAATTTAAAATGTGCCGCTAATATTTCAAGTTCTTTGATAAGGAAAGAGTTGCCAATATTTGCCTGCTAATGTGGCAAGGCCAATGTACAGTAATTCTCTTTTGCCACCTTCCCCCCTGCTGTTTTCAGCATTCTGAGTGGGGGAAAAGTCAGGTGGGTGGGTAGCAAATGAAGTTGCAGTAGAAATTGGGAAAGAGATGAGTGCTTTTTCCTATACAAGCAATATTTTCCCCTGCACATACAACTCCCACACCCTGCAAGATGGTGAACTACCAGATACATTGGGAAACATGTTTGTTTCCAGATGTCACCATAACACACATAGTTACAGTTTTGGAGGTTTGCGTTGGGTAGAGGAATAGCACTGAATTGGTGAATAAGACCCTGGAGAAATTTATGAGGTGGATGCTGTTTAAACCAAAGGGCACTTGCCTTATAGATATAGATATACATGATATATAGCGATATATCACATGGATATAATGATTTTCATATATGTGGGTAGGGCAGATTTGAGTATATTATTTAGCACTGTGTGCTAAACAATAACAACTGGAGAGGGGGCAAAATATTTCAAGGGTGATTTTAATGTTCTGTCTTTGGCTGCAATCCTAACCACATTTTCCTGGGAGCAAGTACTGTTGAACATAATGGGGCTTACTTCTGAGTAGGCATGGTTAGAATTGCACTGTTTGTTGTGCTTGTTATAATAGCTTATTATAAAATAATTTTTTTATACAAAAAATGTGTTGATTGTTATGTGCTTTTGGGAACATGATGTATTTTAAACACTCTAGAACATGCATGTCTTTCTTCCACCACCTTTCTTGACTGGGTCTCTCCAATCAGTTCTCTCCTGCTCATATTTTCTGGCGATTTATTTACAAGCATCTGCTCTACAAAGGAAAGGGTTACAAGGAAGTGGAATCACAATAAAAGATGTGAAATTTGACCCTGGCAAATCCACCTCCGCCTGGCTGCACCCCAGGTGCTTAATGGGGGAGTTGGGTGGCACCACTGAGAAGGAAGAAAAAAGGACACAGACAAAAAAACACCCCACCCTTTCTTGTCTAAAGAGGGGATAAAGTGACACCTGTAGAAACGTGAGGGGGGGCAGTAAAGGCCCTGGGAATGGAGGCATGTTTGCCAGGCAGAATTACCATTGTTTCGACAAACGATGCTAGAGCAGATGGGCTTATTTTTTTCTTTTCATTACTTCCTAGTTTTGTAAAGCCTGCAAGGCCTGGCATCCATAAATGCCTCTCAAACTACAGTTGCCACACTCATGTGACTTCAACATCTGTACCGCAGTCACAACATTCATAAGCAACGTTTCATTCATTGCAGATTCTGAGAACGCTTGTTGATAGGAACTCCTCAGTGCCCATTTCACTGTCTGTCCGCCTGAGGACTGTGCCGATGCTTGGAATGAAACACTTAACCACACAGTACAGAATTCACTTATGGAATTCACAAGATGATCAGAGGCTGTCAGCACAATGCTAACCCCTGGTTAGGCTGCCACAAGTTCTGTGCTAGCCTAAACGTGTTGCAAAAGTGTCACTAGGCACTTCTGCACCAATCCTGGTGGGATTAGGCCAATGCACAGACATGCACCAGCCTTCCCACACTGCTGCATAAATGGGCAGGTGGATGAATTGTGCTGGCCTGAAATGGATCAGATTGCACCCTCAGATGGCTCTAAAAAGAAATTAGGCAAATCAACAGTTGTATCCTCCACAGGGCAAGGTGACCATATGACCGGATTTTTCCAGATTTGTCCTCTTTTTTAGCCTTCTGTCTGGGTGTCCTCAAAAGGGTTTCATTGTCCTCCATTTTAGCTTCATTTTGTAACTTTGCAATGGTGCGCAGTACCCATTATATCATATGTCATTGGATTCATATTGAAGAGCAGAATCCAATGCAAAAAATCGGGTTTGAAATATCTGCTTCCTATCCAACGCTATGGGCAAAAAACTAAAAATCAATATGCACTGAGCTCTATGGGAAAGTGAAAGTGCCCAATATTGTGGTTTTACTCCAGAGCAGGCAAGTGTGCCATTGTCTGCCAGAAAGGCCAGGCTGAGAGGAATCCAAGACCTTGTCCTCCTTTTGAGGTTTGGGCATCTGATCACCCTGCCACAGGGTGACCATATATATAAACACTAAATACACGAAATACTGTACTAAATACATCACATATGCAATGCTTTCATGTGATTAATTTAAACACTACATTACTTATTATTACATTTAAAACTGTAACAAATAATTTATTACATATAATTTATTAATTACAAGAAGGCGACATGCTGCCCGGTTACAGGGAAAAGGAGGGCATTGATGTTTTTCCAGGACACAAGACTAAAATCCAGGACATGTCCTGAAAAGGGGGCTTATGCTCACCCTGATCACTGGCCTGTTATCTATGATTGTTATGTGGTACCTAAAGTTTCAAAGGCTGTATGCCAGTGAAATACCAGTTGATGAAAGAGGGCAAGCAGCATGAGTGGGTGAAGAAGAGGACTACAACCTTCTCAGCTTTTGGTCTGATTTAGCAGACCTTCATATGAGTTTATTCTGAGTGGACTTGCAGGACTTGTATGGGTGCCGCAACAGCTGTGGCAAAAATAGGCAGAATGGGTAGTGACAAATGTCTATGCAATGCAGCATGGAAGAGGACTTCCCCGGAAACACACGCTTCCTGCACTTTTGTGATAGAGAGAAGTAGCCTTCTAGAAGTTCCCCTTAATGTAGCTTCTGGGAACGGGGAGATCCAAAATAAATGGCATGCATTTATTTAAACTGTGTACTTACTGTTGGATTTGTCAATCCATACAAAACCCTTCTTGCAGCATCTGACTATAACATTTTTGCCGCATGAAACAGAGTGATCTCCCTCCTTCTCTTTCCTTTTTCCTCTCCTGAAATAGCACCCTCAGTGTCTTTCTCCTTTCAAAACCCTCCATCATTTTTCTTAGCTCTTAGCCCTTCCTTTCCACGCTGGAAAATTCATATATGCATCTCTAACATAGGGTGCAAGCCTAACCAATTTAGGCTGGCATAACTCCCTGTCTCCTACTTTCTGTGGTGGAGTGGGGAGGCCGGTGCATGTCTGTGCTCTGGCCTAAACTCTCCCCACAGGAGCGGCAAAGTGTAGTGTCTTATGGCACGTTGGGACACCCTTAAATCAGCAAGGTCTTGCGGTGGAACTTACGCTGGCCGAACGGGGTCAAGATTGCAGCCACAATGTCTAATTTGTCACTGTTATATATCTTGTCGATGTGCACCAATAATGAGATTCTTGAGGGGGATATGTGTCCTATGTGTACCCAGCCTATTGCGGAGGAATTGACCAAAGGCTTTGACCAAAGGAATTGACCAAAGACTGGGATTTCTCTCCTTGCAGGACTTTAGGATCTTCTCTGCTTTACTTCCTTAACACCATGACTTGCTCTTGCAACTATTTGTAAACTCTTAACCAGGCAAGAGCTTTGCTAGCACTCAGGGGTGGACTGTTTGCGACTTGGCCTCTGCCAAGATAGAACCCACTTTGCGACTTTGTGACTCCAACACCACCTGATACCCTGGCAAGCATTTAGCACCTCGACCGCGTGATAGCGGGCAACGGAATCCCAAAAGCAGCTGTCTTTCTCGTATCATTCCAGCTGCGCTTGGATTTCGTTTCCCGCTCTCCTGCAGTGTTCGCCTGAACTTTGTTCTCGTTTTCAGCTCAGGGCACAGGAAAATGGCTGGAAAAGAGCAGAGGATCTTCGCTACAACATATAAAACCTTATAATTTTTGGAAGTTAGAAACTTGTTATTTTAAAAGTGACAACCATGTGCTTTGGTACATGGCATTTTCCAGAAGCTTCTGAGCTAATAGGCATGCTTTCTTGCCATAGCTACTGAGGGGTTCTGTGTCACCAGCTGTTTGACAGAAGCTGAGGTAAAACACAATGGCTGGGTGGTAAATGTTTGAAAAAAAGAAGCAAAAATTTCCTTGTTAATTTGTGTATTAGCCAGGAAGGAATTCAAAGAGTGGCCTGGAAACTAGAGTTCTGTAGGCCTTCTTCATGTGACTTTTTATTTATTTATTTATTTATTTATTTATTTATTTATTCATTCATTCATTCATTCATTCATTCATTCATTTCCAGCCTTTCTCATGCCAACGCCAATGCCCAAAGCAGCTTACAAAGCTTTAGTTCCTCCCCTTCTGCTGTCCTCACAACAACCCTGTCCTCACAACAACCCCTTCTGCTGTCCTCACAACAACCCTCACAACAACCCTGTGAGGTAGGTGAGGTTGAGAGTGAGTGACTGGCCCAAGGAAGCTTCGTGGCCAAGGAGGAATTTGAACCTAGATCTTCTGAGTCTCAGTCCAAATCTCTAAATGCCTCATACATCATCCTTGCCTTCTAAAAGGCATTATGATGGCTGCTAGCATTTATGGCTCTTAAAAAGCGATTTTTGTAAATGTTAGTATTTTTAAAGAATCGGAGCGGAGTATATTTGCTCCTCAGAGGAGACTAGGCATGAAGTGAGATACTAGATGAGTGCGCTAAGGGTGAGGTATCAATTTGTGTTCTGAATTGTCATCCCAGAATGCATGTGCGCCTATGTGGTGCGTGCATCCTTTGGGGTTTCTTGACATTCCTCATGCCTTCTAGAGATAGAGGTTTATTTCCTGAGGAGAAACCACCAAAACGAAGCCTGCGCATGCTACAAGAGGTACAAGATGTCAGCCTTTGAGTGGATATCACCACACCAAGCTGGGCAGGAAGGATCCAGTCTCACTGCGGATGCAAAAATGTCTTCCTCTTCCAAGAATCGAAGACCCAAAGTCAAGATTTGTTGGGTGAGGTTTCATCCGGAGCCAGGGTGACTGGGAGAGAAGACAAGGCTCCCGAAATGGAGGACACCCAGGAAAAATGCAGGACGTGACAAAATAAAAGCTAAAAACGCTCATATGTTTTGCTTTCATGTGGTTCATTTAAACACTGTATTATTATTGTATTTAAAACTATATAATTTATTAATTACAAGAAGGCTCCATACTGTTCTGCTAACAAGGAAATCGAGGACAATGGGGATTTTTTTCCAGGGCACAGAGTTAAAAAAGAGGACATATTGGTCATCCTGGCCTGAGAAAACTGAGAGCCCATTCCTATCCTGTCTAGTCACGCATAAGTCCCATTATAGTTAATGGTACTTACTCCCAGGTAAGTGTGAACAGGATTGTAGTATCACTGTCAAAACTGTGTGGTAGGGACTCTCCAGACCTTCTGTGTGTATATGAAATTGATGCACAGAAGGAATCTAAAGGGGAAGGAAACACTGGCCGCCTTGCCATAAAAAGCTGCTTTTATGCTCACCACAGCCATCTTATATGCTCAACAAATATATAGGAGTATGTGTTGCAAGGGACACCTTGACAACTGCAGCTCCCTGGCACATTTCTGCATGCCCACAGCATGTCATTAAGGCCACCATACAAATCAACATTGCTTGTTGTATTCCAAGTACACTTGTAATCCTGTGCATGCTTACCTGGGGGTAAATACAGTTGAACTAATAGATGTACACTGCAAATTACTATAAAAAGACGTCCCCTTTTTTGGAACAGCAGGTTGGGCAGAGTATGATTACCCAGATTTATTTTCCACATGAAGGAAGGCAGTTCCCCAACCATGATCTTGAATAGGAAAGGGGTGAACAGGGGAAAATTTTTTTAAAACCCCCCTATTCTGCCCAGACTACTCTTTATTGTTATAAGTTGGAGGAACATTACATGCTACTGCACACAACATCTTATTTTACTGTGACTGGGTATCACTTTGTCTCCTCTTTGTATATTTTATACAGTATCCATCATAGCCAACAATAGTGGAATATCAGTGAAATATCCATGAAAAATACCTCTAATTTTTCAAGGGTTTGAAACTGAATTAATGCTAAATCCTAATTTGTTTAACTATTTTTCAAAATTAAGCTATAAATTCCTGACCCTCTTTCATGTTCAGCTGAGTTTATGTGTGTTCCTTCTGATTTTTAATTAACACATTTTTGATAAACACTGGATAAAAATGCAAGTTTAATGTTCATGGTGAGTATATTTAAGAATTTAAATATATTAATCAATCTTCTTTAATTTAAATATAAAATATATGAATTATATATTAATTTATCTTAAAATGAAATATATTTAAGAAGTTAAATGTTTCTGAGAGCACAATCCTAACCATGTCTACTCAAAAGTGAGCCCCATTGTGTTCAATGGGTCTTACTCACAGGAAAGTATCTTTAGGATTGCAGCCTAAAATAGTTATATGCTTAATATTTAATCTTGAATGCTTCTTAAATGTTGTAACTCTCAAACATCTCATTGGCAGTTCTCATACATCTGAAGTGTATGTGGCTCTTATGCTGAGCAATGCTGGCCACTTCTGTTATAGTGGTTATTGATAGATCATTGATTTAGGCTGCAATCCTAATCTCCAGTCAGGCTGGCCTAAACCCCAGTATATGTCCTGTGCTGACCAGGGGGTATCAAAGTAAGATTCTTCTGCGCCACTTCAGAGGAAGGTTAGGCCAATGCACAGACATGCACTTGCCTCCCGACATCACCACAGGAATAGGAAGACCAATGAGTTGTGGCATCCTAGGTTAGGACTGCACCATTAGTTTGGTGTTATGAACACTTCTCTGGAGATCCCACACAGGGTTTTTTCCCCACTGAAGCTTCAATCCTAAACCCTTGTTAGGCTGGTATTAGTCCTGTCAAAATTTTTGTGTTGGCCTGGCCTGTGGGTGTTGCAAAAGTGCCATAAGGCACGTTTGTTCTACTTTTGGAGCAGGTGACCATCTGTCCACTTTTTCCAGGACACAGCCTTTTTTTTTAGCCTTGTGTCCGGAAAAAAAAACTTCATTGTCCTCCTTTTCCCTGTGATAGGCTGTCAATAATAAATTGCATGTAATGGTTTTAAATTTAATAATATAGGGTTTAAATTAAACACATCAAAACAATATACAGTATATGAGTGCTTTTAGCTTTTATTCTGTCATTTATTCTGTCCTTTTTTTCTTGGTGTCCTACATTTTGGGAGTCCTTGTCCTTTTTATTTGGTTATGACCTATGGTCACCCTGCTCCTGGGAGGGGGTGTTAGGCCAGTGCACAGACATGCACCAGCTTCCCCACACCTGGAACAGCTTGTGATCTTCCTCCTGAGCTGGTGGCCTACACCTGATCATGCCAAATTGCAGTAAGCACCTGCTGAAATAGATCCAGGATGTTTTTAAGAGAATGTGTTTTGCCAATAATTTGTCTCATGATACAGATTCCTGGCACACAACTCCACAGAGACAGAGGAATAAGAAATATATGGATGGATCAGACACCTAAAGGCCCAGATGCCCAAGACGGTTCAGGAAATGGAAATTGCTTGGGAATGACACGATCACTCCCGCTGAGCGAGCAGCCACACAGCCACGGGAATGTCGTGTCTGTCCAAAGCTCTTTCGTGGATCCCAACTGGGCTCATGCGGTTTAAGGCAGACCAAGCCATGACACACTGGTTGAAAATCACTGACATAGATTATCAATGATGTGCTAATCCACCGCTCTCCTCTTCATACTTCCTCTTCCATTGCATTCCCTTCCAGGGAATGAAAGGAGAAATACTGGGCAAAAGCAAACAGAGAATACAGTTGCCAGAAGATTGCCTTGCCTTGGTTGTCTAAAACAACCACCTGGGTTGTCCTGATGAATTGGTGGCCATGACTGTGCAAAATGGTGCAAGCAGCCTCTTCCCAGCTTAACGTCATTCTCCCATTGCACGACCTATATCGCTATAGGGAAACTCTACTTTGACAGATGTGGGACGGTGTTCACAAGATAGCAAAGCCTCAGGGGTAGGTGCTTTCTTGAAAATACGTTCTCTACGACCATATCACCCCTCACAGGAAGTGAAAAGGGAAGCAAAAGGAGAGATGCTTTCTACCACAGCGGAGCTGCTGTAAGCGTGTTGAAAACCCTTTCACATAACAGTGTGGGAACATTGCTATAGTTTTATTAGTTGTTGAGAAACATGTATGCTACCTCTCTTGCAAAAAGTAGCTTAATGCAGCTCACAAAATGCTAACAACCAACTCAACGAATGTGTGATAGAAGCATATGTTGTTACTAGAACCAAAGTAGAACTAGAACCAATGGGTACAAACTGCAAGAAAGGAGATTCCAGTTGTATATCTGGAAAAAATTCCTGACGGTTTGGGCGGTTCGGCAGTGGAACAGATTGCCAAGGGAGGTGGTGGACTCTCCCTCACTGGGGGTCTTCAAGCAGAGGCTCTAGAGGATTTCCTGCTGCAGGCCGGGGGTTGGACTAGATGACCTACTAAGTCCCTTCCAACTCTAGGATTCTGATTCTATACTAATAACAGCCCACAGTTGCCACTTGCAGAGATACAATATAACAACACTCACTAGTTTACAAAACCCATCCCCATTTCCAACATCTTATCTTCCCATATTTTTAATGGTAGCTAGAATGTTGACAGTGGAATGTTGACAGTTCCCTCTCCTCAGCCTACTTGACTGACATGGAATGTCGGCCAGATGATGTGGATACCCTCACACACAGGATAAAACATTTATGTAAATAGATGTGAAATAGAAATTATCAAGTCATTCTTCTATTTACATGTTAAATTGCAAGGATGTTGTTTCAGCAAAAAACAGAACATACATGTCGATAGATTTTTATCAAAGGTGTATCTTGCTTTTTCTTGTCAGAGACACAAATTAGATTGGCTTGCAGGCCAAAATTGTACCTCAACTCACTTGTAACCTTTATTCATGTTTCGCTTACGAAGGAAAATAAATGTCTTTCCAGGTGCTAGGAGCCAAGTCCAGCACTATCTTAATGATGGTTTATAGGAACAAGTAAGTAAATTGGATAAACCCTTCATGTTGTTTGAGTCACAAAGGGAAGCTAAGCAATTGGAGTTTAGTTGAATGAAGGAATTCTACTAATTAGGGGTCCATTCAGTCGAATATTATCGCAGTATACCCCTATACTGTGATGGCCATGGCTTGCTAGGCAAATCAGATGGAAGCTATCCTAGGTGATTCCAGGGACTTTGGGCAAGAAAAGCAGATGGTTTGCTACTAAGTTATAGCCCTTCCTCATTGGCATGGTTAATATAAGAAGACTTGGATCCACAAGAACCAAGTTAGAAGTATAAGAAATTGTGAAACCATCTAGTGTAAATAGAACTGCTTCAGCAGTTACTTGCTCCAAGTGTATATCAGTGGGGCCAAGCGGATCCTTCCTGATTGGAATGTGAGCCACATTAAGAATTACAAAATTTGGGGTCCTAGTAACAATGCTTGTCACAAGTTGGGACCCCAGTTGCATCTGAAAGGACTGTAGGTGGTTCTCCTCTATGAAGTTCCAATGAGACTTGAATCTGGTTGTTAAGTACAGTATACAAGCTAGTGTTGAGGCTTTGTGGTACAGTTTAGTGCAGTATTAAGAGGGTTAGACTTGGATCAGAACAACCTGAATTCAAGTCTGTCCTTGACCAGGACATTTACTGGGTGATGATGAGCTGCCTGTCCACTTAAACTGCCTCACAGGGTGGTTGCAAGGATGAGAACCACAGAACCTTGTTGATTCCCCTATACTGTGATGCCATGCTTCTGCTGTGTGCCTGGAGCAGCTTCCCCACAACAGCTTCTTCCAGTTGGATGAAAAGATGCAATTTCTATGGGCATACCAGGAAGGTCCAAGGCAACTGTAAAGATCCTCTCCTGCCACTGCTGACAGTCAGTAGTTGGTCTGGCGTGCGCAGGAATTATCAGATCACCTTTTGGCTGTAGGTGGTGCAGAGAGTACTGCTGCCCTTTATAAGAATAAGAAGATGTGGAAGCATAAGAGGAGAACAGGAAACAAAATGAATATGCCATTGATGTGCACTCTTGGACATTGAGACAATCCAACTTTTCCAGAGTGGGATTATGTATGAAATCTTTTTCATCTCCACTGCTAGGATAAAATTAGGGATAAATGACAAATTGGACTTGGAGACAAATTTACAAATTAATCCATATTTAGATGTACAGTATATGATTAGCAATTACAGGTGCTCCTTAGTGCATCTGGTCTTTCAGAAGTATATAGTACTTGCGGTACTAAATCAAAACATTGGAATTTGTCCTCTTGCTATCAGTTGAGATATTATGGTGCTCTAGAATAGTCAACTGTTGAAATCAGTCTTAGGCCATCTGAATTTGAAAAAACACAAATCCAAACATCCACAAATTCACTGAAGATAGTCAACAACGCATTTGACAGCAGAAAACAACTAAAAAAGGCAATATAATTGCAAATTCCCCTTTTTATTTCCAAACCTTCATCCCACATGAATGAAGCTGTTTAAGGTTTTAAAATAGTTCTCCTGAAAGGAAATGTACCACTTCTTCTGGCTTGTCCCTCTGAAAAAAATGATGCATTTGCAGAGACACCAAGTGCAAAAATGGCACAGAGAAACCCCCCCTCCCCGTGTGCACACCACAGTGCTTCTTTCCCCATCATTGGACATAAATGATAAGGAAGGAGGGTTACAGATAAATGGATGAGAGGAAAATAGGCACCTATTGTCCAGACTTAGCCCCTAAAGATTTTCTCTGGAACAGCATTTGATCCCCAAGACATACTGCATGATGCATCTGAACCATTTTTTTCATCAGCAGCAACGTTTTAACTGTCTCTCCTGCAGTGTGAACAGTCAAAAAGCTTTGGCAGAGCTTTTTGTGTACTTCCTGGGGCAATCCATGATATAAATGACATTTGGCATGAACGGAGAAGCTGAAATATCTCTAGCTTTTTAAATAAGTGTGTATTGAGCAAAAGCCACGAGACAACCCCCTCAGTGGCACACTGTCCTAGCTAGAAAGCAAGTGCAGGTACCAGCTAACTTCTTGTGACAATTGCACCCTCCTTATGTCAGTTGCAGCCTTCCCTCACCGTTAGTCAAATAGGAGATGGCTATTTCTTTCAGAGGGATTTCCTGCTGCAGGCAGGGGGTTGGACTAGATGACCTACTAGGTCCCTTCCAACTCTATGATTCTATGATTCTTAGAATCCGGGCTCTCTTAGACTCTGGGCTGCTTGTTTTCTACAAGGCCATTTTAACAAAACATAAATCCTGATAAAAACCAGATTTTCTGTGATTACTTCTGAAAATTGGTTCTGCATTCTAAGTTGGGAGGAGGGAGGGAGGAAGCTGCCCCATGTAACCAGAGGAACAGAAGAGAAAAACAGAGAGGAAGATGGCTGTTGAGATCAAAGGGGTCTTCTCTGGCTTAATTTAATCTTCCTTCCTCTCCGTGGTTGATACATCTTCTTCTTTGCAGTGTGATGGTAATCAGACATCCGTTCCTAGTGAAAATGTTGGAAGAGATATGAAAGATTGTGGTCCAAATCATGCCTACTACATCTTCATCTAGCATCCTGTTTTTAA
This sequence comes from Cryptoblepharus egeriae, assembly GCA_030015325.1. Taxonomy (NCBI): domain Eukaryota; kingdom Metazoa; phylum Chordata; class Lepidosauria; order Squamata; family Scincidae; genus Cryptoblepharus; species Cryptoblepharus egeriae. The sequence goes on from JAREYC010000002.1 coordinate 19,078,341, forward strand.
AATAGTATATCCAAAGTCTATTTTGCATCTGATGATGAAGGCCTGCAGTCCACCAAAGCTTAAGCTGAAATAAATTGGTTTTAAGATATTAAAAGTGCCTTTGTTTTTTCACTGCAACACAGCGATCTTCTGCTGAAGATTAACAGTTTATTATTAATTAACAAATTAAAATTGACTTTTTATTTACATTAACAAATTAAAATTGACTTTTAAAATGTGACATTTCCACAACCTTAATAGTGATGTAAAAATGCTGACACTTTTCAATAAATGGGGGACAAATGCATATGTTCTGCTCGTGTATAGCAGAAATGCTTTTGCGGGATGGTCTTTACTGCTGGGTCTTGTCTTTACTATACAGTATTTTTTTGCTTTCCATTGACAATGACTCAAAAAGCCCCTTAAGCACATACAGTCATATAGGCTGGGGTTTGCTCATGTTTCTCACCCTGACACTTCCTTGAATGGTAAATTTCCCTGAGATGAGTAGCAGCCCCTTCTGGATAGGCCAGCCAAGTTTCCCCATGTCGCTTCCATCATGGATTGGACTTCAATACACAACAAGCAGACCCTGTCACCACAAGGGACAAGGGTTGAAGAAGCTGCCTTTTACCATGAGCAGCTTTTAAGTGGGTTGTTGCTTTCAGAACAGGAATGGAATTTCACACATTTTTCTGTGAATGAAGAGTAGCTCTGTCTCCACATAACTGTGACAACATGGACCTCAATATCCCACATCATCCCCCAAGAAGTGGGGGATGCCAGGATACTTTTTCTGCTCAGACAACATCAAAACAGGAAAATATTCACCCAAACTGAGCGTCAGAGCAGACAAAAGGGAATGTTTCTTTATGCAGATACTTGGTTTCAGTGGGTGTGCTCTGGTTCTGGTGTAGTGTGAGTGGGGAACTGTCCCAACGCCCTTCTGAAGGCATTTATCACTATAGTCAGTGGTAAAGAGTCCCTCATGTTAACCCCATGCTGGGTCTTGAAGCCTTTCCTGGGGCAGGGAGTCCCACAGGTCAACCCCATGCTGGGTCTTGAAGCCTTTCCTGGGGCAGGGAGTCCCACAGGTCAACCCCATGCTGGGCCTTGAAGCCTTTCCTGGGGCAGGGAGTCCCACAGGTCAACCCCATGCTGGGCCTTGAAGCCTTTCCTGGGGCAGGGAGTCCCACAGGTCAACCCCATGCTGGGTCTTGAAGCCTTTCTTGGGGCGGGGGGTCCCACAGGTCAACCCCATGCTGGGTCTTGAAGCCTTTCTTGGGGCAGGGAGTCCCACAGGTCAACCCCATGCTGGGCCTTGAAGCCTTTCCTGGGGCAGGGAGTCCCACAGGTCAACCCCATGCTGGGTCTTGAAGCCTTTCCTGGGGCAGGGAGTCCCACAGGTCAACCCCATGCTGGGCCTTGAAGCCTTTCCTGGGGCAGGGAGTCCCACAGGTCAACCCCATGCTGGGTCTTGAAGCCTTTCTTGGGGCAGGGAGTCCCACAGGTCAACCCCATGCTGGGTCTTGAAGCCTTTCCTGGGGCAGGGAGTCCCACAGGTCAACCCCATGCTGGGTCTTGAAGCCTTTCCTGGGGCAGGGAGTCCCACAGGTCAACCCCATGCTGGGCCTTGAAGCCTTTCCTGGGGCAGGGAGTCCCACAGGTCAACCCCATGCTGGGTCTTGAAGCCTTTCCTGGGGCAGGGAGTTCCATTCCATTCCCCTCCTGCTGAGAGTTCCCTCCAACACACCCACTTCCCAAGGTGTGCATCTCCAACCGCATGGAGGTTGGGGCGACTCTATGATTGGTGCGACTCCTAGACGAGACGTGCACTCCTCTAGGAGCGACACTCTATGGTTGCTCAAAATGGCGCCACATCCGGCGCAGGCAGGAAATGACGCAGTGCCACCGTCCCCTCCCCGGGCGAGCGTGGCGGTTGAAACGGCTTCAGTGGTTGCCATGGCGACTGTTGATGAGAACCACCTGTCGGTCTCGGGGACCTTGGAGGCCTTCAACGCCGCCCTCAGAGGGACTGCCGGGGACGGGCCTCGAGGCTCGGTCTGGTTCAAGGAGAGCAGCGCCCGAAACCTGCGCAGCCGGGACTTCTTGGCTCCCCAGGCCGCCCTGACGGCGCTGCTCGGGGGTGGAGAGGTGGGGGCGTGGCTTTGGGGAAAGTAGGCGTGGCTTCGGGGAAGTGGGTGTGGCTTTGGGCAGGTGGGCGTGGCTGAGGTGGTGATGACACGAGGTGGGCGTGGTTAAGGCCGCTCTGGGCGTGGCTTTGGAGGAAAGGGCGTGGCTTTTGAAAGGGGGGTGTGGCTTTGGAGAAAGGGGGCGTGGCTGATGTGATGCCATGAGTGGGGAGGGAGAGTGTAGCTGTTGACCTGTGGAACTCCCTGCCACAGAATGTGGTGATGGCACATAATTCTATTAAATTTTTAGTTCTAATGTTAAGATTTTATTTATTCTGAGCCTCCCTGGAATTGTGCAGTGAGCGCTTGAGAGTTCCAGTTGTTTGGAGCTGCTCTGTTTCTCTGCAGGAGGAAGGAGCGCTGACTCTGCCGCCTTGTATCGCGACAGGTTCCCGACGGCGTCGCTGAGCGAGTGTCTTCGGTGAAATGCCCAGGAGTGCCGCCCATCAAGAGCTGCCAGAAGGGCCCAGCGGGACTGACGGTGCAGCTGGAGAGACCCCCCGTCTTTGAGCAGGTGCTGAAAGCCATTCCTCTCTACGCACAGCCTCCCCGCAGAGGCCGAGGGCACAGCCTCCTTCTCAACTGTGTCCCTCTGCAAGGGCGCAGGGACCTCAAGTCACTCACCTTGGCCCACCTAAGAGCCATCCTCCTAACCGACCATCTGGCAGGCCTGCTCCAAGCTCAAGGGTGAGTAGCTGGACTGTGGCTGCAATCCTAACCACACTTTCCTAGGAGTAAGTACTATTGAACTCATTGGGGCTTACTTTTGAGTAGACTTACTTAAGATTGCACTGCATGCCCTGGTTAGTTAATTCTGCACTCGGTTAAAGTCCAACTTTCATGCCCTAGAGCTCCCCCAAACGTTATTTAAGACATTATTACTATTTTTAAAAATCTCTTTTATTAAAAAAAACCCATGGTGCATTACAACAATAGCAAATCAAGTAAACAATACAGCAAACTTACGCTGCAATACTAAAGACACTTCCCTGGGAAAGTGAACCCATTGAACACACTGTGACTTACTTCTGAGTAGATGTGGTTAGGATTGTGCTCAGAGGCAAAACTGAAAACCAGTGTGGAATGACTGCTTCTAAAAGCCTACCAGAAGAAAAAGTCAGCATGTTTCCTGTGTGAGAGACTGAGAAGTAATAAAGAGTTGCAATAAAGAGTTTTATGCAGCTATGATTTTAATCTATGTACAGACTAAACTGCCTCAAACAGAGGAGGACCAAATGCTAATGGCACTATTAGCCTCAGACTGACAGTAGTTCTCCAGGGTCTCAGGCAGAGGATTTTTCTGGGTTGTACTAGGAATGTAAACTGGAGCAGCATGAGTTGAACTAGGGCCTTGATGTGTGCAAACTATGTGGTCTGCTGATGCATTCTGCCTCCTTGAGCTATTCTTGGGTAGACTATGAAGAAATTGGATGCTCTTGCTCACTCTGGCAGTAATGCGGTCAACACTGTATCCTCTTTGCCTCACAGAGTGGACGTGCATCTGACTCCAGCTTTGGTTAATGAGGAGATCCTTGGCTTTCTGCGCCAGCTACAAGTTGAGTGGCCCTCGGTTAAGGAAACCTCTTCCAATCCTGAGGATGTTCTGGCCATGAGGGAAGCCCTTTGCCATTGTCCTCACACCACATTTGCTGACACAGGCAAAGATGGAGTCGTGTGTACGCTGCACTTGAAAGGTTTCGTAGAGAAGCAGGAGGGCTATGACCTTAACTTGGATGTCTTTCTTGGTATGTGATTTATGATTAAAGTACCTGTTTTGCCTTACTTTAGAGATCGAGCAAGATTTCTATATCTGTCCTTACTACAACAATCTTGTGAGGTAGGTCGTTATGACACAGGTTGGGAAATCAGGCAGAGAAGATGGGAGGCAGGCAATGGGAGCAAGGCTCACGCTTGACATTTACATGGTTGTCTCTTGGCCAAATAGGGCTGTGGTTGAATTGCAGACTAGGCCGCTATCCAAATCCATTCCATTTTGCAGCACCAAACTCTGGTGCACAGATGAATGCCCACCTTGATGCAGGAAGACCTTCATATGGGAGACAGACCATACTTCCTTTAAATCACCTTCTTCTCCATTTCAGTGACAGAAGAGAAGCTCCATCAAGTGGCAGAGCTGCAGCAGAAGGCCTTGCAATGCACAGTGAGTCAGTGACTGGAAACCTTGCTCACTAGTGGAGTGAAGTAGCTCCTGAGCATCCCTGAGACTTATGCATTCTACTGCTTTTCCACCAGGTGGTTGCACCAGAAAGATCCTTGGATGTAGTGCATGTGGTGAACAGTGAGGAGGCCTTCCAGCAGGAGAAGGTGGACCTGCTGTGGAAGTTGTTGTGTCCACAACCTCTCACAGCCCCACAGGTGAAAAGTGCCTAAAGCATTTGCTGCTATGTGGCTGGTTATAGAGAAGAGGACCATTTTTTCACTCCAGCACCACTCTTGTTCCAGATATGTGAAGAAAAACTTGGATATCCTTAATCAAGTTTAGAAAAATACCTAGGGACTAAAAAAATGGTGGTCAGAATTTGGGGCTTGAGGTACCTTCCCTGAACATCTCCTATCGCACAAATTTTATTTATATTTATACTCTGCCTTCCCCACTCCCCCAATTACTGAAGTGCTGAAGGCACAATAAAACAATAGTACAATTTTTAAAAATGTAAAGTGTAATAAAAGAAATAAAAATAAATAGCATTTACAATATAAATTTTAGACCAGTAGTACTCAGAGTGGGTGTCAGGACCCCATTGGGTGGGTTGCAACTTCAGGTCAGGGGGGTCATGGGAGGGTGGGATCTGCCATCTTCGAATCTGGCACTGGGCTTTCCTAGGAGTTAGTCTCATTGAACACAATGGGACTTACTTCCAAGTAGTCATGGTGGTGCTCTGGTATCACAGAAATGTCACATCCCAGTAAGTTTCACAGGGGGTCCCAGACAGATTTTTAAATATGAAAGGGAGTCCTAGGTTGAAATGCCAGAGTATCATTGTATTAGACAAGCCCCACCCTCCACCACCACCACACACAAAGAGCTTGTTTTGCAAGCATAAACATGATTAAACCTGCTTGCTCCTTAAGAAAAAATAGCTATATATTAGCAAAGCACTTGAGCTGGCAGGGGACCCAAGCTACAGTCTCTGTCCCCAGTTTTAGCATGAGCTCTGCAGGTTATCCCTGGGCTTTCATATGTTGTATGAAATGTATTTCATACGTTCCATATTTAGTTTGGAAAAGTGAAGGGCATTTGGGGCCACTTTCCATTTTTGCTTTGTGTCTCTTTATTCCACAGAAACACCTGGTTTGTGGGCCTGTGAAAGTGACTAACTGTGCCTCTCCTATGAGTGTCCTTCAGTACTTCCAGTAAGTTCCCATTTTCCCTCAGTTTTTCCCCCCAAAGAGGATCTTTATGTTCTCCTAATAACGGAGCCTATAATTTCTTTCTGTATGTTGCATGTTCTTCCTCTTGCTTGCACTTCCTTGCTTATCATTGCACAAAAAACAGATTTGCTTTGCACATTACAACTGATGTATCAAATCAGTGCACATTACAACTGATGTGCTTCCAATTAGTGATGTTGTGGAAGAATTAATTTCTGGCTCAGGATCAATTGTTTTGTTTCCAGAGTCTTGTGCCATAGTGGGCTCCTGTCATGTACTTCCAGAAAGGTGGCCTTGGTAGTACTGGACCAATAAGATGGGTTCCTCCCCTTCTTCTTTTATTAGCACCAGTATCAATATTTGCTGTTGTTCCAGCATCATCAGAAGTTAGAAGACAGAAGTGACATGGTCCTTATCCTGTGGGTTGATAACCTCTTAACCCGTATTTCTTACAGGCTGAGACACTCTCAGATGTACAACACCTCAGTGCTGAAGTATGGAGATCTCTCTCAGGGTAATGGTTCATCCAGTTGAATGCGGTTTTTGGCTTTCTGGAGACTCTGAGGCTACATTCCTATCCACACTTTCCTGGGAATAAGCCCCATTGACTATAATGGGACTTAATTCTAAGTAAACATACATTGGCTCTGAGGCTTCCTACAATTGATGAAACACTTCTTCCTGCTGAGTGGCAGTAGATTTTTGTTGATGGGGAGGAAATGTGCATTTTGGTTTTGTTTCTTCCTTTAGTTTATAGAATCATAGAGTTGGAAGGGACCCATTAGGTCATCTAGTCCAACCCCCTGCCTGTAGCAGGAAATCCTCCTAGAGCATCTCCAGCAGGTGCTCATTGAGCCTCTGCTTGAAGATCCCTAGTGAGGGACAGTAGTTGGATATAACTCAACTCCTAGGAAGACTTCTGTGTATGCCTGTTTAAAGCTTTCGATCTTGCTGTTTAGCAGGAGCACAGGCAGTTCCTCCTTGAACGTTTAGGGATCTTTCAGAGGGTCCCAGCAGTGATCTCTTCTTGGGTTTGTAATGGTGATTCCTTCCTGCAGATGATGCCTGGACTGAGATGGTCCGTGTTTTGACAGCGGCTGCCATCCGATTTGAGATGCTGAGCACAGCCCACCAGAGCCAGGTAAATTGAGAGGTCCTATCCAGTTGCCTTCCTGTGGCAATCACTAGGAAGGCTGCACTGGGGACTGTTTGGGATAGTAGCCATTTGCTTTGGATAAGCTAACACTCTTAACAACAATATCATGCTGGCTTTCAAAGGGCCATCTGGCTAAGGGTGCTTTGAGAGCAGCTTTTGCAGGCATCAGGGTAAGGCAAACAGGAAGAAATCACACATAAATGACTAAGGCTGCAATCCTAAAGGCTCTTTCCTGGGAGTAAGATCCATTGAACTTAATGGGGCTTACTTTTGAGTAGACATGGTTAGAATTGTGCTCTAAAACTAAATAAGTTTTATGTTTTCTCCCAGGTTCTTCTGAATTTGGAGACGAGCATCTCAACCAAGGGGACCAAGAGTGGAGCTTTTGTCATGTATAACTGTGCTCGACTTGCCACACTCTTTGAAGCCTACCAGCGAGCAGTAGAGCAAGGTGAGAACCCATCACCCTGCATGCAGACCCTCTCACACTGATAGGAGAAGTACTGAAGTTCAGTGGCTGGTATGCATCCAGAAGATCCTGGATTCAGTTCTGGTTAGGATTGGAAGATCTGGGACAAATGCCAGTTTGAAATGTTGGGAAGTGGCTACTAGTCAATATTAAACTAGATAGACTAACTGACTCTATATAAGGTAACTTCTTTATGATCCTGACTTGCTGAATTGATTAGAAATTGGGCTGTAAATTAGGCTCTGAGCCTTGTTTAGCCAAACTGGTGCTTCAGTTGTCTGACCGAAAGGGCAACAAGATACCTTTCTTGTTGCTGTTGTTATAATCCACATGTCTGGTGTGTTCAAGATCTTTGTAAGTTTGTTCAGGGTCTTTGTAAGACTTGGTCTTTGGACTGGAGACAGCCAAATATACCTTTCTGGTGAACCTCTTCTTCAACTCTCACTATCATAAAAGGTAACCTTAAGACTTCACAAGAACTTTTCACTTGCTCATCTTCATAGTTGGTTTGACTGTCTGCTTCCAGTCTCCCAAAACAGCTTTTGTGGGTCCAGTGACCAAACATTTCCCCTCCAATTCCAGGTGTGTACCCAGCCTTTCCCTTACCTTCAGAACTGAAATTCGACACTCTCAGAGAGGAGGTGAGCAACCAAGAGAAAAAGAGGCACAAAGATCCAGACATGAAGAACCTCACCTGTAAGATGAATTGAAATGTCGACTGTATTGTAATGGAAATGTGATTAGGTAAACTGGGTGGAGTTTTGATCTAGGTAACTCCTTGATAGGACATGGAGAGGGTTAAAAGGGTCCAACCACCTACTGCATAACAAGTCACAGATACTAGTCTTGTACAAGCAGTCTAGACTCCTCTCCCCCTGCCCATTTTCTAGTAAAACTGACAGTATTTGTTTTATAGCTTTGATTGGTCCCCATTTGCTTCCTTAATGGAAGCAATCTTTCAAACGTTTCTCCTCTCCTTCCTTAGGACGAATGGCTCCTGTTGTTCAACAGCATCCTGCCCTTCCAGGAAGTCTTAGGCAATGTGATGGGACTCCCAATTTCCAGCAGTGGACTGAGGATCACAGCCAGCACTGAGGCGGTGAGCTGAGTTTCCAGACCATGCCAGGTCTTACTGTCTCCTCCTCTACCAGTTTGTCTGCCATGCACATGCTTGTGGGCTCTCTGCCACGTCACATAATCAAACCGCCTCTTTTGCCGAAGTCACTTAGACTAGCTCTAGAAGAGCCTGACCACAGATGAGATACCCAGAAAACACTGTAGATAAGAACACTGCAAATATTTTATTAGATCAGATCAGGCAGAAGTTAAATGTCCCTGCTAGAGTTTTTTTCCTGCTATCTTCTACATTAGTGGTTTTCAAATTGGGGGGTCACAATGTTCATGGGGCTCTATACCCTTAAAAGATGGGGGCAGCATCACAGTCCCTAGGATTGCGTTATTGCCTTCCCCCCCACCAACACTTTAACTCCCTGTGAGAAACACTGCTCTGTGGGTTATAGAGGAGTCTGGAAGAGATTCCTCTGTTGCTGCTGAACATGTGAGTTCACCTCCCCATAAACTGACCTCTGTGCTATCTGGTTCACTTTGCAAGGTTGGGTTGCTCCATAAACGAGTTCACTGCTCCCAAGATCCTACAATCCCTAGTAAATCCCTAAGCTCAAATTCTTCTAAATATGAACAGGTTCTTCAGAGTTCCATAGCAATCAGTTTTGTTTTCCTTTTTGAACATAAAACTGCTCTGTTTTGTGTGGCAGGTTTGCAAATTCCTGATCCAGCTGAGCATGGATTTCAGTTCCTACTACAACAGAGTACACATCCTGGGGGTAAGTACCCTGTGTGTGGTAAGCAAGGTTGGGTCTAGGGCTACAGAGAGTATACAATACCATTCAGGGTACTAAAAGTTCATATTGCCCATCACGGTGGCTCTCGTAGGCTCTCATCACTGTAAAGGTAGACAGGTTCTAAAAACGGTATTTACTGCAAGTGGAATAAGCCTGTGATATGCTTAAGTTTTATAAAGAAATAAACTGAATTTTAACTAGTGATACAAGGTTTAAATCTGTGTGGACTGTGTGAGTCTCAATGATAATGAACGTCTCTCATTTCTTTCCATTTCCATCACTTTAAATCACTGTACTGAGATATACATGAAGGGAAGAGGGGGTTCTGACCAAGGACATACATGTGGAGGGGGGAAGAGGAAATGAGAAAGAATTCAAAAGAAGGCCTCCCTCCCTCCATGCCAGCACTAGAAAACTATGGCTGCAATCCTAAAGACACTATCCTGTGAGTAAGACCCATGGAACACAATGGGACTTACTTTTGAGTAGACATGGTTAGGATGTCTTTTGTTTAACAAACCATTTGATGGTCCTTTTTGGCCCAACAGGAGCCACGGTCTCACCTGTTCAGCCAGATGTTTGCTCGGCTGCAGCTGATGAAAGCGGTGAGAGAAGTGTTCCACAGTGCCCTGGCCACCCTCCATCTACCGCCTCTTAGTCAGATCTGAGCAAGTCAAACCTGCTCCCCAGTGACAGTAAAGTTACGCTGCATCAGTGCTCCCCCATGGCCAGCCCAGAGAAGCAACAGGCGCGAGTGGAAGAGTTGACAAAAATCATTTGGCCGACCACAATTCTGCAAGATGCAGTTATACTCTTGAATCCTTCCCCCAGCAACAGATGCTACACAGAAGAGCTAGGATGAAGCAACAGCTTCTCGATTGGAGTGGCAAATGTGGGCAAATTCCAGATGGAAACATAAAGAATAAAACAGTACTAGAGAGATGGAAGAGCATCTTGCTCTCCTTGCTTACACTGTGGGTGAAAGGAACAGAACTTCATTCGAAGAACTCCAGCACCCCAAAAGAAAGCACAGCAGAATGATGACCATCTTTTTAATTCTGTTCCTGAATAGCTCCCCTTTGAAGGTTCTGTTGTTGCCTCTTTAGAAATAATTTTTGGCACTAGCCACAAGAGTTAATGCATTTATACATAGAGACTTAAAGGGGAGGGGGGGAATAAAGACAAGCTGCTGTTAGCAGTGAAAGCCATTGCTTGTAATAACTTGTCTGAACATCAGGTGGTGTGAACTGAGGTTCAGGGTTATGGTCTGAGTTTGCAAGATAGGAGGAGGAGATAACTGAGTGAATGTTTTGTTCAGTGTGGACTAACTGTTCAGTGCTTGCTGTCATTGCCTTATTGACACAAAGCTGCGACTAAGTGGAGCAGAGAGGCAGCCTGATATAGGATTCAGCAGATCTGTAAATCCACTTCCTTTTGGTGGGCCCACCTATGCCCACCAAAGACTGCTAGCCCAGTAGGAAGGCATACCATCTAGGATCCACAAGCAAGTTCAGCATGTCTCCCTGTTGTGATGTGCTCCAGAATGAAAGATCTAAGTACTACAGAACGGCTGCTGTGTTGTCAGAGGCACATGAAGGCCAGCACATTTCCTACTTCAGTTGTTTCATCAGCATGCAAATTAACTGCTGCCGTTGCGCCCAGTGCTGGTGGTTCTGGTAGGGCGGCAGCTCGAAGAATGAGAAAGTGAAATTGCGGGTGAAGTTGAGGTTGGTGATGCTGGGCACAGGCGGCAACATCACCCCTTCCCACTTGCTCCTGAAGCGCTTGGGCAAGCCTCTGCTACGGCCCTTCTGCCTTGTCTTGACCTTCGGTTTCTGCTCCACTGCCAGGGCCGCCTCTCCAGGTTCCGGAGAGAAGTTGCAGCATCCAGGAGCGCCTGTTGCTGAGAAAGGGACACTGTGCAGGAAGGACACCACGGGTTTGAAAAAGGCATGAAAGGAGGTCTCGGACTGGGAGGGCCCCGACCAAGGTGCCATGTCAGCATTGCCTGATGGGGCCCCTTTAGTTTGGCAGGAGCAAACAGGGAGACAGGGCTGCTTCTGGGCTGGTTTATCTGAGGTGGGAGAGATGGGCAAAGCATTAGCCAGGCAAGGGAAGAGATAGAAGCAACAAACTCAGGCAATGGGCCAAGATCACAAAGGACTCACTCCCCCAACTCCACTAACACTATAGAAGAGGTGGGGTGGCCAAAGATGAAAGCCTCACCAAATTCTTTGTTTTCTTCTTTGGAGATCTTAGGAAGAGTCACCCTATTTTGCTTTGAGATTAAGGGTGTCTTGACAGCAGATTTATTCTGAGGCTTGATTGCAGCTCCTACCTAGGCAGGGGAAAATGAAGGGTGTGAGTTCAGTGGGAATGTTCAAGAAAACAGGGAGCTGCATATACCTATTTATTTATTTCCTGCCTTTCCACCTAAAAGAAAATACCCAAGACGGCAACCCAAGCAATATGCGAGAGGTGGGCTGTGACTCTGGTTGTGCTTCAGTCCCACTTAGTATGTTATAGCCACATAACTCTCGGAAGCCTCAGTATGTATTGAGGTGTGTACTTGTGTATGAGGTATGTATTGAGTAGGTAAGAATCCTTCAAATGTACAATGGATTCCACAGCCCAACATACAACAGACCTTCTTTTGATAGTGGGCAGCACCACCCTGTTGATGCTGTTTGGTATGAAAACTTACAGTGATGGCTCTTCAGAATAGAAAGCAACCCATGTGTCCAGGATTCCACTTTGGGAATGTTTTAGCTTGAATGACAGGATATCAATCATCTATATATATAAAAGAGAAAAGTCACTCACTCACTCATCACCGCCCTGCCAAAACCGGTGGGCCTAGAAGTGTGAAATTCGGGGTGGGTGTTCCTTCCGTGAGGGAGGGGTGCACTAAGAACCGGTTTTCGGAAATTCCAACAGGAAGGGGGTGAAAAGGGGCGCAACGCGTTTTCCTCCCTATACTTTGCATTGAGAATTGCTGACTCAGCAACATTCTGCCCCAACTGCTGGGCCTGAAGCATGGAATTCTGGGAGTTCCTTCTGTCACCTGAACTCCCACCAAGAACCATCTGGAGAAATTAACCCTTCAGGGGCTGAAAAGGGGGCAACGTGTTTCTGTCCTATACTTAACATGGGAGACTGAACAACATCCAGCCAATCTGGTGCTCAGTGCCTGGTGCACTGGGGGATGTTGTTCGGAGGAAGAGGTTGCGCTGGCGAGGATGCTGCGCATGAGGGGAAATTGCGCACGGGAGAAGTTGCACATGTAGGAAAGTGCACACGGGGAAAGTTGCGCACGGGGGGAGTTGCGCACGGGAGGGGAGTTGCGCACGGGAGGGGAGTTGCGCACGGGGGGGGAGTTGCGCACGGGGGGAGTTGCGCACGGGGGGAAGTTGCGCATGGGGTTTGATACATATGGGGAAGTTGCGCATGGGGGTTGATGCGCATGGGGAAGTTGTGCATGGGGGTTGATGTGCATGGGGAAGTTGCGCATGGGGGTTGATGCGCATGGGGAAGTTGCGCATGGGGGGTTGATGTGTATGGGGGAAGTTGCGCATGGGGGGTTGTTACGCCTGGGGGAAAGTTATCCTTGGGGGGGATGCATATGGGGGGATGGCATACGGGAGAATTTTACTCCTGCAACGCGGGTACACCATTCGCTAGTAATACAATATAATGAAAGATCTATCTTAGTAACAAGAAGAAGAAACTGATGGCGCAAAAGTGTTAATATGTGAAGAGGTCATACGTCCGATAACAGTTCAAGGGTGCAGATGAGAACTGCTGAACATCAAGGACTGAGATCAGATTGAGTGAAAGGCAATAGATGTGCTTTTTCCTATCACAGCTTAGATGTGGATGGCACAGTTTGAAATAAGCACTGAAAAGTCTGGAGGCTAGTATATATATAAAAGAGAAAAGTCACTGACTCACTGACTGACTCACTGATCACCACCCTGCCAAAACCGGTGGGCCTAGAAGCGTGAAATTTGGGGTGCGTGTTCCTTCTGTGACGGAGGGGTGCACTAAGAACTGGTTTTCGGAAATTCCAACGGGAAGGGGGTGAAAAGGGGCGCAACGCGTTTTCCTCCCTATACTTTGCATTGAAAATTGCTGACTCAGCAACATTCTGCCCCAACTGCTGGGCCTGAAGCATGGAATTCTGGGAGTTCCTTCTGTCACCTGAACACCCACCAAGAACCATCTGGAGAAATTAACCCTTCAGGGGCTGAAAAGGGGTGCAACTGTTTTTGTCCCATACTTAACATGGGAGACTGACCAACCGCCAGCCAATTTGGTGCTCGGTGTTTGGTGCACTGGGGGATGTTGTTCGGAGGAAGAGGTTGCACTGGCGAGGATGCTGCACATGGGGGAAGTTGCGCATGAGGGAAAGTTGCGCATGGGGGTTGATGCGCATGGGGGAAGTTGCGCATGGGGGTTGATGCACATGGGGTGTTGATGCGCATGGGGTGTTGATGCGCATGGGGGGTTGATGCACATGGGAGACTGACCAACCTCCAGCCAATTTGGTGCTTGGTGCACTGGGGGATGTTGTTCGGAGGAAGAGGTTGCACTGGCGAGGGTGCTGTGCATGGGGGAAGTTGCGCATGAGGGGAAGTTGCGCATGGGGGTTGATGCGCATGGGGGTTGATGCACATGGGGTGTTGATGCGCATGGGGGAAGTTGTGCATGGGGGAAGTTGCGCATGGGGGAAGTTTCACGGGGAAGTTGCATATGGGGGGTTGATGCACATGGGAGAAAGTTGCGCATGGGGGTTGATGCACATGGGGAAGTTGCGCATGGGGTGTTGATGCGCATGGAGGGTTGATGCGCATGGAGGGTTGATGTGCACGGGGATTGATGCGCATGGGGGTTGATGTGCATGGGGGAAGTTGCACATGGGGAAGTTGAGCATGGGGGGTTGATGTATATGGGGGGAATGGCATACAGGGGAATTTTACTCCTGCAACGCGGGTATGCTTTTTGCTAGTTAAAAATAAAAGGCAAGAGGAAGAAGCATGCAATTACCTTGCACTGGGTGCATCATGAACCTGTCCAGCCCATTCCATCCATATTCATTATCCCATCTACTCAGTGGATGGAACGGAGACATCTTGTGCACCCTTCCAAGAGGACTCTCTCCTCTGCATGCTGTTCCCTTTCTCTGTCTTCTCAAAGGCCTGTCCCCTCCTGGGAGGAATAAGTGAAACTGCCACGCACTGTGATGTGCAGAGGTGATCCCAAGTTCTTCCTCCCCCTCCACGTTCCATGTAAGGTTGGCTCTGGAACCAGCCTTGTGGTCTCATTAACTCTGAAGCCTTAAGAATATCCTGTGCACAATCCAATTATCTGTCCTTAAGGGGTGATGGGTAACAACCTGCTTCAGTTATTCACTACTAAAGATTTTCTAAATTTGCACCCCACAGCAAAGCAGCACATACAATAAGACATTGCATACCTTTTCCACCCAGTCATCACATTTGCGTCTAGCAGGATCTTTGTTCCTTGCCCGGGCTGGACACCTCTGCAAGGCAGATCCCACACTCATCCTCACGGTGCAGCCAGGATGGGTTATGACACTTGACGTGGGCAGTGCTGAACCTCGGACCATGGTGTCAGCCACTGAAGGGATCGTGCCAGTTGCTTCCAAAAGTGTCCTCTCCTGTGGCTGTTCTGGAATAATGTGCATCTGCCTGAGTTTGGGAGGGAAGCGTGGCTGAAGGAGCATCTTTGGGTTGCCACAACTGGCACATCCCAACAGCAAGGTGTTCAGATGCACCTCAGTCAGCTGTGGGAATCAGCTGTGCATGATGGGAGCACATGCTGACCAGCCACACAAAAGAAGCCTTGGTGTGACCTCTTCTTACAATGGGGGCCATGAAATATGCATGGAGCTGCTCAGGAGCCAGTAACCTCAGCTGTCCAGGGCTCAAGTCCTGAATTATTGAAAGCAGGCCGGAAGGAATGTTCTCAGCAGCCCACAACTCCCCGCCTCTGATGTTATGCTCCTTCTCCTGTCTCCCAAATTGGGGAGCACCTCTTCCAAAACTCATGCTAAACCAAGATAAACCAAAGAACCAAGATTTTGTAGTGTTGGATTTAGACCTGGAAGATCCTGGAAAGCACTGAAACTTTGTGATTATGGGCCAGTCATGATCAGTCCAGCCTACCTCACAGGATTGTTGTGAGGGCAGATGAAGGAAAAGAACTATACACCACTCTGAGCTCCTTGGAGGAAGGACAGTATAAAAATATTTTTGTAAAAAATAATATCTCAACTAGAGCTGAGTTTAAAAGACTCCTAGTATAAAAGTGAGGAAAAAATAGGAATTTTGCTAGCACTTGAAATCTCAATGCCTACATATAGATTAGCAACAAGTATCCTATGGTTGCAGTTCCAAATGCAACAGGGTACCATTTTCTAATGTAGTGGTTCCCAACCTTTAGCACTCCACAGACCACTGAGGAAAAAATTGGAATCGACATGGATGACAAGCCTCTCTGCACAGGCAAATATATAATAAATTTATTAGTCATGGGCGAGTATTTGGCAAGATATTAGAAGTGCTGGTGGTGGCAGTGGGCAGTCCATTCTTCACTCTGTTTGGTGGTCCATAGAGTAGTTTTGAGACATTCCTTCAAGGACCACCAAACAGGGCAGAGAATGAACCACCATAGCTGCAACTGACACATCAGTGATCCTTAGGGGAATGCTCACTTGGTGAGACCCTAGAAGTAATAAAAGGCAATTATCTATGTTTTCGAATATGTTGTGGACCCCTTCTTAGTGTCTCATTGACCACAGTTTGGGAACCATTGCTGGGATATTTTAAACCGCTTTGCAAAGTTTTTGTTGAAAAGTGATATTTAAATACTGTTGATTGGCTGATCCTGTCTCCTTTGGTACCCCAAAGACAAGGCAACTCTGGGCTCTCTTTCATATGCACATTTTTATTTCTGCATATGATCCTCTGTTCAGATTGCACACCACAGGATCTGCAGCCCTTGGCCACATAAGACACTGTGATAGCTTTGATCTCCATCTTTCCAGCACTCCAGAGCAGCCACATCAGCCACATGGCACAGCTTGGTGTTCACAAAAGACAGGCCATCCCCACAAAGGCGCCACAATGTCAAGCGTTGGTCCACAGAGGCGGAAAGGAGAATGTCTGGGTGTAGCACGCGCACCCCTGTCACATGAGCTGCATGAGCACAGACCTGTGAGGACTTCATGAGAACTTGGATGCTATCCTCAGAAGTGGCTCCTTGCTCAGTGGCACTCTTGGGAGCCACACCAACAACACACACAGAGATGGAACCGTCATCACTGCCGCTAGCCACGAGGAAATGCCCGTCTGCTCTTTCTTGGACATGGAGGCTGTTCACACCACAGCTGTGGGCCGGGATGGTCAAGACTGGGGCTTCCAGTGCTGGAAAATGCAAATGGTGCTTGTTATATTATAATGAGGAAAACAACCTTAGATAAGAATACAGTGCTGGGAGGGTGATGGCCTTGGGTCATAAACACCTAGGCACATAAACAGTATTGATGGTACAATTACCTACCCAGAAGTGCCATCTCCTTGCTTGTTGCCTTTACAGCCTCTGCCACATGACCAATGGTAATTGTGATATCCCAAAATGCAATTCTCCCATCAGTGGCTGCACTACTCAGGAAGTACCTGCTGTGAAATAAAGTGCATTGGTGAGATTGCAGTTTCCACAGACCCCAAGGTCAAGTCGACCCATTCTGATCTTCAGGTTTCATCTTTCCAAATAACCCTGAGTGACTGGCTGGTCTGTACTGATCAGGGGAAAGACACAGGTTGGTTGGGGGACTAAAGGTACTCCATTCTCACCTTCCTCGGCCTGCTGTCTTGTATATAAACGCCTGGACTGTGAGGACACAGTGCTGGTGGTGGAAGGATTCAGCCACAAGCCATAATTTCTGAGCACTCTCAAGTAGCAGGAAGAGCCTACGCAGATATATAAATGTCAGCACAAGGAAAAGAGTTGCACCAATTACTGAGGGATGCAGGTGCAGCTTGACTCTTGCTCATGTTCACCGATTTGGAAACATGGTTGTGCTGCAAAAACCAACCCCATCCCTCTTGGTCCCTCCATCTTTGATCATCCACAATCTCTAAAAGTTTGCCTGCAGGCAGAAAAGCCCATTCCAAACTTGCAGGCTCTCATGGGAAAAGTCCAACTGCGCTTCTTACCGGACAGACCCATCACTGCAGGCAGCGGCCAGGAAGAGCAAGGGTCCAGCAAACTCCGCATCCACAGTCTCCTCCAGCACTGCTATTGACATATACCTAAAACACAGGAGACGTGGATGGTTGTCAGGTGTGCTGTGGGAGTTTGGGAAGGGGCATTTCTTAGGAGGGCAATTGGGGGGTTGAACCCCAATGCGTCAATGGCAAAAAAACCTGATGGTGTGCCATGACAATTTCAGTGTCCAGCTATAGAAAAACATGTTGGCAGCCATTTTCAACCACTGTAGTGTGGCACACTTGTGTGCCACGGAATATCTGGAGGTGGGCCATGGGAGTTTTTAGTAGGGCTACTGAGGGATGCACGTTCCTGCAGTCACTTGTCAAAAAACTGATGGTATGCCTTGAATATTTTAGTGCCTTATCAGCATGCCATAAAATGAAACAGGATAAAAAGTACAGGCTTTGGGGAAAACTGCTAATTGATCAAAAACCAGAAGGTCATATGCAAGGCACATAATTTATTTATTTATTATTTATTTTAAAAAATTATATCCCGCCTTTCTCAGGCCATTAGTCCAACTCAAGGCGGCTAACAGAAAACATAATTAAAAACATAAATAGAACAATTCAATAAAAACAATTAAAACACATAAGCTAAAAACATATATGCTAAAAACAACACAAACAACAGCCCCCCCAACCTCTGCCCCATTAAAATGCCTTTTTTAAAATAAAAGGTTTTTAGGCTCCGCCTGAAGCTATATATTGAAGGAGCTTTCCTCAGTTCTAAGGGGAGGGAGTTCCAAAGCCGGGGCCCCCTCAGGGGTGGCACCGTCAGTGGTGGCCCGCTCAGATGGCCTTAGGTGACGGGTCAGATTGTACCGAAGAAGGTGGCCCCTCAGGTACCCTGGACCCGAGTCGTTTAGGGCTCTAAAGGTCAGGACCAGCACTTTGAATTCAGCCTGGAAACAAAGGGGCAGCCAGTGTAGTCGCTGAAGCAATGGCCCGACAGAGTCGAACCAACAAGCCCCAGCAACCACGTGGGCCGCCACATTCTGAACTAGTTGAAGCTTCCGGACCGTCTTCAGCCTCACATAGAGCGCATTACAATAATCCAGTCTCAATGTCACTAGGGCCACTGTGGCCAGATCCGAGCGACTCAGGTATGGTTGCAGCTGGCGAATCAGCCAAAGCTGAGCAAAGGCTCCCCTGGCCACAGCCGCCACCTGAGAGAACCCCCCTGGAAAATCCAGGAGAACCCCCAAGCTGCAGACCTACTCCTTCAAGGGAGTGCAACCCCATCCAGAACAGGATGATATTCCAATACCCGAGTCGAGGACTTCCGGACCAGGAGAACCTCTGTCTTATCAGGATTTAATCTCAGCTTGTTCACCCTCATCCAGTCCCCCACTGCCTCCAGACAACGATTCAGGATTTCAACTGCCTCCTCGGACTCAGGAGGAGAGATAGAGCTGGGTGTCATCAGCGTACTGATGACACCTCACTCCAAACCTCCGGATGACCTCTCCCAGCATGTAGATGTTAAATAGCATGGGGGATAGAATGGAACCTTGTGACACCCCGCACCGAAGAGGCCAGGGAGCTGAGCAAGCATCCCCTAGCACCACCTTCTGGGATCTGTCAGCCAGGAAGGAGCAGAACCACTTACTGGTTCTCCACATGTGACATTCCTGCCCTGCAGACTTGCTGCCTTCCTGAGCATACCTATAACTCTCCTCACTTCTCTTTTCTGCAATCCTTCCACTACCAAAGTTGCAAACTTCTAGTTTAATTTTTTTTTAACGTAGAATTTCAGATATGTGCCAAGTGCTGGTAAAGCAAACAGAAAAATCTCAAACTGGGCATACATATATTACCCCCCCCCCCCAAAAAAAAACACAACTTGCTATGGGTTTGTTTATTAAATATTCAAGGACCTGGGCATGAAAATTATTCTCAAAGCCAGCAGGAGTAAACATACTTCTTTGATGGGAAGGAACAGAGTTTCATGTACAATTGGTGATTAACCAACCCACCCATATGACTACCCTTAGAGTTGGTCACGACTAGCAGGTAGGTGTGGGTATAGGTGTGTGTGTGGTTTGATCATGTTTGCTCCAAAGTTAAAGGGAACCCAACTATATTTGGGAATCATCAATAGTTGATGACTGGCATGCTGTCCGCCTTCGACCCGATACTCTGCTTAAAATAAGGAGTTATCCGAAAAGGTCATTGCCAATACCTGGTCTCTGGGTCCATCTTGATGAGTTTGTGCCTGTTCTTCATGTGGTCCCACTTCTCATCTAAGCGATGGGATGCCACATGGACCACCTGGCAGACCATGCCACTGACCAAATCATGGCCGGGGCCAAGCCGTAAACGGTTGCATTCAATCTGGGCTCGGCCACCAGCTGAAAAAAGAATGGTAGAGATGGTTCCCGTCTCTGGCTGCAGGCTGCAACTCTTGGCTACCGCCAGAGCTCTCACACTGGAGATGTGGTCACCAATGGCTGTGACCTGAGTCACCAAGTGTGATTGCTCCTCAAAGGCCAGGATATTTACCATGCTATCCTCGCTGCCAGTAGCAAGGATGCTCACCAGTTCCTGCCTAGATGAATTCAATGTCCCAATGTGGCACACGCATGTCAATGCCCGACCATGTAATGATTCTTTGAGGACGCACTGACCAGCAGGGGCATGTCTGCTTTGGAATGCCATCACATCCCCAGATTTGACATAAGCAAACGTCTCCACTGAAAGGGAATGAGCATAGCTCCATGAACGGTGGCCACCACCGCAGGGGACACACAGCAGCTTCTCATTGCTGCTGGCACTCCAGAGCACGAAGTCAGCTGCATGGAAACCAAGAACCCACACGCCACCATTGGGGCCAAAGCGCAGCTCCTCCAGCCACTCCAAGCCCTTGCACGGCTTCTGCTTCCTCAACACTTGGAGCTGCCGGCCCTGGAGCTGGAGCTGGCGGTAGCAGCCATCCCGGCCAGTGCTGTACATGAGGCCATCGTGACAGGCAACTGAGGTCACTCCAAGTTTCCCATGAAGTCCAAAAAGCACAGAAACGGGGCCCTCAGCATGTGGTTCTTCTTCCCCAATAGGAGAGTCCAGTGCTGGCAAATGACAGATCACATCTGAGTTGGATCCATTTGAGATCTTCTCCAACGAAGGAGCTGGCTTGTATGCAAATACCATTACGGAGCCACGACGGTCACCACAGAGCAGAAACTTGCCCTGGGGCAGGAAGGTGATGCATGTGTGCCACCGCTGTTTGCAAGGTGGCAACACAAAGCTCTGCTTTACCATTACCGTCACTCCTTTAAGTGGTCTGCAAGTGACTTCCAGCCACAGCAGACTACCAGCTGGTCCAGAAGCAAACAGACTGCGTGCGTCAGGATCCTGTCCCAACCACGAGGTCCAGCTCAGGCAGTGAACTTTCCCCACAAACAACTTGAGCTCCTGGCTTTGCGTAGGATTGCTGAGCAGGAATATTTTAACATGCCCTGACAGATTGCCCATAGAACACAGATTGCCCCCACTGGGGAGTTCAGATATTTCCAGAAGGCTGTAGGACTGATAGGCAGCATCCTCCAGGATCAACACCCAGGTTTTAGAGGTCAAGTCATAAGAATAGACAGCTCCAGCATCAGTCATCACAAGAAGATGGTTTACATCTACCAATTTTACTGCTCTGGGAGATCCTTGCTTCTGAGCGGAGGGAAAATTCAACTGCATGAGGTTGCCCCTGCTGGTACATTGCTCCTTCAGGTGCCAGAGCCGAATGCCTGAATCAGACCCACCAGTGAATACCCAGCCTCGTGCTTCATCCACAGCCACTGCCCAGAGGCCACGACCCTTGTGGCCTTTGAAGGTGTGAATAATCTCACCCTGGTAGTTCCACACAAGGCAAGCTGAATCCTCACCAGTGCTGATGATGTAGTTGCTCAGCAACCGAACAGACCAGACACGGGACTGGTGTCCGTAACATACCAGCAGGCACGGGACCTGATCAGGGGGTGATCTCAAGTCACCAACATCCCACAACCGCAGGCTCCTGTCATCAGAGGCCGAGGCCAAGATGCTTTTGCTCTCCAGGTAGCAAATGCTGAAGATGACACCCTTGTGCCCACTGATCCTGCTGCGGGGTTTGATCCTCCCTGTGTCATTGGCTGGGTCAGCCACGCGCCAGATCACCAGCCGATTAAATACTGTGCCAGCCACCAGAACCAAATTTTCCCAGCTGTTCCCAACCAAGTGGGCAGAATAGAGGATGCACTTCTCTTGGCAGTGAACTTCTCGAAGGATCCTCTGGCCAACAAAGTCATACAGAGTCACACAGTTGTGGCCTAAAGCCAAAGCCACACAGCTGGACGTTCCAGTGCTACCCTCAAGCCACTGCAAGTCCCAGATCCAGTCATGGAGCTCACAAATGGGAGAAATCTTGGTCAAGCTTACAGAGCTGTTCTGGAAGCCAAGCTCTACGATGATGAGGCTTTTGCCTCCGAAGACAGCCAGGGTGGTGACTCCTGGAGCCAGTATCTGCTGCTGTTTGATACCATGGATGTTACTGTTCTGGAGGAGCTGTTGGTGGCATCTTGCTGACTGGCTGGCACCAGGCTCCAGAGTATAAACAACTATGGTGGGTCCTTCACCTGGAAGAAATTGAGAGTCCACAATCACTGCTTGAAAATAGGAGCCAAGTGCCTTGCCCTTGTGACAAGAGTGTCTACTCTAATCTCACAAACATGGTCAGCAGTTTCCATACCAGCCAGAAGGTTCCTCCTGCAGCGTCTACAAAAAGTACACTGCAAGGCCAGATGTGGTAGCATCTGATGCAGACCTTCAACCTGTTTACTATGGGTTCCCTCGATATGTGGGAGCAATCACTTTATAATTACTATTATTACAGATATTTATATGCAGTTTTTCAACAACAAAAAAATTCACAAAGTGGAATCACTTTACCTAGTACAAGCATCCCCCACTTTCTGATGGTTTGTTTTCTGACAATTCCGCTCTTTCAGCACCTTTCAATTATACCCAGAATTCATTCATTCAACACATGTTCCACTCTTTCACTTTGTATGGCCTAAAGGCTAAAATTGTCCTCCATGCTTTGCATGCGATATGGTGATCAAACTGTTTTTGGCATTTCCTTATGACTTTCTTCAATAAGTAATTATTATTCAAATACATAAGATATTCATTGCCCACAAATGGTTTTGTTCATTTTACTGTAATTTGTTATGTATTTTGCTAAGTGTTAATAAATATGTGTTATTTAGGTTTTTGCAAGTGTTATTTATCTTTTTTTTTGGTGGCATTTGCAAGCTGAAAAATTTCACTTTTCAATGGTTTTCACTTTTGGATGGTACTTCAGTCTCTAACCCGTCCAAATAAGAGGGTGTTGCCTATACTCCACGGCAAGATTTGATGATCAGTATATTTCATGTATATTGGTATCAATGCCCATCAGCAAAAGGTCCCAACAGGGAATCAATTCAGGAATGACTGAATTATGCTATGATGTGCAAGTCACTCACCAGCTACAAGATAGTCTCCCACAATCTCCAGAGCAGTGATCGGAGCCAACAGCACTTCGGTTTCCATTGTGGCACAGGGATGGGAACGTGGAGCCCCTGCTGAGCCAGTCCGTCTTTCATACAAGATCTGGGAAAGTTGGGAAAATTGTCAGCACTGTTGGAGATCAGCACCAGCTTGGACTGGGATGATACTGTCATTTGACATACCCTACAATCCAGAGTAACTACCGGAAGACGTAAGAGGCACTTACTCTGGACCGCTCTATGCATTTCCCATAGGCTGCCCATAGGTGTCACTGTAACTACATCAGTGTAAAAGATCCTGTAGTTACTCCGGATTGTAGCCTTAGCAAACGAATTAACACAGGATCCAAACCCAAGTGCTGGTAGCAGATTTTGGACAGAAATCATTTACAGTCTCAGTCAAAATGTTGTAAAAAGGAGTAGTAATTATTACAGATATTTTAATCTGGTAATGATATTAATAATAATTCCTTAATATAATAATTAATACATTATTAAAATAATTAATAAATTATTATAAGATATGTTTGAATTCAAATCAGTTGATGAACACTTTTTAACACACATAGGGTGATCTTCAAATCAGCCCATAAGTACTTTCCTACACTGTATTCATCACCACCCAGTGGCAAGGAGTTCCACAGGTTAATCACACACTGGGTCAAGAAATATATTCTTGTTCCTGACTTCCCAACACTCCATTGAATGGATCTGCTGTTGTCTGGAAGGAAACACAGCATCCCTCCTTCTATCCACACCCTGGAAGTGTTGCACAGTCCAGACCTTGGTAGAAGGGCGCGCACTAGGACCCCCGCGGAGCAGGGGCCACGCTGCAACAACCAGCCCAGGTTTCCTTACCTGCCATGCACGCGCGCACAAGGAAGCACATAGGCAGTCTTCACCGACCAATCAGAAAACTCCTCTCAGAAGAAACTCCTCTCTGCCAACTGTACGGCAGGATATCATTGGTCAATGGTTACTAAGGGCGGTCCTCACCCGGGCAGGGGTTACCATGGTTAGGAAGGAGGCTCTGCTTCTTAAAGGGACAGAGAAGCTTTTACCAGGACTGAGATTAAAGTGCAGGGAGGGGAACTTATGTCCTCTTTTTCCAGGACGTGTCCTCTTTTTTAGCCTGGTGTTCTGGGAAAAAATTTTTCATTGCCCTCATACCCTTCATTGTTCTCACACACCACCATAAGTGCAAAAGGGGAGGCATAGCCATGCCTGGCTACGCAAAATGGTTTATTATGGTGCATCATGTGCATACTTAATCAGAAGTCCTATTGGTTTCAATGGGATTTGTTCCCAGAAAAGTATAGACATGTAGCCTAAATTTGAATGTACTAAACTTGAACTATTACATTTCCATGCATGTAACAAATTCAGCACTTTATGCCAAAACAACAGT
This sequence comes from Cryptoblepharus egeriae, assembly GCA_030015325.1. Classification (NCBI taxonomy): domain Eukaryota; kingdom Metazoa; phylum Chordata; class Lepidosauria; order Squamata; family Scincidae; genus Cryptoblepharus; species Cryptoblepharus egeriae. The sequence continues at coordinate 19,102,616 of JAREYC010000002.1, forward strand.
CTTGCATCAAACTTACTTCCCAAACTTATTTAATCTGTGCTTACTTGATCTAATGGCCATTGCGTTACCCCACTTCAATGTCACTCCGCCTCAAAAAAGGTGGGTAAATGTGCCCTTGGTAATACAGGCATCCCCCACTTTCTGATGGTTTGTTTTCTGACAGTTCCGCTCTTTCAACAATTATACCCAGAACTCATTCATTCAACACATGCTCCACACTTTCAACCTCTCTCTGCTGGTCTAACGGTTAAAATTGTCTTCCCTGATGTTGATTTGCATGTGTCATGGTGATCAAACTGTTTTTGGCATTTCCTTCAGTAAATAACCATCATTCAAATACGCGCTATTCATTGCCCACACACGCCTTTGTTCATTTAATGCTAATTTGTTATATATCTTTGACCATGTGTTAATAAATATATGTTATTTAGGCTTTTGCAAGTGATATTTATGGGTTTTTTGTGACCATTTTGCATTTGCAAGCTGAAAAAGACAGGGTTCCATTTCTTAGCGTTTTCCACTTTTGGACAGTGCTCTGGTCCCTAACCTGTCCAATAAGTGGGGGATGTCTGTACTTCCATTTTTCTCCCTGAAAATAAGTGTGAAGAGGGAAGCTAAGTATGAGAGCTTGAATGCAACTCAAAATAGTAAGAGTCAGTCTCTGAGCACCGAACGGGCCATGGAAGTTTTTTCCCAGAGGTGTCCAGGTGACAAAATACCATGAAACTGCCACTTCCAGAGAGAGAAATGCATGCTAGGGTTTGCCACAAAGGGAGGAAGGGAAGAATTTTGTGCATGTGTCTGTGCGCACATGGATAAAGCACAAGCCTGCTCCATGTCTGCTGCAACTGGAGCCTCTCTTTGCCCACCTGTCAGGTGAAAGAGTGAAAGAGCAGCTCTGGTGCATGGTATGTTTAGCTGAACAGCCATTTCTCCCGCCACTTGTAGCCTCAGCTTAGCCACACTGTGAGGCAGGCAAAGAAATGTGAGTAGAGGCCTGCCTCACCATTTCATCCTTTACTGCCCCCCACCTTGCTCCCTACATTTCTTTCTCTTTCAGTTTTTTTCCCCTCACACTTCCCTCACAATTGCAATAGACTTTGGGGCAGCTGGCAACGCCAGTCACAGCAGGCACAGCAGCAACATGGTGCTGCCACTTTTGCCTCAGCAAACCAGAAAAGCCTTTCACTCCTGACTAAAGGAAGAAGCAGCACTTTCCTCTCACCTCCTGGAGAAGACGTGTGGGGGAAGCCATTTGGAGTGCCAGTTCCTTATTTGCCATCCTACCCCACTTTCCCACAATTCACCATTGTGAGGATGAGGATGGTTAACCACCATACTAAAAAGGTGAAAGTAAATTAATAGGAGTAGCAGCCTAAGCCAGGCTCAGGCAGTGCCAATGAGCCAAGGAAAGAAAATGCCATGATCTCCGTCTTTCTCTAGCTCTTCCTCTGAGGATATTGGATTTGAGGAAGGGGGGCTTCAAAATACAAGTTCACAGCTCCCCTGGCTGCTTTTGGTGGTTCCCTAGGGAGCCATGACCTTCCTCTGCCTGGTCTCAATAGCTTGGGATGGGGGTGGCAGATATTAAATACAGTGGTACCTTGCTTAACAAGTGATCCACATAACAAGCAAAAATTTCTCTAGGATTTTGCCTCACACAACAAGCGTTGCTTCACTTAACAAGCACACTCGTTGGCAGTTGGGGCAGATGCACTGGCCGGCAGCCCTTTTAAAAAGCATCAGGGCTGCCTAGCGCACCTGCCCATAGCAAAAGCAACACTTCCGCACTGTTCCTCCTGTGGCTGGGCATCCGTTGGGCAGAGGGAGAGAAGAGCAGTGGAGAAGAGGGAAGCAGCTCAGGGCTAGCCAGAAGGGAGCAGGGGAGAGACAGACTCAGGATGAAGAGAAGGAGAAAGTGCGGAGACACTTGGAAAGTGGATTGGATTGCTGCCTCCTAACAATGTCTACCCAAAAGTAAGCCCCACTGTGTTAAATGGGGCTTATTCCCAGGAAAGTGTCTTTAGGATTGCAGCCGAAGTAGACTTCATAGGATCATGTACACTGAATGCATGTTTTGAATTCAATTCCAGTGTTTTGTCATCATTTTTACATCCAGTTAATATTTTTATTAACTGGTTAAATTAAACCCAATAAATAAACAAACCCAATATTGGGTTGTGGGTTTGTGTTGTGGTTGTGGAACCACTCATCTGAGTTTCCATTATTTCCTATGGGAAAATCTGCTTCACAGAAAGAGCATTTCACATAACAAGCATGCTTCCGGTACTTGTTATGTGAGGCACCACTGTACAAATATTTTTTCTGGGTTTTAAAAAATTGGACTTCTGGTCCAGTAAACAACAAGCAGGAAGAGGTATACCCATACTAAGTCAGCCCGACTTTTCCTGGGAATATCTGTTCCTGTCAATTTCCAACACTAACAAAACAAGAGCAATGATTATACAAATAGGTGGTACTCCCAATCTTTGACTGGAATTAGTGGAGAACATCGGTCCCTTGCCAGATGAGCAATAAGAAGCACAAAATAATCTGACAAACAACATATGGGAATAAAATCTTTATTTGCAGGACAGACAGCCTGACATCTGTGCATGAGAAATAATAAATTAAATAAATATTAAATAATAACTTACACAAATCACACAAATATAAGGAACACACAGAATAACAAAACCCACCAGCAGCTAGTTACCTATGCAACTGGCACTGTAGAGTCATTCAACTAGCTGTGGTTAGCAAGAAGTTCAAGTGCAGGCTAGAACACACCTCAGACCTTTGGGACAAGTAAGAACGTGATTCACAAAGCACAACACTGTGCTAATGCTAGCCTCCCCCCCCCTACAGTGCAAGAGGATTAAGCCCCTGCAAACCCCACATATCTCTGGGAGCTGGGTGCTGCACAATTCACAGCCCATGCAAAGCACTTGCAACCTTTCTCTATTCCCAGCTGAGAGCATTTTTGCTTTGGTGGATCATGACATTAATCAGTAAGAGAACGTCACATCTCCCTATGCAGAACCATATAAGCCTCTGCTAGCCAAGTAAAAATATTTCAAGCAAGAGGTGAGCAACCCCTCCAAAAGCACACACACAAACCAAACAAGACCCACAAAGTCCTCATTCAGATTGAGGAGCAGGGATGCTATTTTAGGTCTAATTATTTTTCTAATGAGAACTACTAAACATAAACTATCTAGTAAGCCAATTGGAGGTGGTGTTCCCTAACTCAAGGGCACCCCTAGAAGAGCACAGAGATTCAGGAACAGACTGCCATTGGTAACTGTTGGCGCAATCCTAACCAGCTCTCCAGCACTGGCATAGCTGTGCCAATGGAACATGTGCTGCCATCTTGCAGCTGTCACAAGGGCCTTCTCCACAACTCTTACATCAAAGTTGCATTGTCCTTACCTTACTGCCTGAAAGTTGGTTAGGACTGCACCCCAATTCTCACACTATTCTATTAGGAGAACTACTACTGCAGGCATTTTCCAGATGACACCTTGGCACCGCTAATTGAAAATGTTGCAGCATAATTAACTAAATTTATAGATACTAGAAAAGGAGTGAATGGCATTTATTTTTAAATTAAGGTGCCAGATGTCTCATAATCCAGCTGAACTGTGCAGAAGCAACAAGCTAAACATTCTTAGAAACTAAAATTTTCACTTTATCAAGTCTTCTTAAAACACATAGTAATACTATTAAGGCAGGTCTGCATAACTTGTGTCCCATCAAGCTGAACATAACACACAAATCAAGGTCTTGATAGCCTCCAGTTCTCCAGCATGTAAGTCAGACAACAAAAACATTTGTGCCTGATACTAGGCTGGTGAGTTGTGTTTGGGCAGGGGGGACGCAAGTTTTGCAGGCCTCAACTAAGGCAATAGGCAAGAGTGCCCAAGGGATGGATGGTCATTATATTTCAATAAACGGAATTTCAACTGCTGCAGATGCAGACTCTTGTGTGCAACCATCAACATTTCACATTCAAATCAGCTTTCTTCTGAAAGGCAACTTCCAGCGGCATGGCAAATGCCTTGCCAACACTTTGCAATCTTTGGAGAGAGCCACAGACAACACTGGATAAGGCTGATTAGAGGATTGAACATCAGCCACAAGCTGCTCTTTAAATCCATTTTCACTACCTGTAACAAGATAACCGGCCTTGTCAGCCACATACTAGGTAGATTCATAGGCTGTCATAAAATGTGGAGGGCATTACTATGGGACATAGTTTGCTTCCAGCCACATCAGCAGCAAGTACTTCTCTACAGGCTACATAAAATATCTGCAGTTTGTCCTAACTCAAGATGACAAACTGCTTTTGGGATATTGCAGCTGGGAATCCTTTGACCAAGCATGTCTATAGGAAAGCATGCCTGGCTTTCCTAATTGGGGGGGGGGGGGAGCTATTTCTCCAGACTCAAGAGGGTCAACTCAAGAGAGCAGAAACCTCTCTCACAGATATTCCATTTTCTTCTTTGTCCCCTTTTCTAATTCTTACCCATATATATTAGGAAGAAATACACTGGCAGGTCACATGCAAAAGAATGAATTATTCTTGGCCTGTGATTCAGGCTCAGGATATAAGAAGCAACCTCTTTGGTTTGTGATGATTGTGGGACTCTGGGGTTTCCAACCTAAGCATGATTTTGGCCCAGAAAAAAACTAAATGAGTAGACCTATGAAAGTGACTTGTATTGAATCAAACACTTTAACTCATTGTTGTCTATACTGACTGGCACAATGGGGAGGGGAGATGGGGCCATTCTACCTGAAAATATCAGAAACTGAACCTGGGAAAGAATAGGGTATTTTCTGATCTTTTAAGACTGCCCTTTCCACTTCAAGAAGCAAGGCTGACTGGCTTGAATATCTCCTCCTGAAGAAGAGAAGCATCCAGCTCCAAATTGGCTCTGAATTTGCTGGAAGCAGGTGATTTGGTGGCTTTACCCAGCATTTTTCCCATTAGCAAAGTCAGTACCCACTAGGTGGGTCACATGCCAATTTCAGGTCCCATCGTTTCCCATTTATCTCATTCCCATTCACTTCAGTATTTTATTTTTTAAATATTAGACCTTTTACTACCATGGTGTGTGACTAAACTGGGGAAATGTTACAGATTTGAACTGTAATATTTCAGTACAGAAATGTAGCCTGCAAAAGGTTATTATGTATGTTTTTTAACCATGATACTAAATGGGACTTACTCCTAGGAATGCAGCCTATGATTTTCACAATTTTTCCTGCTTTATAATGTAACTTCCAGTCATGACATAACCTCTGGTGGGTCCCAACAGGTTCTCATGCTTAAAAGTGGGTCCTGGCTCGGGTTGTCATATGTCCAAAAAACAGGGACAATCCTGATTTTGGAGGATTGTATTCATATACTGCCATATGGAACAGAGGGTCCTGCTCCAATTTTGTGGAAGAGAATTATGGCAACCCTAAATGAGAATTATGGCAACCTAAATGTTTGAGAACTACAGGGCTAGGAAAAAATGCTATCTGTAGCTTCTCTTTCCTCTTCCTCCCTGTTGTCACCTGCCAGAGCCAGGACACTACGAAGTGTGGGGGGAGGAAAAATATGTGGTAGGATTTCTGTTTGCCACAACTTCAGTGGTCCTCAGCAGGCATCATGCATGATTTTTTTACTTGATGTATAAAATGAGTTTGACACAATTGAGCATGTGCTGGATTTTCTACATAATTCTCTTCCATAAAACTGGGACAGGACACCGTCAAACTTGCCAGTATGCGAACGCAATCCCTGAAAACCAGGCTGGTCCCAGTATACCACAACATATGGCAATCCTATAAAGAACAGACAGGAGTTTCAGCACCAGCACTCTCAGGCATCAATCAGTTGGTGGTGCTGAGTGGTATTTTGGAAGGCAACAAGGGTGTGTTAATCATTTGCTAAAAATGGTGAAACTAACCCATACCTTCCACCAGAGCATCGTATACAGCAGTGGTTTGCAAGAATTTCAGCCCAGGACCCCCTCCTGAGAATGACAATCTGTCTGTGAAACCCCCCCCCCCCCCAAAAGTGATGCCGTCTACCTGTGAGTCATGGCTGGAAATGACATCAAACAGAAAGTAACATGACAGCGATGCCAGAGTTCTTCCATGTCTACTCAGAAGTAAATCCCATTGTGTTCAATGGGGCTTAGAATCAATCCTAACCACAATCCTAACCATGTCTACACAAAAGTAAGTCCCATTATGTTCAATGGGTCTTACTCCCAGGAAAATGTCTTTAGGCTTGCAGCTTTACTTCCAGGAAAGTATGGATTGTAGTCTGAGTGCCCTATTCCAAAATGTTGGGCCCAGTGCCAGATTCCAAGATGGCAGAATCCAGTTTTTCACGACCCCACCTCCCCGAAATGAAATCATGATCCCCCAAAAAGGTCCTGACTCCCACTTTGAAAACCACCGATATACCATAAGGAAGAGGTGTTTCCAGCTTTCCAGGCAGGACAAGAGTTGAATGCCTCTCTGGAAGGAAGAGATATTCAAGCTACATGGTCCTGCCCCCTCCTGGAAGTGGGGGAGATGCTCTGAGGATTCCTAAGGACCAGGGAAATATGGTAAGAAATTCCTATTTCTCATGGAACTTTGGGCCTTCCAATTTCCATGGAACTGTTCTACCAACAATCTGCCCAATATACTTGCATACTATACATTGAACAAATGGAGTACACAAATCAAAATGAGTATCTTGACCAGTACAGCACACCAGCTATTGCACACTTGCACCACTTTCTTTTTTCCCTGATAATCAACACAATAAAATGATTCAGAATTGTGTACTTATTCAGAACCACGTCCTACCCTGAGAAGAATTTGCCATGGCAGATCTGCACTGTGACAGCAGAAGAGTGTGACAGCTACCAGGAATGCAACTACAAAATTGGCAAAAGTTGACGAAAGAACTGCATTCCAGTGGAACAAATGGCCCAGGATTAAGAAGACTTAAAATCCTGAAGGTTAACTTACTGCACGTGCCATGGAAAGAAATGGGTGCCTATATCCTCCTGCAGCACAAAACTGATATGAGCATGGACTCATATCCTAGAGTCAGCCAGCACCATTTCTCTTGCCTTGATCAATGATCAGTTCCCAAGGATGCATTTGTGACCATGCATGCCTATCCAGGTAGTCTCTACTTCCTCCCGTCTGGTCAAACACGCAAGGGTAGAGCATAGTTGCATTCTCTGTAGAAATACGTGGAGATGGGCAAAGGTGAGAGTTTACAGGGTTGAATTGTAGAATGCAAAACAATGTCCCAAGTCAATGAAGTGACATCTCAAGAGCTACAGCTCGACATGTACATCACTGTAGGATTTGTCCAGAGTCCACTCACTTTGGTCCTCATCTCCACTGTTTGCATATCGAGCCATTACCTCTTGGAACATGAGCTGCCTCCTCTTGTTGGGATCAACATTGATCCAGTTATTGGCAATCCACTTGGTTCCTTCAGTGACTAAGCAGCCTCCGTGCAAAGAATATTCATCTAGGTCTCCAATCCAGCCTGCAAGGGGACAAGAACCCATGAGTTCAGAGCTCAGAGAAGGCTTGCTTCAACATTTGGGTCCCAATGACTGCTCCTTGGCTGCCCAGTCAACATGCAGTATGAATAGCAATATACCTCTGACATACTGGTAGACAGATGCCCTGAGATAACTTATTACCTTCCCCATCTGACAGGAAATTGTACCAGAAGACAGCAGTGCCCTGTAGTGGTTTTACACGCAAGTTTCCCTTGTCACAGTGTTTACGAGTGTCACGCAAGTCAATATCGTTCTGGATCAGAGACTGAGAGAAAAGAAGAAAATGTTTATTATAGTAAATAAAAAACAAAAAGTTTAGCTAAAGTATAGCTAAGAAACCTGCAATTTCCCTCTGTCCACAGTGGTACTTTAAAAAAAGGTACCTTGATTTCTTAAATTAGTACAACAAATGTTTTATTTATTGTGCCATGGACTGAGCTGGAAAATTCCAAGATGTTATTGGTGTTTCCTCCATCCACCTTGAGTCCTTGAGAATAAGGCAGGATACAAATAAATAATAATCAGATTTAAAATCTCCAATATTTTAGAAGCACTTTTGCTCTACTCAAGAGGCATATACATACCAACTCCTCATAGGTCCTGTTATCAGCAACTGGAAAGATGGTCTCTCCTCCCCCAGACACATTATTTAGGTAGATCAGTACTGTCGCATAGCTGTAAAAGACAGAGGTAATAGATAAGGAGGCTCTGACACAGTGTCATCACTTAACACTCCTCTTCATACAGATCCCAATGACTTTTCTCTATGCCCCTGTGTCATACACCAACTCTCCAATGCTTATGGAGGGAACTTCACAACTCACAGACTTCAAAATGTTATAGTATTTCATTAAAAAGTCTAGAACAGGGATCTCTAAACTTTTTTTGGCAAAAGAGCCACATCAAATATTTGGCACAATGTAAAGGGATGACAATTTTTTAATATAAAATTTCAATAAATACTTCAGAGATAGAACTTGGATTAATTAATAAACTTGGATTAATGAATATTAATGAATATTCTGGATTCAAATTCCCAGAATAATGGAAGAAGAAAATGTACTGGAAACAAGTTTCCTCTTCAAAATTTAGACTAACTCACCGGCACGAGGTCATAAAAGGAACTATTTCTTCACTGAATAGTTTGGTGTGACTACAGACAGTCTCAGGGAACACTGGTCCGCTGTCCCGATGGGCATGGTAGTGCCCCCCTTGGTCATACTGCACCACCTGCAAAGGTTCGCTGTGTTCTACAATCTCTGTGGGCAGACGGGTTAAATGTATCACCCTGAAGAGGAAGCAGAGGCATGCCAACAAAGTAAATGCCTAGACTTTCACAGATGTTTTCCATCATGTTATAACTGAGTAAATTTCCTCTTTCCCCTCAAACAGCTGTACCAAGTACAAAAACTGACCAAGGAAGTTTAAGATGATGGCATGATGATAGTGATGTCAGCATAAATGATACAGGGTTATTCAGGCAGACAGGTTAAATGAATCATGATTAATCCAGGAATGCAAGATACCGCCATGAACATAAGGTGTGTTCCACTAAAGACAGTCTAGGGCTTTTCTCCACATAGTGCCACCTCTGTTTTTGTTTCCCCCACCTCGACTTAGAAGTATCTATAACAACATCTATAACCATAACTATAATCATCATTGCAATTACCTCTGTGTGGTTGCTTCCTCTGTTTCCCCTTTGAATAAATGGCTGTAATGGAGACTTTCATGCTGCTTCCAAGCAACGCAAAAGGTTCCATCAGAACTTTTTGGCACTTCTGTGGCTGTGGCACCTGAGGAAGTAGCACCCAAGAGCCACTTGCCACTTGCCTCTTGTAAGAGGCATGCTCCTCTGTCCCGGGCACCACTTTCCTCTGAAGTTGGAGGAAGCATGCATTGCTTCCTGCTGCTCTGAGTGCCACTCTTCTCTCTTCAAAGGTGAGGAGGAGGGGGCAGCCCACAGATGTAGCTGGGAACTGTTCCAAGAGGAAGGAACAAAACCCTCAGAGCAGCTGTTCCTGCAACCACTGTTGGTTCTGATCTTGGCAAACCCGCACAGGGAGTGGGTTGCTGTGATATCCCCACAAGCACCACTCAGTGTAGCACCTGGGGCATTTGCTCTCCACTGTGTTAAATGCACAGAAGGTACCCTTCCCTTAGCACAAGGAGAATGTTTCTTCTGTTCCCAGTTGAAGTTTGCATTTATGGAAATACAGTGTTACTTTAGATAACACCCAGTTAGGAAAGATTTTTTTATTTATTTTTCAACGTTTCTATAATGTTTTTTTATATTAATTTACAAAGCAGCTATGAAGAAAACCAGAATCAAAGATTCTAAAAACCAAGTGCTGGCCTTTATCACCTGTGTGCTGAAATGGCAAAGAAGCACAGTTATATTTTATCCCATGTTGCACTGTCTGTACCTGGAAATTTTGCTTACCAGAGAAAAGGAGCAGAGAAACTCTCATCATGAAGGAAGGGCAAAGCAGTCTTCCCCACAAATTATTAAAAAAGAGTACAGGGCGGGGACCTGACATATTTAAGGCTTCAATCTCTGAGACACTTACTAGGGAGTGAAGATCATACTTAGGATTGCAATGTCAGTTCTGTAGGAGAGCATCCTTTTATACAAACTGACACAAGACATTTATTTATCTAATTTATACCCTTCAAAGGCAGAAGAACTCAAATGACAGCACTGGCAGATGAGTGCAGAAGCTGCAAAAAAGGAAGCAGGTGTTTTTGGGTTTGTCTGCCTTAGAAAAAAATAATACCCAAGTCTCCCTCTACTGGGCAATTTAGTGCCAGCTCACCTGTCTAGTACCCACTTGCTCCCTTGCAAAAGGAATGGAGAGAAAGTGGCTAACCAGACAAAATACCCACAGAGATTTGATATAACTTCCATCGAGTCTCCTTTAAAGTCTTGGAGAGGCTTCCATCACCTTGTCTTGGTTGTCTATAGAATGTGTTATGGGAAGAGAATGAGGTACTATATAGCTAAAATGTCAGCTTAAATTACTTCCACCTTTAAAAACTATCATTAGCCGAGTATTACCACACAGCACTCACTATGTTCTTTAAAAATCTTCATAATTATTTTTTGCAAGGGCCATTTTTGCAGGTACCTCCTTTGTCTGCTGGACACACAAAAATGGAAATCTGCCCAAAGTTGATGCTTCTTCAGTTGACTCCTTATCTCTCCTCATTCTGTCCCCAAACTTTGCCTCTTCTGAAGGACCAGGCAGCAGCTCACCCACATCTTGCCTGCTGCATCACTGCTCCAGTCATCTCTATTGCAAATTACTTCTGGCTAAAACAGCACTAACCTAAAACATTTCTCCAACAAATGGAAGCCCTTGAAGCTAATAATGAGATGACAGACTGTCACTTGCAGCCAAACCAAGAAGCAGATCAAGGTTCTTGCGTTGTTTAAATATTTGTGGGCCATTCTTACCCCAGGAGAGTCTTTACCTTTGCCGTATGGAGCGCATGACAGGATGAGCCCCCTCGCCTTGATATAGCCATGTGTGCTGGCTATTCCTCACTAAATCACTTTTATTTGTTTTTTTTCTTCCCATATACTTGTAGAAGTCCTGCATGTTCACTTGCTTAAACTCCTCCAAAGTCAGCACACCTAGCGGAAGGACAGGAACAAACACATTAGGAAGCAAGCAGAAACATGCTACAGCTACACATCCCACAATTACCAACTCTCTAGCAGTCACTACTTATCTTGACACATGCATGCTTATCTTGACACATGCATGTCCTAAGTGGAAACTGTATGCCACTGCAATACTTAACATAAGGCCTGCACACCACGCATGGCTCGCAGCGGTGCTTTATCCAGTCCATATGTTAATTCGGCCTTCCCAATGTCACCCTTTAAGTAGAACCAGCTGAGGCTACATGTCATGACCCAACAGCTTGTGTGAAGTTTCCCCTTAAAATACCAGGGCAGGGCAAGAGGAGAGGTACAACATGATTCCCAGGACAGCATCACTAAGAGGAGTGCTTTTACTTACTGAGGGCTGTAGCACATTCCACTGAGAACTTTAATGTGGCTGAGGAATCACTAGAAATACTATACAGTAAAACCCTGGATTGAGAGTGTTTTGCAAGACAAGCAAACAGTTCTAATAAATCATGTCTTGCAATATAAGGCTCACTTTCTGAGTAAGGGGGGCAATGAAAAGGAGCTAGAGAGACCTAGCCTTGCATGTCTACTCTAAAGTAAGCCCTACCGTGTTTCCCCTATAATTAGACCTAATCAGAAAATAACACCTGGACTTTTGACCTGAGGTCTAAATTAAGATCTCCCCCCCCCAAATAAGACCTACTAAAATCCCACTTCCGCATAACAGCATCAAAGCCCATGCAGGTCTACTCAAAAGTAAGCCCCATTATAGTCAGTGGGACTTACTCCCAGGCAAAAGTGGATGGGATAGCAGCCTCAAAACCCAACCCTTCTGTGCAGACACACACAGAATAGGGATCTTTCAGCCAGACTTTCCTGGGAGTAAGCCCTTTGAGTGTGGTGGGGATGGATGGGACTTACTTCTGTGCCCAGGGTGACCATATGACCTGATTTGTCTCAATTTTTAGCCTCCTATCCGGAGTCCTACATTTTTTGCTTCATTGTCCTTTTTTGCTGTCGATGTTAATTAAAATAAGGCCTACCCTAAAAATAAGACCTATGGTTTTTTGACCCCCCCCCCCAAAATAATAAGACAGTGTCTTATTTTCGGGGAAACACAGTACTAGTGGGGCTCAATCCTGAGTAAGGGGGTAGACTGCAACCTGAGAGACCTGGGAGAATAAGTGCAGGTTAATTTGTTTTATTTTATATTTTGTATTTTCTTTATTATTTTGTATTATATTACAGTACTGCAGGGGTCTCCAAACTTTCAACTTCAGGTCTTCTGGACATTTTGTGTAGAGGAGGGAATTTCAGCAGGTACAGCTTGTGATTTGTGAGATGATAAGCTGTTCTTGCTGAAATTTCCTCCTCTGCACATTTGTTAAAGGTCCTGAAGCACTGAAGTTGAAAGTATAGAGACCCTTGCAGTATTGTAATCATTTTATATGAGTATTTTTGGATTGAGGAATGTATCATACAAGTTTCCGTTATTTCTTATGGGAAAATTTGATTTGATAACAAGTGTTTTGGATTACAAGAATTGTTCCAGAATGAATTATCCATGTAAACCAAGGTACCACTGCATTTTACTCAAGACTATTTATTTAGTGTTTGATAAATGGATCAGCTGAGGGGGGAATGAAAAGTAGGAGCACCATACATCTGCAGGTAGCATCCATATCCAGAAGAGAACTTCTGGATGCAGGTAGCATCCAAATCCAGTGAGGATTGGAGGCACATCTGCCTTGAGTTTCGTGAAGAAAGTGGGATATAAATGAAGTTATAATACTAATAATAAAAGTTATAAAAGTAGCTATCAGAGACAAAAATGGGAAGACTAGAAAAGAGGGAGGAACAGTCAGAGATGGCCCAGAAGCTCCAAGAACAATACACATTACCCATTCTGACCATTTTCCCAAGACACCTTAAAAGCTGTTCTTAAAACAAATAATACCAAACTTCACATTTTTTTCTCAACAGTAGATCTTTATCAACATATCTTCTAAACAGGCACTGCAGAGCAAAAAGGAAAGGACATCAGCAGATTCTGAGAAGAGATCAATTTGGACATAAACCAAAGCCTTAGCCATTGTTTATGTCCACAATTTTCTATCCCACTAGCCTATTATCAGCTGCAGCCTCCCATAGTCTATCATCACGTCCTGGTTATGACCCTGGCTTTCTTGCTGCCGCACTGCTAACAATGGAAGGAGCAGCACTCAGGAAGCCAGGCCACCCCAATACACCAAAGAGGGCTCTGAGATCTTAATTGAATTTGAGTTCAATGGTGTTGACAGTGATGGAATAGCCACAAATAGTGCATTTCGTCTCTGCCAAAGACGTCACCCGCTCCAAGGGCACAAGGCTTACACACCGGATTTGGAGCCTGGCTCCACTTTGGTGGAGCTTTGGCTCCCACTCCGAAATAACCTCTTCATGGCTATGCAGATCAGCATTGAGCGAGCTGGCAGCGAGTGCACACACTTTGCTTGTTTACTTAATTTGATTAGGAAACGGAGAGGCGGTCAACTGAAGGCTTTCTAATGAGAGCAGGAGAGACAGCAGTGCACATCCGGGACAGCAGGAGGTTTGGAGAGGCCAGTGGGATGCTTGAAACCTCTTGGAACTCATATAGATCTCATATGAAGCTGAAAGCAGTGAAAGGGACAGCCAAAGAAACCAACTGCTGGATCCAACTTAGCAGACTGGGAAAGACATCTCTCACATAAAGCAGATCCTTGGATGACTCACAATTTGAACTCTAGTATTAATAAAATTACAAATACTGTACTTAGGTCTATCACAGAAGACCATTAGAAGTGGGGTGAGTATGAAGTGCAAAGCAGTACTTCACAAATGAAACAGAAAAAGAAAGAAAAAGAAAAATACTGCATGAACTCAAATCCACAATATACACAATCACTATTATCCAGAATTCCTTAGGGAATGCCTCTCATTACTTGTAAGCTCTTCTACTACTACTGATGAGGCTGTACTGAAAGTTCCCTTGTGAAGTGGAGAGTGGAGAGAAGATGCCTTAACTAGAAGGCAGCATTAACTCTAGCTCACCATTGCCATCTGGATCTGCATTCATAGCCGTATACATCTCACGGATATTCTCAGGGGTCATCCATCTTCCATTTCCTAGACGGGTATGCGTCAGCACCTGAAATCACAAATGTATTTTTATTTATTTATTTATTTATTTATTTAAAAAAATTATATCCCGCCTTTCTTGTGCTATTTAGCCCAACTCATGTCGGCAGACATAAAACATAATTAAAAACATAAATAGTTCAATACCATAAAAACAATTAAAACATATAGGCTAAAAGAGTATACATTAAAAACAATAAAACAACAGCCCCCTCCCAACATCTGCTCCATGTATCATCTTCAAATATATCATCTTCTTGGAAGCCAATGGTTCAAACGCAATATTAACTGAACTCAGCAAGTATGTGTTCTGCACATGAAACTTCTAAAGTAGACAAAAACCAAGCAATATAGCTAGAATCACACTGGTACGCATTCAACAGCCACTTCTCAACTCCCAAACTGATGTGGTCATTCCTGGAAAGCTGTATCTTTCAAAAGTAAAGCATGACTGGCTTGTCCTGAGACCATGGAGAATTAGGTGGTAATTATTAAGTGGCAAAATTACATCCTATTTATTCCTCACTATACCATGCCTGCAGTTATGGAAGATAATTGGTTACACTGGCATTAAGGCCACCAGCAAGATCACAACATATCAACAATTCTTTGAAGACATATTTCTTCTCCAGCCTAATGCTGGAAATTTGTTTTCACAAACTCTGCCCAGAGGAAAGCACATTGGGCTGTGCCAGGATGGGTAGGCACAATGAGTGTAAATGTCTTTATATTCCCATCCCATAAGATGCTGTATGTTCTCACAGTGCATCTCCACTAGATTATCAAGGCATTTCCTTCTTAATACCTCCTTGAGCTGTAGTTGTCCATCTTGGTTGCGGTCCAGGAGGTTGAAAATATCCATTTGGTCAACACTTAGCATTTCCATGGCTTCATCCTGGTTTTCTGAGAACAGAGTCTGGCTTTTTTCTAGTCCTTTCAGCTTAGCCAAACGGATAATAAACTTACATTCATCCTCACTCAGGAAGTCTGGAATTTCTAGCAAGAGATAAAAGGGAGAAAAGTGAATTCTTCCACCAAAAGATGACCATAAGACACTTCACTACATATGAGTTGAAAAGTACAATACCATACTATATTTCTTTCAATTGACAGCCACCATCAAGCAAGCTTTTTTCTGTCACAGTAGCATAGCAATGCACAATTCAGACTTCACATGTTTACACAGTAGTTAATGGACTGAGCTGTGCACCACAAGGACACACCTTTATGTATCAATACATTAGCACTGTGCATGGCTGGCTCACCACATATAGTTGGGCTCTCATTCCCCAATATTCACAGTGTTTGGGGAATGTACAATAACAAGCATTGGCTAGAAATTGTAAAAAGATATATTCATTTAAAAAAAACTTTTGTCTTTCAGAAAACAATTTGCAGAGATCTTGACTTAATAAAACTTCAAAGTACAAGTGACAATGAATGTCATTTGTCAATGAATGTCATAGCCTAACTGGCTAACAGCTTTCAAAAACATCACAGGAATACTGAATGCTTATAAAAGCTGTTCACAGACCTAGGTTTTAAGCCAGGATTGTCTGAAAGGAAATATATATTTCCAGGAACAGCATACGTTGAACGGCACAACCAAGTAGCCAGCATTGTGTATAGAAACATCTGCTTAGCCTATGGACTAACCCTTCCCAAGACCAGATGGGAGACCACTCTGAAGGTTGTGGAGAATGACAGGGCTAAGGTCCTGTGGGACTTCCATATCCAGACAGACAAGAAGGTACTGGCTAACCAGCCAGACATTGTAGTGGTAGATAAGGCCCAGAAGACAGCCCTGGTGATAGACGTAGCGATACCAAATGACAGCAACATCAGGAAAAAAGAGCATGAAAAGGTGGAAAAGTATCAGGGTTTGAAGGAGGAATTAGAAAGACTGTGGCAAGTGAAGGTGAATGTGATCCCAATAGTGACTGGAGCACTAGGGGCTGTGACATCCAAGCTGGAAGAATGGCTCCAACAGATCCCAGGAAGGACATCAGAACACTCAATCCAGAAAAGCGCATTGCTGGGAACAGCTAAGATACTGCGCAGAACCCTCAAACTCCCAGGCCTCAATCCCAGGCCGAGATTGAGGATAACATACATACATACACCACCCGTGGAGAGTGAGAAAACATATATATATATATATATATATATATATATATATATATATATATATATATATATATATATATATATATATATATATATACACACATACATACACACACACACACATATATACACACACGTGTGTGTGTGTGTGTGTGTGTGTGTATATATTCACACACACACACACACATATATATATATATTCTCACACACATACACACACTGTATAAAGAAATGTCCAAGAACATTCATCCACAGGTGTTCTCATTAAAGAAGAACAATGGTGATGTTCAATGGTTCACATACGGTATTTAAAAATTTGACTTTAATTATGAACTGGAACTGCAAGATAGAGGAGAAGGAAGTTAACCTATGGAAGAGTTTTTAAGCAAAAGAAGAATCTCTTCTGTTCACAGGTTCCTCCCTGCCCAATTAATTTTTCCACAACAAAAACTCTTACACTGTCCACTATTTCAACACAAGCATTTTGAAAGCTGATAAAAGTTTAAAAGACCAACAAATAGAACATGTGGAACAGCAAATCTAAGAACTTGAACCTGGAAATCTAGGGCTACAATCCAGAGTAGTATCTGACCTTTTACACTGACGTAGTTACTGTGTCACCTATGGGAAACCTATGGGAAATGCATAAGTGCCTCTTATGTCTTCCCATAGTTACTCTGGATTGTGGGTTAGGCAAATTTTTCCCACCTGGGAACCCAATTGCTGTCTGTACTTAGATTGGGCAAACCACCCCATTAAGATCTGTATCAGAACCAGTACTGATCTAGATGATCCTGGTACTCTCAGAAGCAAGGTAAGTAAGCTCAGGCCTTATTGGTAGTGGCACCCCACTGCAGAATCTCTCTCCAGGAACTCTCAGCTAGCACCAGTTTTAATGCCAAATGAAGAGGCTTTATTCTCACAAACTTTTAATTGATTTTATTCTTGCATTTTTGCCTGCTTTTCTTTCTGAAATGTAACTCTTTCGGAAATGTTATCGTTAGAAGTGTTAGAAAATGGTATTTATTTTGCTCAGAAACAAGCCCAGTTCATTAAGATTAGGTTGTAATCAGGGGTGGGCCCCGGCTCCCCTAACAACTGGTTCGCCAGAAGTTTGGGGCGTGGCGGGGGCAGGGAGAGGGGCGGCCCCAACCCTGGCGTACTGCACATGCACCAAGGTTGGCACACGCGCAGTCGCGTACTAAAGAAGACGCAACCTGAACAGGACGCATCTGCAAGCGCAGTCGCGTCCTATTCAGGACGCCAGCGGTGGGCCCCAAGGGCGAACCGGTTTGCCCTTTTTTTGACCCGCCGCTAGCAACTGGATCGCTAGCGGCGGGCCAAAATTAACAACCGGTTCTGCAGAACAAGTGCAAACTGGCCTGGGCCCACCTTTGGTTGTAATCCTATCTTACCCAACAGAATCAACACCTCTAGTTACCATACTGTTCAATTCTAAATGTTTATAGCCACTTGACACTTTTTGAAGGAAATAAGTCCATGTGTACTCAATGACCGGAATAGGCTAATATTGGGAAAAGATCTTTAGAGTCCAGATTCCTAATACTGGAAAGCTTCAAAAGTCAAACTCTCTACAACAACAACAATATACATGCCATAACATATACATGTTAGCCGCTTTGGCTTTGTTAAGGTAGAAAGGCGGGATATAAATAAAATCAAACAATCATTAAGGACATTCTTGAAAATCTCAGGTAAGATTATAATTTTATATTGATCCAATATGGTTTTTGCCTGTTTTGAATAAAGAATTAGTTGTCCTGATGATCTTTACAAGAGAATGGAAGATAAATGCTAGAAATAAATGAGTATTATTAAAGCAGAGTACTTTTAAAAATAGATGCCTTTAAGTTATGGTGCTGGAGAAGAGTCCCTTGAACTGCAGTGAAATCAAATCAGTCCAGGAAATTAACCATATTCACTGGAAGGACAAATACTGAAGTTGAAATATTTTGGCCACATCATGAGAAGGGAGGACTCCTTAGAAAAGACCCTGACGCTGTGAAAAACTGAAGGCAAAAGGAGAAGGGGACAGCCAAAGATGAAGTGATTAGATAGTATCAACAAGGCAATGAACATGAATTTGGATGGACTTCGGAAGCTGGTAGAGGATAGGGAGGCTGGCGTGCTGCAGTCCACAGAGTCATGAAGAGTTGGACACAAC
The DNA here is from genome assembly GCA_030015325.1 of Cryptoblepharus egeriae. Lineage (NCBI taxonomy): Eukaryota > Metazoa > Chordata > Lepidosauria > Squamata > Scincidae > Cryptoblepharus > Cryptoblepharus egeriae. Next base: position 19,121,304 of record JAREYC010000002.1, read on the forward strand.
TGAACAACTAAACAACTTTTTAAAAAATCTACACAAATAAATAATAATCTTTAAAATAATCTTTTACAAATAATCTATAGTTTTTTTTTAAAAAGTCTTGTTTATCTTTATTGCCTTACCTTAAGAAAGCCTCTGTGACTGACACCCAAAGGCAGGATGCAAACAGCATATGCCCCACGCGTTTCCAGTTATGTCAGAGCCAGAAAGTTGGTTAGGATTGTGCCCTAGCTTCAACAGACTGTTAAACCCTCAAGTTCCTTCTCTGACATAGAATTTGAGATCATGTTTAATTCAGCACATTATCTTGCATTACAAGAGAACATGATGCTTGCTTTATAGGAAAAACTGTCCAGGGTCACATCAACACTGAAAAGCAAACACATTCTCATATACTGTACACTCCTCTTACAATTCCCTTCTTCTGAACCAGTCCCAGATAATACTCACAGGGATCACAATATACAGTGAATCATCTCTACAAGCAATACCCCCCCACAGGCTTACAAAGACCTACACTTAACTGTACTGATACAATGTTTTTTGACAACTATATAAAAAAAGCAATCAACACTTGAAGCGGTAGCGCATTTCAGATCAAACCAAAATGCAGACCACTATCCACAATTAATACATGCCACTATTAATTTCCTGAGACAAGATAACAAGGTTGCCAATTACATCCTCTGAGTAAAAGCCACCTCCGAGGTTATACGCAAAGAAATCGGTCCAAATGAGAGGAAATCTTTCCAAAGCGGTCACCAATCGCAACATGGGACTGACATATCCCACTGCCTTCTTTACAATGGCTGGAGCTCAACAAACAACTTTTAATTAACTTGGTGATTGCTTTGTGGCAAAACACAAGAGAGAGGAACACACTGGTGTTTAGAAAATAATGAGTATTCCCTTGCTGGCAAAAGGGGGTGGGTTCCTGAACAACCTTCTCAAACAATGACCACATCACAACTCCAAAAAATTGGAGAAGAGAGGCTATTCAAGCCGATTCGGTTGCCCTCATTTTAACACCTGCCAGTCTAAGCCAAATCCAAACAATTGGGGGTTATTGACAAAGGAAAACTGTGACACTAAGGCTTAACAAGAGAGAATGCATTCATAAAGAGATGACCTCTCTGCTTATAATAAACGAAGCCCACCAGGAAATCATCAGTCTGGATAGCCTTTGGAAGGGCAGAATTTAATCTGACACCTTCCACTGGGGAGGGGCATGTTCAGAGAGACCATGAAAACAGCCTGGTACCGGCACCTCACTTTGCCACGCACACAACAGCATCTTCTTCTTTTGGTTTGGCTACTCATCTGGGACTTCCCTGGAGTTTTTGGAAGCCACCGGAGAAGATCTTCCAGGTGTACATCCATCCCAAGAAATATGGCTCTGTGCTATGACATTGGGTACACTGAAATGCGACTCCCCAACCTGCTGGACCATGAGACCATGGTGGAGGCGATTCAGCAATCTGCCAGCTGGCTCCCCTTGCTAGCGAGAGAGTGTCATCCAGATGCCAGAATCTTCCTCTGCTCCCTCTTTGCCCCAGTCTGTCTGGACAGGTAAGGTCAATTTCTCCATTATAACACACTGTACTGTTTTTATTTGCTCTTGCTGCTATTTCTGCACCCAGTCAAAATACACATCCCCAGCATTGGCTCTCCTGAATGTGATTCTGCTGAGCACTATCTGATTGTTTCCACACTTGAACATTTAAGCTACTTTAGCTGAGAAGAGTTAAATGAATTTTCAATGAAAATCTAAATCATAATCAACTTCTCTTCCACATTTGCAATAGCTTTGATCTCTGGCACAAATAACATTCAAGAACAATAAGCTCATTGAAGCTTTATGTGTGAAGATACTATGTAGTTTTACCTTTGCTATCCTAGGCTTCCCCATTTGCCATGTTTCATGAGTACTGTTTCATTCAGAAGTCTCCAGAGAACCATATGGTACATTTCCTTAGCTGTGACAAATGATTCAATTTCCATTATTTTTACCCAGTGAAAAAGAGTCAAGGAGACTAGAATTTCAGTGATTCTACAAATACAGTATATTCAGAACTTCTTTTTCAGAACATTCACTCCTTATACACAGGGCTTATCTGCTCTCAATGCAGGTAAGCAGGCAAATACCACATTTACTCACATCTAATGTACACCTTTTTTTAAAGCTGAATTTAGACTCAAAAATTGGGGTGTGCATTAGATTCAATGCCGCATTAGATCTGAGTAAATACAGTATTTTGATTATAAGTATAGATCAGTGTTTAGTTTAAGTTTACTCTACTGTAATAAAAAATGTAACAGACCGATTGTTGTATAAAGGAGTGCAAGTAAGTAGAAATCATAACAAACCGATTGTCACATTATTGTCAGAGTTAGAACATGTAACTCGTTGTTTAATGCAGTAAAATTAAATTTTGCACTGGCTTTAAAGCTGAGCATAACAATCGCCAGTAAATTTTTTAAAAAAAATTTCAAGCCTTTTAAAACTAGGGTGCATGTTAGATTTGATGGCACATTAGATTGGAGTAAATATGGGTAGTTTAGCCAAAACAAATAAGTCTGTGATGAATACATGAGAAAGGCAATTATTTGGAATAGCATTATACCCAGGTGTCTTTTTGAGGGGGTACACACTCATACAAAGTACTTGCACCTCTGTGTGAGTACCGCGGCACCTGTGTGGGTGAGTACTGGCACACAAACAGATGACTACCTGTGAGTACCGGCAGATGAGTAGCGGCACCTATTTTTTCAGAAAAATAGCACTGATTATAATAAACTATTTTCACAAGAAAAAGGGTAGAGAAAATGGTAGTTACAAAGTTTACTCTAGCCCTAAAAAGATTATTTGTGCAGCCAGCAAAAGAAGATAAATAACACAAACTTTTGTCAACTTTGATACAAATCATATCCAAATTTCCAGCCCCAGTGTACCATGCCAATGGTGTGTGTGCTGCATCATGTGGTGAGAGGGTTCCACAAGGTAAGGAAACATTTGTTCCTTGCCTAGGGGCTAGTGGAAAGTTGGAAAGGATTGGGCCCTTAGTTTACAGTGCTAGAACAAGATGCTCTAGTCTAGAGTCACTGACTGATCAACACCCAGCCAATACAGCCAGACCTAGAAGCATGAAATTTAGAGAGGGTATTCCTTCTGTGATGTAGCCACCCACTAAGAACTGATTTTTACAAATTCAGACTCTCACAGGGTGAAAAGGGTGCAATGTGTTTTCGTCCCCATACTTAACACTGACTCACCAATGCCTGCCCAAACCCATAAATTAAGAAGCATGAAATTTGGAGAACATATTCCTTATTCAGGCTGTCCTAACTCACATGGTCTATCTTCTCGTGGTGGTGTGGGGAGGTTGGCGTATGCCTGTGCAGTGCGTAACCCCCACGAGTGGGGCAGAAGTGCTCTATGGACTTCATTAATATAAGCAGAGGACTTAAGTTGGGGCTTAGGACTGAAGGTTAGGTTGGCAGTCGCAAACACCCATGAAGAACTCACTTTTAGAAATTCTAACCCTAAGGAGGAAAAGAAGTACAATGTGTTTTTAATTAACATTGAAGACTGACTGGTTCACTGACTCGTCAATGCGTGGTCCTAGAAGCATGAAATTTAGGGAGCATATTCCTTCTGTGATGTAAAGACCCACTCAGAATCAATTTGGTGCCTGGCATGGATGCTTGCTGCCCAGTGATTCCTGGTAGTGTGTGCTGTCTGCTGCTGCCCGTTGATGCCCGCAGTCCAGTAGGGATGTGGAGTGCCAGACAGAGCCCAGTGACTAGTGGTGCTTCATGCCCGGCAAGGATGCCTGCTGCCCACTGCCTATTGGTGTTCAACTGTGCCCAGTGGTGACTTCTGCCCATGGATGCCTGGCAGGGATGCCCGGTGGTGCCCGTTGCCCAGTGGTGCCCAGAGCCTACTGGTGCCCACCCTTACCTCTGCCCTGTCCCAGTGCCCAGCAATGCCCACCAGTGCCTGGTGCTCATAAATATTCTTTAAATTTTACTCCTGCAGCAATGGGTTAATTTAGTTTACTATAGGCAGCATCATAAAATATTTAACAAACACCAAGTACTATGAGGCAAAATTTTGAACGGGGTTGACCTTCTCTCTCTGTCTAGGCTCATCTACCCCTGCCAAAGCCTGTGTGAAGCTGTCAGGAGCAGCTGTGCCCCAGTCATGGCTTGCTATGGCTACCCTTGGCCAGAAATTCTGAACTGCAACAACTTTCCTGAAGATCACGAACTGTGCATCTCTTCAATCACTGTTGAGAGCACTTCCAGCAGGAGAAGTATATATACGTTATTGTTGGTATTTTATATATAAACACATTTTCTTTTTCTGTTGGGCACTGTACTGCCTTTATCATTTGCTTTTATTATTGTTGCATTTTATTTTTAGGATGTATTCAATTAACTGTAAGACTACTGCTGCTTACAAGGAAGTAAAGTAGGGAATAAATGTTTTAAATAAATACATGAGTACCCAGACCTACTGATAAGTCTCATGGCAGACAAGAATATTCCCATCTCTTGGTCATTTAAGATTATCATTCTTGTTCCTTTGTGTATAATGGAAGGAAGAAGGAGAACTGCCCAACGACACACCAACAAGTCCACAACTTAGCTGTGCTCTGTTCGTCATAAGCAATACCACTTCCAAAGAGGATGAAATAGATGGGGGCACATTCTGGAAGTTTCTGGACTGAATTGTGAGAAGATAACTTTGAGTTCCAAGTAGAATAAAAACCAGACAAAACTCTTGTTGGGCAAGAAATATAATAGCTTTGTTGTTCCTGTGCTGCAAGGGAAGCAATGCTGACTTTACTTGCAGCCAAAGTAAGTTGGCTCATTTAAGTTGGTCTACTTACACTCAAAGTTCAGTGGTTACATTAGCTACAAAGGAATCCTATAATTTGTTCTGTTTTCTAGCAGTGCCCCGAGCTAGTTGCAGAGACTGTGAACTTGAAGAACCTGGTTCTGCAAAAGAGATTCTGGAAAACCTTTGTAAGAGTGATTTTGGTAAGTAAATCACTGCTCCATGACTAACTATTCAACAGAAGAAATATCCATAGAATTATGTCTGCAAAGAACTCCAGTGGATCTGTATTTTCTCAATTAGTACAATGTTTAAATTATACAAGATTATTGAGCTTCTATCTCTTTAAATTTTGGCAAATAGAAACTGGAAGAAAACAATATCAGGATCATGGTGCTGTGTGCTTCTTTTCCAATACACACTGCCCTCTCTTGAAGTTGCTATGGCATTTGCCAATTTAAGGAAAATTTGTGGGTCCTGCCATTATACCAGATATAGGCTGCAATCATAAAGACACTTTCCTGGGAGTAAGACCCACTGAACACAATGGGGTTTACTTTTGAGTAGACCTGGTTAGGATTGTGCTCATCATCTATCAGCTGATCTTTCATCCACAATTTTCCCTCAACATGAATGAGATTTGCCCTTTACATTAAAGGATATATGTCCCTTTAGGCAAAAATACCTGCTTACCATGAAGGGAGACAACCAACCAACCATCCTCTCTGGGCTTAGAAGAGCCTGGAGACAGGCCACTGTGTGGGGAACACAACAGAATGCAAAGCTATTGGGAAGTGAAGATCACTCTGTACCCCATCACTGCTCCAGAAGGAAAGAAGGGGTCTGCCTTCTTTAGATGAACTCTTTTCTAAGCTCTGGAGAGGGCGGTTGATTGATTGCCTATCTGCCCTGTTTACCATGGTGATCAGGCTATTTTTAAAAGGTTGCCTAATCTTTTAATTGATATTTTTCTAATATGAAAATCAGGAGCTCCTAGAACAGAATCTCCTGTATGCCAAGACTCAACTTGTCTATGAAAATTCTTCCTAACAAGGAAGTAAGACACAGAAAGCACAGAGCAAATTTGGAAACCCTTTTATCACTAAGTAAACATGCATGGGACTGCACTGTTAATTTTCTAGTTACCGTACATACAGATCTCAAAAAAATAGTGTCTAAACCTAATTTGCTGATTCAAACAGAGGAACAAACAGGTGCTTTTTGTTGACACATTAAAGGAGATCATAAGCAAATAATCTCTCTCACACACACACATACACACACTTTCAAAATTAGGCAAAGCAGGGTGGCTTTTGTTTTTCAGTATGGCCAGCAAATGTTCCTCGGGAAAAAAAAAACTAATAAATGAGTGTGGAGTTTTAAAGAACGGTAGAAGTTAAAAGAATCTTTAAAAAAGGGAAGGTGAAGCTTAAGCATTAGGATTGACAGAATTTAAAATAGATAATATTAATTTGTATCACATTGCTTTTTTGTCTTTTTCCCCCTCTTATCTTCCTCAGTTTTTATTATACTCTGGATTATTGCCATTCAGAGGTGCTCGGCATGATTTTAGAAGTGTCATAAATGCTGTTGCATTTCAGAATCCCTATACCATCAGATAGCAGATAATCTTTCCCTGTGATAATAAAACAATTATAGAGGAAATAGACAATTATCAATTGCATTGGCTGTTTAATTTTCCAACACTTATATATTCCAGCTGTGAAAATTCAGATTTCCAGGAAGAATAAAACTGCTACTATTGCTAACTTTCACCTGGATTCCAAACTGGAGGTTCTGAAGCATGGTCCTCTTCTGAAGACTGAAACCCATGCCATACTCCAGCAATGGCTGGACTTAGACGCCACCTGTGTACGCAACATTATGAGAGGCACAAATGCAGGGATCTATGTGGTCAGTGGTGAAGTACAGAATGATAAAGTAGTGATAGTGAAAAAGGCCTATGCATGGCATAAGAGGAACCGAAGTCTACAGAATGCTGTACGACGGTGGAAACACTATAAATGCCGGGCCTGAACTGCCTGGTAGGCTTGGGAAAATCCAATGCAGTCATATAAAGCTGCTTTCCACTGTGTCCCTATGAGGTTCTCTTCAATAACCAAGGCCTCAGGCATGCAACTCTGTATAATGTATATTTATAGTAGGCTTTTTAAAGGTTATTGGGTAGCCAAGCAATAAGAGTCATAAATCACTGCACTGAAAACATGTTTTTGATACTATGTTTTGGGGAACCCTGTTTTCCTCAGTTTGAAGATTGGTAACAGATGAGTTTTCCTAAAACACATCTTGCCCACCAGTGTGGATATTCTCTTCCAGAGCATAGCTGGGTACACTTTTTGCTTACGCAGGACAACAATCCCCATCAGGCCTACTCAGGTCCTAAAACATGCATCACAGAACATTCCCCAAAACTACCAGAAACATGCTAGTCTTCAATGGCGGATGTGCAGAAGTTCAGAAATGCACAGCCAACACAGAAAAGGTTCTCTAAAGACAAAATTTTTGAAAATCAGAGCAGTAAGAAATATTGTGAGGGAAAAACTCATTTGGGAAGCTGATAAGCCCTAACGGTTTTGCAAAAAAAAAAAAAGGAAAAAAATTGTTTCTGTATCCTATAGCATCAGTAACCCAAAAGTTAAAAGATATACCACAGAACTTTATAGGATATTTCCAGATGGGTGTTACTGTGTTTCACCAGATGGGTGTTATAGTGTTACTTTTCCATTGTATTTGCATGCAGAATTGCAACATTTTAATATAATGCAGTAGATAATATAATGCATAGTGTATTTTGAAGATATAGTTCGTATCCCCATTTTAGTTCTTCTGTTTCTGTTGTATCAAAGCATGAAGCAGAGAATAGTCTGTATATTTGAACATTGCACTATCGTATTGCTGTTAATGGTTTTGTTTATTTTTTATTATTACGCCTATTCAGGGCATAATCCTGAGAAATTTAGGCCAGCCTAAGTCACCCAGTCTATCTCTCTGTTATGGTGTGGGAAGGTCAGCATATGCCTGGAGGAGGGCAGACGTGTCTTACTGCACTTTTGTGACACTCCCACGTCAGCACAGGGCTTAAGCTGGTCTAAATGAAGGTTAGGATTGCAGCCTAAGATTTTCTCCATTAATAAACGTGATAGTGTAAGCATGGGGAGAATACAGGAGAACAATGAGATGATGATATGTGAAACTAACACTTCATAATGACTGAACAAAATCTGACAACTCCAAAGTGTACCATCCCTTACTATAGCTACAGTAATAGCATTAGCTGTTCTAAATCACTTTACAGTGTTCTTCCCCAACCCACTTTCTTGATCATATCTTTTCTCAACTCCTCAGATTTCAGTCTCTTTTCCTTAAGCTCACCTTGTATCAAAGTGCTTTCTACAACAATTTTACGCATATTGTCTGAGGGAAACCATTTCGGGAATTTGCAAGTTATGAATACTATGTATTTAGAAATCTAAGCATCCTTTTAAAAGCTTGTATTAAGAAGAAAATTGTCTAGTATCTTAATAAGCTTTCTTTCTGAACAAACCCTTACGCGTTATTAGCAACACAAGGCACTACACTAATTTATTAAGATGCTGGCACATGTCTGGACTTGCTAAGATCTTCTTGTCTCATGCACACACACGGGTACAAAAATTAATTAGCAATGATTTCAAAACCACTGCAACTACTTCTCTTATGAAGCCTTATGCACTGAACTCCATTTTTATTATATCAAATGCTGTTCCTTCAGCATCGCATCAGCCTTCAACAGGTGGGCAGGGATTCTTCACTAGATTAGGTCCCAGATCATTTTCTCCCACCCCTTCCAGCTTCCTCTTTAAAAGCGTACCATGAGACCAGGAGATGCAAAGGAGAACAAAGTTTCTAGAAAATTGTAGCAGGTGATGCTTTACTGTCTTCTGCATGACAAACTAGCAACATTTTGGTTACACTTCCCCAGAGACCAGGTCTTGATGGAGTGTTAACTTATACTCTGTCAGTGGATCCCAAGAAAGACAGGCACACTGAGGGATCTAAGAGGTATTCTCAGAAAATCAGAAGTACCTAGAAGTGTCTGGGAAACCTTCTGAGGCATGTAACACCACTGCCCTTCAGGACATCTCCTGGATTCCAGAGGGGATGTTAAATTTTTGTGCTCCTGGGTGCTAGATACCTTTACTATGCCACAGCTTATAGGCTAGGGCTGCAATCCTAAAGACACTTTCCTGGGAGTAAGATCCACTGAACACAATGGGGCTTACTTCTGAGTAGACATGGTTAGGATTGTGGCATAGGTTTAGAGCTTAGTGCTGGGTCTGAAAAGATCATAGCCTACTACTATAAAAGAGGCTGAGATGTGGTCAACATGACTTGATGCATAGGACAGAATGGCCTAAAGAAGCTCGCAACAGGACACAGACATACTTCTAGCGGATATTCCTTACCGAAAACGGGGGGCTTCAAGCTGAGGGTTTTCATGAAATGGATTTTGTTAGGAACCAGCTCCACCTTCTGTTTATGGCCCACCTTGGGGGAAAAAAGTAAAAGGAAACAAAACAGTTAACTGCTATACATCAAGCACTGTCTGGAATTGCATAATATTCACCCAATAAAGGTTGAAGGTGTTAGGGGTGGATAAATGGTTCTGGCCTGTTTTGCAAACCCTTCTCCTTACCTGAAGCAGATCACTGTGGTACCCCCTCTGCTTGCACAAATTGTCCAGTGGCTCATTCCCCCACTCCATACCCTTCACTTCCCTGGTGGGTTGTGCCCTTCTCTTTCCCTTGCAAGCCTGCTCCAACTCCCTAGATTTTCAAAAGGAAGAAGGGATCATAGAAAACATGGAGGAGAAGAGTGTAACTGACCCTGATCAAGCTCCACCCTCCTCTCTTCTACATGTCTTCTTCCATTACATTCCCCTTTTCCTTTTACAATCTAGATAGAGCTCATCAAACAGCTCATCTCTGAGTGAAAGCTAGCCAATGGCAGCTGAAGGGCAGAGGTACCACTGGCCACTGCATCTCAATCAACCCCATACATAAACCAGACTTGCACATAAAGCCTTCCATTGATTTGTTAACCACAGTGCTAACTTTCCAGATTGGCTAGAAGTATTATTTGGCCATGATGAAAAAAGAATTGCAATATTTTCAACTCTTGGACTACTTTCACACTCCCTTTTCCAAGAACCACAATCAACATTTGTGAACTGAGTGATACAAATTTGCCTGGGAGAGGCTTTAAGCATCTGTCAGCATTTAAAGGGCTAAAACTACACAATGTCCTAATAAAGTGTAGCAAATGATACAGCCAACAGCAGTAAGAGTATGGCCGCAATCCTAAAGACACTTTCCTTGGTGTAAGACCCACTGAACACAATGGAGCTTACTTTTGAGTACACATGGTTAGGACTGTACTCTCAATTTATACCCTGTGTTAACCTTTATTTCACATTTAATGGAACAATGTGCTGGACTTGATACAGAAGTGACTCCATCACTGCCTAAAAGACTTAGGGTCCTTCTGTTGTTGTTGTTTTTTATTAATAAATGCACCCAAACTGTATTATTACTCTTGGTAGTGGGGGAAATGTGGACGTCTCTGAAGCACCTACAGAGCCATTATTTGTAATGTAAGCGATGATAAGATACCCAAGCCCCACATCATCTCATCCCTAGTACACCAGTTTTACTGCTTTTTTAAAAGGACGCATTAAAAGGCTATATACTAAAAAGAAAACAATGTTGCTTTTTATGAGTGATATATGAGTGATATTAGAGTGATCTAACTTTGCTGCCTAATATTTTGATATTTTTTTCACTTTCCTCATAGACTCTGCCTCAGCAATATGCTGCTCATTATTTATTTATTATCAGATGATGAAATTATACAGTGTTATTATTATATAAACAGCCTTTAGAGCTTTTACAGTGAAGAGAATAAGATCAAATAGGAAAATACTTTAATAATTATTACTACTGCATGAGTAACTTTGACATCAAAGTACGGCACTGCAGAGACCACAGGTCCAGCTCAGAGGATTCTCAGTCCATTTACACCACTTTTGCTCACAGTAGATCTTAGCATATCAATTCTGTATTGAGAACACTGTGCTGAACTTCTGATCAATACAAGCAATATTAAATTAGGATAATATACACGCATGTCACTCTATCAAGTCTCATGACAGTCAGTGGGGTTTACTCCCAGGTAAGTGTGAGGATGAGTAGCCTCAGAGCCCCATCCTAGGTAGGTCTCCTCAGAAGTAAGCCCATGATAGTCAATGGGGTTTACTCCCAGGTAAGTGTGAGGACCGTGCAGCCTGAGAGCCCCATCCTAGGTAGGTCTCCTCAGAAGTAAGCCCATGATAGTCAATGGGGTTTACTCCCAGGTAAGTGTGAGGATGAGCAGTCTGAGAGCCCCATCCTAGGTAGGTCTCCTCAGAAGTAAGCCCATGATAGTCAATGGGGTTTACTCCCAGGTAAGTGTGAGGATGAGCAGCCTGAGAGCTCCATCCTAGGTAGGTCTCCTCAGAAGTAAGCCCATGATAGTCAATGGGGTTTACTCCCAGGTAAGTGTGAGGATGAGCAGCCTGAGAGCCCCATCCTAGGTAGGACTCCTCAGAAGCAAGCCCATGATAGTCAATGGGGTTTACTCCCAGGTAAGTGTGAGGATGAGCAGCCTGAGAGCCCCATCCTAGGTAGGACTCCTCAGAAGTAAGCCCATGATAGACAATGGGGTTTACTCCCAGGTAAGTGTGAGGATGAGCAGCCTGAGAGCTCCATCCTAGGTAGGACTCCTCAGAAGTAAGCCCATGATAGTCAATGGGGGTTTACTCCCAGGTAAGTGTGAGGATGAGCAGTCTGAGAGCCCCATCCTAGGTAGGTCTCCTCAGAAGTCAACGGCTTCCTCCCAGGCAGGTGTGGCGGGGGGGGGGGGAGGAGCGGGGCCTGGGTGCTTGCCTTGATGCCCTCAAGCCGGGGCAGGGCGTAGGAGGCGGTGCTGGAAGCGGGGGCGTCCCGGGCGGCGTCCGGGGAGTCCGGTGCGGGGTCCGGGTCTTCGGCGCTGATGTGCACGAAGAGGAGGAGGCCGAGGACGCTGAAGACGTAGAGGTGGGCGAAGACCATGAGCACCATGAAGTAGGGCCTGGAGCAGACCGCTCTGCGCCCCATGGGGGGTCCTGGCAGCAGCGGGGGGTCCTCGTCCTGCCCCGCCGTGGCCGCCGCCACCGCCGCCCCAGCAGCCGCCGCCATCCCGGGCCCTGCAGGCCTCCAGCGCCGCACCGTCACCACGGCAACCGCACCGCCGACAGCGGCGGGAGGGCGGCCGGCAGCCTCTCCGTCACGCGGGGCCTCCCAGCCAAGGAGGAGCAGCAGCACTGCTCGCGCCCGCAGCCCCGAGACACACCGGCGCCATCTTCCTTGCGGGCGCCTTCGCCCCGCCCCTCTTGCAGAGCAATGGAAGCGACGCCATCTTGAATAAGGGCAAAGAGCACCGAAATGGGCGCCATCTTGGTTAAGGGCGTGGCTTCACGTGAGGCGGAAACGGGAGCCATGATTGATAAGGGCACGAGCCAGACCACGTGATGTTTTGTTTTGTTGCACGTGCGGACTGAGCACGTGCGTTGCCACCTTCTCTCTCTCCCCCCAAGAGAGTGCAGGGACCTTGTCCTCCTTTCCAGGACGCGTCCTCTGCTCTGTCCTGGAAAACCTTTTTAAATTAATAAAGTAGTCAGTACTAATTTTAAATTAAGAAGTTGTAATATTAATTTACTCATTCATTTAAAAAACAAGATGCAATATTTTTTTAATACTAAATTAATAAAAATAAACCAATTAATAAGATGTAACATTTTAAATAAGTTGTAGTAAATGTAAATGTAACATTTTAAAATTAATAAGCAAATAAAAAATAATAAATTAATAATATAAAAAGCAAAATAAATTAATGATAGATTTTAAATCAAGTAATAAATTAATAAGATGTAATGGTTTTAAATTAAGTAAATAAAATTATTAATATAATTAATAAATGGTAATTTAATAATTTAAATGGTATTAAATGGTAATAAATGGTAATTTAATAATAGTGTTTAAATTAACCACATGACATACCATGAGTGTTTTTAGTTTTTATTGCATCACATCCTATATTTTTCTTGGGTGTCCTACTTTTTGTCCTCTTCTGCTTATGACGCTGCTTTAGTGACCTGCAATACATTCTCAGTAGCCCACAATCGTTTGCTACTCATCTCGCCTACACTGGCCTTTTATTTACTCTCTTCTGCCTTTTTTTCCTCCTTAGAACAAACCTTTGCCCGGATCTGCACTTCCTCTAAAGCGGTGGTTCTCCACCAGGACAAGGACTCCTCTGGCACATCGAATCCTAGAGTTGGAAGGGACCCAGTGGATCATCTAGTCCAACCCCCTGCCTGAGATCCTCGTCTTGCGGGCATCCGGGTCTCAAACCCTGGCCTGCTGATTAACAGGCACAGTGTCTTAACCACTTGTGCCACCAGATGAAGAAGTTGTCATAAACCACATGCAACCCTCCAGGCCCCGCCCACACAAACACACAATGAAATTCTTTATTAGAGATGCATTATTTATTGAGATTGTGTTGTTGATTGAGGGTGGTGGTCGTCCATTCTCTGCCCTTTGGGAAGGTCCAAGGGGAGCATCTCCTACATAGGCAAAGATGGCAGAGAATGGATTCCCCAAAAGCAATACTTCAGCCCTCGCACGTGGTGGATAGGAGAATACTTACTCTATGAAACACTGGCAGGGATCAAAGTTTCACTTTTTTCATGTTTTCTGTTTTGCTTTGTGTTTGCTTTTTCTGTGGGTCTTGCAAACCACTTCAGAAAACAGGCTGGAAACCAGTCATTGAAATGGAATCTCTTCAGAGTTTGTCCTACATGGCGGCAGTGTCTGCTATAGTGCTTTAAACTGTATAATTTACACAAATTAATCACTCCATATTGTACTGTAATTTGGTACCAAAAGGGAGGGAATCTAAACCTGGCCAAAATATTGGATTTGTAAATGGTTACACATCCCAATCACAGAAGCACCAAAATCCACTTTAGAGACTCCAAATTTGCTCTTGAAATAGGACAAAACTTCTATTCAGAGAAATTCTGAAAACAAATTTACACTTGGTAGATTAAATTGTTGAAATGTACGTAATTCATGTATACAAAACATACAAAACTTTCAAAGTTGTGTTGTCCCTGACTAAGCCGAGAACGTGTCCTAGCCCACCACTGGCAGCCTTTCAGCTTTAGGATGTTTAACAATTTTGGAGAAAAGGTAATTTCTCCTCACACAGAAGAAGCTGCACCTATTGAAATTCCTTGCTCTGCACAACTTTAAAGAGCCCTAAAGATAAAAGGTTGCCCCCTTCCTCCCATCTTAGCAGCATATTGGAAGTACACAACTGACACAGCCAAGGATGTGGGTCGCACAGTGATTCTTCCTTTTTTTGGAATAAACGTACAAATAGTTGATTACACTGAAAGACTACAAATAGTTGATTACTGAAAGATTGAAAAGTACAAATAGTTGATTACACTGAAATAGTTGATTATTCCCGTGTTGGCCAGTTCCAACCACTTTAGAACCTAAACATTCCCATCTCTCACTTGCCCTTTTCTCATGGGAAAAAACCAACAAGCGGGTAGGAAAAATAAGACACAGCACATGTTTAAAATTAGAAATTCACAATTTATTTCAAATAAACAATTAGGGGGACCTCAAGTGCGCTTTTCTTTGCCCCATTCCCTCCTGATGCCGGAAAAATGTTGGCAGTTTTCTTGAGATTGCTCCCCCCATACTTCAGTGAGGAAGAGAGCAAAGGCAGCCATGAGAATGTAGCATTCTGCATAATTAGAAAAAGCTCCCATAGCAGAAAGCTACTACCTGAAAACGTGGAACAGTCCAGACTTGAGTGAGCACATGAGAGATACTAGAAAAAAAGTATTTGAGAAATGAAGATTTTAAATTCAGACAGTGCAATATTATGGATACAAGTCTCCATTTCTTCCTGTAGCACTAGCATGACACACTGTGCAGAACAGCTGACATGCAGTTTAAGTTGTCAATAGAAAGTTAGATGCTACTTCAGGAGAAACAAGTGTTACCAGAGAGCAAGTCGAACTCTGGGAATTCCCACCTATTTGAACCACTTCTTTTAGTGTCTTCATGCAAGTTTCTCAACTGCACCAAATTCTTACTCCCCAACAATATTTTGTCATCTGAAAGCCTCCAGTGTTCACTGTCTGGAAGTTGGTGCAGATGTATAGCTATAGCTGTTCTGATCACTTTATAAAGAAAACTAACTGCAAGTCAAGCCCAAATAAGATGAACAATGGAATCAAAAGTGATCCAAGCCCATACTGGAAAGAAAGAAAGGTGAGAAACAGCTGCCAGGCTGGGTTAGTTCAAGCACGGCAGAAGAAAGAGAAAGAGGAAGACAAATGCTCCAAGGAGGAAACGTTAACCTACAACCAAAAAGATATGGTGTACATTGGGCTCCAAATATCATTTATGTTTCATTGCTTTCTCATCATCCCAACCAGCTTTCTACAGAGGTACAACCATTTCCTGAGAAAGGAGATCTTAAGTTTTACTGTAGGATAATGCTGCAAAGATACTAGCCTCTTCTTCCAGAAAACGAAAAAGGGCCCATATCTGGAACATAGCCTTTGCCTATTGATGGCAAAATCTGAGCACCATGAAATTCTAAAAACAGGATATGCTGGATAAAGGATTTTTATCCATGTGCTGGTTTGTCAACTATTTGAGATTAAATAAATTTCCACGTAAAATTGACACTTCCTGTTCTAAAATGTTAGCTTGTGATATAACATATGGTGTGAACATCACATTTAAATGCATTTTATGGGGTTGGATCCATTTGATCTAGTTGTTAACTGTGGAAGCTACAAGTTTAAACGTTCATTTTTAACACTGAAACTATGGATTTAGCTATCATATTCTTATTCAACCTTCTGACTACTATCAAAATCAGCCAATTGCAGTTAGGGGTCAGATGTGACAGGTTTCACAAAACACCTTTTGGGGCAGGACAGTTCTGATCTACAGCTTTAATAAGCCAGACTGCTCACTTAAATTTGAAAACTTTACATATGCTCATTTCCTTTTAAGGCAGAGAACTGAGTAAGCAAATTAGATCAGCTCAGTTATTCAACAGCAGAAACTAAGTCATCAAAAGCTATACTCTCTGGCAGGTCTCTTATCAAGAGGCTGATCTTTATCCAACTCTAAGGTGGTAATTCTCTGTCGTCTTGTATATTTTGCACTATTTCTCAAACCAACAATCGAATGAATGTTAACATACTCTGTAGGAAATCAATGCATACACTGAACTAGCCCTAAAAAATCTGTTTCTATATATCAAGGCCCAGATGTGGACTTCATGCAGAGAACATCAACAGCCAAGAGAAAACAATCACACAATCCCTGCTTCCAGCATTTCAATAAGGTGCCAGAAAGACATGGGTTAGAAAGGAAAACATCCCATGAGGTCAACATGCTGTCAGGTACAAGAGGGCTATTTAAAGATCAGTGGAATAGAAAGAGGGTGAATAGAGCAGGAAAGCAAGAGGAGAAAATATTTGGTGAGGAGGAAGAGGCTTTCTTCCATCCTCCACTAGGCAGACTTATCCTAGTGTCTCCTCCCCAAGCCCTACTTGGTTAATCTGGCTAGGAAAGGGTCCTACTAAAAAGGTCCTACGGCTGTTTTACTAAAGGGAATAGGCAGGTGGTGGGCATTATATTTTTATGTGAAGTGCGTGAGGTAGTAGTAGCGGCTGAACAGGAAGGGGGTTGCATGGCAGTCTGGCCCAAGAGTTAGGACAAAACCCCAAACATTAATAAAATTATTCCCAGAGGCCAGAACGCCAGTGCCATAAGCACAGAACAACAATCCTATGTTAATTCTGATCCTATGTCAATTGGTCAAATTCAAAAGGTCAGGCACAAATAAAAGCTCAGTGCAACATTGTTGACCATAATTGTGGCAAAAAAACAAAGAATCAGAACAATTACAGGAAGCCAGATGCTCTGTATTCCAACTCCGTAAGGCCAGGCATCTTGGCCTATATATACACCATATACACCTTGCACAGCAGCTTTTGCATGATTATTTTGAAGTAGCCTCTTTGTAACATGAATGGAGGAAGTGGTGACATCCAACACATTCAGGAGGTCAGAGTTGCTGTCAGAGTAAGCCAACTCATGAACCTTAAAATATTCATGTGCACCACTGCTGCCAATTGTGCTGGTTGTTTTTCAGCCAGTAGCGGAGAAGTCTTTGAGGCAGTGGTGTAAATTTGCTGGTGACGCTTGTTTCTAAGGACTTCTTCGGCTGCCAAGTTTTGGATCAAGGATCATGTTCAGGGTAACAGCTTCTCTTCAGTACACAATGGGGAAGTTTGGTGTTGTCAGGGCAAGAGGGATCAAGCTCAGTGTATCACCTTGTAGCCATGTAAAGGATCAGGTTGTGCATAAGCAAGCTGCACAACTATACAAGGCATGAACAGGAACGTGGCTTGCTCTACTGCTCTCAAGCAAAGCCAGTGCTTCTTGTTATGCTATCAAGAGCTGAGATTGTGCACCCATGACCCATCAAACATTTAAATTTTGGCAGAAGGGAACAGTCCAGAGAAATAAAGAAAAACAAATCCATGCAGAAAACAGTTTCATGAATGAGGAGCTGCAAGATCAGAAGTGTTTCCAATGCTGCCCTGAGCTTTATCCTACAGCCTCCCCCCCCCCCCACATAGCCAGAAAAAAACAGGAGACAGAGCCACTTGCTTGTATGCCGATTCCTGGCCACACTGTTGTCTCCTGGCCTAGGCACTGCTCGTCTCATGCAGTCACAGGGCAAGCGATACAAAAAGTGCGCAGAAGAGATGCTAGCAGAAAGATAGCTGGGCTATTTCATAACCTTCAGTGAGAAAAGAAGATTCAGGGTGCAGAGAGGAGAGGCAGCCATTAAAGTTTACAAGCAGCTTATTAAAAAGGAAACACACTCCAATTTCAATTTATTTTTAAAAAGGGGGTTGTGTTATTCTAGGGTTTGTTTTGTATCATGGTACAACCATTGAAAATTACATAAGTATTCATCTAACACTATTAACAGCCATTCAGGAAAATAAAAACAGAACTCCCGCCCAGAACAATCCAAGAGCTGGGAGGAGAACGTCCCAGGAAAAAGGTGCCAATCTGAACTCCAGCCTCTAGCCTGGCAGAAATGAAAAGCAGAAAGAGAAGAAAAACTGAAGCCTAAGCTGTGGTGCTATCTTGTGTCTGGTGGACAAGCGGAGGGTGCAATATTGTCCTCAGCCCTTCACCGTGGAGGGGTTGGTTCCAGTTTCTCATCACTGTTCTGTCACCGTTCTCACTGCCACCTTGCTTGTTGCTCTCACCCCTGCATCCAACTTCTGCTCCTTTATGTATCATGGAAATCTTTCAGCAGGGTCCTCCTCCTCTGCTCAGCTATGTGCATCTGATTCTCCAAGTCCTAGGAGGGGGGAAAGGAAAACAAGAGGTACAGTAGAGTCCCCATTATCCTGCATTCCACTTTGTCCAATTCAGCCAATGATGTATCCTGCATGTGTCTGCATCATGCTGTTTTGCCCACTGTTTTATATCACACACCACCACACCAAAAGGGGAACAGGCTAGCACTGACATCTCACTTGCACATGGATCGGCTGCTCTGGCAATTTCACATGAAGGAAAACACAGCATGGATCAGTGGCTAGAGAAGACTGATCAGTGGGGTATTAGTCTGCATGCTAGAGCTGCAGTGGAGGTAAAAGGGGGCGCAAAAGCCAGAGATTTTTTCAGAATAATTTCTCTGCTTAACAAAGCAAAAGCTTTGAATGAGTCTTGTGTTAACACCTTTCCTTGCATCTTTACACTCTCCTCTCTGGATTCATTTTGTTATGTTCAGTACAGTTATACAGGGACAAATAAAAAGATTGCTGTTGTTGACTAGGAGATATTTGTGTAGTTTAACATCAGTGTCTGCTCTCAGCCAGTGGAGTTTCTTGAACAAACCTGCCATTTTACAATTTGTTTTGAATCCCCACTCAGGTTCCACATTGGTCAACCTTTATGATAACTGGACCACCTATCAGTTCCATTTGTATCTGTAATTACCACTGTAATGTGCTTACAGTGTCCCGATTGCTACATGCTAAACAAGTTGAAGCTTCCAAAATTACTTACCCCTCTGTCATAACTGTCTGCTCTCTCCACCTTCCATGAAAGATTTTCTATTTCTGCTTCCAGCTGAGCCTGTTGGTATTCAAACTGGGGAAAAAATGAAAAACAAATTTTGGGGATGAACTGATACGGGAAGAGCTTCCAAATCTAATGCATTCATCCAGTCTGATTCACCAAGACAGTTGCTGCTGCCGTCACTAGAATGTGCTTCACGGTAATGAAGTGAAAAAAGAAAACCAAGATTGAGATGCACGAGTTCCAGTAGGTAGAGGGCCAGGTTTGCACAAGTATGAAATGACAAACACCAGAAAGTTGCTGAACTCAAGACAAATCCTAGTTATTTTGGACCAGTCCAGGAGAGGAATCAGTGTTCAGTCATTCTAGCATTGACTGAGGGCTCAACAGACCAGTCTGTGGCCCCACCATTGGATAATCCAATCTCATCCTCCACTTAATAATTCATTAAGAATTATTGAATTATCAGGTTAAAGATTTAAAAAAGTTTGTTGATACAAAAAATGTTAACACTTCAAAAAGAAAGCAATAAATGACATTTTTATTGAACTACATTAATTCCCTGTTATGGGCTTAATAGTGTTTTTACAAAACAGCAAGTTTGGAAGTTAAAGCTATGCATGGGGAAAAGACGGACTGGGGGGGTTCCCTGTTTGGATGAGCAGCAAAGATGCTGATCATAATCAACATATATATTTTTTATTGATACTCCCCAAGAATTAGTTATGTACAGGAGATCCAAGTACTCTCCCATTCTGGTGTGTTTAGGTTATGAAAGACAGATTAGCCCAGCTCTTGCCAACCTTGCATTTTGAAAGCATGTAAAAGCAAGTAGATAAATGGGTGAGAAGGTAAATAGCGTTCCGTTG
This sequence comes from Cryptoblepharus egeriae, assembly GCA_030015325.1. Taxonomy (NCBI): domain Eukaryota; kingdom Metazoa; phylum Chordata; class Lepidosauria; order Squamata; family Scincidae; genus Cryptoblepharus; species Cryptoblepharus egeriae. Next base: position 19,141,307 of record JAREYC010000002.1, read on the forward strand.
ATCTCAGCATATGTCATGCTGGCCACATGACCACAGAAGCATCTTTGGACAATGCTGCTCTTTGGCTCTGAATCAGGGATGAGTGCCGCACCCAGCAGCTGTGGCTGGTGACTGTACATGCAGCAGGGCAACCAGCAGCCAGTCATGGCTGGCAGGGCAACCTGCTAGGGACCTTTCCCTTACTTTTTTAAAACAAAAGACAGAAGCAGAAGTCTTACCAATTTCTTCCTGGAGCCAGATTCCATGTAGTAGGCATATGGATATGTGTACTGTAGCGTGTAACGACACTGGGGAAAAAAAGATAGTTCATGCTTAGATCATGATAAATCATTCCTGATGGTCAGGGCAGTTCAGCAGTGGAATAGATTGCCAAAGGAGTCTGTGGACTCTTCTTCCCTGGGGATCTTCAAGCAGAGGCTTGATAAGGACCTGTTGGAGATGTTCTAGGAGGTTGCTGCTAGAGGGAGGGGGTGGACTAGATGACCTATAAGGTTCCTTCCAATGTCATAATCCTATGATTCATGCCTGCCTGCCTCCCATTCTTTGGTTTTCTCCAAATACTAGGATTAACAGAATTAATTTGTTAATAATTACAGTGGTACCTCACTTAACAAGCACCTTGCTTAACAAGTGTTTCACATAACAAGCAAAAATTTCCAAGAAATCTTGCTTCTCATAACAAGTTTTACTTCACTTAACAAGCAAGCGTGCTATGGGAACGCATGCTATGCAGCCCTGCCCCGCATTGAGGCTCTTTAAAAGGGCTGCTGGGGCAGCTGCCCCTAAATGCCCCCAAGTGCCCCCATCGACCACCTTGAACCTCCAGCAGCAGCCCAGGTAAGCCTGCCAGGAAAGTGTCTTTGATTGCAGTCCTAACTATGTCTACTCCTCCTAACTATGTCTACTCAGAAGTAAGCCCCATTGTGTTAAATGGAGCTTACTCTCCGGATAGTGTCTTTGACTACAGCCTCTTAACCATGGCTACCCAGAAGTTCAATGGGGCTTACTCCCAGGAAAGTGTCTTTAGGATTGCAGCCTAAGTAGACTTCATAGGATCATGCACATTGAATGCATGTTTTGAATTCAATTCCAGTGTTCTGTCATCATTTTTACATCCAGTTAATATTTTTATATGAATATTTTTGGGGTTGTGGAAGAAATGGTCTGAGTTTCCATTATTTCCTATGGGAAAATCCGCTTCACTTAAAGAGCGTTTCACTTAAAGAGCGTTTCACTTACAGAGCATGCCTCCAGAACGAATTAAGCTCTTTATGTGAGGCACCACAGTATACCCACTTACAGCAACAATACTAAGCAATACCCACTTACAGCAACTTACTGTAAGCAATACCCACTTACATTTCACTCAAGCTGTGTAACGGGGACACGGCTGCTTAGAGGAGTTGTCAGTAAAACAATGCAAAATGAACTGCAAGTCAGGGTGAGCTTTCTATGATTTGTGGTACTTGACCATCAGGAAGCTGCATTTATAAAAAAAATAAAAGCTGCCAAATATCCTTCTTCCCAACAGCCTCAAAGAAGTTTGGCAAGAAAACCCATCCCTAATTCAGACCTTGAGTTGCATCAATCCAAAACAATAGTTTGGTTATAGCTTGCTGTTTAGACCAAGTCTCTTGCTAAATTTTCAGGATAAAGAGTAGTAACCATGAGTATCAACAAAAGCCATGAGTATTTGTTTGCATTCAACCCTGCCCCATCAACCCCCGTTTTTGCAACTGACCAAAGCAACGCTCACCTTAGCAAGTAGTTTTGCTGCATTCTGGAGATACTGCCAGTCTATCCACGTTCCCAAATTGTTCATCACTCTTTCCTGTATTTTCTCTTGAATTCGCTGGTATGTCTGTGCCTCCAACTGTAAGCTCTTGTTGTGGTTCTCCCACTGCAGAAGTGAAGAGAGGAGTGTGAGAAACTACAAATCACACATTTTTTGAGAAACATAAATATGGGCAAAGGCCAGCAAACTAGAGCAACTCAATAAAAAAGTTTGAAATCTTTGAACCATATTTCAATTCTAAATCGGTTAAAAGAGGTAGTAAATGCAAATACATCTCAGCCATTTGCTAACAGCACCTCATTATCTTTTGGCAATGGGCCCTAAAGGAAAAAGACAATTCCACTCATTTTGTGTTTAAGATGAACTCTCAGATGAACAGAATTCAATTTGTCAAAACACAAAACAAATATTGAAAAGTAAACATTTTCATGGAAAACAGCTAAAAAATTTAAGAACGATCACTTTTAAGTTTCCAAAAATGTTCTTAGTGTGGACAGCAAGTTGTGGAACTGACTTCTTTCCTTCATTTTTATCCTGTCATTCTGCCGTGGGTAACATGTGAAGCATGGATGTTTGTGACATCACAGTTTTTTAAAACCCCTATGTCGCATCCCTGTCACCACCACCCACCCACCACTGAATGACCCTTATGTCACATTTTGCGGTAGTCTCTCTAGAAAATGGTGGGGGGGGGGGGGGCGTGGCAAAGAGCAGAAGTTAGTTGCCAAAAAATGTGACATTCAAATGCTGCTGAAGTAGTCATTTCCCAAAATAAAGGAGAACAAAGACAAAAAACATTCCACCACCATCATACAAAAAAATTCTCTTATATGTAGCCTTAGATAACATCTGGTGGTACACAAGCATATAGACCAGGGGTCTCCAAACCCCAGTCTTAGGACCAGATACAGCCCTTGGTGAGCCTCCTTCTGGCACTCAGGCAAGCCCTGTAATTCTCCAGAGGCAAGGGGAGTTGTGCTCTCCACACCTTGGAAGGGTATTTTGAGAGGTGGGGAGGCTGCACACACATCCTCTCAGTGTGTATGAAAGTGGTTGTGAACTGGTTTTAAGATCATCCTGTGTGTGTTGGAAAGTGTTTATGGACGAATTTGAATTTATTCATTCACAAGTTGTGTCACTAATATATTCATTTATGTAAATATATTCAAATTTGAAATGTAAATCAATTCTTTTTTCTTCTGACTCCCAACACAGTATCAGAAAGATGATGTGGCCCTCCTGCCAAAAAGTTTAGAGAAGCATGATGTAGACAAAGCCTGATCAATGAAGTCACTAGTGCACTTTAAATTTCCCTCTTCCAAGTTGGGATTTTTGGAATATCAGCACCAAAGCTGATGAAAAAAAATAATCAGTATTTGTGGTGGACAGGTGATTTTTTGTTCTGTGTGACTACAAACCTATACTGAAAGATCATGCCTTGTGGTTACACACCTCTGAACTTAACTGTTAGCTTTAGGAAACAGAGTACCAGGACTAGTAAAAATTTTGCTCAAGCACATTGACATATTGCTGTTAGTCGGAGTTGGCTGTACTGAAAGGGGCTGACTGCAAGTCCTGCTCTGGATAATCCAACCTGAATGAAGTATGCAACACCCAACAAAGATGTAATAAGCACATATCTTACTTGTTGACCAGGTTGAGTGCAGAACTGATGTAATGACCTAATGCTCATTTAAGTGTAAATGGAGAGTTGAAGATCTCACTGCCTAGCACAAGCAATTCACTGTCAAACATTTAAAGCAAGTTAACCATTACAGCATCAGCAGGAATGTTCTGGAAAGGAGCTTGCATCTGGAAGGGATGCAGGAGAAGGAGTCTGACTTCTGAAACTACCAAAGGTTCAGAATTTTTTATTCAATGAACAGTGTCTCACACAGTCTAGGTCGGCATTAAACTTGGCACAAGGCAGGGTGCATGAAAAAGGCTACAGTTGGCTTTGGCCGAGGCGATGGCTCCTACCCTTTCAAAATAGAACAAGTACTTCTTAAGAGCCTCCCTGGCTTGTGCTTGCTGACTCTGGTTTACAATGTCAGGATTCTCTTTGTACCGACTGCATTCGTAGTACTCGCTGCCGTGGGTCTTCCAGTCTCCCAGACACATCCAGCAAAAGTCTGTAGGATAGAAGGAGGCTGCAAGTTACTATACAAGGCATATGAAAAAGCAACTCTTCTCTCCAAGTGACAATGAGTTCACTGAATTAGAAATATTTTAATGGGCTAGTTGGATCATATACAAAGCAGAAAAAATATGTTCTGCTACCAAGTAAAAAAATATCTGCTGCAGTCTGCTTACCATGCTTGCATTTGGAACATTGCTGGAAGAGAAGAGGGAAAGGGGGAAGCATTAAAAATGAGCAGACAAAATATTTAAGTTTAAATTAAAAAATATTTTAAAAGAACCATGCTCTTGTTCCACAGCAGCTCACCATGTGATTGCAGCCACCATTCTTTTCAATACAGATATTGCACTTTGGACACTGGGAAGAGAAGTAGAAATAGAATATATATTATACCTTTTTGCATGTTAAGAATAATTTCCATTAACACCTCTCCACAATTGTTGTCACGTACTCTTGTTCTTCTGCTTTCCACTCAGTTTATATCTCAAACAAGGAATAGGATTATTTAGGATTGCTCCATCAAGGCTCTATTTTTGGCTCCAGTTTTTTAAAAAATAAAGCCAAAACTCCAGCAGTGGCCTATTGGCCGGTAATGTTGCCTGCTTTCCCATTGGTAAACTATTCATTGGGAACCTGTGCCTCCGACTGAGTGATAGGGTGACAAGTAGTTGTCACCTGGGGAATAAAATGGGACTGGGAAAGAAGATGGTCCATTTCTATTTCCCACTGCCTTTCAGTATGTCCAATAAAAACAACGGCACAGTGAGGAACAAGGAGAGTACATATCTGCAGTAGGTCATCTACTGTTATTGTCTAGTGCTATTTAGCAATTCCCAGCTGCCTATGCACCCCCCAGTGCAGCCACACAGGGCACATGGATGCCCAGAAATTATACAATGGCACTGGGGGAAAAAGATGGTTTATGCATCATTTATCATTCCCTGCATTCTTCTTCAACACCACAACTAAAATGGTCCTCAAAGCATGATTCACCACTCCTGAGCTGCTATTTAAGTTTTTGCTCCAGGTTTTTCATCTCTGATTATTTTAATTCACAGCAAATAGAGAAATGAAACAGAGAGTTTGATCAACACTTCTACTTCCTCCTTCCTCCTCACTCTTTTATCTCCTTTCCATTTTACATAACTTTATCATTGGTTTGCCTGTGATGTGATGCATGGTGAAAAGGGGTGGAACAACAGACATTAAATATGGTGTACACAATTACCAGCAAAAGTATTTATGTACTGCTTTTCAACTAAAACTGCTTTTAGTTTTTGTGAACTAAAAGTTCACTAAGGCCCATATCCTAAAGTCAAATTAAGCCCTTTGCTCTGGAACAGTTAAGGTGACTTTCCATAAGATAACACAAGGACTGCGTGGAACTGTAGCTGCTCTGGATTTTGCCCAAGTGACAATGTATTTTACAGGAAAAAATGAAATAAATGGCTCCCTGTCTCAAAAGGGCTCACAATCTTAAAAAAAGTATTAGTACAGAAAAATTAAGTACATCAAGTTCTCTCTAGTCACACATTTTGAACACAATGCACAAGCTGTTGAAAAGTTTAAGAGTAATCATTAAGCTATGTTACCAACCAAAAAAAGCAGTATGACATATCTTGCTGCTCAGCCCCACCTTCGGCCTCTCAGGACGAACAACATTATGAAATGCAAGACCCCTTCTCCCCCACACACTTACATCTTTAGTGTGAGCACTGATGTAGTTAGCTGTTTCAGAATCATCTGCACACTTGGTGAGCCATTTCCGGATGGTGGCACAGTCTGTGGGAGCATGGTACATCTGCCGACACTTGAAACTTAAACAAAGAAGCAAATATGTCCACTCTCCCAAATTTTTTGTGTACTTAGCCAAAGATTTGTAGCATTGGGGGGGACACCCATATATGCAGGGCTGTGTGCAGTCTGCGATTCTCCACATTTACTGGATAGGCCCACATGTATCACATGAACAGGCAGAAAATTGGCATTACATGCCTAAGCCCAGATAATTTATACTTTTAAAAAAATTGCTGGCCCCAATGAAAAGCAAGTTTCCAACCCTTATATGTGCAAACACAAGCTTGAAAAATGCACAGGCAATACTATATGCCAAAGGGAATAGCTGAGTAGGATTTTCAGGAATCAAGATAGCTGAGTGACAATTCCACTGCTTTGTTCTCTACACAGCATGCCTCCCTGGGAGGACTTGGAGAAACAGGATTGCTAAACATATAAACATGCTACTATGTGTACATAACTTGTGGCAGGACACACACAGACATTTTTCATACTAATATGTCTTTGGGGAAAATTTTGCAATCGTGTCTGTTGTGAAATAAAGCTTGTATTGCAAAAGGGTAAAAACTAAAAGAAACCAAATATGCTTTCTTTGTCTAACTTCTACAGATGATGGCATTCTATGTAACTCAGTCCAGAACTTCACAGCTCTCACACATTGTATAAACAGCCCTACTCATTCACAACAACATATTGTTCTTGCATATTGCATGGAGAAGTGCTGCCCCTATTCAAAATGAGAGAAGGCCCTGGGTACAGTGTTTGCACACAGAAAAATCTCTCTCCAACTCTATTACAAATCCCTCTGACTCTGGGCAAGAAAAGTTGGTTTATGCTTCAGCATGGCTTTTACTTTAATCCCTGCCTACTCCTTATCAGGGAAGGACCAGCACATGGTGACTTCAAGCTTGCTAAGCTTGAGTTGCTTTTGTCTGAATGCTAAACAACCATTTTGAGTCTCTCTCTAGGCCAATGGTTCTCAAAGTGGGGGTTGCAAGTTCATTCAAGGGGGATCATGAAAAGCTGGGCACTGCCATCTTGAAATGACTGCTTTCCTGGGAATAAGTCTCATTGAACACAATAGGACTTACTTCCAAGTAGACATGAAAGAGCTCAGTATGTTACTACCTGTTCGAGGAAGTAATATCTCAAGGCAATGATATAAGCATCTCAAGCCATGATATAACTTCCAGGATGTACTGGAAAGATTGCCATTCTGTTCCAGGTTGAAATGCTTGAGAACCATTGCTATAGGATAATTTCTATTTACTGCCAAGGAAAGCCCATGCCAGCTACACTTGTTTTCCTCAGTTAAAAATACAGTTTCACATCCTTACCAGAAAACTTCATTGCATCGATTGCACTGCACCCTACGGGCTTTGGGCTCCTGTACCTGTATGACCATAGGGCAGTCTGCACCAGGACAGAGCTGCAGCTGAAAATGGCTCTGGAAAAGAAGCACCATAAAATGACATTAGAAACTAGAGATTAGGAAAAAAAATAGTTCATATGTGTAAGATTCATCCCGTTACTCTAACACAGATTCTTCCAGCATTCTTGTCCCAAGAAACCTACCAGCCTGTCCTTCCAGACATTCAGGAAAGATGTAAAGCTTTTTAGTGCACTTGGGAGTTTAAAGTGTAATATGTAATAATAACCACTTTTTACTTCTAAGTCACTGTTTTATGAAAAGCTTTCCTCTTGGAACACCTAAAAGTAGCCCTATTCACCCAAAGAGTCTAATTTCTCCCCCCGCCTGTTACTGATGCAACACATTTTTGTTGCCAGTGGGGGAGCTGTTTCTTCCCAAAACTGCTATTATTGGCACCCGTTTCATTTACAAGCTACGCTTCCTGCTGGAGAAGGTGATAAGGTCTGTGGCATGCTGTGATGCATTAGGGAGGACAAAGAGTTCCTGGACAAGACGGAAAGAAAAGGAGACAGAAACAGGGGGTGTCTCTTGGGGATGAGGAAATCAAAGTTCACATGTGGATTAATGGGAACATGTGAAACAGAGAAACAGAAGAATCAGGAATTTTATGCCACTGGAGATGAACAAGTAATATCAGCCTCTTTCCATGGAGGACAATTCATGTCCATCTGGAATAGAACTGCTACCTTAAGAGCAAAAGGAAAACTCAGTTACCAATAAATGGGATGAACCTAAATGCTATGTCAAGAAGTAGATGTCTGACAGTGGTAGAAGACTGCTTACTGAAAGAGAGAGTGTCAGGGGCAATGGAGATACATTGTTCGAAGAACCAAGCATTGAGAGGGTGTCAAATAAGGTTTTAAGGAGAACACCAATAAGCGTGACTGAGAAGAAGTCAAGAAAGATGCTGAGCAACATCACTGTAGCCCACACACAAGCTAAATTGTAACCAATTTGGCTTCATGAAAATCATGTTTGTTTAAAGATAGCAGGCCTCTAGGTCTTTGTGACTGCAGAATGTAACTGTAGCAGTGCCTGAAGTCACTGGAGAAGAATTTTGGAAGCCAAGCAGCACAACCTTGTTGCCCTCTACAGTTTCCCATCTTAAACCCACAGCTATTATTCCTTGCCCGCCTGCTCTCACTGGTTCCTTCATCCCCCTGATGAGACCTTTGCAAAATAAAATTTTTAAATCTGAAAATCCAGATCTAAGAACGTGGATAAATTCTACAAAGGCAACATAATGCAAATTCACCTATGTCTGTTATGTATAATTCCATGGCATGGAATGTATAAATCTTGATGGTAAACTATTTAGAAGCTCAATACCTCAATATAATCCCTGAAGAGGTAGCGTCTGTATTTGTCTTTCAGCTCCTCGCTAGGTAGCAACGGAAACACAAAATCTTCTGGGGTCCAGAGCAGACAGTCCTGAGCCATGCAGGACACACCTGTTAACAAGCAAGACAGAAAAATACTGCAGGTGAAATGGGTAATATTAAGTGAAAAGCACTTCAAAGGGATGGGTGTATAGTCCATAAAAATAAGGACAACAGAGCCTTAAGGCACTCTAAAGACTAACTGCTGCACATGCAGGGCTATTGGCCATGGGCAACTTTGCTGGGCCACGGACCACTTCGTGAAGTGTAATCCTCAATAGGCAGGTATCCAGGTATATTTATATACACATGGGTATAAAGAAAAAGTTGATAATGGTGTAAAATAAAAAAATACAAAAAGCCTCAGTGCAAAGCAGAATCTAAAGTTACTTCATAAATAAGTTTGAAATATAGCTGGCCTGGTGGACTAGATGGCATCAGGGACTAGATGGCAGAGTGCATTCCTATCAGTCTTGCTAAACCTCTTAACAGCTTTCAGTACCATCAGTGTCAAGTATCACCTGTTCAGTTTCTGCTCTGCTCTCTTTATGTACGTATATCTATTTCCCTTATCATATTGCTATGTTTTGTGTCTCAGTAACTAGATCCTCAAATTCCCTCCCACAAATTAGTTCTACATTTAAACTAAAACTTAAGTTAATAGTAGATTTAAATAAGACTGAAGTTAGACAACTATTAAAATCTAAGATAAGGCAAGGCAAATGTGAGACAGACAAAACAATCAGAAGTTAGACAAATTGTGAACACCAAGTAAAATATTAAATTGCCTTGAATTTATCACATCTACTCTCCAATTATAAAAAAATATGTCCTGTGAGAGAACCACCCAAAAAGGCACAGGACAATTCAAGGCCCATTAGGAGTGCGGGAAGTTGCAAGTATCAGCTAACACAGTGAGCACAAAGGAGAGAAGAGATGCCAATGTACCAAAAAAGGCCCCGATTGAGCCCTGAGCTCACCTACTCCGACTCCATCCTTGACAAGTACTGTACAGTGCTGCTCCCAGCAGCTACGGCAGAATTGGTGCTGACAAGCCAGAGACAACAAGTTTTCCTTTCGGACGAACTGCATACACACTGCGCAGTGCTGGGAGGAATGTACCATGGCCTGAGATGCGAAAAGGAAAAATAAGAACCAATTAAAATTATAAAATTTAAATGGTTTCCACTGGGTCTTCTGAGTGAAATCACTGTAGCCCTTATGACAATTTGGAGAGAAGTCTAGAGAAGTTGTGCTACAACTTTTTGTGTTGTGTCAGCTTCTATGGAAATGGCAACATGATCAGAATAAAGTGCAACACACGGCCACTTTTTATTTTGTACTGTACATTCACAGTTGCCTTTCTGGACCAGATATACTTACTACAAGAGAGCTCTCATTATTTCTGCTCACACAACATGTTTCCATTATAGTGCTCCTGTTAATTATTCCTGTTTTATCGCACATATTGTTTTCAGAATTGGATTGCTGTTCTGAATTTACACAGAGAGTGAATATAAGCAACAAATAAGGTTGAATTCTGCAGCCAGACTAAAAAGATGTCACTTCCTGACATACATGAAGCCTGGCGGGGTTCATGCCAGAAGCAACTCACTCACAAAACTCATGCAACTTATATTAACCAAAGTCCAAGCTTCCAGCTCATAATATAGATTTTCATGCTGTAAAAATTGTTCAGTATTGCCGTATTGCATGGCTGCTCCTAGAGAATACCACTAATAGTCTCAAGCATTGAACAAGAAATGGCTCAGCACAGTATTGGACTTTTAATACGGAGGGGGGGAATCCCAGCCCAGGTGTCATTTCTGGTTCTTGGGGACCCTAATTTGGCCTGTCTTCAATGATCCTTTGGCCCAGCAGAGGCTGTTGGAGACCTTGCAGTGACTATTTGTCATGACATCCCTAAGTGACCCAAGTGCATCAGTTCATTTCTCCATGCATTTCTGGGTTGGCTGGTACATTTTCACTGTGCAAGAGGTATGTGCCAAACAGTTTATAGTTCTCATGTGGTTGTACATGCCTGTATTATTGTTCTCATGTATTTTATAAATATCCTCAGTAAAATTCATTCATTCATATAAGTTCTATCTCTAATGTATTCATGTATATAAATTTATTCAAATTTGAATTGTAAATTAATTTTTTCCCAGCCTTGGTATAGTGTCAGAGAGAAGTTATGGCCCTTCTGCCAAAATGTTTGCCAGCCCAGATTTAATAAGAAGAAACAGTGGAGCAACCTTGATTTACCCCACAATCCAGTGTAACTACAGGAAGATGTAAGTGGCACTTACTCTGGATTGCTCTATACAATTCTCATAGGGGCACTGTAACTACGTCAGTGTAAAAGGTCCCGTAGTTACTCTGGATTGTAGTCATAATCTCTGCAAGTTCATCTGTGATCTTTATCAGAGCTCAACTCAAGCCTTCAACTTGTGTGTTCCATCCAGATATCAGCTCAAAGCATTCTTGAGTACAAAATCTCAAAATCTCATCCCAGAAAGAAAAGGATGATAAATTAAGGGAGTCAGGATGGTGCAGTAGTTAGGGAGGTGGACTGAGACCTGAAAGACCTAGATTCAAATCGCTCCATGGTCATGAAGGTTCCTGGGGTGACCTTGGGCCAATCACTCACTCTCAACCTCACAGGGTTATTGGGATGGGAGGAACTATAGCAGAAGTGTCCAAACTCTGGCCTGGGGACCTGATGCAGCCTGCAGTGAGCTTCAATGTGGACCACGGCAAGACCTCTCCATCCAGCCCCCGGGCAATCCCTGTAATACATTCCAATACACTCTTATATGTAAGTTTATTCAAATTTGAAATGTAAATCATTTTTCCAGCCCCTGACACAGTGTCAAGAGAGATGATGTGGCCCCCCTCCCACAAAGTTTGGACACCCCTGAACTAAAGCTATAAAGCTTAGGCATTTGTGTTGGCTTGGGAAAGGTAGGGAATGAATGAAATTTATAATCAGAATTCTGTATTATCCATCTAATCACAGCAATTCTTCTTACTCTCAACTTCCACAGGCAAGAATCAACTTCCAGGTGTAGCTTGTATCTAAAGAGGTGGTGGGGAAGCTGCTTTTTCAGAGATAGCAGTTTGGTAACAAACCAAATATTCAAGTTGGCCTACAGGTTCTCACAATGAGTTCATGTCAGAATTTTTCCAGATCACCAAGGGCCTCACATCTCAGAGATGTAGTAAATAGTCAGAAGAAGGAAGCAGATCATGAGACAAAACACCTGGTTTTCAGAGGAATTTACAAGGAGTTTTAGTACCAAGAGTGCCGGAAGAGTCTGTTACTTACATGTTTGGAAGAGGCAGGCTGAACTCGTGCTTCCACTAACAACTGGACAGAATTGGACTTGTGCCTGAAGCCAGAAAATAAAGGTAAACTATAGGTCAACATGGAGCCATGACTGTGGTATTGAGATCAAAATGCAGCTGAGGGTTTTAGTGAGAAATATATAAGCTTATCATGACCTTATTCAGGCTTAAAATTAGGGACAGTCTAAAACAGTAAAAATTGAATACTGTGAAACACAAAAATTGGGATTATAAAATAAGATGCAATATCATACTCACAACAAAGCAAGGTTGTGGAGCATCTGTGAACCATTCTAACTGTTTCTGACAGTGTTTCCAAGCCCCTAACTCTGCATGCATAGATTAAAAAAAATTAAAAATTTGAGAAGATAGCATTTGCTCAGTTCTGTTGGTTTAAGCTGCTATGGGGGAAAAACACTGGCTTTAAACTGCAAGGGAAAAAAATCAACAACTTTACCATGGTGAGGGGATGGCTCCAGGAATGCTTGTTGAGCTTCATTCTCATCAGGTGGGAACAACCATTATAGCAGCCTTACATTTCACTTCCTCTGTATCGGGTGTGTTTGGGATTTGCATTCATTGGATCAGGACTGGTGCTGTTGGATCGATTATGGTGCTGTTGCATTCCTCTCAGCTGGCCTTTGAAATGAACTGATGTTTTCTGCCTACTCTTGAGCAAATGCACTGTGGTGCTTTAGAGCACCATGTATTTTCCTTGCAGCTTCTGATCATGCTCAGAAGACTCTATAGTGGGTTAGGAGAATGCTATCTTCTCAAATTTTTTATGTTTTTTTTTTAGTTTGGCAGCATTAGGTTGATTCCAGTTGGCAATTAAAGTAGCATGTACATCTTAAACTGTTCCTATGAGTTTAATCAAGTAGTTGACTATAAAATTGTGCTCTTTGGGGTTTATATGGCTGTCATAGCCACATAGAAATATACCGCCTATATGATGTTAGAAATGCTTTAAAACTGATTAAAATGTTAATTTGGAATAAAAGCATACCACTGCTTTCAGACTGTTTTAGAAGTTCCACTGTTCCATAAAACTGTCCCCAAATGTGCCTGGTGCTTCATACCAGTCTATCCTTTCCACATGATCCACCATGCAATTCACTTTCTCCCATGAATCCCAATGCCATTGAAAACTGAGAAACATCAGACATGCTACAATGCTAGCACAACAAAAACAAAAATACTATTCTAAGGGATTGTAAAACAAACAATAGTGGTGTTTGGTGTTGTAAGTCTTACAAACATGGAGCTAAAAAAAAAATTAAATTCTGATTTCATTCACCATAATGTGAAGATGGCCTTGCAAACCAGTTTACAGACATGAGCGTCTTAAGAAGCTTACTGTCTACAGAAGTAAGACACTGGAAGCTGCCATATAATCAAACAATTGGTCCATCCAGGTCTGTATTGTCAGATTCAGAGTATTTTCTCAAGGATTCAGATAAGTATTTTTTTCTTATTTCCTATTTCCAGTATCCAGGATACTGAACTTGGGGTCTTCTGCATACAAAGCATGTATTCTACCATTGAGCTATGGCCCTTCCTTATTTTAAGTCATGGAGATCGTTAAAAAAAATGGCTTTCTAAAAATTCAGTACAATTGTTATAGCATACAGCTATTTATAAACTTTATAAGATGTTATATGTTAATAGCATACAGCTATCGATTAAAAAATAGAAACCAAATAAAGAAATCTGCCCTTCCCCATATTTAATTATTTTACATACTGCCCTTCCGAGCTCAGGGTGGTATATATATAGCTCGTCCCTTCCATTTGTCCTCACAACAATCTGGTGAGGTAAGCAAGGCTGAACAATGGTGACTGGTCCAAAGTCACCTAGAAGTTTCATGGATGGGTGGGAATTTTAACCTGCATCTTCTTGGTCTAACTCCCAAAACACTACACAGAGGCATTTCTCTCTCTGAAACAAAAAAGGCTTCTTTAGATGCCTTTACAACAGTGGTATTCAGGCATTTCAGCCTGGGACCCCTTTCCACCTGTCAAACTTACCAAGATGCTCCTCCATGTCTACTTGAAAGTAAGTTCCACTGTGTTCAATGTGACTTAATTCCAGGAAAGCCAGAGTCCAGATTACATGATGGTGGATCCAACCCTCTTGGAACCCCTCTAAACTGAGGATGCAACCCCAGGGGAACCCCAGGGGGTCCCAACCCACCACTTTGAATACCACTGCTTTATAGGATTTGCAAACATCTCTACTGCATGTGCTTTCAAAAGGAAGGAAGAAGTCAATTTGCATACAAGTACAGATGAAACATATACTTACCTTTCCAAAATTTCTGAGATTTGCCAGTGGAAGCTAACTAATACAAGTTTTGCAACTGCATGGGACACCTAAAAAGAGGAAAATATACATATTTATAGATCAATGAAATGAACATTTTTACAATATCCAGTTAATGCAAGTATACATCTGTCTCCTCATAGAACAGGCCAATTTGTAGCCCTAATGGTAACTCATGAGAAAACACATTCATTTCTCCCATCATTTCTTCCAACACACAACTTGCAATTCAGATTTTCTCTAGGGTTTAAAGAGCACTAAAATAATGAGTGAATGCATTAAGAACAAGTATTATGGAACCTTAATTACTTATTTTAGCAGCAGCTGAACTGCAGGAGTAAAATTTAAAAAATATTTATGGGCACCAGCAGGCACTGCTTAACAACAAGCACTGAACTGCAGCAAGAAACAAGGGCAGAGTCAAACAATTAGCACCACCAGGCAGTAGTGGAACACCGGGGACCAGCAGGCAGTGGGAACCAGCAGTTACCAGGCATCAGCAGGCACTGAGGATCTCTGGTAGATACAGGGTACCGGGAGCCAAGTGCAACAGCAATTCCCTACCAGGGAGCATTGGACAACACACTAATAGGCACCTGCACCATTGGGCACCCAGCACCCTCAGGGACCAAATCAGTTCTCAGTGGATCTTTACATCACAGAAAGAATACACTCCCCACATTTTGTGCTTCTAGGTCCAGGGGTTTGTGCTGCGCATTGATAATAGTGACGTAAACTTGCTGCACCCCTTTTTACCTCCATAGGGTTTGAGTATTTAAAATTGGTTCTTAGTGGGTACCTACATCCAGGAAGGAAAACCCTCCCCCAGTTTCATGCTTCTAGGGCCAGTGATTTTGGCTAGGTGATGAGTCACTGAGTCTTCGGTTACATATATAGACTAGCTTAATTTACCAGTCATTGCAGGAGTAAAATTTTAGTATCTGTGGGTATAGGGCTTGGCTGGGCACTTGCAAGTACCGGTACTGTGCACCAAGCACCAGAGTTCAGCAGCAGCCTCCAGCAGGCACTGCACAACATCGAACACCACCAGGCATCACTGGCCACAACATACCACCGGGCAGCTACCCAGCACATACCCAGTACCACTGGACACCTCTGGCCAGCAGTCACCAAAGGGCACCAGGCACTCCTGCTTGGCAACAGGCTTTACAAGTCACTGGGCATTCCTGTTGGGCACCAGCAGGCATGGGACACCACAGGCACCATTGAGCACCACCAGGCAGCAGACATCCCTACCGGGCACCTGGCACTGGCCACTAACAGTCATTGGGAATCCCTACCGAGCACCTGGCACCACAGGGCAACAGATTGATTCTTAGTACCCCCTTACATCACGGAAGGAATACGCTCCCCAAATTTCATGCTTCTAGGTCTATGGGTTTGGGCTGTGCATTGATGAGTCAGCGATTCTTCAATGTTAAATATAGGGATGAAAGCGTGTTGCAAGACATTTTGATAACAGCTCTTCCAACTGATGTCCAGCAGGCATCACTCAAAAAAATAGCCTTTCTGGACAAGGCGGGGCTCAATTTACCTATCATATATATATATATATATAGTCATAAATAACATCTGTCTCTCTGTGTGTGCGTGTGCACACGCATGTGAAGCATGTATTCACACCCATGTGAAGCACATGTGAAGCATGTGTAGGTAGACAAGCTCACTCCCTGGAATGCCACAGCAATCCCCATTTTAAAAAAAGCATTTCCTCTCTGGCAACAGTGTAATTGCGGTGATCACATCACTACCCCCTCCTTCCCCTGCAAATACTTACTGGTTCTCAAACTCTCCCTGACACTAAAATGTTAAGTAGGAAGTATTGTTCTGAACCTAGTGCCAATCAATTCCATCATTTACCTCAATGCAAGTATATTATGGTACATTACGGAACTAAATTGTACAAGCATTATTGCAGGGAATACTGCTTTTCACACAATACGTAATTTAAACAATTCCCCCCTTCTCAATAGTTTCTTTGCAAGCAAAGGCAACAGCAACTGGAGCAAATAAAACATTATCTATAAAAATGAATACAATACTGTAATAGAATACTGTAATAGAATACAAAACAATATACCAAGTATAAAGAAAAATAAAACAAATTAACGTGCATTTAGACTCTCAGGCTGCAATCGGCCCTGCTTACACAAGAGTGAGAGCCACTGATTATAAGGGCTTACTTTAGAGTAGACATGCAAGACTAGGTCTCTCAGGCTTCTTTCCATTCCCTTTCTTATCTATCTACAGTATGTATATACCGCTTTTCAACTAAAAAGTTCACAAAGCAGTTTACAAAAAAATGAAAAAATAAATAACTAATGGGTCTCTGTCCCACAAGGGCTCACAATCTGAAATGCAAAAAGAACACCAGCAGAAGTCACTTGAACAGACATTGCTGGGGTGTGTAGGACCAGTTATGTACACAGGAGTGAGCCCCATTGACTGTAATAGGCATACTTCAGAGTAGACATGCATAGGCTGGTCTCTGAGGAGAGGCTGGCGAAGCACTGAAACCTGCCGTATCCTGGTCAGGACTTTTTTTTTTTGCTTGTCTTACAAAGCGTTGCTTGTATGGCCAGTCAAAATTTATTAGAAATGTTTGCTTGTCTTGGAAAACGCTCTCAATACTAGCTGCTCTCAGTCCAAGGTTGCATGCACTCTGTGAAACATTTAGTCTATATGGACTGTATATGTCTATGTCTGTATACAGACATTGGTCTGTATCAGATGCCATTCTGTAAATCCCCAGGGCAGAACAGCTTGGTGTCCTGCGGTGATGCTCTCATATTTCCTGATGAGATGTCCACTACAGACCTGTCAGATCATCCTACAGTTGCTAATTCTTTGCAAGGCTTACAGCGATTGAGGTGCTCCCTTCTAGGTTCAGAAATAATTTTTTATTTTTCTTTATACTTTGTATATTGTTTTGTATTCTATTACAGTATTGTATTCATTTTTATATGAATATTTTTTGTTGTGGAACAAATCTTCTGAGTTTCCATTATTTCTTTTGGGAAATTAGCTTTGATATACAAGCATTTTGGATTACAAGCATGCTTCCGGAACAAATTATGTTTGTAAACCAACTTCCAGTAGGGAGTGGACTCCAGCTACCATTGACTTTTAAAAGCATCACTTGGATTCCTAGCACCTGCAGCTCTGCAGATATTTTGGCTTGTCAGGCTCCCCTACTATGCCTGGACAACTTACCCCCTGTGGCCTCCAGTTTCAGTTAATGAGGTGACATCCCTAATTGCAAAGCTTAAGAATGGTAAATCTCCTGGTGTTGATAATTTCCCACCAGAAAATATTAAAAATCATGTAGATTGATGGGCCCCTCCTCTAGCCTCTTTTTTTTTTAAACCAAAATTGATTCAACTGGGCAAATGCCAGCTGACTGGAGACAGGCAGTGATAGTAAGAAAGGTAGGAGAGATGACCCTGCCTCTTATAGATTGCACAATATTATCAGTAAACTTTACATAGGACATCTTTTAGATAAACTGAAACAATGGGTTGAGCAAGAAAACCTATGGTAATTGCAGAGGAGCAAGCTGGGTTTAGGGAAGGTCATCAACAGGCCACATCATGATAATGCAGTATTTGATAGAAAAGTATACTGTGGTTAACCCAGGTTCCTTGTATGCATCATTCATTGATTTAAAGACCATGTTCAATTCTATATCCAGGATTAAACTGTGGGATAAACTTGGGGGATTGTTTATTCATCAGAGACTGCTCTTTTTGATACAACCCCTACACTCAAATACTGCCTTTAAGGTGAGATGTTCTAAGAACGAACATATAGTATTCCAACCTGCAAGGGGGTTAAGCAGAGCTTTGTTTCGTTCTTTTGTGTCTTTTGTTCAACATTTACATCAGCGATCTGGTGGAATATTTGAATACCCCTGATGTCCATCCTCCATCATTAGTGAGCCCAGTTATTCTATCAAGAACCTCATTGGGTCTTAGAAGGAATCTCAAGAAATTGGGTATCTTTTGTGAGGAAAACCAGTTGGCACTTAATTATCAGAAAATAAAAATCATTTCCTTTGGCAAGAGACCCAAAACCAGGGTGTGAAGTATCCATAACTATAAGATAGATCAGGTGACTACCTATAAATATCTGGGGGTAATGCTGCATTCTTCTGGAGCCAAAACAACACACCAAGAGTTTGTGGCTGAAACAGGTGACCAAACAGATTATCATGAGGTTTCTTCAAGCCAAAGGTGGTCACTACTTACCAGCTAATTACCAGCAGGAATTAAACTATACCAAGCAAAAACACTGTCTCAATTCCTATATGAGACAATGCTGGGTTCCCTCCTCCAGTTTTTCCCCTCTGAGTGTGTACAATCTCAGTTTCTAACAGTCATATTTCAAGTGTCCAGCTATGTCTCTAACGCAAGTATGAATTTAGAGTCTGGCCTGCTTAAAGTTGAGGCCAGAATCTCTCACCTCAGTCAATTTCAAATTTCAATGCCCAGGTCTAACACCTTTAACCCTTGTAGACAATTTTCAATTGACCTGGCTTAAAAGGCAGTCCACACAACGCTGAGACACTTTGGATTATCCCCTGAAGTTGTACTGACAATGGATTTCAACCAGGAAAAAGCTATTTTAAAACAGAGATTGCTGGATATTAGCATTGCCCCAAATTTCCTTGCCAAGGAGGACACTAGATTCAAAGTGGTACCTGCCACCCACCTCTTATTTCTTGAGTTCCCTGGTCGCTGGAGAGCCTTCTTTCTGGCTAGACGGAGAGCACTCCCCTCGACATTTGTCAAGGGCTGTAATAAAAAGATTCCTGTCCATGAAAGGGTTTGTCCCTGTGACTCGGCTGATGCGGAATCAACTGAACATGTTCTGTTTTACTGTTTATTTTATCAAACCATGATGCCAGGTTTATCACCCCCCTGATACAAAAATTTTCAGGTTTGCCTGAAACAGATTACCACATGCTTCTTTTGGGAACTAACCCTCAGCTTACTATTCAGAGTGCAAACTTCCTGGCAGCCACTTGCAAAACCCGCAAGAGAATTGTCAGCCGTGCAGTTAAATCCTAACCGCTACATATTTGTTGCTATTACCATGCTGTGTTCTTATTTGCTAAGATTTTACTTTTTTAGAGTTTTCCCTTAAAAGTTTTATTTATAATCTGTATCATTATTTAGAATCTGTTTATGTTTGTCAAGAACCGTAGCAATAAAAATTAATTTGCTGACTTTTAAAAGCATCACTTGGATTCCTAACACCTGCAATTCCGCAGATATTTTATGGAGCAGATATTTCATGCAGCAGACCCCACTTCAAGTCTAAGCACCGTGATTGGCACCCTGACAATATTTCTATGCCACTGAGTCTTGAACATTTACTGTGCCAGCTTGTCCACAAGTGTTCATCAGCTGACTAGATCAGAGAGCTTCACAGAACAAGAATGCAATTCAGGATGGATAAGTTCAACAAGCCAGAGGAAGCAGATGTCAGGCACTTTTTTCCACTGCGTACCAAATTAGACCGTGGACTGAAAGAGGATCTCTGGTTAAACCTTAGAACAACTTGTTCCTTGCACTTAATTTGTGTGCACTAGCCTCAGCCCAAGTCCTCTCCCCCACACAGCTGAAATCTCTTAATAAGTGGAAACAGCAGTGGTCTAACTCTGAGAAAGGGAAAATCTTTCTCAGCTTGAGAGAAACAGCACCCCCAGCAAACCCTGCTAACAGGTACTACAAACAGTGAGTTCTGAAAACATTTCTCCTTGTTTATTAGGTTCTGAAGGGCAATTCCAGTATTACATACAGGATTAATACAGATCCTCTAACATACAGGCTAATACAGCTCATACGTACCTTATCCAGATTTTGGTGTATTTAATATTTAGCACTCATTTCAGAGATTGTAACCACCACCCTAAAAAGTCTCATGCCATTCCCCAGTGACCAACTGCTAAAACAAATTTTGTGGTGCTCCCTTCTCTCTACAAAAATCAGCCTTTGAGCGGCGATTTTAAGCTCCTCTCATAGCCACATCAGTGGCAATAATCTGTGAATCTGGGAGGAAAGAAGCATAGCTTTTAAATAGCCCCCTTTTCTCCTAGTCAAACAGTGAAGAATATCAACATGGCTTTCTTTCAAATATAGCCCCAAAGATTGCATAACATGCAGTCTTCCCTATGAAGAGGCTTAGGTCTTTCTGGCAGCGTTCCAAAGAGCCAGATCAGACATTAAAGCTTTGCAATGCAACACATTTAATTTTACTGACAACAGCACAACAAATGCCAAGTCTGAAACATTTGGTATTAAGGACAGATCCTTAACAATCATCATTAAAACAAGTATCTAAGCCAGATCTTCCAAAGATTGTCACATCGACTACAGCCCCTCTTTTTCACTACCCTTCAAACTAAGGGGTAGTTTAGGGCAGTGATTTTCAACCAGTGTACCGTGGATAGTCCTCAGGTGTGCTGTGGGAATTTGGAGATTGACATTCATTAATAGGAAAATTGGGGGATCTGAACAATCTGGTGTGCTTGTCAATGGTAAAAATAACTGATGGCTGCCTTGATAATTTCAGTGCCTTGTTAAGTGTGCCATGAGATGAAGAGGGTTGGAAAATCACTGGTTTAGGGGTACAACCCCTCTTTTTCATTGCCCCACATTACTCAAACTAAGTATCCATATTTACTCCAAACTAATGAACCATTGAATCTAATGCACACCCTAATTTTAAAAGGCTTGAGATTTTAAAAAATGTTGACTTGTGAATGTAATGTGCAGCTTCAAAGCAGGTGCAAAATTTAATTTTACTGCATTAAACAGTGAGTTATATGACAATAAAACAATGGGTTTGTTATGATTTATGCACTAATTTACTGACACTACTTTATACAACAATGAGTTTGTTACATTTATGTTATATGTTAAACAAAATACTGTAATAAAAATACTGTATATAATTAAAATACTATATTTACTCAAATCTAATGCGCCATCAAATCTAATGAGTGTCCTAATTTTGGAGACTAAAGTCAGCTAAAAAAGTGAGTGTTAGATTCAAGTAAATATGGTATTTTAACAAATTTTTATACAACATCATCAGTAGGGGACCCCTTGTGGCTCTGTGGTTAAAGGTGCTGGGCCCATTGATTTGAAGATAGCAGGCCAGCACTTCCAGACCCTGGTGCTGCATGAAACAGCATGAAGGTGCCTGCAACAGGCTGGCCAGATTCCCCCATGTTGTGTACATCATCTAAAGTGGACGCTGGCAGAGTGGGAATAACACTAATAAAATTATACAACATCATCAGTATTTATATACAGTAAGTTTTCAACTGACAAACATGCTCCATTCTGTTGGTTGACATATTCGTAAGTTAAACATTCATAAGCCCAATACCATTGATGTCAATGCATGTTTAACCCAGTTTGGAAAAAAAAATTAAAAATGGAAAAGTAAAGCAATAGGGATGTTTGTATGTATGAAAGTTTACATCATGAATGCTTGTAAGTTGGAGACTTCCTGTACTGCTTTTCAATGAGAAGTTCTCAAAAAAGTTTACAGAGAAAATTAAATAACTAATGGCTCCCTGTCCCAAAAAGGCTTACAATCTAAAAAGATGCAAAAGAGCACCAGAAGGTAATCCCTAGAAAACTGCTGAGATGAGGAAGGCCATTTTCCCTGCTAAATAAAAAAGGAGCACCCACTTGAAAAAGAGACTCTTACCCAATTAGTAGAAGTATATACAGTATTAAAAATAAGATGTAGTCCGTGCATCTGATAAAGTGGCCTGTAAACAATGGAATGAGTGGTCTATAAGGTAAAACTATTTTTATAAACTGTTTATATAAAGTTTATAAAACTGTTTTATCTAAGGTAGATTAGGGAAGCTCATCACGATCTAGAACTATGAAACAAATTTCTGGCCCACAGAAGCCCCATAAATTTTTAATCAAGGTTTAAGCAAAACATTTTGCTCAGTGTCAATTAGAAGAAATGTGAGGAATAAGACTCCCATATAAATTGTTTCATATTGCACTCACAAGCCACTATTTCAGATTATAATCCATCCAACCCATATGAAATAGAAAGCTAATAATGTTGGTTAATGCTCCAGGTCTTCTGCATAAAGATTACCAAAATAACACAATGCATACACTGAAAATTGAAAATGTGCTATAGAACACCTCTATAATAAAAGAGCATCTCTTTACACTTTAAGCTGTTCTCCACACCAGCTTTGATTTACTGGCCTCCCTGAGGGAAGTGTGAATGCATCTTTTCCATCTGACCTTTATTTTAATTAGAAGGTTTGATGTTTATCAATTTTTTATCCTTACTTTCTCCTGAATTATTTTTATTTAAGTTACTAACAAAATTTACCCACCATTGTGGGTAACACTTCCCTATGCAACCCTCCCCTCCGGTGGAACCCCCCCACATGCATGCAGAAAAACTGCCACCCCGTGCAAAAAACCCCCATGCAAAAAAAATGCACACACCCCTGTCCTGGGCAAACCCCCCATGCAAAAAAAGCCAGTGCAAACCCCACCCCCATGCAAACCCCCTGCAACATCCCCCCATATGACATCTCTACTTGCACCACCCTCCCCAACCATGGGCACCCCTACCAGGCAAGTACAATATTGGGGCTGGATTTTAATCAGTCTTCAATGTTAAGTACAGGACAAAACCCGTTGCACCCTTTTTCAGCCCCTAAGGGGTTTAAATTTCTAAAACTGGTTCTTAGCGGAGGGGTCACAGCACAGAAGGAACATCGTCCCCAAATTTCATGCTTCTATGTCCAGGGGTTGGGGCATGGTGTTGATCAGTCAAGGATTCTTCAATATAACATAGAGGGACGAAAACATTGTTCCCCTTTTCACCCACTTCTGGTTTGAATTTACCAAAATTAGTTCTTAGTGGATGCCTCCATCACAGAAGGAACACTCTCCCCAAATTTCAGGCTTCTAGGTCTGGCAGTTTTGGTTGAGTGTTAATGAGTCAGTCAGTGACTTTTCAGTTTCTCATATATAGATATAGATTTGTTAGTGCATTAACTGAAAATTTAATGAACAAGCATTTTCAATATATACAGTACAACAAATAATGGCTTCCAAATAATTATTTGCAAGATCTATGTTCTCATGTTCTAAGAATAATCCAAACAATTTGTAACTACCAGACAGTAGAACCAGTCACAAAAGCACTGGCATGAAGTTATCAAAGCTTCTTTGGCAATAAACTCTGCAGTACAATTTCAGCTATCAGATAATTGCTCTAAATGCCTAAAGTGACAGAGGGAATTCTGAAGAATGGTACATTTGTAATTAAAATGAAATGAAAATTTAATCTGGAGGCTATTGATACAAGAGTACGTCGAGCCAAGCACTGTTTAACTGAACTAGAAGCAAACCTGTCTGAAAACTTAATCTCTGTTTAATAGCAGCTTTGCAGGCATGCCCTCCATAAACTACAAGACAGCACACACATATCCTTCTCTCAAGTGCAAATTGCTTAATTACTTCACATTGGATAGCCTCCAACCAGAAAAAGTATTCACAGCTTAAGAGAAGGAGGAAGAAATGAACATGAACATCCAGTCCCAAAATGAGATTACAATAGGAAACCAAAATCAAGAGCTCCCAAAAAACAGCCTGTGGCCCATATCTGGCCCACCAACACATTTGGATAATCTTTTGAGATCAGCAGCATTATAAATTGTGTATTGGACAATATTTATGAACGGATTTGAATTCATTCACAAGTTCCATCATAAATATATTCATTTATGTAAATTTATTCAAATTTGAAATGTAAATCAATTCTTTTGTTTCTTCCAGCCCCCAATAATGTGTCAGAAAGATAATGTGGCATTCCTTCCACCAAGTTTAGAATCCCCTGAATTGAAAGATAAACATCCCTTAAGCAGCAATGGCTTAAAAGCAGCCTTCTTACCCATGGTTGTGACAGGCAATTAAGCTTGCCTTATATAGGTTAAGAAAGGGTTCAGCTTTGGTTTTAGGTTTCAGCTGGGAGATAGATCCCCTCCTTTCCCCCCATGAAGACAAAGTGATAACAACTTCTGAAATGCTTTGTTAGGGAAAGCTTCTGCCTCTGAGCCGAAACTATCTTCACAGTATTTCTATACTGCTTTTCAACTAAAAGGTTCAATGCTTCAGTTTAAAAGAAAAGAAAAAAATTAATGGCCAATGGGTCTCTGTCCCAAAAGGCTCACAATCTAAAATGCAAAAGAATACCAGCGGAAGCCACTATAACAGATACTGCTGGGTGAAGAGGGCCAGTTGCTAAATAAAAGAGGGACACCCACACTTGAAAGAGCATCTCTTTCTTTGACTAAAGAAACTGTTTTAAGCCTGGGGAAAGGAAACTGACAAATCAATCAATTTGTCTGCCTTATTACCATTTTAAACCATTGCTTTTGTCCAATGCAAAAATTGGACAAAATTTTTTTTGTCCACGGTCGTTCTTGAAACCAAACAATGATGATGGCAAGTTTAAACCTATACATTAATTTCTATATCTGACCTACTCCAGATCACTGTGACTGACAGAGTGGGTCCTGGTAGTTGAATGTTTAGAGACTCCTGCTCGAAATTCAACAAGATCAGAGAATCACCAGCATATATGAGAAAAGTACCTTGTGTTTATTATTATTAATAATAATACATCTTCAGAGCATTCAGATCTCCATTTAGATATCCAGCAGAGGATATTTAATACGCACATTAAAAAGAGAACTGTACAATATATCTCAGTGAAAGGTTTCCCAGAGATTAGCAAAGCCAGGGTGTCACCGAACACACAATTTTAGCCAGGTGATTTTTAGGTCAAGTTTCAACTACTAATGAAACCATTAGAAGAGATACAGCAAAAACCTGTTCTGTACGTTACATCCTTGGTGATGAAAGACTCGGTTGCTAGTGGTTTTAGGTTCATGGCAGGTCATTACTATGTGTCATGATTATGGCAGATGGCTTAGCACAAGTGCCAAACGCTGGCATCAGCTTAGAAACTGAACTCTTTTCTGAGCACTTGCAATGAGGTCTGCAAGCTTCTTCATTAAATCTACCACCCAAGCAGTATTAACTAAATATTGCTCTCTTCAGTGCACTACGTTCAGGAATTATCTCCCCCACCCAAGAATAATTAGTCATTGGTGCAGCAGGCAGTGAGAGTGCCCTACCTCTAAGCAAACTGCTTGACATGGTAATGATAGGGTTTGGGGAGCCTGGATCCACTTCATTTGAAGTCTATGATTATCCTCCTTTCCCCTCCCCCCAAAGACAGACAATATCCAACTGCTAGATTGGAACTTCTAATGTTTCTT
Organism: Cryptoblepharus egeriae; assembly: GCA_030015325.1. Taxonomy (NCBI): domain Eukaryota; kingdom Metazoa; phylum Chordata; class Lepidosauria; order Squamata; family Scincidae; genus Cryptoblepharus; species Cryptoblepharus egeriae. Next base: position 19,166,894 of record JAREYC010000002.1, read on the forward strand.
GCCACTGTGTACTCACTTTGTATCTATTTTAGTTTCACTGTGGTTTGATTAGTGTATTTAGCTTGCCTTCTGCAGCGATTTCCAGGGCAGAAGATAAAAATTTCAACTCTAATGCAATGAGATTTCAATAACCAATAACGAATGGCTTTGTTTCTACAAATATCTCTTTATCAATGTAAGTAATAATTGAAGCCCAGAGCTCAATTTTGTCTACACAAATTAACATTTGTGATAGAAGTAGAAGACCATATTTAATCAGAATTTAATTTTAATCAACAATTTATTCCCTTAAGAGCAATAAAGGTAACTTAAGGACCACAAGCTCCCTGACCCTATCAGTTCCCTTAAACATCCTTAATAATGAGACACCACTCTGATTCTTGCCTCAGCCTTTCACCATGGTACCTAAGTGTGGGGAAAGGAATGGGGCAAAAAGGTAAGAAACTGAATGCCTGGCCCTTCTATTCCCAGTGAAGCTTCCTCCAAGTTGCTCTACACACATTCTAAATCAACCAGATGAGATGACAGTAGATAATAAATTGTGACATTTTACCATATTTTACTCTGATTGCAATACTTCATATTGCAAAAAAATATTTACCATATTTTACTCTGATTGCAATACCTCATTTTACAGAGGAGCTGGGAATATTTTAGCAGGGGCTGACGGGGTAAAAGTCAAGGGTGGAGGAGGTGGCATGTTTGCTCAGAGTGCTACAGGTGAAAAATGAAAGACCTCAGGGGAAAAAAAAACAGAAGCCACCAGAATGAACAGAAATTCAATAAAAGACATGAAAATCCTACTTCAAAAGTAGGATTTTGAAGACCCTCATGACCCACACAAACACCAGTTAGTCTTATTTTGAGATGCCATCTGTAACACTAGAACCTGACCCCTTCTTTACTAAGTAAAAACAGATTCCCTGCTGTAAACAAATGAATGCACAAAACAACTATTTTGAACAGATTTGCTATCTAAGAGTTTTGCTAAACAAGAAAGAGGGTGTACACATTTGCCCACTCAGACTCCACATGCAATCCATAAAACCTTAGCCAAGCACTAGGGGAAGATACCAAGAAATCAGTCACCCAGATCCACAGTGACTTGGATCTACTTTCTCCTATAGCACGTCTCCTATGGCACGTCTTCACCAACAGGAGTAGCATCACTCACCTTTAATGCAGAGGCCAAGCTGACCATGTGCTCATTCAGGGTACTTTCAGACTCCTTGTAAGACAAGCAGGTGAACTGGTATTCCTCAGGATCAAAGGCATCTGCTCCCTGTTGTTCCACGTCACTTGCCACCCCCACATAATAATCTTCAATGTCCCCAGGATCTTCATCCTCTTCCTCCTCATCACAGTTTGGATCATAGTCCTCCTCATTGCTGTCAGAGCCCTGGCTATTCATGTCCACTGACATTTTAGCACTATCCAATGTGCAGAACAGGAGAGCAATGTCCGTTTCCTTCTCCACTGCTCCTTATGGCTCTTTTGACTTCATCTGACGTTTCTGTCTCCTAAATGGAGATGATGGGAGAGGGGAGAGAAGAAAAGCACAAGTTTTAACGTTTTAACCCACAAGTGCACAAGACAGAGGAAAAACTCCCACTTAATATCAAAAGGCAGGACTTACACTTAAAGGCACTAGATTACTTTGCACAAAAGGCCAAGTATTTCTATATTACCATATTACTAGTAATCTATACAGTATTTCAGTATATATAGAATATATATATGCACAATATGATTCAGCCAATATACCAATATATTATACATAACATACAGCTGTATTACAGCTATATTAGTATATACTAGTTATACTAGTATATTAGCATATACTATATTATTGCATAATGTTGCCTATATTATTTTTTGAATTCCCTTGCTCAAGTTTGACCTTCCCTAGATAAGTCAGTTAATCACCCCTTCTGCTTGACCTACATCATTAAGACATTACAAATCTATGTAGGCAAAGGCACTGTAATGTGTTGCTTCTTGCTTAGGTGGCCTTCACAGAAAAAGTGGTACCTATTAGAAGTGAGGGGTGATAATTTTATCAGAAATGAGGGGTGAGTTGTCCCATTCCACCAATTACCCCTTTTTCTTTACCAATTTAACTATACATCCAGCAAATGCTTGTAGTGGGCCTACAAACATTAAAAAATAAAATAAAAATCAAAACCTTACCTTAAGATTACCAAAACAAAGAAGAATTTAAAAAAAATCCACAATAGCCCAAGATTTTCAACTCAACTTATATCACTTCAAGAGAAGTGATAAGGCCAGTTTGTAAATTTGTAGGTGCATATCAACGTGAGAGTATAAAGAGAGACTCTGGTTGGGTCAGGCTTTCTAGGACAGGTTACCCATCCACTTCCAAGCCAACTGGTCCACTAACAATCAGCATCACTGTCTTTTCTGAACCGAAATTTAGCGTACCAAACTGAACACTCATCTAACCCATTACTGATTCCAGACACCTTGTCAGGGATTCCATTGCTTCATCACAGTTAGAGGAAAACTGCAGTAAAATCCCAACATCACTTTCCGCTCTCTTCTCCCAGGCTTGCCTTTGCAATTCCTATTCACAGTTCTCCACACAAGTGTTGTGCAACTGCCTTCTGTTCACAATTCACTAATCCACTTCCATTTTATACTGCAAAGCTCAGTTTTCTGCAAAGCCCTCTCTGGACACATCAGATTGACCCTTCTTGCACAGTCAGCTTATGATTCACAATTCTCAGCTCTCTCATTTTTAACTTACCCGTCTTATCTGTCTTGGCAAAAAAAAACAACTGTGCCTAGATAACTTTTAGAGCAAGAAGTAAACACTGTGCAGTTATGGTACCACTTCTTACTTTCCAATTATGGAACTTAAGATATTATGACCTTCAGGACTTTTAGACAAGCGTCATCCTCCATCTCAAAAATTAGAAGGAAATTGGCTGAAGTGACAACAGCTAAATGGCAAAGCTAAGTAATGTGTCTATAATCCAATTTTGAAGTCAAAGGCTGAAAAATAAGCAAACCAGCTATCAAATACACACATCCAGTCTGAGGTCAGTTTGTGGCAGACATTTATACTCAGAGTTTTGTTTAGCTCTTAGCTCTTTTTTCTTATTTAAAAGAACAAAAATGTTATTGAGGTGTCATTTGAGACCAGGATTCTATGCATGTTTTTATTATTGCTAACCACTATGACTTCAGATGTATCCTGCCAAAGTCCATCAGAAAGAGCAAAGTCCATCAGAAAGAGTAGTTAGCTCAGTGGTTCCCAATCTGGTATATGTGTAACCCAGAGGAACTTGCCAGGACTTTTAGGGATACTTAAAAAAGAATTGAATAATGGCAGAAAAAGCCAGATCTGTAGTAGAATGACTCGTGCGGCTGGCAAGACAGAAAGAAAGGCAGCTAGTTGGCTATGAAAGCCCCAACTGCTAGTTTTTGGTCATCAGTTTGTGTATTAGCAGATATGGATCAGTAGTTGAAAACATATACATCTGAAATAACAGCAAATACACTAATTACAAACATTTTGCTTCCCCCCCTTCTTTGGGGAACAGTACATTCCTTCTCAGTTGCAGTAGCCATTCATGTTCAGCCAAACCTGTGTATAACAAGATTGGACTGGTATGGAAATGGGCTGCTAAGGGGTACGCAAATGAAAAAAGTTGGGAACCACTGCTTTAAGCCAATAACTTTCTACTCCAGCAGCGTATGTCTTCCAATCAACAGTCTACCAGATTGCTGGATACTTAAGCATTACAAAATAGAACAGGATTACAATTCTGCAAAGGACACCCGTCTTTTGGATTGAAAGTCTAGCTGAGTGGGGTCAACACACTTCTTGCCCTGATCAAGTCCTAGGAAAACCTTTATGTACAACATTAAGGACACAAGGAACACATAACAATCCGTTACCCAACTAGCATGGAGACTCATTCTAAGAATATTTATTCAGGAGTAAATTCCATTGATTTAAGCAAGTCTAACTTTCAAGTGCTTTGTTCAGACTGCAGCCTTTGAGTCTTGCACTCATCCTGTAATTTATTAGATTTGTACTGTTTTTTCACCCCACATAGCTGTCAAGGTGGTTTAACACATAGTTTATGGTTACAGTGAGCATAACATACACACTAGCCCTACAATCCAGAGTAACTACGGGAGCAGGTAAGAGACATTATGTGCACCCATAGTTACTGCACCACCAAGTGAAAACCTATGGGAAATTCATATTGCAATCCAGAGTAATTTGTTCTTACTCTGGAGCAAGAACTCCCTGTAGTTACTCTGGATTGCGCCCTTATTTATAAAGCTATGCCAGGAACCGTCCAATAGTACAATGGTGCCTCACATAACAAGTTTAATTCTTTCTGGAAGCATCCTTGTTATGTGACATGCTCTTTATGTGAAGCAGATTTTCCCATAGGAAATAATAGAAACTCAGACGATTGCTTCCACAACCCCCAAAAATATTCATATAAAAATATTAACTGCATGTAAAAATGATGACAAAACACTGCAATTGAATTCAAAGAATGCATTCAATGTGCATGATCCTATGAAGTCTACTTGGGCTGCAATCCTAAAGACACTTTCCTGGGAGTAAGCCCCATTTAACACAATGGAGCTCACTTCTGGGTAGACAAGGTTAGGAGGCTGCAAAGACAGTGTCCTAGGAGTAAGCCCCATTGAACACAATGGAGTTTACTTCTGGGTAGACATGGTTAGGAGGCTGCAATCAAAAACACTTTCCAACTGTTTCCCCACTTTCTCCTTCTCTTCGTCCTGAGCCTCTCTCTCCCCTGCTCCCTTCTGGCTTGCCCTGAGCTGCTTCCCTCTTCTCCACTGTTCTTCTCTCCATCTGCCCAGTGGAAGCCTGGCCACAGGAGGAACAGCACAGAACTGTTGCTTTTGCGAAGGGCAAGTGTGCTAGGGAGCTCTGTTGCTTTTTAAAAGGGCTGCCGGCCAATGTGTCTGCCCCAACTGCCAACGACTGTGTTTGTTAAGTGAAGCAACACTTGTTATGTGAGGCAGAACCCTAGAGAAATTTTTGCTTGTTATGTGGATAACTTGTTAAGCGAGGTACTACTGTATATCTATATATAATTGAGTAGTCACTCACTGACTCATCAACACCCCGCCAAAACTGCTGGGCCTAGAAGCATGACATTTGGGGTGGGTGTTCCTCCCGTGACAAAAGCATCCACTAAAAACCGGTTTTTGGAAATTCCAATCAGAAGGGGGTGAAATGGGGCAGAACACATTTTCCTCCTGTCCTTAGCCCAGCTCTGCGACGCCAGCTGGATCCAATCGCATTGGCTCTGCCTTTCCATTGGACTAATTCAGTGGCGTGGAGAGGTGGGATTTGCTGCTTGGGTAACAGCCTATCCTCCATAACAATCCAACCCTTTCATGCTTCGCATGCAGCATATGCAGCGCCGAGCACGATACCATAGTCTTTCAAGACTGACGGAGGCCTGCTTTTTTTGCATTGAAGAATCGGTGACTGAGGAATGCTCTGCCCCAACCCCTGGACCTAGAAGGGTGTTCCTTCTGCAACATCAACACCTATCAAGAACAGATGTTCAGAAATTTAACTCTTAAGGGGCTGAAAAGGGGTGCAATGTCCTTTTGTCCTATACTTAACATGGAAGACTGACCAACATCCAGCCAATTTGGTACTCAGTGCCAGGTGCACTGGGAAGATGTTGTTCGGAGGGAGGGATTGCACTAGGGAGGATGTTGCGCATGTGGGGGTGTTGCGCATGGGGGGACAATGTGCAGTGGGGGGGGATGGATGTGCAGTGGGGGGTGGCATATGGGGGGGATTTTACTCCCGCAATGTGGTTACATTTTCACTAGTCTAAGAATAAACAGATTGTTCCCTTGCACATTATTTAGAATTAGCATTGCCATTTTATTAATGTCTCCCTCTCATTCATAAATTCAGCTACAATCTATCCTGGTGATTTTTAGCCACCTTGCTGTGGGCACACTGGTGTGCCACAGATGGTCTGCATGTGTGCCATGGGACTTTGGGAGATCATTTATTAATAAGGTAAGTCAGGGATTTGAGTCCCTACTAGCAGCATGGTGTGCCTTGACAACTTTATCACCTTGTCAGTGTGCTGTGAGATGAAAAAGACTGAAAATATCTACCCAGTTGCTTTCAGAAACATCTTTAACTTTCTGGACTGCAGAGCCCAGAACAATTTCAACAAGCAGATAGTGTGTTTCCTGTTCTTTGGTTTAATTCCTCATTTAAAAATGAGTACTGCACTCAAACACATACTTGATTTGCAGTTAGTCTGACGTCTTGCCATTAATTAATTTAGCTTCCTCCAACAGAAGAGAATGAACGCCAGAAGCTGAACAGATCAGCTATCCAAGTTAAACACACAATAATCAGAGCTTTCTCAAGTATATTTAAAGTCCTATACAACTAAATATTTTTGATCAACTTTGTAAATAGAATTCAGAGGATTGTCTTTCACATATCCTTCCACCCATCCAATCTCCTTGGCTTCTTCACACCCACGCAACAGATACTAGTGGTTATCCCTCTCCCTGTAGTGTAATCCCGTGATCCTGATCAACCTTGCAGTGGAGACCACTCTATCCTGTGAGTAAAGTGGGAGGAGGGAGACCACATGCACAGAGACAGACTGCACTGTGGAAGGCCATCAAGTCTGTTTATCATATCTAGCCTTAAAAGAGTCAGTACACTTTAAGGTCAGATGGAAGAATTGAGAGCTATACAGTAAAAACAGCAAGGAGAATTATATTCACTGCAGGCTGATCTTTTATTTTCATAGCAGTGGATAATGAGCTAATTATTAACTTTCCATATCTCTGGCCACAGTAAATAAAAAAATTGAAATATGAGAGAAGTTGTCAATCAGAGTTCTGATGCTTTTCAGAATATTCATTTTTGTAGCTAAAAGGACAACAAATGGCAAGAACTTGCCTTCAATCCATATTACCACAAAGTCCAAATGGCACACATTTTTCGAAGGCACTAGATACATGTGAACATGAAGAACCAAAATAAATATTTATTGCCAGAGATGGAGAGCTTGTAAAAGGTTATCCTGATGCTTTGTCAGTTCAGTATCTATCTACCTACAGTATTCTATACTGTACCTACAGTATTCTATACTGTATCGACCCCTGCTAACTGAGCAAGAGGCACTCTTTCAAGTGGGTGCTCCTCTTTTATTTAGCAGGGGGAGAGTAACTGGCCCTACACACCCCAGCAATGTCTGTTCCAGTGGCTTCTGCTGGTGTTCTTTTTTGCATTTTAGATTGTGAGCCCTTTTGGGGCAGGGACCCATTAGCTATTATTATTTTTCCATTTTCTTTGTAAACCGCTTTGTGAACTTTTTAGTTGAAAAGCGGTATATAAATACTGTAGATAGATCTAAACCTGTTCATATGCATTCTTTTAGGGAATATTATCTGTTGAAGTAAGAGTTCATTCCAATACCATTTAATTAAGAATAACACCCTGCCTCCGAAGGTGATGCCACTTTGTAGCACTTGGAAAATCTTAAAATGTCACACAGAAGCAACTATAACACACTCAGTCTTCATAGATGCCTTTTGCACACCTTTGTCTGTTCCACTATGTTCAGAGAATATACTCACAAGTCAGGTTTGCAGCCTAAGTGAAGGGCACCTAACAGGCTCCAGAGGGGAAGTTCAGTCTAGCAAACCTGCCCAGAGAAGTTGGCATGACGTGCTTTACAGCATGCCGTTTCCCATGTACCACCTCCCATGGTAATCTAATGGAAATATCACCAAAAGCATCTTGCAATGATGTTCTCATCAGTTACTTCTGGATTGGGAGGCCAAACACCATGGAGCAAAATCATTTGAAGACGCTGAGAGCACAATCCTAACCATGTCTATGCAAAAGTAAGCCCCATTGTATTCAATGGGTCATACTCCCAGGAAAGTGTCTTTAGGATAGTAGCCTTAGACCAGCGTTTCTCAAAGTGGGGGTCGGGACCCCTTTCGGGGTTGCCTAGAGGTTTCCTGGGGGTCGCCTAAAGACCCCTGATGCAAGGAGCCAGGTCAGGCTTGCCAGACCTCCGGCTGCAGCTGCGCACGCACTGGGGGTGACTGACAGCCTCAGGGCCCAATCCTATGCATGCCTACTCTGAAATAAATCCCATTATAGTAAGGGGGGCCTTTACTCCCATGTAAATGTGGATTGGATTGCAGCCTCAGGGCCCAATCCTATGCATGCCTACTCTGAAATAAATCCCATTGTGTTCAATGTGTGCATAGAACACACATTTCATTTGTAACAATGAAAATACATCCTGCATATCTGATATTTACATTACGATTCATAACAGTAGCAAAATTGCAGTTATAAAGTAGCAATGAAAATAATTTTATGGTTGGGGGTCCCCACAACATGAGGAACTTATAAAGGGGTCACGGCTTTAGGAAGATTGAAAACCACTGCCTTAGACAGATAGGAGAGGCTTTTTTAGAACATCAAAAACTCACATGGAGCTCTGCTTGCCAAGCAAGACAAGCCTCCTACTACTGCTTGTTGCACTGCACTGCATTTTACTATCAGGAAGCAGGGGTTCTGTGGTGCCACATATACCACGAGATCCCGATTCCAAGCTGCCTTTTTCCACTATGTTTTTCGAAATGGACAAAGTTAATATGATTTATATGTATATATTTGGTTGATATGTATATATCGGTTTGATTGAAGGTGTTTTCAAGTGATTGTATGAGTTTACTCCTGGGAGCAAGCGATGTAATTTAATTATGTGTACAGTACCTGTGTGTGCCAGAACAAATGACAATAAAGGTATCTTATCTTACCAGACACTACTCCAAGTGCCACTGATAGTACAAATACCACTGGTTGAGAAACTCTGCCTTAAAGCTTCTCTCTCACATAGGCTGCAATCCAGAAGTGCACTTGGGCTGCCCTATCTATCACAGCGGTGGCCCATGTCCAAGATGGGGCAGCCCAGTTATGCCAGAAAAGGCTTGGGAAGCCTAAGGCAACATAGGCTGCCCCAAGACAGATGGACCTGGTCTGACCTAGCTGTGCCAGCCTAGGCATTTCAAGAAAGGCAATGTTGAGGGCATGTTTAGCATTGCCTAGGACAGAGCAGTTATGTGTTTCCCAGGGAGAAATTCCCTCTTTCAGCTCCTCAGAGTTATACCACCTCAGGAGCAGGTATAGTAAAGAGGTAGACCCATAGGGGTCCATGATAAGGCAGAGTAAGAATGGCAGTGTTGAAATCTGCGTTCCTGGCCAACCTACCTCAGGGTGACCTGAGGGTAGCTCAAACCCCAAAAAGAGGACAAGGTCCCCCAAAACTCCTGACATCCAAACAAAATTCCTGACCTGTTAAAAATGTAGGACACCCAAAAATTGCCTAGGACATTGCCTAGCATTGCCTAGGACAGAGCAGTTATGTGTTTCCCAGGGAGAAATTCCCTCTTTCAGCTCCTCAGAGTTATACCACCTCAGGAGCAGGTATAGTAAAGAGGTAGACCCATAGGGGTCCATGATAAGGCGAAGTAAGAATGGCAGTGTTGAAATCTGCGTTCCTGGCCAACCTACCTCAGGGTGACCTGAGGGTAGCTCAAACCCCAAAAAGAGGACAAGGTCCCCCAAAACTCCTGACATCCAAACAAAATTCCTGACCTGTTAAAAATGTAGGACACCTAAAAATATAGGACAAATGTAGGACAAACTAAAAACCAAAAACACTTGTATTGCTTTCCTGTATTTAATCTCAACACTGTATTACTTATGAAATTGTGAAACCAAAAAGGCACATGTTCAAGTGACCCAAAACCAAAGCAGCCAACCTTTCTCAGGCTAGCATCTCCTTTGCAAAACCCAGTTTGAGAACCAAAAATGCACATGTTTAAGTGATCCAAAACCCAGGGTGACCATACGGCATAACCAAAAAAGAGGAACATGTAGAGCAAAATGGAGGACCAAAATGGAGGACATCCAAGCAAAATGTAGGACATGGCAAAATAAAAGCTAAAAACACTCATATGCTGAAAACATTCAAATGTTGCCATGTGGAGCATTTGCTGAGTGCACAGGATGCGGACCATTCTGGAAGACTTGCACGCCCTGGAATGACCTTCCACAACAGCCAAGACTTGCTTGCTTATTTGAGAAGAAAAGCAGCTGTATAGTCTCACTTTCAAAAGAGTTTAATGCAGTGGAGCTTGAAGGAAGGTTTCCTTGTGGGGTGCCTGGTAGGTGCTTCATTCATTGGATCAGGACCAAATTCCTCTCAGCCTGCCCTTTCCAAATACCTAAGGCAAGTTTACCTACTCATGAGTAAAGGCACAAGCAGAACTAGAACCAATGGGTACAAACTGCAAGAAAGGAGATTCCGGCTGGAAATCCGGAAAAAATTCCTGACGGTGAGGGCGGTTCGGCAGTGGAACAGATTGCCAAGGGAGGTGGTGGACTCTCCCTCACTGGGGATCTTCAAGCAGAGGCTCGATGAGCACCTGTTGGAGATGCTCTAGGGGGAATTCCTGCTGCAGGCAGGGGGTTGGACTAGATGACCTACTAGGTCCCTTCCAACTCTATGATTCTATGATTCTATGAACATGGCTCCCTTTCAGTTCCCACTGAGATCAATGCAATTATCAGGGGGCTCCTTTTGGGGTGATTTTGGAGGCTGCGTTCAATGGATTAGGACCATTCTGATGTCCCTGGATTCCTCTCAGCCTGACCTTTCCTACTGAGCATGCCCAGGTTTGCTGATTCTCTAGATGCAGCATAGGTTTCTGCTCTGGATTCAGAATAGTTTGGGGCAGCCCAGATAGGGCACACCTCACTGCCCTAACTCTAGATTGCAGCTTTAGTAAACTAAGAAGTGCATCTAGCATGTCAAATTGTTACCCCATTATAATTCTATTAGTGTAAAGTAGGGGCCTCCAAAGTTTTTGGCAGGAGGGACACATCACCTCCCTGACACTATCTTGGACGCCAGAAAACTAATTTACATTTCAAATTTGAATATATTTACATATTAGAATGCATTGAAGTGCATTACAAGGCTTGCCCAAGGTCTGGATTGAGGGGGTCTTGCTGGAGGCCACACAGAAGGTCACTGACGGCCACATCTGGCCCCTGGGCCAGGGTTTGAAGACCCCTGGTGTAAAGAATGATGGATAAGAATTAGAAGGTTACATGTCCACTCTACACCAAGTATTTCCTACTCCTTACTCTTTGCCAACTCTTACCTTAGTTTTTTAGTTTATGTGCCACCTACGCAGCTGTTAGTGTAATATAATTAATTCCAGTGTAGGCTACAGAAATATCACTTTCCAAGCCTGACATTATATGAAGCAGTATTGGTAAACCTTAAACAGTAAATTCAAGAACTACCTTCCATTTCAGTAAACAACAGAACAACTCATTCTGATATCAAAATCATGAAGTCATTCAAGCAGACAAAGACACTGAACAGCATCAATAACAACAGTGTCACACAGTCACAATACAGTACAATGCTACTCAAGCGGGGAGGCCATGACCCCTCCCCCATTTGTATGAATGTGTGCCTACTCCGTTAAGGGCCACAGAAATAAGGAAAAGAAATGAGGAAATGATCCTCTACTGCAGAGAAATGGGGTGATTTTCTACCCCTAGGGGTCCTTGCAAGGTCATGAAGGGAGGGGAGGTCTGCAAATTGCTTTGCAGATATCCCCATGGCTTAAAAAAGTGGATTTTTTTGCACAATTCAAGCCTCAAACATGCCAAAAACATTCACTTTTAGCTCTGAAGGGCCTACAAAGCAATCTTCATTCCCGCCAGGACTCCCTAGACCCATCCTGGACAATCTGGCAGGACTCTAGGAGGGCAGAAAATCACCCCATCCCTCTGCAGAGGCATGCAGGGGGTATAGCAACCGTCAAAGGGAGAGAGCAAATCTCTCCCTAAATTTGAGTATCACTAAAGTAGGTAAAGTATCCATACTGCTTGGGATGGGAGCAGCCTGGATTTCAGATGTGTGAATTTTGGAGTAATTAGATAAATGTAATGCTTCCTCTTGTGTTTTTCACTGTCTGTTGGCATCTTTGAAACACTTTAAACAAGTCTGTACAGATACAGGTACCCGTTCTTATACACGGATTTGACTCAACACAAATGGCGACTATAAATCAGTTTAAAAAACTGCTTTTCTACTGTTGTAAAGAGGCAGTCATGCAAGCAATCATTCCATTCTTCAGTCCCAGAATCAAACATCTGCATGTATTGAGGCACAACCTTATTCCATAAGGTGAAATGGAGGAGCAAGAAATGTGGAATTGAGTCTTTAAACCTATTTTTCTATATTTTTATTTATACACAGATTTTTTTAATCCATGGGAGTTTCCAAAGGAACCCTGGTGGATAACGAGTGACACCTGGATACACCACAGAGCAGAGAATAGAAATGGCAACCTGTGGCTGCATGGTGTGAGAGACCTTCCAGCATTCATGATGTTAAAAAATTAAAACCTTTGACAAAAAGGACTGAATTTCAGAATATTTGGGATTTCAGATGTCCTGATAAGGGATAATCCACCTGGGATAATCCATAAGGGATAACTGACCATTATGGTCAATTAAAAAACCAACAGTCTGTAGCAACAAGTTTTTCATATCCACCAAAAGTCTACCAATATCTTTTGATCAACAATAGACTATTTCAGAAGTCAGAATGTTTGTTGTACATGACAGGACCTGGACACACCTGAACCCCATCTGAGGCTGCAGTCCCAGGCACACTTTCCTGGAAACTCCAGTGCAGACAATGGGACTTCTGCACAGTCACACAGAGGACTGTGCTCTAAAGGACCAACACTATTCAATTTCCCAGGGCTGGTGCAACTGTGCCAGTGGGAGATGCACTGCATCATGTGGTGGAGGGGCAGTCACTGGGGCCTTCTTCAAATATGGGAACATGTGTTTGCTTACTACGAGGGTGTTCACTTACTACTTTAGCTACTCAGCACCACTGGAGCTAGAAAATAAGATAGAATATGAATGGGCTCTAAGTCTCTCTCTGCCTCACTCTAAGATAGATGTCCTAGGAACACTTTCCTGGAAATGAGCATCACTAAAAACAATGAGACTTACTTCTGAGTAGGCCCCATACTCTATATAAGGCTGCAGTGGGAGAAACAAATTTCTGGGAGTAAGCTCCATTAAAGATAATAAGAGTTACTTCCAAGTAGTTACAGAGAAGACAATGATCTAAGTCTCTCCACTCCCCTCACTCTAAGACTGGAGTCCTAGAAACACTTTCCCAAGTGTAATCCCACTGAAGACAATGGGTCTTACCTCTGTGGAGTCATGCATGGGGTTGCACTCTGTCTCCAAGACTGGAGTCCAAGGCACCCTTTCCTGAAAGTAAGCACCACTGAAGTCAATGGGGCTTACTCTTGAATAGGCAGGCAGAGGCAAGAGTGTTGGGCACATTTTCCTTGGAGTATGCCCAGAGAAAACAATTGGGTTTACTCCTGAGTAGGCATGCAGACGCTGGAGTGTTGGGCACCCTCTCCTGAGAGTAAGCCCACTGAAGTCAGTGGGGCTACTCCTGAGTAGGGAGGCAGCGGCAGGAGTGTTGGGCACCCTTCCCTTGGAGTAAGCCCAATGAAAACAATGGGGCTTAGTCCTGAGAAGTCAGGCAGAGGCAGGAGTGTTGGGCACCCTTACCTTGGAGTAAGTCCAGTGAAAACAGGGCTTACTCCTGAGTAGACAAATACGCTGGGGTATTTGGCACCCTTTCCTGAGAGTAAGCCCGCTGAAGTTAATGGGGCTACTCCTGAGTAGGTAGGCAGAGGCTGGAGCCTTTCCCGGGAGTAAGCCCTCTGAAGTCAATGGGGCTACTCCTGAGTAGACCTGGCCAAGCGAGGCTCCCCTTCCCAGCCTGCTCCATGTAAACAAGGCCCTGTTCCCCTCGCAGCTCACCGAGGCAGTGCTGGGGCGTCGGCTGCCTCTTCCCGGGCGAGGGCACCGCTTCGAGGTCCGGCAGAAGCGCTGGAGCCGCAACCGGAGCAGCTTCTACCTTCCCGCAGGCTCTCCCATCCCTAGCCGGGCCACTGTGGCCTGCACACCGGAAGCCCTGGCCTCCAGCATCACGTCACTTCCGTCACCGGGATTCGAAGAAAGGAGGAGGGGAAAGCCTGGCTGATGACGTCAGCGCGCTGGGCGGAGCTACCTCACGCGGTAAGCTTGCCTGATGGCGTCACTGCGCTGAGTCGCGTGCGGTGTGCTCGAGGAGAGCAGAGCGAACCATTGCAGAGGGGAGGGGAAGAGGCCCTGGACTGGACCCTCAGAGTACGGAAAGGGGGCGGGGTCAAAGGGGTTGGGAGTGACCGTTGGGAATAACGGTCTTAGCAGGGATTGATGTGGGGGAGGCAGGGCAGAGTGGGGGGAGGGGCCCCTCAGTGGTCCTTCCCAAGCTTGGACCCCCCATTTCTAGCCCCCAGAGGGCCACAACCGTCGCCAGAACCCCAGGGTTAGTGGCAGAGCCAGGGCTTGAGCCTCCCCTGTAGCCAGCAGGGGACCCATGGCTTCCCCCTTCCTCCCACCTCTGGCACTCTGCACATGCTCACAGGCAGCCACGCACCTTTTTTAAAATTAAACCTGTGGAACTCCTTGTCACTGGATATTCAGCCTGAATTAAAACTTTTTTTAAGTTTTAAAAAAATTAAATTGTGATGTGTTTTTATTTTTCCTTTATTGATATGGTTGTTCACCACCTGGGTTGCCTTATACAGGGAAAGCAAGGTGCAAATCAATTAAACAAACATATATATATATTGATTTTTACCTTATATGTATATATATATACATACATATACATATACACACATATACATACATATATATACATACATACACACACACATATTATATATATGTAAAATTGTTTTCTCACCCTCCATGGGTGGTATGTATGTATGTTATCCTCAATCTCGGGTCTTCTACCAGAGGCCTGGGAGTTTGAGGGTTCTGCGCAGTATCTTAGCTGTTCCCAGCAATGCGCTTTTCTGGATTGAGTGTTCTGCTGTCCCTCCTGGGATCTGTTGGAGCCATTCTTCCAGCTTGGGTCTCACAGCCCCTAGTGCTCCAGTCACTATTGGGATCACATTCACCTTCACTTGCCACCGTCTTTCTGATTCCTCCTTCAAACCCTGATACTTTTCCACCTTTTCATGCTCTTTTTTCCGGATGTTGCTGTCGTTTGGTATCGCTACGTCTATCACCAGGGCTGCCTTCTGGGCCTTATCTACCACCACAACATTCCCACAGCACCCTGGAAAGATACGCCCAGTGAGTTAGGCCAGCCTAAATTAGTTAGGATTGTGCTCTATATGTAATAGTGTTAAATTTAAAAATAATTAATTTTGGTTGCAATCCTAACCACACTTTCTTGGGAGTAAGTACTATTGAACACAATGGGACTTCTGAGTAGACATGTTTAGAATTGCACTGGAAGTGTTTAAAAAGCAATATATATTAGGGTTTTTTTGCTTTTGTCACATCCTCATGACATATGGTCACCCTGCGTATGTACATCCTCATCATGCCAGGTACAAGGGAGGGCACCAGGATGCAGGTCTCTGGTTGCCTTGTGTGCTCCCTGAGGGGTCTTTTGAGATACAGGATGCTGGGTGGACTAGATGGGTCATTGGCCTGATTCAGCACAGGCGGTTCTTTGTAGGACCTCAGAAAATGACATGATCTTCATAGAAAATGAAAATGATATGATTGAGATCAGAGGTGGGCAGATACCGGTACGGGCCTACGCGCCCGTACTGGGTCTTCCACCAGGGCGGACGACAGTGAACTGGCCAGACCCGCGGCTGCAAGAGCCGCGGGGACCGGTACGCCAGCGTCCGCCGGCGCCGGGTCTTCTGGGGCTCGCCACCAGGAAGCTTAGTGCGCGTGCGAACAGCTGGACGCACGCGCACTGAGCATCCTGAGGCTTGGTGCCAGGACGATCAACGCGCCTGCGTCCAGCTGGACGCAGGCGCGCTAAGCGTCCTAGGACGCTCAGTGCGCGTGCGTCCAGCTCGATGCACGCGCACTGAGTGTCCTGAGGCTAGGCGCCAGGACGCTCAGCGCGCCTGCGTCCAGCTGGACGCAGGTGCACTAAGCGTCCTGGCGCCAAGGACGCTTCAGGGACGAACTGCCATGCGCCAAGTTTGGCGCATGTGCAGTTCGGCCTGGTTAGGGCCTGCCCCCTGACTCTGGCCCCACCCCCTGACTCTGGCCCCGCCCCCTGACTTCCGGCATACCGGATCTTAAGGGAGGCTGGGCCCATCACTGATTGAGATGGATAAAATAATGCAGGGCACAGTGCCAAGCATAGGAAAAAAAATTCAGCTTAATGTGAAGCCGTCATGGACAAACCAAATCCTGTTGGGGAAGGAGCTGCAGAGGCTTAGAAGGTAAGAGAACAATCCTAACCATGTCTACTCAAAAGTAAGCCCCATTGTGTTCCCAGGAAAGTGTCTTTAGGATCGCAGGCTAATGTGCACATGTGTGAGGACTTGACAATTAGGTCTTGTGCTTGGCTCACCTGTTGGGAATGAACCTGGTACTCAAAGACTGTTTGGGTTAACAAGGGGCACCTGCACAGATAATGTCTAATAAACTCCAATTAATTCTAACTGCTTTCAGCTGGGAGACATAGCTATGGGATAAAATCATGTTTTCTGAATAGTTAAATAGTTGACAGGGAAGATCCTGGACAGATTTTTATGTTGAAAAGAGGGTCCTGTGTTGAAATGTCCCAATACCACTGCTGTAGAGTAGTGGTCTTCAAAGTGGGGGTTGGGACCAGTGATGGGCTTCAAAGAAATTAAGAACCGGTTCTCTGTCCATCTGGCAGCCACTTTTAAATGGCTATTTTTAAACTTTATATGTACTATCTCTTGTTAAGAACCGGTTCTATAGAGTAGGTGCGAACCTGCTGGTGCCCACCACTGGTTGGGACCCTCTGGGGGGTCATGACTTCATTTCAAGGGTGTTCTGAAAAGCTGGGTGCAGTCATCTTGGAATCTGGCACTAGATACCTTTAATGTGACTTCTAGCCAGGACATCACTTCCGGGGATTCCCAAACAGATTGTCATTTTCAGAAAGAGGTGTTCAAAAACCACGGTGGAAGAGTGTAACCAAAGAGATTAGTTAGCGAGGGTCTGGACAAGACAGTCAGTGGAAAAGCCTCCATTTAAAGCTGAACTGGGTCCTGATCCAACGCTGGGTCACACTTTTCCCACCTTTTTATGGGAACTGCCTGGTTGGTTTGAGCCACAAGTTTCCCACACTTTGGGTAGAGAAGACAGAGGGATTATCTTTTTCCCTCTTACATAACACCAGAAATGGGACATCCACTGAAACTGGTGTCAAGAGAGCAAGGACAGGCATGGGAATTCATTTCCCAGCTTGTGGAACCCCTTGGCACAGGATGTGGTGATGGCATCTGGCATAGATGCCTTTAAGAGGGGATAGGATCAGTTTCTGGAGGAAGAGTCCATTATGAGTCTAATCCACAATGGTATGTGCAAGCTTCTTATTTTGGATGTAGGCTACAGAATGCCAGATGCAAGCAAGAACACCAGGAGTAGAAACCTTGTGGGCCACTGTGAGATAACAGGAAACTGGACTAAATGGGCTTGATCCAGCAGAGTTATTCTTATGTTCTTAACTGGATCACTACTGCTGGAACAGTATGGGGTGGCTGAATGACAAAAAAGGAAAATGAGACCTAAATATAGAATTGTATCCATCATGGGCATCCATGGCCAAGGGCCAAGTAGGTTAAGAGAACTGTTGTTCCAAAATGTTTGGGAACCACTGACCTATCAAACAGGGGACCCACCTGGAAACCAAAAAGGTTGGAAACCACGCAACACAGCAAAACTGAAGCAGAATGTCTACAGATCTTCCAAGATCCTAAATTGCCTGCTGAGGTCTTGGTCCTGTTAGAAGCGATTTAACCAGAACTATTCTGCTCTGAAGAAAAGAGGCAGACAGGAATGTTTTCCTTACCGGATATAATAATTCAGTTAAGATCAAGATTTTTTTTTTTACTGCTTCTAGTAACCCTGGAATCTGAGAAGCTTTTGTTGAAGATGAATACTGCATAATGACAAATTATCTGGAAAGAGACTTATTGATTTTCCCTTGAATGCCAAACCCTATTCAGATGCTGAACTGTCAGTGCACAAACACTGCTATCTGTCTTAAGCTCATTCAGGCTGATATATAACCATCCATATGTCACTGACTTGACATCCAAACAGCCTGTCAATACATACATTCAGCCTCAATGTCAGTAGTCAGAAAAGTGTCACCAGAGTGAACAGAGCAGGGGTGTGTACTTGGGGACAATGAATGGCCATCACTTCTGTCCCAGCCGTGGAATTACCAATCCAGGGACAGGCCACCAGCCATGAGGAGATGCCCAAAGAACATCATATACATACAGATACATACATACACGCAACATACCATGCCCTGCTCACCAACATAGTATCCCCCCTTTGCAGGGGCATCAGTGCAAGGGGACAGAAGCTAAGAAGTGGTAGGAACCTCTACATTCAGGTCACCATCCCATTCACACCTGCAGCAGGAGTCAAAGATTACCCCACCTAGCTTTTAACAACTAAGGTGGGGAGAAGAAGGAATCCCAATCTGCTAAAAAAGAGATCCCAAATGTGATCCGGTTCTCTACTGAACTGTGATAATGTGATACAGTTCTCTACTGAACTGTATCGGTGAAATAGCACCTGGAAAGGCAAACACACATTTGGGTTTGCCAATCATCTCTTCTCATAAAGGTTAAGATTAGACTTCAAAATTTGTTCATTTATTGATTTGATCTCTGCCTATCTCCCTGAAGGGCACCCAGTGTCACCCAAAAATCAAGCAACACCGTTTCCTCACTTCTGTGTGTATTTGTTAGGCTATACTTAAAATTAGGCATGAAGAGGAGTAGAGGGGATAGAACCCAAAACTAGCAGCAGAAAACAGAGTATGCAAGGGAAAGGAAGGGCAATAATTCTGTGTACAGTGTGCATTCAAACACATGAATATGGAGAATGCTATCATTTCGCATGCAGTGTATGCAGCGCCGAGCATGATACCATAGTCTTCCAAGACTGACGGAGGCCTGCCTATCATGTTTTAATTTGGGAAGAATAGTCTTGGGCTGGCCCTAGAAAAAACTTTGAATGTTGCTGATTTAGGGTGCGGTCCTAACATACGGTGGCACAACTCATGTCTTCCCAATCTTGTTGCGATGTAGAGAGGCAAGCACATGTCTGTGCAATGGCCTCCGCCACGACTGGCGCTGAAGTGTCTTACAGCATTTTGGTGACACCACCAGGTTAGCACAGGACTCATGCCGGGGTTTAAGCTGGCCTAACTGGAGATTAGGATTGTAGTTTAAACATCAATTGGAATTAAATCAGTGAAATTGCTAAGATCTTGGCTATTGATTCCTTTGCTGATATGGATAATTTTGTTTTAGCCTTTTGGGTCACTGTTCTGCTGAGTTAGCTGTCTCTCAGGGTGACCATATGTCCTGTTTTCCTAATACATGTCCTCTTTTTTAGCCTTGTGTCCTAGAAAAAAAATCTTCATTGTCCTTCTTTTAGCAGGCAACATGTATCTTTCCTGTAATTAATAAATTATACATAGTAAATGTATGTATTTAAATTATCAACATGAATGCTATATGGGCAGATAATGCCCAGATTAAAAATATTGGCAGACGGCAGAAGATCTGGCATGTCTGCATGCAGAAAATACCAAACTGCTCACTTCTTGTGTTCTACTATTATCAAATCTTGCCACG
Organism: Cryptoblepharus egeriae; assembly: GCA_030015325.1. Taxonomy (NCBI): domain Eukaryota; kingdom Metazoa; phylum Chordata; class Lepidosauria; order Squamata; family Scincidae; genus Cryptoblepharus; species Cryptoblepharus egeriae. The sequence goes on from JAREYC010000002.1 coordinate 19,186,781, forward strand.
AGATGGTGGAAGAGTTCTCAAAGCAGAGTTCTTTCCAGTCTTGGCAACTTCACTACAGTATGTTCTTTTCACTAATCCTGAAAGCAGCTTGGAAACAACTAACAGCTGTCCTGTGTAAGAAATAAAGCCAGCTCACGTCAGCATGACACACTCATGTACTACCTTCCTGTCACAGATAGTACTGTACTCAGAATGCTAGCAAAAAGAGTAGTCATACTCAGTGATGGGCTTCAAAAAATTTAAGAACCGGTTCTCTGCCCATCTGGCAGCCACTTTTAAATGGCTATTTTTAAACTTTATATGTCCTATCTCTTGTTAAGAACCAGTTCTATAGAGTAGGTGTGAACCTGCTAGAGCCCACCACTGGTCATACTGTTGAAAAATAAGGGAATAAAAATTCTTTGCCCAAGTCATTATAATTTGGCTTTTAAATTAAACAATGAAAATTGCATAAATGCAAATTTGGTTTTTTTGGTAAAAATTTGGACATTTTGTAATGTATTGTACATTTTCTACTGTGATAAAACGTAAGTATACGTACATAAATTGATGACATATTCTTCCCTTTCCCCCCTACAGCTGTTTGAGTTGTCTGTCTTTTGACTTTGCGTCATTATTTACCTATACACTACTTAAACTGCCTACATAATAGCTACTGGTAGGGAAAATGGACAGGAGACTTTAGATAGTAAGGTAAGTGGAACAAAAGACAAGATTCTTCTGTCATACTTGTCAAGAGTGGTGGGCTTCAGGGGGTTCTCACAGATTCTATAGAACCTTTTGTTAATGAGCGCCCCGGCTCTGAGAACCGGTTACTAATGGGACATAGAACCTGTTGTTAATTTAGGTTATTAGGGCATAGAACCTGTTGTTAATTTATTTGAATCCCACCACTTTCAAGACCCCTCTACCCAGTAGATATGGTGTCATAGCATAGACAAGCATGTCTTAGCTCCTGCCTTCCCTATGGTTTGAAAGAAAAGGCAGTTTCTTCCATTCCTCCCCCAATTTGTCCATATAATTGTTTCAAATACTATAAGCTGGGAAGGAACAGTTGGGCAGAAATTGGTGTTGAAGATGTATACAAGATGGTGAATTGCAAATGAAGTGCTGCTTGAAGATGACGGGTGAACCCTAATTTAAACTTGCTTGGATCCAGGAGGCCTGGCCTGGGCCTATTCCCTACCCACTTTCCCACCCAATCTTCTCCCATAAACCAATCCAAATTTATGACAGCCATCATCATTATGTCCAATGTCTGCACAATTTTCTATCCCACTGGCCTTTAATCAGCTGCGGCCTCCCATAGTCTATCATCACGTCCTGATTACAACCCTGGCTTTCTTACTGTTGCACTGCTAAAAATGGAAGGAGCAGCACTCAGGAAGCCAGGCCACCCTGATAAGATCTCAGAGCCTCCTTTGGTGTAATTATACCAGCGTGAATTTTACATTCCATGATGTTGAATGACGGTGCTGGAATAGCCACTAATAGTGCATCTCGTCTCTGACAAAAACATCGCCCACTCCAAGGGCACAGGGCTAAGGGCACATACTGCATTTGGAGCCCAGCTCACATTCACCAAAGTGTGTCTCCTACTTGAAACAACCTCTTCATGGCTGTGCAGTTCAGCATCAAGTGAGCTGGCAGTGAGGGCACACACTTTGCAAGCTTGCTTAATTTGATTAGGAAACAGAGAGGCAGTCAGCTGAAGGCAGCATAATGAGAACAGGAGAGATAGGAGAGCGCATAGGACAGCAGTAGGTTTGGGAAACCTTGGAACCCATATGGCCCCGGTGTAAAGCTGAAAGGAAGGAAGGGAAGGCTGCCTGAGAAATCTGTCTCGCGATCTGTCTACTGGCAGACTAGCAATGAAATCCTAATCCGTTTCAGTGGGCACAAGTCCCATGCTGGCCTGGGGGTGTTGCAAAACTGTCATAAGGCACTTCTGTGCCACTCCTGGGGTTTGGGGTTCGGCCAGTGTACAGACGTGGATTGCTTCCCTACATCACTGGGAACAGTGAGATGGGTGAGTTGTGCTGGCCAAATTGGTTAGTATATGAAAAAGCAGATCCTGGGATGATGTACAATGTAAGCTCTAATATTAATGAAAATTAGAAGTACTTAACAGGTTTATAATCAGTATTTTTAAAAAATAGAAACAACAATGCTTTTCAGTAAGTGTTCACAACTGAACTTTTACACATTGCAAAACAAATGAAAAAAATATAGTTATTCCAGAGCGCTCACAACTGAAAAATGAACACAAAAGAGGGACCGGCACAACTATACTCAATTTGATAGTGCATAGCTGTGTCCTAGCTTTTAGTGGATTGACATGCATCTTATGCTAGATCATGCATTGGCATCCATCTGTCTTGACAGACTATGGTATTGTGCTTGACTCTGTATGCAAAGCACAAAGTCCTAGGTAGATTAATATGGAGGATAGGCTGTTACCCAAGCAGCAAATCCCCCCTCTCCACACCACTGAAATAGTCCAATGGAATGGCAGAGCCTATACAATTGGTTCCAGCTGGATCACAGAGCTGGGCTAAGGAGCCGTGTCTTGTGGGGACACGGGTCTCCAACCCCTGGCCTACAGGTTAATAGGCACAGTGTCTAACCCACTTGCGCCACCCACAGCCTACTGGTTAATGGGCACAGTGTCTTAACCACTTGCACCATCACAGACCAGCATTTTGTATTAAATACTAGACTTAGCACTTGGCAAGCAAATTTACAACAGAAGAGACTGCTGTCAACATCCCAGTTTAGATATATGCAAATACAAACTTGGAAAATATGTGGGCAACAAAAGAGACATCTCTAAAGTCAGATAAATAAGTAGGATTTCTTCCTGTCACATAGTTGAGCTACAATGCCTTGCTGAGGTTCAGCTGAAGAATGGGATGATTATCTGCATGACTATGTCTCTACAACAGCAGTAAAGCAATTTTAAAAACTTGAATTCTGTGGTCATTTGTGTTAAGTCAAATCCATGTATTTAAAAAATCAGAGTATGACATGGTTGGATCTGTACTGCTTCAAGATTTATCTTGTCCGGAAAAATACTGTACAGTAGTGGATCTCAAACTGGGGCATCATAAATGTCCCAGCCTTGAGAGCTCTGGACTCTGCCCCCTTAAAGAGGCATCACAGGTTACAAGCCATCAGGAGTTTGTGTATATGTGTGCATAGACAGATGTGGATGTGGACAACTTTAAAATGCCAGATGAAGGGGAGGACACTTGGATGCTGGTGTCTTGTGTGCTCCCTGAGGCATCTGGTAGGCTGCTGTGTGATTCAGGAAGCTGGACTCAATAGGCATTTTGAGGTTGTCCATAGCCATCATGGCTTGCAACCTGTGATGATCTTTTCCTCTATGAATTTGTCCAATCCCTTCTTAAAGGACTAAAAATCACTGCATGATAGAGGAAAAACTTTTTTAATTCAGCATAAAAAGTACTATTGGGGTTAGACAGTTTTAATTTGTGTGCCAAAAATTCTTTGTGTCCCCAAAAGAGGATGGTGGAGCCTTCTCCCTCCGTGCTCATCAAACAGAAAGAGGAGAAGCAACCATCACAGCTTCTCAACTTGGTCACACAGCATCTCTTCCTCCTCCCCAGAGGCTTGTGATAGATGTCCACAAACATTTCTCTTGCCTTGTACCCTTCAGCCGCCTCTGTGACTATACATACCTATGCAGGTATTGTGCATTCTTTGGTTAGAAGGGTAAAAGTGACAGACTGAAATATAGTAGTGCAAAAAATTTATTCCACATCCATGAAGAAATGTCTACAATTCTACATGTACATCACTGTAGGGTTTGTCCACACTTTGGTCCCTATAGTTTGCATACTCAGTCATCTGCTTTTGGAACAGAAGCTGCCTATCCTTGTCAGGATCAATATTGATCCACTGGTTGGCGATCCACTTGGTTCCTTCAGTGACTAAGCAGCCTCCATGCAAAGAATAGTCATCTAGGCATCCAATCCAACCTGCAGTGGGACAGTAATGTATGGATAGAATGAGAACCAATTGGTACAAACTGCAAGAAAGGAGATTCCAGTTACATTATCAGGAAAAAATTTCCTGATGGTGAGGACAGTTTCACAGTGGAATAGTTTGCCAAGGGAGGTGGTGGACTCTCCCTCACTGGGGATTTTCAAGCAGAGGCTTGACAAGCATCTGTCAGAGTTGCTCTAGATCAGTGATTTTCAACCAGTGTGCCATGGATTATCCTCAAGTGTGTCACAGGAATTTGGGGATTGACATTCATTAATAGGAAAATTGGGGGTTTTGAACAGTCTGGTGTGCCTTGTCAATGGTAAAAAGAATTGGTGGTGTGCCTTGACAATTTCAGTACAGTACCTTGGTTAAGTGTGCCATGAGATGAAAAAAGTTGAAGACCACTGCTCTAGATGGATTTCCTTCTACAGGGAGGGGGTTGGACTAGATCACCTGCTTAGGTACCTTCCAGTTCTATGATTCTAAGTCATTCCCCTGCAAAGACAAGCTTCTGTTCCCAACACTCTGGACCCAATGATTAGCTGCCCAGTCAATGCTCAGCATGCATTGCAATGCATTGCTGACACTTTACCTTCATCATCTGGCAGGTGGTTGTACCAGAAGATAGCAGTTCCCTGCACAGGTTTTATAAGCAGGTTTCCCTTATCGCAGTTTCTGTGCATGTCACGCAGATCAATATTGTTCTGAATCAGAGACTGGGGAAAAAGAAGAAAATTGTAAAATCCAGGGCAGAATAGAAAAACCTAACCCCACAACCATGAAGTAAACTTCCACTTTGCTTCTGTTACTTCCACTTTGTTCCCATAAGGCAGATTGGGGACTGCAGAGGCAAATGAAATGGGTCGTGGGCTTGGCATGACTTGATGCGACCTATGGAGTCCCCGTTATGCTTTGCAGCATGACACACTGTGACCAACTATTGAACATGAGGTGGGATGCAACACTAAATAAGGGAGCAGCTGTTTTACAGTATTATTAATTTGACTATTTTACTTATCATCTTCAGCAAATAAGTTCTGAAAACAGAAGGTATAGCAAAGGAAAATGAAAAGATGGTTCATTGTACCAGTGGGACTCACATCTACACAGCTACTGAAAGGGGTACTGGGAAAAAGAGGGGCAGTTGCTCTCTCTGCTAAACAGAGAAATCAATACTTTCAAAGGTGGACCAGCTCCACTGGTAGCAGACTGGAAGAAAATTATGGGTGTCTGTTTCTCCCCCCAAGGCACAATTCTAATCCATTTTGGCCAGCACAACTCACCCATCTCCCTGTTCCCGAAGTGGTGAGGGGATGTCTGTGCAATGGCCTAATCCACCCCAGGAATGGTACAGAAGTGCCTTATGGCATTTTTGTGACACCCCAGGCCAGCACAGGACATGTGTCCAGTGGCGTAGATAATGGTCATGTACCCCAGTGCATAGCTCACAATGTTGCCCCGGATGTGATGTCATTGCCAGGTACTTTTGAAAAGAAAATTGGCGGAAAACCTGCCTCCTCCTCCTCCTCCTTGGCAGTTCACCTTCCATTTGTTCTGCAAGTAGCATAGCTAAAGCACCTATTTGCTGTCTGGAGTCAAAAAATATTTCCTTGCCCCCCAAAAAATCAAATTTAAGTTAAAAAAATGAAAATTGTGTCCCTTCTTGGAAAATGTGCTGGGGCAAGAGGAATGTTTTTTCTTCCATGCTAAATATAAGAGGAGCACCACTTTGAAGTGCTTGCATACCCAGTTAGCATGGGGTCACTGTATTATGATACATGAATATGGAAACAAGCCCTGATTCATATTAACATCTTATTAGTTCCATACAATATCAGAATTACATCTCATTGGCTGTCAGAGCCATCAGCATCATGGGAAAGTTTGAGTTAAGAAAATCCACTTTTTGCTCCATAGGCTTTTTTGTTTTCATTGTATGGTTAATTGGGCATACCTTTTGATAGAATATAGATATTCCAGTGCAGTTTATTTCATTGCATTATACATTAAGGCAGAATTATCTACTGCAGAAGCAGTATATAAATACTGTAGATAGATTAAATTAACTTTCCAATGATATATAACATGATGGTATAGCCACCTTGAGTTGGGCTAGACAGCCTGAGAAAGGCAGGATACAAATTTTTTAAAATAAAAATAAAATAAATGGTATTATCATTCATACAGACCCTTTTTTCACAATTTTAGCCACAAGTGTCAAGCTTAGATTGTAGCCCCCATATAGCTTGTGCAACTGCACCCCCTGCACACACTCCTAGCGACGCCACTGCATGTGCCACAACTTGTGCCAGCCTAGCCATGAGTTAGCATTGCACTGTGAATCTGTCATGCTATACAAACATCATAATTCACTTCATAGGCTGTCTGGGAGAACAACATCAGACTGTGGTCAAAAAGAGACTTAAGGGACTTAATCTTGAGATGGCTCCATCAGGAATGAAAGTAATCAGAACTCTGTAAAGGAAATAGCTTGTTGTAATGTGAATGCATCTTGGGTTGATACCTGAGAGGCCACTGCTGATGGTCCCTCTGATTCTGTTTACAGGTGAATGAGAGGATTCTATCTTTCCTAGGATCCAATCCTAACCAATTTAGACCTACTCACCTGGCATATCTTCCTGTGGTGATGTGAGGAAGTTGGCATATGCCTGGACACTGACCTAACCCTCCTCTCCCCAGGAATGTGGCAGAAGTGCCTGATGGCACTTTTGTGACACCAAATCAGCACAGGATTTAAGCCAGAGCTTATTCAAGCCTAAACGGAGATTAGGATTGCAGCCTTAGCAAATCTACCCAGATATTTGACATTACAAATCTATAATTATAACTGAGTTATGAGGCTGATGTGGAACACCATAGCACGCACAATAAACATTGGGGAAGGATCACAGTTTTTCTTGGACAAAAAAATCTTGCTCTTATTTTAAGGAAAGACATAAATTCCTCATTACAAATTAGCCAAACACATTTATGGTGCTATCGACTAAATCAGCAACAATCTTAGATGTTTCTTCCATTAGATTCAATATCGCCAGTATTTTAGAATTCCTTTTGACCAGTCCATGGGACACATACATACCATATCTTCATAGGTTGTATTGTCAGCAATGGGAAAGTTGGTCTCTCCTCCACCTGTCACATTATTTAGGTATATCAGTACAGTAGCATAGCTGTAAAAAACAGAGCCAATTTTAGTTGAAGTGAGCAGCTCTTCACACTCCCCTTCATACAGCCCCTGATTGCCTCTCCTTATAAACTCACATCCATTTTCAAAGACTCACATTTAAATTTTAATCCTTGGTTAGGGCAGCATAAATCCTGTACTGGCCAGCAAGTTGTGCAAAAGTGTCATAAGACACTTCTGCGCTTCTTTTGGAAGGTTATGCCAGTGCACAGTGGTGTGGCTTTCCCACACCATTATGGGAACTGATAGATGGGTTAGTTGTGTTGGCCTAAATTGGTTAGGAATGCACCCTCAACTGTGTGCAGTCTTCAGCACATTATTTCCTCCAATATTCCATTGGAGTACACAATACTGTGTGATCTTCCCATACATCTTCTTTTCCAAGACATGTTCTCTTTTTCAGTTTGTGTCCTGGAAAAAAAAAATCTTCATTGTTCTCCTTTTCCTTGTGAACAGGCAGTATGTAATCTTCTTGTAATTAATAAATTACATGTAATAAATTTAATCTAATGTTTTAAATACATTCAGTACATTCAAATTAATGTCATGAAAGCATATACATGCGTGTTTTTAGCTTTTATGTTGTTGTTTCCTACATTTTTCTTGGTTGCCCTACATTTTGAGAGCACCTTGTCCTCTTCTGTGGTTATGACATCTTGTGGTTACATTCCCTGATGACCCTGCTATCAGTTCCCCCGATTTCATTTCCCCCCTTTTGTCAGTGTCTGGAGCAGGGGTATCCAAACTTTTTGACAGTAGAGCCATATCATCTGTCTGACAGCAAGTCAGGGCTGGGGAAAAATGAATTAATTTACATTTCAAATTTGAATAAATTTACATATATGCATTTTAGAGACAGAGATTGAATGAATGATTGAATGAATTAATGAATTCAGATAGTCCATAAACACTTTCTAACACAGAGGAGGTAATTTTCAAACCAGTTCGTAAATCACTTTCACCCCCCCCCCCCCCCACACACACACATAGAGGAGTTGTGTGCTACCTCCCCACTCCTTAAAACACCCTCTAAAAGTGAGGGAGGCAAAGTTCCCCTTTTGTCTAGGGCTCACCCACAGGTGTAGGGGTATCACTTTGTGGCACATGGAGGCTCACCATAGGCTCCAATCACACAGCTGAACACTGGATTTATCTCCCTTGAACTTTATTTCATTAATTACCACATCTATTGGAATCTAACACTCACATTTTAAAGCTGAATTTAGCCTCCAAAATTGTGCATTAGATTCGATGGTGCGTTAGATTAAAGTAAATACAGAATTTTGATTATAAGTGTAGGTCAGTTTAACAGTTTATTGTAATGAAAAATGTAACATAAACCGTTATTGTATAAAGTAGTGCAATTAGGTACAAATCATAACATAAACCCATTGTCATATAACTCATTGTTTAATGCAGTAAAATTAAGTTTTGCACCTGCGTTACAGGTGCACATTACAATTGCTAGTAAAATTTATGTACTTTTAATCTCAAGCCTTTTAAAATCAGGCTGTGTGTTAGATTCAATGGCGCATTCAAATAAATGTGGGTGTGTGTATGTATGTATGTCTGCAGAAACTTCGTCACCTGGCCTCATGAATCTGTCCCTATTCTATGATCCTCAGATACAGTCACAGCAGAAACAAATTAGTAACCTTGGCCATTGACTCTGCTATACTATTTATGCCTGCCCTACTACTCATGTCCACTGGAGTATGTCAAGAGTCCGCTGTTGATTAATTTGGTTCCCTGTGTATGTTTACTATAGGTGTTCTTGAGCACATCTGGTAATATAGTGATTTTCAACCTTTTTCATCTCATGGAACACCATCAGTTGTTTTTACCACTGACAAGGCACACCACGCTGTTCAAATCTCCAAGTTTTCCTATTAATAAATGTCCCTCTCCAAACTCCCACAGCACACCTGAGGACTATTCATGGCACACCAGTGTGCCATGGCACACTGGTTGAAAACCACTATGGTAAGATATGAAAAAATTTAAGAGCTGGTGGAGATGGGGAAACAAACTTTTTTCCTCCATAACCATTTGCTAAACACTACTAATTTGGCTGGCAACAAAAAGGCATTTTGTTAGGCTACATAATGTGCTCTGACCTTTGACATCCATAGGGTCAGTTATGACAAATGGTTGACTCTAGCCTTAGTACATCAAAGTTTACTTCTCCAAGAATCTTATGGAATGTGCAAGCACAATCCAAAGTTGTGCTGGAATAGGCTGACTTAGGGCGCAATCCAGAGTAACTACGGGGAGTTCTTGCTCCGGTGTAAGAACAATTTGCTCTGGATTGCAATATGAATTTCCCATAAGTTTTCACTAGGTGGTGCAGTAACTATGTGTACACGTAATGTCACTTATGTGCACCCGTAGTTACTCTGGATTGTAGGGTTAGCCTGCACTGTATCCAGCACAAGTTTTAGGACTGCTGCCTTGCTACCGTGGGGAAGGGGAGGCTTGTCCTCTTCCAAGGGGTAATGCTACGACAGCCCCAATAGGTCTACTTGGACTTAGGCCACCTGCAGATGGCCTGCAGGAGAAGTCATAGGCTATTCCCAGGTACCTGCAAACAGAGTCTTGGATATGGCATAATTTCTAGTACCAGCCCAGCCTCCTGCTCTGCTCTGCTTCTGCCTCTCCCAGGTCTGTCCTGTCCTGGAACACTCTCTCCCACCTCCTACTCCTCCTCCTCACCTTCCAGCCCCAGTGCTGGCCTGGAAACACCAGTGCAACTTACCCCTCAAGGCAGTCCTGCAAAGCACAGGCCGGCACAGTGAGACACCGTTTGTTGTGTATCCTCCTTCATTGTGGTGCAGACGTGCCTAGAGGCACATACAACATCCAGCAATATGAGAGGACAGAGTACAGAATATGAGTTCCTTTTCAGAATCTCTAGGTAGACTCACCGGCAAATGGTATGATCTTCAAACTGATTGGAATCAGTATAACCAGACAGGTCTGAGTGAAGGCAGCCATACTCCTGGGAACGATTCTCACTATCAAAGTGAGCATGGTAGTACCCTCCCTCGGAATAGCGCACCACCTGTAAACTTTCACTGAATTCTATCATGTCCGCAGGGAGATGTGTTAAATGAATCACCCTAAAGGAGAAGAAGGGGAGAAGACGTAGAAGAAAATTAATTTCTATAGTTCTGCAGATGTTCTAACATTTCGCCATGTCACTGAAAGTATTGGAAAGGGTTGCACCAGAAAAAGCCAAGATGGAAGATGACTGGCTATCAAAGCAACTATCTGTGTGTCAGTGATACAGAATACATATCCACAGCTTTCCCTTCTGTTATGGTAACCCATTTCTCTTTATTGTTAAGCATTTCAATATTCATTGCAAAACAGTCATGCGGGGGAAACAGGAGTCTCAAAATAAATCCACTGGGAATACTGACATTAGATACCTGGATGCTGAAATTTGAAAAAAACAACATTTTCTTCCGTGTTCAGTTAACTGGTATAGTAGGGGTGTCCAAACTTTCAACCTTAGGAATTCTGGACCTTTAACAAGCTTGTAGAAGAAGGAATTTCAGCAGGTACAACTTGTGATCTGAGATAAGAAGCTGCACTTGCTGAAATTCTTTCCTTTACACACTTGTTAAAGGACCAGGAGCCCTGAAGTTAGACGTTTGGACACCCGTGGGCTAGACACTGAGCTCCAAATAGGGTTCAGTTGCATCTCTACTATGATCTTTTGCTTAGGGAAGACACTTTCAGCCACAGCAGCATCAGGGATACAATATACAATTGTTTAAAAGACAGTAACAAGATCACACATCCGAAATTCTCTGCACAATTGTAAAATGCTACATCAATTTTAAGGATTATTAGACTGTTTAATTAGTCTATTTAATCAGCCTGCTTAGGGCTCCTATTTAGTTTGCTTAGGGCCTGTGTAGGGCTCCTGGACCAGGCCCTAAGTAGACTAACTAGGAGCCCTAAGCAGGCTGGTAATGAAACATAATGAAAATGTTGCCTGATATGCAAAGGACAAACAGACTAACATTATGAAAAGATCAAGCAATCTTTCCCACAAATAGGTTTAAAAATAAAAAGAGAGATAAGGGAGTTGACATGTTCTTCCTAAACATGTGTAAACCCATATCATGCTTAGGATATGCAGTATCTTCTGTGAGGAGTTCATTTAGCTACACTAAATCAAGTGGGATTGCAGCCACAGGGATCCCATCACTGATGGCATCACCTGGAAATAGCTGACAAATTCAATGATGTGATGACGTTAGTGTTAAATATGTGCAGGAGACTGTATGGGTGGACAGAAGGGCCAACAAAGTATTCCACTTGCCCCACTTCAGCCTGAGTGATTCCTCAGGAGTGGGACAGAAGTGCCTTATAGAACTTTTGTGATATCCCCAGGCCAGCATTAGACTTATGCCTGGTCATAAGCCAGCCTAAATGGGGGTTAGGTAAGGTTGTAGCCTGATTATATTTTTCGCCTTAGTTCGTCAGTTTCAGCCATGCTAGGAAGCTGTTGTTTAAACACTTGTGGGGTGTTCTTGTCTCCAGAGAACCTTTACCTTTGCTGTATGGAGTGTATGATCGGATGTGTCCACTTGTCTGGAACCAGCCATACCTGCTTGCTTTTCCTCACCAATTCACTATTATTTGCCTTCTTTCTGTCCATATACTTGTAGAAATCCAGCATATCCACTTTCTTAAACTCATCCCAACTTAGCACACCTGGAAAGACAGGTGAAACAACACCAGCCAATTTAGTGCCTGGTGCCTTATGCACTGGGAGGAAGGGGGTGGTGTGCATGGGATGATGGTGAGTGGGGAGAGATGTTGCACCTGGGGGGATGATGCACACAGGGGTGCTGGATGTGCATAGGGGAGTGGTGTGCAGGGAGGGATGTTGCTCATAGGGAAAAGATGCACCTGGGGAATGGTGTGCATGGGGGAATGGAGCATGGGTTGTGATGCGCACGGGGGGTGGTGCTCATGGGGATGTTGCACTGGGGGGATGTACCTCTAGAGGGATGTCACAATGGGAGAATGGCACACAGGGCCAATGGAACATGGGGTTAAATGTACCTGCAGGTACATTTCGTTAGTATAAAATAAAAATGAAGCATTAAAAAAGCAAAGGACAAATAATAATGGATGCACAATTTTGGGAGTGTCCTGCTTGCTGAATTACAGAGGATTTAGAGTGCCCAGAATGTGCATTAATGCTATCTCACCATTGCCATCAGGATCGGCCTTCATAGCACTGTACATCTCCAGGATATCCCCAGGGGTTAACCAATAACCATTTGCAAGACGCTCATGTGTCATCATCTAAAATAAAAATGTTACAGCTTCTTGCCAACTATCTGTTCAAGTGAAACATTAACTGAGCTCAACAGGCATCCATTTTCCACATGGGGGACTGTACGACCAGTGTCTTTCTCAAAAAAATTAGGCTGGCACCAGGGTGATGGAATTGTTAGGGCAAAATTAATGCAATGAAACTTCCATGCCATTCCCACCAGTTCCTCATTTCGCATTAGATCCTACCACTGCCATGATCAATACTAAGGTTCAGGGCAAGCCTGGCAAGATGGGCCCTCGTATGCCTTCATGTAACAAACGCCTCACGTAAAGTATGTTTCACATAACAAACAAAAAATTATCTAGGATTCTGCTTCACGTAACCAACTGTGTTTCACATAACAAACACACTCGGCAGTTGGGCAGTTGTGCGGCCAGCAGCCCTTTTAAAAAGCGTCAGGGCTGCCTAGTGCACCTGCCCACAGCGAAAACAACACTTCTGCGCTGTTCCTCCTGTGGCTGGGCATCAGCTGGGCAGAGGGAGTGAATAGCAGTGGAAAAGAGGGAAGCAGCTCAGGGCTAGCCAGAAGGAAGCAGAGGAGAGAGAGCTCAGGGTGAAGAGAAGGAGAAAGTGGGGAGACACTTGGAAAGTGCCTTTGATTTCAGAAGAAAGTGTCTTTGATTGCAGCCTTCTAACCATGTCTACACAGAAGCAAAATGTTAAATGGGTCTTACTCCCAGGAAAGTGTCTTAGATTGCAGCTTCACAGGAACATGCACATTGAATACATGTTTTGAATTCAATTCCAGTGTTTTGTCATCATTTTTACATCCAGTTAATATTTTATATGAATATTTTTTTTGTGTTGTGGAACCAATCGTTTTGGTTTCCATTATTTCCTATGTGAAAATCCGCTTCATGTAAAGAACGTTTCACGTAACAAACATGCCTCCTGAAGTAATTAAATTTGTTATGTGAGGTGCCACTGTATAGTTTATAGTTAGGTTTACCAGTAATTAACTTAACTAATAACTATAATTAACTAAACTAATAGTTATATAATTAGTATACTATACTTAATATGGTATACAGAAATATACAAAGGTATAAACAAATAGTTAAGTATAATTAATTCAAAAGTGTTTGTACTCTGTTCCCACCACTAATTTTTCTTCATTCCTCCATATGCTGACATCCTCCAATGCTGTGGATGTCATTTATCTTGACTTCAGCAAAGCATTTGACAAAGTCCCACATGACATTTTAATTAGGAAGTTGGAAAAACATGGGCTAGACAGGGCAATTGTTAGGTGGATCTGCAACTGGCTCGATGGCCGCACTCAAAGGGTTTTAGTAAATGGTTCTGTGTCAACCTGGAGGTCAGTTTCTAGTGGGGTACCCAAGGCTCTGTCTTGGGACCGGTTCTCTTTAACATTTTCATCAATGACTTGGAGGAAGGGATACGGGGGAGCCTGATCAAATTTGCAGATGACACCAAACTGGGAGGAGTAGCAAACACATCAGAAGATAGGAGAAACCTCCAGGAGGATCTGGATAAACTGGAATCCTGGGCTGTAACAAACAGAATGAATTTCAACAGGGAGAAGTGCAAGGTTCTGCACTTAGGCAATAAAAACCAAAAACATAGGTATAAAATGGGGGATACTTGGCTTGGCAGCACAACATGTGAGCAGGATCTTGGAGTTGCTGTGGATCACAAGCTGAACATGAGTCAGCAGTGTGATGTGTCTGCAAAGAAGGCAAATGCCATTTTAGGTTGCATTAAGAGGACTGTAGCTTCCAAGTCACGAGAAGTTCTAGTTCCTCTTTATTCTGCATTGGTCAGACCTCACCTTGAGTACTGTGTTCAGTTCTGGGCACCTCACTTGAAGAAAGATGCAGCCAAACTGGAGCAAGTCCAGAGGAGAGCGACAAGAATGATCAGTGGGATGGAAGGGAAGCCCTATGAGGAAAGGTTGGGGGAACTTGGGATGTTCAGCCTGGAGAAGAGGAGGCTGAGGGGAGACATGATTGCCCTCTTCAGATACCTGAAGGGCTGTCATAGGGAGGAAGGGGCTCATTTGTTCAGAGCTGCTTCTGAAAGCAGAACTAGAACCAATGGGTACAAACTGCAAGAAAGGAGATTCCGGATGGAAATCCGGAAAAAATTCCTGACGGTGAGGGCGGTTCAGCAGTGGAACAGATTGCCAAGGGAGGTGGTGGACTCTCCCTCACTGGGGATCTTCAAGCAGAGGCTCGATGAGCACCTGTCGGAGATGCTCTAGGGGGAATTCCTGCTGCAGGCAGGGGGTTGGACTAGATGACCTACTAGGTCCCTTCCAACTCTATGATTCTATGATTCTATATGACTATCAGACAAGTCTTGTTCTCCTGAATACCTCAAGCATTTGCAGCTGTCCATCTTGGTTGATGTCTATGTGGTTGAAGATGTCCATCTGGTTGACAGCTAGTTTTTCTATGTTATCTGCTCTGTCTTTAGAGAATCCAGTGGCACTTTCCTCTAGCCCTCCATGCATAGCCAGGTAGATGAGAACTTTACATTCTTCATCAGTGAGGAAATCTGGTATTTCTAGAAAAGAAGAAAAGGGAGGGTGAAATAAAGTCTTCTACTGAAAAGATGAGCATCAAAGATAACAAAGCAGCTTTGTGATATGTGCATGAGATGAAAAGTACAATATTCTTTTTCTTTTGAAGATATTTCACCCACCACCATATAAGATTCTCTCTGTACCAGCAGCAGTACAAATTAAGCCAATATAAACAAATCAGGATTATTACAAGAAGGGTACAGCAATAGTGTATCTATTATATCAATATACTATCGATATCCTCTCTACATTCATCTATTAAAAGGCTGCAGTCCTATCACACTTACCTGGAAGAAAGCCCCACTGACACTAGTGGGATTTACTTCTTAGACTTAGGATTGGACGGTTGGTGAGAGAACAAATAATCTATTTTATCAACTTTACAAGACAAATTTGTTCGCATTGCAAAAAATTTCAGCCCAGTCTTGTGGGCCTGTTTGTGGTGCCAGTTAACATGCTGGTAACACAATGCGCTTTACAGCAGTCACAAAAAGTGACACATCATAGAGCCCACACTGGCTATCATCGGAAACCGCTGAACAAAAGCAGAAATCGACAGGATCAGTGGCACAGTTCAGAAAGTCCAGCATGGTAAAGCAGACATGGTGATCAAAGCAAACACATGGCACAACCATCAAAATCTTCCAGGAGATAATGGAAATATTAGAAATATTGAAACTTCTTTAAGACCTGGGATAAAATCAAACCCTTTTACACAAAGCAGCTAACTTACCTGTCTCTGAAAGTGTCTTCCGACTACCAAGATCCCAAGCATGCAATTACATATTATTATGTACATATACACCTGTATTAGGTTTTTAAAGGATAAGCAACCATCAAGGGGCAAGTTCACTGCACTGAGGCAAATGTTTTCAAATTGTTTCTGGGGTTCCTCAGTTTAAAGATCATTCTCTCCTCCTCCAACAGAACAACCTGAAGCTCATTACAAGACATACGAGTCTAGAGTTATATTTCGGGTAGCCTCAGCCTGCCTTTCTTACCAAAAGCAAGTGGTTTCATGCTGAGCGTTTTCATGACATGAACTTTGTTTGGAACCAGCTCTACCTCTTGTTTGTGGCCCACCTTGAAAAGAAAGTAAGATCATTAATCATCATGCTCAGTGCGCAGCCTCTGTTTGTGGAGTGTGCCCATGTGCCTCCCAGACCCTATCAATTTTCCCCTTCAGCAACAACATGCTGAAATAAAGTACTGCCTGATTTTCCAGCAATCCACATTTCTAATGACTTCTGACAGAACTGGAACTGAAGATTGAAATTTAAGTGTCAGGCCAGCTTAGATAGAATGGTACGTAGAAAATATTTTTTTACTTTATCTGAACTCAGTGTTTTGACTATGAAATCCAGTTTTCTAAAAATAAGGAGAAAGGGTTGTGAAGGAATACATGGTGTATAATCCTATCTTTGTCAGATCCACTGTACTCGAAGCACAGCCTCAGTTTTGTGCCTTGATATAAATTTAGTACCTTGTTATTGTGCGTGAAGAAAAAATAGATTGAAAGTTACTGCTATAGACTATGGCTGCAATCCTAACTCCAGTTAGGCCAGCCTAAACCCTGGCATAAGTCCTGTGTTGACCTGGGGGTGTCACCAAGGTGCCATAAGACACTTCTGCCCCACTCCTGGGGGAGTGTTAGACCAGTGCACAGACATGCGCTTGCCATCCTATATTACCAAGGGAATGGGAAGACAGATAAATTGTGCCAGCATAGATTAGGATTGTACCCTATTTTTTTGCTGTAGCGGGGGACATATGTGAGAGATATAAAATTATGTCAGAAATGGACAGAGAAAATAGAAGAAAGTTATCTTCCCTCTCCAATTCCAGAATCAGGAGACATCCACTAACATTGGCAGGAAAGTTAGAACAGGGAGCTATTATTTTTACCCAGTGAGTAATTAATCTGTGGAACTGCTTGCCACAGGATGGCGTGTTGGCACCTGGCCTGGGGAATTGGAAAAATTAATGGAATAAAGGTCCATCAGAGGTCTTAAGCATTGATGGGCTTCAAAGAAATTAAGAACCGATTCTCTGTCCATCTGGCAGCCACTTTTAAATGGCTATTTTTAAACTTTATATGTACTATCTCTTGTTAAGAACCGGTTCTATAGCGTAGGTGCGAACCTGCTGCTGCCCACCACTGGTCTTAAGCCTCTATAACTATAACTATAACTCTGGCTTTAGAGGCAGCTTGTGTCTGAAAGCCAGGTTCAAGGGAGGTCAGCAGGATGCAGACCTCTTGTTTTGATGCTCCTTGAGACATTTGGTGGGCCACTGTGAGGTACAGCTGGACTAAATGTGGTGTTGGTCTGTTTTTGGCCACCAGCAATCACAGACCTTCTGACAAGCACTCCACCAAAATGTCCAACAAGACCTCCAACAAGAACTCGTAGCTCTGCCAAGGCCAGGACAGGCTTTGAGGCCATGGAGCAGCCAGACCTTCCCAGCCACCCACTTAGCCTCATCAAGCATACAGGTGGGCAAGGAAGCCTCCACATGGGTACAGAGAGCTCAGGGTGGATAGGGTGTCTATGGTGCTTGCCTGGACACCCTTGAGCCATGGAAGTACATAAGAGTCAACGTTGCCCGGGGTCAAGAATGGCCAAGCATGAGGGACCTCTGGAGCTAGGCTTGGGGAGGCCCTGCCCAGCTCCACATCTGTATCTTTGCTGTTCAGGACGCAGACAAAGAAGAGACTGGAGAAAACCAGGAATGCAGTCAGAAAGGGTTGGGTGCCGCAGCCTCGTCGCCTGACGGGATGCACCAGGAGATCATTGCCCTGCCCTGCAGTCGCCACAGTGGCCATCCTTGGTACCAGGCCTGGAGTGGTGAACCCCTTGGCATGACAACTACACTGGAAACTGTCAAGTTGAGAGAACCACTGTATTGTTGCATCATTGCGCAGGAGGGGGGAGTGAGGGAGCTAGTGCTGCTGATTGGCTGGCTTGGAGGATGGTCCAAGCAAGGCTGAAAGTTCTGGCTGATCTGGTGTCAAGCATGTATGTCAAGAACTTGGTAGCAGCTCCTCAGAGCATGTGCAGAGCAACCTTTGAACAATTTCCTTCCCAGGGCCAAAGCAATCCATTGCTCACTTTTCTTTCCCAAACCAAAATATGGCTGTTGGTGGGAACAGTCACAAAAACTGAGTTTTGAGAGAGTTAGGACAGACCAAAGAAAATATTTCTTCACCCAGGATGTCATTACCCTGTGGAAATCCTTGCCAAAGGATGTAGAGGTGACATTTGATCTAGATGCCTTTAATCTTCTTATGTTGAAAGGGAAGCATTAAAAATGAGCAGACAGAAACATGTCAGCTGAAACTGAGAAGTGGTTTATGTTTCCTGATCCAAGATTTCTTGCTCCTCCATTGCTCCAAATGGAATAAGTTGTGCTTTGATATCTGTAGGGGTTTGATTCTTGGACACCCCACTGATACAGAACATGTGTTAAATAAAAGCCATTAAAAATTATAAAAGTGCACCCCTTTACAGTTCCTTAAGAACAGCTTTTCTTACTGTTGTAGAGATGCAGTCAGTAATTAGAAATGAAAAGGACCCCCTTCCTTTGCCTATTTCAGCTGAAGAATGGAATGACTGCGGCTGCAATCCCAAAGACACTCTCCTGGGAGTAAGGCCCATTTAACACAATGGGGCTTGCTTTTGAGTAGACATGGTTCGGCTTGTGCTATTTTTAATTGTGATTTTAAAGGCATGCATTTTCTTCATCTCTTTCCCCTTCTTGTCAAATGAAAATTGCTGTGTAAAAGACTCAGAAGTTTTACTGACAGGGGGGAGGCAAAGCCAGTATGGACCACAGAGAGGTGGGGATAGAAAAAGTCAAGGACCATGAGAGGGGAAAAGGGGGTAATTTAGGCCTGAGCCCAGGATTAAAAGGGGGCCCAGGAGCCAAAGAAGGAGCCCAAGAAATTTTCTGAAATTTTATAACATCATATCTCACCTAGATTCACTGCCCATGTGGGATGTTGGGTGTGTGAATGTCTGCTGCTACTACTACCAAAAGCCATATGATCTGGGCTAAGAAAAGTGTACATGACACTATACACACTGACAAATCTGGGAGCAACCTGGCCTGCTACTGTAGCTCAGTGGCTTGTGGATTTGCTTACCATAGAGCATCTAGGACGTGATTTTCAGCCACTGTCCCATGGCACACTGGTGTGCTCTGGATGGTGTGTGGTTGTACTGCAGGACTGTGGGAGAGTCATTCGTAAGCAGGGTGACCAGATGACTGAACCTAAAAAGGAAAAGGTCTTGGATTCCTCTCAGCCTGGCCTTTCCGGTGGACAATGGCACGTTTGCCTACTCACAAGTAAAGACACGATATTGGGCACTTTCACTTTCCCATAGAGCTCAATGCATATTTTTTATTTTTTATTTTTTGGCCATACCTTTTGATAGGAAGGCAATATTTCAAAACCAATTTTTGCATTGGATTCTGATTTTCGATATGAATCCAACGATATTTGACAAGATGAGGTACTGCACACCACTGCAAAGTTCCAAAATGAAGCCAAAATGGAGGACAATGAAGCCCTTTTGGAGGACACCCGGACAGAAGGCTAAAAAAGAGGACAAATCCGGAAAAATCTGGTCATATGGTCACCCTGTTTGTAGGGCAATTAGAAGATTTGAGCTTTCTACAAGATGCATGATGTAGCCTGTCAATGATTTAAAAAAACCTGATGGTGTAACTTGACAATTTTAATGCCTTGTCGTCAGTGTGACTTGAGATGAAAAATGTTGAAAATCACTGGTCTAGGAGCACAGTAACACATCTGTGGGGCTACAGCTGCTGAAGTATGTTTTTGGTGCACATAGGACACTAGTCTAGTATGAGTAGAGCTGCATCAAAATAAGATGATACTGTCTTTTAGCAACAATTTCCTATATTTAAAAAGGTTTTAGAGATTTGGAAGCAGTGTTTTCTGTGTTACCGTATCTAGCTGCCAACAATGCATGGGATGGTGGATCTGAGATATGCATTGGGAATCTTTGGAGCCCAGATCCTTTATGCTCACCAAACACAACGAGATTCTCAACTTATACACCATACCCTTCCTCTTCTCCCAGAGACTCTTGATACATGTTGTCAAAGGCTAACACCCACATTTCTCTTACTTTATCCAATTACCAGTTCTCCTGCAGACTGCCTTTGTGACTATACATACCTATCCAGTCAGTCTGCGTCAGCACTTGATGGGAAAAGGTGACAGATTGAAACACAGTAGTGCAAAAACTTTATTCCACATCAATGAAGAAATATCTACAATTCTTCATGTATATCACTGTAGGGTTTGTCCTCACTTTGGTGGTTATCATTTGCATACAGCACCATGTACTTTTGGAACAGGAGCTGCTTATCCTTGTTAGGATCAACATTGATCCACTGGGTGGCAATCCACTTGGTTCCTTCAGTAACTAAGCAGCCTCCATGCAAAGAATAGTCATCTAGGTATCCAATCCAGCCTGCAATGGGACAAGAATGCACACATCATTCCCCCTGCAAAGACCAGCTTCTGTTCCCAATGCTCTGGACCCAATGATAGGTTGCCCAGCAATGCATGCATTGATTGTCATGCAGAGCACTGCATCGCTGACACATTACCTTCATCATCTGGCAGGTGGTTGTACCAGAAGATAGCAGTACCCTGCACAGGTTTTATACGCAGGTTTCCCTTATCACAGTTTCTATACATGTCACGGAGATCAATATTGTTCTGGATCAGAGACTGGAGGGAAAAGAAGAAAATGCTTTGTAAAATCCACAACAAAAAATACCTGCCTTTATTTGAGTACCTTTTTGTCCAGAGGAAAGAGCTATGCTGTTTAGCCCCCAACAGCCCCAACCTGGAAGCTACAGTGAGTGGTCTGAAACAGACTGAAGTAGGCTAACAAAAAGCGCTCTTGGTCCATCCTGGAGTGAGGGGTACAAAATTCCTTTCCTTAGAGTAATAAATCTACCCAGATATTTGGCATTAGTATGAGCATCCATCAGTCTTGAAAGACCATGGTATTGTGCTCGACGTTGTATGTGAAGCACAAAGGCCTGAGTAGATCAATATGGAGGATAGGGTGTTACCTAAGCAGCAAATCCTCCCTCTCCACGCCACTGAAATAGTCCAATGGAAAGGCAGAGCCAATACAATTGGTTCCAGCTGCGTCGCAGAGCTGGGTTAAGGATAGGAGCTCACCCTAAATTGTGGGGACCCAGGTCTTGAACCCTGATCTTCTGATTAACAGGCACAGTGTCTTAACCACTTGCGCCACCCACAGCCCATCCAAATGTATTTGGCATTACAAATCTCTAATTCTAACAGAGTGCTGAGGATGAAATGGACCACACATAATATGAAACATCGGGGAAGGATCACAGTCTTCCTTAGACAAAAAATCTTGCTCATTAGAGCATTAATTTTTCCCCACAGTGGAAGTATTATAAGGAAAAACACTTAGATTCCTCATAACAAATTAGCCAAACTTATTTATAGTGCCATGCACTGATCAGCAAAAATCTGAGGTGCCGTTGGATTTCTGCCATCAGATTTAATATTTCCAATATTTTAGTAGCCTTTTTGCTCTGTGTTTTAGGTACATACTTACCAGCTCATCATAGGTCCTATTGTCAGCAATGGGAAAGGCGGTCTCTCCTCCACCAGTCACATTATTTAGGTAGATCAGTACTGTAGCATAGCTGTAAAAGACAGAGCCAATTTTAGTTAGTAGAGAGGCTCTGAAGCAGTGCTTTCACTTAACACTCTCCTTCATGCAGCCCCGAGTTGTCTCTATTTATAATCCCATTCCCCTTCTCATCTATTCATATACATTGTTCAAGGAGTCTGATTCAACATTTTATTCCTCCAATAAAAGTAACTGAAATAATTCCATATGCTTCTCAGATGACTCTGTCATAATTCCCTCCCCCAACTCAGTACCCTCAGTGTCTAGAGCTGAAGGACCTCTTCCATCTGGTCCTTGGGAAAACTCATAATTCTCTGGAGATGAAGGAGACTCTGCTCTCTGAAACTCCAGAAGGTATTCTAAGGGCTAGGGAGGCTGCACACACCTCCTCTATCTATGAAAGTACTTGTAAACTGATTTGAAGAGTTCTGATTTGAAGTTTTGGGACTGCTGCCACGCTATTATGGGGAAGGGGAGGCTTGTCTTTTCTGGGGTAGGGCTGTAGCAGCCCCAAGGTCTACCTGAACTTAGGCCACCTGTGGATGAGCAGTCTGAGGTTGCTCCCTGCAAGTGGAGGCTTGGACCTGGCATAATGCTGGTCCAAGCACTGTCTCCCATTCCCCTCCTGCCCAGCCAAAGTCCACTCTCTCCCTGCCCTCCCAAGCCCTTGCGCTTGCCTAGAAAGGCCAACGCAACCAACACTGTTGGTCCTGTACGGTCAGTTGCCACATAGAGCACCCAGCAAGGTGACAGAACAGAGTACAGAAGATGAGTTCCTTTTCAGAATCTCTAGGTCAGTGATTTTCAACCAGTGTGCCATGGCACACTGATGTGCTGTGGATAGACTTTAGTTGTGCTGCAGGAATTTTGGGAGGAACATTTATTAACAGGGAAACTTGGAGATTTGAACAGCATGGTGTGCCTTGTCAGTGGTAAAAAGAACTGAGCCATGAGATGAAGGTTGAAAATCACTGCTCGAGGTGTACTCACCGACATACTGCACCATCACCAAGCTGATCGGTATCAGTATCACTAGACAGTCTTGTGTGAATGCAGTCAACTTCCAGGAATGCATTGTCACTATCCCTGTGGGCATGATAGTAACCTCCCTGGGAATAATGTGCCACCTGTAAACTTTCACTGAATTCTAACATTTCCGCAGGCAGATGTGTTAAATGAATCATCCTAAAGAAGAAGCAGAGGCATGTCAAGAAAATTAATTTCTATATTTTTGCAGACATTGTAACATTTCACAATGTCACTGAGAATATTGGGAAGGGCTGTACCAGACCAAGTCAAGATGGTAGATGACTGGCTGTCAAAGCAGCTATCTGTGAGTCAGTGGTACAGAATAAATACATGCAGCTTTCCCTTCTTTTATGGTAGTCCATTTCTTTTTATTATTAAGCATTTCAATATTCGTTGTAGGTGAGACAGGAGTGTAGGGCTTTCAGCCCCACCCTACACAGTGATTTTTTTGAGTCTGGATGAAGTGAGCCCAAAAGCCCTGATGTCTGGGCTGAAATTATTGACTCTTAGGCTGCAATCCTAAAGAAACTTTCCTGCGTGTAAGACCTACTGAACACAATAGGACTTATTTTTTTGAGTCGACGTGGTTAGGATTGTGCCCTTAATCTCTCTGTTATGAATAAGGTACTCCACACTAGAGTGTAAATATGTCATGTGATCTCAGGGGAAAGTGCTGAGCCACAGCCGTGGTCCTCCTGTACCAGTGATGATCCTCCTCTACCAGCACTGCGGTGGTTTAAGCCTATGGAAGTAGACGGTGCAAAATATCATGGGGACTGATGTATTACATATTGCAAGACAGTCATAAATCTTTTAGATGAACTCAATTGTGGTTGGTGGGTTCCATTATAGATTGACAGCACAATCCAGAGCAACTAATCTGTCCACATAAGAGCCCTTGGGTTGCCCTATCTATCACTAGGGTGGAGCAACTGCAAGATGCTCCAGCCCAGTTACTCTGGCAGAGGCTTAGGGCAGAGCAAGGCAATGTAGGGTGCCCTAAGAGAGGTGGACTTGCTCTGCCCTAGCTGCTCTGCCCTAGGCAGTTCAGGAGAGGCATGCTGAGGGTATGTTTAGCATTGCCTAGGGCAGAGCAGTTACTCTGTATCCAGAGTCTGTTTCCAAGGCAGAAATGCCCTCTTCCAGCCCTCAGAGTTATACAACCTCAGGAGCAGGTATTGTAATGAGTAGACCCATAGGGGTCCATGATAGGGCCCGAGTAAGAATGGCAGTGCTGACCAAAAATCTGAGTTCTTGGCCAGCCTAGTGGCAACCCCTGCCTCTCAACCTCAGGATATGGAACAAACTACGGCTGCCCACAAACCTCAGGATACAGGAGACCACTCCAAGAAGCCCCTTGTATTCACTGTAGAATGTACTGGCAGGGACTCCTTATAAGGAATGTACATCAGGGACTCCTTATAAGGAAGGCACCCAGTGGCATTACCAGACTGGTGTGGCTGGTGTAGGCTGCATTGGGTGTTGCGCTCCATATGGGGTGATGCGCCAGAGGAATTTGACTGTCCTTTGGCAGGCCCTGGGCATCAGCGCCCATTCAGGTCTGCTCCAAGGCAGAGCAGCAGCCGGAAGCTGCCACTCGTCCTCAGAGCTGGCCCGAATGGCCAGCTGAGATGCACTGCACAGAAACACACTGAGCATGCCGAACAGCTTCAGAGGAGACTTCCTTAGAGCGGAGGAAGTCTGTCCCTCTGCACGGCCATTTGGCCTCTCTCAGGAGGCGGAGCGGCAGCCAAATGGCTTCAGAAAGAGTACTGCACAGGCACCAACTCTGACGCCTGCACAGTCTCCTCTGAAGCCAAAAGTCTTCAGAAAAGTACTGAAGTTCAGTTGGCTTCAGAAACAACTGCGCTGACGCCAACTTTGGTGACTGCGCAGTCCAGGTAGGGGGGTGCACGCATCCCAGGGGTGACGCACAGACTTCTGCACTGGGTGATGCACAGAGTTGTGTCACCACTGTAGGCACCACAGCTGTTCCTTGTTCAGTGATCTGAGGGGTGTCTCCTCAGGAGCAAGTCCTCTCCATGTGTCAATTACTTAGCAAGCTCTGGAGCAGTTAGGGAAGCAGAGACTTCCTGACTCTCTGGATGCAGCATAACTTTCTGCTCTGGATACAGAATAGTTAGGAGAGAGCAGTTAGGGCAGAGCAGGCTGAACTTGCTCTGGATTGTGCCCTTAGTCTCCAAAATCTATATGGGTGTGGGTGGTTGGTGGTAAGGTTTTGTCGGAGTCTTTGCTGGTGTGTATTAATGATTGGATTTCTGCTCTGCTATGATTTGCCGATTACCTGTACTTGGCTTCCTTTACTAACCATTCACTTGCTAACTCCTCTACAAATTAATATAAGTCTCTCTGCTAGCATTAACCTGCTGCTGTGTCTGTATTTCTTTCTGAGACTGCTTCCTGTGCTCTCCTCGCTCTGCTGCACTGGTAGGAAGGTAAACATCAAACCTGTTAGCCTGCTAAAATAACTCCACTAAGAAAACTGGCACTGGATACCTGAACATTGAAATGGGAGACAAATTTATTCCATGCTCAGTGAACTGATGTAGTGGCTAGACATTGAGCTTCAAACTGGATTCAAATATCATTTCCACTACGCTGCAATTTCCCTAGACCAGGAGTGTCCAAACTTTCAACTTTGGCTGTTACTCTTCAAGACTTGGCTGCCACATTTTGGGGAGCAGGAAATGGAGGAACAAAGTGGTGGACACGTCACCTTTAAAAATGCACCTTAATATCAATGAGCACTTCTCAGCCATTGTGTTCACTCAGTATCCCCAAAAGTCATATTCAATTAATCATCAAACATACCTTTAAATAAATTCAGAGTTTTCTAACAGAAATGTAATCAAGAGACAGATTATTAATTGCAGCCATGTCTCAGGGTTACTGTGAAGATCATCTGTGGTGGTGCATGTACATGCAGCAGCTCAGCATCAGTGATTGGTTGAGACTGTATCCTGAAAAGTGCACTGAATTTCGTTGTATACTTGTGTACAATGACAATATGGTATCATCATCATCAGGAAGCTATTTGTTACATACTGTGACAGTGGGTCATTCTTATCCCCTTACCTTTGTTGTATGGAGGGTATGATTGGATGTGCCCACTTGCCTTGATCCAGCCACACCTGCTGGCTGTTCCTCACCAATTCAGTCTTATTTGCCTTCTTCCTGTCCATATACCTGTAGAAGTCCAGGATATCCACTCCCCTAAACTCATCCAAACTTAGCACACCTGGAAAGACAGAAGAAACCACACCTTTTGTTATTGATGTTGTTAACATCAGTATTTATATACTGCTTTTCAGCTAAAAGTTCACAAAGATGTTTCCAAAGCAAATAAAATTATTGATGGCTTCCTGTCCCAAAAGGGCTCAAAATCTAAAAACAGGCAAAAGAACACCAGCAGAACAACACTAGAAAAGTCTCCTCCATGCCTTCCCCTCACCCAGGAACACCATGCAGCAGCTTGGTGGTCCACACTGACTGTTCCTGGTCACTTTGCTGGGACTGCCCCTCTCTCAGCTGCTGCAAAGTGCCATATAGCACATTTGGCCATATAGCAAGCCTTCTGATGACAGTAGAGGTGTCTGCAGATCTCAGAATACCCCCAGATGCATCCACGGCATCTATGATCACATCTCTGCTTCTATGGTCTGGATCCCCAAATTTGTTTATCCACTTGTTTCAGTATCCACTGATGGTGGGTTCTGGGAACAAATCTCAGCAGATAATGTAGTACATCTGTAGTCCTTAATTGAAAGGAAAGAAGTTCACCAAAGTGAGCCCAATGGATAGATGATTATTTGTGTTTATTGGTTTTCAAAGTGGATGGCATATCAACTCTGGTGCCTAATATGAACATATTTGAAACCATTTGGAGGTCACTCCTTGTTAAAATATCCTAGCATACTCTAAGAAAAGGCTAATTGAAGACAACTGTGGCTACCACTTATTTATAGAAGTTGCACAATTTTGGGAGTGTCCTTGCTGAATTACAAAGTGTAGAGAGAGCACAAGACACCACAGATTACCATGATTCCACCTCACCATTGCCATCAGGATCTGCTTTCAGAACATTGTACATCTCCTGGAAATCTTCCGGTGTTAACCACTGACCATCTGTAAAACGCTCATGTAGCAGCATCTGAAATTTAAAATATATTAGCTTCTTGCCCTGTTGGCTCAAGTGAAATTTTAACTGAGCTCAGCCAGCAACAGGGTGACCATATGACTGGAAAAACCTGGATTTGTCTGGATTTTTAGCCTCCTGTCTGGGTGTCTTACATTTTGGCTTCATTGTCCTACATTTGGTTTCATTTTTTAACTTTGTGATGGTGCGCAGTACCCCATCATGTCATATGTCGTTGGATTCATATTGAAGTGCAGAATCCAATGCAAAAATCAGTTTTGAGCCACTCCTAAAAACAAAGTACATTTGTTTAGAACACGTGAGATCATCTCAGAGGCTGCAATCCTATGCACACTTTCCTGGAAGTAAGTCTCATTGAACGCAATGGGACTTACTTCTGAATAGACCTGCATAGGACTGACAGCTATGTTGTTACAAAAGAAATATTATAGGATGTGCTCTTTGTAACACTAGCCACTTATACCTTTTCTACTTGGAATCACATGTAGAATTGCAATAAAAGGGCATGTTTTGGGATGCATGCAGTGTGCTACGTGGTGAATAGCAGAACGCTGCTGACATATGGCAGACTGCTCTTCCCTTGTCCTCTCAAAAAAGATGAGACAGTGGTACTAGGAGAAGTCCACATTTCAGTTTACTGTCCTACACTGTACTACCATGCTGCAAAAAATGGATTTTTGGCATTTGTAAACATTTTTATTGAAATGCTGAAAAAATACAAAAAGACAATAGATAAGGGTGATATTCTGCGAACCCTCCTTAAAAAGCAAGTGAACAAAGTGTAATGATCTCAAACAAAACAGTTCACCTCGAAATGCTGGAGGTAGGAATTATAATTGTGAGCAGTGCAACCATTCCAGATAAACCATCAAAGCAGTGGTACAGAGTGATGTACAGCACATGCAAATGTGATGCAGGCTTTAGTGGATTCAACAGCACATAACAATCCTACAGGCTGTCTTTTATAGGAAAGCAGAGTTTGTTACACTGCTACACGCAAAGTCCGAACAATGCTCACTTCTTGATGATCTGTTAGGAAAGAATCCAATTTAGGGATATTTTTATTACAAATTCTGCCAGGCCTTGTGGGAGTCACTGCCCTAGAAATTATGGCTATACTGTAAAACCTCACCTCTTGTGCAATTGCAGTTTAGACACTGCTTCATCATATTGCTTATAGGGGTGCCAGCAAGATCACAACAACTCACAACATTGAAGACCTACCTTCACAAACCTTGCTGATTAGAAAGCACATAGGGTGTGCCAAGATAAAGATGTCCCCCGCAGCTTGCCCAGCTAATCACAACTTTAGGGTGTGCTGCTTATTCTTGTTATAAGGACAAAGATCCAGAGTTGCCTGAAGTCATCCCTGTGGTCATATGGCCGGCATGATTAAATGCCAAAGGCGCATGGAACGCTGTTACCTTCCCACCAAAGGTACCAATTTATCTACTTGTATTCACATGGTTTTGAACAGCTAGGCTGGCAGGAACAAGGCAAGTAACAGGAGTTCACTCTGTCATGCAGGACTCAGGTTTCAAATCACCAACCTGACAGCCTTCTGGTTGACAAGCACAGCATCTTTAACCACTGAGCCACTGCAGCCCTAATGCCAATATAGTTAAGAATAATTACTGCAAAAGTCTTTGTATTGTATTCCTATCACTAATTTCTCTTCATGCCACAACAATGTATCTCAAGCCATGCCCTCCTGAATACCTCTGTGATTTGCAGCTGTCCATCTTCGTTGAGGTCTATGAAGTTGAAGATTTCCATCTGGTTGACAGCTAGCTTTTCTATGAAATCTGCTCTCTCTTTAGAGATTGAAGTTAAACTTTTCTTTAGCCCTTTACGCTTAGCCAACTTTATAAGAATTTTACATTCATCTTCAGTTAGGAAATCTGGTATTTCTGGCAAAGTAAAAGAGGAAAGGTGAAATAGTCTCCTACTGAAAAGTTGGGCACAAAAAAAACAACAACAGGCAACTTTGTCACATGTGCATGGGATGAAAAGTATAATATTCCTTTCCTTTCAAAACATTTCAGCTACCACCATACAATATTCTGTATGTTCTGTACAAATTAAAGGCAATATAAACCATCAGGATTTTCACAAGCGGGATACAGCAATATACTGTGTATATGTCAGAGAGTGTTGATGAACTGATTTGAATTCAATCATGTTCATAAAAGTTCCATCTTTAATATATTTATTTATGTAAATTTATTCAAATTTTTCATAATTTTCCCCCAGCCTCAATGGAGGGTCAGAAAGATGATGTGGCCCTCCTACCAAAATGTTTGGACTGCACCGTCCCCCTGTCAAAACTGAAAACCAGTCCTATCCTCAATGCTATCTCCTCCATACACTGCTTTATGAGAAGCACAAAAGTAGTGATCTACAGGATCAATGATCTACAGGATCACTGGCAAGGTCCAGAAGGTCCAAAATGCAAAGTAGGCATGGTGAACATAGGCCTATATCCTAAAGGGAAATTAAGCCCCTTGCTCCAGAGCAATTATAGAATCATAGAATCATAGAGTTGGAAGGGACCTAGTAGGTCATCTAGTCCAACCCCCTGCCTGCAGCAGGAATTCCCCCTAGAGCATCTCCAACAGGTGCTCATCGAGCCTCTGCTTGAAGATCCCCAGTGAGGGAGAGTCAACCACCTCCCTTGGCAATCTATTCCACTGCCGAACCGCCCTCACCGTCAGGAATTTTTTCCGGATTTCCAGCCGGAATCGCCTTTCTTAAGATGACTTTCCATAAGATAACACTACATACTTTCCATAAGATAACACTAAGATGTTATTCCATAAGATAACATAAGATGACTTTCCATAAGATAACACTACAGGGTGATGTAACTGTGTGGATCTATAGCTGCTATGGATTTTGCCCACAGTGCCCACAGTGTACAATTGGCACAAGAATTAAAATCTTAAAACCGCTGTGAGAAATATTGAACCTGCTTTGAGACCTGTGATGGAAACAAAACCCTGATACACAAAGCTGCTACTCCACTAGTCTCTAAAAGTGTCTTTCAATGAGCAAGGTCCTTAGCATGATTCTCTTTATTATACATATAAAGAGAATATATATATATATAAAATTCTCTTTATTCTCTCTATACATGATTCTCTCTATACATGATTCTCTTTATATATATAATAAAGAGAAAATATATAGAGTTTTAAAAGCGTAATTGGAGAAAATGCACTTCATTATTGTGATTGTTTTGGAAGGGTTAGGATGGATAAGAGAAAATATTTCTTCACCCACTGTGTAGTTGATCTGTGGAACTCCCTGCCTCAGGATGTGGTGACAGCATATTGTCTCAATGCATTTAAAAAAGGGACTGAACAAATTCCTAGAGGAAAGGACCATCACAGGTTACGAGTGATGAGGGGTATGTGTAGAGGTGGACAACCTCAAAACACAAGATGCAGGAGAGGGCTGGATGCGGGTGTCATATGTGCTCCCCGAGGCATCTGGTGGGTCACTGTGTCTGTGTGATACAGGAAGCTGGACTAGATGGGCCTTTGTTCTGATCCAGTGGAGGTTCTTCTTATGTTCTTAAACTGTTTTTTGAAGAACTGTGGGGTTCCTCAGTTTTAAGATCAGTAGAAATAGATGAGCCTGGAGGTTTGGCTGCTGCTACTAATGCTTCTCTACAACTGTGTGCATGCCAAGCCTGTGTTCTGCCATTCAGCTTCCTGTGTTTCCATGTCTTAATTTCTCCGCCAATAAAAAAACCTAAAGCTCACTACAAGACATAACAGTTATATTTCTGGAAGTCTGCCTTTCTTACCAAATGCAAGTGGTTTCAAGCTGAGAGTTTTCCTGAAATGGATTTTGTTTGGAACAAGCTCTACCTCTTGTTTGTGGCCCACCTTGAAAAGAAAGTAAGATCACACTTAAAGCACAGCCTCCATTTGTGGATTTCTATGACATTCTTGCAGCACCTGCTGCAAACATTGACACTTGGAGCAGTGGTTCTGTCTGGTCACATAAGCTCCAATTTTGGGGAGGGGTTTAACTGAACAAGGACTTCTTAAACAGTTGTCTCAAACTGCACAATCCTAACCATGTCTACTCAAAAGTAAGCCCCATTTTATTCAATGGGTCTTACTCCCAGGGCTGTGAGGGCTGTGGGTGGTGCAAGTGGCTAAGACACTGTGCTTGTTAACCAGCAGGCCAGGGTTTGAGACCCGGGTCGGCCCCACAAGACAGGGTGAGCTCCTGTCCTTAGCCGATTAATTCAGTGGCGTGGAGAGGGGGGATTTGCTGCTTGGGTAACAGCCTATCCTCCATAACAATCTAACCCAGGCTTTCGTGCTTCGCATGCAACGTATGCAGTGCCGAGCACGATACCATAATCTTCCAAGACTGACAGAGGCCTGCTTTTTTCACTCCCAGGGAAGTGTTTTTAGGATTGCAGCAATAAGCCTCCCAGTCCCCATCCATTATCCACTTCAGCAAGCAGAGCATACAAAAATGCTGCCTGATTTTCCAGCAATCAGAATTTGGTTGTTTTCTGCCTTGGAACTTGTTTGAAGATTGAAGCACAAATGTACAAATCGAATAAATAAATTCATACAAATCTAAAAAATATATTAGTACAAATCAAAAAAATAAATTAGTACAAAGCCAATGAATGAATGAATAAATGAATGAATAAATGAATGAATGAATGTCAGGGCAGCTTAGATAAAATTTGTTCGGTTTTTTAATGCTCTGTGAAAAATTTCAGGCTTTCTCTGAACTCACTGTTTTGAGTATACACTCCCTATTTTTTGACTATTGAATCTATTTTTCAAATAATATAGAGAAAGGATTGTAAAGGAGTAACTCTACAATCCAGAGTAACTATGGGAAGACATAAGAGGCACTTACTCTGGATTGCTCTATGCATTTCTCATAGGTTTTCCATACATGGCACTGTAACTATGGGCAAAATCCAGAGTAACTGCGGGGAGTCCTTGCTCCGGTGTAAGAACAACTTACTCTGGATTCCAATATGAATTTCCCATAGGTTTTCACTATGTGGTGCAGTAACTATGGGTGCACGTAAAAGCTCTTACGTGCTCCCATAGTTACTCTGGATTTTGGGGTTAGTCAGTGTAAAAAATCCTGTAGTTATTCTGGATTGTAGCTTAAGTTGTATATCCACCCCATCTCTGTCACATCCAGGGTTTTTTTTGAAGGGGTACTCACTGTTACTGAATACCGGCACCACTGTGCCCCCCCCCCACCCAGTATATATGCCTATATACTATTTGCATATCCCTATGCCAAGCACAGCCTGAATTTGTGGAATTCTATATGACATTCTTGCAGCATCTGCTGAAGATGTTGAGTCTTGGAGAAATTGTTCTGACCTGTTCTGACGATAAGGCCATCACACAGTTCAGATGTAAACTTTCTGGGCAGGCTACTGAAGCTGGACTAGATGTCCACTAGAAGACCTACTTTCCAACAAGCACTCACAACTCTGCTGAGCCCTGGACAGGCTGTGGAGCAGCCAGGTCTCCACAGCTATCTATATGGTCTCGCAGTAGGTACAAGTGTGCAGCATTCACATAGGCACAGGAGCTCAGGTTGGTGGGAGTCTGTGGTGCTTACCTGGATGCCCTCGAGCCGAGGGATAACGTAAGAGCTGGAGTCACCCGGAGCTAGGAAGGACCAGGGATGAGGGTTCTCTGGAGCAGAATTTGGGGAATCCCTGCCCAGCTCTGGGTCTCCATAATTGCTGCTCAGCACACTGATGAGGCAGAGACTGGAGAGAACCAGGAGAACCTTCTCAGTGGCCATCACTGATACTAAGCCAGACCAGGCCCAGAGTGCCATGACAACCACCGGAAACCCTCAGGTTGGAATTGAGGCAGGGAGCACTGCTGATTGGCTGGCTTGGAGTGTGGTCCAGGAGTGGATGAAGGTTCTGGTGTCAAGTATGTGGTCAGGTCAGAAGACTTGGCAGCAGTTCCTCTGAGCACGTGCAGAGCACACGTCCTTTAAATTGTTACACGGCACATCATTTTTTCCCCAAGTGAAATATACCTGCTGGTGGAGACATTCATTAAAATTAAGTGTTGAGAGAGTTAATAAGAAAAGAAAATATTTCTTTAACCAGCATATTAAAGGTCTGTAGAACTCCTTGCCACAGGATGTGGTGATGGTGTCTGACCTAGATGCCTTTAGGAGGAGATCAGACAAAGCTCCGGAGGACAATTCCATCACAAGTTACAAGCTATGATATGTATGTGCAACCTACCTCCATATCATAGATGTAGGCAGTGGTGGTCTTAAGGGGGTTCTCACAGGTTCTATAGAACCCTTTGCTAATGAGCACCTGGTTCTGAGAACCGGTTACTAATGGGACATAGAATCTATTGTTAATTTAGGTTATTAGGACATAGAACCTGCTGTTAATTTATTTGAATCTCACCATTGGATGTAGACTACCTCAGAATGCCAGATACAGGGGATGGCACCAGGATGTAGGTGCCAGGATGATGGCACCAGGATGTAGGTGCTCCCTGAAGCATTTGATATTGTGGAGTCTTTTGTGGAAATAGATGAGTGGAAATAGAAATGTGGCTATTGTGGAAATGTGGTTATTAGATAAGATGAGATAAATTTATTGTCATTGTACTCAGAGTATGAGAACAACAAAATGAGGTGGTCTCTCGTAATACACAAAAAGACACTACCAAAAACATGTACAACTAACCATTTAAACAAATCAAAACACACACAATTTAAAAAGAAAAACCTAAACAGCTATACAGCTATACAGCTATACATACACACACACACATATATATATAACATATATATATAACATATATATATACATATGTTACATCCACCAGGTTTCATAATTCTGCATTTAGGCATATCACAGCACTTGGGTAAAAACTAAATTTAAATCTGCTTGTCCTAGCATTCAACACTCTATTTCGTCTTCCCGATGGTAAGATCTCAAACAGCGAGTGGCCCGGATGTGAAGAGTCTCGCAAAACGTTTTGTATCTTCCTTCTACATTCCATATTGTACAAATCCTCCAATGAGGGAAGAGGACAACCACTGATCTTTTGTGCCCTTTTTATCACCCTTTGGAGTGCCCTTTTTTCCATCTCTGTGTAACTTTTGAACCACACACAGATACAATAAGAATGCTCTCTATAGAGCTTCAATAAAAGGCAACCAACAGACTCTCTGACAGTTGTTGACATCTTAAAAGTCTTAAAAAGTACAGTCGTTGTTGGGCCTTTTTTACCAGAGCTGAAGTTTACCCCCCATGTTAAATCTTGTTTCAACATGATCCCTAAAAATTTACATTCTGCTACCTGTTCCACTAAGACCTCCTCGATGTATAACGGTCGTACGCTCATACTGCTTTTCCTATAATCCACTATAAATTCCTTCGTCTTATTTATTTTAAAGATAAGATTTTTTTTTTTGCACCAAAGGGACAACTGATGAACTTTGTCCCTATACGCTGATTCATCATTATCAGAGATGAGCCCTGTTGTGGAAATAGATGAGTCTTTGGCTTGATTCAGCAGGGCTCTTCTTGTGTTATGTTGAGGAGGAAACAATGGATAAGAACGGAAAGAACGGATAGAAACATTCAGCTGAAATTGAGTAGTGGTTTTAAAAGTTTCCTGTTCCAGTGTTTCTTGTTCCTCCATTGCTCATAAAGGAATAAGTTTGTGCCTCAATATCCACAGGGATTTGATTCTGCTACTCCCCCCGCCGATACAAAAAAATAACAGTTTTTTTTTACAAAAATGTGTCCCCTTACAACTGTTTAAAAACAGCTATTCTTACTGTAGTATAGAGGCAGTCATGCAAGCAATTATTCCATTCTTTAGCTGAAACCAGTTAAAGGCAGGAGATTCTTTGCATTTCTAATTGTCATGTGACAGTTTACATCTTCCATGTGCGTAGCCCCTTAAACAACTCAATGCTGGAAAATAAAAGACTGCCTGTGAAAATGAATTGCGGAGTCGCGGATTCAGAAAGTCAGAAGGAAGCCGTATTGTATATGCACAGTTTACCCATGGACAGGTTGAATACTTTGGGTGCTGAAACAGATAGTTGAGCAAGGTAAAGGCTGAATGTATTTGTGTATTAAAAGTGTATTAACAGTCCGTGGCCTAATAGAACAGAAATCTTCCTGCAGAAAAGCCAGCCAAGAAATGAATGCGAGTACAAACACAAGCCAGCCATTTCATTTCTCTGGCCATATCCAATTACTAGCTCTGTTTCAGACTGCATTTGTGACCCTGTGTACCTTTCTGGGCAATTTTCTGGATAAAGAACTTTATCAGGGGGTACTAAGTTTCTTTTGAACCCCATCCTAAAAGGCGAGGGAGGCAACAGCCAGTATAATCTTTGGAGCCCACATCTACCAGGATTGTTAATGTGATGCCCAGGTCTATTTGCCTATATGGTGTTGGCAGCTAGATTCAGTAAAAAAAAAAAAAAAAACCTTCCTAAGTAACTCTAAAATCTCTGAAATATAGTAAATTTAGGCTTTCACTAAAATGGAAACTGTCCTGTGTGTACCAAAACATACTTCTGCAACAGCTGAAGTCCCACAGCTAAGTCCCTGAGCTTTAAGATTGCTTCATGGGAAGCAGATCCACCAGACAAGGAGCTCCTGTATCAGGCTAGCTTCCTCCCAGGTGTGACACAAGGAATGTATGCATTCCCAGGGCTGGGAATAGCTTGCTGCAATAGCTGCCACCTCACATATGTGACAATGCCCCCAGTATTATGTGCAAGATCATGTAAGATAGGAAAATGTAAGGGCCCAGAAAATCTTGGGGCACCTCCTTTGGCCATTTGTCCCCTTGGCCAAATGTATAAGCCCCCCCATGGCCTCTGTCTGGTTAGATACAAAAGCCTGGAATACACAAGCTAGCACTCTCTAAAGCAGTTATTTTCAATAACTGTGGATAGTCCTCAGGGGTGCTGTGGATATATGGAGACTGACATTCATTAATTGGATTTGAACAGTCTGGTGTGCCTTGCCAATGGTAAAAAATAATTAATGGTGTGCCTAGACAATTTCAGTGCCTTGTTAAGTGTGCTGTGAGATGAAAAAGGTTGAAAAATCACTGCTCTAAAGAAAGGGGGAAAGATGGGAGATCACAAGGATGAAACAAGTCAGTGCCAAGACTTTATTAAAGTTGATGTTCAAAGTTTCAGGATGTTTCTAGACATGCATTACTGCAGGATTCATCAGGTGTCGACTCACAATACTCTTTACCTGCATTGAATTTATATGGACTATGTAGGAACAGGAGCTGTTTCCACAAGTCAGGATCAACATTGATCCAGTTGTTTGCGATCCACTTGGTTCCTTCAGAGACCAAGCAGCCTCCATGCAAAGAATACGGATCTAGGTTTCCAGCCCAACCTGCAGAAGATCAAGAATCCATGAGTTACTCCTCAGAAAAGGCCAGCTTCTGATGCAATGAATGCTACTTAATTGCCCAGTCAACAGTCAGCAAGAAGTGCAATGCATCCCTGACATATGGATAGACTGGTTTCTGGGGGGTCTTATTACCTTCCTCATTTGGCAGGAAATTGTACCAGAAGACAGCAGTGCCTTGCATGGGTTTTACACGCAGATTTCCCTTATCGCATTGTCTATACGTGTCTCGTAGGTCAATATTGTTCTGCATCAGAGACTGGGGGAAAAAAGAAGAAAACACTTATTGTGCTATATTTCAGGGGGAAAAGAGAGCTATACAAAGCCCCACAAGGCCACAAATACCATCTCCACTCATATCTCTCCTTAATATAGACACATACACAGACTACAGGAGATATTCATGCTTATCATTTGTCTTGATTTTAATCCAAACATACATTTTTAAAATTTACACTACACTATGAATATTTTATTTAACGCTATTCTGCAAAAGGTTATCAAAGCAGTTTGCATATCAAAAGAATGAAAAGGTGGTGCTTCGTCTCAATAGGGTTCCTATTTGTACTCTACCCAAGGGGACAAGGACTTACATACCACAAAGTCATAGGTAGTATTGTCAGCAATAGGAAAGGTGGTCTCTCCTCCTCCAGTCACATTATTTAGATAGAACAGTACTGTTGCATAGCTGTAAAAATAAGATACAGCTGTCATAAGGCAGCTCTGAAGCATTCATATAAACCCTGATAGCCTCTATCTCAGCTAGTTAGATGAATTTTCTAAGGCCCCCAGGGTACACCTCACAATTCAGTATCTCCAAATTGTTACTTCCTTCAATACTCATAGCTGAATCACATCTGCTCCCTGCTACCTCCATCCCTTCTGCCTTAACTCTACTGTACCCTACGGTTAGTATGCTGCTTGTTAGCACCCTAAAACTGGGGAAATCATCCTAAAACTCTATCACCCTAAAACTGAAGCCTCCTAAAACTCTATGAAAATCACCATGTGACTGATACACTGTACATATACAGTACAGCTAACATATACAGTACAAACATATATAGCAGTGGTTCTTGGGCATTTCAGCCAGGAGCCCCTTCTGAGAATGACAAAATGTCCAGGACTGGAAATGACATCTTCAACAGGAATTAACATCAGTATGATGCCAGAGGTACTCCATGTCTACTCAGAAGTAAGTCTCATTGGGTTCAATGCGACTCCTAGGAAAGTATGGGTTGCAAGATGTCCAAGATGGCAGCGCCCAGCTTTTTTTGACCCCCACTGAAATGAAGTTGCAATCCCCAAGAGGGCCCCAACCACCACTCTGAGAACCACTGATATACAGTATGTTTATACATACATATATAATGTACACACTACCAAAAATATACAGTATAGCAACACCTGTATGTGGTGATGGGAGCATGCTAAAATGGCATGTGACCCAGGTCTATTTTTCTTCAACTGCTGGTGCTGACGAAGCATCAGGCCTGCAAGACTGGAATTAGGTAAAACATTGATCTCCAAAATTCCTCACACACCCTTCATAGAAGCGCCCAGAGAAGCCACTACTGAAATTCCACAAGTGGCTGCACTGTGTCCTGCTGTCCAATTCAGATCCACAAAATAGTGGCTAGGAGTTTCTTGTTGATGAGGGAAACAGGACCATTTAGGTCACATTATGAATCCTTATAAAGATGTATCCTCAAACTATATACACTTAGCCAGCTAATCAAGCATTTAACATTTTCTCACAAAAGGCACACAATTTCTAGACTGACTCACCGGCACGTGGAAGGAAATGGACCACCACCAAACATTGCTGTATGAACACATCCCCTCTCTGGGTGAAATGGTGAACTATCCCAGTGCGCATGGTAATACCCTCCCTTGTCATATCGGACTACCTGCAAATGTTCACTGCGCTCTACGATATCTGTGGGTAGACGTGTTAAACGAATCACTCTGAAAGTTAAAAACAGAGGCAATAAAATTAATGTTTTAACATGTTGCATGTTTAAAATGTTGCAAACATGCACAGTTGTTGGAATGCCACTGAGCAAATATAGAAAGCTTGTTTCTGGCAAGATCAAGATCATTGACAACTGGATGCCACAGTGGTATAGTACACATTTCACAGCTTTCCATTTTTTTAGCACTAGGACAGGATATTTTGACTCACCTAGCTTTATGAGACTTAAAAAAATAGTTTCATGCTACCAGCTGCTCAAGTCTCTGTTTTTACGCTTTTATCCTCTGAAATCAGCTGAAGCAACGGTCTAGAGCAGCATTTCTCAAAGTGGGGGTCGGGACCTCTTTGGGGGTCGCCTAGAGCTTTCCTGGGGGTCGCCTAAAGACCCCTGGTGCAGGGGGCCAGGTCAGGCTTGTCAGAGCTCTGGCTGTTGCTGCACGCGCACTGGGGGTGACTGACAGCCTCAGGGCCCAATCCTACGCATGCCTACTCTGAAATAAATCCCATTGTGTTCAATGTGTACATAAAACACACATTTCATTTGTAACAATGAAAATACATCCTGCATTTCGGATATTTACATTACGATTTATAACAGTGGCAAAATTACAGTTATAAAGTACCAATGAAAATAATTTTATGATTGGGGATCCCCACAACATGAGGAACTTATAAAGGGGTCATGGCATTAGGAAGATTGAGAACCACTGGTCTAGAGGCATACAGGGTATTGAGATGAGATGAGAGGGAGGTGTTCTGGGGTGGGGACATTCCTTGGGTGGGCAGGCAAGAAGCAGGAAGCGGAGTGAGGATTCAGCACTCATGCCAGATCCTAACCCCATTCCCAGGCTGTTCAGATTTGTGCCACTTATTTTAGCTGGGCAGATCCGAGTAGCAGCAGTGGCTTTCCCCAGGATAAGTGAAGGTGATTTCCCTTGCATTGGCTAAGCCACTCAGCACCTGAACCTTGCCCTAGATACAACTCAGGCATGCTGGGCTGCCTATTCCAGCACAATCTAGTCCAATCCAGGGCAGGATGAGGCTGCCTGAGAAACATCTTCAACAGAACAGTAATCACTCCAAGACAGTAAAGGTTTTCCTCACTTACCAGATGGGTTGGGGACTGGAGCTGTTGTGAAAAGTGAATATACGTAGATGAAAAGTGGAACCTGTGTTTTTGGTTTACAAATGCTACTTCTGATGCTTCTGTTGCTTTTTTAGTCAGCAGGTTGCAAATACCCTTTTTATCTTAAGAACAAAAGAAAAGCCTCTGCTGGATCAGGCCAAGGGTCCCTCTAGTCCAGCTTCCTGTATTTTTCTGCAAATTCCTGCTGTCAAACAAAGACTTCTGCAAGTGGACTCTCATTAAAACTCCTCCAGGAATGGGAATGGACAAGGAGCTAAAGTGGCCATACGTGTTTTCTCTTTCACTCACACACACACACACATATGCCAAATCAGTCTGAAAAGTTAAGATGGAGGACAATTTTAGCCTTTGGAATGGCAGAACCAGGTTGAAAGAATTGGACATGTGTTGAAGGAATGATTTCTGGGAATAATTGCAAGGTGTTGAAAGAGCAGATCATCAGAAAATGAACCATCAGAAAGTGGGGGATACCTGTATAACATTCCCAGCCATGGTAGGTTAAATACTTGTAGGTCATTCTTACTACCCAAAGTCCTTACCTTTGCTGTATAGAGCGCACGACTGGATGTGCCCCCTCGCTGTGAAATACCCATGCCTGCTGGCTGTTCCTCATGAAATTAGCTTTATTTGCCTTCTTTTTTTCCATATATTTATAGACATCCTGCATGTTTGCTTCCTTAAACTCATCCAAAGTTAGCACACCTGGTAATACAGGAGATGGTAAGTCCGCTATCAGTAAGCCCGCTATTGGTAAGTCTGCTATCAGTAAGCCCAGGGTAGATAGCATGCTGCAGTAATACAGTCTGCACTGGCCAACTCTGGCAGGCTCTAGCATTCAGCCTACTGAACTGGAGGCACATGCACCCACCCTCCCATCACCTACCACATGTGCCTCCCTTTTCAAATAGTGCTTCCTGTGTCATAGAGGTGTGGAGGGAGGGAGAGGTTAGCTCAGGATGGAAAACCCCTGGGTGGAAAATCTATT
Organism: Cryptoblepharus egeriae; assembly: GCA_030015325.1. Classification (NCBI taxonomy): domain Eukaryota; kingdom Metazoa; phylum Chordata; class Lepidosauria; order Squamata; family Scincidae; genus Cryptoblepharus; species Cryptoblepharus egeriae. The sequence continues at coordinate 19,227,384 of JAREYC010000002.1, forward strand.
CCAGTTAAATAAAAAAGAAGGGGTTCAAAGCTACTGCCAACTATTAGTATTTCTTAATAATATACAACTGCCAATATGTATATTATATTACTATTATATTCAAATATCACTATGGTTTGCACTTTTTCTTTTTTCACTGTGGAAATAAACTATCCATAACTAAAATAAAATGAATGACTTTTGTGTATTTTATTTTTTTCCCCAAAGAATGGGGAAAAAATGGAAAACCTTAAACATTATTTTGTTGATGAAGAAACTTAACATACATTAACAGACACCAGACCAAATGACAGACCCATAATTAATTGTAAAGCAAAGAGGGACAAGTTGACTCTTAAGAGTGCTTAGACTCAGAGACCATGGTCATCTCCAATCAGTGCAAAGTTTTGGAACTATTGTATTTCTCTCGCTGTATTACACCAAGGTGGGGAGTGATTAACTGTAACAAAAAGTAACTAAAAGGCAGCAGTTAACTCCATCTCACCATTGCCATCAGGGTCTAGTTTCAGAGCAACATACATCTCCTGGATATCTTCAGGGGTTAACCACGAACCAATAAAAATAAGTAGATACGTCATCATCTGAAATTAGAAAATGTATCAATTCCTGAGCAACCACTTGCTCAAATGAACATTAGTGGAGTTCAGTAGTTCTGCACACACACAAAAAACCACACATTTTCTCCAGAATCTCACAGCAAAATAGTCTACACCCAGATGTCAACTGCCAAAGATCTTAAGCTTTTATTACCATGTAATAAAACATGGTAATTCTTTCAAAACAAAAGAATGATGACACCAGGTTGCTGGAGATGAAATCCCCCCATGGCACTCCCATGTTCCCCCAATACTATTCTGGGACACTGGATGCTACCACTACATGCTGTAATTTCAATTTGGTGTCAGGGTTCAACTTGGTGTTGGTGTTGGCCCTCAATCAGTGCCCAATCCTTGAAGCTGCTCCTGAAAACAAAGTAGCATTTTGCCTGAGGTTAGGAAGATTCAATGAAACCTGAATCTAAAATTGATTGAGCTATTATGGGTTTTTCAGGACAGGTGGGCTAAAAGTAGTCTCCCCTTCAGGTGACTGCACCACAGTTCAGCCAGCTTTCAGTTTATGCATGGGTTAGGTACCTGAAAAACCCAGCGCATATCCAAAGGGCAAACACTGAGAGTGGATTTCTTGTACAGAATACTGGGATCAGCATGGGTTAAGACTGAAAGGCCTGTGAACACTCTAATGAATGGCAATTGGAAAGGCAGGATACTGGGTGGGAGACTGCCAATTTTGTTGGCTTTCTGGCCCATGCAATTAATTAAATTTAGTGCTGAAGTCAGGTACTTTTTGTGTGTGTTGTCCTTAAATTCCAAGAATGAGGCTGCAATTCCAAGCTCCAGTTAGGCAGACCTAAGCCCCGGCATAAGTCTTCTGCTTACTTGTGGGTGCCACAAAAGTGCCACTTCTCTACAGCATTCTTGGGGGAGGGTTAGGCCAGTGAACAGACATGCACTTGCCACCCTACATCACCAGGGGAATTGGAAGACCGATGAATTGTGCCGGCATAGGTTAGGATTGCACCCTGAGTCGCTCCCCTGCCCCTACTCATCTCCAAGCTGTGGACCAAATAGAACCATCTCATACTCCTATTTGAATCATGGAAGGACTCAACTCTCTGGACGCTGGCTGTACAATACTAGATGACCTACTGATTCCCTTCCAACTATGATTCTATGATTTCCATACTCTAACATGCTCTGCATTTCCACAGTGTAAGACCATTGGAATATCATTCTCTCATGAATACCTCAATGACTTGCAGCTTTCCATCTTTGTTGAGGTCTTGCTGGTTGAAGATGTCTAGCTGATCCATCTCCGGCATGTTTTGGAACTGATCTTTGAAGTTAGAGAATGAAGTTTCACTTGTGTTTAAGCCTTTGCACTCAGCCAAGGAAATAAGAAGTTCACACTCATCCTCACTCAGGAAGTCTGGGATTTCTAGCCAAGGAGAAATGGGAGAGAGAAGTGAACTGTCCTGTCAAAGGGTGAAACCAAAGATATACAAGCAACTTCATGACTTGTTTATGGGTTGGAAAGAACAATATTTGTTTGAAACATTTTACCCAACACCAGGCAAGAGTTTCTTGCAGTGCTACAAGTAGCAGTGCTACAAATTGAAAATGCATCTCAACTTTTATGAGGATACAGCAGTATTTTATAAAGTATATTAATATGCTTAAAACCATACTCCAAACCTGTTTGGAGACCACTGATTTCAACAAGTTTCATTAGATATTTGTTTTGAAGCATAAACCCAGTTTCTTACCAAAAACAGGTGGTTTCAAACTGAGAGTTTTGATGAGATGGGTTTTATCAGGAACCAGCTTCACCTCTTGTTTATGGCCCACCTTGAGAAGAAAATAAAAGGAGACAAGTAACTGTTAAAGGCTCCATCCACAGCCATCCCATCCTGTGGAGATGACCATGAAGAACCTGCTGAACACATTGAGGCTTGAAGCAAGGGTTCTGCCTTGCCGGGAAAGCGCCACCCCTGATCAATCAAATAATTGGTTCTGCACTTAGGCAATAAAAACCAAAAATACACGTATAAAATGGGGGATACTTGGCTTGGCAGCACAACATGTGAGCGGGATCTTGGAGTCGCCGTGGATCACAAGCTGAACATGAGTCAGCAGTGTGATGTGTCTGCAAAGAAGGCAAATGCCATTTTAGGCTGTACTAAGAGAACTGTAGCTTCCAAGTCGCGAGAAGTTCTAGTTCCTCTTGATTCTGCATTGGTCAGACCTCACCTTGAGTACTGTGTTCCGTTCTGAGCACCTCACTTGAAGAAAGATGCAGCCAAACTGGAGCAAGTCCAGAGGAGAGCGACAAGAATGATCAGTGGGATGGAAGGGAAGCCCTACCAGGAAAGGTTGGAGGAACTTGGGATGTTCAGCCTGGAGAAGAGGAGGCTGAGAGAAGACATGATTGCCCTCTACAGATACCTGAAGGGCTGTCATAGGGAGGAAGGGGCTCATTTGTTCATAGCTGCTTCTGAAAGCAGAACTGGAACTAATGGGTACAAACTGCAAGAAAGGAGATTCCGGTTGGATATCCGGAAAACATTCCTGACGGTGAGGGCTGTTCAGCAGTGGAACAGATTGCCAAGGGAGGTGGTGGAATCTCCCTCGCTTCAAGCAGAGGCTCGACGAGCACCTGTCGGGGAAGCTCTGGGAGGATTTCCTGCTTCAGGCAGGGGGTTGGATTAGATTACCTAATAGGTCCCTTTCAACTCTAGGATTCTATGATTCTATGAATTTAGATCTACAAACTTACTGGGTTTCCCCGTTATAAAGCAGACCTACAAGATTTTAAACCCTCTTCATTTTTTCACCCAACTTTCACAATTAAGATTTGTGAACAGAATTACAGTGCCTGCGTGGTAGAAAAGGAGAAACTATGATAATCAGTGAAATGTTGTCACTGGTCAAAACTATAATCAAAGAAAGCATGGCAAGCACTGCAAGAGACAGAACAAAAACTCAACAAGTGTTTACAAATCATATAAGACTTGCAGTGCAATCCTAACTTTTGCTGGAATAGGCAGGCTGGAATACCTGCACAGCTTTACCAGCACATATACAGAGCATGCTGGCTGGGCATGCTCCACTGCACAGATGCTCAGGGCAGGGTTGGGGACAGTGGTGTACCTGAGGGAGGCATGGGGGAACAAATGACACAAGTCAGGAGGGTTGCCCCATGCCACAGCTCACCTCCCTGTAGTGCAACCCCTCAAAGCATTCAGGGCCCAGCGGCATGTTGCCTCTCCAACCCTCTGAATGTCTTGTAAAGGCTACCCACATGTAGCCAATGGAGCTGTTTCCCTGGCAGATCAAGGGCACTGTGCCTGCTAAGCTTGCCTGGACCCCCTCAAGACGGGGGAGGACGTAGAAGCTGGAGCTGCCCAAGGTGAAGGAGGGCAAGACAGAAGGGTCAACCTCTTCATAATGGTCCCTGATATGTACATATAGCAGGAAGCTCATCAAGCTGATCACACAGATATTGGAGAAAATCAAGAGGTTGATGAAGGAGCAGATGGAGCGGGAGTCTGGTTGCCGATTCAGTGGGACCTTCACCTCCCTGGCAATGGCTGGCATGGGTGCAGCAGCCCACATCCTTGACTGGCCCAACCAGGCCTGAGTAATGATCTTTTTTGCCAAGTGCCACCACTCCAAAAAAACCCCAGTTCACAGTGACCACTGTTGTGTCATCATGCAGCAAAGAGAGAGACCGTGCTGCTGATTGGCTGTCTGGTGAGCTGGTCAATGTGGGACTGAAGGTTCTGGATTGACTGAGACACGCTTTATGCCATATTACTACCAAATCACTGACCATTCTTTTTGGAACAGAAAGTGTTTACTCATGTTTTTGTTTCCTTTTTCTTTTTGAAGCAGTCATTTTCTAATTGGAAGCTCATTATGAAGTTTTAGGAAGGAAAATACTGTAGTTTCCCAATTCAGCTGACTCTTGTTTAGGACCTGTGATCTGCACCACACCCAGATAAGATACATGCTTATTCATGACTTAGTCTGGTCTGGCCCTTCCACCTTGCTACACCTCCCCCTGATGCTGGATCTGAGAGCAAGTGTTCTCTTTTGGGGTGCACAGCATTAATCTGAGCATTTATTTTATTTAATTTAACAGTGCAATCCTATCCATGTCTACTCAGAAGTAAGCCCCATGATTGTGTTCAATCGATCTTACTCCAAGGAAAGTGTGTTGAGGATTGTAGCCTAAGATTGCAGTATGGAATTAGGCTTACTCCCAGGTAAGGGTTGATAGGAATAGCAACCTTAGACCAGACATAGGCAGGTCTTCTAAGACGTAAGCCCCATGATAGTCAATGGGGCTTACTCCCAGGTAAGGGTAGATAGGAATAGCAGTCTTAGACTTAGTCATAGGCAGGTCTACTCAGAAGTAAGCCCCATGATAGTCAATGGGGCTTACTCCAAGGTAAGGGTAGATAGGAATAGCAGCCTTAGACTGTCATAGGCAGGTCTACTCAGAAGTAAGCCCCATGATAGTCAATGGGGCTTACTCCCAGGTAAGGGTAGATAGGAATAGCAGTCTTAGACTTCAGTCATAGGCAGGTCTACTCAGAAGTAAGCCCCATGATAGTCAATGGGGCTTACTCCCAGGTAAAGGTGGGGAGGACACCTGCGTGGGTTCCTCCGGAATCTGCAAAGTTAAGCCCATAGAGAGTCCATTAATGGCTTCCCATTGAAATCACTGTGCAGCAGAGAAAGGGTTAAGAAACTCCACTGAACTGAAAGGAACGTCGAATCGAACGTTCAGAAAGCCAGCGTTCCAAATGACGTCAGCAACCAGAGGCTGCCGACATTCCGTGGACATTCTTTCCGGAACTCTATGGTCACGTGCCTCTCTAGCCAGCTGGGAGGTCCTGGTGTCTATCCCCGACTGACAGATAAGGCGAAAGGAGGGGAAAGGTCGCTGCAACTGGCTGGGCGGGAGCAGAGAAGGGAGGCAGCTGCAGCAGGACAGGACGGTGCAGCCTCCGAAGCAACCATGGCGGAGGAGAAGAAGGAGTCTTCGCAGGCGCCCATCAGCCCCGTGAAGAACTTCTTCGCGGGGGGGTTCGGGGGTGTCTGCCTGGTCTTCGTGGGGCACCCTCTGGACACCATCAAGGTGAGGGGAAGAGTCAGAGCTGCCTGGGGGACTACAAGGTCCGACATGCACCGCACGGACTCGAGCGGGGGTTATGAACTACAACTCCCATCATGCACCGCGAGGAGAGCCCCTACGCTTCTATGTGTGCCCCGAGTAGGGTCGAGTTCGAAAGAGAAGAGTGGGAGGGAAGCAGGTTCCATCTCCCGTCATGCACTGCGAAAAAGCGCGCCAATCTCAGCTTCCCCAGCGTCGAACGTTCACAGAGTGAACGTTCCAAGTGACGTCAGCTGCCAGAGGCTGTGAACGTTCCATAGACACTCTTTCTGTAACTGGGATGCCCTCAGAGGGAGGGAGCACTGATGCCCCCCAGACCCTCAGCCTCCCCTGTGGGAGAGGAAAGGGGGCAAGCGCAGCTCCATAGGGAGGGCTCAAAGGCTGCGCCTGCCCCCATCCCCTCTGCTGTAGGGCATGGGGCACTCTTTATCCCTCTGTAGCTGACCCCTTAGTCCTGTGAGCACCACAGAGGGCCTCAGGCAGCTCCCACACAGCCTCAGCTGCAATAGTGGGAATAATAGGGTGACAAGAAAGGAAAGGGGAAAGAGGGCTGCCCCACACCCTTACCCATGTATAGACCAGGATAGGGGACAGATGCTGCTTCACTGCCCCATTCCCCCTCCTGTAGAAGGGTTAAGTGTATGGGGGCAGCCCTCTTTCCCCCTTTCTGTCTTGTAACCCTATTATTATTATCATCTGGTCACCCTATTATTCCCCAGTATTGGTCCTATGAGCACCACGGTATGGCCTCAGGTAGCTCCCACCAGCCTCAGCTGCGGTGTGGGGGGATAATGAGTGGGGTCCTGATACAAAAAGGGTCAGAATGCTGCTGTCCCTTATACAGGCATTCTCTGCTTATCTGACAGGTCAGGGGCTGGAGCTGTCATCAAAAGTGGAAATTGTTGAAAAGCAGAACCTGGTCTTTTTTAGTTCTCAAAAGTTGCTTCCTGTGCTTTTTTAGGTGGAAAATTGCAAATGCCCCATTTAATGGAACAAACTCTTCCCATCACACAAAGGTTTCTGCAAATGGATTCTCATTAATTCTTTCAGAAATGGGAATAGACCAGGCGTTAGAGTGACCTTGTGTGCTCTCTTTGTGTCAGTCACACAGTCTGAATCGCTGTGTCACGGGCAAAACAACATGCAGGAGGGCAATTTTAGCCTTTAGAACAGTCAAGAGAGGTTGAAAGAGGGCAGAACATATGGTGAATGACTGACTTCTGGGTATAATTGAAAAGTGTTGAAAAAGCAGATCGTCAAACAAAATGTCTGAAAGTGGAGATACCTGTATAGGCAGTCTGTTCCTTTATCTGTCTAGCCAGCCTACTCATACGATGTGCAATATCACTAACATCACACTGTGGCTTCCATTGTGGTTCTCTTCCGGAGCAGCATTTAATGTTCTTAGGGTGCTCCTGCTAAATATGACACTTACTAAAATTCATAGAAAGTGGAATGGCACTAGTAATGGTCTAAACTGTGCTGGGTCCTTTTGGTAATATACTGTATACCCAAGGATTGAGCAAAATTATTTGCATGCACACCTCAGCTTCTGCATTACTCCAGTTCCACACCTGTAACCCACATAGCTTGTCTTTGCTTGCTTGCTCATTATAAGCGAGGGTAGGTACAACATTGTAAACACCTGAATCATGAACTGATGTTGCAATTGGTAAAACATTGATACTCAAAATTTTGCCCCATCTGTTTTGGAGTGGGAAGGGTAGATGTTGGGTGGTCCTGAGGGAGGCAGGGCCACAATCCAGCATTTATTGCCAAATCCTAGTCCTGTTCCTGGGCAGCCAAGGGCAGCTCTGGACTACTTGGACTTGCACCACCTTGTCAAGTGATGCAGATCTGAATGCCACCATAAGGGCTGCTGTGGTTCTGCCTGGAGTAAGGAAAATTTTTCCCAGTGCCTCAGGCTGAACCTTAGCCAACCCCAACTTGCAAGCATGCGTGTTCCAGCACAGGCTAGGATAGGGCATAAAGTATTAATGTGAGCCACTGTAGTGGTCCATGTAGAGATGGTGGGTGGTATAAAAATTCTTATGTAAGTAACTAAAGTGGTTATTGAATTGGTAGTTAAAACTGAAAAAGGTAAAAACAAATAAGTAATCCTGACATTAAAAGAAAGCAGTAGTGTTAAACTGCAACCACAAAAGCCTGCCTAAGTAAGTAGCTTTTCAAATCCCATTTAGAGGAAGAGAGTGAGCCTGAAGGATCATCCCAAAGGATATTGCTGCCACTGCACGAATGACCTTGACCATTGTATCTGTTCATGCTCCTGGTGGCAACAGTATAGCAAACAGTGCTCGAGTTCAAGATGAATCAAAAAGATGAATCAAAAAGATGATTCTCGAGTTCAGATCATTTTATGCCTGAGAAACCAGTTCTTAAGATCACCTTGTTTTCCACCATTAGTAGGGCATTGTGTTGCGTTGTTTCTAACCATGTACTGTCTGCACAGAGCATCTGAAGAAACTGCTTTTGGTCACAGGGAATTTCACTTCATTTCAGTCCTCAAACCATGGAGAGAAAACCAGAGACACTGGTGTCTGAAATGTCCTATACTGTGGCTGTCTTGTAAGGAGGAACATTGTTGGTTCAGATGGTACCATATTTTAGCAAAGATATTTGCTGTCAGTGTTTTGTTGGTCTGTGTGTTCTTTCTGAACTCAAGAAAAAATTAGAGTGAGGTGTGAAATTCAGCATCCTAAGAATTTCAGTCCACTTATTTTGTAAAGTAAAATTCTAGTCTTTATAATGAGAAGGAAGGATTTTAAAAGTACTGTATCTGTGCAGTGCTTGGCAAGGTTGTTAAAGCTGTTTGGGCGACTTTAATATTCTATAGGGATGTTTCAGGGATGTTGTCTTGAGCACTTGCCTATACCTACAACTATCAAAGCAGCTTAACCTGAACCAAGCAAGGATTAAAGCATTTGCTGAATTTCATAATTTAGCTATTCTTAGTCCATAATTTAAGTTAATGTTGGAGTGAAATTTTTATGTTTGCCCACAGGTGTGCAACCCTGCTCTTCACTAGGTATGTCACACAGGGTTCTGTCTTCTCACAGATTCTGTGCATGAAAACCATTTCATATCTCCAAAAGTTCCCGGTTTCCATTACATCATCCAACTTCAATAGAAGCAAAGTGTTGTTTGCTGAAAGACAAAAAGACAATGATCTTTGCCCTTATGCCATCTTACCTGTTAATCATTAGAGTAGGAGGCAATAGTACTCTGTATTCATCGGGTAGATATTGGAAGGAAATACCAGTGAATAACTTGTCCTTCAACTGCCAATGTGGATATTTATAATAGTAGCTTTGATCAAGAATTAAACTCTTGCATCCCAAAACATGAATGAAAAGATGCTACATTGTGTCCTGCCCAAGGAGAGTAGGAATATGTGTTGTTACCATATCAGGCATGTTGTTACCATATCAGGCAGATAACACCAGTACCCAAGTTGTCCCACCAGGTTGGCTAAAGCCGTCACTAAAATGAACCCAGGAAGCTGCTTTCTACCAAGTCAGGCCATCATTTTTTCTAGGGTGCTGACCTACAGTGGCTCTCTAGTCGTTGTCCCCCCAGGCCTACCTGGAAATGCCAGGAATTGAACTTACCACTAAGCTTCAGTCCTGGCCCATACACGTTATACAGTAAAAACTTGGATTGAGATAGTTTTGGATAGAGAGTATTTTGTAGACAAGCAAACATTTCTAATAAATTTTGTCTTGCAATACAAGCCAAAAAAAAGTCCCAGCCAGGATATGGCTAGTTTTGGCACTCTATCAGCACTTGCTCAGCCTCTCCTGAGAGACAAGCCTATGCATATTTACTATGAAGTAAGCCTATGTCAATTAATGGGGCATTCTATGGAGGGGGGCAATGGAAAGGAGCCTGAGAGACCTAGCCTTGCATATCTACTCTAAAGTATACCCTGTTAGAATCAGTGGGGCTTACTCCTGTGTAAGGGGGGCAGATTGCAGCCTGAGAGACCAGAAAGACTAAGTACAGGTTAATTCGTTTTTATTTTTCTTTATATTTTGTATTATATGACAGTATTGTAATCATTTTTATATGAATATTTTTGGGATTTGGAATGAGTTGTCTGAGTTTCCATTATTTCTTTGCTTTGATATATAAGTGTTTTGGATTGCAAATATGCTTCCAGAACTAATTGTGCTTGTAAACCAAGGTACCACTGTATACAGTACATCCTAATACACTACAATACAGCTTGATACATTAGTTAAGGTTGTAACCAGGATATCATTTTATCAACTAGACAACATGGAAGGGGTGATGATTGGGATAGGGGCAACACATTAAATCACCCTACTTCTGTCACCATTTTAAGATATTTTGGGCATGGACACAACCTGTGATGGGTCTTTAAGGGTTTTTAAAAACTCATGTATAACTTTTATTTGGCCCATGGATGACTGGACTTCCAGAAGACAATTTTATCAAACATCTAGTTTGGCCATCAGAAGCCATATTGGGCACCAGGTCAGATCATGGGTTGCCCATTTGCTTTCTGTACCAGAAAGGCAGGATTTTGTGAGCTCTAGGCAAGAAAACTGCAGTATGGACTTAACTGTTTTTTATTTTTTCCCAGTCTCCAAAATCTGTCTGGATTGTCTGCCACCCAGTTCAGAAGCAGTGTTGCCATCAACATGCTCTTGTGCTTTTTGACAGCCACTTGCCCAGTAGGATTGGCATGTATTTGGGGGCATGGTGATAAGCCAATGCCTTTACATCCAACCACTGTGAAAGGCAGAAGAGCAGGAACAGAACAGAAGTTGGCATTTTCACTAGGGTGTGACTCTTCTTAGAGTTGGGATCCCAGGTTGGGTAAGATCAGGTTTGAATTTTGAAAGATCCTACCCACTGCTCCAGCCTATGCTTTGACATAGAGGTGCCAAGGCTCTGCTATTACCAGAGTTCTGTTTCTCCACTTAAAAGTGTGGATTGGGGAAGAAGATGCTTATAAAGGGGAAGAGGGGACATGCATGTAATAGTGGAAGTTGCTGCAGATGTGTGGTCATCGCTGACTAGAATAAATTTTTATAGGACACATCCAATAATATAACTTTTTCTGGCATTTTCTTTACAATTTGTTTTGCAGGTTAGACTCCAGACGCAACCAAAACCTTTGCCAGGCCAGGCTCTACTTTACTCTGGGACCTTTGACTGTTTTAGAAAGACTCTTATTCAAGAGGTATTATGTCAATTTCTTTGTCAGAAACTTTCCTTACCCAGAGGGCTGCCCCCTTGCTAATTGCAGGGGTTCCTACAGGCAGTAAATTGGTGGGGGTGCCATCTCTGCCTATTTTGCCTCCACACCTCCTCTTCTTCCTACTGTTCCTCTGGATTGAAAAAAGAAGAGAGGGACAAAGAGGAAGTGTTGAGGGTAGTCACAACTTTGGAGTTAAGAAGTGTAAAGGTTGGCACATCATCGGGTAATAGGTCGGCATTTGTCTTTTCCTGCTATTTATTTATTTGGTTTAGATTACCTATTTGGCCCCTTCCAACTCTATGATTCTATGTGTCTTCTTGAAAAGAACATTAATTATGAAAGAAATGCCCTAGGGCGCAATCCAGAGTAACTATGGAGAGTCCTTGCTCCGGTATAAGAACAATTTGCTCTGGATTGCAATATGAATTTCCCATAGGTTTTCACCCATAGGTCCTTGCTATAAGAACAATTTGCTCTGGATTGCAATATGAATTTCCCATAGGTTTTCACGTAGTTACCCAGTAACTGCGGGTACATGTAATGTCTCTTATGTGCTCCCGCAGTTACTCTGGATTGTAGGGTAAGTCATAGTTCTCAAAGGTTCTTGCTTAGGAATTGAATGTCAAATATCCAACACGTTGGGATATTTGTATCTTGCATTCAGGAGAGAAAATTGTGCAGATCTCTGAAATCCATGTGATTTCTAGAATATTTGGAAAACATTAGAATAATAGTGAAGTTCTTTTTGATTGGGGATGTGCTGCAGTTCCCTCTACTCCAAAATACTGTTCATCTATTCAGAGTTCCAGAGAAGCCAAGGTCAGCAGAATCAAAACTGCTTTTTTCTGATTCAGACTCCTATTGGTTCATCTAGGTCAGTATTGTCAATTGGCAGTGATGCTGCAAGGTTTCAGATGAGAATTTTTCTCTGCTGTACCTGGAAATGCTGTGGATTGAAACTGAGACCTTCTGCATTAAAAGCAGATATTTTGCATCTGAGCCAAGGCCGTTCCTTTATGGTAGCCTTATGGTCCTTCATCTATGTGCCCAGATAGAGCTCTGAATACAATACTGTACAAAACGCCATTGTGTTGACTCCACAGCTTTCTGTCTTCCTTTGGTTTGCAAGTGTATCATTTGCACAATCCCATAGCTTGCTTGAGTTTACTTGTCCCAGCCTGTCCTAAAATCACAGGAATGAAACAATCCCGTATCTCCTCGTGGTGATTCAGCTGCTGCTATAACTGTCTCATATGATGTGTATTTGATACCTGATGGCAAACTTGCATCCTGTGTGAAGTGATACAGAAAGTCAAGTAATCTGTTGATTCGCTGTCTTGCAGGGAGTACGTGGCTTGTATAAGGGGATGGCGGCTCCAATTGTTGGGGTAACCCCTATGTTCGCGGTGTGTTTCTTTGGATTTGGGTTGGGCAAGAAACTTCAACAGAGGACCCCTGACGACATTCTGACGTGAGTTATTCAGACCTTTCAGGAATGCCTTCTTGAGACTTCCAGCCTGCTGTTGTGTTTAAAATTACACATTTTGACACAGCAGCCAAGTGGTTGTAAATAGCATTCTTTTTAGCACATTGAACAAATCTGGCAAGTGTTCAGGGTTGGGGAAGCGTGGGACTGATAGCACTGCTAAAAACAGACACTGTGTGGGCTGTTGCTGTGCATTGCTCTTCCCAGACAAACTGATGTCTCTGTTGGAAAGAGTATACTTTAAATGAATATGGTATGTGTGTTACATAATGACAGACTCGTAACACTTCCTTTTGATGGTGAGGCTGAGTACGTAAGTTATATTAATATGCCAAGGCAACTGTTCTGCAAAACCCACACTCAGTTATGTGCATGACTCGTCCTTCCTACTATGTACTCATCAGCACAGAACACCCTCTGTTTTCTACATAGCTAAGGACATCTAAAACATTGGGATTACTTGATTTTTGTCTAAGTCTCCAATCCTATATGCACTCGTATATCAGGATTGTAACTAGAAGTGTGGTAGTTCACACCTGTTTCCATGCAGAATGTCCCAGGTTCCAAAGTTAGTACTTCCAGGTACAGGTCAAGCCTCCTCAACCATGACATTTGGTTACAGGAACCTCCATGGTTACCCATTTTCATGTTATACAAAAGCAATTGTTTACGATGATAACTAGGCAGGCAATGAATCAAGTTCCCTTTCAAGTGGCTTAAAAAGGCTTAGTTTCTGCCCAGACTCAAGTGATTATCGAAGGGAGGTCTTGCTCCCATCCTGAAAATGGAAACCAAACCTGAACTCTTTATGACTTTTTTCCTCAGGAAAGCTTACTTGCCTACTATGTTGTCATGGTAAGCAGCCTGCTTTTAAGCTATTAACTGCTACTTAAGGATGTTTATCTTTGGATTCAAATAGCCAATTTCATTCATGTTGAAACAAAATTGCATATAAATAAGCAGGCCTCCATCAGTCTTGAGAGACTATGGTATTGTGCTCGATGCTGCATACGCTGCATGTAAAGCACAAAAGCCTGGGTTAGATTGTTATGGAGGATAGGCTGTTACCCAAGCAGCAGATCCCCCCTCTCCACGCCACTGAATTAGTCCAATGGAAAGGCAGAGCCAATATGATTGGATCCAGCTGGCATCGTGAGCTGGGCTAAGGACAGGAGCTCACCCTGGCTTGTGGGGAGCAACCCGGGTCTTGAACCCTGGCCTGCTGGTTAACAGGCACAGTGTCTTAACCACTTGTGCCACGAGTCACACATGTAGTTCTTTTGCACTAGAACAGGAAATGTCTTTGTCAGAAATATAAATGCTACAATTTGAAGGTGCTGCTGATGTTGTGTCTTTATTCAAGAATTTTATTCTTTATTCTATTTTTTCTGCACTGGTTGGTAGCCCTTTTCCCCAAACGATGGGACAGTGTCTTGTGCCCCTAACATTACTCACTTAAGCCTACATAAAGCCGCTATACTCAGCCATTGTTTTGCTTCCAGGCCTTGCTGATGACTCTGTAAGTCTTATGACTGGGATGTCCATGTTAGTCTTGTCCCTGGAGGTTCTCCTGTAAAGCTGATGCTCTTAGCTTTTATGCAAATAAAGTTCTTTTCTGACAACGTTGGAAATCTTGAAAACTTAGGCTTGCTTCTTTCTCAAATCCTGAAGAACCACTGCCAGATTTGTTGTTAATAAACAATGTTTGTATACTGTTTTTTCAATGAAAAGTTCATGAGGTGGTTTACAGAGAAAAATCTAATAACTAATGGCATGGTGTCCCAAAAGGACTCAATCTTAAAAAGATGCAAAAGAACATCATCCAACAGCCACTAGTAAAAGACACTGCTGAGGTGAGGAGGGGCCAGTTACTCTCCCCCTGCTAAATAAAGAGAAGCACTCAAAACAGTGCCTCTTACCCAGTTAGCAAGGGTTATTTAGGGCAGGGAACATTCACTAAAGAGGTCACTAACCCACTTGGCCACAGGAAGGGCAGAAATCAGAATTATGAAAACCTTTCCAGTGAGGTCTGTCATACACTTGTAGTGGTTGGGAAAATGAATATCTCAGAAGTAATGTCCTTTCTTTCCTCTGCAGATATCCTCAGCTTTTTGCCGCAGGTATGTTATCTGGCGTGTTCACCACTGGAATCATGGCTCCGGGAGAGAGAATCAAGTGCCTTCTGCAGGTAAGAGAGGCCTGAGGATCCCATCCATTCCCTGCTCCAGGAAGTATCATACTCCTTGAGTCCAAATTTATTGTGTGTCCTCCGCCACCTTTCAGCTAGAGGTCAGCAGATTACCATGTAAGAAATGGAATAACAGTTCAGTGGTGCCTGGGAACTGTGCCCATAAACCACCATTGTCTCAGTCTCACGACCAACAGTTCCTTATAGATACTGCTCATTGATGGCTAGTGAAGTGGCAATTTGGACAAGCAGAAGAAAGGAGACAGTTGTTGAACTAACTCGCCAGATGCTTGGGGATCCAACTGTAGAATATATGAAGTTTCTCTTGATATGTTGTTTTTCTATGCTGTTAGAACAGCACTCTCCCAATATAGGGTTGAATGTCCATATAACCATAAGCATTGTACCCTTCTAAATACTCAGTGTAAAGTCTAACTGACACTAATCCATAAATCTCCTCTTGATTCTTGGACTTTAACTTTGACCTGTGGCTTTTCAGCTTAAAGCAGGGAATTGTCTGATCTCTGTGGCTTCCCTGTGGTTCAGTGGGACATGGTCAGGGCTTTCATAACCCTTAGAAGTACAAAGAGGCTGTAAAACATGTTAGAATAAGCTATAGCACTGGTTTCAAAACATTTGAGCACTAGGACCCGTTTTTTAAAATGACACTTTACTGGGATCCACTTAGCTTTATAAGATTTTTAAAAAGATGATCAGAAAAAAATTCCTTTAAAAGTAACATTTAATTTATCTGAAGAATTTGATAAATGCAGTTTGATAAATACAGTTTGATAAATGCTGTGCTATAGAGATGGGAAAGTCTGCCTGTACTAGCAGACCCTTGGAATTGACACAGTCATAGATTTGCAGTACGTCCTATTTATCTACCTACAGTATTTTTATACCTCTTTTCAACTGAAAAGTTCACAAAGTGGTTTACAAGAAAATGAAAAAATTAATAGCTAATGGGTCCCTGTCCCTAAAGGGCTCACAATCTAAATCCTGCCTTCCCCTTTCTCTGCCACAAAGTTTTTTTCATCTCCAGCCAACTTCCTTTCCCATCACAGTTCTGCCCGGCCCGGTCAGTAATGTAGTGTCATCCCAGTTCACTTCTGCCTTCCATAGGTTATGCACTCCTGGGTTGAGGAAGAAGGGACAAATTTCCTTCCAAGCACACAGAAAGATGTGAACACCAGGAATCATGCCTGTGTCTTTCACTTGAGTCTCAGCACCTCAGTGAAAGAGCCAGTATATAACACTATCTTATTTCCACATATTTTATTAGCTTGATTATCCAACTCACTGTTTGCTCCTCAGATAAACACTGCGCTTATTTGTTTGCAACATACCCTATGTTGTGTTTCCAAGGCCAATCCATTAAAAGATGGCTTATTATACCCAGCTATTTTTAGAAAAATCACTTGCTCAAAAAAATCACTTTTACTAGGGCTTGCTGAAGTAGATGTGGAGGTTAGATGTTTGTCAGTAGCAGTCAGAGAGCTAGAAAGGTGTGGAGGTCGAAAGAGCAGCTGGTAGTTCATTGATTTCATTTCTATTGTTCTAGCATATCTTCACTCACTGAAATCCTGTGGGTTGACATTTCATTGCTTTGGAGATGATTTTGGCTTATAGAATAAGCAATGTATTGTTGTTGATAATAGTAATAACGCTGCTTTCAAAAACAAAATTACGTTCACAAATTACGTTGGCACAAATTACGTTGGCAAACCTGGTTTAGCATAGTTAGTTAATGGGCAGAATTCCCCTGCTCCAAAAGGAGTCACAGTGAAACAAGACAGGCACCATCTGAAAGCCACTGGAAATGGTACATTTCAAAGCCACGGGTACAAATGGTACATTGGGGTACATATGGATAACTGCTGCCCTCCCTGCCAAAGAGAAGAGCACCTCCACTTAAAATGTGCTTCTTTACCAAGTTGGCATACGTTGAGATTTAGAACATTTACAGCACAATCCTAAAGTGCACTTGAGCCAGCACTGGCTCAGAGTGGGGTAAATGTGCATAAGACATGTTTGCATCTGTGTTTGAGCCAGTTGGACCAACGCTGAGGTCTGCACCGATATGACAGTGCCACAGGTGATCCCATTGCTGGCTGGTACAGGTTAGGTTCTGCTGCATGGTGCAGAGGCTGGGAAAAAGTAGTGAAGTAGTTTGGAGTTGAGGAGTGGATATTTCTGGGTGAGGGAGAGCAGAATAGAGGAGGATCAGTCTGATGGTGGAGGTGCATGCCACATCCAAACCCTTTTCTTAGGCTGGGCAACCCTACAATAGGCTTTTTAGATTTGCACCAGCAGTATAACATAGCAATATAGCTATGGCACAGGAAGTGCCATATGTTCGGCTGGAGTTTTAACCCAGCCCCAAGGAGGCTTTCATCTTCCACCTGAGCTGCAATGGACATAGCAGAAGCCATGTGCCTGCAGTGCAGGCTTAACTCTGGGCTGTTAGACTGAGGGGAAAAAGTAATGTTCCAGCATTCACAAAAGTTGTTGGTGAGCAAATCATTCTTTCAATCACCTAGATCCAGGCAGCGTCAGGTGAAATTAAATATGCGGGCCCCATGGACTGCGCCAAACAGCTGTATCGTGAAGCTGGAATTCGAGGCGTGTACAAAGGAACGGTGCTGACCCTCATGAGAGGTAATAGCTGGAAAAGTAAAGCAGCTGTGTGTAAAGCTGGCACAAAGTGATTCTTCGACCTGTTTCTTTTAGCCAAAGAGAAATCTCTTTCAGGCTTGTTTTCGCCATCCAGCCCCACCTTTGTATCAGTCAAGAAGTCAAGCCCTGAAGAGCACTGCACAATTGGACTAAAGGTCCACCAAATCCAACATTCTGTTACTTTCTGGATGACCCTCAAAAGATTTCAAGCTGTGCATGAATGGATTATTTTGCACCCACCAGCTCCACTGTTATTCTGGGTTATACTGGCTCCAGTTATGGACATTCTAATTGCAAGGCCCAGTGCAATTTTTTGTGCCATTTTCAGAATTCTGCTTACAGTAACCTGGCAGAATTTGCCTTCCCTCCTGCAGACCTTTGGGGTTTGACTTGCGACAGTCCCCGGCAGAACCTCTGCTTTCTCTGAGTCTGCCTCTGTTTACCTGACCAGATGTTCCAGCCAGCGGAATGTACTTCATGACCTATGAGTGGCTCAAAAATATTCTGACACCTCAAGGGCAGAGGTAAGTTGAACACTTAGGTTTCTGAAAAATACATTTTAGAAATCCTTCCAAGCTCATCTTCCTTCCCTTCTTAATTTTATAACCGTGAAGTTGTCAAAAAGTCTAAATGTGGCATTTGTGAAGTTTCAGGCAACGGCATTCCCAGAGGGGGGCACAGCACTAGGTTTTGAGGGTATTTAGTGTTGTCCTATTGTGCATCTGGATTTTTTGCTCCAAGTTGTTTTCCACTTTCATAGATGGAAATGCTTCTCTCTCCATCTTTTTTGCATGTTCTCGGCAGCGTAAGTGACCTCAGTGTTCCCAGGATACTTTTTGCAGGTGGCATGGCAGGGATCTTCAACTGGGCTGTTGGGATTCCTCCAGATGTGTTGAAATCTCGGTTCCAAACAGGTGAGTCAGCTGCTCGTTGCACTGTGCATGTCTGCTCAGAAGTAGGTCTTGCTATATTCAGTGGGTCTGACTCCCAGTCAAGTGTGCAGAGGGTTGCAGCTTAATCAAACTTTATAAGCAGGGCTGGAGTCATCCTGAAACTGGGTTTGATGGAGGTGACACTTCTGTTGTTAGTAGTTCTTTCATTCTTTGACCTACGCAGATTTCATGCCAAGAGCTCTGACAGAGAACATATTAAGTGGGGGGATCTCTAAAACAAGGTTTAAAAATGAACTGGAGCAGAAATGCTCAGTAATTGCATGTCTCTAGTGTGATTCATTGCTAATTACTACTACTACTACTACTAGAGGCCTTTGGTAGGAGGCATTGCTAATTTACTTTTATATAATTAGAGAAAGCATTATGGAATGACTAAAGCTTATGAACTATCATTCCTCTCCCTCCCCCACCGCTACCCCCATTCTTAGCAAAAGAACACAAGGCCAAGAATGAGTTATTTTAGGCTCCACTTACTCTCTATCATTTCCAGGCTTAGCACTGGGCTGTTATAGGACTGGATACCTCCAAGTATCATTTCTGGACCACAGTCCATGGCAGGCACTGGATGAGATATTCATGCTGGATGTCTTTTGCTGTGTATTTACTGTCTGTCCCATTGTGGCCACTGAATTGCTAGAGCAGAATAAATTCTTATCTTTTTTCTTCTTGTTACTGGCTTTAAACAATAGATAACTTGGAAATAGGAGCTGAAATGGACTATAACCATTTGCAGTCTCCTTACGTTGCAGCTGCCTCTCCTGGAAAGGCCAGTACACAGCTGTGGGTCTAGTCAGCCGTGATGAATACCAATTGCTCTTAGACAACAAATCGGGAAGCTTTTGTAGATTGAATTGCTTCATTCTGGCCATTGCTATGCTTCTAATATCCGGCTAACTGAGTCAGGATGCAATTTTTATAGCAGTGGAGCAGTGGCTGTCTTAGGCAAGGGAAATAACTGTCCATCATCCCAGCAGAGTAGCTTTTCCAGTAGTTGTGTGTGTGTGTGTGTGTGTGAGAGAGAGAGAGAGAGAGATATGTGTGAGCCTTTTTCCAATTTTGCTGCATAAACTAATGAAGAATTATTGTGGGTTTGAATTTTTGAGGGGTTAAGTTGCAAGGTTGGTTGGGCTTCATTTCAGCCCCTTCTTGTGGATATTTACCATCCCTCCTGCCTACACATACTAGAGCAGTCACAGTCACAAGGTCGCATGGACGAGTGGCCAACTACAAGGCTACAATTTCCAGGAGCCTCTAAGATACAGCCCTTTTTCTTCCCTCTCCTTCAGTTGCCTTCAGGCTCAGCTGAGCCATTCTAACCTCCCCTTGACCTTCCTTTTTTTTGGCTCGGGAGGGGACAAGAGAACTAGCATTCTTTTGCTAGTCTTCTCTTACTGCTTTGATGTAGACTGTGAGCCCTCTGAACTGGGATAATGTCATTTGTAGCATGCCCTGTCCAGGGCTTAGCATATTGTTGGCACTGCAGAAATGTGTAGAATTGCCACCCACTGTGACAGCTGCCGGAAATAGTAACTCCTGGGTAGGGAAGCAGAGTGTGCAAGCCTGACTTCTCTGCGTTGCGATTCTCGGTGGCTGGAGCTTGTGACATGGCTAAATCTAGTGTGTTTGTGTATATACACACACACACACACACACACACACACATATATATATATATATATATACCCCTGGACCTAGAAACATGAAATTCGGGGGAACATATTGCTTATGTAATGTGACCACCCACTAAGAACCAATTTTTAGGAATTTAACTCCTAAGGTGGTAAAAAGTGGTTCAATGTATTGTCATCCTATATTTAACATCAACACCCAGCCCCAAATTCTTCCCCTGCTCAGTATGTGTGCCCATGGTTGTGGGGGGAATGGTGCATGGGGAGAAAGGTATTTTACTTCTGCAACAGCAGGTAAATTTTGCTAGTGTTAATATATGTGTTTTCCTCAATAGCTCCCCCAGGAAAGTATCCGAATGGCTTCAGAGACGTTTTGAGAGAACTTATTCGAGAGGAGGGAGTGATGTCTCTGTACAAAGGATTTACTGCTGTCATGATCAGGGCCTTTCCTGCCAATGCAGTAAGTGAAATATTTTTTAGCAGGGCTCTGAGGTGCAAGAGGTCGAGTCTTGCAGCACCATTTGTTGAACAGTGAGGCAACCCGACCTAGCAACAGCTTGTTGGTCCACAGCCAATCCGAACAGATCAACTATACAAGTCAGACTACCATACAGTACCCATGGTGTCACTGGGGTTTGCATCATACTGTGTGGCGGGGAGCAGTGCATCACCCCATGATGGACCTCATTCCATTCAGTGAGATGGGCAACATCCTAGGCAGTGGGCATGGTGTTGTCCTACCCCTACTTTTTTGGTGTTACCTTTTGGTAGAATAAAAATGGTTTATTTCACTGCATTCTGCATGAAATTGCACGTCAAATGATATTACAATATTGGGGGGGAAAAAACAAGATTTAAAAAATTCAGGCCAGAAGTTTTGTCACACACATTCCCCCATATGCATCACCAAAAGAGGCCTGTACCCTGGTGATGCATAGGGCTCAGCATATGTTCATTGCATATGGCTTGGCATATGTTGATTGGCTGCAGCTTGTCAGAGATTCAGGCAAGGGCTTGGCCTGGCTCGAGTAGAGATGCCAAGGATTGAACCTGGGAGCTTCTGCAGGCAAAGCAGCTGCTGTATCACCAAATTCTGGTTAGTGATGTTTTGTTTTCAGTGGGTAAGATGGCTTTAGTGAACTCGAAGTGGCTTACTTCTGAGCAAGGTAAATACTGTAAAACTATTTCCCAACACCTTTAGTTATCGTCCATTCTCCAAGGTTGTGGCCTCTCTGTCCCTCGAGGCATACTTGCCTAGGAATTGAATAACACCTAAAGTGAGAACTAGATCTCTAGATCGGGGAGGTGTGGTCATTAAAGGCAAGGGAGCCAAAGCCTCACCTGAGCCTGGCAGCTGCTTCACAAAAAATACCCAACAAGTGAAAAAAGTCAGGCCCAGAGGAAGGAAGGCCTTTTAAAAGTACTTTCTGTTTTTTTTTAAAGTTTCTGAAGGCTAGAGAGGCAGAGCATAGCCTCACTGGCCCTCAGGCGGCTTTCTCAGGCTTCTTTAAGGCTTTAGCAAGATAATTCCAGAGGGCCTTTAAATGCCTGGCAGGGGAAGGACTACCAGAGATGCTCCAACAAAAGTCAGGGAGTAAGCTTACTCCATCATGATAGTTTCCAAACTCCTTCCAGATTTCAGAACTCCTCCAGTTCTCAGTCTTGGTGAATATATTTATGATTGGACCAATGCCTCTTTTTGTGACTGGGTGTGGGTTTCTTAGCCAGAAGCTTGGTCTGTGCTAGAAAATGCTGTGGCTCAGTATCCTTCTCCACCATAATATTTGTGTTTTGTTTTTTGTTGTGGTCAGTTGCCCTGGATAATTTTATTCAGAGGGCAGGATGCGAATTAGTAATAAATTAAAACATGAATTCTGATGCATGAGATAAAAGCAAGAGCATTCCACCTGGTGTTTAAAAAAACAGTTTAGAGCTGCAATCCTAAAGGCACTTTCCTGGGAATAAAAATTGAACACAGTGTAGTTTACTTTTGAATAGACATTGTTAGGATTGTGCTCTAGGTTTTATTTTGATTTTAGTAACACCTTTGATTGCATCACTGTCCTCACCCCTTCCCCCTACATTAAAAGAAGCAGAGGACCTTTACACAGACTGATGATTGTTAACCACCAGTTTGAGAACCTCTGATCTAGGCAGTCCACATTTGAAAGCTGAACTCAGATCTCCAGGGTCCAGCACTTATACTCTTGCCAATGCGCCAAAAGTTAGCCCAAGTTGATTCAGGTTGACATTGCTTCCTATTAAAGATCAGCAAAAGGGCAACAAACAAATGTCTCTAGTCTGAAATACTGTTCCCACAATTATGATGGTGTCCAGTGGGAATATTTAGTCCTGTGGTCTGTGTGGTCCAATGAAACCTGTGTTTTCTTGTGTCTTCTTTCAGGCCTGTTTCCTTGGCTTTGAAGTTGCCATGAAGTTTCTTAACTGGCTTGCACCAGGTCTGTGAAGACCCACAGGATGTGCTCCAAAGGGATCTTAAGCACAGGAGGAAGAACACCACAGTGTTAGAAGAATGCAGTGGAACGATGAAATGAAAAAGCTATAAAAATGACTCGTTTTCTAATAATCCCTTTTGCCTTACTCACCCTCGGGGTGGTGCTAGTTTGCCATTCGGAATCTGGAGCCAAAACTCCTCCCCTTGAGAGTTCAAGAGGAGTTCAAGTACCTGCCTTCCAAACCTAAAGTTACCATAGTGATATTGCTGCTATAACAATATTGTTATTGCTGTTAATGGGCAGCAACTTTAATGGGTTTTTTTGTCTCCTTTGGCAATGAAGGAGAAAACTTTTTTTCTTTCAGTTTTAGTAAAGCAACACATTGTTGGCCGTTGTATAAAGTGAACTCTTGGGATGGGGCAGAATTAGCCACAGTGTATGTAATTCTCAGGATCAAACCACTTAATTGCATGTGCAGATTTATTTTGCCTTGGTTTACAAACACTGGACTATCATGCATGTTCCTCAATGCACAGCATTGAAATGAATGGGCTCAGGGGCTCAAAGAACATTTATACTCCAGTGTAAATTCCATTCGTATCAGTGGAGCTTGCCCAAGACAAATGCAAAACGCTGACCATTAATCTCCATTTGGACTGTTCGGCCACACCATGTCTGTGTTGCCTTTGAGCTAGTGCATGTAAAACTAAGTAATAAGTGCTGGAATGATCTGAGATACGAAGAAGTGAGAACCTTGCAGCTATTGAATAGAGATGGCTATGAAGACTTGGTCATGGCCAGTGAACTTGGTTTAAGCTTCAGACTGGTGCACTACAGAGCACAGGTTTCTTTGTGGGTCTGAAAACACATAGCTAGATGATTTTCCCCTTTCTCTAAATGTTTCTCCAAGTGTCACTTTATGCTAGCTGTAGCTTCACAAGTGCCACATAACCTCATAGCTTGGGTAGGATGCCAAAAATATTAATTCTGACATACATGGTGCCTATTTCTATATAACGAAGATTTCAAAGTAGGAATGTTTAGTATTAAAGCTTGCTTCTAAAGCTGAAGGGGCCTGAAAAAAATAACTGACTAATGTGATTCTGTTTTCATTGCAGCTCTACCTCTAGATGATTTTATTTTATCAATCCTTTTGTCTGAAGGACAAATTAAATGTGCAGACAATAGAGGCCAGGCTGTTATCAATCTGTAAAATGTTTCACTTGGATAAAATAACCCTCTTTTACAGAACTCAATAAATTTGCTGATTCTCAGCGATAATGTTCTTGCATTCTTTGTATTTTTGGAGTAACTTAGGCAAACAACAGCAATGAACCTCTCTTGGATAGGGTTGTATCTCAAGTTCACTTGAAATGCATTGGTCTCAACTGCTTAGTCCTACAGGCTGAGCAATCCTACACTACCTCTCCTTTGCCAAATAGAGTGAAGCTTACACAGTTGCCTATGAAGGGATGAAATACAAATGGTTGGCTTTAAAATCTCATAGTTTCATGGTTTGGGCCTAGGGCGCAATCCAGAGTAACTACGGGGAGTCCTTGCTCCGGTGTAAGAAGAATTTGCTCTGGATTGCAATATGAATTTCCCATAGGTTTTCACTGTATTGTGCAGTAACTACGTGTACACGTAATGTCTCTTACGTGCTCCCGTAGTTACTGTGGATTGCGCCCCTCATCTTGTAAAATATTAATATGTTACATCATGTTGTCTGGAAAAGGTATATTCAGAGTATAGTTAGTAATTCTCTTTTCCAAATTGCTTTCTCTGATGGTATATTGCATCATTCACTGCTTAGATCATCTGGAGAAATGTTAGCAATTCTCTAAGGCTGCAATCCTAAAGGCACTTCCCTGAGAGTAAGACCCATTGAACAAAACGGGGCTTACTTTGGAGTAGACATGCCTAGCATGCCTAGAATTGCACTATGAGGTATCTTGAACTGTTGAAATGTCTATTTTGGCCCTCCTAATATCCAATAGAAATTCCTGAGGTTTTGTATTCATTTACTAGAGTCAGTAATCAAGAAATTATAAATCTGCCATTAATTCATAAGTAAAGCATGTTGGAATTACAGTTTATAACTTCCAGCCAAAATGTTTGCTTTCCTAATCGAAAAGCAGAAGCAGGTGACAGTAAGAAGAAAAAATGTGAAGCTACTAATTTGATTAAATAAATCTCAGCTTTCAAAATTGTGATGCAGGTTTTTCTGTGATGGACATGATGAGATGGACATAATGAGTTCACCTGTTCAAGATCTTCCAGTCCATGTATCTGTTGGAAGTCACAGCTTCTATGTTGGAGGAAAATGGTGATAACCCTCTTATTTTTATTAGAGGAACAGCAAGTTCTCCTGGAGTCAATTCTAGATCTACTCAACCCAAGGAATGCAATTCTTGCTCGTGCTCAGGGGTTTTTAATTTATCTGTTCCAAAGAGCCAAAACGCAATTGGGGGAGACAGCTGCTGTAAAGGAGATAAGCTGTTTGAGGAGCCCTACTCAGATCTTTTCAGTATTGTTATGAATCATTAAAAAGCACTCTGGACCAGCTGGTGTCAATCAAGTGCCTCTGTACATTACATCCAGTGTGTTTCATCCCAAGTCAATGAGGGTGATATTGAGCATACTGTGCATAACTAGGTCAGTAAAACAGATGGGATGCTTTGCAAAGGCCTGTTCTTTCCACTTGCTTGTACATCAGAACATTCACCTTTTTTAGGTAATATTTTTGTCCTTGGCCCAGATCCTGAGAAGCCTACTGCATTTAATGGCATGGAAGGGAAATTTGCTCCCAAATGGGTCTACACTGATCCTTCAGAAATACATGGGTCAAATATTTCTCAGTCAGTGAAGGCACATGGAGGGCAGGTTTGTCATTAAATGCAGCAATATCTCACACTTGCTCACTTACTCTCAACACTTACTCCTACCCTACTCTGGAACAGGCAGGCTGACTGCTGTACTTCATCCAATACAGAATAAGTGTAGAGTAAAGGAACTTATGTCCCCTTAAGATATCTGTATACCTGATGCATAAGCCACTCAAAATAGATCTTTGTGTGCGAGAGGCAGCCAACCTTTTAGACAAGATACTGAGTAGGTGAAAAAATGGAGTAGAAGACCGAATAAAGCAGTTTTAAATAAAACTGCAGCACTTCTCACTCTCTTTTTACATTGGAATTATTTTTGAAAAGTTTTGTATATTTCAAAGACTCATAACTTAAAAATACACTTAGCATAAGAACATATGTACATGGTTCAGATAAGGGGGAAATGCATAATGGCGATCAAAAAAAGAAATATCCTTTGCAAAAGCCTAAATAACAGATTTATCAACACATAGCAAAATACACAACAAATTACAGTAAAATGAACAAAGGCATGTGTGGGCAATGAATATCTTCTGTATTTGAATGGTGGTTATTTACTGAAGAAAGTCAGAAGGAAATACTAAAAACAGTTGGATCACCATGTCACATGCAAAGCAACATCAGGGAGAACAATTTTAGCCTTGAGACCAGCAGATAGTGGTTGAAAAAGTGGAGCATGTGTTGAATGAATGGGTTCTGGGTATTATTAAAAGGAGTAGAATGAGTAAAACCATCAGAAAGTGGGGCACGTCTATATGAGCGGTCCCTGTGTACAGACCTGCCTAGCTAATAATATACCGTACTAATGTTTCCCATTTCATGATCTTTGGGGGAAAGTGTGTTATTAGCCTCTTAATACAATCCTTTGCTTGCCTATTTAGAAGTTCCATTAGGTTAATTGTAGCTTACTGCCCCAAAAGTATACATAGGACTATTTTTTGTGAGCAGCTATTTTCTCCATCATGGAAACTGAAGCTCTAATCTTGGCACTTTTGCTGCAATGTAAAAGTGATGGCAGTTTTGTTTAGTTGGCAGTCTTGGCTCATCAGCATCCAGGTCTCACAGCTGTGTTCTCTAAACTGAGTGGGTGAATAAATGCATTATTGTGTGGCAAATTGTAGAGTGCCAACAGGCCTAATACTATTTTTTGCAGGGTGCCAACAGGCCTAATACTAGAGGAAGAAGCATACCATGTGCTTTGCTAAGGTGCAGGTCATTAGGTGTTAGGACCTATAGGATCCTATAGAGCAGTGATTTTTCAGCCTTTTTCATCTCACAGCACACTTAACAAGGCACTGAAATGGTCAAGGCACACCATCAGTTGTTTTTACCGTTGACAAGGCACACAAGACTGTTCAAATCCCCCAATTTTCCTATTAATGAATGTCAATCCCCAAATTCCCATGGCTCACCTGAGGACTATCCGTAAAAATCTGAGGACTATTGGTTGAAAATCACTGCTATAGAGGAAGAACTCCAGTGAGCTGAGGGTGGAAAAACCCATATTCTTAAAAAAGCAAATCCAATTGTTTATTCATGATCAGATCTACAGAACACTTTATTTATTTATTTATTTATTTATTTATTTATTTATTTATTTATTTATTTAAAAAATTTGTATCCCGCCTTTCTCAGGTCATAGACCGACTCAAGGCGGCTCACATTAAAACATAATTAAAAACATAAATAGAAATTTTATTCATGTTTGTAGCTCTGCAATTACTGATAGAATGTCAGAGATGCACTCCTGTCAGAGATGCCCTAGGAGAATTTCCTGCTACAGTCAAGGGGTTGGACTAGATGACCTACTTGGTCCCTTCCAACTCTAGGATTCTATGAAGAAGGTGTAGTGTGGCCTAAACCAGTCTTCTGGGAATCAGGTATAAACTAGAACCATCTATAGTTTTCTTATTGTTACACCCAAGAATTTCCATTCAAAAGACTCTTGGATAGAAGTGCTGGCAAGACCCAGTCAGACTGTTATGGTGCCTTTGTGGGGGGATACAATAGTGCAGTTGTTCTCACTTCTGTCTGTTTCTGAACAGAGCTGAGTAGGATTTGAACCTGGATCTTCCAAGTCTAATTCATTACAGTCCAAATCACGACACTAGTAGTTTTCAAACATTTAAGCAGCAGGACCTGCTTTTTAAAAAAACAATCTGTTGGAACCCACTTAAAATGATGTCATTAACCTGAAAGTGATGTCATAGCTAGAAGTGACATCATCAATTAATGCTTCAAAGCTAAGCTGCGATCAGCCAAGGTCCCATGACCCAGTGTAATCTGCATAGCTTGAAATGCAAAATATTCCCATTTGGAAATTAAACTTGGATCCTTCATCCCAGCCCTCCACCCTTTCCAGTGTCCCATCTTTCCACCAACACCTCCCTTCCACAGGTGCCTGCCCTTCCCAGGAGGTCTGTAACCTGAATTTTCAACTCTGAATTTTCAACTCTGTATTTTCAACAGCAGTTAATTTAGGCGTTTCACAATCCATCTGAAATTGGCTCATGACCCCTTGGGTTCTGGCCTGCAGTTTGAGAAACATTGCACTATACCATTGGTTTTCTCTAACCTACCTAGAAATGCTAAGGACTAAACTGAGACCTTCTGAATGCAGCAGATGCTCACCCACCGAGCGACAACCCCTCCCTTTGAAAATGGATGGAATCCACCTTCAAAGAAGGATTGACATTCAGCAATCCTAAGATTTCAGGCCATGGCTTGCAGATTTAATAGCATCTAATCAACATAATTATGCATAGTTGTCATTAACATGGCACACATTAAACTGCAGTCTCTGGACTTACAGTGCTGTTTCACTGTTGCCAGTTGTTTTGTGCTGATCTCATCATATATTCAAATGACACTCCATGACTGTGTTCATGTGCTTTTGAAACAAAGGTCACATAAATGGGACATCAAGTATTCAATCATCCATCTCATCATTAATACATAGTAGGATATATTAGATCCCAGTATGAAGGGAGAATTGATCTGGTCTTTTTGTTTAGGTGCTTCTATTGTCCTGCCTTATACTTTGCTTTGGGGTTATGAATAGGTGCTACTGTTTTAATACCTCAGGAAAGCTCCAGGTTGCTTTCCACACTTTCAGAGAGATACCACATGCGGTTCCCCACCTGATGATGTGCCAGTCTCTGTAAGTATATATAGATGGAAATAGGGCAACCAGCTTATGTTTCTTCTGACAATATCAGAAAATCCTGTGGTAGAAGCTAATCGATGTGACAGAGGTAATCAATGAATGTTTTGCAATTCAGTAAGTAACACAGCCATGGCACATTCAGCCTAGAGTGTAAAAAAGCTACCTTGAATCCTCTTCAGTGTGGCAGGATCCAAATCCTGCAAATAAATACTATAACTTATAATATCTATAATATTTATAAAGCCTAGAAAACAAGGAACAACAACAAAAGGTTTCCTTCCTTTCCCCTCTTTTCCATTCTCCCAACAGTAAAAGCCACTATTGAGAACGCAACTTGAATGACTCAGACTTGAGACTTGGGTTTTAAAAATCCACTTTTTGTTGCATAAGGCAATTGCGTTTTCATTTTTTGATTAATTGGATAACGGATGATAGAAAACAGCTATTCCAAAGTGCTGTTCCCATTATTGTTCAAATCACTACACTAGTAGTTTTAGAATTCCATTTATTGCCTTCTGCAATTCCCTTTCCAATGATATATAACAGGGTTGTCCAGAATTTTAACTTTAGGGGTCGGGGACATATAACAATCATCTCATCTCACGGATAACATGCTGTTATCAAATGACACTGTTGAAATTCCCTCTTCTTTGCACTTGTTAAAAGTCCAGGAGCCCTAAAGATGAAAGCTTCGACACCCCTGGTATATAATATAATTCATACATACCTCATACAGCATTTGGCTACTAGTGTCAAGCTCAGCCTGTTACCCCATCTAAAGTTTGTTGCCCAGTGCAAATTACTACCCTCTAAATTCCCATAGATTTGCCACAGCCATTGGGTTGCCATGCTTCTTTCTGTAGGGATTACAACACAGTTGAAGAGAAAAAAGGCCTTGATTAAGATTTGCAAAAGTAAATATTACAACCCCACAAAATGGAAAGGAATGTCTTTGGGTGACATGTCTTAACACAGGTCTTTCAGTATCGGACGCTAGATGTCAATGCAGAGACAAGCACTAAGGGTTGCACAACATCTCCAAAGAGGAAGAAAAAACAGTAACAGAGTTTATTTGTATATGTTTCTGTAGTAGCAGAATGTACTTGGCCAGTAATGTTGGAGGTTTATTAAATCTATGAGGAAGCACCATCCAGGCATCATCAAGGGAACAAAAGCTTTTTGTTCCAAAGTTAACCTTCCTGGGTCACCATGTTGATTAATATTTGTGGACACTCAGGAGCCATCAGCTGGTTGGTTAACTGAATACATTTTATCAGCAGAATGGATTGTGTGGCTAGCCAGCTCCCTTCTGATTTCATCACATTCCCCCATGTAGCCCTTTCACATACTTTGAAATTGTGCGCAGCTTCCCTTTCACCCGGTGATCAGAATTTAGCCCTCAGGAAGGAACACATGAGAAATCCCAGAATGGTTTCCATAGGGTATGATGAAAGACAGTGGTGCCAACTGACCTAGAAAATGTGCCAGTATGCTTTTCGGGCCTTTGCTGCCATAATCAGCAGGTAAAGTTTTTCACAGCAAGAACAGAAACATTGTTATCAGTTAACCACAGTTTAAGATAAAAGTGGATAAAAGGTTTTTTTAAAATTGATTTAAAAGGATAAAAAACTGTAAGCTGCCTTGGGCATTTTCTTTGGCAGAGGAAAGGTGGAGTAAAAATCAGACAGACAGAATTTTCAAAATTTAGCAGTCCTATTACGAGGTCCATTCTAGTGGGTCAGAATTAGTAAAGTTAAGGTAAAGCTGTCTCCGAAGGTTGCCCTGCTAATTGTAACAAACTTTAGGAGCAGTGTTCATCCCCGATCAAAGAGCCAGTGTTGTCCAAAGATGCCTCTGTGGTCATGCAGCTGATAGGACTAAATGCCAAAGGGCACAGAATGCCATTGCCTTCCCACTGAAGTGGTACCTATTTATCTACTTGAATTAACATGGTTTGAACTGCTACATTGCAGGAGTATCCCTATTAGGATACAGTTAATAATGGTTGAAATTGCCAACAACAGAAGACAAAAAAAATGCAGGTAGGGGTGGAAAGAAACTGAAGTCAAGGAAAACAGGTTTGGGTAGCTTGAGTAAGAAGACTGTCCTTGAAACTTCATGTTCCAGGGAAGGGTTAGATAGTTGAACTGACCCAAGAAACTTGTATAAAACTATCTGTAATCAGTTGGGATAAACCAAGGAACTTGGGTTGGTTTTCTCCAATACAGATGCACTCTATAGCATTCTTGACATCACTGCCAGGCCAATCTTGTGCATGTTTACTTAGAAGCAAGTCCCATTGTGGTTTACTCCCCAGAAAGTGTGGATAGGATTGCGCTGTGTCTTGCTTACCTGTTCCCATTAATGTTAAAAAAATGGTTTTCCTATTTCAGTAGTGTACACTATGGGTAAAGTTGCAGCAAGAGTGATTGCATTTTGGTGGTTGATCACAATAGTTTAAAACAAATTTATAAAAATCAAAAAATGGGAATTAAAAAACTCAAATCTAATAGGTATATAAGGGCTGTGTTGGCTCAACACACCATACCTGGCATCCAGCAGGCTGGGGTCTGAAACCCAGGTGCTACAAGATGGAGCAAGAGCCTTTTTCTAGCCTAGCTCCTGCCATCATAGCAGTTTGAAAGCATAGAAATGCAAGTAGATAAATAGGTACCACTTCAGTGGAAAGGTAAACAGTTTGGGGCAGTCAGGCTGTCCAAGTCACCACAAGGTGTCTTCCAACAGGGCTGGCTCTCAGCTTTGAATCAGGGATGAGTGTCGTTCGAACAGCTGCGGCTGGTGCCTGTACAGGCAGCAGGGCAACCTGCAGCCAGTCACAGCTGGCAGGGCAACCTGCCAGGGACCCAAAAGGTATATTACAGTGCAATCCTGTTCATGTCTCCTCAGAAGTAACTCCCATTGCATCCAAGGTAGGAAAAGTGTATCCAGAAGAAAAGCATGCCTAAGATTGCAACCTTATATTTTTAGCTGGCATACACATACCTGGGATTAGGTCTTATTTAATTCAACTACTCTGTTGAATAACTTGAACTGTTAGAGGGCTAACCAAAGCATGCTTAGGCAGAATTTAGTCCCAGTCCTGTGTCTTATTCCCGGATGAATTTGGGAAAGATGGTGATCTAGACATGAACAAATGTCCTTAGGCAAATTTCTAAGTTTGCCTTTTGTTAAACCTGATGCTTTTTCTAGGCTGAGAACCTTTGAAAGAACTTTTAATGACAAAACCAAGCACTTTCACAGTTTTGCACCCCTTATATACATCATTGCTGATGATTCTCAAGTGGAAGACACTCGGGCAGTCTCCAAAATCACTTGAACTGTCCAACTAATTAAGTGGCCTACATCTGATAATGATAAGAAATTGGAAAAACAAATAAGGAAATAAATAAATTCATCTTCATCCTCACTTTCAGTTTTCCACAGCCTTGGACTGCAAAATGGTCAAAGCCTGCTATTGAATTTCTAGGACACAATCAGCAGCTCCTATTGATACTCCACCTCCCGTCATTAGGCAATTTAATTAGACTGCAAACTTATTGCATGGAACTATATATAGATGCAAATGATTTTTGTCAGCTAGAGACCTTCTGAACCTAATTCAAAAGAACTAGAAGCTCCAAACCCCATTACAATACCACTGAGCCCTTCATTCACCTACAAATACAGTTCTCTTAATTTATTATGTACACTAAAAACCCAGCAGGTAATGGCTATCAAGAACACAGCTCTAGGAAACAGTAATGTTCTCAGGAGAAAAAAGGGTTATAATGACATAAAATTGCTCTTTAAATTATCTGTATATTGAATGACATGCTGTGCTACCAGCTTAATTAAAGCAAGCACTAAGAGGTACAATGAAACTCATGCAGGGGTTTTAAAAGGAAATCACCAAAAGCAAGCAATACCAGTTCATGAAGTTCAATTACTGGAGCTGATTAATATATAAAACAGGGGTCCTCAAAGTACGGCCCGGGGGCCGGATCCAGCCCGCCAGGGTCCTCAATCCGGCCCGCGGCCTCCCCACAGCCTGGCGGTGGGTGCTCTGCCCTCAGCTATGCGGGAGGCAGAGAACGAGGGCGCGCGGTGACTTTCACGCCAGAAGCTCATCCTTGCCACAGCGAGGTGCCTGCAGGAGCCTCTTCCTGTCCCGCCCCCCGCAGGGGAACCAGGGCGCACACAGCGAACGTGGCAGCCTCAGGAGTTCGCTGCAGAAGCCTCTTCCAGAGCCTCTCCCCCCGCCGGAGACCAGGACCCAGGCTGAACCGTTTTAATGTCTCCTGAGGTGAAGCGAAGAACGGGCGGGACGGGTGCATGCCAACAGTTCTAAGGCCTTTCCCCTCACGGCTCTGAGACAAAGGAGGCCAGGTAGTGGGGTAAGGGGGAGGCAGTGCACCCCCACCCTCATTGGGGGAGGTATGAAGGGCCACCTAGGGGGAGTGCTGAGTAGACGGCCACAGGGGGTTCAGCCAGAGCCTGTCACCCCTTGCATGGGATGGGTTGGCATCAGGGAAAGGCTGTGGGTGACCTGGATGGGCTGTGCTGCTCTCACTCTCATGTCTGGGGAAACAATTACCATGCATCAGGCTCTCAGGGTGCAATTGTAGTCACACTTACACAGGTGTAAGCCCCATCGACTTCCATGGGACTTACTTCCGAGTAGACACGCACAGGACCAGGCTCTCAGGGTGCAATTGTAGTCACACTTACGCAGGAGGAAGCAACACTGACTTGCATGGGACTTACTTCTGAGTAGATAGGCATAGTATTGAGCTTTGTGTCTCCTGTTTGGGTCCTTATTTTCTCCCCTCCAGAACGGACCAAAAAGTTCCAAATCAGCTTTGTCACTCCCCCCCCCTTTCTTTCTTTCTTTTTTGTTATAATAAAAAAAATGACAGAAACAAGCAAAAAATTGTTCTTCATTTTAAATATTGCATTTTTTTCCCTTTTTGTGCACAAAAATAAAATATGTGCAGTGTGCATAGGAATTTGTTCATTTTTTTCCAAACTACAGTCTGGCCCCCGAAGAGTCTGAGAGACAGTGAACTGGCCCCCTGTTTAAAAAGTTTGAGGACCCCTGATATAAAACATTAATTTTGGGGGGAAATGTCTTATAATGTATGCCAGATTCTGCTAAATAAACTAATTTGAATTGAAGTAAACAGGAGAAAATGCACTAGTTGAAACTGACATAATCACTGGTGAAGTAGTATGGCTTTTGGCCTGATTTTTGGCCTGGTGGAGGTACTTATTTAGTGACTAGCTCAACCTATAAGACCATCCTATATAATGCTATATAAGACAATAACCAAAAACAAAAAATGACATTGGCAACAACCCTTCTGTAATGAAACCTTAAATTTCCCCCTACATTTTGCACATTTCACTATTTTTCTCTTGTCTAGTTACCCAGACTTATCGTCCTAAAAAGACTGTTGAGACATCCTGTCTCTCCTGGGGTTATTATCCCAAGATGCTTTCCTGAGAGTCTTTGAAATCAGCCCCATTACAGTTCATATGGCATACAAAGCCGAAAGGCCACTTTGTGGACTGCTTCTCTTCAGCATCTATAGAACTACAAGTCTAATACATTTAGGGCAAAATCCATAGCAGTTACAGGTCCACGCAGTTACGTCACCCATCTTATGGAAAGTCATCTTAACTGCTCCGGAGCAAGAGGCTTAATTTCACTTTAGGATATAGGCCTTAGAGAATAAGCCCCATTGAACACAATAGGACATCAGAGTAGATGTAAATAGACTCACCCATACAGAATACAGGCATCCATCATTTATTGGGAGCAGAGCACTGTCCTAAAGTGAAAACTGTTGAAAAGTGGAACCCAGTCTTTTTCAGCTTGCAAATGCAAAATGGCCACTATAAAAGGCATAAATATCACTTGCAAAAGCCTAAATAACACATAAATATTAACACATAACTAATTACAGCAAAATGAAAAGGCATGTGTGGGCAATAAATATCTTACATATTTGAATGATGGTTACTGAAGAAAGTTGAATGTTTCTGAAGAAATGGTTACTGAAGAAAGTTTGAATGATGGTTACTGAAGAAATGATGGTTACTGATTTACTGAAGAAAGACTTAAGGAAATGCCAAAAACAGTTTGATCACCATTGCTGCAATCCTAAAGACACTTTCCTGGGAGTAAGACCACAATGAAGCTTAGTTTTGAGTAGACATGGTTAGGATTGTGCTCCATGTCACATGCAAATCAACACCATGGAAGACAATTTTAGCCTTTAGACCAGCAGAGAGGTTGAAAGAGTGGAGCATGTGTTGTATGAATGACTCCTGGGTATAACTGAAAAGTGATGAAAGAGCACAAACGAACCATTGGAAAGTGGGGATGCCTGTAGTCTCTAGTTAACACACCTGCTGGTTTTAGACCCCCAACCCACCTGACTAGTTGAAAGATAGTCTAGTCATAAACCATCCAGTGAGATGGACCTATGACATTTATGTTGCTTTCATGTGGTTTCCTTATGATTTAAATTTAAAACTAATTCATTTATTCCATATATAGTGCAATCCTAAGCATGTCTACTCAGAAGTAAGTCCTATTGTATTCAATGGGGCCTACTCGCAGGAAAGTATGGTTAGTATTGAAGCCTAACCCTACAATCCAGAGTAACTACAGGAGCATGTAAGAGACATTACATGCACCTGTGGTTACTGCAGCACCTAGTGAAAACCTATGGGAAATTCATACTGCAATCCAGAGCAAATTGTTCTCACACTGGAGTAAGGACTCCCCATAGTTACTCTGGACCGCGCCCATAATTTATTAATTATAGTATAAGAAGGCTACATGCTGCCTGTTCACAAGGAAAAGGAGGACAATGAACATTTGTTCCAGGACATAAGGCTAAAAAAGAATATGGTTTGGAAAAATAGGACATATGGTCACCCTGTTCAAGTGGAGTCGTCCAGGAGTTCTATACCACCCATAAATCCATCTCTTAATACTTAATACCACCCACAAATTACATCTCTTAATATAATGGGTGAAGAACTTAGGATACAACCAACTGATTGCATTTCTACACACAGAGTAAATATTATTATAGTCAGTGGGATTTTATGCCAAACTCATGCCCAGGATTATAATCAGTTGGTTGTAGTATTATAATTATAATAATAATTATTATTACTATTATTACTGTTACTATTTATTTACCGTATACTCTCGAATCTAATGCGCCACCGAATCTAATGCGCACCGTATGCTGATAATCAAAATACTACATTTATTCAAACTTAATTAACAATCGAACCTACAGTTATTTGCATCTTGATTTTGGAGAAACAATATTGGCTGGAAAAGGTGAGCATTAGATTTGAGTAAACACAGTATATCCGGCCTTCCTCCTATACTCAATCTGAAGTTCTTCCTCCAGCACAGAGAAGGATTTCTCCAATCCCAACCCATAAGAGTCCATTTTGGGGGTTGCAGAGGGTAGGGATGATCTTGGCAAAAAATGATCCCATTTGTGCAAACAGGGGAACATTACCTGGGATGCAACACACTGACATCTTTTATGTTCAACAGAAGAGGAAGTTGAAGGCTGTTCCTCCTACAGGTAGCAAAGTACAAACAGACACAGCAAATACCAAAGTTATGACAAATAACATTAAATACCCTGAACAAGATCAGGTCTTGCATAACAGACAAAGCAACTGACAAAAGAATAGAGCATGAGACTGTGGGTGGAAAGAGAGGCTTGTCACAGGCAGTCTTGGCTGACGCAGGTGGGGATTTAGAAGTGTGTAATAGTCCTAGTGCCAGGTTTTGTTTTGTATTTATAGAGTTGGTTATGAGCTTTCAATAGGACACCAGCTATTCAAATCTCCAAGCCAACCATATCCTTAAGCCTGGGCACATCAGAATGCCCTGGATTTATCACAGACCGTCCTGTTCCAGGACTTACAGAGGTGGAGGAAATATAACCAATTAAGGATTTGTGATACGTACATGGTGAAAGGATACATTACAATGTTATAAATAATCTTAGGGTGCAGTCCTAACCTAGGCTTGCCTAACTCATCAGTCTTTGCATTCTCGTGATGATGTAGGGTGGCAAGCACATGTTTGTGCACAGGCCTAACATTCCCCCACGTGAGGCATAGTAGTGTCTTATGGCACTTTTATGATACCCCCAGGTCAGCACAGGACTTAGGCTGACTTAACTGGAGGTTAGGACTGCGTCTGCAACTAAAGATGTGTAGCCAACATCAATATTGGCTGAGTAAGAGTAATTTTCAACATCACTGCCAGAAGATTAATGTGACCCCTCACTGCATGTAATAGACATGCAAACATTAATTCCTATGAAACCAAAATTGACAGGATTATACAGAATAATACGCAAAGGAACATTCAGCTTGCAATGTGCATAATATGGACATGAAATGTGTGTGGCAGTCCAGTTGGAGTAAAAGTGGAAATTGCAGTATCAAAATAACTGTGTTCACGCATTCTATGCACTATATTGGATGAAAAGAAGAAGTTAAAGGGGGGATAGAATTTGCTGTTGTTGTACTAGAGAAGTAATATGAACATTAAGTTGTGTATGGAACCTAACTGTAATCTGTATCCAAGTTTAATTTTTAAGGGTCTGGGTTCTACTAAAAATTCTCGGGGCACAGTCCTAACCAGTTCAGGCCAGCACAACTCACCTATCTTACCCATTCCCATGGTGGTGTTGGGTTGACGGTGCATGTCTAATCTTGTGGCACTTTTGTGACACCCCTAGGCCAATACAGGATTTGTGCTGGCCTAACCAGGGGTTAGGATTGTGCTGCCATTTAGACACATGGAATCAACAGGCGACAGTTATTCTAAAGAATATAGAATGTAACAGTTTGACCTTGGGTAAGTGGTGGGCTGCTCATGAGGTGGAGGAAAGCAGCAGCTTGGATTGGTAGGGTGTGAACAAGTGTGGGGTGACCTACAAACAACCCACTGCTGGCCACTTAATGTCTGGGCCAGCCTCATAGTTTTACCCACTGCCATTATCTTCCTTACTCTCACTTCTTTTTGAAGGGTGAGCCAGCGGGAAGATTGTATCAGCAGTGGTTCCACCTGCACCACCACCTCCTCCACCCATGATGAAGGTCATGAAGCCACAGAGATCTTCCTCCCAATGAGGGCTCCCCAGCAAAAAGGCTGGGAAAGGAAAGGAAATGGAAGGAGAACAGCCAGGTAAGATTTTGGGGGGATTAACTGAGGTTGCAATCCTAACCAATTTAGGCCAGCACAACTCATTTCCATGGTGCTGTGGGGAGGCCAGCGCACATCTATGTCCATGTCCCACCACAACCCCCAGCTTAACTGGGGCTTAGGACTGCAGCCTGGGAAATGTTTATCTGCTGCTCCAAGTATTTATTTTGTATTCAATACATGGACTTTTGGTAAATCAGATGTCAACAGTCAGTCTGTACAATCATTCAAGGACAAGAGTGGCCTACAATGAAAAAGAATAAGACTCTGGACCAGTTTCCTGGATGCATAAGATGCTCCATAGGATATAAGATGGATGCATAAGATGCTCCATGGGTATAAGATGCATCAAATGTTCCATAAGTTGCGTAGGGAGCATCTTGTAAGTGCAAGCAATGAGTATCTTGTTCAGTTTTGGTTAGTATTCTCCCACCCCCTCATGGATGCCTGTAAACAAGTGAAGAAATGGGTTGGGCTAATACGTGGGCTTTGCTTTTGGCGGAATGACCTTCAGAGATGCTGCCAAAAAGCTCTGTTTATATTCTAGCTGGTTTCTTTAGCACATATCATCATCCTTCACGGATGAACATATAAACATCACCAAGAGAACACCATGGAGCTCTTTCTGAGCCTTGCTCATATTTACTGGTAACACATCTCTTTTTGTATCAATAACCAGATTTATATACAAAACACAAATAAGCACAATACAAATTAATGGAAGTTGTCACGAAATGTGCAAAACAGGGTCATGAACAGGCCAACGCAAAAAACAGGGGATGGACTGGACAAGTGGCTGGTGGCTGCACAAGGGACTTTGAAAGAGAAAATGGTTCGCTTCCTTAGAACGACAGGCTCAACCCAGTTTCCAAGACAGTTCCCAGCAAGTTCATCTTGAAAACTGAAGTATCCTCACATCAGGATTTCAGTGCAAATGACGCTAAGATTTTTGGAGACTCAAACATGAGCAGGAAACAAATCAGAAGTATAATAAAAACCTAAAACCAGCCCAATCCAACCCACACTTTCCTGGGAATAAGCCCCATTGACTCTAATGGGATTTATTTTTGAGTTGACATCCACAGGATTGGGCTCTAGAGCTGTCAACAAAGCAAAGATTTTTGTTTCGTTCTAAAGCAATTTTCTTTTGCCGCATTTCTTTGCGTAGTGTGTTTACCAGGCTAGACAGAGACAGCTGTCAGGCAATCTGGTGCAGTTTTATCACAATAAACAGAATACTCATGAGTAAAGAGACTACATGGGCTGCAAATATTTCAAAGTGGCAACGTGTTTAAAATAATCTCCCAAACCTGCTTGCCTGCTTTTCTTTAACCTGCTTGCACTGAGACTGAGGACAAGCATGTATGATGCAAGTCTAGTGATACTTCCCCTGGTTCTTCTCTCCTCCACCCCCTTCTCTCCCTCTGTTGGTTCATCACCTCTAGATAGTAAGCCCCCTGTGTAAAAACACCACGTACTTTGGG
Source organism: Cryptoblepharus egeriae (assembly GCA_030015325.1). Taxonomy (NCBI): domain Eukaryota; kingdom Metazoa; phylum Chordata; class Lepidosauria; order Squamata; family Scincidae; genus Cryptoblepharus; species Cryptoblepharus egeriae. The sequence continues at coordinate 19,266,555 of JAREYC010000002.1, forward strand.
AGCATACTAATGTGTCTAGTTGTCTAACATCTGGGGAAACATGGGCAGCTCTTTTCATGACTCATTATTACAAAACATGAGAATCCCTTGCCTTAGGCCTGTTCCCATGCTAAGTTTTACTCCACCACCATGGATGCATCATGGCCATATCATGGCTTCATTTAAAAAGTTACTTATAGTTAATTACAATTCAGCAGTTACCGTAGTTTATTTTTCGAATAGCAATGTGGGAAGCTCCAAGCTACTCTGGAGTCCCAAAAACCCTGGACAAAGGTCAGATGTGGCCCACGGCAAGTCTCTATCTGGCCTGTGGCCATTCTGACCTCTGCAGGCTTCTGTTCCACCACTGACTGAACACAAAAAGAGCTGTGATCTGTTCATGTCTGGATGATGATCTAAAGCTTTCCTGGGTTTTGGGAAACCCTGAAGACTTAAGGTGCTTGGGAGATGGGGACTGTGGGCCTGTTTGGGTGTGTGTATGCATTCATTCATAATCCCATTTCTAAGGTATTTAAATTTTATATTTAATTTTTCTTTTGCTAGCACTCAACACCTATTTGATCTGGCCCTCTGGCTGAAAAGTTTGGAGACCCCTGTTTTAGAAAGATACACAGGGTGATCATATGCCATAACAAAAAAAGTGGACATGCCCTCCCAATGAAAATATAGGACATGACTAAATAAAAACTAAAATATCATATATATTATTTCATTTGCTTAATTTAAAGACTGTATTACTTATTATTAAATTTAAAACTATTACAAAGTTATTACTCATAATTTATTAATTCCAAGAAGGGTACATGCTGCCCACTTACAAGGAAAAGTAGGACAGTGAAGTTTCTTTCCCTTGGGACAATACGCTAAAATTCAGTACATGTCCTGGAAAAAGGGGACATATGGTAACCCTGGAGATACTACATATTAAACACAACAAATCCAACACAACAAATGGGGGATGTTCCCTCATGTATTACTCACTTGGGGGTGGGTGTTCACTTGGTTTTCTGAATGTCCTGCTCTTGGAAATCAGATGGGTTTTATGGTCCAACTAACTGACTCAGGGTGCAATCCTCTGCATGTATACTCAGAGGAAAGTTCCACTGAGTTCTGTGGGACTTACTCTCAGGAAAGTGTGTTTAGGATTGCAGTCTCAAATAAAAGTTTTTTATTTTATTTTTAATATTCAAAGATGTTCAAATAAAGGACAGAATCCAAAGCTCATGGCTATGACATCAGGATGAGTCAGTAACCTTTTTGAGATGTTGAGGCATTGCAGGGATGTTAGATGAGTCTCAAATATGGAAGAATAGGCAAAAAGCAGGGATTTTAATAAAATTATAGAATCCTTGAGTTGGAAGAGACCCAGAAGGTCATCTAGTCCAACCCCCTGCCTGTAGCAGGAAATCCTCCTAGACCTAGAGCATCTCCAACAGGTGCTTGTCGACAAATCACACATTTTCATATCAGTCTGCCTCTGAATATAAACTGAAACCCTACACTAAAAAGTAGATTTATCTTTGTTTTCTGGTGGCTTTTTATTGGTATCTGATAAAAATTGACACATAAGGATATGCACAGTGAAAAACAAGCTATAGTATAAGCGCGATACTGAAAGATAAAAACAGAATAAGAGGAAAACAAAGAGTCCTAAAGTGAAATGGCATTAAAAAATGCAGAAACATTTTTTCTACAAAGCACATTGGAATGTATATTCAGAAAAAACTAAATGCTCCTCAGTTTGTGGCCCATCAAAAATTGGTTTATGACCCACAGTTTGGTCAGTTGCTGGTCCAGGCGTGCATCACTAGCAGAAGTCAGTTTTAAGCCTCTTACACAATGTATTCCAAAAGCCTCAATAGAAAATGCAGATAACACAGTATTATGAAAAGAACATTCCAGATTACCAGTAATTTAAGGCGTTTTCCTATCCAACTTTCTAGTACTGATGCAGCTATACCAACAGGGTGTGCGCTCCGCCCTGCTATGGAGGGTCACAGAGGCCTCCTAAGGGGACTTTTTTTACAGGGGGCTGCGTTGGCACTGGAAAGTTGGATGGGATTGGACTTTTAGTGGGACCACCGTATTTACAGGTTTTGAATCCAAAGATTTAACCATCCTTGGATTGAAAACATATTAATTTTTTGCATCCTGACGTAGCCTCTTGTATTTCCTAGCCAGCGCCAGATTTAGATTTGATGAGGCCCATAGCTATTGAAGATAATGGAGCCCTTTATATATCTAGTTGTCCTTTGTCAACAACAAATTGTTGCTGTTTTTTCTGGGTTGAAAATATGCTAATTTATGGACCTAATTTATGGACTAATACAACACAAAACACTGTTGCTGTATGTAGGTTTTATTATTTTGTTTGTTATCTTATATTTTGGAAATGTACATCATTTTTCCCTTTAAATTTTTTTGGGCCCCCAAGAGAGTGGGACCCTAAGCTATAGCTTGTTTAGCTTATATGTAAATCCAGCACTATGGCTCTCTCTGGCCCCAGCCATAAATGCTACAAATTTAGGCAATTAAGGCAAATTCAGGCAATTTACACAAATTTATTCCATTTTTCATTTTTACATCTGCAGACTTGAGCATCTGTGCAGAGTCAAGCAATCAAATCCCTGCCTCATTATCCATTCTGGAACCTCCAGTGAATAAAAACAAAGCAGTACTTATTAAATCAGTGGAAAAATAATCTTAGACCTACTTTCAGTTTTCTAGTTCCTCCCTTGTGGCCCCAGAATGGATTGGTATAGACACTAATGGACATTCAGCCATTGGATGGGGTGAATAATTGAGTCTTTTGAAATGAAATTCTCATTATTTAACAATGCAATGACAGGGAATTGGAATTTGATTATTTTCCCTTATTAGGAAAAATAACATTTAAAGGTGGACCTTGGTATCAGTGGTGAGTCAAATCAGTGATACTTAGGTCCCACTTGTAGCCTTTTTTTCTGTAGGACCATCCGGCCAGCAGTCCAAACGTGCAGTGAGCAGCAACAGCCCCGGTAAGTGATGGTTTTTAACTACTTTTGCCTCCTTTTATCCTTGCCAAGCAAGAGGTTGGCATATGCTTTTACATCTATCTCAATCAAGTGGAATTAAGTCTTTGTAGCATCAGTGCTTCCTCCCAGCTGTCCACCTGGTGCTCAAGTGAACAACTAGAAACAAGGCTGATAGTTCTTAAAGGCATATAGTTCTTAATTACTGTTATCTTGCTAGCAACCTGTTTTCTTTAGGTTATGTGCTTGCCAGGAATCAGTATGGAGTAGGGGTGTTACCCACAACATTTTCTTTCATAAGTCTCACAGTTCTCCTACATTAATTGTCTTTTTCTTTTGCATTTAAGTGGCTAAACAATTTCCTAATTCCCAATACTTTGAGATGCTCCTTTTTCTTTAAAAAAAGTTCATTGTTAATGCTCGTGCACCCACCCTCCATTTTGTGTCCATAGCAAAAGCTACATTTTGCCACATGCATAGTACACCTCTGGACTGAACCACGAACGAGCTTGGGGAACTTCCCTATCTTTATATATAAAATTGAAAAGTCACTGACTGATTCACTGACTCACTCATCAATGCCCAGCCATAACCACTGGACCTAGAAGCGTGAAATTTGGGGTGTTCCTTTCATGATGCAGGTACACACTAAGAACCAGTTTTCAGAAATTCCATCTGGAAAGTGGTGAAAAGGGTGCAATGTGTTCTCCTCCCTATACCTTCCCTTGACAAATCCCTGACTGATCACCACCCTGCCCCAACCCCTGGACCTAGAAGCATGATATTCAAGGGGTGGGGGTGTTTTCTTTCCATGAAGGGAGCACCCGACAAGAACCAGTTTCTAGAAATTTAACCCCTAAGGGACTGAAAGGGGGTGCAACACATTTTTGGCCTATACTTAACATTGAAGACTGATCATCGTCCAGCCCCAAATTCTGCACCTGCTCATTAGAGGTGCTCATGGTTGTGGGAGGATGATGAATGTGGTGGAGGGCATGTTACACATGGGGGATGTTGCTCATGGGGGGTTTGTGTGCATGGGAGATGCACATGGGAGGTTGATGTGCAGGGGGGATGTTGCGCAGGGGAAAATATTGCGCTAGGGGGGACATTGCACATGGGGTAACGCTGCACATGGGAGGACATTGCACAATGGGGAAATGGCATATGCGGGGTATTTTAATTCCTGCAATACGGAAGTTACATTTCACTAGTAAGTGGATAAAAGCAAAGGTACCCCAGTATTCCAATCACAGGAATGCTGCACAACATAGTGATGTAGCTCCTTAACATATGAGCAGTTATATGCTGCTTGCATTCAACCAGCCCATTTGCCTGTAATTATGTGCTTAGACTGGAAAGCTGATCACTCTGGTTAGCTGATTGTTGCAGCAATAAAATTGGTTCCATAGTCACAAACAGGGTAGGCAGAAATCCGTATCTAGAGAAGGAATCTATTGACACTTGAGCTAGGGTGGGAACCCTGATGCTTGTGGGTGGGAACCCTAATCAGCCAAAATGGGCATTGTTTTATGTACTGGGTATTCTTGCAATTTGTGTATTGGTATTCTTGCAAATACCTTACCAAGTATGAGGTTGGACCTCCCACTTGCTTTGTTCATTTACACATGGACAGTTTCAAGTTCAGTGAAATGTTAATGACTATCACATGTTGCTGACTCATTTTGTCCTTTCCCCACTTAATTAGCTCTGCATTTGTAATATTAAGGTTGGCCCCCAAGCTATCCAGCACCCCCACTTTTCTTTCTTTAGGTCATTATGTGCATAGATTCTGGGAGTTAGAATGGAGCAAGGCATTTCCCACACCACTTCCTTTCCTAGATCCCATCGTTCTCCTCCAGCATCTCTCTTTTGCATTTAAACTGCTAAATCTTTTCCCAATTCCAATATTTTGACATTCCCTGACATCAGGCAACATTTGAAGCTCAACAAAAAGCTATGCATAAAGGAACATATTGTTCTCAATGCATAGATGCATTTCATTGTCTATTCATAAAATTTGCTACAAAGGATTTATTTCGGGAGAATATGTAGAACTGGCAGCAAGAAAGTGATGGAGCTACTTGATCTCTTCCCAAAGACAGGGGGAAACCTACTGTAACTGACAGCTTTAACCCAAACTTTTCTTGTGGGTGGAATTTACAATTAAAATACACATTGATTTATTTTTCTTTCTATTGTTGAAACAAGAGAGTAAGAACAAACAAACATTTATATTAACAACACAGTGGCGTCACTAAACCAACCATCTGTTCTTCACCTGATTGTTTTGAGACTTCAGGACAGGTGCTGAGTGCTTGAATGTCTACCAGACATATCAGAAATGTTGTATGTTAATTTCTCATTAGGTGTACTGAGCCAAACCCTTTTGCACTAAAAAGAAAGTGGCAGTGAAATCATATTAGAGATGTAGATCACTCACAATAATCACAATTTCTATTTACCAACTAAGTCTGATGATACCCATTAAAACGTAACATGTGAATATGCTGCACAATCAAACTGCCTCCTTGCTTACCTGATCAGAAGAATATAGGGTGTCGTAGGGAAACGAGCTGTATATGTTGCATTCCCATATGACACTTTCAAGTATGACTATCATATGTGGGGACTCATTAATTAAAGACACTGTGCTTTTTAACCTGAAGTTTAGCAGATCAATAGCTGGAGACCTGAGTATGGCAAGGCAGAGTGAGCTCTTGTTACCTGCTGCCAACCTAGCAGTTTGAAAACATGTAAATGCAAGTAGATAAATAGGTACCACTTCAGTGGGAAGGTAAAAGAGTTCTGTGCCTTTGGTGTTTAGTCATGGTGACCACATGACCATGGAGATATCTTTGGACAACACTGGCTCTTTGGCTTTGTAACAGGAATGAACACCACCCTTAAGAGTAAGGCATGATTAGCTGGGGACTTGCAGGGGACACCTTTACCAACTTGCAGGGGACACCTTTACCAAGACCTCTCCTCTCTGGAAGATTACTTCTCCTTTACAGGGTGATGTACCAGGCTCAACACTTCCAGCTTTGTGTACTAGAAAAGGAAGAGGGAGAATGGAACAAGAGAAAGTGAGGAGGAGAGACAGTCCTCCACAGTTCCTCTTCCCCACCCTAGGAAGTGAGAAGAGGAAAAGTAGCAGAGCTGAGCATGTGGATGGAGGTTGGAATTCCCTGGGATTGCAAAAGACAGCCTGTCTCATGGGTGATCTTGGACTTGTCACTAAGTGGAGGAAAGGCTTTTAAAGGAGGAAAAGCTTTTCAGGCTTTTTGGCTCCAGAAAACATCAATTTTTGTCTGAGATTAACCTGACTTGCTCATCTCATTTGCCCACGTCCATTATCGAATATTATATTTATCAAGATAGTGAAAATGCCAGATATTTATCTCTCATTTAAACAATTTTTTAAAAAATTGTTTGCAAAGTAAACTCGATCCTATGTATGTCTACTCAGAAGTAAGTCCCATGATAGTAAATGGGGCTTCTTCGCAAGGTGAGAGCAGTTGCCTCAGGGGCCATTCTAGGCATGTCTACTCAGAAGTAAGCCCATGATAGTCATGGTGTGAGAGGAACAGCCGCCTGAAAGCCCCCTCCTAGACATGTCTCCTCAGAAGTAAGCCCATGACAGTCTGTGGGGTTTACTCCCCCCACTGGATTAGCAGCCTTAGAGCCCAAGCCTAGGCAGGTCTCCTCAGAAGAAAGCCCAGGACAGTCAATGGGGTTTACTCCCAGGTAATTGTGAGAGGATTAGCAGCCTTAGAGCCCAAGCCTAGGCCGGTCTCCTCAGAAGTAAGCCCAGGACAGTCAATGGGGTTTACTCCCAGGTAATTGTGAGAGGATTAGCAACCTTAGAGCCCAAGCCTAGGCAGGTCTCCTCAGAAGTAAGCCCAGGACAGTCAATGGGGTTTACTCCCAGGTAATTGTGAGAGAATTAGCAGCCTTAGAGCCCAAGCCTAGGCAGGTCTCCTCAGAAGTAAGCCCAGGACAGTCAATGGGGTTTACTCCCAGGTAGGTGTGATTAAGATTTGAGTCTCAGTTCCTCGAGAGGAGGAAGAGGACGGGGAGCACCCTTGTCAGTCATGCTCTGAGGGGAGACATGATGTTCTGCGCATGCGTCCCTCCCTCCGCAACCGCTGTTCGCGCGGCTGTTGTTCTTTATTGTGACGCAGGGGGCCTCCCCTCCCCTCGAGGAAAGGACCCCGCCCCCTCTCTTCTTCCTCCCCCGCCGGCCGCTTCCTGCTGGGCATGCGCAGTGCTCCCGTCGCGCGGCCCCTCCCCCTCGGCCCCGTTCTCTTCCTCGCGTGTCAGAGCGCGGCGGTGACCGAGGCGCGCGTGCGTCTGCCGCTCCCCCCACTCGTGGAGGATCTCGAGGGAGCCCCCGCGGGCGCGCGCACCCCCGAGGAGAGGAGGCGCGGCGCGACCGTTGGTGCGACCGTTGGGGAGGGCAGCGAGCGGCGGCGGCTAGAGCGGCGGCCAGGATGAGTATCGAGATCCCGGTGGGGCTGACGGAGCTGCTGCAGGGCTACACGGTGGAGGTGCTGCGGCACCGACCGCCCGACCTCTTGGATTATGCCGTCGACTACTTTGGCCGCCTGAAGGATGCGCGGGACCGGGAGCTGCACGGCGGGGAGGAGAGCTACCGCCTCAAGGGGGTCAACTTCGACGGGGAGCCCATGCAGACCGAGTCCAACGGGGAGGAAGAGCACAGAGAGCCCGCCGACGAGGACGAAGAAGACGAGGACTTCGAGCGTGAGTGGCTGGGATGGGCAGGGCAGGCGGCGGTGGCCCCGGCCTGTGGAGGAGGCTGCTCTCCCTCCGCCCTCCCTTCCCCGGGCAGCAGTGGGCAAGCAGGCGCTCCAGCCCCCGCCAGGCAGGCTCCCTCCTTGGGAAGGACCGCTGTCCAGGGCGGAGAAGGGTTCGGAGGCCTCACAGCTGCTCCCTCCCACAGGGCTTCCAGGGCTCAACTTCACAGGCAGGGCACAGTCCTCACCAGGTCTACTCAGAAGTAAGCCCCGTTGTGTTCAATGGGTCTTACTCCCAGGAAAGTGTCCTTAACATCGCAGCTAAAATCAAAGAACTTATGGCACCCTCTTTCCAAAACTTAACTCAGTTCCTGAACAAGGATCTAAGAGTTGTGAATGTTGTTGTTGTTATTATTATTACTATTATGCACAGTATTTATACACTGCTTTTCAACTAAAAAGTTCACAAAGCAGCTTACAAAGAAAATGAAAATTATTAATTATAGTAATACAATTATTACTAAGTATTATTGGTACTTATGTTCTGGTATTATAATTGGTACTTATATGGACTTATTAAGTATTTCGCAGTCGCCAAGAGTTTGACTGGAATTGGCTCTATTGTAATCTGGTTCCTTTCCAAGGAAATAGCACCGCAAACATATCATCTCAATAGGTGTGAAGTTCTCAGCAGTGCTTTTTGTAACTGGGTGGTTGTGATCTTCTGGAGGCCCATTGAGTTTAAGTGTTCCTGGAGGTTTGATGGAATTGCTCCAAGAGTGCCAATTATTGGAATCACAGTGGCCTTCCCTCCCAATTCTTTGAAGTTCTATTAGTAATTCCTTATATTATGTGATTTTTTCTTGTGTTCTTTCTCTTGAAGCCATGAAGCTGTGGGTATTGCTATGTCAATAATCCAGACATGTTTTTCCTCAACCACAGTGATATCTGGGGATAGGGAGCCATTCATTGTTTGATTTTCTCTGGAAACCACTTTGTGAAGTTTTTTGTTGAAAAGCAGTATATAAACACTGTTTTAATGCTAATAATAACAGTATTTATATACCACTTTTCAATAAAATGTTCACAAAGCTGTTTACAAAGAAAATCAAATTAATGGTTAATAATCTCTAATATTAGCCATATTAATGACTAATAACTAATGACTCTGGTTATAATGATGATGGTGATAATGCAGAGATATTGACTTGATGCTTGGGGCTCAGGCTGAGACTTGCTGGTATCAGTTACTCAACACCAGTCAGCCAGCAAGTGTGTTTCATATTAGTTAGAATATGTGCAGTGGTCAGGGAGTTGGACTGGGACTTAGAAGATCCAGGTTTGAATCCCCTTTCAGCCCTACTGCTTCTGGGTGACCTTGCTCGAGTCACTCACTTTTAGCCTTCATAGGGCTGTTGTGAGGTCAAAAGAATAAGAGTTTTGTAAGATGTCTTTGGCATTGTGTTGATCTGATTTATGTTGTCATGGGAAAGGCACCATACAAATAAAAAATGTACTGATATTTTCTTGATACTTGGGTCTTAGGCTGAGATTCATATCAGTTACTCAACACCAATAGGCAACTGTTTTATGTTGGTTGGAATAATAATAAGTTTTCTAATAATAATAATTTGAATAATTTGGCATTGCTAATAGCAGTAGCTCTTGGAGCATTATTCTAGTAGCTTTGCCCCAATTTTTAAAACGTGCATACTCATCCACTTTGAAGTATTATATAGGCCCTGCAGTCAAGGTGGTGGAAATAATTGGATGAATAATTGGGTGAAATAATTATTATCTAATCTCCACATTCCTGTCCCCATGTGTTCCAATGAAGTCTAGGTTATCATAATGAGTATAAGCACCCTCATGGGCTTCTAATCGGAGAGTATTCTCAAGTTCAGTTATCATGCACAGGCCTTACAAACTGGTGAAATAATTCCTCGTCGCTTTGCTCTTGGTGTAGGTCCACCCCATGTATTCTAATGGAAAAACCGGAAGTCTAGGTTACTGTAATATTCTATTAGGGACTCATGACTGCGCTTACAGTCAAGGGTAGATCTGAGCTTCTATGTGATGGAAAAGAGATGCAAATGAGAGATTCTGCTTTCATAATAATAATGATAATTCCACTGTGCTCAAAACAGTAGCTTTTTGAATCAGGACCCCCCTCCTCATTTTAAAAAAGTGCATTCTCAAGATCAATTGGACTAACCTGTACACTTTGCAGACAAACTGGTCTGCAAACTGGGGAGGTTTGTAAAGCAATTTGCAGACCCCCCAGGGCTACTCAGAACCTGCATGACAACCTCCCTCTCCCCCCCCCCCAGCCCCACGCAGAGGCATGATCCAAAGGATCATGTGACTGCTCCAGCTCCCCCTCAGCAAAGTAAGTAAATCTCTCCCTTCGTTTGAGTACCACTGGGTTAAATAATGGGGTTTAATTCCTTGTCATTCCCTGACGTACTCCCCAAGCATGCTAATGGGTAAATGGAAAGTCTGGATACAATAATGACTAAAGGAGTTATCTATGTGATGCTTTTTCACACACTTGCCAAAGCATGTGATGTAGTCCCGAATGGTAACAATCTCCTCCCATCTCTTCCTTATGTGCCCTAATGTGATTTCCTTTCTTCTCAGTGTCACTTGTAGTTCAATATGTAATGTCAACCCCCTGTAGAGTTGGTGTGTTCATACTTATTGAGTCCATACCATTAATCAAGGAAAAGGTGTGTATTTTGTATCTGGTATCTCAAGGATTGTAATTGCATGTTGCTGTAGGCACTGGTAGAATACAAAGATGGTAGCTTATCTGGCTAGGCTAAGTCAGGAACAAAGGATCATGTGAATATTAATAGCTGGATACCTGAGTATTGCACAGCAGCATGATATCTTTGGACAACACTGGCAAGATCTTTGGCTTTGTAACAGGAATGAACACCACCCTTAAGAGTTGAGTATGACTGACTGGGCAACTTGCAGAGAAATTGGGAGAAAGGAAGATTTGAAGTTGATTTGATTTGAAGTTAATCTTTTTTGGGAGGGGGTATATGGTGTGGTGAAAGGGACTTCAGTTCCACATTTTGTGTGATTTTTCTCAGTTGTGTTTGTGGGTTGAAGCGTGTAAGGAGAGTCTTTTGTTCTTGGGTTTGAGTGCTGGTTTTCTTAATTTATGGGCAGAACTGGGAGAATATCCTAACCAGAAGTGAAATAGCAGGCTTTCCTTTGTATAAATGTATGAGAGCTGTTGTGGAACTCCAGTTTCTAGCATTAAGGGATCATGAGTACATGTTGGAAGAATATATCCTATTTAGGAAGTAGGGAGTAATAACATAGGTCTTCTCTATCTCCCTTTTAAAACATGTGCTCGGATGGAACAATCATTAATGAGAATATGCATGTTAGTTTAGGATATGAGTGGATGACTAAAGGTAGATGACAACGTCTTTAAAAATTGGTACAGTATGGAGTCTGTAAGATTGATCATGAGTCTAGGTTGGGGTTAGGATGGTGTCCAAGGAATTCTTTCCTGTGACAAATTTTAGAAGGACTTTAGCCAAACGTATTACTGATATTTATGCATGTTCACTCATACATAAGGTCTGCAGTGCAGTGGTGGCTTGTACAGGATTGCAGTCTTGGGTTTTTAACTTTCTATGGCAGGTGTTGAACTGCTGTCTTATGTGTGGAACAGTTGTTGGTCTGTTCATTCTGACATTTGAAGAATGTCAGGAACGGGGAAACTTTCAGGGGAATTGGAATTTTGAAGTGTGGGGTAGGACTTGTTAAGTGATATATGGTGGGAAGAAGTGAGATATGTGCATGAGAATAGTTGCAAGGATGAAAATGGGTGCAGATGTCAATAGATTGGAAATATGTATTGTATTTTAGATTCCTTTCTAAAGTGGGAATTGATTTTCATTCTTGAGACTTGAAATGATGTGGATTTATTCCTATGTTCTTGCCCATTTTATTACTTTGTTATTGCTGTATCAAATATGAGTGAAATTGAAATGAGAAGCATGGGGAAATACAATGTTAAATGAGGTATTTCTTTAATGACTACAGATTTTCTTAGAAACCCAGAAGAAGCCAAGAATTAGAGTAGGAGCTCAGTAGTTGATAAATTTGCATAACTTCAAAAAGTTCAAAGTATGTTTCTGCAGTCCTTTTCAAAATGATACTAATAGGTAAACTAAGCAGTATCATTCCTAGATCCCAACTTTTTGTCTTCCTCATTCTCTTTTGTACTTCAAAAAGCTGTAAAGTTACTTATTTTGTGGCTCACACCTCAAATATAAGGAAAATTAAAGCTTTCTTTATAGCTGCCCAGAGACAAAGTATTGTGCTTCCCAGCAGCTGTTTAATATGGCACAAGTGGAGATAGGAAATGATAAACCAAGAAAGGTTTCCTGGTTACTTTGTGTATCTTGTTACCTCTACTAAAATGAATGTTTTTGTGGGCTTAAATGCTCTGTACAAGTACATTTTTAAAAAATGTACCATAAATGGTTCACAGGTGTGCTGCAGGAGTTTGAAAAGTCACTTATTTGTAAGTTCATGGAGGATATAAGCCCCTCCCCCCACTGGCAGTTCAGTGTATCATGTCAAGTGTACAAAGCTGATGGTGTGCTTTAACAATTTTATTACCTTGTCAGTATTCTATGAGATGAAAAAGATTGGAAATGGCTGTTTTTACCTGTTTAAGAAAAGCTTACCATTGAGAGTAAAGTGAAAATTCTTCACAGTAACTGCTAAAATGGTATTTTTGTGATCTGAATTGAGCGTTTAGAATAAAATATCTAAGAAAATTTATGTATTGCTTTTCAGACAAAAGTAATTCAAAATGTGGTTTACATAGGTAAGCAAATGAATAAATGGTTTTCTGTCTCCAAACTGGGTGCAATCTGTAAAGGATGCAAAAGAGACATAAGAAGAGCCTCCACTGGATCAGACCAAAGGCCCATTTAGTCTTGCTTCCTCTATCTCACAGCAGCCCACTGGTGTTTTAAGGAGCACATAAGATACCTGCATCTGGCATTTTGAGGTTGCCTACATCTACCTATGCACACATACACACATGCATATTATAGTAATTTTGTCTGGTGCTTGCAAATAACCTATATCTTATTTGGATACAATTCTGTCTTTGAATTTAAAAATAGAGATATTGAAAGCTTTCAGTACTCATGTATTACTGTTTACTACATCTTCAAATTTGACCTACACATGAGCACACTTTTTGCAAATGAATCTTTTAGACAATTCTCAAAGAACCACCTACTGGTAATTATTGGATATAGTAATAAATTGATTTTGATTAAATGTAGTACTGAAATAATTTGGAATGCATTTGTGAAAATTCTTCATTGAAATAATCATGATTCAGAACTTCTGGTTTTGTCCAGCATGCATAAACAAGCATAAAAGTTTTTTTGCTTTTTTGTGCATAAACAGAATGCAAAGAGTGAAATTTAATGTAGAAACACACAAAAGTTAGTGTAGTGAAAATAAATTACATACCATTCTACAGATTTCAAAATTAACTTATGTTGTTCCATTGAAATCTGTAGGATTGTGTTAAATATGTTTTCATTATATTTCTACAGTAGCACAGTTTTTTAAAGTTATGCTTAACTGCTTATGCAAATGTATTTTATTTTAGGCAAAAGAGGAAATTCTGCCGGAAAAAATGTAACAGTTCACTACTACAGGTGTTCATCACTTAACAACAAGGAAACGTGATGCTATTAGGTTGTTAGGCTGACATTCAGGCCAATGTAATGCCTTTTTGTAACACTGGTCTCTGACACTCTCTGGCTGAGCAGGATACTATTGCCTCTTCTTTGCATTAAGAGTATCTGGCATGCTGTGCTGCAGGCTGCGGGATTCTCTCTTTAAGAGCCTCTTTGTTGTGTTTTGATCACTGTTGTATACAAAGTCTGATGTTAAGCAGAAAGATAAGTAACAGATTCTTATACTTTGCAAGAGGTTTCATTGGGCTGTTCTTTAAAATTAGGTATTTTGACTTAATCTAGTGAGATTGCTTTCTCATCTAAAGTTACTCTTTGTGTCAACTGTATTTCCAGGTTTTGATATGCTATAAACTCCATGATTATTGAAGGTGAAGTCTAGGACAGGAAATTGCTAGTAAGGGGAGAAACAAGAAAAGGAGAAACAGCTGATAGAAATTTGCTATGATTCTGTTTTTAAAATAGTAATAGACAAGGGAAATTGTTGTATACTATGTTTAGTCAGTCATGATTGACTAAACTTAAGGTGCAGGCCATTGTGGTTATATGATATGGTGGATAGCCATATAAAGCATTAAAATACTTGATTAGGATGCATAATGAATATTATAATATAATATTCATATATAATGAATATTGGATGCTGTTAGCACTATTACTCTGAATTACTCTGAAATTCACAGAATATGAAAATGCTTCAGAGGTTTACAGATGTTTTTTCAAGTAATGGTATTATTTGATATGGTATGCCAAGGGAAAAATTCTTTGCTCATAAGTATAAATAATAATTATTTTGATTTGGTGTGTTTGGCTGTTGGTCATACCTGACCACAATACACATGGGAACAAGAACCCAAGGTGAAGTCTTTGTAGGATCAGAATCAGAGTTTCATACCATCTTACAGAGCTACCTGTTGGTTGTGTGCATCTTTTGAAGTATATCATTGTCCAGTGTATCTCAGGTTTTGTCACTTGCCATACCATTTCCCATAATTCTGTTTGAAGTATTACCTGTTTGAAGTACTACCAGAAGCAAGAGATGATGGCATCATTGCAAGTTACTTTTGTGTTACACACCAACACCAGTAAGAGGGTCAGGTTGGACTCTGAAGTTTTTGAAAGCTTTCTTTGAGGGTGAAAAAAATGCTTTGCAGCCTCCAACCACTGTTTTTTATGTTCTTGTCTCAAAGCTGGGTGGTAGGAATCTAAGGATCTCATGATTACCACTCAAGCATCACTGCTAGTACCTGTACCACTGATTGAGAGACTGCTGTAGACTATGGAAAATCAATACTAAAATAATTGAGTTTTAAGGTATTATAAGAATTCCTTATTTTTTGACAAGGATAGCACAGTCCGCAGAAAGAACAAAAGAAGAGATGCTCTAGGTTAGAATCAGACCATTGGCCAATCGAGTCTAGTTTCCTCTTTCAAACAGTGGCCCACCAGATGCTACAGAATGACCACAAGGAAAAAGAGAAGCTGTTTGCTTCCTGGTTCCTGCCCTGCAGCTGGTATGTAGAGGTATACTGTTGCTGCACATGGTGGTGGCATATAGTCATCATGACTAGTAGATGTTGATAGATGTCTTATTTTTTTATTTAAACATATAAAACAAAATCAAATCCATCCTTAAATTGCAGAAATAATCAAGCTACAAAATCTATTGACTTATATTTTATATCCAAATATTCTGACAACCACTTTTATTCCTTACAGTATCTTTTCTTATTTTCTTTTCTCTCATTACATACATTTACTTTCTGTATAGCTTAATACATCCTTTTAAATTATCCTACATCTTTCTTTTTCTATATGAGGTAAGTATAAATGTTGCTACATAGTACTTTTGCTGCAGGTTTCTTAGTTGAGGGAAAATAATATATGTAGTTTCTTATAATTTTTTAAAAAAAATTTGTGTGCCACCTGGTGCCTTAAAAAAGTTATAAATCCAGAAGTTGAAATTAAGATTTTTTTCTTTTCTGCAGTTTTATGGAGACTTTAATAGTTTTATAATTGGCCTTGATAGAGAGCTATGTATTTTCAAGGAAAATTGTCCTTGGTATAACTAAATACCATCACCTATCCTTTTCCATGGAAAATATTTTCTATGATAAATTGGGCAGTCTCTAATAATTTAATACTGCACTAGAAGTCCAGAGCACCAACTATCTGTATAAATAGCCACGTGGCATCATATTTTACTGTGTTCCCCTGCTCCAGTCCAGCAGATCAGATAACCAATTGCATCTGTGGAGATAACTTTGTTATTTCTTGTATCTGTAGAACCATAAATAAGCAGAAATTCAGATTCAAATTGTTTAGTATAAGCATTTCATTCTTGCTTTTTTACTTTATCCAAACTACCATATTCTAGGTGCCTAATAGCATAAAATACACATTATTTTTTCTCTTTCCCTCTCCTTGTTCCTGCCATCTACTTATCTGTCAGTCTAACTGATAAAACAGTAACTATTATTCACTTCTAAGGTTTTTCTTTGCAAAGCAAAGTAAGTGAAATTCCTGATAGAATCATTCACTGTATTGCTTGCTGTGTGTTGTTTTTATTACATTTTTTAAAGATTGTTGCCTCTTTGCTGTTTTGTTGTGTGGTGCAAGTGGTTAAGACACTGTGCCTGTTAACCAGCAGGCCAGGGTTCGAGACCCGGGTCCTCACAAGACAGGGTGAGTTCCTGTCCTTAGCCCAGCTCTGTGACACAGCTGGACTAATTGTATCAGTTCTGCCTTTCCATTGGACTATTTCAGTGGCGTGGAGAGGGGGATTTGCTGCTTGGGTAACAGCCTATCCTCCATATCAATCTACCCAGGCATTTGTGCTTCACATGCAGCGTGTGCAGCGCTGAGCACGATACTATAGTCTTTCAAGACTGAAGGATGCCAAGTATATGATTTTATTTATTATAAGTCTCCTAGGGCATTATTTTTATGACAAAGTTAGTGTATACCTGTTTAAGGTAATTTATCAAACAACTGTTGCATATGAGCTTCTTGAATGATATGGCAATTTATTGACTCCAATCTTCTATATATATAAAAATGAAAAGTCACTGACTGACTCACTCACTCATCAATGCCCAGCCAAAACCGCTGGACGTATAAGCATGAAATTTGGGGAGTGTGTTCCTTTCGTGACGGAGAGAGTCAATAAGAACCGGTTTTCAGAAATTCCAACTGGAAGGGGGGTGAAATGGGGTGTTGATGTGCATGGGGAACTGATGCACATGGGGGGTTGATGAACATGTGGGATGGTGCACATGGGGTAGGTGCACATGGGGGGTTGAAGTGTTTGGGGGATTGATGCACAGTGGAGGAATGGCGTACAGGGGATTTTTACTTCCGCAATGTGGGTACACTTTTCGCTAGTCTATTATAAGTTTAGTTATTTGCCATGCTATGTATTTCGCCCAATTCCTGACAACCTAGCAGTTCAAAAGCATGCAAATGCAAGTAGATAAATAGGTACCACTTTGGTGTGAAAGCCAACGTCCTGGCTACAGGTCAGCCAGTTTTCCTCAAGTCACGTCCATCGTGAATTGGATGAAACTCAAATCCACAACAAGCGGACACCGTCCCCATACAGTACAAATGCTGAAGAAGTTGCCTATTTCACATGAACCCATGCTTCTAATTCCTACTCAGTATCAGTTTGATAGTCCTGCTGGTGTCTAATCCCTTTCATAGGTCAGTAAGTTTGAATATTCTGTTAAGACAACTTCTTTATTTTCCTGAGTTCTGTTTGAACTGATTATAGATAGTGAGTGAGTTAGAATGTTGGACTTCAGCAACCACAAAGCTTACTGCGTTGAGTTGGGTTGAATATACGTCTCTTAGTGTAACCCATCTGAGAAGCAGAATCCTATGAGTCTGACATCTTAAACAAATTTAATAAAATAAAATGTGATGGACTAGAGAGTACTTCACCAAATGTGTGTGAGACAGAGAAAATAGGAATGTCAGATGGCAGAAAATGTGGGTGGATTAGTACAGTATTGTGACAACTTATCCTATTGGCAAAGTTTTTTCTACTTCTTCCAAACAGTAGAACACGATACTAACAAAAATGCATTGCTGTTTAAGTACTCTGGATTTTGTTGCAGTCCAGAGTGCTCATTATATCAGTTCAGGACCTTGCACTAGTGCAAAAGTATATTGTACAATATATTTACAATACAGTGGTGCCTCACATAGAGAGCTTAATTCGTTCTGGAGACATGCTCTTTAAGTGAAACGCTCTTTAAGTGAAGCAGATTTTCCCATAGGAAGTAATGGAAACTCAGGCGATTGGTTCCACCCCCCCCAAAATATTCATATAAAAATATTAACTGGATGTAAAAATGATGACAAAACACTGTAATTGAATTCAAAACATGCATTCAATGTGCATGATACTATGAAGTCTAAGGCTGCAATCCTAAAGACACTTTCCTGGGAGTAAGCCCCATTTAACACAATGGGCTTACTTCTGAGTAGACATAGTTAGGAGACTGCAATCAAAGTCACTTTCCTGGGTGGCTTACCTGGGCTGCTGCTGGAGGTTCAAGGTGGTCAGTGGGGGAACTTGGGAGCAGTTAGGGGCAGCTGCCTCTGGCACCTCCAGGCAACTGCCCAAGTTGCGGGCAGTTGGAGGCAGCAGCGCTAGCTGGCAGCCCTTTTAAAGAGCCTCCATGCAGATCGTCAGGGCTGCATATCACTCGTGCCCATAGCACGCTTGTTTGTTAAGTGAAGCGGAACTTGTTGTGTGAAGCAAGATTTCTTAGAAATTTTTGCTCTTTATGTGAAACGCTTGTTAAGTGAGGCACTTGTTAAGCAAGGTACGACTGCATATTGTAAATCATGTTCACATCTCCTCTAGAGTCAGGCACAGGCCAGCAGCAAATAACTCACACCTTGACCTGGGGTATATGTTTTTCACCTTTCGTAGTCTTTGACTAACCCAAACCTAAGAAAATTATTCATAGGGAATATTGAAATTTTGGGTTGAAAGTGTTTTTAAGGGACTCATTACATTTCTTGGAGTATAGATACTTTCGGAGGTGAGTTGTTTTTGCATGTCTGTTTTCTGCCACAATCACTAATCTTATTAGAAGCACTGACGCTTTGGATTATGCAAGATAGTATAGTATACTATCTTGCTTAAATTAAAAGCCTCTTAATCACGAAGAATTAATTCTGTTAGCTGAGGAGTCGTTAGTAGGGTAGGAAAAAATAAATTAGCAGTTAGCTGAAATCAGCCCATTTTAAGAATAGCATCTATGCAGGAATGAAGTTAGTTACTTAAGGATCTGAAAGTGGCAAGTAAGGGTAAATAACATTCTTGGTTTTAAACATATGCATGATATCTTGCCATTTGTGTGTTCATTACATGGATTTTCACTAAACTTACTGAAATATAAAAACCATATTTCTTTATCCATATCATAGTTTTTGGTTACACTGTCCAGGAAGAGGCATCCTAGTCCATGTGATTAGTTTAGTTAACACTATGTTTCCCCCTGTGGTAATGTATGGTTGTGAGAGCTGGACTATAAGGAAGGCAGAGTGGCAAAGAATAGATGCCTTTGAATTATGTTGCTGGAGAAGACTCTTGAGGTTTCCTTGTTCACTGAAAGGAGATCAGATCAGGCCATCGTCCAGGAAATCAACCTGGACAGTTCTCTGGTAGTACAGATACTGATGCTCAAGCTCAAATACAACATTTTCAGAAGAGAGGAAAAAGACCCTGATGCTAAGAAAAGCTGAAGGGAAAAGGAGAAGGGGGCAGCAGAGAATGGAGTGGTTAGGTAATGTCACCAAGGCAATGAACATGAATTTGGAGAACTTTGGAAGCGAGGGGGATAGGGTGGCCTGGAGTGTTGTAGTCCATGGGGTGATAAAGAGTTGGACATAGGTTATTACAACTAAGCAACAGTCCACGTGAGCTGAGACATAACATATTTCCTGGCTTATTACACACACCGGACCATAAGACACACCAAAGTTTAGAGGAGCAAAACAAGAAAAAAATATTCTGAACCGAATGGTGTACTAATATATTTAATAAAATATAGCAGAATAATATTACAACCATGTAAAGTCAACAGGGTATTAAGAACCATCGTCACAGTCATTATAAAAGGGGAGAGATTTTAAGGTACAAGCACTTTTCTAATTTTCTGGAAACCCCAAGAACCCATCATTTGCAGGCTCTAGCAAACCAAATTCTATGCATTTGCAAGCTCTAGCAAACCAAATTCTATGCATTTGCAAGCCTCCCCACCCCTGGAAAGGATTGAAGCCCTAGGAACCAGATCTTATGCATGTCTACTCAAGTGCAACTACCCCACCCCTGGAAAGGATGCATACGATTTCAGCAGTAGGGACCTCTCTCTCCTGGTCTGCTTCCTCCTTCCCTCTTCCCCCTGTGTCCCTTTGTTTTTGCCCGCCTGCCTTCCTCCATGCTCTGCTGTTCCTCTGGGATCCATTCATTTCTTTAGGGGAGACGTCTGAGAAAGCCTCTGTCCCTCTTCCCCAGCTTGCTCTTGCCTTCCTACAGGCCTGCCCTGCCCAGGGAGACCGAGCACAGCTGCAGAAGGTGCTCTAAGATTGGCCCTTTCACTCCATAAGACGCACAAACATTTCCCCCCTTTGGGGGCGGGGATGAAAAGTGCGTCTTATAAGCCAGCAAATACTGTAATTAAAAATTGCGCTACATAGCTGTATGAAGTGCACTGCCTAATAGATTGTTTTTACATTGCTTTTTTAAACATTGCACAAAGTTGTATGTGTATTCACCTTGCACATTTGCTTTGCAAAGCATGGGTAAGGCAGAACTACTCATCTGCATCAGGCCCCCCATGCGCAGCATCCCCCCATGCGCAGCATCTTCGCCAGTGCAACCTCTTCCTCCGAACAACATTCCCCCCAGTGCACCAGGCACCGAACACCAAATTGGCTGGAGGCTGGTCAGTCTTCCATGTTAAGTATAGGACAAAAACACATTGCACCCCTTTTCAGCCCCTTAAGGGTTAAATTTCTCCACATGGGTTCTTGGTGGGTGTTCATGTGACAGAAGGAACTCCCTCCCAGGATTCCATGTTTCCAGGCCCAGCAGTTGGGGCAGAATGTTGATGAGTCATTAATTCTCCAATGTGAAGTATAGGGAGGAAAACGTGTTGCGCTCCTTTTCACCCCCTTCTGGTTGGAATTTCCGAAAACTGGTTCTTTGTGCATCTCTCTGTCACGGAAGGAACACCCACCCCAAGTTTCACGCTTCTAGGCCCAGCAGTTTTGGCAGGACATTGATAAGTCAGTCAGTGACTTTTCTCTTTTATATATATAGATTAGTTGGTAGCATTTGGCAGTTCCTCTCACCACCGCTGCGGTTTTTGGTTGGTTTGAGCTGAGAAAATGAATACATGCTTTACCTTTTATTCTAAGTAATAAGACTGCAGTGGCTCAGTGGTTGAAGACAGTGTGCCTGTTAGCAAGAAGGTCAGCAGGTTGGTGGTTCAAGACCTGAGATGGTACTGCAAGGTGGAGTGAGCCAGGTTCTCTTGGCCAGGTTCTGTCAACCTAGCAGTTCAAAAGCATGTAAATTCAAGTAGATAAATAGGTTAAACTCATTAATCTCTCTAGATTGAGAGCAGAGTTTAAAGTCCAGCTGAAATGCTTGCGGGATTTCCTCTTTAGTGATGGTGCTGCCATTACTGCTGACTCTGCTGAAGACCTTCAACATGGACTGTTTTAGCAAGGCCTGTCAAGATTCACCTCCCTGTATTAGAATCTCTGCACAAGAACTGGAGGTTGTCCATGACTTTGTGTACCTTGGCTCAACTATCTCCGACACTCTCTTTAGATATTGAGCTGAATAAATGTACTAGTAAAGCGGCTACCACGTTTTCCAGACTTACAAAGTGAGTATGGCTTAATAAGAAGCTGATGGAACATACAAAGATCCAGGTCTATAGAGTCTGTGTCCTGAGCACACTCTTGTACTGCAGTGAGTCTTGGGCCTTTTATGCACGGCAGGAGAGAAAGCTGAACACCTTTCGTATGTGCTGTCTCCGACATATTCTTGGCATCATCTGGCATGACAAAGTTCCAAATAGCGCAGTTTTGGAACGTTCTGGAATCTTTAGCATGTATACACTTCTTGAAGCAGCGGCGTTTACGCTGGCTTGGTCATGTCATGAGAAAGGCTGATGGTTGGATCCCGAAAGATCTCCTGAATGGTGAATTAGTGCAGGCAAAGCTCCTTAGAGGGAGACCACATCTGCAATATAAGGATATGTGCAAGAGGAATCTAAAGGCCTTGGGAATGGATGCCAACAGCTAGGAAATCTTGACCTCTGATCGTTCAGCGTGGAGGCAAAAGCAGCATGGCCTTCTCCAACTTGAAGAGGCACTTGTTTGGCAGGCTGAGGCAAAGAGACAGTCCCGGATCTAACAAAATTTGGAGGATGGGCAGGGGACAGATTGTCCTCAGTGTAGAAGGGATTGCCACTCTCGAATTGGCCTTTTTAGTCGTACTATAGAGCACGGTACCATAGTCTTTCGAGACTGAAGGATGTCAGTCAAATAGGTACACTTCAGTGGGAAGGTAACAGCATTCCGTGCGCCTTTCGTATCTAATCATGACCACCACAAGAACATGGAGTCGTTTTGGACAATGCTAGCTTTTAAGCATTGGACTGGGATGAGCACCACTTCCTAGAGTTGGTCACAACTAGCGAGGCAACCTGCAGGGGACACCTTTACTTTTTATGCTGTGTTTTACCTTTTTATGCCTTTTTATGCTCTGTTTTATCTTTTTACCTTTTTATGCCTCATCAGTTGCATATTATACAAGAGGAGAAAGTCCTTAAGGTCTCAGAGGATTTGGTCTTCAACACCTGCTATGCTTCTAAGCATCATATAATAAACAAATAGCCATCTCCACAAAATTCAGATGCTAGTTTTTGTTGATGCTTAAAACACCCATACCCATTCCAAAACCAGTATTTAACTTGCTACTGTTTTGGCTGCATGGTTTCTGTTAATTATACTGAAACTTCTATAGTGCTCTGGTTTCCCTTCCATCCCTTTTTTTACAACTATGATGTAGCAATGAATAATTTATTTTGTATCTTTATCATAATACAGCATAAGCAGAATCTTTGGTAGGGGAAAATACAGTGGAGGAATGGACTTTACCAGTTCACACTGAAATGGCCGGTTTTTACTTTGCGGTAACAGACTTCTTTTGTCAGTTTAGATTATTTATGCAGATTTAATTAGCTGATTTAAACTCATGAAGAAAATAAGGTTTATTTAATCAGGTGACAAGTTAGGAAGCTACAGTTCAGCAATATGCAACCCTGCGATTAGCGCCCCTTCTTAGCAAAGCATGTGTTAAAGGTGTTGCTTTGAAGTAACAGAAGAAAGGTAGTACTTAATAGCCTTATTCCCTTTGAAACACATTGAAGTTGTTTTTCCTCCATGAGATTCCAGACTTATGTTTGCAATATAAACACAGATCTGGGGTTCTTGTGGGTGTAAAATATTTGTAAGGCAAAGTAGGATGGTGCTTCCTTTGCTTTTCAAGATCACCCTCTTGTTGGGTGTTTTGCAAATGAAAAGGGGCTGGAATGTAATCGCATAATAGAAGTTAGTTGCAGCCTTTCTTCATAAGTGTTCCACACAGTTCTGTGCCAGTGCCCTTCCTCCCAAATTCTAGTTCATTTAAAACATCTTTTATATTGCCTTTTTCTTGTTTTGCTATCAGATTAAACAAATCTTAGTCAATTTAGTTTTAATCAGATAAATCTGCATAAATTTCCATATAAAAAGGCAGTGGTTCAAAAGGAAAAATATATTCTTTGTTTTCTGATGATTCATGTGCGTATTGCACCAAGCATCATCCCGGAAGTCATTTGCTCTTGTCCCCTCTAAGATGTCTTCAGCAATCTTCTGTTTTAATAAGTACTGTATTAAATAATGCATTTACATTTAAAATGGACACCTTTATTAATTGGTGAATAATTGTAACCCTAGTTTTCAGCTAGGAGTTAAGTTCAGTAGGTCAGTCATTAATAAACAATTGTAACATTAATAAACAATCATAGTATATTAGTAGTAAGTAAAAGTAGCAGTATACAGTAAACCATTCTTCTATATGCTTACTTTCTCAAATTGTGTTGTGATTACTTTTATCTAGTGCTTTGCATGTAGCATTGCAATCCTGTTTCATGAATCTGAAGATAGTATCCAAGTTCTTTTTTAGGTATGGAAAATTTAGTGTCATAATAATTTAATACAGTGGTACTTAAAGTTGGGTTTGGGACCCCACTCTGGGTTAGGGGGGTTGCAAGAGGGTGGAATCTTGGAATCTGGGATTGGGCTTTCTGAACACAATGGGACTTTCTGAGTAGGCATGAAGAAGTTCTGACATCACAGTGATGTCATATCCTGGTAAGTTTGACATGGGGTCCTGACAGACCTTTAAATTTGAAAGGGTTCTGGGCTGAAATGCCAGAATACCACTGGTTTAGTAAAACAGTGACCATCCAATTATTTCATCCATCTTTGAATAAAATTTGATTTAAAAAACTTTTCTTTATTTTGGAGTTTTAACATGTGATGTGTTTGGGAGTTTTAAACATGTATTCACTCCATTCTAGTACTCTAAATTTTTCTTTCAAATCTTTTTTCATTTTGTAATGTACTTACCAAGTTTGCTAAATAAATTTATTCAAGGTTAATCAGAATGTTTTATTCTGTCTGTAGACTTTGTGTACATGTATGTTATGCAGAACACACCTTGTTCTGTTAAAGCCCTACATATGCTATGCCGCTGTATATTTCTCATGGCTCCAATGAGTAAAATGAAAAACCTGTGTGTCTGCACATGACACCTCTCTCCCCATGTTGCAGTATACACAAAAGCTTCAACTTCATGAAAGGAATATGTTGTCATACTATAATTTTCTTACTATAGTTCAGGCCTTTATATTTTAATGGACTTTTCAGTTCCATAACAAGGTATCAAGATAGTGTATTAATCTCTTAAAATTATATACAGTTATCTTCCCTAAATGTACCTGCAGAAAGAGATCATATTTGGATGAAAATGGGGTGGTTTGGACTTGCCCATAAATTGCCTACTCACTAATTCCAGAGTGGCTCAATTTAATTGCCTAATAATATCTTGTGGCTTCATTAAAAAAGAGAAGGAAAAGGAGATCATCTCAGAGAGTATGCAACATCCTCATTTATGACTAGTGAGGAATAGCCCTCCAGAGATATAGGCAATAGTTCCTATGATAGGCCCTTGTGCTAGTGTTGCGGCCAGTCTGAGATTGTTCAGTTGTAGTTCTTTAGTTCAAGCAATGTTCCAAATATGGGTAGAAGTTCTGAGGCTTATCTGTATTTAAGGAACCTTAAATGTAGATGGTGCTGACTTCTGTTTAAGGGGACAGATTGCAGTCTGAGACACCTGAGAGACTAAGTGCAGGTTAATTAGGGTTTTATATTTTTGTATTTTGTATTTTCTTCATTGTTTTGTATTATATAACAGTATTGTAATAATTTTATATCAATATTTTTGGTTTGTGGAAAGAATAGTCTGTTTCCATTATTTCTTATGGGAAAATTTGCTTTGATATCCACGTGTTCAGGATTACAAGCATGCTTCTGGAATGAATTATGCTCATAAACCAAGGCACCACTGTACTAAATCAAGCAAGACGATCTGACACAAAGAAATACGAGATGATAGCTCAGCTGATCCTGCCCTCTCTACCCTGGTTCCTCCCCCACTACATGATGTGTTTGCATAGAATGTGAATCTACTGTGTTTTTCATTCACAGCATCAGATTTCAGTAGTATGCTCTACTATGCTCAATTAATATTCTGAAAAGATACCCACAGAATAAATAGGGTGGTGTAACTTGAAAATGTGCCCTGTGCCTGGTAGAAACCTAGCGAAGTCTTGCAAGGCATTCATTTTTGTGTAGCTCTTGTATATTCAGAGGTCAGCAATTTTTTATACTGAAGGATTACTGATTTGAAATGTAAAGTTCTTCAGTTCTGATAGCCAGTCAAGTGGGATCTATCAAATCATCATTTGCTTGTTGCATTGCTTGCTGAATTTTATTTTTTCTTCACTGATGTTTAAGTAATTACGTAAGTATAAAAAAGCCTGTAAATAGAATACAAAGGAGCTATCTTGTCCTGGTGTCAGCACAATCAAATCAATTTTGGTCTGAGAAAAATAAAGAGTTCCAAAGCCAGTCCTAAAAATTAATAAATATTTGTGCTATTGTTAAATTTCACAAATTAATTGAACTGGTTTAGAAATATTTCCATTTTCTATATACATTTTAAGGCAGTCCTGTTTGGCTTTCAGCTATATATAAATAGGATAGCAACAGTTTTCCTGTTGTTAGTACTGCCTAATACTACTTTATGATTGCTGCTGAACAGTTATCTGATTATCTGCACAAACCAGAGTAACTACAGGAGCCCTTATGTAGACATAAGAAAAATTTATTCTGGATTGCTCTATGAATTTCCCATTGGTTTCCACTAGGTGGTGCTGTAACTTTGTCGAAGTAAATGGGTCTTGGGAGCTCCTGTAGTTAGTTACTCTGGATTGTGCACTATGACCGTTAGAATATGGATTGTAACTTGGGAGAATATTATACCATCATTTGTACAGGACTTGTTTTGTTGAATTTGGATAGTAACTAAACTGATGTAAAAAGGAATTTCACGGATAATATTGAAAAGTGATTTTATTCGTTTAATCATTGGATGTTAGGTTCAGGATATATGCACCAATATTCTTAATGTTTGAAGCTTTGTATACATTTTTTCCTAATACAAATCATCAACCGATTCAAACTTGTTTTATACACTGGCATGAATCACAATCATGATGCTTTCTGAGAACTGGAAGTGAGGTCACTGGAAGTGACCATCAAAGAGGTCATAATAAAAAAAGCATCATTTCTAACATAGATCTCATTAGCTACAAATAACAAAATAAGCAGGGTTGGGGAGTAGTGGTGATTTAGGGGTTACCCCAACTCCTACTCCAGAGTAAGATGTTTCTTCTTAATGTTACTCCTACGCCTGTAAAAACCTTATTCCTACTTCCCAGCCTTGAAAATAAGCAAAACTGATTCATATTTTAAAGCTATGGGAAAGGTCAGTTATTGTGTGTGTTGCCTTTTCAGCAGTGACATCTCAGCACAGGTCAGCAGCTGAGAGTGTCTGATGATGGTGTTGAGAATGCCTGAAGGCTGCATATTATCTGCAGAGTATGTTGACCCCTGGAAGTTTATGATTCACTCCACATGCAGGCTCTTCCAGGGGAAGATGTTCTAAGGAAAAAGATAGGAGAAGTTCTGAGGAATAAGAGTGGAGCAAGAATGACAAGGGAACAGTGAAAGTGGTTTGTTGACTTCTTGTAAGCTGCCTTCAATGCAGGGTAGGGAATGCAAAAATAGACTTCAGTGGTGAAGAAATGAAATGAAAGAAAGGACTCTTCAGTGGATGGCGTGTCTCACCTGAAAACAATGTATGCAGTTGGTTTTTGAAAATGCAGAAAAATCCAGTGACAAAATAAAATTTAATTGACTTTAAATCATATGTAGAATTTAAATCATGAGAAACAAATATTGTTGTACTGTATAATCATTGTCTTCAAAAGTCATTCTGCACTGTGACATAATAACCAGGAGTTACTCAATTTTTCATTTCCTTATGTCTGGACTATTGACAATAACTCGATTCTTCTCTTAATGCAGTGGTTCTCAATCTTCCTAATGCCGTGACCCCTTTATAAGTTCCTCATGTTGTAAAATTATTTTCATTGCTACTGCTGCAGTGCTATTCACACTTTCCTGGGAGTAAACCTCACTTAACTCAATGGGAATGACTTCGGAGTAAACATGCATAGAATTGGGCTCTAAGGCTGCAATCCTAGCACTTTCCTGGGAGTAAGCCCCATTCACTATCATGGGATTGACTTCTGAGGAGACCTCCATAGGATTGGGAGGAGGAGGAGGTTGCCATCTGTGGTGAGTGTGTCGGGCGCCTCCCCACCCCTAAGGGTCCACATCGGTCTCACACCAGCTTAGATTTATAAATTTTTAAAATAAAATAAAATAAATAATATGTTTGCTTCACTTTTACATCATTCTGCAAATCTGTCTGGTTATTATGCTTTTTTTGTTTCTGAATTTGCACTTCTGTGCAATAGACAGAAGCGTTGCTCTTGGATTTGTTTTGCCAGAAATCTAACCTATTTAAAAATTTATAGTTTGTAGCAATGCAATGAGATTGAAAAAATGTTACTTATTGTAGTATAATATTGTGCTCTTAGTTATTTAAACAAGGAGTGTTATCTCAGTTTGTGAGACTTTTTTTGTTTCCATTACAGCTCCTGTTATCAACAGATTCAACAGAAGAGTATCAGGTAAGAATCTCTTACTTTTGTACCACCAAAAACAATTTTCAAAGTATTTTTCTAACAGTAACTGCATCATCATCATAGTTTGGGTTTCAACATAAGGAGTGCAAGCGGAATAATGTCTAATGCCTACTATTATTTGATCATACTTATAATGCAGAAGTCTCCAAACCCCAGCCCTGGTGCCATATGCGACCCTTGGCAAGCCTCAAGAACCTGGGCAAGCCCTGTAATCTACTCCAGTGCATTCATATATGTAAATTTATTTAAATTTGAAATGTAAATTAGTTTTTTTTTAGACCCCAACACTTTGTAAGAGAGATGATGTGGCCCTCCTGCCAAACAGTTTGGAGACCCTTGTTGTAATGCTTGCTGTTTGTTCTCTCTGTGTTGTGAAATCTATCTGTGCATTTGCAAGCTTTTCAGTTATCATGGCTGTAATATCCCAGATCCCCGAGGTACATGATTTGAAGAATATGTCCAGTTTTCTGTTTCCTCATCGCATGTTTAAAATTTAGAAAAGAGTATTTTCTGTCAAGTCCCTTTTTCCTGCATATCATAGATAGGAGAATATATAGTTTTAATAATACATGTTGCTTAATTGGTTAAAGACAGTCAAGGGAAACTTCTTTAGGGATATGGGAGCTGGACTGTAATGGAAGAGAACAACCATAGATACATTAATATAGTTTCTTATGGAAAAGCCCCTTGGGGATAGGAGCTGAAAACCTGAAAATAGAGATAGATCAACTTACTGGAAAGTTAAGAGTTCAGTCCATAGACTTGGACTGAAAAAACATGTTTGCTGCCACTCATTAGTGGCATAGTCTTGGATTGAAAAAGCATGTTTGCTGTCAAACCTCTATGGTTATTCTGTTCTTGAAACCAGGAACAAAATATGTGGTAAGAGACACTTTATTGCTGCAACAGCTTCTTTGCTTCCAGCTTTCCAGTTGGAGAACTTTGAATATAAGCCAAAAAACAAACTCCTTGAAAAAAATCATTGTTTCCTGAAGGCAAACAGCTGGACAGAAAGGCTGTGATTGGCTTGGTGCTCAAGAGAATCTGGAGAGAAACTCTGAACTAGCTTTTAGTACTTCAATTACATCTCCTAAATTTTATTCTGACACAGCTGAAAAGCAGGATGTACCTTAGAATTCATTGGTATTGAGGGCTAGTAGTTTTCTGTACTGTACCTAGATTATTGACTTACAGTTTTAAAAACCTCGTAGCAACTTATGAATTTAAGTTTGACCCTGTTATACCTTTGGGTCTATATGTCAGTTGGAAGAAGGCAGATGGAACCACTACAGCTTATAGTTCCTGCTAAAATTTGATTCATTTGTCATGTTTATCTCCCCGAATGGAGACCATATAAATCCTAGGGCAGGCCACAACGTTAATCTTTCCATGTATTTGAAGCATACAGCTCAAGCACAGGGCAGAATGCTTACCAAAGCTCTGAAAATTTCTGAAATTGTCTCTGTGCATGCTCAGAACTTCAGTGTCTGTCTGCGCAGATTCACTTTAAGAATATCATTTCAGTTAACAATCTATCCTTTTAAGGAGCTCTAGATTCCTCTTATTTCAACTTGGTTTGTTTTACTGTAAGTAAGCTTTATAGGGAATAAAACAATAAAACCATGAGTTGTTTAAACTATTTAAACCCTTATCTCTATCAGAGCCTTCACTTACATGTTGAAAGGCAGAACAAATCACTTGAAACACATTATTACTACACCTACTTGATTCATGTTTACACAGGAGTCAAAATTATTAGGTCACTATTTGAAATGACATGCTACCATAGGTACCCATACTGTGCCACAATATGGTGTGAATAAAAGAATACTGCATGCTAACTTTAAAATCAAGAAGAAATTTATTGTGCCAATTTCATCTTTAGTTAAAAAAAATTCTTTTGGAAGACTCAAAATCAGATAACTTTTTTTGTAGGATAACATCTCCATAAGAAAGTGAAATGATCCTAAAGGCAGCCAAATTAGGTGTTCAAACTATAGACAGCAATTAGCTGACAGCTAAGATTCTGTTAACACAGCTGGAGAGAAGCACAAAAATCTGAAGGAGGTTCCTGAAAATGTCTAACCACTACAGGAGGAGGAAGAAAAATAACTGCATTCGTGACTGCTAGCAGCCTACCCTTATCCTTACAAAGTATCAGCATGGAATTGTTATATAGGAAACATGCCTAAGTGGCAAAAATAAAGAAGTACTTATCTAGGAATATGATCACACATCCAACTCTACATCCATAATGCAACATGCAGTTAGTTCGCCATATCTATAATGCAATAGCCTCTGTCTTATAATCAAGTATAAAAAATTGTTCTGATTTCACATATGGCACCATAAGCAAATATTTTAAAGATAAGACAAAGGTCAACACCCAAGTATCAATATTTGCCTTTTGATTATCCTGACCTGCTTGACACCACTGCAGAACTAGGTTAAATATTCAAATGATTTGAGGAATTGAAGTTTACAAAGCAATCAGTCCAAACTAAAGTGTGTTTGTGATTAATTCTCTGGGTCTGAAACATGCTTGCCCCACTTTTAAATTTAAATCTTTATTTAAAATGAAGATTTTAAAATCTTCATTTAAAAAGTTAAGCAAAAGAGAATACAGTAGCCTTGAAGTTGAGCCATCTTTTGTAAATAATGTGCTTTTTGTACATGGAATATTTGGAGCGAAGTGGCTGAAACATAGTTTTGATGAATGCCTGGTTTTTCCCTTATTGTTTGCTTATTCTGTCCCCTTCCCCCACTTTACTCTCTTAACCTCCAAGGAGCACTGTGTAAATTCAGCTGCTAAAAACTGCTGGGCCATTATCTTGCAAACAGCCTTTGTCCTTGGTTTGGAAACTCTTATTTCCTAAGCATATGTTGTGTGTAGATTTGGCTTGTCTTCTGTCTAGAACAGCTGTTGTCCACCCCCTTGGATTAGTGTATATTTAACAATGGGCAACCCAACCTGTCTGAAGAAGTTAAGGGAGTGGGATGGAGTGACGAGATGGGTTCCATCAAAGCAAAGCTATATATTTTGCAGCTCACATGGTATGTGATCATTCTCTTCCAGTTACAAGACTAACCAATTTAGATCACCACAATTCACCTGTCTCCCTGTTCCTGTGGTGTTGTGGGATGGTGCACATGCTAACCCCCCCCAGAAGTGTTGCAGAAGTGTCTTACGGCACTTTTGCAACACCACCAGGCCAGCATGGGACCTGTGCTGGCCTAACTGAGAGTTAGGATTACAGCCTCAATGGTATGTCAGAGAGAAGCTCCCACTTGCTCAGCTTTAAGTGTAAGGGCTAGAGCTTCCTTGTGTAAATCAGGTAGCTTAAGCGAGGGATCACCCAGCTAAACTGAGTTAAGGAGTGTGTTTTGCTTTGTTTGCCAAGAGACACCAGTTGAAGTGCAAACTTCTCCAATCACACAGCGAGCGGTAGGGCGGTGGATTAGCATTCCATCTACATCCGTTAGATGTTACCAGTTACTATATGATTAAAACTGTTCTTTTGCTGTCCTCCCCAGCTCAAGTAGATGCAGCAATAAGATGGGGGTTTTATTGTACCCAAATATCCCAAAATCTTAGTCAAGTCTAGTGAAACACCATATGAATGTTATATATACTTGGGAAAAGGAACTGGGAAAATCTTAAACATAGCTGTGGTGTCATGGTGGATTGAGTGGAAATCCATAAACATTTTGAAAGCAGCTAAAATGGATAACATTTTAGGAATAAGAGTGAACAGGGTATTAGAAGTAGACAAAGAAGAATTTTGAAAGTGCAGTGATAGAAATAATAATGCAGACTTCCCACACAACTAGGCTGTTAATGTTTAACTGGAAGAATGCCTAACTGTTGGTTATGAAAAAGTTTCTTTCCGTTTCCAAAAATGGAGATTGACATTTGCCTTCTCAGAGTTAAGTGGTATGAAGAAATTGCAGGACAGCTCTTGTTGGGCTTCCTCTAAGTGTAGAGAGACAAGGTTTCAGTGTGTTTTGATTTCTCTAAATCGGTCCAAACCCCGTTCCAGAAGCCAGATGTGGCCTGTGGCAAGACCCCTCTCTGGTCTTTGGGCAAACCTTGTAAACCTCTCCAATACATTCTTATATATAAATTTATTCAAATTTGAAATGTAAGTTGGTTTTCCGGCCCCCAACACAGTATCAGAGAGATGATTCTCCCCCCCCTGCCCAAAAGTTTGAACACCCCTGCTTTTAATCAATGAAAAGGCTATCTCTGAATCTCCCTGCACCACCTTTGTTAATTAACAAAACCAGTCTTGCACTGACAAAGAGCGAGGAAACCTATCCTGTACTGAGACATGGGCCAATCCCTATTGGTAGACAAATCTTGTTGTAGCCAATCAGTTAATCATTCCAGGACTGATTTATGTACTAGACAGTTGGGACCACCTCACAGTAGGATGTCAGATACTTCTTTTTAAATAATAGCAGATAACAGTGGTGCCTTGGTTTACAAGCATAATTCATTCCGGAGACATGCTTATAATCCAAAACGCTTGTAATCCAAAGTGGATTTTCCTACAGGAAGTAATGGTAACACAGACGATTGATTCCATAGTCCTAAAATATTTATATAAAAATCTTTACTGTATATTAAAATGATTACAAAACACTGTAATAAAGAAAATACTATACAGTACTGAACTGTACTGTACCTTTGAAAATCTTCATGGCTG
Organism: Cryptoblepharus egeriae; assembly: GCA_030015325.1. NCBI lineage: Eukaryota > Metazoa > Chordata > Lepidosauria > Squamata > Scincidae > Cryptoblepharus > Cryptoblepharus egeriae. The sequence goes on from JAREYC010000002.1 coordinate 19,299,265, forward strand.
GTGTGAGGGAGACAAGAAAGAGGAGGGATGACTTTCACTAACAGTCACTGCTGTCCACTGGCTCAATGGCATCTTTTAACATTTCCATACTGCTGATGGGGAGCAGTATTGGAACATTGATAAGACACACCTTCCACACTGCCACATACAAATCCCACTCACACACACCTGGCTCAGGTTGCTCTCCCCAGAATCTCCCCCCAGTAATTCCCGTCCATGAAAATCTTTTCCAAACTTCCTCAGAAGGGCTCTTAAACCAAATCAGGATTTCTGAGAAAATTTTGTTTATAATTCAAGTCACTCTTAAACCAAAGTACCACTGTATTTGGGTATTTTTGTTCCTCTTACGCAGGCAAGTTCAGATGGACTGGGTTCTTCTCTGGGGAGGGGCACTCCTAGATTCTTCAGACTGACCCTGCCGAGGCAATGAGGTGCCACCAGACAGCCACTCTCCTCCTTTGCATGTGGTGGGGAAGGCTTCTCAACTGCAAGAAGTCTCTGGAGTCGGCAGCCTTTGCTTTGCTGTCATTGTACCTTGAGGACAGAGGGAGACTCCTAGCAGCATGTGGGCACTCCTGTCAGTTAACAGGGAGCCTTTCACTTTAAAAGTGGCTGCTGCCATTTCCACACATAACAGCTAACAACCAAGACACCCAGTTCTTCCCCCAGGGCCTGAGGGAATTGCCTTCAGAAAACCAGGTTGTAACTACCCTCCATAATCTGGGCTGTCTCTCCCCAAAAATCTAGAACGTTCACTCCCAGCAAAGGAAATACCAGAATTGAGGGAAATACAAGGCCATGGCATTGTTGGTCTCTGAAGCCAAGCAATCAGGAAGACCAGCTTGCCTTACCACTACCCCCCCCCATGTTTGTCCACACACTCCCACCACCCCACACCACTAGACCTGGACCAGTTAGCTCAGGGGAGCTGCATTTTAGCTTGAAATCAGGAAAAATATTTACAGTTAAATTATGATGGCCAGGTAGATTCTCTTGGACCAACATCAAAATCTTGCCAGAATTGCTTTCAGCTTTGAGAGCTGACTTGGTCTGTGAAGGTACAGACAAGCTACAGAAGCTGTAGCCCTGCAGAGAAAAATTGAGTAGCTTAATGATCCCCATGAGGCATCGTCACTACATAGTGACAAGACTTCAGTTCATTCTGCACTGGATTGTAGGCTGCATGCTTGAACATTTTGGGCATTTATTATTGTGGCCCAAGTGGCTAAGACACTGTGCCTGTTAACCAGCAGGCCAGGGTTCGAGACCCAGATTGGCCCCACAAGACAGGGTGAGCTCCTGTCCTTAGCCCAGCTCTGCAACGCCAGCTGGATCCAATCGTATCGGCTCTGCCTTTCCATTGGACTAATTCAGTAGCGTGGAGAGGGAGGATTTGCTGCTTGGGCAACAGCATATCCTCCATAACAATCTAACCCAGGCTTTCGTGCTTCACATGCAGCATATGCAGTGCCGAGCACGATACCATAGTCTTTCAAGACTGATGGAGGCCTGCTTTTTGCTGTTTCAGTAAAAAAAAATTTCAAGCTACAATTTTTTTTTCTTCAGTGTATTGAAATATGTTCAGGTTTCATAAAATCGCACAGTTATACAGTTTCAGGATATATGGTTTCTTTTAAAGAGTTCTTATTAAATGTTCTGAAACATAGCATACTTATGCAATGAATTTATCTTCCACCCTTTCTTGTTGAGCAGGTGCATTTTGATAATGCGTTTAAGCAGGAATGGTCAGTGGGTATCCCTCTTGGGCCTTGAACCATGCCACCTGATTGTGTAAAATACAATTTACCAGCCTGTTAGTCATATTTTCTACTGGTTGGGTCAACCTAAGGTGCATTACATACTGTGTTTGGCTTGGATAATCAACTGGTGTAAAGCGTTAGTAGTATGCTGCCTTCCCTTCCACTCAAGATTGCGGTGTGAGCTCAAGTTGCATGCAGAAATTTCCAGCTGTGAATAGGTGGCTACTTTCTGCTGTGCTGTGATTGCAACTTGCCTTTCACTGGTAGCAGGTAGAAAATAACTTTGATTGGTGAATCTGACTCTTAAAAAATTAAGATATCACGACAGAAATAAAAAGTTATCACAACAGAATTCTCATCCCCAAACAGCTTGGTAAGGAGGGATGTTGTTGGGCTCAAAGGAGCAGAAAGGTCAGTGTAAATATTCAATATAACTAGAATTATAGCCTCATTTTCATAAAAATAACCATGGTGACTGCAATAGAAATAAACCCAGTTCTAAATGTGTGTGCTTTGGTATGAAGTTGTATAAGCACATGACTCATGACTCTGAGTAGCATTTGTGTGGTCTATCTTTGGAGTCTGAGACAGGTACACAAGTAGAAAGTTGTAACTGAAATAAACATTTTACTGCATTTCTGAAACATGTTCAGTTTAACTCGAAACAGTGTTTCAAACACTGTTGAAACATTGAACATTGAAACAGATTTTTTTGTTGGTAGAATTATGCTTGTTTTATAGGTTATTTTCCTATTCAGTACATTTAACAATGTCTGGTAAAACCTAATACTGATAGTGGAAGTGATTTGTTGGAATGAGAGTCCTAAAGCATTGTTTTAAAAAGGCTTAAAATTAATACACTTCCTCTCTTCTCCCCCACCTTTATTCACAGCATAGTATAAATATTATTGCTTAATTTTGAGATGCTTTGGTGTTATGTGATGCTTTGCTAACTTTGTCTTTGGCTGTGGTCCTAATCTCTAGTTAGGCTGGCATAAGTGCATACGGTACATCCTGTGCTGACCTGGAGGTGTCACAAAAGAGCCGTAAGGCACTTCTGCCCTTCTCCTGGGAGGGTGGGCCAGTGCACAGGCATACATCAACTTTCCCACACCACAATAGGAAGATATTCCAGATAAATTATGCTGGCCTAAATTGGTTAGGATTGCATCCTTAGTTATCCAAATCTGATATTTTAAAACCCCTAAGAAAGTAAATCATACCAAACATTGTAGACCACTAAATTAAGGATTATGCCTTGACTTGCAAATTATTGGTCTTGATATAGAGTCATATTTTCCGGTGGACGTTTTTTAGAGACAGATTAGTTTATCTAAAAATCTCTTCAGCAAAGTATTTCCCTGCAGTGACCTGGCACAGGATCCAGCAAGCATGATTACTGTCTTCCATTGTTTTAACATAGTTGGGGAACATGTATTTAAATGGTTGCCTCTCAGTATCTCAACTCTGTGTAAAGTTATTGGCCAAAAACAGTTCAGTTACATATGAAGTAAAATGTTCAAGAAGCATTTGGCATGGGAGTTAACCTATATTTCAAGGGGAAAGTGGGATAAAATAGCACATTAACTTCATTTCCTCTTTGGAAAAGGCCTAATGCTTACTTACTATATTGCTGCTTGCATGTGTAAAGAACTGTTCGGATGGTTCTCCTGATGCAACAACTTATGAAAAGGAAGACAAATTAGATATGCATGACCATATTGTTTTCTTAATCATTGACAGAGCTGTTTTTTCATATGCTTTGATTTGTTGGTTAAGAAATTGCTTGGATGTAATCTCAGATGTGCCCAACATTAAAAGCAGGCCTCCGTCAGTCTTGAAAGACTATGGTATCGTGCTCAGCGCTGCATACGCTACATGCGAAGCACGAAAGCCTGGGTTAGATTGTTATGGAGCAGATTGTAACCCAAGCAGCAAATCCCCCCTCTCCACGCCACTGAATTAGTCCAGTGGAAAGGCAGAGCCGATACAATTGGGTCCAACTGGCATCGCAGAGCTGGGCTAAGGACAGGAGCTCACCCTGTCTTGTGGGGCCAACCCAGGTCTCAAACCCTGGCCTGCTGGTTAACAGGCACAGTGTCTTAACCACTTGCGGCACCCACAACCCTCCTGCCCAAGATTAAGGATAGTGTGAACATATTTTCTTTTAAGATTTTGGGGCAAATTTTCTTTTAGGATAAGAGCTGATAATAGTATATGAATAAGATAAGGACCTAAAATACAGTGGTACCTTGCATAACAAATGCCCTATATAACAAATGCTCTGAAAAAAAATGGAAATTCCCCTGGAATTCTGCTTCCTTGAACAAATGTGCTTTGAATAGCAAATCCCCCGTTGGCTGGGCTGGTTGGCTATGGAGGGATTTCTTTTGCCTGCAGTACCAGTGAACAGGCCAGCAGAGGGAGCACAGGCACAGCAAGGCCTGGAGAAGGCCTGGCTTCCTCTCAGCCTGTGCCTGAATTTCTGAGCTTCCCCAGCAAGTCTGCTTCCTCAAGCCAGCCAGCCAGCCAGCCGAGCCCCTGCAGCAGCCACCATCAGGTGGGAGGGAGCCCCTCTCCTGGATCCCCACTCTGGTCCCCCCTCAAAAGAACCCCATCCCCCCCTAAGGAAAACCCCTCCCTGCCTAGACCCCTCTCCATTACACTTTCCAGTGAGTAAGAGCACAATCCTAACCATGTCTACTTGGAAGTAAGCCCCATTGTGTTCAATGGGTCTTACTCCCAGGGAAGTGTCTTTAGGATTGCAGCCTAAGTCTCACTTTTGCATCCACACTTTGCTGTGAATAAGCCTCACTGGATTCAATGGGGCTTGATTCTGAGTAGACAGCATAGGATCTTGCCCCTCTGCTGTTGCAAACTGCCTATCTAGTTTGCATAGATAGATCTCTCACACACAGAGGTTCCTTGTTTAAAGATGCTCAAAAAGACACCAGTGACTCTTAGTGAAAATTAGTCATCCTTGACCATAAAAGGTTTTTCTTTTGTTTGACTGTACAGAATATTCCAGTGTTTATTACAGTAATTGTGGTCTGTATTATATTATGGTGTTTTGAATTTGATTAGTGTTTTGTCATCCTTTTTACATACAGTTAATATTTTTATATGAATATTTTTGGGTTCTGGAACCAATTGTCTGAGTTCCCATTATTTCCTAAGGGAATATCCGCTTCGTATAAAAGAACGCTTTGTATAACAAACATGCTTCTGGAACTAATTAAATTTATGAAGCATGACTGCATATAAAAAATATGGCTGCCGAACAGATGTGTGAAAAACCATTGTCAGGAAACTCAATCTTGAGTTTTATTTCTAGTGGTACAGCTTTGTGTTCCTTTGCCAGCGCCTGCTCTGGAAAGGAAAATGCCCCTACCTTTGCAGAAAGGTTTGCAGTTAAGGATTGCAAATGTATCTGTCAAAGCGATGTGTGGAGATGGCAGTGTTCAGTTGCAATCATGACTGGCAAGGAGGAAAGGATGGGCAGGATGGTCTCGGGCTGAGCTGTCTTTTGCTGGCTATCTGCCAGCCAGGCTTTCCATTTGGATGCTGTGTTTATTTGTTTTGGCATAGAATCCAAGTGTTGGTTGCTGTCAGTGTAGTACTAAGGTGCTTGTTCTCACATATTAGATGGGAATTCAAATATCTGGGGTAACTGGTGCAGGAGAAGAATGGCATCTACCACACAGGTCCACATCAGGAGGCAACAGTGGCCTTCGCATCACTCAAACGATACCTCTGAAAGAAGGCAAACATCTCCATCACAACACCAAAATTTGCCTCTTCTGAACACTAATCCTGCCAATTCTCCTGCATCGGTCAGATACATGGACTCTGCACAAATTAATTATGAATGAAGCTTGAGACATATCCTGAGTATCTTTGTGACTGCCAGCATAATGAGACAATACAGAAAAGGTGTGCCCATTAACCCTCAGTCAAAGAATTAAGTCAAACGATTGAGATGGTTTGGCCACATCTGCAGAATGAACACCCATTCGGCTGCCACATAAGCTCCTCTGGCAAGAGCAGTCTATACACTGGAGAGTTCAGTGAGCAACACCAAAGAAGCAACTCCAAAGCAACACCAACACATGGCTCAGACTGGTTGACAAAGACCTAAAGAACCAGCAACTGACTACTGACGAGGCTAAAAACATCACCATCAATCGCCAATACTGGAAGCATATTGTGAATGATGCACAAAATCCAGCAGCCGATACAGCAGTGTTTTGGTTGAGAAGATGACCCCTTCCCCAATCTCCAGCTAAGGACTAAAGAACGAAGAAGATGGAACAGGCAACTTGGTGCTACACTAGTATTCCCACAGCATATTAGAGAGTTTAGGAAATAGCCCTGTCTTTTTTTCCATTCCTTTCATGAACTATGTAAACATTAGCCATTTTTTAAACTATTTATCAAAAAATGAAAATCTCAATTAAATGTAGGTTCAGAATGTTTCTTGCAAACAAATTGTGAATCTGTAACCCATGTGAACTTGCAGTTCACAAGCCCACATGAACACCATTTTTTTCTACAAGTTGTTAGTGCCTGCCCTTGCTGTACTGACTAGGTAGCAGATTTTAGACAGGAAAGGGCTATAGCTGTAGTTTCGGACAATTCAGAGGTGGTCTCATAAGTGTTCAGCTGAGATTTTTGGAGAAGCAGAAATTTGTGTGCTTTCCACTTTGTGTATGACTTCATGTGCTTTTCAGGTGTATGTAGGTTTTCCCAGATCCTATCACCTTTCTGCCTTGCATGTGTCATGTTGAACGTATACATTGTATAGGATATTCTTCTGTGTTGTGTTGCACACAGTGTATTTCTTTCTAGCTAATTGTATGAACTGGTCCTAAATGTAATATTTGTAAATACAGTAATGTAATATGGTAATGTAATATCAACAGTCAATATGTGAAATAATAATTGTAATACAGTACTGTTAATAATCATGTAAGTATATTGGGTGCAATGTGTTTCTGTCCTATACTTAACATTGAAGACTGATCAATATCCAGCTGATGCACTGGGTGGGAGGATGCACAGGGGGTGATGGTATGGGGATATGCACATGGGGGATAGGGCGTGCATGGAGAAATGTTGTATGGGGGTGTTGCGCATGGGGTGATGATGCTCACTGGGGTATTGTACTTGGGGAGACAGTGCACCTGGGGATTGCTTCACATGGGGGGATGATGCGCATGGGGGTGTTGTACATGAGGAGATGATGCGCATGGGGGTGTTGCATATGGTGCGCATGGGGGATGTTGCATGGGGGCTGGTTCACATTGGGGAAGTTGTATATGGGTGTTGTGCATGGGGGATGATATGCATGGGGTGTTGTACATAGGGAATGATGTGCAAGGGGAGATGATGCACCTAGGGGGAGTTGCATATAGTGCGCATGGGGGAGGTTATATGGGGGTATTGAGCATGGGGGGATGGTGCGCAGTGGGGGATTTTTCTCCCACAATGGGTGGGGGAGGGGGATTAGGATTTTTCTCCCACAATAGGTGGGGGAGGGGGAATAGGATTTTCCTCCTGCAGTGCTAGTATTGTGCTAGGGAATTTGTGCTAGTAATTCCTATAAAGGCTAATATTTGCAGGCTTTGTTTTGTTTAAATGAGATAGGAATATTACAAGGAAGAAAAACCATTACAGAGCATGTTTACTCTTCCTCATTTCAAGTTGACACTTTTTTTGAAAATAAGTCAGAATGAGCTGTGTTCATTTCTTAATGATTGCTTAGCTAGTGTGACAGTATTTTCCATACAACCTATTCATAAATTGCTGATATACGAATGACTTGAGGTTAGGTAGTTACTCAGCACTGCAATTTCCTGTAATTTTCAAGCTTCTGGGTGATGGGACAGCTTAAAAAAATCTGGCTTGTTTTTCTTCTGCGTAAGCTTGTTCATTGCTGTAAGCTGGTCAGTCTGCCAAGACTTTTATACTGTCAGACTAGTGAATAATGTAGAAATAAGAGCGTCTCTGTAAAATTGTAAAACTTGGTTATCCAGGTCTAGCCTTGTGGAGGAACAGAATAAGGTGAAAATTAAGATAATTCCTATTTTTTATGTGCTCAGAACATGTTTGCATTCTCTATGCAAGCTTAGTCCACAAAGAAATGCAAAATGATACCATATATGTCTGTAAATACCAGCAATTTGTTCTTCCAATTTGTTGTTGGAAGATGATTGGCTGAAGTATTATGCTAGATTATTTGTACAGTGTACTAGTATTACTAGAAGCATGACATTGCTTTTTATGTGAATAAATTTGGACACATTTTAGGTAGCTTGCCAACCTGGCTAAATATAACTGTCTTGCTGAATCAGACTGAAGAGTTATCTAGGCCAACATTCTGTCTTCATCAATGGCTAGCCATGTGCTCTTCAGAACAGTTGTAAGCATGTTGTGGTTCTTAGCAACTGATTATTGTATACCCTCATTACATACAGTACTTCCATATTTTAAGTTCTTATTGAAATAGTTAAGAGCTATTGACAATAGGGATTAATTTGTTTACACCTTGAGTCTTTTTGGAAAGGTGAAATAAAAATCTTCGGAAAACAAAAAAATGTTTTTCTTTATCAATTTGCCTAGTCCTTTCAACAACTTATCTAAACTAGTAGAACCTATTCCACGTACTAGGGTCTGTGTTAACATCTAAATAACTAACTTTGTTTCTAAACTTTTTGCTAATTGCAAAAGTGGATGATCAGTTGAGTATAAATGAATGTATCCTTGAATTTTGAGAGACTAGTTTTCTACTTCCTTTATTCTGCTTATTATAATTATTGGCGATGAAGAACTTAATCTAGAGAATTTGCCATTTCTAAAAATTGTTTTGTAAAAGTCATTGATGGATACTGACAATATAGTGTTGCAATTAATGTTTTTAAGGTGATTATTCCTACATAGTGAAAAGATAGAGTAGCTGGATAGTGCAATGAAAGAGAAATAGCCAGAGAAATATTAAATTTTGCCCTTCTCCATGTCTGTGTAATGTAATGTGTAATATGCCCTTCTCCATTATTTTGTAATGTAATGACTGTGTAATATAAGCATACATAGTTTGATTCTATACATAGCATAATTAATTTATAATTATCTTCTCCTTGAAGTCTGTGCAGAAGCATTCAACCCAGATGAAGAAGAAGATGATTCAGAACCAAGGGTAAGAGACCAATCCTCACTTGATCCTTGCACAGATTTATGAGAGTGGGTACAGTAAGTCCTTGACTTAAGACCATTCAAGATGCGAATTTTCATACATAGGAACATTCCCACAACTTAAGAACATGATTTTCCAAACTTTGAAAAGGCTGGGGATGTTCATATGTTTGAAAGCACCACTTTAGCACCTGGAGGTGGAAATCCCCCTCACACCAGGCACGAGTGGCCAGGCGATTGCAGGTCCCCAGGGCTAGAGTGAGGGGGAATCCTTGCTTATCCCAAGCCCTGGGGACTAACAGTCACCACCCAAGTGCTTGGAGTGAGGGGAGAATCCCCACTTATTCCAAGCCATGGTAACCTGCAATCACCATCGCAGTGCTTGGAATGAGGGAACCACTTCTGTAAAACAAAAAAACAAAACAACCCCCACAAAATCCACAAAAAAACCAAAACAAACCCCAAAGCCCTGTTATGGGGGGGGGGAAGCATGGGTAATGACTGCATCTGCTGACACTGTACCACCTCTATCACCTTCTAAGTACACTTGTAAAGCAATCATAATTTATAATAATGCAAATTTTGATAAGTCATAACGCTGCTTTCTGCATTTTTGCCTTTTAAAACTTTAAAATTGATGAGAGGGGGAAGTGCTGGTTGGGAACTGTGAGAAGGCCTCTTCTGTACTGGGCACTTCATTTGTGAAGTGGCCTTCCAGGGAAGATGTACGTGGGATGTACACTGTATTTATTCCAACATCAGGTGAAAGTTTTTTTTGCTAGGATGCTAAAGTGTATATGGGTAATCATTGACAACTCGGTTTGTTTTATTTACTTTGCAGTTTTAATCTTGTAAAATGCCCAAGGAAGTCTTTACATGAAGGATGGGTTGAAGACATACAAGTAATTCAAAATTTATTTTTTCAGGTAGTTCATCCTAAAACAGATGAGCAGCGAAGCAGATTGCAAGAAGCTTGTAAAGACATTCTCCTATTCAAAAATTTGGACCAGGTATCATTGCTTGTAGAATTGAAAGTTATTTGCTTAACAGGGACCTCCCCCCACTCGAAAGAGAGAGAGAGAGAGAGAAAAAGAGGAACACCAGCACCATGAATCCCAGAGAACCCCTCCTCTCTCACAGGAAGGAAACTCTAGGCACAACGGGGACCTCCCCCCACTCACTCCCTCACTCAGTTAAGAACATAGGAAGAGCCTCCACTGGATCAGACCACAAGCCCATCTAGTCCAGCTTCCTGAATCACATAGCGGCCCACCAAACAATTTTTGCTGTCTGATTTTTCCTGTCTCATGGGAGCAGCATTGTCCCCAGAACCCACCTAAAAATGACAGTGAAGGAAATACATTTAAAAAAACAATGTTCCTTTGCTTAGCAATTATACCTTGCTTACCTTTGTAGTGCAAAACAAAAGCAGCAGGTAAACCAGTCTATCATTCTCCAGATGCTTAGAAAGCCTTCTCTCTAAGACAGCAATCTTTTCACCTGAGCACAACAAAGAGGTGATATCATTTTGTATTATTTAACGTGTCACCGCAAACCTCATACTCTGAATGCCTGGAGAGAGGAAAAAATTGTCTGCTGTTTGCCCTCTCCAGTATTAATTTTTTGTTAAAAGGTCCTTCTCATCACATTGGGATAAAACCAGGATTGAGTGAAAATCAATGAATAATTAAGCTATACATGTATTGTGGCTTCAAAGCCTTCCATACCCTATACTACATGTCTCAGAAAGTGGTCTATTGTATTTGGATTTTAGTATATCTTCTTAACCATGTATAGGTGGGTAAATTAATTTAAAGTAAGTATCCCCTCAATTTTGTAGTGGAGTCTATAGTAAAGATTTTCTAGCTTGTATATACCACCAAATGAAAACTCTTTCATACTTATCAATTAAGTACTTAAGTATTAAGTGCTTTTCAAAGCACTGTATAGCAAACATAATATGTGAATTAGACCTCAGCATTCAGATGAAGATAGTAACTGTCAGATTACAGGACAAAAATTAATTGATTACAGAACTCTTGTTTACAAGTAAGAACTTGGGGGCAAAAAAGAGCGTATCGCAAATAGGTTTACAGCAGTAAATATTGACCAAACACTGTTGCTCTTTCAGGAGCAGCTGTCACAGGTTCTTGATGCTATGTTTGAAAGAAAAGTACAACCTCAGGAACATGTAATTGACCAAGGAGATGATGGAGACAACTTCTACGTCATTGAACGGTAGGGAGTCAAAGCACTGCTTCAACATGCATTTTTCTCTATTCACCCACTAATAGTATTGTAGTACTAGTTTTGGTAAAAAGTGGTGATATTAGTAGTAGTAATTAGTAAATAGTATTGTATTTCAATGTCCAGTTTAGGAGCTAGGAGCACATTGATTAGAAATGGTGATTTGTGTGTTGTGTATAACTATTTTTTTAAACTAAGATGCTTGTAGGATTGTCTCACGATTAAAAGTCGGCACAACGGAGGGTAGTACTAAAGACATTAATTCTCATTCATCATTTTGTGGTAACACCAGAGGTAGTGGTATCTTTGTGGATGTGATTATAATATCTTCCTAAAATAAAACACAATAAGCTTTAATTTGTGTAGGCAAATTTGGGGTGATTAGGTTCTCTCTTACAGTGGGTTCACTTTTTTCCCCTGTAGAGATTATTTCCCCGGTAGAATGAATATATATTTTTGGTGAAATCTTCCAGTCAGTTATGAAATGTGTTCATATCCTTTTTGAAGTGGCATGTTAGCATTCTTTTTTAATAATCTCACATTGACAGTTGTCGAGATGAATGCTTGCTTCATTCTCCTATAAATACGGTGAAATAAGTATCTGTATGCTTTCTTGTGACATTGGAATGATTAATGTATAGAGGAATTGATGGATGTATCCAAGTATGAGATCTCTACTAGATCTCATTGATTCAGTATAGTCTGAATTAATGCAAAATTGATTCAGGGACTTTTGGTCACATGATCTAACCAGACATTTGGAAGATTTAAAGTTTTTAGGATGCACCAACTTGGAATTTTTCAGATTGAAAACTTAATGCAGCAGAACAGCAAGCTGTAGTGGATGCTTGAATTATACTTTTGTTTAGCTTGCCCTATCCAAATGCAACTCTTCAGTCTGAAAGAATGGCAAGTTCACAAATATCTATAAAATTTGGGTGGCACAAGTGGTTAAAACACTGTGCCTGTTAATCAGCAGGGTGGGGTTCGAGACCCGGGTTGGCCCCACAAGACAGGGTGAGCTCCTGTCCTTAGCCCAGCTCTGCAACGCCAGCTGGATCCAATTGTATTGGCTCTGCCTTTCCATTGGACTATTTCAGTGGCGTAGAGAGGGGAGATTTGCTGCTTGGGTAACAGCATATCCTTCATAACAAATCTAACCCAGGCTTACGTGCTTCGCATGCAGTGTATGCAGCGCTGAGCACGATACCATAGTCTTTCAAGACTGACGGAGGCCTGCTTTTTATTCTAAATGGACTTGCTTCTACTAAGCACACTGTGAAATCTGATGTTGGACTGTTCCTTCAGAGCCAGCTCCCACATTGTGTTCTAGTCATACAGTTGATTTAGTCAGTTTCCCATTTTGGGATGTTTGCTGAGAAAACATTCTGTAAAGCTTTAGACCTGATTCCTTTTTGTTTTGGAGGCTTAGTGAATTGGGTATTCTGCACACAGTATGGTTTGTGTCTATAACATGTAAGTCAGTTTTCTTTAACTTTCACATATATATTAATGTTGTTCAATTTTTATTCATACACAAGCACTGTTCCACCATACTCATTTCAGTCTGTTCATTGGTTTAACTTTAAACCTGGAGTTATAAGGACAAAAAGGTGTTCAGGTGTCAGCCTGGAAGTCTCTTTGCTCTATAGAACTTATTTCAGGGCATGTCAACACAGAAATACATCTCACTAAATCAATGGAGCTAACTCGTAGCAAAGAGTTCCAGGATTGTAGCCTTGGATAACAAGCTCTGACAATTTTGTTCTCATTTTGGTCTTTTTCATACTTGGAATATGCAGAATACTCTCAGAGATAAGATAGCATGACCCATGTCTCAAATGTACAGAAATATTCCTCCTTAAAGGAAATGTTTCTATAGGTAGAAAATTGATCATCAGAGTGACGAATAATATTTCCCTATTCTGAAATATAGTTTTAAATCTTTTAAACTTTATATAATTTTATATCTTTTTACACAGGGAAGTTTGGCTTTTCTTAGTGGCATTTAGAGAATGTTGAGTGATTAAAGCTTTGAGAAATATGTAGTCCACTGCTTTCCCAACATTTGGTGACTGAGTTTTTTCCTCTGCCTCAGGTACCTCATTTGTAAAATGTTGAGTAATGATGGTTCTGCTTCACAAAACGCTTATGAGCAATGCACTATAAAAATATGTTAAAAGGACATTAAATAATCCCTATAGTACTTAGTAAGAAAAAAGGAATTCAAGTAAAGAGTGCCATACCGTTTTGGTTGTCACGTTGTATATAAATTTGGTTGTTATGCTCTATATAAGTTTCAAAATCCCTATTTGTCTTGTGGCATTCAAAAAACCTTCCTTGTTTACAGTAAGCTAAGTTTTTGTTTGTCGTATTTACATTTGGTCTAATGCCAAGTTTGTGCTTTTCTTATCATTCTAGGGGATTGTATGATATTTTTGTAGCACGAGATAGCCAGACTCGATGTGTTGGCCGCTATGATAATCATGGCAGTTTTGGAGAACTAGCATTGATGTACAACACTCCTAGAGCTGCAACAATTATTGCCACAACAGAAGGAGCCCTTTGGGGACTGGTAAGTCTGAGGAGATTGTACTATACAGGGAAAAGCATACCAGCTGCTGATATTTCTCTGCCTTACCTCAAGTTGGCAAGGCTAGTTATTGATTATATTAATCAATAACTTAAAATTCTCAAGATTGTGTATACTTAAGATATGCATGGTATGTCTGCCTTATTTATTTATTTAATTTATATCCCGCCTTTCCTCACCTCCAAGAGGGAGCCCAAGGCGGCTAACAACGATCAGAATAAAATACCATTAAAATGGTCATAAATAAAGATTAAAACATAATTAAAATACAATTAAAATACAATTAAATTAAAGTGCAATAAGAACAATAAAAACAGACCATGGTTGTACCATATGATTGTACCATATGCTGATAATGTAAAAGAGTCATGTCAAATCCGTAATCTTGATATCAATAAACTTGATGTTGATAAACATTTCTGTAGGACTTCATTGGTCATAGACAATCCTTGGAACACTTGTTCTTTTCCTCACTAGCCCTTTTTTCCATGCATGCTCGCTCACTGGCATCCCATCCTCATATTCCTAGGAATTGGATGGCAGGTGACAAAAGGTAGCTCTATGTGCCACCACTTGTAGTGTCTGCATGAAGAACTCGATTCCTTTTTGTTCATTTGCTTTAATGAAATACATGATAAAAAAATGCTTGTGTAAAGCCTCAATCCTTCAAATGGAATGGAAAGAGTTTCATAAATTCTCCATGGCTGACTTTGCTGCTTTTCCTGGAATATGTTTACAAAATGAGGAACTGTCCTTCAAGAACTAATCTCTGATTTTCATGCAGCTGCTAATCTTGGAGCACTTCATAGTTGTCCACTGTAATTTGTCTTAGTGACTCTGATGTCTTCGGGCTTTTTCAAGTATACTAAATTCAACAGGCCTTGTGGCAACCCATGTATCAGACTGTGTGGTGGTTTGGAGTTATTTCAATCAAATAGTGTATATATAGCAGTAGACTGTGCATCTTCTGGTATTTGATCAAGAATTTGATTTCCATTTCCTGGCTGTTGGTTGGAAAACTACATTCAGTTTAAACAAATAATGATAACAATACAGTCGTTGATGCTAATATTCACCAGAGATGAAAAGAACAAAATAGATGATTCAGCATGGACTGATTCTATAGTACAGTCATAAAAATATCCAAGTTATTCTTTTTAGTCATAAGAAAAGGAATTGCTTTGGACCTATCAACAAAATGCAGAGACTCTGCACTCCTTTTAAAATCCAATGAAGCAAAATATAGGAAGATAATATTATGAATTGGGCAACATAAAAAGTAGCTGGATTCAGCTTTAGCTTCTTGAGTTAGTTAACGAAAGACAATGTCATAACATAGTGCAGTACTACTTCAACAAACCTGGTTAAAGTGTTGTTGATTTCCACTTGTATTTTAGTACTGCAGTATTTGTTTTAGCATTCACGTACTGTATGTCCATACGATCTGATCAAGGGTGCAATCCTAACCTAGGCTGGCACAACCTAGAATCATAGAATTGGAAGGGACCTAGTAGGTCATCTATTCCAACCCCCTGCCTGCAGCAGGAAATCCCCCTAGAGCATCCCCGACAGATGCTCGTCGAGCCTCTGCTTGAAGATCCCCAGTGAGGAAGAGTCCACCACCTCCCTTGGCAATCTGTCCCACTGCCGAACTGCCCTCACCATCAGGAATTTTTTCCGGTTATCCAACCGGAATCTCCTCTCTTGCAGTTTGTACCCATTGGTTCTAGTCCTACTTTCAGTAGCAGCTATGAACAAATGAGCCCCTTCCTCCCTATGACAGCCCTTCAGGTTTCTGAAGAGGGCAATCACCTCTCAGCCAGGCTGAACATCCAGGCTGAACATCCCAGGTTCCCCCAACCTTTCCTCGTGGGGCTTCCCTTCCATCCCACTGATCATTCTTGTCGCTCTCCTCTGGACTTGCTCCAGTTTGGCTGCATCTTTCTTAAAGTGAGGTGCCCAAAACTGAACACAGTACTCAAGGTGAGGTCTGACCAATGATGAATAAAGAGGAACTAGAACTTCTTGTGACTTGGAAGCTACAGTCCTCTTAATGCAGCCTAAAATGGCATTTGCTTTCTTTGCAGACACATCACACTGCTGACTCATGTTCAGCTTGTGATCCACGGCGACTCCAAGATCTCGCTCACATGTTGTGCTGCCAAGCCAAGTATCCCCCATTTTATACCTTTGTTTTTGGTTTTTATTTCCTAAGTGCAGAACCTTGCACTTCTCCCTGTTGAAATTCATTGTATTTGTTATGACACCAGCTGGATCCAATTGTATTGGCTCTGCCTTTCCATTGGACTAATTCAGTGGCGTAGAGAGGGGGGATTTGCTGCTTGGGTAACAACATATCCTCCATAACAATCCAACCCAGACTTTCATGCTTTGCATGCAGCATATGCAGCACTGAGTACGATAGTCTCTCAAGACTGACGGAGGCCTGCTATGTGTTACAGCCCAGAATTCTAGTTTATCCAGATCCTCCTGGAGGTTTCTCCTGGAGAAAGTCCTATTGGTCTTTCCATTCCCATGGTGATATAAGGAGGGTGATATACGGAGGCAAGTACATGTCTCTGCACTGATTTTATCCTCCCCCAGGAGTGGTGCACCAGATGGCCCACAGAGATCGGCCATCAGATGCCTTAGGGAGTCCACAGGACAACAAGCGACAGAGTCTGGTCCCCTCCCTGGCATCTGGCATATTGAGGTATCCAAAATAAGGAGGTTCCACATAATAAGGCTTGAAACCCGAGTGTGTGTGCACCCTTTTTTGTTAAACCCCAGGCCAGCACAGGAATTATGCTTGCCTATGTGGGGGTTAGGATTGCACCCTTACTCATCAGTCCTTGGCATCAACTTAAATTTATTAGAACTGCTAATATTTGCTCATTTTAGATACTTATATCCTGTATTTCAATCATAAAAGTGATGCCTAAAGTAGCCGATAGTTCTTTGAATAGTGTCTAAGAGATTGCTCTATGGTGAGGGTTTAACACTCCCAGAAGAGTGAACCTGCACAGAAAATTTTCAGTTCTGAAATATTTACTTTGTAATACCTATGAAATCAAGCACCAGTGATTTCAGACAAAAAATTGTGCTGTATACATTCATGGAATAGGAGTCATCAAGCAAAATGAGGAGACACACTATCCACTATCCACAATCTATGGCATAGCTCCTCTTCTGTTTACCATGAAGGGAGACCAGATATAACATTGCTACTTCTAAGTAAAATGTTATTGAAGGAGAGGCTAAAGACAGGTGAAGCTAGTCTGAAAATTGTTAACAGCCCTGCTGGGTCAGGCCAAAGGCCCATCTAGTCCACCTTCCTGTATGGTGGGCTTTACAGTGGGGCCACAGTATGGTGGGCTTTGCAGTGGCCCACCAGATGCTTTAGGGAGTGCACAAGACAACAAGAGACCTTTATCCTGGTCCCTTTCCCAGCATCTGGCATGCCCAGGTAGCCTACATCCAAAATAAGGAGGTTCCAATTATAAGGCTTGAAACCCATGATGGATCAAAAATTTAAAAAGCATGATTGAAAGAAAGTAAAGTTGGAAATTTTAGAAAATTGAAGAGTGAAAAGTGAAGAGAGACACTTGGAAAGCAAGAACAGAAGAATATCTACATAGCTACCAAATTTTTCCAGAGCTAGAGAACTATATATAGCAGGAACAGATATCAGTAGTTTTTGTACATCTGTTCAAGAATTATAGAAAATTTGGTTTCTTCTTTTTGACATGCCAGTCAATGTAGGTTTGCAGTGCTCAGGAATAATGGATTCTACATGACATGCCAAGAGATGGGGAGAAGAATCTGTCATTCAAAAATGTCCCCAGGGCTCTAACAAGCAGTTGTGAAACCAAGTAGGGTAATTGAGTGAGCTGTTTCGAAAGAAAGCAGAAGTGTAAGAAAGAAGGGGAACAGTGGAGACTCAAGAAAGTTTAAAATGATTTCATCTAATCAAGAGGAATAGAATTATAACCAAGCAAATCCATATCAATAGAGCAGCAGGTGGCAAACCCCAGACCGACAGACCAAATCCAGTGCCTGGAACATGCCTCTCTCCCTTCCTCGTATGCATGATGCTTAATGTTCCAACACAAACTTTTTTTCAGCTGATCTCTGAAGAAAGTTGCACTGCATGACTGCTTCCATTGCCTGTATCCAGCAAGCCAAGTTCCCACTTTTGAGGCAGAACAGACTGCTCAGAGCAACTTTTTTGCATAGATCAGAAGGATCTGTCATGTTTTTGAAATAACATGGTCCATCATTTCATTGCTAGGCCACTCAGAAAGATACTTGTATGACATTTCCCACCACTGAAATGCACTTAATTAGTTGCTAAATTAGCTAAAGTAACTGCTAATAAGCAACTTTATTAGTTGCTGGTAGTTTCATCTATATTTATGTAGGATTTCCTTTAAAATTAGAAGATTTTAAAAAATAGAGAAAGCAAATACATTCACAGAGCTGTCCTGGTTTCTTAGTTTCCTTATTGGGATTTTTTCAGCTATTTACACTCCAGTCCGAGTAGCCCGTAACCTCACTTGTCTTCCTATGGCCTGTGCCATCTTGGGGAAGCAAAAATCAAACGTGTGTTTGACATTTCCCTAACCCAGTGGTTCCCAAACTGTGGGTTGGAACTCACTGGTTGGAACTGTGGAGTAGTGACCTGATTTTGGATGAGTCCCGAAAAGGTCAAGGAAAGATCAGATAAGTATCGCTTCAAGCCCTAAGGCTGTTGAGAAATTAGATTACTGTAGTTGCTAATTATTTAGCAAAAAGTTCAGCTCCTCTAGTTTGCAAGCATTGCAAAATATAGGGAAGCAAAATATAGGGTCTTCTGGCAAAATTTCTTAATTTTTTTAGTCTAATAAACCTAAGTGGTCCCAATAGAGTGCTATTTTTTAAAAATGGGGGTTTTAATATCATTCACATTGGCTCCTATGGGAAGAATAATTTTAATTTACACATTTTAAAAATATGCACTGATTTCTAAGTACATCACTCCCACTTAAACGGAAAGGTTCCTATATTTGAATGTGAAATGGCTCACTTTCCACTTCAGAACTTCAGTTCAATGAATTGTGATCATACAGTAGTATGATGAGAAACTCTGAGAGCTGTTTCCAGTTCAGAAATGCAAAAACATATGGTTTTGTTGTATGTAGTATGGTTGTACTCATAAGAACAAGAATGTTTCTGTAGATATGTATTGACCCAAAAATAAGTACTATAGCCTATTTTCACTTGCACATAACCATATGTTTTGTGCTGGTACAGCAGTAGACTTTGTGTGTGAGGGCACAATCCTAACCAATTTAAGCCAGCTTAACTCCCTGTCTCCCTATTCCAGTGGTGGTGTGGGGAGGCCAGCGCTGTGCACAAACCCCCACCCCAGGAGTGGTGCAGAAGTGCCTAGCGCAAATTTGTGACACCTCTAGGCCAGCATTGGACTTGTGCCGGCCTAACAGTGCTAAGATTGCAGCCTGAGACAGAATTTATATGTGAACTTGGTCCTAAGAGCAAACAGTGTCTGAAAAATAGCTCACCCATTCAAATATACTGCCACCTTGTGGCCTTTTTATATTGTACAGACTTTTTCTATAGGTGAGAATGTGCCATTCTGGAGTAACGCAATGTCTGTCATTCACATTTTCTCTGCCATTTATTTGTTGGAACCTGTTGATATAGGAAGGCTGGCATTATTAGTTTGGTTATTTCATAACTTACAAAACTGCATTCTTTCCACTTAATTAAGAACAATTAAGTGGATGTGCTTTTAGTAGCAGTCACTCAGCTGAAATTGGGCTGAACAAAACTTTCCCAGATGTAAAACATGATCAATTTCAGGAGTGTCTAGTGGTTAGTACAAATGTATATGTGATACTACAAAGGAGTGAAATACAGTGATGCCTCACGTAAAGAACGCCTCACGTAAAGTAAGTTTCACGTAACAAAAAAAAATTTCTCTAGGATTCTGCTTCACGTAAAGAAAGTGCTTCACGTAAAGAAAACATTCGTTGGCAGTTAGGGCAGACGCGCTGGCCAGCAACCTGTTTAAAAAGTGTCAGGGCTTCCTAGCGCACCTGCCCATAGTGAAAGCAACACTTCCATGCTGTTCCTCCTGTGGCCAGACATCCACTGGGCAGAGGGAGAGAACAGCAGTGGAGAAGAGGGAAGCAGCTCAGGGCCAGCCAGAAGGGAGCAGAGAGAGAGAGAGGCTCAGGATGAAGAGAAGGAGAAAGTGGGGAGACACTTGGAAAGTGTCTTGGATTACAGAAGAAATGTCTTTGATTGCAGCCTCCTACACATGTCTACCCAGAAGTCTACCTCATTGTGTTAAATGGGTCCTACTCCCAGGAAAGTGTCTTTAGGATTGCAGCCTAAGTAGACTTCATAGGATCATGCCCATTGAATGCATGTTTTGAATTCAATTACAGTGTTTTGTCATCATTTTTACATCCAGTTAATATTTTTATATAAATATTTTTGGAGTTGTGGAACCAATCATCTGCGTTTCCATTATTTCCTATGGGAAAATCCGCTTCACGTAAAGAAAGTTTCACGTAAAGGAACTGCCTCTGGAACAAATTAATTCTGTTACATGAGGTACCACTGTATTTATTAAAATGGGAGTGTTCCTTGTTTTGTATTAATGTGATGTTGTATTGATTCTGGTGTAGTAATGGTCAAAGAAAATAATCTACTTTTATGCTGTTTCTTGAAGGATCGAGTGACTTTCAGACGGATTATACTGAAAAACAATGCAAAGAAAAGGAAGACATATGAACTATTTATTGAATCAGTGCCGCTTCTTAAGTCACTGGAGGTAATTGCCTTTAAGTCACTGGAGGTAATTGCCTTTAAGGGAGGCAATCCGCAAATAATTGTTAAAATACCTGTAGGCCACTCTTCCTAATTCATTTATCTGTTAGACAGAATTGTTGTCTGCTGTTTGTCACAATGCTACAAGCCTTAAGCCTGTTGAGGGCAATGCTACCACTTGTTGAAATAACTCCCATGGTACAAGAAACATGGAAAGTGGTACAGTTTATCTTTTAAAAATATCTTTTAGACCTCACTGATGACTTACAACTCTTAAAACAAAATTTTAAAACTAGCAAACAAAATTTTAAAATAAACAACCCCAAAAAATAATTGCCACAAAACAGCAAGCAACAAAATGCATAGTAGTAAAAAAAGAGGAACAAGTGATCTCACAGAATTTGTGAGATCCAAATGAAACAAGAAGGTTTTCAGGTTTTGCTTGAAGATGGGCAGTGTCAAAGCCAGCAGAGTGGTCTGTCATTGCTTCCCCTGAATAGGCTGTTTCCACAACCATATCTATATTTTCACACAACCATATCTATATTTTATAGTGTGAAGTAGTATTCCCTATAAGGGGGTCCAGTTAGCAGGATGAGGCATCTGCTTGGCAGTGATATCAGATGTAGTCAGTTTCTGTCTCAGCCAAGGTTTGGAGTTGTGCAGCTACACACATCAGAAACAGTGATGCACTTTCCCTATCCAACTTCCTGGGATGGACGTTCAGCCGAGTCTATTTTAGTTGGATCACAAGTCTTGAAGCCATGCTGTAAGTAAGAGGTCACGATAACCAGTATCTTTCAGGAAAACCATTGTTTTCAGGAAAACCATTATCTCCTTGGTCACCTTATGCCCCAAATAAAGAACCGCTACTGACTGATGGTCAACCAGGCAGCAGGATTCAAAGAGGACTTTTCCTCAATAGCAATCATTCAGTACCCTCCCCGTGAATTGATACCTGTATATCCATCAAGTATAGGCTCTAAAATTAGATCTAGCTAATAGTGGGTCACATTTGGCAGTAGTCTCATCCCATGACATGTTCAAATTAGGTTACAAGAATGTGTACTTAAACTGAAACATATGCAAGTTGAAACATCCAGTTTTGGGCAAAATCAGTCCAAAAAATCAATACACTGCACTTGTCCAAAATAATCAATGCTGTTGTCTGTAATTTTCACAGCCAGTGTATTTATCCCACACCTTCATGTATCACCTTATTACAGAAATATTTAGGTAGTTATAGAAAGGATTAGGAATGTTAAAGCTCATTTTCTCCTTTTCTTGCAGACGTCGGAACGAATGAAGATAGTTGATGTGATCGGGGAGAAGACATATCAAGATGGTGAGCGTATCATTTCTCAGGTATACAGAAGATTTGTTGCAGCATAAGCCATCATAATGGATAGTTTACATCTGACCTTTTGTTGTGTTAGCCTGAACAGTTCTTCCCAATATCAACTAAGAATACCAGTAAATACCTATTTAAATTTTCATTTTAATATTCATTTCTGTATAAAAGCAAACAGAACAACAAACCTTGAATTTAAAAGAGGTCCACTGAGTAGATTTAACCTATATGAAAACAGCAGAAAGATGGTGATCTACCAATATAACTTGTTAGTGCACTGGAAATCAGGGTTGGGAACTTGACCTGGATGACACTGACTTGAGACAAGAAAATGTGCAGTTGTTGCTAAGTCAGCAACTTCTCTGTGTAAAACTCTGAAAACTCTATGCGCAAGACTCTGAAAAGCACTTGTATTAGGCATTTGTCCCTGTACCTGAAAACTTGAGTCCGCCTGTGCCTTGAATTACTTGAGAAAACTTGAGTTACTGCCAGTAAGCAGTAATTTGCTTACTGTTTTCATGGCTTGAAAACTTTGTGGAACCATCATTCAGGGCAGGTGAGCAGCAGTGAGTTCCAGCCATAAGGCAGATGAGGGTTAATCTTTACTTCTGCTGGAGGGGAGAGGCAGGAGTGGGCTTTTGCCCTTTTCTGATACAAAAAATTGATAAGAGAAGAACTGCTTTCTTCTTTTGCACACAGAAGGGAATACCTCTTTTATATCTGTTCCTGCTACGATGATAACATTTGTATAGAGCAGCGGTTCCTAAACTTACCTGGGTTATGATACCTATGCAGTCTTTCTTCCTCACTCATATATCATCTTAAAAGTATTTTTGCAATAATCCTTCAATGCAAATATCATCTACTCCAGTGTTTCTCAACCAGCAATACAGTAAAAATTGAAAGGAACTTACACTGAAAGCATGACAAGCAAACATTTCTAATAAATTTTGACTTGCAATACAAGCCAAAAAAATAGTCCCAGCATACCACTGGTTTCAGTGCACTGCCAGCATCTGTTCAGCCTCTTCAAGAGACTAGCCTATTCAGCCTCTTCAAATCCTATTAGGCAGTGGGGATCACTCCTATGTAAGGGGACAAAGGGACCTAGTCTTGCATGTTTACTCTAAAGTAAGCCCTATTATAATCAGTGGGGCTCACCCAAGTGTATGGGGGCAGTTTACAGCCTGATAGACTAAGTGCAGTTTAATTTGTTTTATTTTTCTTTATACTTTGTATTTTCTTAATGACTTTGTATTATATGACAGTTTTATAATCATTTTTATAGGGTCATTCCATATGAACTCAGCCAGTAGGTAGGTTCCATGGTGACTGATTCAGATTTGACTGAAAATAATTGGGTTGGTACTTCTACCCACCTTTGATATTTGCAAATGGCGTATTTTTCTGTGTACCCATCTTTGGATGCTAATATCTGAGAAGTTTTCTGGATGAATTTTGATATATAGAGGAAAATATACAATTTGCGAGCATCAAAAATGGGTATGACACCCTTGTTTTGAAGGGCCATAGCACACAAACCCTTTGGATTTTTCACCTAATGTTGGGCATGTGGCCATTATATATGTAGAAGTACCAACCCAATTATTTCCAGTCAAATCTGAGTCGGTGACCATGCAAGGTTTTTGAGACTTTGGTTGAATTCATATGGACTGACCCTATATGACTTTTTGGATGTGTAATGAATTGTCTGAATCGCCATTATTTCTTATGGAAAATTGCTTTGCTATACAAGCATTTTGGATTACAAGCATGCTCCCAGAACGAATTATGCTCATAAACCAAGGTATCATCATTACCGGTAGTAATGCATCATACTCACAGGACACTCAGACCTCTGCTGCCTGACAGCAAAACCAGTGATGCAATATGACAAGCAACAGTAGGAGCTCAGATTGGCTGACACAGTTCCAGTGTGCACTTGAAACATCTTATTAGTGTTTGTAGCATTGCATCTGATCTCCCAATCCAGAAGTAACTTGTGTTCACGTAATTGCAGTCACCGGTTATTTCCTGTGATACTTTTAAATGATAAATAATTGACATTGAAATCAATAGCATGGAACAATATGGCTTCGGAGTTTAAAAAGCAATGTCAAAGCTGATGCATCCTGTACTTTTTGTTCTCTAGAAGGGATACTACTCAAGGCACTCACATACATGAGTTGCATACTTAAGACACAAATAGAGTGTTCAAGTAAATTTGGATTGTATATTTCAAGAGACTCCATAATGAAGGTGATAATTGGATATCCATATCAATATTCAAAATTTTACATGAATTATTGTAGTGGGCAGTTTTGTTCTAATATCCCTAGCACAACATAGAAAATAAAAGTTCAGGTGTTGGCAACTTTCTATGGCATTATGACCGGAGGCCATGACAGTGAGTGGATGGTGGACCACTACATTGCAGTGCCACTTCAGGAATTCAATGATAAAATGCCCGAAAGCCCTTGAGGCAACTGCTGCACCCCCAACCCACACTGTCTGTTTGTTGCCCAACATAGCAGTAGTTTCAGAAATTTAAACATGTCTTGAGGAAAATTTTTCTTATCTTCACAGGGTGACAAAGCAGACAGCTTTTATATTGTAGAGTCCGGTGAAGTGAAGATTTTGATTAAAAGCAAGGTACGTTCAGATACACTAGTGATGAGAAATCCAATAAATAAATAAAATAATTATTGTTGGTAAGGGAGAATGTGGGGTAAAATTTGCAGTAAAGAAGAACAAGGGCATAGCTAGGCCCATAATCCACTTTTGCCCTTGCATCTGCCCAAGCTCATGATGACAGCAGTGTTTTTTGCTGAAATTAGGCCATTTGCTGATAGTCACAATGTACTCTTTCTGATCACCAATAACATTCTTATGTTTTCTAATGGAGGAATACTGGGGTGCTGTTAAATGATTTGTAATATCTTTAGTGTTGTGCCCCCATCACCACTGTTTGTGAATGAAATCTATCTTCTTGTTATGATGTTGTAGAGATGTTAAGTAATACTTGATTGAAATAGGCATCAAGATAAGTGATGGTTGTTCATTAGAATGCTTGACCTTCCAGAGCTCATCTTCAGCTTTTCCTCTCCAGGAGAACTTGGCAGGATTGTGCTATTGTACATATGTGTGTATTGTTTTGGTACAGACCATCAAAAATGGCTCTATAGCTTTCCTCTAGGCAGTTAACATCACAGAATGAAACATTACAGCCAATTTTATATTCAAATTAAAATCTTGTCTTTTATCACAAAAAATGTATAGCATCAGAAATTCAGTGCACACAATTCATAATTGGAAACCCCTCATTCTCCAAATTTATGTTGAAAAACTTGTTTTTAAAAGCTGGAAAGGGAGTCCAGTAGGGAGACTACCACAGAAAAGGGCCCTTTCTCTTGTAATTGTTAATCTGGCCTTGAATTACCATCAAACTGGAATCAGAATATCCTCTGGGTTTTGGTAAATGTCTGGGAAATTAGGTTCTGCATAGGAATTTGCTGATTAACAGAGTCACTTCATAGTGTTATGTTTCAATTACAGACTGTCACAGACAAGGACACGAACCAGGAGGTGGAGATTGCTCGATGTCAGAAAGGACAATATTTTGGAGAGCTTGCACTAGTTACCAACAAACCCAGAGCAGCCTCTGCCTATGCAGTTGGAGAGGTCAAATGTTTAGGTAAGAATTCTCTTTTTCTATTTTTGTTTGTACTCTTTGTTATGGTGGCACAGTAGTGAAGATGCCATGCCTGTCGACTGGCAAAGCAGGGGTTCAAGGCTCTGGTGCTAGAAAATGGAGTGAGCTCCCATCCATTGCCCAGCTCCTGCCAAAATAACAGTTTGAAAGCAAAGAAATGCAAGTAGATAAACAGGTACCATCACGGTGGGAAGGTAATGGCGTTCTGTGCGCGTTGGTGTATAATCAGGCCAACCACATGATCATGGATACATGCTTAGAAATGGGGATGAGCACTGCAATCTACAGTCAGTTATGACTAGCAATACAACCACTTGTCAGGTTCCAACAGGTTGGACTGATTTTTGGCAAAGGAAGAGGGTTCAGTTCAGAGCCAATTGAAGTTTTTAAATGATAGACACAGGGGGTATGTGATCAGAACAGGGGCTGAGTGCTAAAATCCCCTTACTTTCATAGTTTCATAAAACCCACCATAGTTTCACATTGCCCTGATGCCATTTTTTTAAAAGAAGGAAAAAGTCTAAAACACAAGTTAAAAATGCCATTTGCCCTTCTGAGTCTTCATTATCTGTTCAAAGATTGTGATTTGTAATAACTGTAATCTGAAACTTATTGACAATAATAGCAAACTTGTACTGTATAAATTGATTTTGCTTTTTCCTCATTCTGCTGTGTGTGGCACCCCTCCGCAAAGGGGCATCAGATACATTGCCCAGTGTTGCCCATTGATTATGGCAACACTAGATACAAGTGTGCAGTTACTAAAAAGGGCCTTTGTTTTTTGGAGTGGACCAACTGAATCATTTGGCACCACTTCTTGTTTTTTACTGTCTGCTCACCCACTTTGCCACCACATTCACTGGTGCAGTATCAGAGCTCCCAGATTTCTTGGTTTCCTGTGTTCTGTTAATGTGGGAAAGTCGGGGTTCATTCATGACTTCCATGTTTCTTTGTCTTTCTGTGCAGTTATGGATATCCAAGCATTTGAGAGACTACTTGGGCCCTGCATGGACATTATGAAGAGGAATATAACGCATTACGAGGAGCAGCTGGTGGCGTTGTTTGGTTCAAGCATGGACCTGACAAATCCAGGCAATTAGGCACAGAGTACCTTAGTGCCTTCTCAGTTCAAGACACAGAAAAAGCCTCCTGTTAGCAACAACACAGCACCACACAAATGAAAAAGGACACTACAGGACAGTGGCTGTTGGTGTTGTCTTGGGCATTTTTTAGAAACCTTCATAGGTCTCAGCACAGCTGGATAGGTCAAGTCTTGTTCTAGACCTCCGCTTTGCTGCTGAAATTTCATTATTAGACCTAGCTTACTGCTGAGTTTCTTGATCCTCCTTTCACTTTGCTTGATTCAGAATGGCATGTCTCTCCAACAATTCAAGTGCCTGATACAAAGATTTGGAGCCCTCTCTGTCTGTTGTTGTTGAAAAAAGAGAAAACTTCAGTGATTTGTGTGGCAGGTGGCTCTTCCTTCTCTCAGGGACAGCCATCTCCTTACATTATTCTCTTTTTGACGCTGTTTTTTCCCCTGGAGGAGTATCAAAATTATAATTAGGATGGAGTCCTTGGATTTGAAATAGCTGGAAATGTCAGAGGATGACAGTGGTGTTGGAACTAGTGAGTTTGATAGTACTAAGGTGATTTTGCCATCTGCTGGAGATGCAGGTGCCATAACTCTTAAAGCTGAAGGAGATGTACCCAGTCAATAATGCACAGAGAAGCAAAATGCTAAATTGTGAGCAGTATCTATTGGCAGGCCTTTGTATTTTAAAGGCTGTAGTGAATTTGAGTAAGGCCTTTGGATCCTTGAGTCACACAAACATTGCTGCAGTATTGTTCTCCAAAGGTTTTGCTGTCTTTTTCTTAATTTGGACTGATGGGTAGTCTGATAAGAAAAGCAGCAAGTGACCCAAATTCTTGATCATGAGCATTCTTTATACTCTTGGATTTCGCATGTCACTGCCTTGGGCAGAATCAATTTTAATGCTCTTTTTAAAAAAAAAATTAAAAGCTGATTTTTTTTCATAACTTAAACAAATATTTATGTCCTAAGGGGAGCTCCCTTTAGTTATAGTATTTTACAGTGTTCTTTAACATGATTAAGTGTATACTTTACAATTGCCAAGTCTATTTGCTAAATCTACTGAGACATTTTATCAACATTTTACTTGATTTTTTAAAAAAAAATCAAAATGAAAAAAATCTCATTACTCTGTGTGCAGTTGGTTTGTGGGTGAGCAGATCTCTTTGAGCTCAGATTCAGGGATTCAGTTAATGTCATTTCCCTAAAATATCGGCATTGCCAGCATTTTTGAAGGTGTTTCTATACCACTGCTTAAAGTATCAATTGAATTAAATTTTACCTTGACAATAATTAGACCTTAAAATGGTTCTCTTTCATATAATTAAAAAGAGCATTCTAAAGACATTGAACCAGTAGGTAGTAACTTCAAGAGCCCATTTCATCACTGTATTTCAGCATGTTATAAACATGTCTGTTTTGAAGAGATTTTTCAAAAAATGTGAATTTTTGCTTGCTAGAATAAGCAAACAAGTCTGTGGCTCTGCCATTTAAGCTTGAAAACTGCTGTTCTGAATTAATCCTCCTGGCAGGGCCACAGATAACCTGCAAGTCACTCCTACCCTTCATGCATCTTGCAGATTGCCATTTGTGTTCTTGCATTTGTAAACTAATTTGTACTTACTAATATGTTGATGAATCAGGGAATGATTCTGAAGTAGCTTGAAGATTAAAATTACAATGTTTTAGTCATAAAAGTCGTTGGCAAAGGTACTCAGACCTTGGTGGGTTGTATTCAGGGTTCTCCCCCCTCCCAAAACGTCCATTTCAACTGCTGTAGGGAAGAAGATTGCATCATTTTAAGATTGTACACCAAAGACACTATTTTAATTGTAGGATTCTCAGTTTGTGTTAACTTTATCCAGGCTGTAAATCTGATGGAGATTATGGTGTTTAAAAAAAGTCACTATGGAGCCTGTGTATGCTGAAAGCTATTTTTGAGTTTTCCTTAAACATGGCCAAGCTCCCATTGAATCAACCCATTCTATTCCACTGTTTCTCTTCATTTATGCAGTCCATGTTGCACATCCATTTGGACCCTGGATCCTTTTGTGCCTCTTCTTCGGATACTGACAAGTGCGGCTTTGTGGTATAAAGTTACACAAAACTGAATCTTTTCCACCTTCCTCTACTAGAATAGCTCTTGCCAGGGTTTTATTTCTGGAGAAGATCTAGAGAAAATCCCACACTAGAAAGAAAAGACCTAGTGATAGGAAAGGGAGGATTGTGCTGACCTGAAAGAGTATTGGGAGAGGCAGTGTTCACTGATACTGACCCACTAACCTCTGCAGAACAGTTTTCTCAATGTTTTTGGAAGTAGATAAGTCAGAGAGCTAAAATACAAATTCAAAATTGGACTAATATTTGTAAATCTGTGCAAAATTTTATTTTATCCATGTGCATCTTGTTGGTGAACTACTCATATGACTCACTGTCATGAGCTGTTTAATTCTACCCATACATTTTCAGCTAAGGCAGAATATTTTGTTCTGCTGGGTTTTCATGCAAGGCCAATTTGCGTTTGTGTGACTTGCCCATAGCCCTGGAAAGATATCAACATTACTTTTTAAAAATTGAGCCATTTGGGATTTCTCCGCGTAGATAATGATTTGGGTAATGTCGTTATATTAAATGATTTGTTGTGCAATATGTAGAACGAAAGCTAGTTAGAGTAATCATGTAAAGATGATTCTATTTAAACATCTTACAAATATTGTGTTTTTTCTGCTCTGTGTTACGGGGAAAAGAAATCTACTGTTCCTTCACATACCATCAGCGATGTCCAGCTTTAATAGGAACTCAGCAGCAAAGTGGATAAAAAGTAGTGTCTGTTGAGACTCTAAATGTCTTTTTTTAAACTTTGTGCTTGTCAATTTTGAAGCTCCAATGAGGAGCTCACCATGTCCTGGTGTTATATTTTTGTTAATGTCACACCACAGGTTTTCACAATGTATTTTTTTTAAAAACCCTGTCTTAAGCAAAACAAAAGAAAAAAGAATGTGCAGTTTTACACAGAAAGGACAGCCCCTTTGAATGTCATTTTTGTCAGTTAATTTTTGACACGTATTTGTAAACCTACCAAAAATACAACTTTTCTGGGTTTTTGCCACTCCAGTTATCTTTTCTTGTTGTTCTTGTTGTTGTTGTTGGGAGTACCACTAATCAAGTGGGGGCGGGGATATTTCAGTCTTGCCAACCACGTTTAACCTTCATTAAAGGTCGCCTTCTCTGTGGTTTCTCCCTGTACAGGCAATAGGGCTATGCATCAACCTTGATCACCCAGGAGAAAGAATGTCCTGATCTCTTAGGAGCCTGACACAAATTTGCTGACCTTGGCTAAAGCTTCAACATGTATTAAAATGCTTTCTTCCAAGTAAACTTTAGTTGTGCATTAAGATGCTACCTCAAGGCTCCAAGTGCTTTAAATGTGTCTTGCCTATTAGAGCTCCACAAATTGGGTTGGAGAAATTGTGCTGTTTTTTTTAAGTATGTAGATTTTTTTTTTAAAGATTCATTGCGCTTCCTTTTAACTCATTTTTACAGCTAATGCTTGATTTTTCCAAAAAGGGGTGTGAAGATTTTTAGATGGATCAGTTCTTGCACCATAACATTGCCCTTGATTGGCCCATCATTGGCATGGAACATATGCCATTTAAGATGCTGATCTTGGTCTGATCCTGGGGTTTGACTGCAGTTCCAACCAATAAAAACTGACATGCCATGCCCAGCCTTCCAGATCACATTCTTGTGTGTTTGGGAATGTACTTTTCAAACTTGCTCAAAATGTAACCGTTTTCTGTGCTTACAGACTAGAAGGGGCAATTCAAATTATGTGATACTTAACAGATGAGAAAAGTGAAAAGTCATATTTATGACACAACACAACAAACGTGTGCCATGTTTGTCTTCTTGCCCAAGGACCCCGGGGATTATCGATGCTGCAAGTGCAAACTGGTTCCACTGTTGGAGGAGAAGGTGGCAGCATTGGAGGGTGAAGTTACCACCCTTTGTCAAATTAAGTCATCTGAGGAGTTCCTCGATGCAACACACATGGAACTTCTCCAGAGGGATGACACCAGCAGGAACCCCAGCAACGATGTCTCTTCGTGGAGACACGTGACAGTCAGGAGAAAAAAGGGCAGGAGCAGTCGAGAACCACTGGAGCTTTACAACCGTTTCCAGAGTCTCTCAGATTCCACCATGCTGTCAAAAGTTCCTCTTGCTAGCACACCTACATCGGATCCTGGCATTGCCCATGCTGGCATGCCTACAGATCCCCCTCATAGACAGCAGCCAAAACCAGTTAGTGTGGGGGAATCTCAACACAGAAGGAGAACACGGAGGAGGGTGGTGGTGATTGGAGATTCTCTCCTGAGGGGCATGGAAGCTGTTTGCCGACCAGACCTGTTTTCCCGTGAGGTGTGCTGCCTCCCTGGTGCCAGGATACGGGATATCACGGAGAGGCTACCGAGGATGATCACCCCTGCTGATCGCCACCTGTTCTTACTCATCCACGTAGGAACAAACGATACTGCTCGGGAAACTTTCCAAAAGATAGTTGGGGATTATGAAGCTCTGGGGAGGAAGATTAAGGGTCTGGGGGATACCCAAGTGGTATTCTCATCCATCCTCCCAGTAATCGGCAAAGGTCCTCAGAGAGAGGGCAAGATTTTCCAGGTCAATAACTGGCTTTGAAAATGGTGTCATCGAGAAGGATTTGGATTCTGGGATCACAGGATGAACTTCCTCGAGGAAGGACTCCTAGCAAAGGATGGACTACATCTTACGGGTTGGGGGAAGAGTGTCTTCAGACGGGAGATGGCCAACCTTATCAGGAGGGTTTTAAACTAAATAAGAAGGGGGTGGGTTACGTCCAAAGGGAACCTAGGAATAAGGAAAATGCTCTGGATGGAAATTGCCAGGGCATGGCTTTAAGTCAAAAATCTTTAGAGGGGCCTGGCCTTACAAAAAAGGAGGGAAATGCATTGAGTTGCAACCTTCAGGGCTTACGGTGCATTTACACAAATGCACAGAGCCTGGGAAATAAACAAGATGAGCTGGAACTTTTAGCAAGTGAAGGGAAATTTGATTTGATAGGAATAACTGAAACTTGGTGGGACGACTCCCATGACTGGAACACACAATTGGAAGGCTATCAGCTGTTCCGGAGGAACAGAAGTGGCAAAAGGGGAGGCGGAGTAGCATTATATGTCAAGAACGTATATACCTGCTCTGAAATCCAGGAAACTGGTTCGGATATCCCTGTGGAGTGTGTTTGGGTAAAGGTTAGGGGGAAAAACAAGAAACAAAGCATTGTGGTAGGCATCTACTATAGACCGCCAGGCCAAGGAGAAGGAGTAGACGATGTCTTCTTGGAGCAACTGGCAGGTGTTACAAGGAAATATGAGGTAGTAGTAATGGGGGACTTTAACTATCCAGATGTTTGCTGGGAGACAAACTCAGCCAAACATGGAAGCTTCAGTAGATTCCTGATGGGCCTGGAAGATAACTTCATGGTCCAAAAGGTGGAGGAAGCAACAAGGGGAGGGGCCATCCTTGACCTGATCATAACTAATTGTGATGAACTGATTGACCGGGTCAATGTGGCAGGAACTTTAGGGGAAAGTGATCATGAGCTGCTGGAATTTAGAATAATGTGGGAAATAAAAAGTGCAGAGTGAAACGTATACATTGGATTTCAGGAAAGCTGATTTCAACAGGCTTACAGGAGTCATAGGCGGAATCCCATGGATTGATGATCTAATGGGGAAAGGGGCCCAAGATGGGTGGGAGCTCCTTAAGAGGCAGCTTCTACAAGCACAGTCAGAAACAATTCCCATGAAAAAGAAAGGGAAAAAACCAGGTTGGCTCCACAAGCAACTTGGGGATCAGCTGAAGTTAAAGAGAAGTATAGGGAGTGGAAGACTGGAAAGATCACCAGGGAGGAGTACAGGCAGATAGCCCGATCTTGTAGGGAGGGGGTCAGGAATGCTAAAGCTCAGTATGAGCTGAGGCTGGCCAGGGGAGTCAAAGATAACAAAAAGAGCTTCTTTAGATATGCCCAAAGGAACAGGAGGAGAGACGAGGGGGTGGAGCTGCTCCTGGACAAAGATGGACAACAGGTGTCTGGAAACCAGCAGAAGGCGGAGCTGCTCAACTCCTACTTTGCGTCCGTCTATTCTCGGAAGGAGGGCTTTGCAAATGGGGGAGCGGGATCATTGGCTGATCCAGGGATGTGCTTGCATCCCCAGAGAGGTAATGAAAACATGGATGGTGCAGAAGAGCAGATTAAGATTGACAGAGAACTGGTTCGTAACCACTTAACTGGCCTAAATGAATTCAAGTCATTTGGACCAGATGAGCTGCATCCTCGAGTTCTTAAGGAACTCGCAGATGTCCTTGCAGAGCCTTGCAGAGCATCTTTGAGAAATCCTTGAGGAGTGGAGAAGTGCCACTGGACTGGAAGAGGGCGAATGTAGTCCCAATCTTTAAGAAGGGGAAAAAAGAAGACCCGGGAAATTATAGACCAGTCAGTTTGTCTTCAATCCTGGGGAAGATATTAGAACAAATCATAAAACACACAATTTGTGCACATCAAGACAAGTACTTGGTGATCAAAACAACCAGCATGGATTTACCAAGAATAAATCTTGCCAGACCAATCTGATCTCCTTTTTTGATCGGGTTACGAGCTTACTGGACAGTGGCAATGCTGTGGATGTCATTTATCTTGACTTCAGCAAAGCATTTGACAAAGTCCCACATGACATTTTAATTAGGAAGTTGGAAAAATATGGGCTAGAGGGGAAATTGTTAGATGGATCTGCAACTGGCTCGATGGCCGCACTCAAAAGGTTTTAGTAAATGGTTCTGTGTCAACTTGGAGGTAGGTTTCAAGTGGGGTACCCCAAGGCTCTGTCTTGGGAACGGTTCTCTTTAACATTTTCATTAATGACTTAGAGGAAGGGATACGGGGGAGCCTGATCAAATTTGTGGATGACACCAAGCTGGGAGGAGTAGCAAACACATCAGAAGACAGGAGAAACCTCCAGGAGGATCTGGATAAACTGGAATCCTGGGCTGTAACAGAATGAATTTCAACAGGGAGAAGTGCAAAGTTCTGCACTTGGGCAATAAAAACCAAAAATACAGGTATAAAATGGGGGATACTTGGCTTGGCAGCACAACATGTGAGCGGGATCTTGGAGTCGCCGTGGATCACAAGCTGAACATGAGTCAGCAGTGTGATGTGTCTGCAAAGAAGGCAAATGCCATTTTAGGCTGCATTAAGAGGACTGTAGCTTCCAAGTCGCGAGAACTTATAGTTCCTCTTTATTCTGCATTGGTCAGACCTCACCTTGAGTACTGTGTTCAGGGCACCTCACTTGAAGAAAGATGCAGCCAAGCTGGAGCAAGTCCAGAGGAGAGCGACAAGAATGATCAGTGGGATGGAAGGGAAACCCTACGAGGAAAGGTTGGGGGAACTTGGGATGTTCAGCCTGGAGAAGAGGAGGCTGAGAGGAGATACGATTGCCCTCTTCAGATACCTGAAGGGCTGTCATAGGGAGGAAGGGGCTCATTTGTTCATAGCTGCTTCTGAAAGCAGAACTAGAACCAATGGGTACAAACTGCAAGAGAGGAGATTCCGGTTGGATATCTGGGAAAAATTCCTGACGGTGAGGGCGGTTCGGCAGTGGAACAGATTGCCAAGGGAGGTGGTGGACTCTTCCTCACTGGGGATCTTCAAGCAGAGGCTCGACGAGCACCTGTTGGGGATGCTCTAGGGGGATTTCCTGCTGCAGGCAGGGGGTTGGACTAGATGACCTACTAGGTCCCTTCCAACTCTATGATTCTATGATTCTTCCTTGAAAATTCCAAATGTACCTTTTCCAGAAAATTGAGAAATATTTAGAACTCAGGTGGAAAATACTGACTTGTATTACAAACCACTTGTTTTTTTGGAAGCTGACATGTGGGAAAGAAGATTCTACAAATTTTTGTAAATGTATAGTCTTAGCTTTAAGTTTTGAACTTTCTCAGAGAAGATTAGAAACAGATAGATTGGAAATGGAGGAGCTTTAAGTTTTGAAAAACGCAGTTCCTCACGGTTGCCTGTACATGTTTTCCTGTCTGAACAGTTGTTCCCAATCATGTGCCTGTCCACAGCTTCCTCTCTTCCAAAAGTGTTTCTCAGAGGAAGCCTATCTCCAAATACATTTTGGAATAAATGGTATGGTAATCGATGCCTGCCAGATGTGTGTGTGGAGAATTTTAATTTAGGGTTACAGATTGTTGAATTCAAGGGGAATGACAGAACATCTTTGAAAATCATGATCGCTGTCTTATAATTATCCCATCAAAGCCAAAGAGAAGTAACCTAATGTGAAGATTCCCACAAAGGCTTTAGATGTATTGCAGAGTATGCAGGCCCCAGATAAAGGAACATTGAAATGTTTAAAACAAACTGCTAGAAAGCTGAACTCATAAGGGCTGTCATGGCACTTCATTCCAGTTGGACATCTTGACCTGTTGTCACTGACATCTGAAGTTTAAATGAAACGAAGTTCTACGTACAGAAGTATTATGTTGTACAGTAATTAAACTTCATAGAGCTGAAACTTCATAGGATCACGGAGCAAGCTGTGTTAGGTAACTGAAACTTCAATTATGGCAACATGGGAAATATGTTTCTACATCAGAAAGTTATTCCTGCCAGTGTTGCTCCAGGTAAGGCAACTCTTCGTCATCCTTAGACTGAGACTGCATGCTTTTGCAAGATTTCTCACTTGCATTCCTTTTCCCCAGCAGGAAATATCAGGTAACACAGTACTGTACAATACATATCAATACATGAACTTGAACTTCAGGCACTCATCTGATTGTCTTGAGGCCTGGAACAACTGCAACAAGAGACATTGATATTATGTCTCTTGTTGTATAACAAGAGGGAATACATATTCCCTCTTTTTATAATTGTATAATATCTTTTTATTATTTTTATAATTTATACACTATATAAAAATATAATTTTTATATATTGTATAATATCAAGATGCTGTTGTATAACAGCAGCTTGATATTATGCGTGGGGTGCAGCCACAATGCTTTCCCTCTCTTTCTCCATGTCATACTCATAATGTTGATTTGGAAACCCTACAGTCCACTTCTCTATCCTTATGGGAGCTCCTTGGGGCAACCTTGCTCCTAACAGGGCTATCAGATGAGTTTGCAGAGCAGATCCATTTGGAAGGAGGTGTTAAAATGCATTGCAAAACTGGGCCTGCATGTTTGAAAGGAGTGCTAGCCCATCAAAAAAACATGGCAGAACATAGCTCCAGCTCATTAGCCTTTTAATTAATAATATTTATACTACTGTGCTACAGCAATTCCTCTCAGAAGTTGTTGAAACATTTCCTTGATATTCCCTTCAAAAAAAGTATTGCTAGAACATCCTTCCCTTGGAGGCTAAGTGTTCTCTACCAAATCTCTTGCAGGGCCAGACTCCTTGAGTGGCTGCAGTAAAAGGGAAATCTTTGATTGTATGGAGTGTATTTAACAATAGTTGCAATTCTGTTGTGGTGATACCATGTAGCAGATCCCCATGTAGTGATCCCCACGTCTTGATCACTTCTGGGATTGGGGGGAATTGTAAGCAGTACAGAGCCTTTTTTCTATTTGTGGATGTAAAGATACACTGTAATAGGAATGAAGTAGGTATCAGCAGGAAAGACCCAGGAGATGACGATGCAAGCAAGAGATTTCTTTATTCAGAGCTCTGGACTCAGCCAGACAGAGTTTTCTATCTTACAAAAAGACTGAGTGCTTTGTCCAAATTGACTAGACCTTTTATAGCACAACTGTTTCTCTACATAATAAGATGATTCTGTTCATAACAAGAGGATTTATACAATCAAAGATTTTATCTTCAGTGGCTTCCTGAGCTGAGATGGAAAAATGTGTGGCAAGACATGACATTACACATCAGTACAATGAAGCAATCAAGCACGTGTATTCTGACATTGGTTGATCCATCTGAGTTTCCTTTCCCACAGGAAGAAGAATTAAAATTTTATTTTAATTTTATAATTTTGGGCTTCTTTATTATTGTCACAGGGTCAGGTGAAGACCAAGAGAGTTTCCTGTCTTAGCTTTGGCTGGCTTTACAAGCCTTAGGTGGCTAATCACTGATAACCATCAAACCCCTGGGAAAGGAGAAGGGGCATTGTGATGTTATCATCTCCTCTCCGGGGAGCCTGTGAATGTTGATTGGAAGCATCTGTCAGGGAATGTGTGTCTGCAGCCGTTGCCCAATGCTTGGCTGCGTGTCCTTTACTATAGGCAGCCCACAGAATGATTTCAAAGGTATCAAATAATTTCAATAATTCTAATAATAATTCTAATAAATTCTGACAGCTGGTTTTGTCTACCATAACACAATGTTCCAGGCAGCCAGATTTCACGAATTCATCTGTCCCATTTCATCACTTTTTCCCAGGCTGATAAAACAAGAAATATAACTCTGTTAGTCCTTCTTTATGTGTTTGCGTATGTGCTTTTTCATGGGACTCCCTCCCCCCTTTAAATATAGGGTCAGATAAGCAGCTTCATTGAAGTGAAACCATTTGTACATAAATCCCATTGTGGTCCTGATAGCTGGGTTGATTGCAATGCATTTGTTTTTAGTTCTAGAAAAAGATAGTAATGGGTGGGTACATGCACCATGGATGGAAAGAGTTTCTCATCTCCTTTTTCTTCTCTTCCCCCCACTCCCCAGTCTCTGGCATCATTTGGTTTGATAGATTCCTTGAGATTGTAGCAAATGCCTGCATCATGTATAATCCTTTCGATGCCAGTTCAATTTGGAGGGCTCCCTATATAAGCTTCTATAATAAATCTCTGAGTTTCTATCCTTGTGCCATCTGCCCTTTTCCAAGCTTGCCTGTGAAATTGGACGCCCTGGAGGAATTGCTATGCTAGGTAACATAATTTAGGTGGTGATACTGTGTAGAAAGAAAGCTTTGGTTCACACGAAACAAGAAAAGATATCGACCTGTCTCCTCCTTCTTGAAGATCTGTTTTTGATCCTTGCCCAACATAGGTACTCTGTGTCGGTGGCCTAAACAGTTCATTTGCAATAAAAAGAAGAAATATATTAAGTTTGTGTATTAGAGAAGAACCTGGAATGGTTAAAACAAAGTGTCTATGCAGCCTGTGGGCTGTGGGTGGCGCAAGTGGCTAAGAAACTGTGCCTGTTAACCAGCAGGCCAGGGTCCGAGACTCGGATCGGCCCCACAAGATAGGGTGAGTTCTTGTCCTTAGACCAGCTCTGCAATGCCAGCTGGATCCAATTGTATTGGATCTGCCTTTCCATTGGACTAATTCAGTGGCATGGAGAGGGGGGATTTGCTGCTTGGGTAACAGCCTATCCTCCATAACAATCCAACCCAGGCTTTCGTGCTTCGCATGCAGCGTATGCAGTGCTGAGCACGATACCATAGTCTTTCAAGACTGACGGAGGCCTGCTATGCAGGCTGATCATATCTGCACCTCGTTCTCAATTCC
This sequence comes from Cryptoblepharus egeriae, assembly GCA_030015325.1. Taxonomy (NCBI): domain Eukaryota; kingdom Metazoa; phylum Chordata; class Lepidosauria; order Squamata; family Scincidae; genus Cryptoblepharus; species Cryptoblepharus egeriae. Next base: position 19,337,611 of record JAREYC010000002.1, read on the forward strand.
TCTTTTGAGGAAAGATCTCATTGACATATCTGGGGGAGTCCCAGCAAAATTTGAGCTAATGTGTGTGTGGTCCTGCTAAGAGCTAATTTTTTGAGCTCAGATAAAGACCCGCTGCAGTTGATGTGGTAGAAATACAGTTCAGGAATAGTATATACCATGAGTTACATTTGGTAAGTGATTGCATTAAAAGGAGACTGCTGCATGTTAATCTGAGCTAGGTTTGGACCCTCCACATTGCAGCTAGAGAATAATACTAACCCTACAATCCAGAGTAACTACGGGAGCATGTAAGAGACATTACGTGTACCCATAGTTACTGCACCATCTAGTGAAAACCTATGGGAAATTCATATTGCAATCCAGAGCAAATTGTTCTTACACCGGAGCAAGGACTCCCCGTAGTTATTCTGGATTGCGCCCTAAGTCCAAGTAGGGAAGCCATCTCTTTGGCCCAAGAGGATTTTTCCTACTACATGGAAAACATCACTTTGTAACATTCAGGCTATACACCTATGGAAAGATGGTCCGAGTAAAAGAAATATCTGCACATTTACTGGTATAGGAACAATGATTTTGAGCCTGAAGTAGGAAAGCACAGAGATGTGACCATTAATAATGTGATGTGTTTCTCACACTTCTCAGTACTCTTGCAAACAGCCTTGAAAAGAGGGTCATTAGTACTGCTACTATGGATATTAATATTGCTAATGGAGCATAGAAGCAGAAGGGGGCCTTTAAGCCTAACTTATTAAAACATATGAAAACATGAAAACTTATGAAAACATGGCAGAAGGAAGACAAATTTCAGGTTTCTGGGTTCATCTGACTTAGCAGCTACACCAGTTTTGTGCCACCTGTTTATGTCATAGCTGGCCATTTCTTCAAATTGGTTTTTTCCTTGTTTACATTTTTAAAATGATTACTGTATATCTTAATTTCATATTTTGGAACATTTGACTAATTAGAGAAAGACTTTTGTTGTTGCCAAGTAATTTAAATAGCTAAACTTACCTGCCTTCACTGTCTCTCCTAGACCAAAAGAGAAGTAGAAGGTTAGTGAATTCCTTCTCGCAGTTTCATATTGACTTAGAAATAATTTCATCAGTGCTATTTACAAATGTGTGCCAGAGCCAAAATGTACACAAAAGACATTTTCCACAAGGTTCAATTGGTTCAATCCATTAAGTTCCATTTAACTGAATGACAACACAAATTTTCTCCCATTTTAAGTGGTATCTTACCTGTTCTCATATTCCACAGGTTCTGGAAAGTAAAATGTTACATAATGTGAAGGGTGGTAAAGTTGAATGAAAACCATTGCGTAGCTCATAGCGATCCTAATATTAGAAAGAAAACAGCCATACACTAGATCAGTATTCTAGCTGAGTACTGTGTTGGCATTTTGTGCCCTAGTTGGCAGTGCCACATTTTGAAGCTGGGGGCCTTGTGAATGCCCAGCCCAGCTCAGCTCATCAGGTGGCTCAAACATGTTGGAGCCACCATGTACATGTACGTGACTGTGCATACCAACAGTCAGGAACAGGTTGGATTATTTTGCACATGTTCTGAAACTTCTGTTTCCATTTTGATATCTCAGAACATCACTATTCAGTGTATTGCACATTTGGACTTGTAATTCAACTCTTAAATTTTGAGTGGATGTATCTTGTTCATGTTCCACACATTTCTCATCGTCCTTTAGAGCATTGCATAGAAATTGTACGTCTGAGAAATTAAATCTGCATCTACACTGCATCTACATACCTGTTTGGATCTGTAGGAATTATAAGCACAGTTTACTTTTTGTGCTTTACATCCCTTCCCAGAAAATGAGATTTTGGACTGTTACACTATCTGAATAAAGTTTGTAAGAGTCACTTCTTGTCTCCCAACATAACTGCTTTTACAAGTTGTTTTGCACCTTCCACCCATTTTTGTTTTTGTTTTTCTGGCTTCCTGGGGTAATGATGGGTGGTGACACCCATACCTGCAGATAACTCTGGTTTTTATTATTTTTCTCTCTTCCTTTCTTGTCAACAACACTACCATTCCCTTAGCTGCTGCTGTTTCTCCATGCCCTCTTGTTTCTCAACTCACCTGGATCACTGGAAGCCCCACACCCCATGCTTGTCCTGGAAGTCTCATCTACTCCAAGGCATTCCAAAGTCTGACAGGATGGCTTTTATAGTGTTATTACTGATGTGTAAGTTTTCAAAACAGATTATCAAGGCTTATGGGTTTATTGTTGTAGCTGTAAAAGGGAGAGTAGAGGAAAAAAAGATGGATTGTCTTTGCCACTGAAAGGATTATCTAAGTAATTCTCATTATCCTAATGCAGTAGTTCACATCAGTTGTTTGGAGCCCCTGTTTGACGGTAGAATTCAATATATAAGTATACTTTGAAACAGCATTAAGGTAAACATTTAGGACAATGGAGGGAAACTTGGAATGAATGGAGAAAACACTTAAACTTCATTTATAATATCCTTTTGTGTAAAGATACTTGGAAAAATTAAATTCTGCAACATGGTAATCCAAATCAAGGAACAAGAGAAGCCAATGTGTGGCTGGCATAAAAGAAACGGTAATGGTGTCCGTTCCCCCCACAAGTTGCTCTGCTAGTTGTGACTGACATTAAGGTATGTGCTCATCTCCTGTTTTTAGAGCCAATGTTGTCCAAAGACACCTGTGAGGACATGAGATCTTTGTTACCTTCCCACCATGGTGGTACCTATTTATCTACTTGCATTTGCATGCTTTTGAAGTGCTAAGGACAGGAGTTCACTCTGTCTTGCAGTACTCGGGACTTGACCTGCTGATCTTCAGACTTGACCTGCTGATCTTCAGATTGACAGGCACAGCGCCTTTAACAACTAAGCCAACCGCAGCATAAAGGATAACATTGATATCAAGGATGCCAATTAAACTTCCATATTTTAATTGTACATAACTCTAGTTCCACTAATAGGGAACAGAGCCATGGAAGACCATCCATGACAACTGGAAATCAGTCCTAAGAGGAGTTTCTTCCACACCATCTTCCAACAAAGAATCTTGGCTTTCACATTTGTTCCTCAAAGCTTCCATGTGCTTGTGGACACTGCAGCACTGAGCACCACTCCTTCATTTAAAAATTTGAATCTGCCTGCCAGGGAATAATCCACCCTGGGTATTTCATCTTCTCTGTAAACTGCTTTGGGTACCTTTTGTTGAAAAATGATATATAAAAACCCTGCATTCCAGCTTCCACCTGCCTTCAGAATTTAAATTTTGTCAAGTTTGAAGAAGCCCCATAAAATAACAGGTGGAGTTTCCTGGTAGCTCCCATGTTCTTGTATAGGGCTGTCGTGGAACATGTCTAGTACCTGAAGAAGGTAGTCACAATATATAAAATGAGAGATCTGTATTTTGTCAAATTTCACATCCCAGCTTTCCACCTTTATTCCTTGCTTTGTCTTCAGAGGGGTTCACATGCGATCAGGTCTCTTAACCACTTAACTGTGTTTGCCACAGTAGTAGTAGTAGTAGTAGTAGTAGTAGTAGTAGTAGTAGTAGTAGTAGTAGTAGAGCAATTGTATCTTCATCTTTGGGAGTTATGAGTGACCTGGGGCAGTGGACAGCAAAGAAAGGACAGGGGAAGAGGAGCAGTAATGATGTTACTTCCAATTCTTTGTCATTTAAGGACATGGCATCACTTCTGGGGGTCCCAGGATGCTTGAGACCCAATGCTGTATTGTACCCAGTGCTGAGACTGGAACCAAATTACAATGAGGTGGTTTAACCCTTTGCTCCTTCTAAATTTATACAATAGATAGAAGGAATAGAAAAGGAACATCTCACTACTGCTGCCGCTGCAAAACTGGCTAGGATCCTCCTGGAAATAGAAACAAAACCTCTTTAAAGCCTCGATTCTGGTTTGGCAGAAGTGATGGGATGATCATCCAAAAGCTCTCCATGCAGCTTTGTCAAGGTCACCACTCTTGATCTTGAACAGACAACCTTCAAATGATTATCTTTGGCCTCTAGATCTTATTAATAAACATAAAAGTCCTATTCATGCAGTCTGGATATCATAGCTATTTTGGTGCTAAACAAGCATTCTGAGAGACAGTTCCAGGAGCTGGGGGGCAATAAAGGGAACAGACCACAATTTGGGAAGCAGCAAGCGAAAGGAAATAGAGATATAGTTATCCATAAAGGGATAAGGGCTGTGGGTGGCGCAAGTGGTTAAGGCGCTGTGCCTGTTAACCAGAAGGCCAGGGTTTGAGACCCGAGTCGGCCTCACAAGACAGGGTGAGCTCCTGTCCTTAGCCCAGCTCTGCGACGCCAGCTGGATCCAATTGTATTGGCTCTGCCTTTCCATTGGACTAATTCAGTGGCGTGGAGATTTGCTGCTTGGGGAACAGCCTATCCTCCATAACAATCCAACCCAGGCTTTCATGCTTCGCACGCAGCATATGCAGCGCCAAACACAATACCATAGTCTTTCAAGTCTGACGGAGGCCTGCTGTTTTATCCATAAAGGGACAAAGATAGCCCAATCCTAACCTGTATCTTGCTGTTAGTATTGCTCTGCTTTGTGGACTCAGATCATATGTGCTTCATCTATACTATGTGACCTCTCCTGTACCAGGGGATTCAAAGACACCTGCCAGTGCTCCTGGTGGGAGGGAGGGATTGGATTGAATAGAATGGGGAAGAGCAGAACAGGGAGATTTGCTGCTTGGGTGACAACCTATCCTACATAACAATCTAACCCAGGCTTTCGTGCTTCTCATGCAGCGTATGCAGCGCTGAGCATGATACCATAGTCTCTCAAGACTGATGGAGGCCTGCTTTAATGGTAGGAGGAGGGCCCATTAGATGCAGGAAGCAGGCAGGATAGGCAATGGCACATCTATTGACCATTTGTGGCACACCTAAGTGCTTAGGCACAGTGGTTTAAGATTGCTGTACTTCCAGTTGAGACAGGGTGACCACATTTATTTATATATTTGTAGGATTTATATCCCACCTTTCTCCATGGAAGGGGACTCAAGGCAGTTAAAACATAACTTAAAACACATCATATATTTAAAAACAGGACATGCCCCACCCTAAAATGTAGGACATCCAAGGAAAATGAAGGATATGACAAAATAAAAACTAAAAATACTCATGAATATTGCTTTCATGTGTCACAAAAGTGCACACAGAAGAGTTAGTTCTGCCCCATTTATAGTGGGTGGGTTAGGCCAGTGCACAACATATCCCAACATCCCCACACTATCTCAGGAAGATATGCCAGGTGAGTTAGGCCAGGCTAAATACTTTAGAATTGTGCCCAATATTACACATTAAAATTAAAGCCATACATACTAGCATGTATTATAACATACTAGCAAAGTGTACCCGCATTGTGGCAGTAAAATTCCCCCAATAAATCCTCCCATGTGCACCACCCTCCCATGGGCAATGCCCCATGTGCATCACCCTCCTATGCGCATCAGCGCCCCATGGGCAACCTCTCCATGCACATCAACCCTCAATGCACAACCTCCCCATGCACATCAACCCCCCAATGTGCACCCTCCCTCCAGTGCACCCTCCTGTTCAGTGCACCAAATTGGCAGGATGTTGATCAGTCAGTCTTCCATGTTAAGTATAGGACAAAAACAGGTTGCACCTCTTTTCATCCCCTAAGGGCTTAAATTTCTCAGGATCGGTTCTCAGTGTGTGTTGATGTCACAGAAGGAACACCCTCCCCAAATTTCATGCTTCTCAGTCCAGTGTTTGGGGCAGAACATCCCTCAGTCAGGAATTCTTCAGTGCAAAGTATAGGGAAGAAAACACATTGTACCCCCTTTCACCCCCTTCTGGTTGGAATTTCCAAAACCCGGTTATTAGTGGGTGCCTCCATCACGGAGGGAACACTCTCCCAAAATTTCACACTTCTAGGCCTGGCGGTTTTGGCTGGGCGTTGATGAGTCAGAGAGTGAATCAGTCAGTAACTTTTTGAAGTCGAAGAGGGGAGAAGTCTCAGGTGAGTCAGATGTAGGTAATGAAAGGTGGGCTCCTATCTGCAGGAGTATGTAAGTGATCCTTTCTAAGTGCGTTAATGGATACACTGTATTGGGTTTAAACTGTAAATTTGGCGTAATAATATAAAAATCTTTTCCTCTTACTATGATTAAATTAAAACTAATATCTCCTAATGCCAAGGATTTAACCCTCCCCAAAGTGCAATAGAAGAAGGAGCATCTCTGTTACAAAAAGAAAGGCCAGCTTGCAAATCTCTTATAAGAAAATATCCAGTTTAATCCTGAGAGTGGATTACTGGCAAGTAGTTGGGTTTGATGAATTCCTTTTCTTTCATTAAAATCACCTTTTGGTACATGCATGCTCTCCACGTGGGCAAATTGAGACGGGGGGGATGTGGAAGGGAGGGTAGGGTAGAAGAACAGCAGAATGGAGGGGGAAAACCCATGGAAGATCCCAATTTTGGATTTTCAGTCAACCCTCCACATATAATTGCACACAATGGTAGAACAAGCCTTAACTCTTCCTCTCAAAAAATTGGAAAGATACTTTTTCGATGTCACCATTGAGGAGTCCAGGCGGAGTCTTTACAACAACATGAGCAAGACCAGCGTTCCAACACAAATCATCTGGGGAAAGCAAGACTGGGTAAGTTACTGATCTATATTTTTATAGTTATAAGAACAGAGTAAAAACATGAACACCATTGAATAAATAGAAGTTACTGTACAGGTTTCAGCCTCGGTATCCACTAATTTGATTTAACATTAGAACCATGATCCACCTTTAAATGACTTGCAACAATCAAAACATACATAAAGCACCAATCCCATTTCTTACCTTTGTGATATTGAATAGTTATAATTTCATTTTGCTGGACCAGTGATGAGCTAAATCTGCCTCAATTCCCTCTTTGATGCAATGGTTAAAGGTACAGGCACTCTGTCCTCCATTCTGATTCTAGGCCCATCATTTCACAATCATTGAACACTTGCTAAGCTTCCTATCTGGAATTTCCTCCATAACAGTTTCTTAGAGCACAATCCTAACCATGTCTACTCAAAAGTAAGCTCCATTGTGTTCAGTGGGTCTTACTCCCAGGAAAGTGTCTTTAGGATTGCAGCATGAGTGACAGTTTCCTATGCTGCAATCCTAAGACACTTTCCTGGGAGTTAGCCCCATTGAATATAATGGGACTTTCTCCTGTACGCATAGTACGTGTGCCCATAGCACACTTGCTTGTTAAGTGAAGCGGAACTTGTTATGTGAAGCAAGATTTCTTGGAAATTTTTGCTTGTTATGTGAAACGCTTGTTAAGCGAGGTACCACTGTATGGGCAAATTAAAGAAAAAATGATCAGGTAGAAATCTTCCATAGGAAAGCACAATCATCATCTTGTGCCTGGATAATTGCTGCAACCTTGATTTGATAGATGATGCAGTGCTGATATATTGGTGGCCCAATTCTTCACCAGGGTTGGCAGAGCACATACATCATCTGCGCAAGCCAATGCAAAAGTGCCATGTAGTACTTTGCAAGAGCATGTGTGTTGCAGAGCTGGAGGAAGGCCACTGTCCAACTCTGTGGAGTGCAGTGCAGGACATGGGGTAGGAAAGGGAAAGCAGCAACAGGCATGGGCGGATTGGTCCAGAACTGGTGCAACTTCTGTGATGCCAAATCCTGTCTCCTTCTGTCGATATAGAAATGTGGACATGAACAAGGTTATATAGCTTCTATAGGTCCAAGATGTCCTATTGTCCCAAGCTGTGGGTTACCCCAGAGCCAGGGGATAAATGTCCCTTTACTTTGCGATATCCTCCAGCCTGCAAAATTCCTCTCCAGGGTGTAGTGGAACCCATGCCAGGTGGAACCTATGACGAAACTTAGAATTGTGCTGTAGTGATTTCCCCATCTCATTTTATTGTCCCAGTGTGACATCAGGAGTTGGCCAGGTTTGTTAAAGGGCCACCTGGCTAGGCCAAACCCTCATTACTAGTGACAGTTTTATCAGTCAATATGGTATCACTCAAGGGACCCAAGAAGTAGCCTAGTGTAGGGCTTTGCCGCAGACTCCTAGCAATCTGGTGCTGGCATAGATATGTCTATTGCTCTTTTATGGATGCTTCCCCCACCGTATTATATCTTATTAGCCAAATTGGTTTTCCTTACCCAAGGAAGAAAAGCAAAATAAAAATTGAATAAATAAATTAAATTTCTCATTTGTCTTTCAATGTGGCCATGACCATACAGCACATCTAAATTCTAAATGTGGGAATTGAAAGTTCAGATGAATACCTATCAATCCAAAAAGGCTATTTTAGTAGGAGAATTTGTGATTTGTCAGGTCCAATGCTGGAAGCATCTGATACTTCACACAAACTCATCCACTCATGTTGCTGCATGTGTGAATGATGGATCCTGGAACAGGATGGAAGAGTCAATAGGCCAGAAAACCAGAAAGGCCAGAAAACCAGAAAGCCCAGAAAATCAGAGTCAAGCATTTTGGCACTTGTCTTTTATCTGCCATCCTTTGCCAATCCAATTCTTTTCTGAGGATCAACGCCTCTCTTACTCTCTTGCTTTGATTGCTCAGCCTTTAAAATAAACTTCCTCTAAATTCTATTTTACCTCCCTGGCTTTCAGGTCATTCTAATAGGAACAGATTGGCATCCCTACCAGATTTCTCATGTTCCACTATCAGCTGTTACTTTTACAGATAATCCTCTCCCAGATGTGGAGGTCCTCCAGGAAGGTGGAAAGAGGCCCTTCCAAGATATATTTTTGGGTCCAGTTTCCTAGTTTTGGTGATGGCGCTGAAGGCAACCATTTACCTAGCCACAGAGCAAATGAGGTGTGAACCATGCTAACTGCTAGGTACTGAAGCACTAAAGCACAAAAGAGTAGCAAGAGATCTAGAACTGGGTCTTAATACCTATTTTTCCATTGTTTTCTTTATATATGGATTTTTCAAAACCACAAGCGGTTCCCAGACACAACCCTAGAGCATAGATTTTCAGCCAGTGTGCCGCAAGAGGGCACCAGCTGTGCCATGGGTGTCCGGACATGGTTAAGCAGCAGCAGGCTGCATGCAGAGGTGGCAGTTTTGAGTCTGGCCTGGCATTGGGAGTCAGCAGATCCTCTCCCATGCAGTTTGCACAGAGCCTGGAAGGGCAAAAGGAGAAATACTTTTGCAGTTTGGTGCTTCAGTGTATACAGACATAATTCAAAGGCATCTATCTCTTCTTTGGCTCTCAGCCTTCTTTACAGTCAAGCTCTCACAGCCACACGTTACCACAGGGAAAACCATAGCTTTAATTAGATGGATCTTTTTCAGCAGGGTGACATCTTGACTCTCAATTAAGATGTCCAGCCCTGCCGTAGTTTTCCTTCCCAGAAGAAAGCATCCTTTAATTTCTTGGCTGCAATTGCCATCTGCAGTGATCTTAAGTGCCCATAAAAAATAAACTCTATCACTACTTTCATTTCTTCCCCTTCTATTTGCCATGAATTGAGGGACCCAGAAGCCATTATAAGAGTCAAAGGGAAAGCTTCTCCTTCCCCTTTAAAAGCCACTGTCAAGACTCCAACACTTTAGGGGTCTTTCCTGGCAGGACACAGCTTCTTACTTTGAAGCTGGTTACAATCCCCTTACTCACCACCTTTGAGCCTCAGACTCTTCTCCTTTTCCACAACCAGATACTCTCAAACTGGACTTCAAAGTTACAATTTAAAAGTTCTTTTCTTCAGAAATACATACATTAACCAAGCTTTGCATAATTGAGTCTCCACACTAGAACATAACAACATCTAGATCTAGATCGGAACAACATCTAGATCGGAACGGTCTGGCCGGCCAACTGCACCGCGGCACGGCAGTGGGACCCCGGAGGGCCTACTGGGATCCCCAGGCCACCCTTTTGGGGAGAGAGAGAGGGCCCCCTGCACCCCTCTTGCCTGGGGCTGTCTCAGAGCCCGGCCCTCCCTTCACAACAGAGGAGAGGCTGCCCAGCTCAGCCACTGACCCACGGGGGTGTCTGGGGCTCCCCAGAGGCTGCTTAAGGGAGGGCTCTGTGAGGTCACTGCAGCAGCCTCAGAGCCCCGTCCTAGGCAGGTCTCCTCAGAAGGAAGCCCAGGACAGTCAACGGGGCTACCTCTCAGGCAAGAGTGGAGAGGAGTAGCAGCCTCAGAGCCAGTGATGGGCTTCAAAGAAATTAAGAACCGGTTCTCTGTCCATCTGGCAGCCACTTTTAAATGGCTATTTTTAAACTTTAAATGTACTATCTCTTGTTAAGAACCGGTTCTATAGTGTAGGTGCGAACCTGAAGCTGCCCACCACTGCTCAGAGCCCCCAACCTAAGGCAGGTCTCCTCAGAAGGAAGCCCAGGACAGTCAACGGGGCTTCCTCTCAGGCAAGAGGGGAGAGGAGTAGCAGCCTCAGAGCCCCCCACCTAAGGCAGGTCTCCTCAGAAAGAAGCCCAGGACAGTCAATGGGGCTTCCTCTCAGGCAAGAGTGGAGAGGAGTCGCAGCCTCAGAGCCCCCAACCTAAGGCAGGTCCCCTCAGAAGGAAGCCCAGGACAGTCAACGGGGCTTCCCCTCAGGCAAGAGTGCAGAGGAGTAGCAGCCTCAGAGCCAGTTATGGGCTGCAAAGAAATTAAGAACCGGTTCTCTGTCCATCTGGCAGCCACTTTTAAATGGCTATTTTTAAACTTTATATGTACTATCTCTTGTTAAGAACCGGTCCTATAGCGTAGGTGCGAACCTGCGGCTGCCCACCACTGATCAGAGCCCCCAACCTAAGGCAGGTCTCCACAGAAGGAAGCCCAGGACAGTCAACGGGGCTTCCTCTCAGGCAAGAGTGGAGAGGAGTAGCAGCCTCAGAGCCCCTAACCTAAGGCAGGTCTCCTCAGAAGGAAGCCCAGGACAGTCAACGGGGCTTCCTCTCAGGCAAGAGTGGAGAGGAGTAGGAGCCTCAGAGCCCCCAACCTAAGGCAGGTCTCCTCAGAAGGAAGCCCAGGACAGTGAACGGGGCTCCCTCTCAGGCAAGAGTGGAGAGGAGTAGCAGCCTCAGAGCCCTCAACCTAAAGGAGGTCTCCTCAGAAGGAAGCCCAGGACAGTCAACGGGGCTTCCTCTCAGGAAAAAGTGGAGAGGAGTAGCAGCCTCAGAGCCCAGAACCGAAGGCAGGTCTCCTCAGAAGGAAGCCCAGGACAGTCAAGGGGGCTTCCTCTCAGGCAAGAGTGGAGAGGAGTAGCAGCCTCAGAGCCCCCAACCTAAGGCAGGTCTCCTCAGAAGGAAGCCCAGGACAGTCAACGGGGCTCCCTCTCAGGCAAGAGTGGAGAGGAGTAGCAGCCTCAGAGCCCCCAACCTAAGGCAGGTCTCCTCAGAAGGAAGCCCAGGACAGTCAAGGGGGCTTCCTCTCAGGCAAGAGTCGAGAGGAGTAGCAGCCTCAGAGCCCCCAACCTAAGGCAGGTCTCCTCAGAAGGAAGCCCAGGACAGTCAACGGGGCTTCCTCTCAGGCAAGAGTGGAGAGGAGTAGCAGCCTCGGAGCCCCCAACCTAAGCCCAGCCCCCCCGGACTCCAGCCCTTCCAGGCTCCGATGGCTCTGTCCTGCCCAGTGAGGGGGCTGGGCTTGGGCAGGCTCCCTCCTTTCGTCAACAAAGGGCCCCTGGCTCCCCTCAGGCACCACCAGGCCGTGTGGCTCAGTGAACTGCTCCTCCCTTTAATCTGAAGGCCAACTCCTCAGTGAAGCAGCCAGTGTCGAGGCTAGCTCCGGGAGTCCCTATCAGAGGCGGGGAGGTGCAGCTCACGCTCCGCCGCGGAGCAGAGCCGGAGATAATACCCGGACGCCCGGGCTGTCTCCAACTTTGCCTCGCTGGTGTCCGAGATCGGAACGGTCTGGCCGGCCAACTGCACCGCGGCACGGCAGTGGGACCCCGGAGGGCCTACTGGGATCCCCAGGCCACCCTTTTGGGGAGAGAGAGAGGGCCCACTGCACCCCTCTTGCCTGGGGCTGTCTCAGAGCCCGGCCCTCCCTTCACAACAGAGGAGAGGCTGCCCAGCTCAGCCACTGACCCACAGGGGTGTCTGGGGCTCACCAGAAGCTGCTTAAGGGAGGGCTCTGTGAGGTCACTGCAGCAGCCTCAGAGCCCCGTCCTAGGCAGGTCTCCTCAGAAGGAAGCCCAGGACAGTCAACGGGGCTACCTCTCAGGCAAGAATGGAGAGGAGTAGCAGCCTCAGAGCCAGTGATGGGCTGCAAAGAAATTAAGAACCGGTTCTCTGTCCATCTGGCTGCCACTTTTAAATGGCTATTTTTAAACTTTATATGTGCTATCTCTTGTTAAGAACCGGTCCTATAGCGTAGGTGCGAACCTGCTGCTGCCCACCACTGCTCAGAGCCCCCAACCTAAGGCAGGTCTCCTCAGAAGGAAGCCCAGGACAGTCAACGGGACTTCCTCTCAGGCAAGAGTGGAGAGGAGTAGCAGCCTCAGAGCCCCTAACCTAAGGCAGGTCTCCTCAGAAGGAAGCCCAGGACAGTCAACGGGGCTTCCTCTCAGGCAAGAGTGGAGAGGAGTAGGAGCCTCAGAGCCCCCATCCTAAGGCAGGTCTCCTCAGAAGGAAGCCCAGGACAGTGAACGGGGCTCCCTCTCAGGCAAGAGTGGAGAGGAGTAGCAGCCTCAGAGCCCCCAACCTAAGGCAGGTCTCCTCAGAAGGACGCCCAGGACAGTCAACGAGGCTTCCTCTCAGGCAAGAGTGGAGAGGAGTAGCAGCCTGAGAGCCCACAACCTAAGGCAGGTCTCCTCAGAAGGAAGCCCAGGACAGTCAACGGGGCTTCCTCTCAGGCAAGAGTGGAGAGGAGCAGCGGCCTCAGAGCCCCCAACCTAAGGCAGTTCTCCTCAGAAGGAAGCCCAGGACAGTCAACGGGGCTTCCTCTCAGGCAAGAGTGGAGAGGAGTAGCAGCCTCAGAGCCCCCAACCTAAGCCCAGCCCCCCTGGACTCCTGCCCTGCCAGGCTCCGATGGCTCTGTCATGCCCAGTGAGGGGGCTGGGCTTGGGCAGGCTCCCTCCTTTCCTCAACAAAGGGCCCCTGGCTCCCCTCAGGCACCACCAGGCCGTGTGGCTCAGTGAACTGCTCCTCCCTTTAATCTGAAGGCCAACTCCTCAGTGAAGCAGCCAGTGTCGAGGCTAGCTCCGGGAGTCCCTATCAGAGGCGGGGAGGTGCAGCTCACGCTCCGCCGCGGAGCAGAGCCAGAGATTATACCCGGACGCCCGGGCTGTCTCCAACTCTGCCTCGCTGGTGTCCGAGATCGGAACGGTCTGGCCGGCCAACTGCACCGCGGCACGGCAGTGGGACCCCGGAGGGCCTACTGGGATCCCCAGGCCACCCTTTTGGGGAGAGAGAGAGGGCCCCCTGCACCCCTCTTGCCTGGGGCTGTCTCAGAGCCCGGCCCTCCCTTCACAACAGAGGAGAGGCTGCCCAGCTCAGCCACTGACCCACAGGGGTGTCTGGGGCTCACCAGAAGCTGCTTAAGGGAGGGCTCTGTGAGGTCAGTGCAGCAGCCTCAGAGCCCCGTCCTAGGCAGGTCTCCTCAGAAGGAAGCCCAGGACAGTCAACGGGGCTTCCTCTCAGGCAAGAGTGGAGAGGAGTAGCAGCCTCAGAGCCCCCAACCTAAGGCACGTCTCCTCAGAAGGAAGCCCAGGACAGTCAACGGGGCTTCCTCTCAGGCAAGAGTGGAGAGGAGTAGCAGCCTCAGAGCCCCCAACGTAAGGCAGGTCTCCTCAGAAGGAAGCCCAGGACAGTCAACGGGGCTACCTCTCAGGCAAGAGTGGAGAGGAGTAGCAGCCTCAGAGCCAGTTATGGGCTTCAAAGAAATTAAGAACCGGTTCTCTGTCCATCTGGCAGCCACTTTTAAATGGCTATTTTTAAACTTTATATGTACTATCTCTTGTTAAGAACCGGTCCTATAGCGTAGGTGCGAACCTGCTGCTGCCCACCACTACTCAGAGCCCACAACCTAAGGCAGGTCTCCTCAGAAGGAAGCCCAGGATCGTCAACGGGACTTCCTCTCAGGCAAGAGTGGAGAGGAGTAGCAGCCTCAGAGCCCCCAACCTAAGGCAGGTCTCCTCAGAAGGAAGCCCAGGACAGTCAATGGGGCTTCCTCTCAGGCAAGAGTGGAGAGGAGTAGCAGCCTCAGAGCCCCCAACCTAAGGCAGGTCTCCTCAGAAGGAAGCCCAGGACAGTCAACGGGGCTCCTTCTCAGACAAGAGTGGAGAGGAGTAGCAGCCTCAGAGCCCCCAACCTAAGACAGGTCTCCTCAGAAGGAAGCCCAGGACAGTCAACGGGGCTTCCTCTCAGGCGAGAGTGGAGAGGAGTAGCAGCCTCAGAGCCCCCACCCTAAGGCAGGTCTCCTCAGAAGGAAGCCTATGATAGCCAATGGGGCTTCCTCTCACTCAAGAGTGGAGAGGAGTAGCAGCCTCAGAGCCCCCACCCTAAGGCAGGTCTCCTCAGAAGGAAGCCTATGATAGCCAATGGGGCTTCCTCTCACTCAAGAGTGGAGAGGAGTAGCAGCCTCAGAGCCCCCAACCTTAGGCAGGTCTTCTCAGAAGGAAGCCCAGGACAGTCAACGGGGCTTCCTCTCAGGCAAGAGTGGAGAGGAGTAGAAGCCTCAGGGCCCCCAACCTAAGACAGGTCTCCTCAGAAGGAAGCCCAGGACAGTCAACGGGGCTTCCTCTCAGGCGAGAGTGGAGAGGAGTAGCAGCCTCAGAGCCCCCACCCTAAGGCAGGTCTCCTCCGAAGGAAGCCCAGGACAGTGAAAGGGGCTTCCTCTCAGGCAAGAGTGGAGAGGAGTAGCAGCCACAGAGCCCCCACCCTAAGGCAGGTGTCCTCAGAAGTAAGCCCAGGACAGTCAACGGTGCTCCCTCTCATTGAAGAGTGGAGAGGAGTAGGAGCCTCAGAGCCCCCAACCTACGGCATTTCTCCTCAGAAGGAAGCCTATGATAGCCAATGGGGCTTCCTCTCACTCAAGAGTGGAGAGGAGTAGCAGCCTCAGAGCCCCCAACCTTAGGCAGGTCTTCTCAGAAGGAAGCCCAGGACAGTCAACGGGGCTTCCTCTCAGGCAAGAGTGGAGAGGAGTAGCAGCCTCAGAGCCCCCAACCTAAGCCAGGTCTCCTCAAAAGGAAGCCTAGGATAGTCATCGGGGCTTCCTCTCAGGCAAGAGTGGAGAGGAGTAGCACCCTCAGAGCCCCCAACCGAAGGCAGGTCTCCTCAGAAGGAAGCCCAGGACAGTCAACGGGGCTGCCTCTCAGGCAAGAGTGGAGAGGAGTAGCAGCCTCAGATCCAGTGATGGGCTGCAAAGAAATTAAGAACCGGTTCTCTGTCCATCTGGAAGCCACTTTTAAATGGCTATTTTTAAACTTTATATGTACTATCTCTTGTTAAGAACCGGTCCTATAGCGTATGTGCGAACCTGCTGCTGCCCACCACTGCTCAGAGCCCCCAACCTAAGGCAGGTCTCCTCAGAAGGAAGCCCAGGACAGTCAACGGGACTTCCTCTCAGGCAAGAGTGGAGAGGAGTAGCAGCCTCAGAGCCCCTAACCTAAGGCAGGTCTCCTCAGAAGGAAGCCCAGGACAGTCAACGGGGCTTCCTCTCAGGCAAGAGTGGAGAGGAGTAGGAGCCACAGAGCCCCCAACCTAAGGCAGGTCTCCTCAGAAGGAAGCCCAGGACAGTGAACGGGGCTCCCTCTCAGGCAAGAGTGGAGAGGAGTAGCAGCCTCAGAGCCCCCAACCTAAGGCAGGTCTCCTCAGAAGGAAGCCCAGGACAGTCAACGGGGCTTCCTCTCAGGCAAGAGTGGAGAGGAGTAGCAGCCTCAGAGCCCCCAACCTAAGCCCAGCCCTCCCGGACTCCAGCCCTGCCAGGCTCCGATGGCTCTGTCCTGCCCAGTGAGGGGGCTGGGCTTGGGCAGGCTCCCTTCTTTCGTCAACAAAGGGCCCCTGGCTCCCCTTAGGCACCACCAGTCCGTGTGGCTCAGTGAACTGCTCCTCCCTTTAATCTGAAGGCCAACTCCTCAGTGAAGCAGCCAGTGTCGAGGCTAGCTCCGGGAGTCCCTATCAGAGGCGGGGAGGTGCAGCTCACGCTCCGCCGCGGAGCAGAGCCGGAGATTATACCCGGACGCCCGGGCTGTCTCCAACTCTGCCTCGCTGGTGTCCGAGATCGGAACGGTCTGGCCGGCCAACTGCACCGCGGCACGGCAGTGGGACCCCGGAGGGCCTACTGGGATCCCCAGGCCACCCTTTTCGGGAGAGAGAGAGGGCCCCCTGCACCCTCTTGCCTGGGGCTGTCTCAGAGCCCGGCCCTCCCTTCACAACAGAGGAGAGGCTGCCCAGCTCAGACACTGACCCAGAGGGGTGTCTGGGGCTCACCAGAAGCTGCTTAAGGGAGGGCTCTGTGAGGTCAGTGCAGCAGCCTCAGAGCCCCGTCCTAGGCAGGTCTCCTCAGAAGGAAGCCCAGGACAGTCAACGGGGCTTCCTCTCAGGCAAGAGTGGAGAGGAGTAGCAGCCTCAGAGCCCCCAACCTAAGGCAGGTCTCCTCAGAAGGAAGCCCAGGACAGTCAACGGGGCTCCCTCTCAGGCAAGAGAAGGAGAGGAGTAGCAGCCTCAGAGCCCCCAACCTAAGGCAGTTCTCCTCAGAAGGAAGCCCAGGACAGTCAACGGGGCTTCCTCTCAGGCAAGAGTGGAGAGGAGTAGCAGCCTCAGAGCCCCCAACCTAAGCCCAGCCCCCCTGGACTCCAGCCCTGCCAGGCTCCCATGGCTCTGTCCTGCCCAGTGAGGGGGCTGGGCTTGGGCAGGCTCCCTCCTTTCCTCAACAAAGGGCCCCTGGCTCCCCTCAGGCACCACCAGGCCGTGTGGCTCAGTGAACTGCTCCTCCCTTTAATCTGAAGGCCAACTCCTCAGTGAAGCAGCCAGTGTCGAGGCTAGCTCCGGGAGTCCCTATCAGAGGCGGGGAGGTGCAGCTCACGCTCCGCCGCGGAGCAGAGCCGGAGATAATACCCGGACGCCCGGGCTGTCTCCAACTCTGCCTCGCTGGTGTCCGAGATCGGAACGGTCTGGCCGGCCAACTGCACCGCGGCACGGCAGTGGGACCCCGGAGGGCCTACTGGGATCCCCAGGCCACCCTTTTGGGGAGAGAGAGAGGGCCCCCTGCACCCCTCTTGCCTGGGGCTGTCTCAGAGCCCGGCCCTCCCTTCACAACAGAGGAGAGGCTGCCCAGCTCAGCCACTGACCCACAGGGGTGTCTGGGGCTCACCAGAAACTGCTTAAGGGAGGGCTCTGTGAGGTCACTGCAGCAGCCTCAGAGCCCCGTCCTAGGCAGGTCTCCTCAGAAGGAAGCCCAGGACAGTCAACGGGGCTACCTCTCAGGCAAGAATGGAGAGGAGTAGCAGCCTCAGAGCCAGTGATGGGCTGCAAAGAAATTAAGAACCGGTTCTCTGTCCATCTGGCTGCCACTTTTAAATGGCTATTTTTAAACTTTATATGTGCTATCTCTTGTTAAGAACCGGTCCTATAGCGCAGGTGCGAACCTGCTGCTGCCCACCACTGCTCAGAGCCCCCAACCTAAGGCAGGTCTCCTCAGAAGGAAGCCCAGGACAGTCAACGGGGATTCCTCTCAGGCAAGAGTGGAGAGGAGTAGCAGCCTCAGAGCCCCAAAACTAAGGCAGGTCTCCTCAGAAGGAAGTTCAGGACAGTCATCGGTGCTTCCTCTCAGGCAAGAGTGGAGAGGAGTAGCAGCCTCAGAGCCCCCAACCTAAGGCAGGTCTCCTCAGAAGGAAGCCCAGGACAGTGAACGGGGCTCCCTCTCAGGCAAGAGTGGAGAGGAGTAGCAGCCTCAGAGCCCCCAACCTAAGGCAGGTCTCCTCAGAAGGAAGCCCAGGACAGTCAACGAGGCTTCCTCTCAGGCAAGAGTCGAGAGGAGTAGCAGCCTGAGAGCCCCCAACCTAAGGCAGGTCTCCTCAGAAGGAAGCCCAGGACAGTCAACGGGGCTTCCTCTCAGGCAAGAGTGGAGAGGAGCAGCAGCCTCAGAGCCCCCAACCTAAGGCAGTTCTCCTCAGAAGGAAGCCCAGGACAGTCAACGGGGCTTCCTCTCAGGCAAGAGTGGAGAGGAGTAGCAGCCTCAGAGCCCCCAACCTAAGCCCAGCCCCCCTGGACTCCAGCCCTGCCAGGCTCCCATGGCTCTGTCCTGCCCAGTGAGGGGGCTGGGCTTGGGCAGGCTCCCTCCTTTCCTCAACAAAGGGCCCCTGGCTCCCCTCAGGCACCACCAGGCCGTGTGGCTCAGTGAACTGCTCCTCCCTTTAATCTGAAGGCCAACTCCTCAGTGAAGCAGCCAGTGTCGAGGCTAGCTCCGGGAGTCCCTATCAGAGGCGGGGAGGTGCAGCTCACGCTCCGCCGCGGAGCAGAGCCGGAGATAATACCCGGACGCCCGGGCTGTCTCCAACTCTGCCTCGCTGGTGTCCGAGATCGGAACGGTCTGGCCGGCCAACTGCACCGCGGCACGGCAGTGGGACCCCGGAGGGCCTACTGGGATCCCCAGGCCACCCTTTTGGGGAGAGAGAGAGGGCCCCCTGCACCCCTCTTGCCTGGGGCTGTCTCAGAGCCCGGCCCTCCCTTCACAACAGAGGAGAGGCTGCCCAGCTCAGCCACTGACCCACAGGGGTGTCTGGGGCTCACCAGAAACTGCTTAAGGGAGGGCTCTGTGAGGTCACTGCAGCAGCCTCAGAGCCCCGTCCTAGGCAGGTCTCCTCAGAAGGAAGCCCAGGACAGTCAACGGGGCTACCTCTCAGGCAAGAATGGAGAGGAGTAGCAGCCTCAGAGCCAGTGATGGGCTGCAAAGAAATTAAGAACCGGTTCTCTGTCCATCTGGCTGCCACTTTTAAATGGCTATTTTTAAACTTTATATGTGCTATCTCTTGTTAAGAACCGGTCCTATAGCGCAGGTGCGAACCTGCTGCTGCCCACCACTGCTCAGAGCCCCCAACCTAAGGCAGGTCTCCTCAGAAGGAAGCCCAGGACAGTCAACGGGGATTCCTCTCAGGCAAGAGTGGAGAGGAGTAGCAGCCTCAGAGCCCCAAAACTAAGGCAGGTCTCCTCAGAAGGAAGTTCAGGACAGTCATCGGTGCTTCCTCTCAGGCAAGAGTGGAGAGGAGTAGCAGCCTCAGAGCCCCCAACCTAAGGCAGGTCTCCTCAGAAGGAAGCCCAGGACAGTCAACGGGACTTCCTCTCAGGCAAGAGTGGAGAGGAGTAGCAGCCTCAGAGCCCAGAACCGAAGGCAGGTCTCCTCAGAAGGAAGCCCAGGACAGTCAACGGGGCTTCCTCTCAGGCAAGAGTGGAGAGGAGTAGCAGCCTCAGAGCCCCCATCCTAAGGCAGGTCTCCTCAGAAGGAAGCCCAGGACAGTGAACGGGGCTCCCTCTCAGGCAAGAGTGGAGAGGAGTAGCAGCCTCAGAGCCCCCAACCTAAGGCAGGTCTCCTCAGAAGGAAGCCCAGGACAGTCAACGAGGCTTCCTCTCAGGCAAGAGTCGAGAGGAGTAGCAGCCTCAGAGCCCCCAACCTAAGGCAGGTCTCCTCAGAAGGAAGCCCAGGACAGTGAACGGGGCTCCCTCTCAGGCAAGAGTGGAGAGGAGTAGCAGCCTCAGAGCCCCCAACCTAAGGCAGGTCTCCTCAGAAGGAAGCCCAGGACAGTCAACGAGGCTTCCTCTCAGGCAAGAGTCGAGAGGAGTAGCAGCCTCAGAGCCCCCAACCTAAGGCAGGTCTCCTCAGAAGGAAGCCCAGGACAGTCAACGGGGCTTCCTCTCAGGCAAGAGTGGAGAGGAGCAGCAGCCTCAGAGCCCCCAACCTAAGGCAGTTCTCCTCAGAAGGAAGCCCAGGACAGTCAACGGGGCTTCCTCTCAGGCAAGAGTGGAGAGGAGTAGCAGCCTCAGAGCCCCCAACCTAAGCCCAGCCCCCCTGGACTCCAGCCCTGCCAGGCTCCCATGGCTCTGTCCTGCCCAGTGAGGGGGCTGGGCTTGGGCAGGCTCCCTCCTTTCCTCAACAAAGGGCCCCTGGCTCCCCTCAGGCACCACCAGGCCGTGTGGCTCAGTGAACTGCTCCTCCCTTTAATCTGAAGGCCAACTCCTCAGTGAAGCAGCCAGTGTCGAGGCTAGCTCCGGGAGTCCCTATCAGAGGCGGGGAGGTGCAGCTCATGCTCCGCCGCGGAGCAGAGCCGGAGATTATACCCGGACGCCCGGGCTGTCTCCAACTCTGCCTCGCTGGTGTCCGAGATCGGAACGGTCTGGCCGGCCAACTGCACCGCGGCACGGCAGTGGGACCCCGGAGGGCCTACTGGGATCC
This sequence comes from Cryptoblepharus egeriae, assembly GCA_030015325.1. Classification (NCBI taxonomy): domain Eukaryota; kingdom Metazoa; phylum Chordata; class Lepidosauria; order Squamata; family Scincidae; genus Cryptoblepharus; species Cryptoblepharus egeriae. Next base: position 19,358,002 of record JAREYC010000002.1, read on the forward strand.
CCAGGCCACCCTTTTGGGGAGAGAGAGAGGGCCCCCTGCACCCCTCTTGCCTGGGGCTGTCTCAGAGCCCGGCCCTCCCTTCACAACAGAGGAGAGGCTGCCCAGCTCAGCCACTGACCCACAGGGGTGTCTGGGGCTCACCAGAAACTGCTTAAGGGAGGGCTCTGTGAGGTCACTGCAGCAGCCTCAGAGCCCCGTCCTAGGCAGGTCTCCTCAGAAGGAAGCCCAGGACAGTCAACGGGGCTACCTCTCAGGCAAGAATGGAGAGGAGTAGCAGCCTCAGAGCCAGTGATGGGCTGCAAAGAAATTAAGAACCGGTTCTCTGTCCATCTGGCTGCCACTTTTAAATGGCTATTTTTAAACTTTATATGTGCTATCTCTTGTTAAGAACCGGTCCTATAGCGCAGGTGCGAACCTGCTGCTGCCCACCACTGCTCAGAGCCCCCAACCTAAGGCAGGTCTCCTCAGAAGGAAGCCCAGGACAGTCAACGGGGATTCCTCTCAGGCAAGAGTGGAGAGGAGTAGCAGCCTCAGAGCCCCAAAACTAAGGCAGGTCTCCTCAGAAGGAAGTTCAGGACAGTCATCGGGGCTTCCTCTCAGGCAAGAGTGGAGAGGAGTAGCAGCCTCAGAGCCCCCAAACTAAGGCAGGTCTCCTCAGAAGGAAGCCCAGGACAGTCAACGGGACTTCCTCTCAGGCAAGAGTGGAGAGGAGTAGCAGCCTCAGAGCCCAGAACCGAAGGCAGGTCTCCTCAGAAGGAAGCCCAGGACAGTCAACGGGGCTTCCTCTCAGGCAAGAGTGGAGAGGAGTAGCAGCCTCAGAGCCCCCATCCTAAGGCAGGTCTCCTCAGAAGGAAGCCCAGGACAGTGAACGGGGCTCCCTCTCAGGCAAGAGTGGAGAGGAGTAGCAGCCTCAGAGCCCCCAACCTAAGGCAGGTCTCCTCAGAAGGAAGCCCAGGACAGTCAACGAGGCTTCCTCTCAGGCAAGAGTCGAGAGGAGTAGCAGCCTCAGAGCCCCCAACCTAAGGCAGGTCTCCTCAGAAGGAAGCCCAGGACAGTCAACGGGGCTTCCTCTCAGGCAAGAGTGGAGAGGAGCAGCAGCCTCAGAGCCCCCAACCTAGGCAGTTCTCCTCAGAAGGAAGCCCAGGACAGTCAACGGGGCTTCCTCTCAGGCAAGAGTGGAGAGGAGTAGCAGCCTCAGAGCCCCCAACCTAAGCCCAGCCCCCCTGGACTCCAGCCCTGCCAGGCTCCGATGGCTCTGTCCTGCCCAGTGAGGGGGCTGGGCTTGTGCAGGCTCCCTCCTTTCCTCAACAAAGGGCCCCTGGCTCCCCTCAGGCACCACCAGGCCGTGTGGCTCAGTGAACTGCTCCTCCCTTTAATCTGAAGGCCAACTCCTCAGTGAAGCAGCCAGTGTCGAGGCTAGCTCCGGGAGTCCCTATCAGAGGCGGGGAGGTGCAGCTCACGCTCTGCCGCGGAGCAGAGCCGGAGATAATACCCGGACGCCCGGGCTGTCTCCAACTCTGCCTCGCTGGTGTCCGAGATCGGAACGGTCTGGCCGGCCAACTGCACCGCGGCACGGCAGTGGGACCCCGGAGGGCCTACTGGGATCCCCAGGCCACCCTTTTGGGGAGAGAGAGAGGGCCCCCTGCACCCCTCTTGCCTGGGGCTGTCTCAGAGCCCGGCCCTCCCTTCACAACAGAGGAGAGGCTGCCCAGCTCAGCCACTGACCCACAGGGGTGTCTGGGGCTCACCAGAAAGTGCTTAAGGGAGGGCTCTGTGAGGTCACTGCAGCAGCCTCAGAGCCCCGTCCTAGGCAGGTCTCCTCAGAAGGAAGCCCAGGACAGTCAACGGGGCTACCTCTCAGGCAAGAATGGAGAGGAGTAGCAGCCTCAGAGCCAGTGATGGGCTGCAAAGAAATTAAGAACCGGTTCTCTGTCCATCTGGCTGCCACTTTTAAATGGCTATTTTTAAACTTTATATGTGCTATCTCTTGATAAGAACCGGTCCTATAGCGCAGGTGCGAAACTGCTGCTGCCCACCACTGCTCAGAGCCCCCAACCTAAGGCAGGTCTCCTCAGAAGGAAGCCCAGGACAGTCAACGGGGATTCCTCTCAGGCAAGAGTGGAGAGGAGTAGCAGCCTCAGAGCCCCAAAACTAAGGCAGGTCTCCTCAGAAGGAAGTTCAGGACAGTCATCGGGGCTTCCTCTCAGGCAAGAGTGGAGAGGAGTAGCAGCCTCAGAGCCCCCAACCTAAGGCAGGTCTCCTCAGAAGGAAGCCCAGGACAGTCAACGGGGCTTCCTCTCAGGCAAGAGTGGAGAGGAGTAGCAGCCTCAGAGCCCCCAACCGAAGGCAGGTCTCCTCAGAAGGAAGCCCAGGACAGTCAACGGGGCTGCCTCTCAGGCAAGAGTGGAGAGGAGTAGCAGCGTCAGATCCAGTGATGGGCTTCAAAGAAATTAAGAACCGGTTCTCTGTCCATCTGGCAGCCACTTTTAAATGGCTATTTTTAAACTTTATATGTACTATCTCTTGTTAAGAACCGGTCCTATAGCGTAGGTGCGAACCTGCTGCTGCCCACCACTGCTCAGAGCCCCCAACCTAAGGCAGGTCTCCTCAGAAGGAAGCCCAGGACAGTCAACGGGACTTCCTCTCAGGCAAGAGTGGAGAGGAGTAGCAGCCTCAGAGCCCAGAACCGAAGGCAGATCTCCTCAGAAGGAAGCCCAGGACAGTCTACGGGGCTTCCTCTCAGGCAAGAGTGGAGAGGAGTAGCAGCCTCAGAGCCCCCATCCTAAGGCAGGTCTCCTCAGAAGGAAGCCCAGGACAGTGAACGGGGCTCCCTCTCAGGCAAGAGTGGAGAGGAGTAGCAGCCTCAGAGCCCCCAACCTAAGGCAGGTCTCCTCAGAAGGAAGCCCAGGACAGTCAACGAGGCTTCCTCTCAGGCAAGAGTCGAGAGGAGTAGCAGCCTGAGAGCCCCCAACCTAAGGCAGGTCTCCTCAGAAGGAAGCCCAGGACAGTCAACGGGGCTTCCTCTCAGGCAAGAGTGGAGAGGAGCAGCAGCCTCAGAGCCCCCAACCTAAGGCAGTTCTCCTCAGAAGGAAGCCCAGGACAGTCAACGGGGCTTCCTCTCAGGCAAGAGTGGAGAGGAGTAGCAGCCTCAGAGCCCCCAACCTAAGCCCAGCCCCCCTGGACTCCAGCCCTACCAGGCTCCGATGGCTCTGTCCTGCCCAGTGAGGGGGCTGGGCTTGGGCAGGCTCCCTCCTTTCCTCAACAAAGGGCCCCTGGCTCCCCTCAGGCACCACCAGGCCGTGTGGCTCAGTGAACTGCTCCTCCCTTTAATCTGAAGGCCAACTCCTCAGTGAAGCAGCCAGTGTCGAGGCTAGCTCCGGGAGTCCCTATCAGAGGCGGGGAGGTGCAGCTCACGCTCTGCCGCGGAGCAGAGCCGGAGATAATACCCGGACGCCCGGGCTGTCTCCAACTCTGCCTCGCTGGTGTCCGAGATCGGAACGGTCTGGCCGGCCAACTGCACCGCGGCACGGCAGTGGGACCCCGGAGGGCCTACTGGGATCCCCAGGCCACCCTTTTGGGGAGAGAGAGAGGGCCCCCTGCACCCCTCTTGCCTGGGGCTGTCTCAGAGCCCGGCCCTCCCTTCACAACAGAGGAGAGGCTGCCCAGCTCAGCCACTGACCCACAGGGGTGTCTGGGGCTCACCAGAAACTGCTTAAGGGAGGGCTCTGTGAGGTCACTGCAGCAGCCTCAGAGCCCCGTCCTAGGCAGGTCTCCTCAGAAGGAAGACCAGGATAGTCAACGGGGCTACCTCTCAGGCAAGAATGGAGAGGAGTAGCAGCCTCAGAGCCAGTGATGGGCTGCAAAGAAATTAAGAACCGGTTCTCTGTCCATCTGGCTGCCACTTTTAAATGGCTATTTTTAAACTTTATATGTGCTATCTCTTGTTAAGAACCGGTCCTATAGCGCAGGTGCGAACCTGCTGCTGCCCACCACTGCTCAGAGCCCCCAACCTAAGGCAGGTCTCCTCAGAAGGAAGCCCAGGACAGTCAACGGGGATTCCTCTCAGGCAAGAGTGGAGAGGAGTAGCAGCCTCAGAGCCCCCAATCTAAGGCAGGTCTCCTCAGAAGGAAGCCCAGGACAGTCAACGGGGCTTCCTCTCAGGCAAGAGTGGAGAGGAGTAGCAGCCTCAGAGCCCCCAACCTAATGCTGGTCTCCTCAGAAGGAAGCCCAGGACAGTCAACGGGGCTCCCTCTCAGGCAAGAGTGGAGAGGAGTAGCAGCCTCAGAGCCCCCAACCTAAGGCAGGTCTCTTCAGAAGGACGCCCAGGACAGTCAACGGGGCTTCCTCTCAGGCAAGAGTGGAGAGGAGTAGCAGCCTCAGAGTCCCCAACCTAAGGCAGGTCTCCTCAGAAGGAAGCCCAGGACAGTCAACGGGGCTTCCTCTCAGGCAAGAGTGGAGAGGAGCAGCAGCCTCAGAGCCCCCAACCTAAGGCAGTTCTCCTCAGAAGTAAGCCCAGGACAGTCAACGGGGCTTCCTCTCAGGCAAGAGTGGAGAGGAGTAGCAGCCTCAGAGCCCCCAACCTAAGCCCAGCCCCCCCGGACTCCAGCCCTGCCAGGCTCCGATGGGTCTGTCCTGCCCAGTGAGGGGGCTGGGCTTGGGCTGGCTCCCTCCTTTCCTCAACAAAGGGCCCCTGGCTCCCCTCAGGCACCACCAGGCCGTGTGGCTCAGTGAACTGCTCCTCCCTTTAATCTGAAGGCCAACTCCTCAGTGAAGCAGCCAGTGTCGAGGCTAGCTCCGGGAGTCCCTATCAGAGGCGGGGAGGTGCAGCTCACGCTCCGCCGCGGAGCAGAGCCGGAGATTATACCCAGACGCCCGGGCTGTCTCCAACTCTGCCTCGCTGGTGTCCGAGATCGGAACGGTCTGGCCGGCCAACTGCACCGCGGCACGGCAGTGGGACCCCGGAGGGCCTACTGGGATCCCCAGGCCACCCTTTTGGGGAGAGAGAGAGGGCCCCCTGCACCCCTCTTGCCTGGGGCTGTCTCAGAGCCCGGCCCTCCCTTCACAACAGAGGAGAGGCTGCCCAGCTCAGCCACTGACCCACAGGGGTGTCTGGGGCTCACCAGAAGCTGCTTAAGGGAGGGCTCTGTGAGGTCAGTGCAGCAGCCTCAGAGCCCCGTCCTAGGCAGGTCTTCTCAGAAGGAAGCCCAGGACAGTCAACGGGGCTACCACTCAGGCAAGAGTGGAGAGGAGTAGCAGCCTCAGAGCCAGTGATGGGCTGCAAAGAAATTAAGAACCGGTTCTCTGTCCATCTGGCAGCCACTTTTAAATGGCTATTTTTAAACTTTATATGTGCTATCTCTTGTTAAGAACCGGTCCTATAGCGTAGGTGCGAACCTGCTGCTGCCCACCACTGCTCAGAGCCCCCAACCTAAGGCAGGTCTCCTCAGAAGGAAGCCCAGGACAGTCAACGGGGCTTCCTCTCAGGCAAGAGTGGAGAGGAGTAGCAGCCTCAGAGCCCCCAAATTAAGGCAGGTCTCCTCAGAAGGAAGCCCCGGACATTCAACGGGGCTTCCTCTCAGGCAAGAGTGGAGAGGAGTAGCAGCCTCAGAGCCCCCAACCTAAGGCAGGTCTCCTCAGAAGGAAGCCCAGGACAGTCAATGGGGCTTCCTCTCAGGCAAGAGTGGAGAGGAGTAGCAGCCTCAGAGCCAGTGATGGGCTTCAAAGAAATGAAGAACCGGTTCTCTGTCCATCTGGCAGCCACTTTTAAATGGCTATTTTTAAACTTTATATGTACTATCTCTTGTTAAGAACCGGTCCTATAGCGTAGGTGCGAACCTGCAGCTGCACACCACTGCTCAGAGCCCCCAACCTGAGGCAGGTCTCCTCATAAGGAAGCCCAGGATCGTCAACGGGGCTTCCTCTCAGGCAAGCGTGGAGAGGAGTAGCAGCCTCAGAACCCCCAACCTAAGGCAGGTCTCCTCAGAAGGAAGCCCGGGACAGTCAACGGGGCAACCTCTCAGGCAAGAGTGGAGAGGAGTAGCAGCCTCAGAGCCCCCAACGTAAGGCAGGTCTCCTCAGAAGGAAGCCCAGGACAGTCAACGGGGCTCTTTTTCAGGCAAGAGTGGAGAGGAGTAGCAGCCTCAGAGCCTCCAACCTAAGACAGGTCTCCTCAGAAGGAAGCCCAGGACAGTCAACGGGGCTCCCTCTCAGGCAAGAGTGGAGAGGAGTAGCAGCCTCAGAGCCCCCAACCTAAAGCAGGTCTCCTCAGAAGGAAGAGCAGGACAGTCAACGGGGCTCCCTCTCAGGCAAGAGTGGAGAGGAGTAGCAGCCTTAGAGCCCCCAACCTAAGGCACGTCTCCTTAGAAGGATGCCCAGGACAGTCAACGGGGCTTCCTCTCAGGCAAGAGTGGAGAGGAGTAGCAGCCTCAGAGCCCCCAACCTAAGGCAGGTCTCCTCAGAAGGAAGCCCAGGACAGTCAACGGGGCTTCCTCTTAGGAAAGAGTCGAGAGGAGTAGCAGCCTGAGAGCCCCCAACCTAAGGCAGGTCTCCTCAGAAGGAAGCCCAGGACAGTCAACGGGGCTTCCTCTCAGGCAAGAGTGGAGAGGAGCAGCAGCCTCAGAGCCCCCAACCTAAGGCAGTTCTCCTCAGAAGGAAGCCCAGGACCGTCAACGGGGCTTCCTCTCAGGCAAGAGTGGAGAGGAGTAGCAGCCTCAGAGCCCCCAACCTAAGCCCAGCCCCCCCGGACTCCAGCCCTGCCAGGCTCCGATGGGTCTGTCCTGCCCAGTGAGGGGGCTGGGCTTGGGCTGGCTCCCTCCTTTCGTCAACAAAGGGCCCCTGGCTCCCCTCAGGCACCACCAGGCCGTGTGGCTCAGTGAACTGCTCCTCCCTTTAATCTGAAGGCCAACTCCTCAGTGAAGCAGCCAGTGTCGAGGCTAGCTCCGGGAGTCCCTATCAGAGGCGGGGAGGTGCAGCTCACGCTCCGCCGCGGAGCAGAGCCGGAGATAATACCCGGACGCCCGGGCTGTCTCCAACTCTGCCTCGCTGGTGTCCGAGATCGGAACGGTCTGGCCGGCCAACTGCACCGCGGCACGGCAGTGGGACCCCGGAGGGCCTACTGGGATCCCCAGGCCACCCTTTTGGGGAGAGAGAGAGGGCCCCCTGCACCCCTCTTGCCTGGGGCTGTCTCAGAGCCCGGCCCTCCCTTCACAACAGAGGAGAGGCTGCCCAGCTCAGCCACTGACCCACAGGGGTGTCTGGGGCTCACCAGAAGCTGCTTAAGGGAGGGCTCTGTGAGGTCAGTGCAGCAGCCTCAGAGCCCCGTCCTAGGCAGGTCTTCTCAGAAGGAAGCCCAGGACAGTCAACGGGGCTACCTCTCAGGCAAGAGTGGAGAGGAGTAGCAGCCTCAGAGCCAGTGATGGGCTGCAAAGAAATTAAGAACCGGTTCTCTGTCCATCTGGCAGCCACTTTTAAATGGCGATTTTTAAACTTTATATGTGCTATCTCTTGTTAAGAACCGGTCCTATAGCGTAGGTGCGAACCTGCTGCTGCCCACCACTGCTCAGAGCCCCCAACCTAAGGCAGGTCTCCTCAGAAGGAAGCCCAGGACAGTCAACGGGGCTCCCTCTCAGGCAAGAGTGGAGAGGAGTAGCAGCCTCAGAGCCCCCAACCTAAGGCAGGTCTCCTCAGAAGGAAGCCCAGGACAGTCAACGGGGCTCCCTCTCAGGCAAGAGTGGAGAGGAGTAGCAGCCTCAGAGCCCCCAACCTAAGGCCGGTCTCCTTAGAAGGACGCCCAGGACAGTCAACGGGGCTTCCTCTCAGGCAAGAGTGGAGAGGAGCAGCAGCCTCAGAGCCCCCAACCTATGGCAGGTCTCCTCAGAAGGAAGCCCAGGACAGTCAACGGGGCTTCCTCTCAGGAAAGATTCGAGAGGAGTAGCAGCCTGAGAGCCCCAAACCTAAGGCAGGTCTCCTCAGAAGGAAGCCCAGGACAGTCAACGGGGCTTCCTCTCAGGCAAGAGTGGAGAGGAGCAGCAGCCTCACAGCCCCCAACCTAAGGCAGTTCTCCTCAGAAGGAAGCCCAGGACAGTCAACGGGGCTTCCTCTCAGGCAAGAGTGGAGAGGAGTAGCAGCCTCAGAGCCCCCAACCTAAGGCAGGTCTCCTTAGAAGGACGCCCAGGACAGTCAACGGGGCTTCCTCTCAGGCAAGAGTGGAGAGGAGTAGCAGCCTCAGAGCCCCCAACCTAAGGCAGGTCTCCTCAGAAGGAAGCCCAGGACAGTCAACGGGGCTTCCTCTTAGGAAAGAGTCGAGAGGAGTAGCAGCCTAAGAGCCCCCAACCTAAGGCAGGTCTCCTCAGAAGGAAGCCCAGGACAGTCAACGGGGCTTCCTCTCAGGCAAGAGTGGAGCGGAGCAGCAGCCTCAGAGCCCCCAACCTAAGGCAGGTCTCCTCAGAAGGAAGCCCAGGACAGTCAACGGGGCTTCCTCTTAGGAAAGAGTCGAGAGGAGTAGCAGCCTAAGAGCCCCCAACCTAAGGCAGGTCTCCTCAGAAGGAAGCCCAGGACAGTCAACGGGGCTTCCTCTCAGGCAAGAGTGGAGAGGAGCAGCAGCCTCAGAGCCCCCAACCTAAGGCAGTTCTCCTCAGAAGGAAGCCCAGGACAGTCAACGGGGCTTCCTCTCAGGCAAGAGTGGAGAGGAGTAGCAGCCTCAGAGCCCCCAACCTAAGCCCAGCCCCCCCGGACTCCAGCCCTGCCAGGCTCCGATGGGTCTGTCCTGCCCAGTGAGGGGGCTGGGCTTGGGCTGGCTCCCTCCTTTCGTCAACAAAGGGCCCCTGGCTCCCCTCAGGCACCACCAGGCCGTGTGGCTCAGTGAACTGCTCCTCCCTTTAATCTGAAGGCCAACTCCTCAGTGAAGCAGCCAGTGTCGAGGCTAGCTCCGGGAGTCCCTATCAGAGGCGGGGAGGTGCAGCTCACGCTCCGCCGCGGAGCAGAGCCAGAGATTATACCCGGACGCCCGGGCTGTCTCCAACTCTGCCTCGCTGGTGTCCGAGATCGGAACGGTCTGGCCGGCCAACTGCACCGCGGCACGGCAGTGGGACCCCGGAGGGCCTACTGGGATCCCCAGGCCACCCTTTTGGGGAGAGAGAGAGGGCCCCCTGCACCCCTCTTGCCTGGGGCTGTCTCAGAGCCCGGCCCTCCCTTCACAACAGAGGAGAGGCTGCCCAGCTCAGCCACTGACCCACAGGGGTGTCTGGGGCTCACCAGAAGATGCTTAAGGGAGGCCTCTGTGAGGTCAGTGCAGCAGCCTCAGAGCCCCGTCCTAGGCAGGTCTTCTCAGAAGGAAGCCCAGGACAGTCAACGGGGCTACCTCTCAGGCAAGAGTGGAGAGGAGTAGCAGCCTCAGAGCCAGTGATGGGCTGCAAAGAAATTAAGAACCGGTTCTCTGTCCATCTGGCAGCCACTTTTAAATGGCGATTTTTAAACTTTATATGTGCTATCTCTTGTTAAGAACCGGTCCTATAGCGTAGGTGCGAACCTGCTGCTGCCCACCACTGCTCAGAGCCCCCAACCTAAGGCAGGTCTCCTCAGAAGGAAGCCCAGGACAGTCAACGGGGCTCCCTCTCAGGCAAGAGTGGAGAGGAGTAGCAGCCTCAGAGCCCCCAACCTAAGGCAGGTCTCCTCAGAAGGAAGCCCAGGACAGTCAACGGGGCTCCCTCTCAGGCAAGAGTGGAGAGGAGTAGCAGCCTCAGAGCCCCCAACCTAAGGCCGGTCTCCTTAGAAGGACGCCCAAGACAGTCAACGGGGCTTCCTCTCAGGCAAGAGTGGAGAGGAGCAGCAGCCTCAGAGCCCCCAACCTATGGCAGGTCTCCTCAGAAGGAAGCCCAGGACAGTCAACGGGGCTTCCTCTCAGGAAAGATTCGAGAGGAGTAGCAGCCTGAGAGCCCCAAACCTAAGGCAGGTCTCCTCAGAAGGAAGCCCAGGACAGTCAACGGGGCTTCCTCTCAGGCAAGAGTGGAGAGGAGTAGCAGCCTCAGAGCCCCCAACCTAAGGCAGGTCTCCTTAGAAGGACGCCCAGGACAGTCAACGGGGCTTCCTCTCAGGCAAGAGTGGAGAGGAGTAGCAGCCTCAGAGCCCCCAACCTAAGGCAGGTCTCCTCAGAAGGAAGCCCAGGACAGTCAACGGGGCTTCCTCTTAGGAAAGAGTCGAGAGGAGTAGCAGCCTAAGAGCCCCCAACCTAAGGCAGGTCTCCTCAGAAGGAAGCCCAGGACAGTCAACGGGGCTTCCTCTCAGGCAAGAGTGGAGCGGAGCAGCAGCCTCAGAGCCCCCAACCTAAGGCAGTTCTCCTCAGAAGGAAGCCCAGGACAGTCAACGGGGCTTCCTCTCAGGAAAGATTCGAGAGGAGTAGCAGCCTGAGAGCCCCAAACCTAAGGCAGGTCTCCTCAGAAGGAAGCCCAGGACAGTCAACGGGGCTTCCTCTCAGGCAAGAGTGGAGAGGAGCAGCAGCCTCACAGCCCCCAACCTAAGGCAGTTCTCCTCAGAAGGAAGCCCAGGACAGTCAACGGGGCTTCCTCTCAGGCAAGAGTGGAGAGGAGTAGCAGCCTCAGAGCCCCCAACCTAAGGCAGGTCTCCTTAGAAGGACGCCCAGGACAGTCAACGGGGCTTCCTCTCAGGCAAGAGTGGAGAGGAGTAGCAGCCTCAGAGCCCCCAACCTAAGGCAGGTCTCCTCAGAAGGAAGCCCAGGACAGTCAACGGGGCTTCCTCACAGGCAAGAGTGGAGAGGAGTAGCAGCCTCAGAGCCCCCAACCTAAGGCCGGTCTCCTCAGAAGGAAGCCCAGGACAGTCATCGGGGCTACCTCTCAGGCAAGAGTGGAGAGGAGTAGCAGCCTCAGAGCCCCCAACCTAAGGCCGGTCTCCTCAGAAGGAAGCCCAGGACAGTCATCGGGGCTACCTCTCAGGCAAGAGTGGAGAGGAGTAGCAGCCTCAGAGCCAGTTATGGGCTTCAAAGAAACTAAGAACCGGTTCTCTGTCCATCTGGCAGCCACTTTTAAATGGCTATTTTTAAACTTTATATGTACTATCTCTTGTTAAGAACCAGTCCTATAGCGTAGGTGCGAACCTGCTGCTGCCCACCACTGCTCAGAGCCCCCAACCTGAGGCAGGTCTCCTCATAAGGAAGCCCAGGACAGTGAACGGGGCTCCCTCTCAGGCAAGAGTGGAGAGGAGTAGCAGCCTCAGAGCCCCCAACCTAAGGCAGGTCTCCTCAGAAGGAAGCCCAGGACAGTCAATGGGGCTTCCTCTCAGGCAAGAGTGGAGAGGAGTAGCACCCTCAGAACCCCCAACCTAAGGCAGGTCTCCTCAGAAGAAAGCCCGGGACAGTCAACGGGGCAACCTCTCAGGCAAGAGTGGAGAGGAGTAGCAGCCTCAGAGCCCCCAACCTAAGGCAGGTCTCCTCAGAAGGAAGCCCAGGACAGTCAACGGGGCTCCTTCTCAGGCAAGAGTGGAGAGGAGTAGCAGCCTCAGAGCCCCCAACCTAAAGCAGGTCTCCTCAGAAGGAAGCCCAGGACAGTGAACGGGGCTCCCTCTCAGGCAAGAGTGGAGAGGAGTAGCAGCCTCAGAGTCCCCAACCTAAGGCAGGTCTCCTCAGAAGGAAGCCCAAAACAGTCAACGGGGCTCCCTCTCAGGCATGAGTGGAGAGGAGTAGCAGCCTCAGAGACCCCACCCTAAGGCAGGTCTCCTCAGAAGGAAGTCCAGGACAGTGAAAGGGGCTTTCTCTCAGGCGAGATTGGAGAGGACTAGCAGCCTCAGAGCCCCCACCCTAAGGCAGGTGTCCTCAGAAGTAAGCTCAGGACCGTCAACGGTGCTCCCTCTCATTGACGAGTGGAGAGGAGTAGCAGCCTCAGAGCCCCCAACCTACGGCAGGTCTCCTCAGAAGGAAGGCTATGATAGCCAATGGGGCTTCCTGTCACTCAAGAGTGGAGAGGAGTAGCAGCCTCAGAGCCCCCAACCTTAGGCAGGTATTCTCAGAAGGAAGCCCAGGACAGTCAACGGGGCTTCCTCTCACGCAAGAGTGGAGAGGAGTAGGAGCCTCAGAGCCCCCAACCTAAGGCAGGTCTCCTCAGAAGGAAGCCCAGGACAGTGAACGCGGCTCCCTCTCAGGCAAGAGTGTAGAGGAGTAGCAGCCTCAGAGCCCCCAACCTAAGGCAGGTCTCCTCAGAAGGAAGCCCAGGACAGTCAACGGGGCTACCTCTCAGGCAAGAGTGGAGAGGAGTAGCAGCCTCAGAGCCAGTGATGGGCTGCAAAGAAATTAAGAACCGGTTCTCTGTCCATCTGGCAACCACTTTTAAATGGCTATTTTAAAACTTTATATGTGCTATCTCTTGTTAAGAACCGGTCCTATAGCGTAGGTGTGAACCTGCTGCTGCCCACCACTGCTCAGAGCCCCCAACCTAAGGCAGGTCTCCTCAGAAGGAAGCCCAGGACAGTCAACGGGGCTTCCTCTCAGGCAAGAGTGGAGAGGAGTAGCAGCCTCAGAGCCCCCAACCTAAGGCAGGTCTCCTCAGAAGGAAGCTCAGGACAGTCAATGGGGCTCCCTCTCAGGCAAGAGTGGAGAGGAGTAGCAGCCTCAGAGCCCCCAAACTAAGGCAGGTCTCCTCAGAAGGAAGCCCAGGACAGTCAACGGGGCTTCCTCTCAGGCAAGAGTCGAGAGGAGTAGCAGCCTCAGAGCCCCCAACCTAAGGCAGGTCTCCTCAGAAGGAAGCCCAGGACAGTCAACGGGGCTTCCTCTCAGGCAAGATTGGAGAGGAGCAGCAGCCTCAGAGAACCCCAACCTAAGTCAGTTCTCCTCAGAAGGAAGCCCAGGACAGTCAACGGGGCTTCCTCTCAGGCAAGAGTGGAGAGGAGTAGCAGCCTCAGAGCCCCCAACCTAAGCCCAGCCCCCCTGGACTCCAGCCCTGCCAGGCTCCGATGGCTCTGTCCTGCCCAGTGAGGGGGCTGGGCTTGGGTAGGCTCCCTCCTTTCGTCAACAAAGGGCCCCTGGCTCCCCTCAGGCACCACCAGGCCGTGTGGCTCAGTGAACTGCTCCTCCCTTTAATCTGAAGGCCAACTCCTCAGTGAAGCAGCCAGTGTCGAGGCTAGCTCCGGGAGTCCCTATCAGAGGCGGGGAGGTGCAGCTCACGCTCCGCCGCGGAGCAGAGCCGGAGATTATACCCGGATGCCCGGGCTGTCCCCAACTCTGCCTCGCTGGTGTCCGAGATCGGAACGGTCTGGCCGGCCAACTGCACCGCGGCACGGCAGTGGGACCCCGGAGGGCCTACTGGGATCCCCAGGCCACCCTTTTGGGGAGAGAGAGAGGGCCCCCTGCACCCCTCTTGCCTGGGGCTGTCTCAGAGCCCGGCCCTCCCTTCACAACAGAGGAGAGGCTGCCCAGCTCAGACACTGACCCACAGGGGTGTCTGGGGCTCACCAGAAGCTGCTTAAGGGAGGGCTCTGTGAGGTCAGTGCAGCAGCCTCAGAGCCCCGTCCTAGGCAGGTCTCCTCAGAAGGAAGCCCAGGACAGTCAACGGGGCTACCTCTCAGGCAAGAGTGGAGAGGAGTAGCAGCCTCAGAGCCAGTGATGGGCTGCAAAGAAATTAAGAACCGGTTCTCAGTCCATCTGGCAGCCACTTTTAAATGGCTATTTTAAAACTTTATATGTGCTATCTCTTGTTAAGAACCGGTCCTATAGCGCAGATGCGAACCTGCTGCTGCCCACCACTGCTCAGAGCCCCCAACCTAAGGCAGGTCTCCTCAGAAGGAAGCCCAGGACAGTCAACGGGGCTTCCTCTCAGGCAAGAGTGGATAGGAGTAGCAGCCTCAGAGCCCCCAACCTAAGGCAGGTCTCCTCAGAAGGAAGCCCAGGACAGTTAACGGGGCTTCCTCTCAGGCAAGAGTGGAGAGGAGTAGCAGCCTCAGAGCCCCCAACCTAAGGTAGGTCTCCTCAGAAGGAAGCCCAGGACAGTCAACGGGGCTTCCTCTCAGGCAAGAGTGGAGAGGAGTAGCAGCCTCCGAGCCCCCAACCTAAGGCAGGTCTCCTCAGAAGGAAGCCCAGGACAGTCAATGGGGCTTCCTCTCAGGCAAGAGTGGAGAGGAGTAGCACCCTCAGAACCCCAAACCTAAGGCAGGTCTCCTCAGAAGGAAGCCCGGGACAGTCAACGGGGCAACCTCTCAGGCAAGAGTGGAGAGGAGTAGCAGCCTCAGAGCCCCCAACCTAAGGCAGGTCTCCTCAGAAGGAAGCCCGGGACAGTCAACGGGGCTCCTTCTCAGGCAAGAGTGGAGAGGAGTAGCAGCCTCAGAGCACCCACAGTAAGGCAGGTGTCCTCAGAAGTAAGCTCAGGACAGTCAACGGTGCTCCATCTCATTGAAGAGTGGAGAGGAGTAGCAGCCTCAGAGCCCCCAACCTACGGCAGGTCTCCTCAGAAGGATGGCTATGATAACCAATGGGGCTTCCTCTCACTCAAGAGTGGAGAGGAGTAGCAGCCTCAGAGCCCCCAACCTTAGGCAGTTCTTCTCAGAAGGAAGCCCAGGACAGTCAACGGGGCTTCCTCTCAGGCAAGAGTGGAGAGGAGTAGGAGCCTCAGAGCCCCCAACCTAAGGCAGGTCTCCTCAGAAGGAAGCCCAGGACAGTGAACGGGGCTCCGTCTCAGGCAAGAGTGGAGAGGAGTAGCAGCCTCAGAGCCCCCAACCTAAGGCAGGTCTCCTCAGAAGGAAGCCCAGGACAGTCAACGGGGAGCCCTCTCAGGCAAGAGTGGAGAGGAGTAGCAGCCTCAGAGCCCCCAACCTAAGGCAGGTCTCCTCAGAAGGAAGCCCAGGACAGTCAACGGGGCTACCTCTCAGGCAAGAGTGGAGAGGAGTAGCAGCCTCAGAGCCAGTGATGGGCTGCAAAGAAATTAAGAACCGGTTCTCTGTCCATCTGGCAACCACTTTTAAATGGCTATTTTAAAACTTTATATGTGCTATCTCTTGTTAAGAACCGGTCCTATAGCGTAGGTGTGAACCTGCTGCTGCCCACCACTGCTCAGAGCCCCCAACCTAAGGCAGGTCTCCTCAGAAGGAAGCCCAGGACAGTCAACGGGGCTTCCTCTCAGGCAAGAGTGGAGAGGAGTATCAGCCTCAGAGCCCCCAACCTAAGGCAGGTCTCCTCAGAAGGAAGCTCAGGACAGTCAACGGGGCTCCCTCTCAGGCAAGAGTGGAGAGGAGTAGCAGCCTCAGAGCCCCCAACCTAAGGCAGGTCTCCTCAGAAGGAAGCCCAGGACAGTCAACGGGGCTTCCTCTCAGGCAAGAGTGGAGAGGAGTAGCAGCCTCAGAGCCCCCAACCTAAGGCAGGTCTCCTCAGAAGGAAGCCCAGGACAGTCAACGGGGCTTCCTCTCAGGCAAGATTGGAGAGGAGCAGCAGCCTCAGAGAACCCCAACCTAAGTCAGTTCTCCTCAGAAGGAAGCCCAGGACAGTCAACGGGGCTTCCTCTCAGGCAAGAGTGGAGAGGAGTAGCAGCCTCAGAGCCCCCAACCTAAGCCCAGCCCCCCTGGACTCCAGCCCTGCCAGGCTCCGATGGCTCTGTCCTGCCCAGTGAGGGGGCTGGGCTTGGGTAGGCTCCCTCCTTTCGTCAACAAAGGGCCCCTGGCTCCCCTCAGGCACCACCAGGCCGTGTGGCTCAGTGAACTGCTCCTCCCTTTAATCTGAAGGCCAACTCCTCAGTGAAGCAGCCAGTGTCGAGGCTAGCTCCGGGAGTCCCTATCAGAGGCGGGGAGGTGCAGCTCACGCTCCGCCGCGGAGCAGAGCCGGAGATTATACCCGGACGCCCGGGCTGTCTCCAACTCTGCCTCGCTGGTGTCCGAGATCGGAACGGTCTGGCCGGCCAACTGCACCGCGGCACGGCAGTGGGACTCCGGAGGGCCTACTGGGATCCCCAGGCCACCCTTTTGGGGAGAGAGAGAGGGCCCCCTGCACCCCTCTTGCCTGGGGCTGTCTCAGAGCCCGGCCCTCCCTTCACAACAGAGGAGAGGCTGCCCAGCTCAGACACTGACCCACAGGGGTGTCTGGGGCTCACCAGAAGCTGCTTAAGGGAGGGCTCTGTGAGGTCAGTGCAGCAGCCTCAGAGCCCCGTCCTAGGCAGGTCTCCTCAGAAGGAAGCCCAGGACAGTCAACGGGGCTACCTCTCAGGCAAGAGTGGAGAGGAGTAGCAGCCTCAGAGCCAGTGATGGGCTGCAAAGAAATTAAGAACCGGTTCTCAGTCCATCTGGCAGCCACTTTTAAATGGCTATTTTAAAACTTTATATGTGCTATCTCTTGTTAAGAACCGGTCCTATAGCGCAGATGCGAACCTGCTGCTGCCCACCACTGCTCAGAACCCCAAACCTAAGGCAGGTCTCCTCAGAAGGAAGCCCGGGACAGTCAACGGGGCAACCTCTCAGGCAAGAGTGGAGAGCAGTAGCAGCCTCAGAGCCCCCAACCTAAGGCAGGTCTCCTCAGAAGGAAGCCCGGGACAGTCAACGGGGCTCCTTCTCAGGCAAGAGTGGAGAGGAGTAGCAGCCTCAGAGCCCCCAACCTAAGGCAGGTCTCCTCAGAAGGAAGCCCAGGACAGTCAACGGGGCTTCCTCTCAGGCAAGAGTGGAGAGGAGTAGCAGCCTCAGAGCCCCCAACCTAAGGCAGGTCTCCTCAGAAGGAAGCCCAGGACAGTCAACGGGGCTTCCTCTCAGGCAAGAGTGGAGAGGAGTAGCAGCCTCAGAGCCCCCAACCTAAGGCAGGTCTCCTCAGAAGGAAGCCCAGGACAGTCAATGGGGCTTCCTCTCAGGCAAGAGTGGAGAGGAGTAGCACCCTCAGAACCCCAAACCTAAGGCAGGTCTCCTCAGAAGGAAGCCCGGGACAGTCAACGGGGCAATCTCTCAGGCAAGAGTGGAGAGGAGTAGCAGCCTCAGAGCCCCCAACCTAAGGCAGGTCTCCTCAGAAGGAAGCCCGGGACAGTCAACGGGGCTCCTTCTCAGGCAAGAGTGGAGAGGAGTAGCAGCCTCAGAGCCCCCAACCTAAGGCAGGTCTCCTCAGAAGGAAGACCAAGACAGTCAACGGGGCTCCCTCTCAGGCAAGAGTGGAGAGGAGTAGCAGCCTCAGAGCCCCCACCCTAAGGCAGGTCTCCTCAGAAGGAAGTCCAGGACAGTGAAAGGGCTTCCTCTCAGACAAGAGTGGAGAGGACTAGCAGCCTCAGAGCCCCCACAGTAAGGCAGGTGTCCTCAGAAGTAAGCTCAGGACAGGCAACGGTGCTCCATCTCATTGAAGAGTGGAGAGGAGTAGCAGCCTCAGAGCCCCCAACCTACGGCAGGTCTCCTCAGAAGGATGGCTATGATAACCAATGGGGCTTCCTCTCACTCAAGAGTGGAGAGGAGTAGCAGCCTCAGAGCCCCCAACCTTAGGCAGTTCTTCTCAGAAGGAAGCCCAGGACAGTCAACGGGGCTTCCTCTCAGGCAAGAGTGGAGAGGAGTAGGAGCCTCAGAGCCCCCAACCTAAGGCAGGTCTCCTCAGAAGGAAGCCCAGGACAGTGAACGGGGCTCCGTCTCAGGCAAGAGTGGAGAGGAGTAGCAGCCTCAGAGCCCCCAACCTAAGGCAGGTCTCCTCAGAAGGAAGCCCAGGACAGTCAACGGGGCTACCTCTCAGGCAAGAATGGAGAGGAGTAGCAGCCTCAGAGCCAGTGATGGGCTGGAAAGAAATTAAGAACCGGTTCTCTGTCCATCTGGCAGCCACTTTTAAATGGCTATTTTAAAACTTTATATGTGCTATCTCTTGTTAAGAACCGGTCCTATAGCGTAGGTGCGAACCTGCTGCTGCCCACCACTGCTCAGAGCCCCCAACCTAAGGCAGGTCTCCTCAGAAGGAGGCCCAGGACAGTCAACGGGGCTTCCTCTCAGGCAAGAGTGGAGAGGAGTAGCAGCCTCAGAGCCACCAACCTAAGGCAGATCTCCTCAGAAGGAAGCCCAGGACAGTCAATGGGGCTTCCTCTCAGGCAAGAGTGGAGAGGACTAGCAGCCTCAGAGCCCAGAACCGAAGGCAGGTCTCCTGAGAAGGAAGCCCAGGACAGTTAAGGGGGCTTCCTCTCAGGAAAGAGTGGAGAGGAGTAGCAGCCTCAGAGCCCCCAACCTAAGGCAGGTCTCCTCAGAAGGAAGCCCAGGACAGTCAACGGGGCTCCCTCTCAGGCAAGAGTGGAGAGGAGTAGCAGCCTCAGAGCCAGTTATGGGCTTCAAAGAAATTAAGAACCGGTTCTCTGTCCATCTGGCAGCCACTTTTAAATGGCTATTTTTAAACTTTATATGTACTATCTCTTGTTAAGAACCGGTCCTATAGCGTAGGTGCGAACCTGCTGCTGCCCACCACTGCTCAGAGCCCCCAACCTGAGGCAGGTCTCCTCAGAAGGAAGCCCAGGATCGTCAACGGGGCTTCCTCTCAGGCAAGAGTGGAGAGGAGTAGCAGCCTCAGAACCCCCAACCTAAGGCATGTCTCCTCAGAAGGTAGCCCGGGACAGTCAACGGGGCAACCTCTCAGGCAAGAGTGGAGAGGAGTAGCAGCCTCAGAGCCCCCAACCTAAGGCAGGTCTCCTCAGAAGGAAGCCCGGGACAGTCAACGGGGCTCCTTCTCAGGCAAGAGTGGAGAGGAGTAGCAGCCTCAGAGACCCCAACCTAAGACAGGTCTCCTCAGAAGGAAGCCCAGGACAGTCAACGGGGCTTCCTCTCAGGCAAGAGTGGAGAGGAGTAGCAGCCTCAGAACCCCCAACCTAAGGCAGGTCTCCTCAGAAGGAAGCCCGGGACAGTCAACGGGGCAACCTCTCAGGCAAGAGTGGAGAGGAGTAGCAGCCTCAGAGCCCCCAACCTAAGGCAGGTCTCCTCAGAAGGAAGCCCGGGACAGTCAACGGGGCTCCTTCTCAGGCAAGAGTGGAGAGGAGTAGCAGCCTCAGAGCCCCCAACCTAAGACAGGTCTCCTCAGAAGGAAGCCCAGGACAGTCAACGGGGCTTCCTCTCAGGCAAGAGTGGAGAGGAGTAGCAGCCTCAGAGCCCCCAAATTAAGGCAGGTCTCCTCAGAAGGAAGCCTAGGACAGTCAACGTGGCTTCCTCTCAGGCAAGAGTGGAGAGGAGTAGCAGCCTCAGTGCCCCCAACCTAAGGCAGGTCTCCTCAGAAGGAAGCCCAGGACAGTCAATGGGGCTTCCTCTCAGGCAAGAGTGGGGAGGACTAGCAGCCTCAGAGCCCAGAACCGAAGGCAGGTCTCCTCAGAAGGAATCCCAGGACAGTCAACCTTGCTTCCTCTCAGGCAAGAGTGGAGAGGAGTAGCAGCCTCAGAGCCCCCAACCTAAGGCAGGTCTCCTCAGAAGGAAGCCCAGGACAGTCAACGGGACTCCCTCTCAGGCAAGAGTGGAGAGGAGTAGCAGCCTCACAGCCCCCAACCTGAGGCAGGTCTCCTCAGAAGGAAGCCCAGGACAGTCAACGGGGCCCCCTCTCAGGCAAGAGTGGAGAGGAGTAGCAGCCTCACAGCCCCGAACCTGAGGCAGGTCTCCTCAGAAGGAAGCCCAGGACAGTCAACGGGGCTTCCTCTCTGGCAAGAGTGGAGAGGAGTAGCAGCCTCAGAGCCCCCAACCTAAGGCAGGTCTCCTCAAAAGGAAGCCTCGGACAGTCATCGGGGCTTCCTCTCATTGAAGAGTGGAGAGGAGTAGCAGCCTCAGAGCCCCCAACCTAAGGCAGGTCTCCTCAGAAGGAAGCCCAGGACAGTCAACGGGGCTCCCTCTTAGGCAAGAGTGGAGAGGAGTAGCAGCCTCAGAGCCAGTGATGGGCTTCAAAGAAATTAAGAACCGGTTCTCTGTCCAACTGGCAGCCACTTTTAAATGGCTATTTTTAAATTTATATGTACTATCTCTTGTTAAGAACCTGTCCTATAGCGTAGGTGCGAACCTGCTGCTGCCCACCACTGCTCAGAGCCCCCAACCTGAGGCAGGTCTCCTCAGAAGGAAGCCCAGGACAGTCAACGGGGCCCCCTCTCAGGCAAGAGTGGAGAGGAGTAGCAGCCTCAGAGCCCCCAACCTAAGGCAGATCTCCTCAGAAGGACGCCCAGGACAGTCAACGGGGCTTCCTCTCAGGCAAGAGTGGAGAGGAATAGCAGCCTCAGAGCCCCCAACCTAAGGCAGGTCTCCTCAAAAGGAAGCCTAGGACAGTCATCGGGGCTCCTTCTCAGGCAAGAGTGGAGAGGAGTAGCAGCCTCAGAGCCCCCAACCTATGACAGGTCTCCTCAGAAGGAAGCCCAGGACAGTCAACGGGGCTTCCTCTCAGGCAAGAGTGGAGAGGAGTAGCAGCCTCAGAGCCCCCAAATTAAGGCAGGTCTCCTCAGAAGGAAGCCCAGGACAGTCAACGTGGCTTCCTCTCAGGCAAGAGTGGAGAGGAGTAGCAGCCTCAGAGCCCCCAACCTAGGGCAGGTCTCCTCAGAAGGAAGCCCAGGACAGTCAATGGGGCTTCCTCTCAGGCAAGAGTGGAGAGGACTAGCAGCCTCAGAGCCCAGAACCGAAGGCAGGTCTCCTCAGAAGGAAGCCCAGGACAGTCAACCTTGCTTCCTCTCAGGCAAGAGTGGAGAGGAGTAGCAGCCTCAGAGCCCCCAACCTAAGGCAGGTCTCCTCAGAAGGAAGCCCAGGACAGTCATCGGGGCTCCTTCTCAGGCAAGAGTGGAGAGGAGTAGCAGCCTCAGAGCCCCCAACCTAAGACAGTTCTCCTCAGAAGGAAGCCCAGGACAGTCAACGGGGCTTCCTCTCAGGCAAGAGTGGAGAGGAGTAGCAGCCTCAGAGCCCCCAAATTAAGGCAGGTCTCCTCAGAAGGAAGCCCAGGACAGTCAACGTGGCTTCCTCTCAGGCAAGAGTGGAGAGGAGTAGCAGCCTCAGAGCCCCCAACCTAAGGCAGGTCTCCTCAGAAGGAAGCCCAGGACAGTCAACGGGGCTTCCTCTCAGGCAAGAGTGGAGAGGAGTAGCAGCCTCAGAGCCCCCGACCTAAGGCAGGTCTCCTCAAAAGGAAGCCTCGGACAGTCATCGGGGCTTCCTCTCATTGAAGAGTGGAGAGGAGTAGCAGCCTCAGAGCCCCCAACCTAAGGCAGGTCTCCTCAGAAGGAAGCCCAGGACAGTCAACGGGGCTCCCTCTCAGGCAAGAGTGGAGAGGAGTAGCAGCCTCAGAGCCAGTGATGGGCTTCAAAGAAATTAAGAACCAGTTCTCTGTCCATCTGGCAGCCACTTTTAAATGGCTATTTTTAAATTTATATGTACTATCTCTTGTTAAGAACCTGTCCTATAGCGTAGGTGCGAACCTGCTGCTGCCCACCACTGCTCAGGGCCCCCAACCTAAGGCAGGTCTCCTCAGAAGGAAGCCCAGGACAGTCAACGGGGCTTCCTCTCAGGCAAGAGTGGAGAGGAGTAGGAGCCGCAGAGCCCCCAACCTAAGGCAGGTCTCTTCAGAAGGAAGCCCAGGATAGTGAACGGGGCACCCTCTCAGGCAAGAGTGGAGAGGAGTAGCAGCCTCCGAGCCCTCAACCTAAAGCATGTCTCCTCAGAAGGAAGCCCAGGACAGTCAACGGGGCTTCCTCTCAGGCAAGAGTGGAGAGGAGTAGCAGCCTCAGAGCCCCCAAATTAAGGCAGGTCTCCTCAGAAGGAAGCCCAGGACAGTCAACGGGGCTCCTTCTCAGGCAAGAGTGGAGAGGAGTAGCAGCCTCAGAGCCCCCAACCTAAGGCAGGTCTCCTCAGAAGGAAGCCCAGGACAGTCAATGGGGCTTCCTCTCAGGCAAGAGTGGAGAGGACTAGCAGCCTCAGAGCCCCGAACCGAAGGCAGGTCTCCTCAGAAGGAAGCCCAGGACAGTCAACGGGGCTTCCTCTCAGGCAAGAGTGGAGAGGAGTAGAAGCCTCAGAGCCCCCAACCTAAGGCATGTCTCCTCAGAAGGAAGCCCAGGACAGTCAACGGGGCTTCCTCTCAGGCAAGAGTGGAGAGTAGTAGCAGCCTCAGAGCCCCCAAATTAAGGCAGGTCTCCTCAGAAGGAAGCCCAGGACAGTCAACGGGGCTTCCTCTCAGGCAAGAGTGGAGAGGAGTAGCAGCCTCAGAGCCCCCAACCTAAGGCAGGTCTCCTCAGAAGGAAGCCCAGGACAGTCAATGGGGCTTCCTCTCAGGCAAGAGTGGGGAGGACTACCAGCCTCAGAGCCCAGAACCGAAGGCAGGTCTCCTCAGAAGGAAGCCCAGGACAGTCAACGGGGCTTCTTCTCAGGCAAGAGTGGAGAGGAGTAGCAGCCTCAGAGCCCCCAACCTAAGGCAGGTCTCCTCAGAAGGAAGCCCAGGAAAGTCAATGGGGCTCCCTCTCAGGCAAGTGTGGAGAGGAGTATCAGCCTCAGAGCCCCCAACCTAAGGTAGGTCTCCTCAGAAGGACGCCCAGGACAGTCAACGGGGCTTCCTCTCAGGCAAGAGTGGAGAGGAGTAGCAGCCTCAGAGCCCCCAACCTAAGGGAGGTCTCCTCAAAAGGAAGCCTAGGACAGTCATCGGGGCTTCCTCTCAGGAAAGATTGGAGAGGAGTAGCAGCCTCAGAACCCCCAACCTAAGGCAGGTCTCCTCAGAAGGACACCAAGGACAGTCAAAGGGGCTTCCTCTCAGGCAAGAGTGGAGAGGAGTAGCAGCCTCAGAGCCCCCAACCTATGGGAGGTCTCCTCAAAAGGAAGCCTAGGACAGT
The DNA here is from genome assembly GCA_030015325.1 of Cryptoblepharus egeriae. Lineage (NCBI taxonomy): Eukaryota > Metazoa > Chordata > Lepidosauria > Squamata > Scincidae > Cryptoblepharus > Cryptoblepharus egeriae. The sequence goes on from JAREYC010000002.1 coordinate 19,380,741, forward strand.
CATCGGGGCTTCCTCTCAGGCAAGATTGGAGAGGAGTAGCAGCCTCAGAGCCCCCAACCTAAGGCAGGTCTCCTCAGAAGGAAGCCCAGGACAGTCAACGGGGAGACCTCTCAGGCAAGAGTGGAGAGGAGTAGCAGCCTCAGAGCCAGTGATGGGCTTCAAAGAAATTAAGAACCGGTTCTCTGTCCATCTGGCAGCCACTTTTAAATGGCTATTTTTAAACTTTATTTGTACTATCTCTTGTTAAGAACCGGACCTATAGCGTAGGTGCGAACCTGCTGCTGCCCACCACTGCTCAGAGCCCACAACCTGAGGCAGGTCTCCTCAGAAGGACGCCCAGGACAGTCAACGGCGCTTCCTCTCAGGCAAGAGTGGAGAGGAGTAGCAGCCTCAGATCCCCCACCCTAAGGCAGGTCTCCTCAAAAGGAAGCCTAGGACAGTCATCGGAGCTTCCTCTCAGGCAAGAGTGGAGAGGAGTAGCAGCCTCAGAGCCCCCAACCTAAGGCAGGTCTCCTCAGAAGGAAGCCCAGGACAGTCAACGGGGCTACCTCTCAGGCAAGAGTGGAGAGGAGTAGCAGCCTCAGAGCCAGTGATGGGCTTCAAAGAAATTAAGAACCGGTTCTCTGTCCATCTGGCAGCCACTTTTAAATGGCTATTTTTAAACTTTATATGTACTATCTCTTGTTAAGAACCGGTCCTATAGCGTAGGTGCGAACCTGCTGCTGCCCACCACTGCTCAGAGCCCCCAACCTGAGGCAGGTCTCCTCAGAAGGAAGCCCAGGACAGTCAACGGGGCTTCCTCTCAGGCAAGAGTTTAGAGGAGTAGCAGCCTCAGAGCCCCTAACCTAAGGCTGGTCTCCTCAGAAGGAAGCACAGGACAGTCAACGGGGCTTCCTCTCAGGCAAGAGTGGAGAGGAGTAGGAGCCTCAGAGCCCCCAACCTAAGGCAGGTCTCCTCAGAAGGAAGCCCAGGATAGTGAACGGGGCTCCCTCTCAGGCAAGAGTGGAGAGGAGTAGCAGCCTCAGAGCCCCCAAATTAAGGCAGATCTCCTCAGAAGGAAGCCCAGGACAGTCAACGGGGCTTCCTCTCAGGCAAGAGTGGAGAGGAGTAGCAGCCTCAGAGCCCCCAAATTAAGGCAGATCTCCTCAGAAGGAAGCCCAGGACAGTCAACGGGGCTTCCTCTCAGGCAAGAGTGGAGAGGAGTAGCAGCCTCAGAGCCCCCAACCTAAGGCAGGTCTCCTCAGAAGGAAGCCCGGGACAGTCAACGGGGCTCCTTCTCAGGCAAGAGTGGAGAGGAGTAGCAGCCTCAGAGCCCCCATCCTAAGACAGGTCTCCTCAGAAGGAAGCCCAGGACAGTCAACGGGGCTCCCTATCAGGCAAGAGTGGAGAGGAGTAGCAGCCTCAGAGCCCCCAACCTAAGGCAGGTCTCCTCAAAAGGAAGCCTAGGACATTCATCGGGGCTTCCTCTCATTGAAGAGTGGAGAGGAGTAGCAGCCTCAGAGCCCCCAACCTAAGGCAGGTCTCCTCAGAAGGAAGCCCAGGACAGTCAACGGGGCTACCTCTCAGGCAAGAGTGGAGAGGAGTAGCAGCCTCAGAGCCAGTGATGGGCTTCAAAGAAATTAAGAACCGGTTCTCTGTCCATCTGGCAGCCACTTTTAAATGGCTATTTTTAAACTTTATATGTACTATCTCTTGTTAAGAACCGGTCCTATAGCGTAGGTGCGAACCTGCTGCTGCCCACCACTGCTCAGAGACCCCAACCTGAGGGAGGTCTCCTCAGAAGGAAGCCCAGGATCGTCAACGGGGCTTCCTCTCAGGCAAGAGTGGAGAGGAGTAGCAGCCTCAGAACCCCCAACCTAAGGCAGGTCTCCTCAGAAGGAAGCCCAGGACAGTCAACGCGGCAACCTCTCAGGCAAGAGTGGAGAGGAGTAGCAGCCTCAGAGCCCCCAACCTAAGGCAGGTCTCCTCAGAAGGAAGCCTGGGACAGTCAACGGGGCTCCTTCTCAGGCAAGAGTGGAGAGGAGTAGCAGCCTCAGAGCCCCCAACCTAAGACAGGTCTCCTCAGAAGGAAGCCCAGGACAGTCAACGGGGCTTCCTCTCAGGCAAGAGTGGAGAGGAGTAGCAGCCTCAGAGCCCCCAACCTAAGGCAGGTCTCCTCAGAAGGAAGCCCAGGACAGTCAACGGGGCTCCCTCTCAGGGAGGAGTGGAGAGGAGTAGAAGCCTCACAGCCCCCAACCTAAGGCAGGTCTCCTCAGAAGGAAACCCAGGACAGTCAACGGGGCTCCCTATCAGGCAAGAGTGGAGAGGAGTAGCAGCCTCAGAGCCCCCAACCTAAGGCAGGTCTCCTCAGAAGGACGCCCAGGACAGTGAACGGCGCTTCCTCTCAGGCAAGAGTGGAGAGGAGTAGCAGCCTCAGAGCCCCCAACCTAAGGCAGGTCTCCTCAAAAGGAAGCCTAGGACAGTCATCGGGGCTTCCTCTCATTGAAGAGTGGAGAGGAGTAGCAGCCTCAGAGCCCCCAACCTAAGGCAGGTCTCCTCAGAAGGAAGCCCAGGACAGTCAACGGGGCTACCTCTCAGGCAAGAGTGGAGAGGAGTAGCAGCCTCAGAGCCAGTGATGGGCTTCAAAGAAATTAAGAACCGGTTCTCTGTCCATCTGGCAGCCACTTTTAAATGGCTATTTTTAAACTTTATATGTACTATCTCTTGTTAAGAACCGGTCCTATAGCGTAGGTGCGAACCTGCTGCTGCCCACTACTGCTCAGAGACCCGAACCTGAGGCAGGTCTCCTCAGAAGGAAGCCCAGGATCGTCAACGGGGCTTCCTCTCAGGCAAGAGTGGAGAGGAGTAGCAGCCTCAGAACCCCCAACCTAAGGCAGGTCTCCTCAGAAGGAAGCCCGGGACAGTCAACGGGGCAACCTCTCAGGCAAGAGTGGAGAGGAGTAGCAGCCTCAGAGCCCCCAACCTAAGGCAGGTCTCCTCAGAAGGAAGCCCGGGACAGTCAACGGGGCTCCTTCTCAGGCAAGAGTGGAGAGGAGTAGCAGCCTCAGAGCCCCCAACCTATGACAGGTCTCCTCAGAAGGAAGCCCAGGACAGTCAACGGGGCTTCCTCTCAGGCGAGAGTGGAGAGGAGTAGCAGCCTCAGAGCCCCCAAATTAAGGCAGGTCTCCTCAGAAGGAAGCCCAGGACAGTCAACGGGGCTTCCTCTCAGGCAAGTGTGGAGAGGAGTAGCAGCCTCAGAGCCCCCAACCTAAGGCAGGTCTCCTCAGAAGGAAGCCCAGGAAAGTCAATGGGGCTTCCTCTCAGGCAAGAGTGGGGAGGACTAGCAGCCTCAGAGCCCAGAACCGAAGGCAGGTCTCCTCAGAAGGAAGCCCAGGACAGTCAACGGGGCTTCCTCTCAGGCAAGAGTGGAGAGGAGTAGCAGCCTCAGAGTCCCCAACCTAAGACAGGTCTCCTCAGAAGGAAGCCCAGGACAGTCAACGGGGCTCCCTCTCAGGCAGGAGTGGAGAGGAGTAGGAGCCTCACAGCCCCCAACCTAAGGCAGGTCTCCTCAGAAGGAAGCCCAGGACAGTCAACGGGGCTCCCTATCAGGCAAGAGTGGAGAGGAGTAGCAGCCTCAGAGCCCCCAACCTAAGGCAGGTCTCCTCAGAAGCATGCCCAGGACAGTCAACGGGGCTTCCTCTCAGGCAAGAGTGGAGAGGAGTAGCAGCCTCAGAGCCCCCAAGCTAAGGCAGGTCTCCTCAAAAGGAAGCCTAGGACAGTCATCGGGGCTTCCTCTCATTGAAGAGTGGAGAGGAGTAGCAGCCTCAGAGCCCCCAACCTAAGGCAGGTCTCCTCAGAAGGAAGCCCAGGACAGTCAACGGGGCTACCTCTCAGGCAAGAGTGGAGAGGAGTAGCAGCCTCAGAGCCAGTGATGGGCTTCAAAGAAATTAAGAACTGGTTCTCTATCCATCTGGCAGCCACTTTTAAATGGCTATTTTTAAACTTTATATGTACTATCTCTTGTTAAGAACCGGTCCTATAGCGTAGGTTCGAACCTGGTACTGCTCACCACTGCTCAGAGCCCCCAACCTAAGGCAGATCTCCTCGGAAGGAAGCCCAGGACAGTCAACGGGGCTTCCTCTCAGGCAAGAGTTTAGAGGAGTAGCAGCCTCAGAGCCCCTAACCTAAGGCTGGTCTCCTCAGAAGGAAGCCCAGGACAGTCAACGGGGCTTCCTCTCAGGCAAGAGTGGAGAGGAGTAGGAGCCTCAGAGCCCCCAACCTAAGGCAGGTCTCCTCAGAAGGAAGCCCAGGATAGTGAACGGGGCTCCCTCTCAGGCAAGAGTGGAGAGGAGTAGCAGCCTCAGAGCCCCCAAATTAAGGCAGGTCTCCTCAGAAGGAAGCCCAGGACAGTCAACGGGGCTTCCTCTCAGGCAAGAGTGGAGAGCAGTAGCAGCCTCAGAGCCCCCAACCTAAGGCAGGTCTCCTCAGAAGGAAGCCCGGGACAGTCAACGGGGCTCCTTCTCAGGCAAGAGTGGAGAGGAGTAGCAGCCTCAGAGCCCCCATCCTAAGACAGGTCTCCTCAGAAGGAAGCCCAGGACAGTCAACGGGGCTTCCTCTCAGGCAAGAGTGGAGAGGAGTAGCAGCCTCAGAGCCCCCAACCTAAGGCAGGTCTCCTCAGAAGGAAGCCCAGGACAGTCAATGGGGCTTCCTCTCAGGCAAGAGTGGAGAGGAGTAGCAGCCTCAGAGCCCCCAACCTAAGGCAGGTCTCCTCAGAAGGAAGCCCAGGAAAGTCAACGGGGCTTCCTCTCAGGCAAGAGTGGGGAGGACTAGCAGCCTCAGAGCCCAGAACCGAAGGCAGGTCTCCTCAGAAGGAAGCCCAGGACAGTCAACGGGGCTTCCTCTCAGGCAAGAGTGGAGAGGAGTAGCAGCCTCAGAGCCCCCAACCTAAGGCAGGTCTCCTCAGAAGGAAGCCCAGGAAAGTCAACGGGGCTACCTCTCAGGCAGGAGTGGAGAGGAGTAGCAGCCTCACAGCCCCCAACCTAAGGCAGGTCTCCTCAGAAGGTAGCCCAGGACAGTCAACGGGGCTTCCTCTCAGGCAAGAGTGGAGAGGAGTAGCAGCCTCAGAGCCCCCAACCTAAGGCAGGTCTCCTCAGAAGGAAGCCCAGGAAAGTCAATGGGGCTTCCTCTCAGGCAAGAGTGGGGAGGACTAGCAGCCTCAGAGCCCAGAACCGAAGGCAGGTCTCCTCAGAAGGAAGCCCAGGACAGTCAACGGGGCTTCCTCTCAGGCAAGAGTGGAGAGGAGTAGCATCCTCAGAGTCCCCAACCTAAGGCAGGTCTCCTCAGAAGGAAGCCCAGGACAGTCAACGGGGCTCCCTCTCAGGCAGGAGTGGAGAGGAGTAGCAGCCTCACAGCCCCCAACCTAAGGCAGGTCTCCTCAGAAGGAAGCCCAGGACAGTCAACGGGGCTCACTATCAGGCAAGAGTGGAGAGGAGTAGCAGCCTCAGAGCCCCCAACCTAAGGCAGGTCTCCTCAGAAGCATGCCCAGGACAGTCAACGGGGCTTCCTCTCAGGCAAGAGTGGAGAGGAGTAGCAGCCTCAGAGCCCCCAAGCTAAGGCAGGTCTCCTCAAAAGGAAGCCTAGGACAGTCATCGGGGCTTCCTCTCATTGAAGAGTGGGGAGGACTAGCAGCCTCAGAGCCCAGAACCGAAGGCAGGTCTCCTCAGAAGGAAGCCCAGGACAGTCAACGGGGCTTCCTCTCAGGCAAGAGTGGAGAGGAGTAGCAGCCTCAGAGCCCCCAACCTAAGGCTGGTCTCCTCAGAAGGAAGCCCAGGACAGTCAACGGGGCTACCTCTCAGGTAGGAGTGGAGAGGAGTACCAGCCTCACAGCCCCCAACCTAAGGCAGGTCTCCTCAGAAGGAAGCCCAGGACAGTCAACGGGGCTTCCTCTCAGGCAAGAGTGGAGAGGAGTAGCAGCCTCAGAGCCCCCAAATTAAGGCAGGTCTCCTCAGAAGGAAGCCCAGGACAGTCAACGGGGCTACCTCTCAGGCAAGAGTGGAGAGGAGTAGCAGCCTCAGAGCCAGTGATGGGCTTCAAAGAAATTAAGAACCGGTTCTCTGTCCATCTGGCAGCCACTTTTAAATGGCTATTTTTAAACTTTACATGTACTATCTCTTGTTAAGAACCGGTCCTATAGCGTAGGTGCAAACCTGGTACTGCCCACCACTGCTCAGAGCCCCCAACCTAAGGCAGATCTCCTCGGAAGGAAGCCCAGGACAGTCAACGGGGCTTCCTCTCAGGCAAGAGTTTAGAGGAGTAGCAGCCTCAGAGCCCCTAACCTAAGGCTGGTCTCCTCAGAAGGAAGCCCAGGACAGTCAACGGGGCTCCCTATCAGGCAAGAGTGGAGAGGAGTAGCAGCCTCAGAGCCCGCAACCTAAGGCAGGTCTCCTCAGAAGCATGCCCAGGACAGTCAACGGGGCTTCCTCTCAGGCAAGAGTGGAGAGGAGTAGCAGCCTCAGAGCCCCCAAGCTAAGGCAGGTCTCCTCAAAAGGAAGCCTAGGACAGTCATCGGGGCTTCCTCTCATTGAAGAGTGGAGAGGAGTAGCAGCCTCAGAGCCCCCAACCTAAGGCAGGTCTCCTTAGAAGGAAGCCCAGGACAGTCAACGGGGCTTCCTCTCATTGAAGAGTGGAAAGGAGTAGGAGCCTCAGAGCCCCCAACCTAAGGCAGGTCTCCTCAAAAGGAAGCCTAGGACAGTCATGGGGGCTTCCTCTCATTGAAGAGTGGAGAGGAGTAGCAGCCTCAGAGCCCCCAACCTAAGGCAGGTCTCCTCAAAAGGAAGCCTAGGACAGTCATCGGGGCTTCCTCTCATTGAAGAGTTTAGAGGAGTAGCAGCCTCAGAGCCCCTAACCTAAGGCTGGTCTCCTCAGAAGGAAGCCCAGGACAGTCAACGGGGCTTCCTCTCAGGCAAGAGTGCAGAGGAGTAGGAGCCTCAGAGCCCCCAACCTAAGGCAGGTCTCCTCAGAAGGAAGCCCAGGATAGTGAACGGGGCTCCCTCTCAGGCAAGAGTGGAGAGGAGTAGCAGCCTCAGAGCCCCCAAATTAAGGCAGGTCTCCTCAGAAGGAAGCCCAGGACAGTCAACGGGGCTTCCTCTCAGGCAAGAGTGGAGAGCAGTAGCAGCCTCAGAGCCCCCAACCTAAGGCAGGTCTCCTCAGAAGGAAGCCCGGGACAGTCAACGGGGCTCCTTCTCAGGCAAGAGTGGAGAGGAGTAGCAGCCTCAGAGCCCCCATCCTAAGACAGGTCTCCTCAGAAGGAAGCCCAGGACAGTCAACGGGGCTTCCTCTCAGGCAAGAGTGGAGAGGAGTAGCAGCCTCAGAGCCCCCAAATTAAGGCAGGTCTCCTCAGAAGGAAGCCCAGGACAGTCAACGGGGCTTCCCCTCAGGCAAGAGTGGAGAGGAGTAGCAGCCTCCGAGCCCCCAACCTAAGGCAGGTCTCCTCAGAAGGAATCCCAGGAAAGTCAATGGGGCTTCCTCTCAGGCAAGAGTGGGGAGGACTAGCAGCCTCAAAGCCCAGAACCGAAGGCAGGTCTCCTCAGAAGGAAGCCCAGGACACTCAACGGGGCTTCCTCTCAGGCAAGAGTGGAGAGGAGTAGCAGCCTCAGAGCCCCCAACCTAAGGCAGGTCTCCTCAGAAGGAAGCCCAGGACAGTCAATAGGGCTCCCTCTCAGGAAGGAGTGGAGAGGAGTAGAAGCCTCACAGCCCCCAACCTAAGGCAGGTCTCCTCAGAAGGAAGCCCAGGACAGTCAACGGGGCTCCCTATCACGCAAGAGTGGAGAGGAGTAGCAGCCTCAGAGCCCCCAACCTAAGGCAGGTCTCCTCAGAAGGAAGCCCAGGACAGTCAATGGGGCTTCCTCTCAGGCAAGAGTGGAGAGGAGTAGCAGCCTCAGAGCCCCCAACCTAAGGCAGGTCTCCTCAAAAGGAAGCCTAGGACAGTCATCGGGGCTTCCTCTCATTGAAGAGTGGAGAGGAGTAGCAGCCTCAGAGCCCCCAACCTAAGGCAGGTCTCCTCAGAAGGAAGCCCAGGACAGTCAACGGGGCTACCTCTCAGGCAAGAGTGGAGAGGAGTAGCAGCCTCAGAGCCAGTGATGGGCTTCAAAGAAATTAAGAACCGGTTCTCTGTCCATCTGGCAGCCACTTTTAAATGGCTATTTTTAAACTTTACATGTACTATCTCTTGTTAAGAACCGGTCCTATAGCGTAGGTGCAAACCTGGTACTGCCCACCACTGCTCAGAGCCCCCAACCTAAGGCAGATCTCCTCGGAAGGAAGCCCAGGACAGTCAACGGGGCTTCCTCTCAGGCAAGAGTTTAGAGGAGTAGCAGCCTCAGAGCCCCTAACCTAAGGCTGGTCTCCTCAGAAGGAAGCCCAGGACAGTCAACGGGGCTCCCTATCAGGCAAGAGTGGAGAGGAGTAGCAGCCTCAGAGCCCGCAACCTAAGGCAGGTCTCCTCAGAAGCATGCCCAGGACAGTCAACGGGGCTTCCTCTCAGGCAAGAGTGGAGAGGAGTAGCAGCCTCAGAGCCCCCAAGCTAAGGCAGGTCTCCTCAAAAGGAAGCCTAGGACAGTCATCGGGGCTTCCTCTCATTGAAGAGTGGAGAGGAGTAGCAGCCTCAGAGCCCCCAACCTAAGGCAGGTCTCCTCAGAAGGAAGCCCAGGACAGTCAACGGGGCTTCCTCTCATTGAAGAGTGGAAAGGAGTAGGAGCCTCAGAGCCCCCAACCTAAGGCAGGTCTCCTCAAAAGGAAGCCTAGGACAGTCATGGGGGCTTCCTCTCATTGAAGAGTGGAGAGGAGTAGCAGCCTCAGAGCCCCCAACCTAAGGCAGGTCTCCTCAAAAGGAAGCCTAGGACAGTCATCGGGGCTTCCTCTCATTGAAGAGTTTAGAGGAGTAGCAGCCTCAGAGCCCCTAACCTAAGGCTGGTCTCCTCAGAAGGAAGCCCAGGACAGTCAACGGGGCTTCCTCTCAGGCAAGAGTGCAGAGGAGTAGGAGCCTCAGAGCCCCCAACCTAAGGCAGGTCTCCTCAGAAGGAAGCCCAGGATAGTGAACGGGGCTCCCTCTCAGGCAAGAGTGGAGAGGAGTAGCAGCCTCAGAGCCCCCAAATTAAGGCAGGTCTCCTCAGAAGGAAGCCCAGGACAGTCAACGGGGCTTCCTCTCAGGCAAGAGTGGAGAGCAGTAGCAGCCTCAGAGCCCCCAACCTAAGGCAGGTCTCCTCAGAAGGAAGCCCGGGACAGTCAACGGGGCTCCTTCTCAGGCAAGAGTGGAGAGGAGTAGCAGCCTCAGAGCCCCCATCCTAAGACAGGTCTCCTCAGAAGGAAGCCCAGGACAGTCAACGGGGCTTCCTCTCAGGCAAGAGTGGAGAGGAGTAGCAGCCTCAGAGCCCCCAAATTAAGGCAGGTCTCCTCAGAAGGAAGCCCAGGACAGTCAACGGGGCTTCCCCTCAGGCAAGAGTGGAGAGGAGTAGCAGCCTCCGAGCCCCCAACCTAAGGCAGGTCTCCTCAGAAGGAATCCCAGGAAAGTCAATGGGGCTTCCTCTCAGGCAAGAGTGGGGAGGACTAGCAGCCTCAAAGCCCAGAACCGAAGGCAGGTCTCCTCAGAAGGAAGCCCAGGACACTCAACGGGGCTTCCTCTCAGGCAAGAGTGGAGAGGAGTAGCAGCCTCAGAGCCCCCAACCTAAGGCAGGTCTCCTCAGAAGGAAGCCCAGGACAGTCAATAGGGCTCCCTCTCAGGAAGGAGTGGAGAGGAGTAGAAGCCTCACAGCCCCCAACCTAAGGCAGGTCTCCTCAGAAGGAAGCCCAGGACAGTCAACGGGGCTCCCTATCACGCAAGAGTGGAGAGGAGTAGCAGCCTCAGAGCCCCCAACCTAAGGCAGGTCTCCTCAGAAGGACGCCCAGGACAGTCAATGGGGCTTCCTCTCAGGCAAGAGTGGAGAGGAGTAGCAGCCTCAGAGCCCCCAACCTAAGGCAGGTCTCCTCAAAAGGAAGCCTAGGACAGTCATCGAGGCTTCCTCTCATTGAAGAGTGGAGAGGAGTAGCAGCCTCAGAGCCCCCAACCTAAGGCAGGTCTCCTCAGAAGGAAGCCCAGGACAGTCAACGGGGCTACCTCTCAGGCAAGAGTGGAGAGGAGTAGCAGCCTCAGAGCCAGTGATGGGCTTCAAAGAAATTAAGAACCGGTTCTCTGTCCATCTGGCAGCCACTTTTAAATGGCTATTTTTAAACTTTACATGTACTATCTCTTGTTAAGAACCGGTCCTATAGCGTAGGTGCAAACCTGGTACTGCCCACCACTGCTCAGAGCCCCCAACCTAAGGCAGATCTCCTCGGAAGGAAGCCCAGGACAGTCAACGGGGCTTCCTCTCAGGCAAGAGTTTAGAGGAGTAGCAGCCTCAGAGCCCCTAACCTAAGGCTGGTCTCCTCAGAAGGAAGCCCAGGACAGTCAACGGGGCTTCCTCTCAGGCAAGAGTGGAGAGGAGTGGCAGCCTCAGAGCCCCCAAATTAAGGCAGGTCTCCTCAGAAGGAAGCCCAGGACAGTCAACGGGGCTACTTCTCAGGCAAGAGTGGAGAGGAGTAGCAGCCTCAGAGCCCCCAACCTAAGGCAGGTCTCCTCAGAAGGAAGCCCAGGACAGTCAACGGGGCTACCTCTCAGGCAAGAGTGGAGAGGAGTAGCAGCCTCAGAGCCAGTGATGGGCTTCAAAGAAATTAAGAACCGGTTCTCTGTCCATCTGGCAGCCACTTTTAAATGGCTATTTTTAAACTTTATATGTACTATCTCTTGTTAATAACCGGTCCTATAGCGTAGGTGCAAACCTGGTACTGCCCACCACTGCTCAGAGCCCCCAACCTAAGGCAGATCTCCTCGGAAGGAAGCCCAGGACAGTCAACGGGGCTTCCTCTCAGGCAAGAGTTTAGAGGAGTAGCAGCCTCAGAGCCCCTAACCTAAGGCTGGTCTCCTCAGAAGGAAGCCCAGGACAGTCAACGGGGCTTCCTCTCAGGCAAGAGTGGAGAGGAGTAGCAGCCTCAGAGCCCCCAAATTAAGGCAGGTCTCCTCAGAAGGAAGCCCAGGACAGTGGGACTTCCTCTCAGGCAAGAGTGGGGAGGACTAGCAGCCTCAGAGCCCAGAACCGAAGGCAGGTCTCCTCAGAAGGAAGCCCAGGACAGTCAACGGGGCTTCCTCTCAGGCAAGAGTGGAGAGGAGTAGCAGCCTCAGAGCCCCCAACCTAAGGCAGGTCTCCTCAGAAGGAAGCCCAGGACAGTCAACGGGGCTCCCTCTCAGGCAAGAGTGGAGAGGAGTAGCAGCCTCAGAGCCCCCAACCTAAGGCAGGTCACCTCTGAAGGAAGCCCAGGACAGTCAACTGGGCTCCCTCTCAGGCAAGAGTGGAGAGGAGTAGCAGCCTCAGAGCCCCCAACCTAAGGCAGGTCTCCTCAGAAGGAAGACCAGGACAGTCAACGGGGCTACCTCTCAGGCAAGAGTGGAGAGGAGTAGCAGCCTCAGAGCCAGTGATGGGCTTCAAAGAAATTAAGAAACGGTTCTCTGTCCATCTGGCAGCCACTTTTAAATGGCTATTTTTAAACTTTATATGTACTATCTCTTGTTAAGAAGCGATCCTATAGCGTAGGTGCGAACCTGCTGTTGCCCACCACTGCTCAGAGCCCACAACCGAAGGCAGGTCTCCTCAAAAGGAAGCCCAGGACAGTCACCGGGTTTTCCTCTCAGGCAAGAGTGGAGAGGAGTAGGAGCCTCAGAGCCCCCAACCTAAGGCAGGTCTCCTCAGAAGGAAGCCCAGGATAGTGAAAGGGGCTCCCTCTCAGGCAAGAGTGGAGAGGAGTAGCAGCCTCAGAGCCCCCAACCTAAGCCCAGCCCCCCCGGACTCCAGCCCTGCCAGGCTCCCATGGCTCTGTCCTGCCCAGTGAGGGGGCTGGGCTTGGGCAGGCTCCCTCCTTTCGTCAACAAAGGGCCCCTGGCTCCCCTCAGGCACCACCAGGCCGTGTGGCTCAGTGAACTGCTCCTCCCTTTAATCTGAAGGCCAACTCCTCAGTGAAGCAGCCAGTGTCGAGGCTAGCTCCGGGAGTCCGTATCAGAGGCGGGGAGGTGCAGCTCACGCTCCGCCGCGGAGCAGAGCCGGAGATAATACCCGGACGCCCGGGCTGTCTCCAACTCTGCCTCGCTGGTGTCCGAGATCGGAACGGTCTGGCCGGCCAACTGCACCGCGGCACGGCAGTGGGACCCCGGAGGGCCTACTGGGATCCCCAGGCCACCCTTTTGGGGAGAGAGAGAGGGCCCCCTGCACCCCTCTTGCCTGGGGCTGTCTCAGAGCCCGGCCCTCCCTTCACAACAGAGGAGAGGCTGCCCAGCTCAGCCACTGACCCACAGGGGTGTCTAGGGCACACCAGAAGCTGCTTAAGGGAGGGCTCTGTGAGGTCAGTGCAGCAGCCTCAGAGAACCGTCCTAGGCAGGTCTCCTCAGAAGGAAGCCCAGGACAGTCAACGGGGCTACCTCTCAGGCAAGAGTGGAGAGGAGTAGCAGCCTCAGAGCCAGTGATGGGCTGCAAAGAAATTAAGAACCGGTTCTCTGTCCATCTGGCAGCCACTTTTAAATGGCGATTTTTAAACTTTATATGTGCTATCTCTTGTTAAGAACCGGTCCTATAGCGTAGGTGCGAACCTGCTGCTGCCCACCACTGCTCAGAGCCCACAACCGAAGGCAGGTCTCCTCAGAAGGAAGCCCAGGACAGTCAACGGGGCTTCCTCTCAGGCAAGAGTGGAGAGGAGTAGCAGCCTCAGAGCCCCTAACCTAAGGCAGGTCTCCTCAGAAGGAAGCCCAGGACAGTCAACGGGGCTTCCTCTCAGGCAAGGGTGGAGAGGAGTAGGAGCAACAGAGCCCCCAACCTAAGGCAGGTCTCCTCAGAAGGAAGCCCAGGACAGTGAACGGTGCTCCCTCTCAGGCAAGAGTGGAGAGGAGTAGCAGCCTCAGAGCCCCCAACCTAAGGCAGGTCTCCTCAGAAGGAAGCCCAGGACAGTCAACGGGGCTTCCTCTCAGGCAAGAGTCGAGAGGAGTAGCAGCCTCAGAGCCCCCAACCTAAGGCAGGTCTCCTCAGAAGGAAGCCCAGGACAGTCAACGGGGCGTCCTCTCAGGCAAGAGTGGAGAGGAGCAGCAGCCTCAGAGCCCCCAACCTAAGGCAGTTCTCCTCAGAAAGAAGCCCAGGACAGTCAACGGGGCTTCCTCTCAGGCAAGAGTGGAGAGGAGTAGCAGCCTCAGAGCCCCCAACCTAAGCCCAGCCCCCCCGGACTCCAGCCCTGCCAGGCTCCGATGGCTCTGTCCTGCCCAGTGAGGGGGCTGGGCTTGGGCAGGCTCCCTCCTTTCGTCAACAAAGGGCCCCTGGCTCCCCTCAGGCACCACCAGGCCGTGTGGCTCAGTGAACTGCTCCTCCCTTTAATCTGAAGGCCAACTCCTCAGTGAAGCAGCCAGTGTCGAGGCTAGCTCCGGGAGTCCCTATCAGAGGCGGGGAGGTGCAGCTCACGCTCCGCCGCGGAGCAGAGCCGGAGATAATACCCGGACGCCCGGGCTGTCTCCAACTCTGCCTCGCTGGTGTCCGAGATCGGAACGGTCTGGCCGGCCAACTGCACCGCGGCACGGCAGTGGGACCCCGGAGGGCCTACTGGGATCCCCAGGCCACCCTTTTGGGGAGAGAGAGAGGGCCCCCTGCACCCCTCTTGCCTGGGGCTGTCTCAGAGCCCGGCCCTCCCTTCACAACAGAGGAGAGGCTGCCCAGCTCAGCCACTGACCCACAGGGGTGTCTGGGGCACACCAGAAGCTGCTTAAGGGAGGGCTCTGTGAGGTCACTGCAGCAGCCTCAGAGCCCCCAACCTAAGGCAGGTCTCCTCAGAAGGAAGCCCAGGACAGTGAACGGGGCTCCCTCTCAGGCAAGAGTGGAGAGGAGTAGCAGCCTCAGAGCCCCCAACCTAAGGCAGGTCTCCTCAGAAGGAAGCCCAGGACAGTCAACGGGGCTTCCTCTCAGGCAAGAGTGGAGAGGAGTAGCAGCCTCAGAGCCCCCAACCTAAGGCAGGTCTCCTCAGAAGGAAGCCCTGGACAGTCAACGGGGCTTCCTCTCAGGCAAGAGTGGAGAGGAGCAGCAGCCTCAGAGCCCCCAACCTAAGGCAGTTCTCCTCAGAAGGAAGCCCAGGACAGTCAACGGGGCTTCCTCTCAGGCAAGAGTGGAGAGGAGTAGCAGCCTCAGAGCCCCCAACCTAAGCCCAGCCCCCCCGGACTCCAGCCCTGCCAGGCTCCGATGGCTCTGTCCTGCCCAGTGAGGGGGCTGGGCTTGGGCAGGCTCCCTCCTTTCGTCAACAAAGGGCCCCTGGCTCCCCTCAGGCACCACCAGGCCGTGTGGCTCAGTGAACTGCTCCTCCCTTTAATCTGAAGGCCAACTCCTCAGTGAAGCAGCCAGTGTCGAGGCTAGCTCCGGGAGTCCGTATCAGAGGCGGGGAGGTGCAGCTCACGCTCCGCCGCGGAGCAGAGCCGGAGATAATACCCGGACGCCCGGGCTGTCTCCAACTCTGCCTCGCTGGTGTCCGAGATCGGAACGGTCTGGCCGGCCAACTGCACCGCGGCACGGCAGTGGGACCCCGGAGGGCCTACTGGGATCCCCAGGCCACCCTTTTGGGGAGAGAGAGAGGGCCCCCTGCACCCCTCTTGCCTGGGGCTGTCTCAGAGCCCGGCCCTCCCTTCACAACAGAGGAGAGGCTGCCCAGCTCAGCCACTGACCCACAGGGGTGTCTGGGGCTCACCAGAAGCTGCTTAAGGGAGGGCTCTGTGAGGTCAGTGCAGCAGCCTCAGAGCCCCGTCCTAGGCAGGTCTCCTCAGAAGGAAGCCCAGGACAGTCAACGGGGCTACCTCTCAGGCAAGAGTGGAGAGGAGTAGCAGCCTCAGAGCCAGTGATGGGCTGCAAAGAAATTAAGAACCGGTTCTCTGTCCATCTGGCAGCCACTTTTAAATGGCTATTTTTAAACTTTATATGTGCTATCTCTTGTTAAGAACCGGTCCTATAGCGTAGGTGCGAACCTGCTGCTGCCCACCACTGCTCTGAGCCCCAACCTAAGGCAGGTCTCCTCAGAAGGAAGCCCAGGACAGTCAACGGGGCTTCCTCTCAGGCAAGAGTGGAGAGGAGTAGCAGCCTCAGAGCCCCTAACCTAAGGCAGGTCTCCTCAGAAGGAAGCCCAGGACAGTCAACGGGGCTTCCTCTCAGGCAAGAGTGGAGAGGAGCAGCAGCCTCAGAGCCCCCAACCTAAGGCAGTTCTCCTCAGAAAGAAGCCCAGGACAGTCAACGGGGCTTCCTCTCAGGCAAGAGTGGAGAGGAGTAGCAGCCTCAGAGCCCCCAACCTAAGCCCAGCCCCCCCGGACTCCAGCCTTGCCAGGCTCCGATGGCTCTGTCCTGCCCAGTGAGGGGGCTGGGCTTGGGCAGGCTCCCTCCTTTCGTCAACAAAGGGCCCCTGGCTCCCCTCAGGCACCACCAGGCCGTGTGGCTCAGTGAACTGCTCCTCCCTTTAATCTGAAGGCCAACTCCTCAGTGAAGCAGCCAGTGTCGAGGCTAGCTCCGGGAGTCCCTATCAGAGGCGGGGAGGTGCAGCTCACGCTCCGCCGCGGAGCAGAGCCGGAAATAATACCCGGACGCCCGGGCTGTCTCCAACTCTGCCTCGCTGGTGTCCGAGATCGGAACGGTCTGGCCGGCCAACTGCACCGCGGCACGGCAGTGGGACCCCGGAGGGCCTACTGGGATCCCCAGGCCACCCTTTTGGGGAGAGAGAGAGGGCCCCCTGCACCCCTCTTGCCTGGGGCTGTCTCAGAGCCCGGCCCTCCCTTCACAACAGAGGAGAGGCTGCCCAGCTCAGCCACTGACCCACAGGGGTGTCTGGGGCACACCAGAAGCTGCTTAAGGGAGGGCTCTGTGAGGTCAGTGCAGCAGCCTCAGAGCCCCCAACCTAAGGCAGGTCTCCTCAGAAGGAAGCCCAGGACAGTGAACGGGGCTCCCTCTCAGGCAAGAGTGGAGAGGAGTAGCAGCCTCAGAGCCCCCAACCTAAGGCAGGTCTCCTCAGAAGGAAGCCCAGGACAGTCAACGGGGCTTCCTCTCAGGCAAGAGTGGAGAGGAGTAGCAGCCTCAGAGCCCCCAACCTAAGGCAGGTCTCCTCAGAAGGAAGCCCTGGACAGTCAACGGGGCTTCCTCTCAGGCAAGAGTGGAGAGGAGCAGCAGCCTCAGAGCCCCCAACCTAAGGCAGTTCTCCTCAGAAGGAAGCCCAGGACAGTCAACGGGGCTTCCTCTCAGGCAAGAGTGGAGAGGAGTAGCAGCCTCAGAGCCCCCAACCTAAGCCCAGCCCCCCCGGACTCCAGCCCTGCCAGGCTCCGATGGCTCTGTCCTGCCCAGTGAGGGGGCTGGGCTTGGGCAGGCTCCCTCCTTTCGTCAACAAAGGGCCCCTGGCTCCCCTCAGGCACCACCAGGCCGTGTGGCTCAGTGAACTGCTCCTCCCTTTAATCTGAAGGCCAACTCCTCAGTGAAGCAGCCAGTGTCGAGGCTAGCTCCGGGAGTCCCTATCAGAGGCGGGGAGGTGCAGCTCACGCTCCGCCGCGGAGCAGAGCCGGAGATAATACCCGGACGCCCGGGCTGTCTCCAACTCTGCCTCGCTGGTGTCCGAGATCGGAACGGTCTGGCCGGCCAACTGCACCGCGGCACGGCAGTGGGACCCCGGAGGGCCTACTGGGATCCCCAGGCCACCCTTTTGGGGAGAGAGAGAGGGCCCCCTGCACCCCTCTTGCCTGGGGCTGTCTCAGAGCCCGGCCCTCCCTTCACAACAGAGGAGAGGCTGCCCAGCTCAGCCACTGACCCACAGGGGTGTCTGGGGCACACCAGAAGCTGCTTAAGGGAGGGCTCTGTGAGGTCAGTGCAGCAGCCTCAGAGCCCCCAACCTAAGGCAGGTCTCCTCAGAAGGAAGCCCAGGACAGTGAACGGGGCTCCCTCTCAGGCAAGAGTGGAGAGGAGTAGCAGCCTCAGAGCCCCCAACCTAAGGCAGGTCTCCTCAGAAGGAAGCCCAGGACAGTCAACGGGGCTTCCTCTCAGGCAAGAGTGGAGAGGAGTAGCAGCCTCAGAACCCCCAACCTAAGGCAGGTCTCCTCAGAAGGAAGCCCTGGACAGTCAACGGGGCTTCCTCTCAGGCAAGAGTGGAGAGGAGTAGCAGCCTCAGAGCCCCCAACCTAAGGCAGGTCTCCTCAGAAGGAAGCTCAGGACAGTGAACGGGGCTTCCTCTCAGGCAAGAGTGGAGAGGAGTAGCAGCCTCAGAGCCCCCAACCTAAGGCAGGTCTCCTCAGAAGGAAGCCCAGGACAGTCAACGGGGCTTCCTCTCAGGCAAGAGTGGAGAGGAGTAGCAGCCTCAGAGCCCCCAACCTAAGCCCAGCCCCCCCGGACTCCAGCCTTGCCAGGCTCCGATGGCTCTGTCCTGCCCAGTGAGGGGGCTGGGCTTGGGCAGGCTCCCTCCTTTCGTCAACAAAGGGCCCCTGGCTCCCCTCAGGCACCACCAGGCCGTGTGGCTCAGTGAACTGCTCCTCCCTTTAATCTGAAGGCCAACTCCTCAGTGAAGCAGCCAGTGTCGAGGCTAGCTCCGGGAGTCCCTATCAGAGGCGGGGAGGTGCAGCTCACGCTCCGCCGCGGAGCAGAGCCGGAGATAATACCCGGACGCCCGGGCTGTCTCCAACTCTGCCTCGCTGGTGTCCGAGATCGGAACGGTCTGGCCGGCCAACTGCACCGCGGCACGGCAGTGGGACCCCGGAGGGCCTACTGGGATCCCCAGGCCACCCTTTTGGGGTGAGAGAGAGGGCCCCCTGCACCCCTCTTGCCTGGGGCTGTCTCAGAGCCCGGCCCTCCCTTCACAACAGAGGAGAGGCTGCCCAGCTCAGCCACTGACCCACAGGGGTGTCTGGGGCTCACCAGAAGCTGCTTAAGGGAGGGCTCTGTGAGGTCAGTGCAGCAGCCTCAGAGCCCCGTCCTAGGCAGGTCTCCTCAGAAGGAAGCCCAGGACAGTCAACGGGGCTACCTCTCAGGCAAGAGTGGAGAGGAGAAGCAGCCTCAGAGCCAGTGATGGGCTGCAAAGAAATTAAGAACCGGTTCTCTGTCCATCTGGCAGCCACTTTTAAATGGCTATTTTAAAACTTTATATGTGCTATCTCTTGTTAAGAACCGGTCCTATAGCGTAGGTGCGAACCTGCTGCTGCCCACCACTGCTCAGAGCCCCCAACCTAAGGCAGGTCTCCTCAGAAGGAAGCCCAGGACAGTCAACGGGGCTTCCTCTCAGGCAAGAGTGGAGAGGAGTAGCAGCCTCAGAGCCCCCAACCTAAGGCAGGTCTCCTCAGAAGGAAGCTCAGGACAGTGAACGGGGCTTCCTCTCAGGCAAGAGTGGAGAGGAGTAGCAGCCTCAGAGCCCCCAACCTAAGGCAGGTCTCCTCAGAAGGAAGCCCAGGACAGTCAACGGGGCTTCCTCTCAGGCAAGAGTGGAGAGGAGTAGCAGCCTCAGAGCCCCCAACCTAAGCCCAGCCCCCCCGGACTCCAGCCTTGCCAGGCTCCGATGGCTCTGTCCTGCCCAGTGAGGGGGCTGGGCTTGGGCAGGCTCCCTCCTTTCGTCAACAAAGGGCCCCTGGCTCCCCTCAGGCACCACCAGGCCGTGTGGCTCAGTGAACTGCTCCTCCCTTTAATCTGAAGGCCAACTCCTCAGTGAAGCAGCCAGTGTCGAGGCTAGCTCCGGGAGTCCCTATCAGAGGCGGGGAGGTGCAGCTCACGCTCCGCCGCGGAGCAGAGCCGGAGATAATACCCGGACGCCCGGGCTGTCTCCAACTCTGCCTCGCTGGTGTCCGAGATCGGAACGGTCTGGCCGGCCAACTGCACCGCGGCACGGCAGTGGGACCCCGGAGGGCCTACTGGGATCCCCAGGCCACCCTTTTGGGGAGAGAGAGAGGGCCCCCTGCACCCCTCTTGCCTGGGGCTGTCTCAGAGCCCGGCCCTCCCTTCACAACAGAGGAGAGGCTGCCCAGCTCAGCCACTGACCCACAGGGGTGTCTGGGGCACACCAGAAGCTGCTTAAGGGAGGGCTCTGTGAGGTCAGTGCAGCAGCCTCAGAGCCCCGTCCTAGGCAGGTCTCCTCAGAAGGAAGCCCAGGACAGTCAACGGGGCTACCTCTCAGGCAAGAGTGGAGAGGAGAAGCAGCCTCAGAGCCAGTGATGGGCTGCAAAGAAATTAAGAACCGGTTCTCTGTCCATCTGGCAGCCACTTTTAAATGGCTATTTTAAAACTTTATATGTGCTATCTCTTGTTAAGAACCGGTCCTATAGCGTAGGTGCGAACCTGCTGCTGCCCACCACTGCTCAGAGCCCCCAACCTAAGGCAGGTCTCCTCAGAAGGAAGCCCAGGACAGTCAACGGGGCTTCCTCTCAGGCAAGAGTGGAGAGGAGTAGCAACCTCAGAGCCCCCAACCTAAGGCAGGTCTCCTCAGAAGGAAGCTCGGGACAGTGAACGGGGCTTCCTCTCAGGCAAGAGTGGAGAGGAGTAGCAGCCTCAGAGCCCCCAACCTAAGGCAGGTCTCCTCAGAAGGAAGCCCAGGACAGTCAACGGGGTTCCTCTCAGGCAAGAGTGGAGAGGAGTAGCAGCCTCAGAGCCCCCAACCTAAGGCAGGTCTCCTCAGAAGGAAGCCCAGGACAGTCAACGGGGCTCCCTCTCAGGCAAGAGTCGAGAGGAGTAGCAGCCTCATAGCCAGTTATGGGCTTCAAAGAAATTAAGAACCGGTTATCTGTCCATCTGGCAGCCACTTTTAAATGGCTATTTTTAAACTTTATATGTACTATCTCTTGTTAAGAACCGGTCCTATAGCATAGGTGCGAACCTGCTGCTGCCCACCACTGCTCAGAGCCCCCAACCTGAGGCAGGTCTCCTCAGAAGGAAGCCGAGGATCGTCAACGGGGCTTCCTCTCAGGCAAGAGTGGAGAGGAGTAGCAGCCTCAGAGCCCCCAACCTAAGGCAGGTCTCCTCAGAAGGAAGCCCGGGACAGTCAACGGTGCAACCTCTCAGGCAAGAGTGGAGAGGAGTAGCAGCCCCAGAGCCCCCAACTTAAGGCAGGTCTCCTCAGAAGGAAGCCCAGGACAGTCAACGGGGCTCCTTCTCAGGCAAGAGTGGAGAGGAGTAGCAGCCTCAGAGCCCCCAACCTAAGACAGGTCTCCTCAGAAGGAAGCCCAGGACAGTCAACGGGGCTTCCTCTCAGGCGAGAGTGGAGAGGAGTAGCAGCCTCAGAGCCCCCAACCTAAGGCAGGTCTCCTCAGAAGGAAGCCCAAGACAGTCAACGGGGCTCCCTCTCAGGCAAGAGTGGAGAGGAGTACCAGCCTCAGAGACCCCACCCTAAGGCAGGTCTCCTCAGAAGGAAACACAGGACAGTGAAAGGGGCTTCTTCTCAGGCAAGAGTGGAGAGGAGTAGCAGCCTCAGAGCCCCCAACCTAAGGCAGGTGTCCTCAGAAGTAAGCCCAGGACAGTCAACGGTGCTCCCTCTCATTGAAGAGTGGAGAGGAGTAGCAGCCTCAGAGCCCCCAACCTACGGCAGGTCTCCTCAGAAGGAAGCCTATGATAGCCAATGGGGCTTCCTCTCATGCAAGAGTGGAGAGGAGTAGCAGCCTCAGAGCCCCCAACCTTAGGCAGGTCTTCTCAGAAGGAAGCCCAGGACAGTCAACGGGGCTTCCTCTCAGGCAAGAGTGGAGAGGAGTAGCAGCCTCAGAGCCCCCAACCTAAGGCAGGTCTCCTCAAAAGGAAGCCTAGGACAGTCATCGGGGCTTCCTCTCAGGCAAGAGTGGAGAGGAGTAGCAGCCTCAGAGCCCCCAACCTAAGGCAGGTCTCCTCAAAAGGAAGCCTAGGACAGTCATCGGGGCTTCCTCTCAGGCAAGAGTGGAGAGGTGTAGCAGCCTCAGAGCCAGTGATGGGCTTCAAAGAAATTAAGAACCGGTTCTCTGTCCATCTGGCAGCCACTTTTAAATGGCTATTTTTAAACATTATATGTACTATCTCTTGTTAAGAACCGGTCCTATAGCGTAGGTGCGAACCTGCTGCTGCCCAACACTGCTCAGAGCCCCCAACCTAAGGCAGGTCTCCTCAGAAGGAAGCCCAGGACAGTCAACGGGGCTTCCTCTCAGGCAAGAGTGGAGAGGAGTAGCAGCCTCAGAGCCCCTAACCTAAGGCAGGTCTCCTCAGAAGGAAGCCCAGGACTGTCAACGGGGCTTCCTCTCAGGCAAGGGTGGAGAGGAGTAGGAGCCTCAGAGCCCCCAACCTAAGGCAGGTCTCCTCAGAAGGAAGCCCAGGACAGTGAACGGGGCTCCCTCTCAGGCAAGAGTGGAGAGGAGTAGCAGCCTCAGAGCCCCCAACCTAAGGCAGGTCTCCTCAGAAGGAAGCCCAGGACAGTCAACGGGGCTTCCTCTCAGGCAAGAGTGGAGAGGAGTAGCAGCCTCAGAGCCCCCAACCTAAGGCAGGTCTCCTCAGAAGGAAGCCCAGGACAGTCAACGGGGCTTCCTCTCAGGCAAGAGTGGAGAGGAGCAGCAGCCTCAGAGCCCCCAACCTAAGGCAGTTCTCCTCAGAAAGAAGCCCAGGACAGTCAACGGGGCTTCCTCTCAGGCAAGAGTGGAGAGGAGTAGCAGCCTCAGAGCCCCCAACCTAAGCCCAGCCCCCCCGGACTCCAGCCCTGCCAGGCTCCGATGGCTCTGTCCTGCCCAGTGAGGGGGCTGGGCTTTGGCAGGCTCCCTCCTTTCGTCAACAAAGGGCCCCTGGCTCCCCTCAGGCACCACCAGGCCGTGTGGCTCAGTGAACTGCTCCTCCCTTTAATCTGAAGGCCAACTCCTCAGTGAAGCAGCCAGTGTCGAGGCTAGCTCCGGGAGTCCCTATCAGAGGCGGGGAGGTGCAGCTCACGCTCCGCCGCGGAGCAGAGCCGGAGATAATACCCGGACGCCCGGGCTGTCTCCAACTCTGCCTCGCCGGTGTCCGAGATCGGAACGGTCTGGCCGGCCAACTGCACCGCGGCACGGCAGTGGGACCCCGGAGGGCCTACTGGGATCCCCAGGCCACCCTTTTGGGGAGAGAGAGAGGGCCCCCTGCACCCCTCTTGCCTGGGGCTGTCTCAGAGCCCGGCCCTCCCTTCACAACAGAGGAGAGGCTGCCCAGCTCAGCCACTGACCCACAGGGGTGTCTGGGGCTCACCAGAAGCTGCTTAAGGGAGGGCTCTGTGAGGTCAGTGCAGCAGCCTCAGAGCCCCGTCCTAGGCAGGTCTTCTCAGAAGGAAGCCCAGGACAGTCAACGGGGCTACCTCTCAGGCAAGAGTGGAGAGGAGTAGCAGCCTCAGAGACCCCACCCTAAGGCAAGTCTCCTCAGAAGGAAGCCCAGGACAGTCAACGGGGCTTCCTCTAAGGCAAGAGTGGAGAGGAGTAGCAGCCTCAGAGCCCCCAACCTAAGGCAGGTCTCCTCAGAAGGAAGCCCAAGACAGTCAACGGGGGTCCCTCTCAGGCAAGAGTGGAGAGGAGTACCAGACTCAGAGACCCCACCCTAAGGCAGGTCTCCTCAGAAGGAAACACAGGACAGTGAAAGGGGCTTCCTCTCAGGCAAGAGTGCAGAGGAGTAGCAGCCTCAGCGCCCCCAACCTAAGGCACGTGTCCTCAGAAGTAAGCCCAGGACAGTCAACGGTGCTCCCTCTCATTGAAGAGTGGAGAGGAGTAGCAGCCTCAGAGCCCCCAACCTACGGCAGGTCTCCTCAGAAGGAAGCCTATGATAGCCAATGGGGCTTCCTCTCAGGCAAGAGTGGAGAGGAGTAGCAGCCTCAGAGCCCCCAACCTTAGGCAGGTCTTCTAAGAAGGTAGCCCAGGACAGTCAACGGGGCTTCCTCTCAGGCAAGAGTGGAGAGGAGTAGCAGCCTCAGAGCCCCCAACATAAAGCAGGTCTCCTCAAAAGGAAGCCTAGGACAGTCATCGGGGCTTCCTCTCAGGCAAGAGTGGAGAGGAGTAGCAGCCTCAGAGCCCCCAACCTAAGGCAGATCTCCTCAAAAGGAAGCCTAGGACAGTCATCGGGGCTTCCTCTCAGGCAAGAGTGGAGAGGTGTAGCAGCCTCAGAGCCAGTGATGGGCTTCAAAGAAATTAAGAACCGGTTCTCTGTCCATCTGGCAGTCACTTTTAAATGGCTATTTCTAAACTTTATATGTACTATCTCTTGTTAAGAACCGGTCCTATAGCGTAGGTGCGAACCTGCTGCTGCCCACCACTGCTCAGAGCCCCCAACCTAAGGCAGGTCTCCTGAGAAGGAAGCCCAGGACAGTCAACGGGGCTTCCTCTCAGGCAAGAGTGGAGAGGAGTAGCAGCCTCAGAGCCCCTAACCTAAGGCAGGTCTCCTCAGAAGGAAACCCAGGACAGTCAACGGGGCTTCCTCTCAGGCAAGGGTGGAGAGGAGTAGGAGCCTCAGAGCCCCCAACCTAAGGCAGGTCTCCTCAGAAGGAAGCCCAAGACAGTCAACGGGGCTCCCTCTCAGGCAAGAGTGGAGAGGAGTACCAGACTCAGAGACCCCACCCTAAGGCAGGTCTCCTCAGAAGGAAGCCCAAGACAGTCAACGGGGGTCCCTCTCAGGCAAGAGTGGAGAGGAGTACCAGACTCAGAGACCCCACCCTAAGGCAGGTCTCCTCAGAAGGAAACACAGGACAGTGAAAGGGGCTTCCTCTCAGGCAAGAGTGGAGAGGAGTAGCAGCCTCAGCGCCCCCAACCTAAGGCACGTGTCCTCAGAAGTAAGCCCAGGACAGTCAACGGTGCTCCCTCTCATTGAAGAGTGGAGAGGAGTAGCAGCCTCAGAGCCCCCAACCTACGGCAGGTCTCCTCAGAAGGAAGCCTATGATAGCCAATGGGGCTTCCTCTCAGGCAAGAGTGGAGAGGAGTAGCAGCCTCAGAGCCCCCAACCTTAGGCAGGTCTTCTAAGAAGGAAGCCCAGGACAGTCAACGGGGCTTCCTCTCAGGCAAGAGTGGAGAGGAGTAGCAGCCTCAGAGCCCCCAACCTTAGGCAGGTCTTCTAAGAAGGAAGCCCAGGACAGTCAACGGGGCTTCCTCTCAGGCAAGAGTGGAGAGGAGTAGCAGCCTCAGAGCCCCCAACCTAAGGCAGGTCTCCTCAAAAGGAAGCCTAGGACAGTCATCGGGGCTTCCTCTCAGGCAAGAGTGGAGAGGAGTAGCAGCCTCAGAGCCCCCAACCTAAGGCAGGTCTCCTCAAAAGGAAGCCTAGGACAGTCATCGGGGCTTCCTCTCAGGCAAGAGTGGAGAGGTGTAGCAGCCTCAGAGCCAGTGATGGGCTTCAAAGAAATTAAGAACCGGTTCTCTGTCCATCTGGCAGCCACTTTTAAATGGCTATTTCTAAACTTTATATGTACTATCTCTTGTTAAGAACCGGTCCTATAGCGTAGGTGCGAACCTGCTGCTGCCCACCACTGCTCAGAGCCCTCAACCTAAGGCAGGTCTCCTCAGAAGGAAGCCCAGGACAGTCAACGGGGCTTCCTCTCAGGCAAGAGTGGAGAGGAGTAGCAGCCTCAGAGCCCCTAACCTAAGGCAGGTCTCCTCAGAAGGAAACCCAGGACAGTCAACGGGGCTTCCTCTCAGGCAAGGGTGGAGAGGAGTAGGAGCCTCAGAGCCCCCAACCTAAGGCAGGTCTCCTCAGAAGGAAGCCCAGGACCATCAACGGGGCTCCTTCTCAGGCAAGAGTGGAGAGGAGTAGCAGCCTCAGAGCCCCCAACCTAAGACAGGTCTCCTCAGAAGGAAGCCCAGGACAGTCAACGGGGCTTCCTCTCAGGCGAGAGTGGAGAGGAGTAGCAGCCTCAGAGCCCCCAAACTAAGGCAGGTCTCCTCAGAAGGAAGCCCAAGACAGTCAACGGGGCTCCCTCTCAGGCAAGAGTGGAGAGGAGTACCAGACTCAGAGACCCCACCCTAAGGCAGGTCTCCTCAGAAGGAAACACAGGACAGTGAAAGGGGCTTCCTCTCAGGCAAGAGTGCAGAGGCGTAGCAGCCTCAGCGCCCCCAACCTAAGGCAGGTGTCCTCAGAAGTAAGCCAAGGACAGTCAACGGTGCTCCCTCTCATTGAAGAGTGGAGAGGAGTAGCAGCCTCAGAGCCCCCAACCTACGGCAGGTCTCCTCAGAAGGAAGCCTATGATAGCCAATGGGGCTTCCTCTCAGGCAAGAGTGGAGAGGAGTAGCAGCCTCAGAGCCCCCAACCTTAGGCAGGTCTTCTAAGAAGGAAGCCCAGGACAGTCAACGGGGCTTCCTCTCAGGCAAGAGTGGAGAGGAGTAGCAGCCTCAGAGCCCCCAACCTAAGGCAGGTCTCCTCAAAAGGAAGCCTAGGACAGTCATCGGGGCTTCCTCTCAGGCAAGAGTGGAGAGGAGTAGCAGCCTCAGAGCCCCCAACCTAAGGCAGGTCTCCTCAAAAGGAAGCCTAGGACAGTCATCGGGGCTTCCTCTCAGGCAAGAGTGGAGAGGTGTAGCAGCCTCAGAGCCAGTGATGGGCTTCAAAGAAATTAAGAACCGGTTCTCTGTCCATCTGGCAGCCACTTTTAAATGGCTATTTCTAAACTTTATATGTACTATCTCTTGTTAAGAACCGGTCCTATAGCGTAGGTGCGAACCTGCTGCTGCCCACCACTGCTCAGAGCCCCCAACCTAAGGCAGGTCTCCTCAGAAGGAAGCCCAGGACAGTCAACGGGGCTTCCTCTCAGGCAAGAGTGGAGAGGAGTAGCAGCCTCAGAGCCCCTAACCTAAGGCAGGTCTCCTCAGAAGGAAACCCAGGACAGTCAACGGGGCTTCCTCTCAGGCAAGGGTGGAGAGGAGTAGGAGCCTCAGAGCCCCCAACCTAAGGCAGGTCTCCTCAGAAGGAAGCCCAGGACCGTCAACGGGGCTCCTTCTCAGGCAAGAGTGGAGAGGAGTAGCAGCCTCAGAGCCCCCAACCTAAGACAGGTCTCCTCAGAAGGAAGCCCAGGACAGTCAACGGGGCTTCCTCTCAGGCGAGAGTGGAGAGGAGTAGCAGCCTCACAGCCCCCAATCGAAGGCAGGTCACCTCAGAAGGAAGCCCAGGACAGTCAATGGGGCTTCCTCTCAGGCAAGAGTGGAGAGGACTAGCAGCCTCAGAGCCCCCAACCTAAGGCAGGTCTCCTCAGAAGGAAGCCCAGGACAGTCAACGGGGCTTCCTCTCAGGCAAGAGTCGAGAGGAGTAGCAGCCTCAGAGCCCCCAACCTAAGGCAGTTCTCCTCAGAAGGAAGCCCAGGACAGTCAACGGGGCTTCCTCTCAGGCAAGAGTGGAGAGGAGTAGCAGCCTCAGAGCCCCCAACCTAAGCCCAGCCCCCCCGGACTCCAGCCCTGCCAGGCTCCGATGGCTCTGTCCTGCCCAGTGAGGGGGCTGGGCTTTGGCAGGCTCCCTCCTTTCGTCAACAAAGGGCCCCTGGCTCCCCTCAGGCACCACCAGGCCGTGTGGCTCAGTGAACTGCTCCTCCCTTTAATCTGAAGGCCAACTCCTCAGTGAAGCAGCCAGTGTCGAGGCTAGCTCCGGGAGTCCCTATCAGAGGCGGGGAGGTGCAGCTCACGCTCCGCCGCGGAGCAGAGCCGGAGATAATACCCGGACGCCCGGGCTGTCTCCAACTCTGCCTCGCTGGTGTCCGAGATCGGAACGGTCTGGCCGGCCAACTGTACCGCGGCACGGCAGTGGGACCCCGGAGGGCCTACTGGGATCCCCAGGCCACCCTTTTGGGGAGAGAGAGAGGGCCCCCTGCCCCCCTCTTGCCTGGGGCTGTCTCAGAGCCTGGCCCTCCCTTCACAACCGAGGAGAGGCTGCCCAGCTCAGCCACTGACCCACAGGGGTGTCTGGTGCTCACCAGAAGCTGCTTAAGGGAGGGCTCTGTGAGGTCAGTGCAGCAGCCTCAGAGCCCCGTCCTATGCAGGTCTCCTCAGAAGGAAGCTCAGGACAGTCAACGGGGCGACCTCTCAGGCAAGAGTGGAGAGGAGTAGCAGCCTCAGAGCCAGTGATGGGCTGCAAAGAAATTAAGAACCGCTTCTCTGTCCATCTGGCATCCACTTTTAAATGGCTATTTTTAAACTTTATATGTACTATCTCTTGTTAAGAACTGGTCCTATAGCGTAGGTGCGAACCTGCTGCTGCCCACCACTGCTCAGAGCCCCCAACCTAAGGCAGGTGTCCTCAGAAGTAAGCCCAGGACAGTCAACGGTGCTCCCTCTCATTGAAGAGTGGAGAGGATTACCAGCCTCAGAGCCCCCAACCTACGGCAGGTCTCCTCAGAAGGAAGCCTATGATAGCCAATGGGGCTTCCTCTCAGGCAAGAGTGGAGAGGTGTAGCAGCCTCAGAGCCAGTGATGGGCTTCAAAGAAATTAAGAACCGGTTCTCTGTCCATCTGGCAGCCACTTTTAAATGGCTATTTTTAAACTTTATATGTACTATCTCTTGTTAAGAACCGGTCCTATAGCGTAGGTGCGAACCTGCTGCTGCCCAACACTGCTCAGAGCCCCCAACCTAAGGCAGGTCTCCTCAGAAGGAAGCCCAGGACAGTCAACGGGGCTTCCTCTCAGGCAAGAGTGGAGAGGAGTAGCAGCCTCAGAGCCCCCAATCTAAGGCAGGTCTCCTCAGAAGGAAGCCCAGGACAGTCAATGGGGCTTCCTCTCAGGCAAGAGTGGAGAGGAGTAGCAGCCTCAGAGCCCAGAACCGAAGGCAGGTCTCCTCAGAAGGAAGCCTAGGACAGTCAACCGGGCTTCCTCTCAGGCAAGAGTCGAGAGGAGTAGCAGCCTCAGAGCCCCCAATCTAAGGCAGGTCTCCTCAGAAGGAAGCCCAGGACAATCAACGGGGCTCCCTCTCAGGCAAGAGTGGAGAGGAGTAGCAGCCTCAGAGCCCCCAACCTAAGGCAGGTCTCCTCAGAAGGAAGCCCAGGACAGTCAACGGGGCTTCCTCTCAGGCAAGAGTGGAGAAGAGTAGCAGCCTCAGAGCCCCCAACCTAAGGCAGTTCTCCTCAGAAGGAAGCCCAGGACAGTCAACGGGGCTTCCTCTCAGGCAAGAGTGGAGAGGAGTAGCAGCCTCAGAGCCCCCAACCTAAGCCCAGCCCCCCTGGACTCCAGCCCTGCCAGGCTCCGATGGCTCTGTCCTGCCCAGTGAGGGGGCTGGGCTTGGGCAGGCTCCCTCCTTTCGTCAACCAAGGGCCCCTGGCTCCCCTCAGGCACCACCAGGCCGTGTGGCTCAGTGAACTGCTCCTCCCTTTAATCTGAAGG
Organism: Cryptoblepharus egeriae; assembly: GCA_030015325.1. Taxonomy (NCBI): domain Eukaryota; kingdom Metazoa; phylum Chordata; class Lepidosauria; order Squamata; family Scincidae; genus Cryptoblepharus; species Cryptoblepharus egeriae. Next base: position 19,409,099 of record JAREYC010000002.1, read on the forward strand.
CCAACTCCTCAGTGAAGCAGCCAGTGTCGAGGCTAGCTCCGGGAGTCCCTATCAGAGGCGGGGAGGTGCAGCTCACGCTCCGCCGCGGAGCAGAGCCGGAGATAATACCCGGACGCCCGGGCTGTCTCCAACTCTGCCTCGCTGGTGTCCAAGATCGGAACGGTCTGGCCGGCCAACAGCACCGCGGCACGGCAGTGGGACCCCGGAGGGCCTACTGGGATCCCCAGGCCACCCTTTTGGGGAGAGAGAGAGGGCCCCCTGCACCCCTCTTGCCTGGGGCTGTCTCAGAGCCCGGCCCTCCCTTCACAACAGAGGAGAGGCTGCCCAGCTCAGCCACTGACCCACAGGGGTGTCTGGGGCTCACCAGAAGCTGCTTAAGGGAGGGCTCTGTGAGGTCACTGCAGCAGCCTCAGAGCCCCGTCCTAGGCAGGTCTCCTCAGAAGGAAGCTCAGGACAGTCAACGGGGCGACCTCTCAGGCAAGAGTGGAGAGGAGTAGCAGCCTCAGAGCCAGTGATGGGCTGCAAAGAAATTAAGAACCGCTTCTCTGTCCATCTGGCATCCACTTTTAAATGGCTATTTTTAAACTTTATATGTACTATCTCTTGTTAAGAACTGGTCCTATAGCGTAGGTGCGAACCTGCTGCTGCCCACCACTGCTCAGAGCCCCCAACCTAAGGCAGGTGTCCTCAGAAGTAAGCCCAGGACAGTCAACGGTGCTCCCTCTCATTGAAGAGTGGAGAGGATTACCAGCCTCAGAGCCCCCAACCTACGGCAGGTCTCCTCAGAAGGAAGCCTATGATAGCCAATGGGGCTTCCTCTCAGGCAAGAGTGGAGAGGTGTAGCAGCCTCAGAGCCAGTGATGGGCTTCAAAGAAATTAAGAACCGGTTCTCTGTCCATCTGGCAGCCACTTTTAAATGGCTATTTTTAAACTTTATATGTACTATCTCTTGTTAAGAACCGGTCCTATAGCGTAGGTGCGAACCTGCTGCTGCCCAACACTGCTCAGAGCCCCCAACCTAAGGCAGGTCTCCTCAGAAGGAAGCCCAGGACAGTCAACGGGGCTTCCTCTCAGGCAAGAGTGGAGAGGAGTAGCAGCCTCAGAGCCCCCAATCTAAGGCAGGTCTCCTCAGAAGGAAGCCCAGGACAGTCAATGGGGCTTCCTCTCAGGCAAGAGTGGAGAGGAGTAGCAGCCTCAGAGCCCAGAACCGAAGGCAGGTCTCCTCAGAAGGAAGCCTAGGACAGTCAACCGGGCTTCCTCTCAGGCAAGAGTCGAGAGGAGTAGCAGCCTCAGAGCCCCCAATCTAAGGCAGGTCTCCTCAGAAGGAAGCCCAGGACAATCAACGGGGCTCCCTCTCAGGCAAGAGTGGAGAGGAGTAGCAGCCTCAGAGCCCCCAACCTAAGGCAGGTCTCCTCAGAAGGAAGCCCAGGACAGTCAACGGGGCTTCCTCTCAGGCAAGAGTGGAGAAGAGTAGCAGCCTCAGAGCCCCCAACCTAAGGCAGTTCTCCTCAGAAGGAAGCCCAGGACAGTCAACGGGGCTTCCTCTCAGGCAAGAGTGGAGAGGAGTAGCAGCCTCAGAGCCCCCAACCTAAGCCCAGCCCCCCTGGACTCCAGCCCTGCCAGGCTCCGATGGCTCTGTCCTGCCCAGTGAGGGGGCTGGGCTTGGGCAGGCTCCCTCCTTTCGTCAACAAAGGGCCCCTGGCTCCCCTCAGGCACCACCAGGCCGTGTGGCTCAGTGAACTGCTCCTCCCTTTAATCTGAAGGCCAACTCCTCAGTGAAGCAGCCAGTGTCGAGGCTAGCTCCGGGAGTCCCTATCAGAGGCGGGGAGGTGCAGCTCACGCTCCGCCGCGGAGCAGAGCCGGAGATAATACCCGGACGCCCGGGCTGTCTCCAACTCTGCCTCGCTGGTGTCCAAGATCGGAACGGTCTGGCCGGCCAACAGCACCGCGGCACGGCAGTGGGACCCCGGAGGGCCTACTGGGATCCCCAGGCCACCCTTTTGGGGAGAGAGAGAGGGCCCCCTGCACCCCTCTTGCCTGGGGCTGTCTCAGAGCCCGGCCCTCCCTTCACAACAGAGGAGAGGCTGCCCAGCTCAGCCACTGACCCACAGGGGTGTCTGGGGCTCACCAGAAGCTGCTTAAGGGAGGGCTCTGTGAGGTCACTGCAGCAGCCTCAGAGCCCCGTCCTAGGCAGGTCTCCTCAGAAGGAAGCTCAGGACAGTCAACGGGGCGACCTCTCAGGCAAGAGTGGAGAGGAGTAGCAGCCTCAGAGCCAGTGATGGGCTGCAAAGAAATTAAGAACCGGTTCTCTGTCCATCTGGCAGCCACTTTTAAATGGCTATTTTTAAACTTTATATGTACTATCTCTTGTTAAGAACTGGTCCTATAGCGTAGGTGCGAACCTGCTGCTGCCCACCACTGCTCAGAGCCCCCAACCTAAGGCAGGTCTCCTCAGAAGGAAGCCCAGGACAGTCAACGGGGCTTCATCTCAGTCAAGAGTGGAGAGGAGTAGCAGCCTCAGAACCCCCAACCTAAGGCAGCTCTCCTCAGAAAAAAGCATAGGACAGTCAACGGGTCTTCCTCTCACGCAAGAGTGGAGAGGAGTAGCAGCCTTAGAGCCAGTGATGGGCTGCAAAGAAATTAAGAACCGGTTCTCTGTCCATCTGGCAGCCACTTTTAAATGGCTATTTTTAAACTTTATATGTACTATCTCTTGTTAAGAACCGGTCCTATAGCGTAGGTGCGAACCTGCTGCTGCCCACCACTGCTCAGAGCCACCAACCTAAAGCATGTCTCCTCAGAAGGAAGCCCAGGATAGTCAACGGGGCTTCCTCTCAGGCAAGAGTGGAGAGGAGTAGCAGCCTCAGAGCCCTCAACCTAAGGCAGGTCTCCTCAGAAGGAAGCCCAGGACAGTCAACGGGGCTTCCTCTCAGGCAAAAGTGGAGAGGAGTAGCAGCCTCAGAGCCCCCAAATTAAGGCAGGTCTCCTCAGAAGGAAGCCCAGGACAGTCAATGGGGCTTCCTCTAAAGCAAGAGTGGAGAGGAGTAGCAGCCTCACAGCCCCCAATCGAAGGCAGGTCACCTCAGAAGGAAGCCCAGGACAGTCAATGGGGCTTCCTCTCAGGCAAGAGTGGAGAGGACTAGCAGCCTCAGAGCCCCCAACCTAAGGCAGGTCTCCTCAGAAGGAAGCCCAGGACAGTCAACGGGGCTTCCTCTCAGGCAAGAGTGGAGAGGAGTAGCAGCCTCAGAGCCCCCAACCTAAGGCAGGTCTCCTCAGAAGGAAGCCCAGGACAGTCAACGGGGCTTCCTCTCAGGCAAGAGTGGAGAGGAGTAGCAGCCTCAGAGCCCCCAACCTAAGCCCAGCCCCCCCGGACTCCAGCCCTGCCAGGCTCCGATGGCTCTGTCCTGCCCAGTGAGGGGGCTGGGCTTGGGCAGGCTCCCTCCTTTCGTCAACAAAGGGCCCCTGGCTCCCCTCAGGCACCACCAGGCCGTGTGGCTCAGTGAACTGCTCCTCCCTTTAATCTGAAGGCCAACTCCTCAGTGAAGCAGCCAGTGTCGAGGCTAGCTCCGGGAGTCCCTATCAGAGGCGGGGAGGTGCAGCTCACGCTCCGCCGCGGAGCAGAGCCGGAGATAATACCCGGACGCCCGGGCTGTCTCCAACTCTGCCTCGCTGGTGTCCGATATCGGAACGGTCTGGCCGGCCAACTGTACCGCGGCACGGCAGTGGGACCCCGGAGGGCCTACTGGGATCCCCAGGCCACCCTTTTGGGGAGAGAGAGAGGGCCCCCTGCCCCCCTCTTGCCTGGGGCTGTCTCAGAGCCCGGCCCTCCCTTCACAACCGAGGAGAGGCTGCCCAGCTCAGCCACTGACCCACAGGGGTGTCTGGTGCTCACCAGAATCTGCTTAAGGGTGGGCTCTGTGAGGTCACTGCAGCAGCCTCAGAGCCCCGTCCTATGCAGGTCTCCTCAGAAGGAAGCTCAGGACAGTCAACGGGGCTTCCTCTCAGGCAAGACTGGAGAGGAGTAGCAGCCTCAGAGCCCCCAACCTAAGGCAGGTCTACTCCGAAGGAAGCCCAGGACAGAAACGGGGCTTCCTCTCAGTCAAGAGTGGAGAGGAGTAGCAGCCTCAGAACCCCCAACCTAAGGCAGGTCTCCTCAGAAAAAAGCCCAGGACAGTCAACGGGTCTTCCTCTCACGCAAGAGTGGAGAGGAGTAGCAGCCTCAGAGCCAGTTATGGGCTGCAAAGAAATTAAGAACCGGTTCTCTGTCCATCTGGCAGCCACTTTTAAATGGCTATTTTTAAACTTTATATGTACTATCTCTTGTTAAGAACCGGTCCTATAGCGTAGGTGCGAACCTGCTGCTGCCCATCACTGATCAGAGCCCCCAACCTAAGGCAGGTCTCCTCAGAAGGAAGCCCAGGATAGTCAACGGGGCTTCCTCTCAGGCAAGAGTGGAGAGGAGTAGCAGCCTCAGAGCCCCCAACCTAAGGCAGGTCTCCTCAGAAGGAAGCCCAGGACAGTCAACGGGGCTACCTCTCAGGCAAGAGTGGAGAGGAGTACCAGCCTCAGAGCCAGTGATGGGCTTCAAAGAAATTAAGAACCGGTTCTCTGTCCATCTGGCAGCCACTTTTAAATGGCTATTTTTAAACTTTATATGTACTATCTCTTGTTAAGAACCGGTCCTATAGCGTAGGTGCGAACCTGCTGCTGCCCACCACTGCTCAGAGCCACCAACCTAAAGCATGTCTCCTCAGAAGGAAGCCCAGGATAGTCAACGGGGCTTCCTCTCAGGCAAGAGTTTAGAGGAGTATCAGCCTCAGAGCCCCCAACCTAAGGCAGGTCTACTCCGAAGGAAGCCCAGGACAGAAACGGGGCTTCCTCTCAGTCAAGAGTGGAGAGGAGTAGCAGCCTCAGAACCCCCAACCTAAGGCAGGTCTCCTCAGAAAAAAGCCCAGGACAGTCAACGGGGCTACCTCTCAGGCAAGAGTGGAGAGGAGTACCAGCCTCAGAGCCAGTGATGGGCTTCAAAGAAATTAAGAACCGGTTCTCTGTCCATCTGGCAGCCACTTTTAAATGGCTATTTTTAAACTTTATATGTACTATCTCTTGTTAAGAACGGGTCCTATAGCGTAGGTGCCAACCTGCTGCTGCCCACCACTGCTCAGAGCCACCAACCTAAAGCATGTCTCCTCAGAAGGAAGCCCAGGATAGTCAACGGGGCTTCCTCTCAGGCAAGAGTGGAGAGGAGTATCAGCCTCAGAGCCCCCAACCTAAGGCAGTTCTAATCCGAAGGAAGCCCAGGACAGAAACGGGGCTTCCTCTCAGTCAAGAGTGGAGAGGAGTAGCAGCCTCAGAACCCCCAACCTAAGGCAGGTCTCCTCAGAAAAAAGCCCAGGACAGTCAACGGGTCTTCCTCTCACGCAAGAGTGGAGAGGAGTAGCAGCTTCAGAGCCAGTGATGGGCTGCAAAGAAATTAAGAACCGGTTCTCTGTCCATCTGGCAGCCACTTTTAAATGGCTATTTTTAAACTTTATATGTACTATCTCTTGTTAAGAACCGGTCCTATAGCGTAGGTGCGAACCTGCTGCTGCCCATCACTGATCAGAGCCCCCAACCTAAGGCAGGTCTCCTCAGAAGGAAGCCCAGGATAGTCAACGGGGCTTCCTCTCAGGCAAGAGTGGAGAGGAGTAACAACCTCAGAGCTACCAACCTAAAGCAGGTCTACTCAGAAGGAAGCCCAGGACAGTCAACGGGGCTTCCTCTCAGGCTAGAGTGGAGAGGAGTAGCAGCCTCAGAGACCCCAACCTAAGGCAGGTCTCCTCAGAAGGAAGCCCAGGACAGTCAACGGGGCTTCCTCTCAGGCAAGAGTGGAGAGTAGTAGCAGCCTCAGAGCCCTCAACCTAAGGCAGGTCTCCTCAGAAGGAAGCCCAGGACAGTCAACGGGGCTTCCTCTCAGGCAAAAGTGGAGAGGAATAGCAGCCTCAGAGCCCCCAAATTAAGGCAGGTCTCCTCAGAAGGAAGCCCAGGACAGTCAACGGGGCTTCCTCTCAAGCAAGAGTGGAGAGGAGTAGCAGCCTCACAGCCCCCAATCTAAGGCAGGTCTCCTCAGAAGGAAGCCCAGGACAGTCAATGGGGCTTCCTCTCTGGCAAGAGTGGAGAGGACTAGCAGACTCAGAGCCCTCAACCTAAGGCAGGTCTCCTCAGAAGGAAGCCCAGGACAGTCAACCGGGCTTCCTCTCAGGCAAGAGTGGAGAGGAGTAGCAGCCTCAGAGCCCCCAATCTAAGGCAGGTCTCCTTAGAAGGAAGCCCAGGACAGTCAACGGGGCTCCCTCTCAGGCAAGAGTGGAGAGGAGTAGCAGCCTCAGAGCTCCCAACCTAAGGCAGGTCTCCTCAGAAGGAAGCCCAGGACAGTCAACGGGGCTTCCTCTCAGGCAAGAGTGGAGAGGAGTAGCAGCCTCAGAGCCCCCAACCTAAGGCAGTTCTCCTCCGAAGGAAGCCCAGGACAGTCAACGGGGCTTCCTCTCAGGCAAGAGTGGAGAGGAGTAGCAGCCTCAGAGCCCCCAACCTAAGCCCAGCCCCCCCGGACTCCAGCCCTGCCAGGCTCCGATGTCTCTGTCCTGCCCAGTGAGGGGGCTGGGCTTGGGCAGGCTCCCTCCTTTCGTCAACAAAGGGCCCCTGGCTCCCCTCAGGCACCACCAGGCCGTGTGGCTCAGTGAACTGCTCCTCCCTTTAATCTGAAGGCCAACTCCTCAGTGAAGCAGCCAGTGTCGAGGCTAGCTCCGGGAGTCCCTATCAGAGGCGGGGTGGTGCAGCTCACGCTCCGCCGCGGAGCAGAGCCGGAGATTATACCCGGACGCCCGGGCTGTCTCCAACTCTGCCTCGCTGGTGTCCGAGATCGGAACGGTCTGGCCGGCCAACTGCACCGCGGCACGGCAGTGGGACCCCGGAGGGCCTACTGGGATCCCCAGGCCACCCTTTTGGAGAGAGAGAGAGGGCCCCCTGCACCCCTCTTGCCTGGGGCTGTCTCAGAGCCCGGCCCTCCCTTCACAACAGAGGAGAGGCTGCCCAGCTCAGCCACTGACCCACAGGGGTGTCTAGTGCTCACCAGAAGCTGCTTAAGGGAGGGCTCTGTGAGGTCACTGCAGCAGCCTCAGAGCCCCGTCCTAGGCAGGTCTCCTCAGAAGGAAGCTCAGGACAGTCAACGGGGCGACCTCTCAGGCAAGAGTGGAGAGGAGTAGCAGCCTCAGAGCCAGTGATGGGCTGCAAAGAAATTAAGAACCGGTTCTCTGTCCATCTGGCAGCCACTTTTAAATGGCTATTTTTAAACTTTATATGTACTATCTCTTGTTAAGAACTGGTCCTATAGCGTAGGTGCGAATCTGCTGCTGCCCACCACTGCTAAGAGCCCCCAACCTAAGGCAGGTCTCCTCAGAAGGAAGCCCAGGACAGTCAACGGGACTCCCTCTCAGGCAAGAGTGGAGAGGAGTAGCAGCCTCAGAGCCCCCAACCTAAGGCAGGTCTCCTCAGAAGGAAGCCCAGGACAGTCAACGGGGCTTCCTCTCTGGCAAGAGTGGAGAGGAGTAGCAGCCTCAGAGCCCCCAACCTAAGGCAGGTCTCCTCAAAAGGAAGCCCAGGACAGTCGACGGGGCTTCCTCTCAGGCAAGAGTGGAGAGGAGTAGCAGCCTCAGAGCCCCCAACCTAAGGCAGGTCTCCTCAGAAGGAAGCCCAGGACAGTCAACGGGGCTTCCTCTCAGGCAAGAGTGGAGAGGAGTAGCAGCCTCAGAGCCCCCAACCTAAGGCAGGTCTCCTTAGAAGGAAGCCCAGGACAGTCAACGGGGCTCCCTCTCAGGCAAGAGTGGAGAGGAGTAGCAGCCTCAGAGCTCCCAACCTAAGGCAGGTCTCCTCAGAAGGAAGCCCAGGACAGTCAACGGGGCTTCCTCTCAGGCAAGAGTGGAGAGGAGTAGCAGCCTCAGAGCCCCCAACCTAAGGCAGTTCTCCTCCGAAGGAAGCCCAGGACAGTCAACGGGGCTTCCTCTCAGGCAAGAGTGGAGAGGAGTAGCAGCCTCAGAGCCCCCAACCTAAGCCCAGCCCCCCCGGACTCCAGCCCTGCCAGGCTCCGATGTCTCTGTCCTGCCCAGTGAGGGGGCTGGGCTTGGGCAGGCTCCCTCCTTTCGTCAACAAAGGGCCCCTGGCTCCCCTCAGGCACCACCAGGCCGTGTGGCTCAGTGAACTGCTCCTCCCTTTAATCTGAAGGCCAACTCCTCAGTGAAGCAGCCAGTGTCGAGGCTAGCTCCGGGAGTCCCTATCAGAGGCGGGGTGGTGCAGCTCACGCTCCGCCGCGGAGCAGAGCCGGAGATTATACCCGGACGCCCGGGCTGTCTCCAACTCTGCCTCGCTGGTGTCCGAGATCGGAACGGTCTGGCCGGCCAACTGCACCGCGGCACGGCAGTGGGACCCCGGAGGGCCTACTGGGATCCCCAGGCCACCCTTTTGGAGAGAGAGAGAGGGCCCCCTGCACCCCTCTTGCCTGGGGCTGTCTCAGAGCCCGGCCCTCCCTTCACAACAGAGGAGAGGCTGCCCAGCTCAGCCACTGACCCACAGGGGTGTCTAGTGCTCACCAGAAGCTGCTTAAGGGAGGGCTCTGTGAGGTCACTGCAGCAGCCTCAGAGCCCCGTCCTAGGCAGGTCTCCTCAGAAGGAAGCTCAGGACAGTCAACGGGGCGACCTCTCAGGCAAGAGTGGAGAGGAGTAGCAGCCTCAGAGCCAGTGATGGGCTGCAAAGAAATTAAGAACCGGTTCTCTGTCCATCTGGCAGCCACTTTTAAATGGCTATTTTTAAACTTTATATGTACTATCTCTTGTTAAGAACTGGTCCTATAGCGTAGGTGCGAATCTGCTGCTGCCCACCACTGCTAAGAGCCCCCAACCTAAGGCAGGTCTCCTCAGAAGGAAGCCCAGGACAGTCAACGGGACTCCCTCTCAGGCAAGAGTGGAGAGGAGTAGCAGCCTCAGAGCCCCCAACCTAAGGCAGGTCTCCTCAGAAGGAAGCCCAGGACAGTCAACGGGGCTTCCTCTCTGGCAAGAGTGGAGAGGAGTAGCAGCCTCAGAGCCCCCAACCTAAGGCAGGTCTCCTCAAAAGGAAGCCCAGGACAGTCGACGGGGCTTCCTCTCAGGCAAGAGTGGAGAGGAGTAGCAGCCTCAGAGCCCCCAACCTAAGGCAGGTCTCCTCAGAAGGAAGCCCAGGACAGTCAACGGGGCTTCCTCTCAGGCAAGAGTGGAGAGGAGTAGCAGCCTCAGAGCCCCCAACCTAAGGCAGGTCTCCTCAGAAGGAAGCCCAGGACAGTCAACGGGGCTTCCTCTCAGGCAAGAGTGGAGAGGAGTAGTAGCCTCAGAGCCCCCAACCTAAGGCAGGTCTCCTCAGAAGGAAGCCCAGGACAGTCAACGGGGCTTCCTCTCAGGCAAGAATGGAGAGAAGTAGCAGCCTCAGAGCCCCCAACCTAAGCCCAGCCCCCCGGACTCCAGCCCTGCCAGGGTCCGATGGCTTTGTCCTGCCCCTTGAGGGGGCTGGGCTTGGGCAGGCTCCCTCCCTTCATCAACAAAGGGCCCCTGTCTCCCCTCAGGCACCACCAGGCCGTGTGGCTCAGTGAACTGCTCCTCCCTTAATCTGAAGGCCAACTCCTCAGAGAAGCAGCCAGTGTCGAGGTTAGCTCCGGGAGTCCCTATCAGAGGCGGGGAGGTGCAGCTCACGCTCCGCCGCGGAACAGAGCTGGAGATAATACCCGGACGCCCGGGCTGTCTCCAACTCTGCCTCGCTGGTGTCCGAGATCGGAACGGTCTGGCCGGTGAACTGCACCGCGGCACGGCAGTGGGACCCAGGAGGGCCTACTGGGATCCCCAGGCCACCCTTTTGGGGAGAGAGAGAGGGCCCCCTGCACCCCTCTTGCCTGGGGCTGTCTCAGAGCCCGGCCCTCCCTTCACAACAGAGGAGAGGCTGCCCAGCTCAGCCACAGACCCACAGGGGTGTCTGGGGCTCACCAGAAGCTGCTTAAGGTAGGGCTCTGTGAGGTCACTGCAGCAGCCTCAGAACCCCGTCCTAGGCACGTCTCCTCAGAAGGAAGCCCAGGACAGTCAACGGGGCTACCTCTCAGGCAAGAGTGGAGAGGAGTAGCAGCCTCAGAGCAAGTGATGGGCTTCAAAGAAATTAAGAACCGATTCTCTGTCCATCTGGCAGACACTTTTAAATGGCTATTTTAAAACTTTATATGTACTATCTCTTGTTAAGAACCGGTCCTATAGCTACTCCTCTCCACTCTTGCCTGAGAGGAAGCCCCGTTGACTGTCCTGGGCTTCCTTCTGAGGAGACCTGCCTTAGGTTGACTGTCCTGGGCTTCCTTCTGAGGAGACCTGCCTTAGGTTGAGGGCTCTGAGGCTGCTACTCCTCTCCACTCTTGCCTGAGAGGTCTCCTCAGAGGGAAGCCCAGGACAGTCAACGGGGCTCCCTCTCAGGCAAGAGCGGAGAGGAGTAGCAGCCTCAGAGCCCCCAACCTAAGGCAGGTCTCCTCAGAAGGAAGCCCAGGACAGTCAACGGGGCTTCCTCTCAGGCAAGAGTGGAGAGGAGTAACAGCCTCAGATTCCCCAACCTAAGGCAGGTCTCCTCAGAAGGAAGCCTAGGACAGTCAAAGGGGTTTCCTCTCAGGCAAGAGTGGAGAGGAGTAACAGCCTCAGAGTCCCCAACCTAAGGCAGGTCTCCTCAGAAGGAAGCCCAGGACAGTCAACGGGGCTTCCTCTCAGGCAAGAGTCGAGAGGAGTAGCAGCCTCAGAGCCCCCAACCTGGGCAGTTCTCCTCAGAAGGCTTTTTCAGGCTTGTGGTCTCACCAGTTTTTTCCCACTGGCAGATCATACTTTTGGCATAGATTCCAGTGGATCATCTGGGCAACAGAGTTGTGCCTCAGTTTGTAGTCAGTCTGTGCGATCTTCTTGCAGGCACTTAGAATGTGGTCGATGGTTTCATCCACTTCTTTGCAGAGCCGGCATTTGGGGTCATCGGCTGATTTGTCAATTCTGACCTTGATGGCATTAGTCCTGATTGCCTGTTCTTGGGCAGCAAGTATCAGGCCTTCCGTCTCCTTCTTCAGTATTCCTCTCGTGAGCCACAACCAGGTCTTATCCTGATCCACTTTTCCTTCTATCTTGGCAAGGAATTCGCCATGCAATACTTCATTCTGCCAACTGGCAGTCCGAGCCTGAGTTGCACTTTTGCGATATTCATAGAAAGTCTGCACTTTCTCTTGTGACTTCAATCAGAGCAGATTCCTGGCTCTCTCGCACATCATCTGCTAGGGCATGTTTTTCCTCTTCCACCAACTGCTTCACTTGCAAATGTCCTCTTCCCCCTGATCTTCTAGGCAGGTACAGCTTGTCAACATCACTACACGGATGTAAAGCATAGTGAATGGTCATTAATTTCCTTGTTTTCCTGTCCAAGTCATCCAGTTCCTTTTGTGTCCAGTGAAGTCATCCAGTTCCTTTTGTGAAGATTATTATTATTGTTATTATTGCAGGCCTGCGTCAATCTTGAAAAACTATGGTATCTATCTATCTATCTATCTACAGTATTTATATACCGCTTTTCAACTAACAAGTTCACAAAGCAGTTTACAAAGAAAATGGAAAAATAATAGCTAATTAATAGCTAATGGGTCCCTGTCCCAAAAGGACTCACAATCTAAAATGCAAAAAAAGAACACCAGCAGAAGCCACTAGTACAGACATTGCTGGGGTGTGTAGGGCCAGTTACTCTCCCCCTGCTAAATAAAAGAGGAACACCCACTTGAAAGAGTGCCTCTTGCTCGGTTAGCCTGCGCCACTTGCGCCACCCACAGGCTCATGTATTATTATTATTGTTATTATTATTATTTACAGTATTTATATTATTATTTGTGGGGTGTGGGTGGCGCGAGCAGTTAAGATGCTGTGCCTGTTAACCAGCAGGCCAGGGTTCGAGACCTGGTCGGCCCCACAAGACAGGGTAAGCTCCTGTCCTTAGCCCAGCTCTGCGATGCCAGCTGGATCCAATCGTATTGGCTCTGCCTTTTTATTGGACTAATTCAGTGGCGTGGAGAGGGGGGATGTGCTGCTTGGGTAACAGCCTATCCTCCATAACAATCCAACCCAGGCTTTTGTGCTTCGCATGCAGCGTATGGAGTGCCGAGCACGATACCATAGTCTCTCAAGACTAACGGAGGCCTGCTTTTTTAAAATGTATTTATATACCGCTTATCAACTAAAAAGTTCACAAAGCCATTTACAAAGAAAATGAAGATTATTACTAATTATAGTGATATAATTGTTTCCAATATTACTGGACTTATTAGTAATAAGTAATATCTATATCTATTAGTAGATATATCTATTAGTAGTTAGTATATCTATTAGTAATATCTATTAGTAATTAGTAATATCTATAGTGTTTTTCCCATGGAAAATATTTTCTATGATTAAATTGAGCAGTCTCTAATAATTTATGCTGTACTAGAAGTCCAGAGCACAACTGTCTATATAAATAGCCAGCTGGCATCATGCTTTACTGTGTTCCTCTGCTCCAGTCCAGCAGATCAGATATCCAATTGCATCTGTATCTGTGGAGATACTTTCTTGTCTCTGTAGATCTTCAGAGACCTAAAAGGAAGCAGAAATCCAGTTTCTAACTGTTTAGTATAAGCATTTCATTCTTGCTTTTTTACTTTAGGTGCCTACGTGCACAAAACAAACACTTCTCTCTCCCTGTCCCACCCACCCTGCAATCTACTTATCAGTCAATCAAACTGATAAAACAATATCTATTTGTTGAAAGGTGGTGTATAAATATTTTTAATTTTATAAGGAGAAGCTTTTATTATTTTCTCTAGCAGCATCCAGTTGCAATATGAGGGGCTATGGCTGGAAAAAGAAAATTTACACCCTTGTACTTGGATGGAAGCACCTTCTGCTTGCTCATGGGCCTCTTCAGGCACAGGTAATTGTGATTAGTACTGTAGTTAGATTAAAAATTAGTGATGGGCTTGCATTACAAGGCATTTCAGATTTTCTTAGATTGGAACCCATGAAGTGAAAATTAAGTGACCAAATAAATATGCAAGCCATGAGATAGTTACTGTATGAGAATGCTGATTTTAAAAATGCAGTTTTAATATGAAGTTGATTACATGCTGCGAGGCATATTTATAGTACCATCAACTGTAATGGAGATAGGAATATTGAACATTTGTGACGTGCTTCACAGTTCACTGATTAGAAGCAGTTTTGAATTAAATGTGAAGGAATTTTTAAAAAAGCTAAAACAGCAGTTCACAAAGGCTTTCAGAGTTTGAGCAGCGATGTTGACATGGGTGGGAGGAAGGCAATGATGCAATTCCTGACTTGCATCACTGTGCCAGGGCACAGGGTTTGCCTGGTCTCTCCAATAGCTGCAGCAGTCTTCTGAGGGTTCAGGAAGCCCTGTTCCAGCCTCTGCAGCACTCCTGCAACACAACTGTGTTTTGCGGTTTTGCGTTCATGAAATTGGAAGTGGTCACAATGGTGATTTTGAGGGTCTCTGCAGTTTGAGGATCACTGCAGAGGCTGGTGCAGGAGTGTCTGAACCTCCAAGAGGCTGCTGCACTTGGCACTGAGTCCTTTCAAATGGGTTTTTGTTTTCCCCCATCTCTGCCCCTTAAGTGGCAGACAATGGGGCCCACAGATTGGGGCATTGCAGTTTGAGCTGAGAATATGAATACATGCTTTACCTTTATTCACAGTAATAAGACTGCAGTGGCTCAGAGGTTGAAGACTATATGCTTGTTGGCATGAAGGTCAGCAAGTTGGTGGTTCAAGACCCGAGACGGTACTGCAAGGTGGAGTGAGCTCCCGTCTCTTGGCCAGGTTCTGTCAACCTAGCAGTTCAAAATTCAAGCAAATAAATAAGTACTCTTTGATGGGAAAGTAAAGTTATGCTGACCACAAGTCTATGGAGCCATCTTAGGACAATGCTAGCTCTTAAGCATCGTGACTGGGATGAGCACCACTTGCTAGAGTTGGTCACAACTAGCAAGGCAGCCTACAGCGGACACCTTTACTTTTTTATGCTCTGTTTTACATTTACTTTTTTTATGCCTCATCCACAGGTGGGCTGAGGCCGGTTTGCACCGGATCTATAGAACCGGTTGTTAATTTGGGGCTGACGTTAGCGAACCGTTGTTAATTGGGGGCCAGCATCTTTCAATTGCATGCAAGTGTGTTTGAATTTCTTTTAAAGGGCCTCTGGGTCTGTCTTCCCAGAGGAGAAGCTCTACTCCCTCCTCCTCCCTCCCCTTCTGAGCCTCCCTCCTCTCTCTCCCCCCTCCTTCCCCTCTGCCCCATTAAAATGCTTTTTATTAAATAAAAGGTTTTTAGGCTCTGTCTGAAGCTCTGTATTGAGGGAGCTTTCCTCAGTTCTAAGGGGAGGGAGTTCCAAAGCTGGGATGCCACCACCGAGAAGGCCCTATCTCTGGCCGCCACACCTCTAACATCTCTTAGTGGCGGCACAGTCAGTAGGGCCCCCTCAGATGACATTAGCTGAAGGGTCAGATTGTACAGAAGAAAGTGGTCCCTCAAATACCCTCGACCTGAGCCGATTAGGGCTTTGAAGGTCAAGACCAGCTCTTCACTTTCTGCTCACAAGAAATAGGAGGTCATTGAAGTTTTTCCAGGGCACCATGATAGAAAGAAGTACATGTTCTGGGCAATAACGACATGGTCACCTTATTCTTATTTGTTCACAATTCCTCATATATAGCTTATTACAAATCACAAAGCTTTTCCCATCTCATATGTCACTTTGCTGTAATAATCATCTTATCCTTCTAATAGTTACAATCTCTTTTGTATTCTGTATCCATACTTTTCTATGGTTCTATTCATGCTTCAAGGATTAAAACCTGCTTCACGTTGCTTTCTGTGGTCTAGCTAATTCTTTCTCATGTGCTTATTCTTGCTGACTCTGTCTTATTCATACTATCTTTCCCAGAGTCTTCTGGCTTCTAGAACTTGGCTAGTATTGATTAGATCCTGAATAGTTCTTCTTATTGATTATTGTTAATTGATTTATTCTATTACAATATACAGTGCAATAAACGTACACAGTACAAACATATAGAGCAGTGGTTCTTGGGCATTTCAGCCAGGAGCCCCTTTTGAGAATGACAATATGTCTGGGACCCCTGGAAGTGGGTAGGTCCCAGTCATAGTAGATTAAATACTTGTGGGTCATTCTTACCACCAAAGTCCTTTTGCTGTATAGAGTGCATGACTGGATGTGCCCCCTCACTGTGAAATAGCCATGCCTGCTGGTTGGGCATTTGTAGGAAGTGCGGAACAGCTTTGGCACTGCTACTCAGAATGAAAGAGTTAGAAAGAACCGACATGGTCATTTAGTCTAATCCCTTGCTGTAGCAGGAAACCCTTCTAGCTAGAGCATCTCCAGCAGAAGGAAACCCTTCTAGCTAGAGCATCTCCAGCAGATGCCTGTTGCGCCTCTGCTTTGTAGATCTCAATTGTGGGAGAAACTTTTGCCTCCTTCAGCAATTTTTCATTGCAAAACTACCCTTCCCATTATGAATTTCTTCCTGATGCAGTTGGAGCTCCTGTCCTCTTCTCTGCACCCTTTGTATCATGATGGATGAATGAATGAGAAAGGAAGAAACGCACTGCATTTGAACTGAAGCAGCCTGTGATCAAGGCCCACTTCAGGAGAGCAGTAGGAAGCCTCCATCTGTACCCCATTCAACTCCTTTCTTTGAGTTTCCCCAGCAAACCTCCCATTGCAACCTAGGGACATGGCATAGGAAGGGAAGGAGATGGGGGAATTAACTACCATGAAACTACAGTTTGTTACATGAAGCAGAATCCTAGAGAAATTTTTGTTACGTGGAACATAAATAAGGTGCTTGTTACGTGAGGCACCACTGTACTTATGTGCAATTATGGTTGAGTAATCAGTATGAGTTGACAGTATTTTTCATGCAGATTGCTATAATTGTCCATTCTTTTCTAGCAAAAAACAAAATGTTCTGATAAGAACGTGTTTTTTAAAAAAATGAACGACACCTTTCTGCACTATTCTGCATCTTTATCACTATCCCTACAATCCAGAGTAACTACAGGAGCACGTAAGAGACTTTATGTGTACCCATAGTTTCTGCACTACATAGTGAAAACCTATGGGAAATTCATATTGCAATCCAGAGCAAATGGTTCTTACACCGGAGCAAAGACTCCACGTAGTTACTCTGGATTGCACCCTATGTCTCCATGTATTACTGACTTGATCTGTATGTTTTCACTGTGCAAAAGGTGTATGGCAAACAGTTCATAGTTCTCAGAAGATTTTATGTGCCTGTATTATAATTCTCATGAGTATTATAAATAAGCTCAGTAAAATTTATTAATTCATACAAGTTCTACCTTTAACATATTCATTTACATAAATTTATTCAAATTTGAAATGAATTATTTATTATTTTTGTCCCACCTTTCTCCCACCCTCACATAAAGAGCTTAATTCGTTCCGTAGGCATGCTCTTTAAGTAAAACGCTCTTTAAGTGAAGCAGATTTTCCCTTAGGAAATAATGGAACTCAGACGATTGGTTCCACAACCCCAAAAATATTCATTTAAAAATATTAACTGATGACAAAACACTGTAAAATGATGACAAAACACTGTAAAATGATGACAAAACATGCATTCAATGTGCATGATCCTATGAAGTCTACTTAGGCTGTAATCCTAAAGACATTTTCCTGGGAGTAAGCCCCATTTAACACAAGAGCAAATATTGATAGCAATGACCCAGCACCCACATGGACAAGCAAGTATAGCTTCTGTTGAATCTCTCCCTTTCCCCATAGTAACTCCTGATCCTCACAGTAGCAATGAAGAGGGTCAAAAAGAATCTCTTCCTTCCACCATCACAACTCTTTCAAGGTGTCATACCAAAATCTTTCTCTCCTCCCTTCAACAAAAATCTTTCTCTCCCCACTTCTAATTTCAACCAAGAATCAGGACCAAATATTGACCAGCGAAGACCCAGCACCCACTTTACCCCCAACTCCTTTCTTATGCTTTGGGACAACTGAAGAGGTTCAAAAAGAATCACTTCCTTCCACCATCTTTCTCTCCTCTCTTCAACAAAAATCTTTCTGCTTCAAATTTCAACCAAGAATCAGGAGAAATACCGCAAGTGGAAGATTTCTTGGTGTCATTAAAACTAAAATAAGTTCTAATTAATGTGCATAGAACTGAAATTTTATGCTTGTAGCTACACTTAAGCAAGAAAATGTGTTTTTATTGCTAGTAACCCTACAATCCAGAGTAACTACGGGAGCACGTAAGAGACAGCACGCAAGAGTGAAAACCTCTGGGAAATTCATGTTGCAATCCAGAGCAAATTATTCTTACTCTGGAGCAAGGACTCCCTGTAGTTACTCTGGATTTTGTCCTAAGTTTCCTTAAAGGCCAAGCACATTGGTGCTTGATTTCCTTTTACCTTAAACTGCATTCTCTGTTGGCAAAACAGTGGGTTCACCACTGAAAAGGATTAGCCAGTGCTGAAAGAATAGAAGGCCTAGTAGCCAAAGGCTATTTGTGTCTAGAGTCTTCTGATTCAGAAAAAAGAAAAATCCAAAAAAGTGGAGCCTCCAGCAACAGGAGTGTGATGCCTTAAAATTTAATGAATCTTAAAAATACTACCTGCAGTAAAAGCTACTTTGATTTTATTGTAAGCAAAAATATATTTACACGTAGGTAGAATTGTGGTCAAAGCCTGAGAAAAGAGGTTTTGTATAATATGTGTGGTGTCACATATCAGTATGTGCGTTGTTTTCTCTGAATAGGGAAAACCCACCAGCTGGCTTGTGAAATTCCCTGCCAACCAGACAAGCCAGAAAAGTTCAAATGTTGCCTTAACCTTTTTGTTTTTCCTTAGCAATTTCTCACAGGTATGCAATGCAAAAGAAACCTGTGCCATGGAAAAAAGAGCAAAAAAGTTACTTTTTCTTCAAATCCAAGTGCTTCTGAGCATGGGCAAAGTGCAAAAGCCGCAATAACATGAAAGGACATTTGCCTTTGGGGAATGTTCCACTCTTCTCAGTTTACCTAAGCTTTGTCTCTTCCACAGGATGAGCATGGAATTAACATTTTAGCATAAAATGGAATATTTTCTTTTCTGCCTACAACAGTTTTGAAAGAAAGAGCAAGTTCCATGTTGTTTTATTTACAGTTTTGTTCTTACCTGCATATATGTACTATCATAATGTGTGTGTGAGCGTGAGAAAACTTGTCTTTATGTTGTTGTGTCGCCATGTTGTCTTACAACAAAGTTCAAATTTTAAAAGGCCTCATTTTTGCTGAAACATGTTTTTCTCTTTAAATTAATTTTGATGCCATTTTTCCTAAATGCCTTCTACAAGGAAAAGGCTAAGGACATTTTGTTGTCAGTTGTTTTTGCCTTTATCCAATATCTTACAGGTTTGGCCATTCATTCTTTTGAATGTCTTCATTCAGTCCTAAGTTCCATTTTCAGGAGTGCTCTCCTTTTACCCTTTATGAAAACTGAAGTAGTCCAAATTTCAGACCACGGTAACACAATTAACACTCTGCATTCTGTCAAATTCTGCTGTTGGAAGATCACCCAACAGACAGCTTTAAGCATGGAAATGAAAGGAAATCAAGATGTTTTCCTTAAGGCCTCTTGATTTCTTAATCAAAATTCAAATTGGCTATTCATACTAAATCTAGCATGCTAAAACTAAGTGATTCCAATTTACACTTACACCATTTATTTTAAATGTATACTGTGTGTATCCTATCCGTCTTATCATATCCATCATATTGTATCCACATCCAGGCCTCGTGTCTAATTTCACACTTTCCAGACCCCACCATCCTCTTGCATTGATCAAAGCTGCAAGGACAAAGACATTAGTTACTCTTGGTGTACCAAAACAATTCCTGTTATGAAAAAAATGCCTTGTCCAAACTGTTTCCAAAAGATATCTGTGTCTTGTAACTGATAATTGTGATTAAAATTGCTTGCCTTTGTATGATATGTGTTCTTACCTAAAACTGTTATAAACAGCCTGTATTAATATCTTGTGAGGTCCAAATGACCAAGGCCCAATCACCCTCTGGCCCCCATTCGGCCAGCCGCTCTAAGCTGGAAAAAGTCCAGGAAGAAAACATTGAAGCGGAATGTAGCAAACATATATGTTTTATGCAATTAAGCAATAACCGCCAGCAGCCTTGACAACACACAGTCTCAGTAGAGTTGGTGATATGCTGCAAGTTTGCTTTCAGTCATTTGTACCCCTCCTCTTTGCCCCCTCCCCATTGAAACTGCCATCTAAAAGTGATTTCCTAATTGTGTATCTGGGCTGTTATAGTCATTCTGGGCTTGCCAGCCCCCCTGGACAGGATCTGGAAAGGATCTGTGAAGCATCCTCCTGCCTCAGTTGGCTGTTTCTCCATCCAATGAACCAGGCGTGCCCATTTCGGCTCAATATCCAAGAACAAAAGAAGATAAAAGAATCGACTTCAAAGTTATGCATATTATTTTTTGCTCATGTTATTAACGTTTGTTAAGATTATTGCTTATTGTAATTATGGTTTAGTGTAAACTTAATGTTCTTTTGTTGCCCAGAATTTATGCATTATGTGTGTGAGCATTTCTTGCACATTAACTCAGTTCAATGGCAGAGAAAAACAATGCCCAAGAAAACTCAGTGCAGGATAAGACTGTTTTCCGTAAACACAGGCGCAATGCCTGTCAACCTGAAGTCATCAGTGCCAGTCCTGGGTGCCATGAAAGAATTGTTACTTATTCCAGCCCAGCAGTGCAAAGCATGCAGCTTCAATAAAGAAGCATTCCAGCTTCAAAGGTGCCAACCACAGGCTTGCAACCAGCTGTTCACTATGGTTTGGAGGTGGCCAATCCACTAGTAAG
Organism: Cryptoblepharus egeriae; assembly: GCA_030015325.1. Lineage (NCBI taxonomy): Eukaryota > Metazoa > Chordata > Lepidosauria > Squamata > Scincidae > Cryptoblepharus > Cryptoblepharus egeriae. The sequence continues at coordinate 19,429,114 of JAREYC010000002.1, forward strand.
CACCGAAACAGCACTGTACAAGACTGAAATGGACTATGTTTTCTTAAATAGTGTCAGTTCCAGGTATCTGTGTGCTCCATGGTGATACAGAGTAGTCCCTGAGGCATGCTGATGAAAGTTTTGGAAGAACAGTTCCAAGGAAAAGAACCAGATCTACATTTCAAGGCCAGATTGTGTGCAATGCCAATCTTGGAAGACAGACCAAGACACCAACACCCCGGTGCTGCTGAAGAAACTGCAAAAGTTTTATCTGCCCACTGAGTGCAATTTGCAATATAATAGCTATGTTATACACACATACATAAATTCTCAGGTACAAGAGTTCTCTTCATAAAGAAATTGATTTTGTTATAGTTTTGAGACCAATAGGTGAAAGAATTTACCTAGGTCTCATGGGGGTGTCCTGTTACCCATGAGATTTCATCACTAGAAAATCAATCTGTTATCATTGTCATATAATACTAGCGAAAAGTGTACCTGCGTTGCGGGAGTAAAATTCCCCTGTATGCCATCCCCCATCTGCATCAAACCCCCATGTGCAACTTCCCTCCATGCGCAACTCCCCCCATGCGCAACATCACCCATGTGCTTCATGTCCCCATGCGCAACTTCCCCCATGCTTATCATGTCCCCATGCACAGCATCACCCATGTGCATCAAAACCCATGCGCAACTTTCCCCCATGCGCAACTTCCCCACATGCACATCAACCACCAATGTGCAACATCCCCCATGTGCATCAAATCCCCATGTGCAACATCCCCCTTGGGCATCAACTCCTCATGCACATCATCCCCCCATGCACAACATCCCCCATGTGCATCAAACCCCCAATATGCATCAAAACCCCATGAGCACCATTCCTCCATGTGCATCAATTCCCAATCACAACACCCCATGCGCAGCATCAATCCCTATGCGCAATATCCCCCATGTACAACATTCCCCATGCACATCATTCCCCAATCGCAACATCCCCCATGTGCAGCATCAACCCCATGCACATCAACCTCCAGTGCACATCAACCCCCATTGTGCATCTTCCCATGTGGAACCCCCCTTGCACAGCATCCTCCCCAGTGCAACCTCTTCCTCTGAACAATATCCCCCCCCCCCCCCCGGTGCACCAGGCACGGAACACCAAATTGGCTGGATGTTGGTCATTCTTCCATGTTAAGTATAGGACAAAAAAACTTTGCACCCCTTTTCAGCCCCTTAAGGGTTAAATTTCTCCACATCAGTTCTTGGTGGGAGTTCATGTGACAGAAGGAACTCCCTCCCTGAATTTTATGCTTCTAGGTCCGGGGGTTGGGGCGGAATGTTGATGAGTCATCAATTCTTCAATGCAAAGTATAGAGAAGAAAACATGTTGCACTCCATTTCACTCCCTTCCGGTTGGAATTTCGGAAAAACTGGTTCTTAGTGACTCCATCCATCACAGAAGGAATACCCTCCCCAAATTTCATACTTCTAGGCCTGGCGGTTTTGGCAGGGTGTTGATGAGTCAGTAATGACGATGAAGATTAGTTTTATAAAACGGATTGCACCCCTTTTCACCCCCTTCTGGTTGGACTTTCTGAAAACTGGTTCTTAGTGGATCCCTCCATCATGGAAGGAACACCCTCATCAAATTTCACGCTTACAGGCACGGCGGTTTTGACTGAGTGTTGATGAGTTAATGATGATGATGATGATGAAAATGCCTTTTATATACGTATATAGATAATGTATGAATGATGGCTGTGGGTGGCGCAAGTGGCTAAGACACTGTGCCTGTTAACCAGCAGGCCAGGGTTCGATTCCCGGGTCGGCCCCACAAGACAGGGTAAGCTCCTGTCATTAGCCCAGCTCTGCGACGCCAGCTGGATCCAATCGTATTGGCTCTGCCTTTCCATTGGATTAATTCAGTGGCGTGGAGAGGGGGGATCTGCTGCTTGGGTAACAGCCTATCCTCCATAACAATCCAACCCAGGCTTTCGTGCTGCATATGCAGCACCGAGCATGATACCATAGTCTTTCAAGAGTGACGGAGGCCTGCTTTTTTTAAATGTATGAGCAAGGATATGTTTTTCCCATAAGCCTCAGTATTTAGGCCTAACTGAAGGCCTACTCAAGTGTACCTTTTCTGCCCCTTACCCTTGTTTTGTGTCTTGTTGCACCTAATCTGGTCTAAGAGAAGTCCCCTTGAATTGCTAACAGTCAACATTAGGTCACACTCAGACAGCAATTAATGCAAATTCCTATTGGTCATCAATGTAAATTGTTTCCTGTCTGGGTAGCCCAGTAAACATTCAACGGATTAACCAAAAACAACCAGTCATGTAGACAAGGTGCCAAAATATGTATAGAGTTACACTTTCGGCTCAAAGTGTGTGTGGAGTTGGTTCCTCACGAAGGAGAGAATCTCTCTCTCTCTCTCTCTCTCTCTCTCTCTCTCTCAGCCCAAAGATGGCCAGACAACTCTCTAGACGGGTAATATGCCATCTTTTAAAAATCTGTTTTCTTTGTCAAACCCCCCTTTTCCACTCTCTCTCAGTTGTTTGTAATTGGTTAACCAACTAAATAAGAGCATAAGGACTCGATTGATTGTATTTTATTGTTATTTGTGTAATCTTGCTGTGGTTATTCTTAATAAACCTTGCTAAAATATACCTTTTTAAAGCTCATCATTCTGTAAAGGTTATCTGGCGTGACACCATTTGACTTAATTGTTTAGCCTTCAGTCTTATGACCAAAGAGGCAGTGCTTAATTCCCCTCACAAATATTGTATGCTACTCTCTTGGTAAACAACACCTTGCAGCACACTGACAACGCCTATGGGGGACTCACACCCCCCCAATTCCTATGGCACACCTATGGACCATTTGTGGCACGTCTAATTGCTGGGGCACAGTGGTTTAAAGTTGCTGCACTTCCAGTTGAGACAGGGTGACCAAATTTATTTATATATTTATTTGTAGGATTTCAGTTCTTCCTTTCTCCATGGAAGGGGACTTAGGCCAGGCTAAACTGGTTAGAATTGCACCCTATATTTCTTATTAAACTTAAAGCCACTACATATCATTTGTTACACATAATTTATCAATTACAAGAAATTTCTTTGCTTCTGCTCACAAGAAATAGGAGGTCACTGAAGCTTTCTAGGGCACAATGCTAGAAAGAAGTACATGTCCTGGACGATAAGGACATGGTCACCCTATGTTGAGATGATTTAAAATGTTGGCAGATCAGTCCATTTCTGAGCAGAGTCAAAACAGGATTTGTTGCCTACTTTTGAAAAGGGGGGGAAGAGTGGGAACAAAATACTTTTTATGCAATTAAAAACATTGCATATTAAAAACTAAAATTGACATGATCAGAGTTCAGAACCATTTTAAAACACCACAAATGTCCATTTCCATTGGTTTTCCTTTCCAAGGTACAAAGCTGATGTTGATACTCCAGTTGTTTGTTTTCTTTACGTGAGTTTTATGTCAGCTTCTTTCTCTTTTGGATGCCATAAATTGAAGTGTAGAAATGGTAGAGGAGCTTTGCTGCTGCCTCAGGCTGATCTAGTGTTATGAAGTGTCCACATTCCTCCAGCATGTGTAGTTGGGAATCAGGAATGGCCTTGGCCAAAATATTGGCTCCGGAAGGATCAAAGACCTGTGCAGCAAAGATAAGGATTTCTTTCAGACTAGTATGGCTACTGGCTTCCAACCTTCATTCCCTAATACTCTTTTTAGAGCACAATCCTAACCATGTGTACTTAAAAACAAGCCCCATTGTATTCAGTGGGTCTTACTCCCAGGAAAGTGTCTTTAGAATTGCAGCCTCAGAGTCTGTCTTCTGAGTCCTTCACTGAGCGTGACTTGGCTGAAAGTTCAGAGCCAGATGGGAATGATAAATATGATATTTACTCAAATCTATCATTCACCTTTTCCAGGCAAATTTCCAAAATTGGGTGCACATTAGATTCAGTGGCACATTAGATTCAAGTAACTACGGTATTTTGATTTAAAGTATTTAGTTTAATAATTTATTATATTGTAATTAAAAATGTAACATAATCCATTGTTGTATAAAGTAGGTAAAAGTAGGTAATTAAGTAAAAATCATAACATAAACCCATTGTCATATAACTCATTGTTGTATGCAGTAAAGTCAAATTTTGCACCTGTTATGCAGCTGCACATTTCCAGTAATTTCCAGTAATTTCTCAAGCCTTTTAAATTTCCAGTAATTCCTCAAGCCTTTTAAAATCTGGATTCACATTAGATTCAATGGCACATTAGAGCTGAGTAAATAGGGTACCACTTTCATGTCTCAACACACCAGATCTAGAGCATAAAATCATTCCTGACAGATGCTTTTTCCGAATTTGTCTGCACACTGTGCAAGGAAGGACATTCTGAAGTTATCAATCACTTGGGGAACCTGCCGCCCTGAAATGAAAATCTGTTTTCATGGGAACCTGTTCTTGTGGTCACTTTAAAAAGTGGCTTCCAGTTAAAAACTTTTTTAAAAGAACTTTTTTGAAAAAAAAAAACTTTTAAAAACATAAAAAACCTTTTAAAAAAGTTTTATTGAGTTACAGAGCCATATATGATAAACTTTAGATGTGTGACAGCCACCATATGGTATTTAAGAAGCACTTAAATTCTTAAATGCATTTCCCCCCTAATATTTATGTTAAAAGCAAATGCTGATTGGACTTGCATACTAGATACATAATAGTTCATGGGTGGGTGGACGTGGATGCAATACATAAATTGTATCTGTAAGAGGAAGAATAGCTAAATAAGATGTGTAAGTATATAAAATAATTGTATGCAAAAATGGCAGAATTGGAAGGGCACAATCCTAATCCATTTTCCAGCTCCAGAGTAGGACATTGCAACTCCAACGTAAGAGAACAAACACTGTATTACCTTAAGGAGTCCTCCGTGAATTCCCCCAACCATAGGATGCAGCAGATGACCCCCTGGCACAGCTACGCTCGAGCTGAAAAGTTGGTGAGGATTGTGCCCTAAATTTTTTCTTGCCTATGATCACCCTGCCATTTACTCTAACCAGAATGGCCCGGAGATGCTGAGTTGAGGCTCACGTTCAGCCTTTTCTAACACCCAACAGCTTCAGCCTTTTGAGTTGAAACCAAATACAGCCACTAGATGAGGTGAATCATAGTCTAACACAGTGATTTTCAACCATTTTTATCTCATGACATACTGTACTTAAGTTGCTGAAATTGTCAAGGCACACGATCAATTGTTTTTACCATTGACTAGGCACGTCAGACTGTTCCAATCCCCCAATTTTCCTATTAATGTCAATCCCCAAATTCCCACAGCACACCTGAGGACTCTCCATGGCACACCAGTGTCCCATGGCACACTGGTTGAAAATCACTGGTCTAGCAGAATGAAATTATAATTATACAGTACCACAAAGGTAAGAAATGGGGTTGGTGCTTTATCTATGTTTTGATTGTTGCAAGTCATTTAAAGGTAGATACTGGTACTAGTGTTGAGTCAAATCAGTGGATACCGAGGCTGAACCTGTACAGTAACTTATATTTATTTGATGGCGTTCATGCTTTTACTCCATTCTTATAACTATAAAATTATGGATCAGTAACTTACCCGGTCTTCCTTTCCCCAGATGATTTGTGTTGGAATACTGATCTTGCTCATGTTGTTGTAAAGACTCAGCCTGGACTCCTCACTGGTGACATCTAAGAAATCTTTCCAATTTTTGAGAAGCAGAATTAAGGCTTGTTCTATTATTGTGTGAAATAGGTAGAGTGTAGACTGAAAATCTGAAATTAGGATGTTCCATGGATTTTATTTTACCCATAATTGGTGGGGAATTGGATTAAAGGTTGTGTGACACTGAGTGAGTGGAATAAATTCTTCCATTCTGCTGTTCTTCTACCCTATTCTCCCTTCCACATCCCCCCCCCCAAGTCTCAGTTTGCCCACATGGTGAACATCCATGTACCAAAAAGTGATTTTAATAGAAGAAAATGGCATGAGTAGGACCACATAACAGAAAAGATGCCTACTCCCTCTTGTTGAAATTAAAGGACATGATAGCAGGTAATTGACATTAATACCTGAGAGTTTCCCTAAAGAAGATGAAAAAATAGGGCTGTTTTGTACACAAACTTTTGTATGCAAACTTGTACACAAACTTAAATCTGCTGCCTCACTTGTCTGCATGAACCTGTCTGTGACAAAAACTTTGTGCTTTACTTCCTGAGCTGGTTACCAGAATGGTGGTCTCTTGATGTAACAACTGCTAATCCTACCGGATGCAGTTCTTGCTCTTGATGGAAAACCAGAGTTTGCCTTTATAATTATTGAACTGGCCCATTTCAGATTCTATACTGGTTATAGTACTTACATGTTACGAAAAATATCTTGTGTGGTCTTGGATCATTGAGATATCCTTTTAAAAGCTGAAGAGAGGAGAAGAGAAGTCTCAGGTGAGTCAGATGTAGATAATGAAAGGTACCTTTCATTGAGATAATGGTAAGTGCCTTTATCATAATTGGGCACTTCGCAAGGCAAAATTTTAAGTAATGTGATGCCAATACACATCTCTACAGAGCTTTGTAAAACTGCCCTGATGGGGAGCCAGTTTCCGTTTTTCCTCCTACTGTGATTAAACTAAAAATAGTATCTCTTAATGCCAAGGATTTAGCCCTCTCCAAAATGCAAGAGAGGAAGGAGCATCTCTGTTACAAAAAAAAGCCATCTTGCAAATCTCTTATAAGAAATATATCCGGTGTAATCCTAACAGTGGATCACTGGCCAGTAGTTGGGTTTGATGAATAGTTTACAGTAAACAGAATATAAGAAGAATAGAAGCAGTTACTGATTCAAGATCTGGGGAAATGTATATTTTTGTTAAGTGGGGGAGAAAGTATGCAGAAGGTGTACTATAGTATTGTAAATGCAGCTGTCCTTGTTTTCTGACAGTTTATTTTCTAATGATCCACTCTTTCAACACTTTTCAATTTATCTGGCATTCTTTCATTCAATGCATTTTATGCTCAGCTCTGCTGTTCGAAAGGCCAAAATTGCCCTCCGCCATGTTGTAGCTCCTGAGCTAATTCATTCCTGATGAACTGATGAGAATCCATTTCCAGAAACCTTTGTGTGGCAGCAGGAATTTGCAGTATAAAACAGGCACCTGTAATTTGCTGGTTTAAAAGAGCATTGGAAGCAACATTTATAAACTAAAAAAGATTGTGTTCCACTTTTCAACAGTTTTATCTTTTCAACGGTGCTCTGTTCCCTAACCTGTCCAATAAGTGGGAGATGCCTGTAATGTCCTTCTAAGAGGCAAGAAAAAGGGGCCCTGCAAGGGCAAAATAGAAACATTTTGTGACATTTTAAGATGTTGAAGAAGAAAAGCACTTGCAGTCACTATTCTAAATTGAGGATTAATAAAGGAAATATGTAAGTAGGACCAGCTGTTCTTAACAATCACACCAACAGTGTGAGTGTGCTAAGCATTATAATATCTAATATCATTACCTGGATTTCTTTTCCCCTCCCTGACCAAAAAATATACCAGGGATTGCATAAGGCTACCTTGGGAGTTCGTGGTGAGATTGGAGACAGAAGTTCAGGTGCAACTCCAGCTTTGCCGCTATGTGATAACAGCTCTGCTGGTGCTTGATCTTGCTGACCCACATTTACTTCCAATCCGTTGCTGCTGAGTGGCAGGCTTAGATCCTTTTTGCTGGCCTGCTAAACACGTAAAGTGGTTGGCAAGAAGTGCAAGTGGTGCAGGAGCTACCAAGGAACAACATTGTTGAACGGTTCCTTCAAGCACTGCAAACATCTTCTGCATGAAAGACGCATCTCTGGAGGCTTCAACTGAAAGACTAGACTTGCCCAAATAACTTCTTACTTGTTTGTTCTCCTCAGAATCAGACGGTATCATTCCTGCTCTCCTCCACATCATTAAAGAGGTTCAGGAGAGAATGAGCCACTTTAATGATGCAAGATATTATCAGATGATATTCGATATTATCAGATAACAATGCAAGATATTAATAGATGATATTAGATATTATAAGGTAATGATGCAAGGTATTATCAGAGGAGATTGGACAAGTGTGATATCTTCCTCATTCACCTGCACGTTAGTGAGGGTGCCATGGTGTAAGCCAAGTCGGAGCAAATCCTCCTCTTCCTTTGTGGTCAGAGTAGCTAGAACGCTGCCCTCTGCATCCCGAGCTCGTAGCAGCTCCCTCAAGCGACTAAAGAATTCATTTTCTCTAGGATACTCCACACCTGGCAAGTTAAGCAAAGTTTGATTAGCAGTGATGTTCAAGAATGGGCCCCACTCCCTCTTGGATACCTGTCAATCTTGCTCAAACAAGTTCCTGTCCTCCCTGAGATCAGACAGTAAACTAAAAGACTACTTTGAAGATCCCGTGTTGTGCAGTGCCTCTAGATCAGGGTGGCCCAAATTTTTTGGCAGGAGGGTCACACCATCTCTCTGATCCCAAGTTGGGAGCCGGAAGAAAAAGAACTGATTTACATTTCAAATTTGAATAAATGTACATAAATGAATATATTAGAGATGGAACTTATGAATGAATGGATTCCAGGGAGTTCATAAACACTTTCCCTCACCAAGAAGAGGAGTGATCTTCCAACCAGTTCATAAGTACTTTAATGCACAGAGAGGGAGGTGCGTGAAGCCTCTCCAGTCCTTGGAACACCCTCTGGAGGTAATGGGAACAGTGAGGAGATCCTTCTGAAGATTAGAGGGTTTTTCCCAAGGGCCAGATTTAGGGGGCTTTTCACGGGCCACATGGAAGCTTGCCTTGGGACACATCTGCCAACCAGGCAAGGGTTTGGACATCCCTGTCTTGATTTTCAAAGTACACAAGCTACACAAGAACACTTTGAAAGCCAATGGAGCCCTGTAAACCAATTGGCCACTGGGGAGGGAGAAGGAAGTGCCTGAGTACTTCTTCCTCTCCACCTCAGCAATCAATATATGTTAGAAATATATGTCAGAATTGTAGGTTGGGAAATGAGGCATCCATTACACACACACTCACTCCTGTTGGCCAGAGATGAAGAGCCATCCAGCTGGCAAGTAAGCTGGGTCTACAAGTGTAAGTAAGGTCACTCACGCCTCAGTTGTGCCTTAGAACTGGGATCAACCCATTATTTTACACCAGTGAATTTAAAACTTTTACCTGCTGGGCAAAGAAGGGATAAGGAGCAGACCTCTGCTGGGTACTGAGCAGCATAAAGTCCAGCCACCATTCCGCCTACAGAGATACCAACTAGATGAAAAGGCTTCTTATTCAGACCAATGCACTCGACAAACTGAAATAAGAAAGTGAAATGTGATGGTAAGAATCATACCATTATTTTTTATAAAATTGCCTGTCTTAAGCTCATGAGAATTGTCTTTGGGCAAGGTTGGCCCACTGGTGTCCAGTGACAATGCATATGGGCACTTGTGTCCCTTATTAATTGTTCCACCTCAAGCAATCAAAAATTATGACTATGGCAATCCTTAACTGTGTAGCAAATGCCTTTGGCTACAATGGAGATACGGTATTCTACAATCAACCTTCCCCTACAGTACCTGTTTTGGTACAGCTGGAGAAACAAGCTTACCTGGTGAATCCTTTGCATCTGAGCACCTGCTGTGTAACTTTCTGCCAGCAGGCGAGTAGTTTCTCCATGACCAGGCATGTCAACACAGATCAAGTGGATGTCTTTTGGAAAATGCTGTGGAAAAAATGCAATTGGAAAGGAAATTAGAATCAGAGAATCAGAATCAGAGCAGTGATCACTGCATCTGTACAGTAGGAAAGTTTGGGGCAATCAAAGAACTTGGGATTTGTCTGCTTGGGATTTCTGTCTAAAGCAATGTGTTTGCATTGGTGGGGTAAGTACCAGTATGTTGCATGCCTGTACATTGAATGTGGGCATTTGCCAAATTTTTACTTCATGTATCGCTGCCTTCTGGGAATGGGAATATAAGAGAATATTTTTATACCGTATTTGTAAAATTCATAAAATTCAGTGAAATAATTTTCTAAATTGCAAATTGTTCTCAACATTAGGAACCAGAGTTGATTGCTTACCACACCTCAAATCTATTTTTGGCCACACATTCATATAGGATCTGAGATTTTTCTGGCCTGCGGTAATCCATAGTTGGGAAGGTTTTCTGGCCATTTAAGGAGCTGAGGTTGTATGGTGAAACGTTAGGCATTCAACTCTTTAAATGGCCAGAAAACCCAGAAATTTAACCACATCTATATAATTCATCTCTTGGTAATACAGCCCTGTGTACTTGGCATTCTTTTGGGCGTCTCGGTCATCTCATGCAGCAGATTGAGAGGAAAGCAGGAGACACAAAAACATGGGCAAGATCTGCCAAAGCTTGCTTGAAATGCATGGAACAACATGACCTGAAGAGAAAAACAAAAACCTACTTCGATGATATTTAGCCACATGTCTTTGTTGAATGAGAATCCATGAAGCATCAGCACAGATGGTTGAGGGCCAGGCTTCCCTCGGCAGAAGTAACTGAATTTGAAGCCCTCACATTCAACATCTTTCAGTACCACACCCCTTTGGAGACGCTTGAACCTACAGAGAGGAAGAGGAGCAAAAGACATCAGAACCAAATTCATGCTCCATTCCCCTCATGTGGTCTGGTTTCATCAGCCTTTGAGGCCTACTCTTAGCACCATTCAGTGTGACGAGCATACCGTGGGCTCCCAATGTGTCCTTTTTCATTATATAGGATGCCTCAATTCTAGTGCCAGTGGCCTTTAAGAGTTTTGGGACCAGAACGGAGACTTTTCAGATATTGAAACTGGTTCACATGTAATGAGACATATATACTGGGTCTACTTTGTTGCAATGTGTGGAAATATCTTCTTTCACCTATCAGGCCTTTGTTATAACATGTACATCAGTACCAAGTCTCTGGAAGAGATGCTGTCAACTCAGGCCTGGCTCCTGAAGTGAATCTTTGTCAGAAATATTGAGTCGAACAAGAGTGAGTGACAGGTACCCAAAGACAGAGCTGTCAGTCATTCTCCCTTGGCAGAGAATAACAATACTGAGGTTACTAGCCTTGGGAACATTGAAGCCCTTACTTGTCCTGTACCACATCTAATAAACTCATTTTTTAAAAAAAAATGGTGTGTAAATTCCTTTTTGTCCCTCAGTTTTCTGGATGCTCTAATGAGGTTGCTACCCGTTTAAGAAATCAACCATAGACCCAAATGAGAGGTTGATGTTAATAATGCTGAGTCTGAGGTGCTTAATTGCATTGCAAAATATGTGTCAATATCTGGTTGAGGCTGTGATGTGTGGAGTAGGAAGCAGATTACACCTTTGCTACCCTTTTAGTCCTGATCTGGGTTGGATCAAACCACAGTATCTTTTTTACCTATTGAAATGCCATCTTTCCACCAAGGAGCTCCGAGACATCATACATGGTAACAGTAGGATAGCAACAGGGATGTGGTTAACTCTAGGTACCACCCAGAGTGGTACTAAGGAGTACTGGGTACTAAGGCATTGGGTACTGGGTACTAAGGAGGTGCCAATATTGCTCCTTCTCAGACTGAACAGGCCTCAACCATGCTGCAGACCAGTGCGCGGGTGGCTTGGTTGTCACTGAAGAGCAGTGGGTAGCAAGCAGTGGGTATCAAGGGTGCAGTGGGCATAGGATGAAATGAATGAAGCACATAGGGGAGTGACATCACCACCAAATGGGTGGTGGTCCATCAGAGGGGTGACGTGCCGCAGTTCCATGCTGGGTGACACAAACTCTAGTGATGCCACTGGGCAAAAGAGCCATCAGTGCATCACTCACAACAGTGAAAGCTCAGCAACCCAGAAATGATGTGCAATGTGATAAGGGTGTCATGTTACCGTCAAATTTCTGGTTTACCAATCTCAACACTGGGTGACACCATGTGCGGTGATATTCCTGCAGGGCACTTCTTTTCCATTCATTTTTGGTAGGTTGCAATGTTCAGTATGATAGTGGTCATGAACAAGATTTTTTGCTAGCCTTTTTTGTTTGCTTTTAGGAATATTTTTTATAAAAAGAAAAGAGACAAGGAAGAAGTAAAGAAGCTGTAATTTCATTTTTATTATCGGTTGTTTCCTGTCCTGTTACAGAGCCCATACCCTTCTGTAAGATACTCCTGTGTGTTCTCATGTCCAGGAATATGCTGATGCCTACCACACTTTGTAATTTGACCCTTTGGATCCTGATCTTCCAGCCCATTCATGCTTTCAGGTTAAGACCCAGCCAGTTAGCCAAAGCCTGAATGTCCTTCCATACAGCTTCCTAGATATACACTCACCACATTAAGATCCTGAAGAGCAGTGAAGACAACCTATGGTTCTTGCTGACCAACAGAGTTATAATACCCACAAAAAGCTGGATGATCTTCGTGATCTTCACTGAGAGATCCATGCCAGCTAATCAAGGTGATTCTTTGATATCTGTTCAGTATATGGTCAAAAGAACAGATAATAGTCAAAGGGAGAAAACCATAAAAAATAGAGTTCACAAATTAAACTACCCTGCAGAAAAAGTAAAGCATTATATATGCTGCATTACTTAATGCTAAATTACTAGATGCTCAGAAGGCCTTTGTGATGCCCCAAAACATTTGGAGTAGGATGTGGACTGAGACTTATATGTATGGTGTGTAGTAAAGTTTTTCTCTTTATTGGTATTAAAACAAAAGACCATCCAATGACAGTGACTGACAGGAGATTTATGACAGATGTAAGGGATGTTTTTCCACATAGCCTCTCCCACATGGTGTAATAGTGGTCACTAATGTAAGATGACATTAAAAGAGGAAAAATTCATGTAGGGCAGTTCTAGCGATGCCTACTAAGATGGCTATGTACTACTGTGGTTGGATTTAATTCCTTTTTTGCCAGTTTCGTTCACTATATTTTCTTATTTAAAAATATGCTTATCCTGCCTTTTTATCCTAAAAGGTACCCAAGAGTGCAATTTTATACAAACTTTACAAGGAGTAAGCTCCACTGAACATAAAGGGGCTTACTTCTGAGTGGACGTGCATAGGATTGTTTCATTATGCAGCTATTTTTGGACTCTTCCAGCCCTTCCCAAGTTCTGTGGTGTTTCAGGCTCCAATCCTAAATACACTTTCCTGGGAGGAAGACCCTTTGAACACAATGAGGCTTACTTTTGAGTAGACATGGTTAGGATTGTGCTCTATGGGCACAATCCAGAGTAACTACGGGGAGTCCTTGCTGCGGTGTAAGAACAATTTGCTCCAGGTTGCAATATGAATTTCCCATAGGTTTTCACTAGGTGGTGCAGTAACTACGGGTACATGTAAGGTCTCTTACGTGCTCCCGTAGTTATTCTAGGGCTAGTCTCCTAAATTAGGCCGATGAGAGATCCTTGTTCAAGATCCTATTTGAATTCATTGCCTTTACACAAGAACTACTTGTCACGGCCTCCAGGTCACTTTCTGGATTATTTTTCTTTGTATCAGGGTTCGATTGGAATCCTGGTCAATATTCCTGCTGGGATTGGCATACAACAGATGAATGCACATTCCAGACTACCAGGCCACATCAAGGGGAAAAATATCCAGGAGGTCAATAGGATGTGCCAGTTGCATCCTCAGCTAATCCCATCCTTGATCAACTCTTCTCTCACTTTCTGTCCTTGGTTGTGCACCAGCCAAATTGCTGGCTCAGATTGAAGGATAGCCATTAATAGCACTTAATTGCAATTAATTACAGTTAATTGCATATTCCTGCAAACAGTCTCTTTTGCCTGTGCTGATAATTCTACGTTTAGCAGCATGTAAAAGGGTGGTTCAGATTAACTATGTCTGTCCATATGTTTTGTGCAATTAGGTTTACGATTCCCAGGATGCCAGGAAATTAAAAGGACACCTATTGTGGTTAGAGGTAAATATTATCTCAAGGTAAGTTTGAATGATTGGAAGGAAACTTCTTGATGGGATAAAATTAAGTACTTATGGACAGAAACTCTGACAGTGCAACCAAATGCATGTCAGCTCCAAAGTAAGTTTCATTTATTTCAATGGAATTTTATCCCATGTATATATTGGAGTGGGCAAACCATTGCTTGTAAGCCACATGCAGCACTTTCATATAAAATGTGGCCCTGGAAAATATGTTGACTAAGCTCTTTTTCACATCACAATTATTATACGAAGGGCACAATCCAGAGTAACTATGGGAGCACATAAGAGAAATTACGTGCACCCGTAGTTACTGCACCATCTAGTGAAAACCTACGGGAAATTCATATTGCAATCCAGAGTAACTTAATCCAGAGCAAGGATTTCACCCAAAGGTAAAAAGACATTTTCAAGCTTCATAATTTTATACTAGGTATAAACTGAGAGCCCGCTGAATTAAACATGTATTTTTAATGTTTATGGCGAGTAAATATATTTAAGAATTTAAATGCTTCTTAAATATTATGTTAGCCATCATCTTCTCCATATGGTCTCCAGATTTGACCATAGCTGTGACTAAACAGCCCTGTTCTGGGAACAAGGCTGAAAAGAGGATCCGGTCTAAGCTGTGAGCCTTTTATGAAAGAGGCATCATCTCTTCCATATCAAGGTTACCAACGCTACTGTGTGGAGTTAACTTCTGATTTACTCAAATATAGCCACCAGACAGTTCTCTGATGGTTTAAACACCTGCTCTTGGAGATGCCTGATTAATAAATCAGGTAGTATATCATCCATGCATAATTATTGACAACTCATGCAGGAAAATCTTGCTAGATCTTAACCAAAGACGTAATAATACTCTGAGTTATACTTTTCATGCACGCCCATGACAAGGGGAAAAGTTCTCCTTGCATCACCTTTTGCAAGTTGGAAGAGATTTGAGCCTACTGAAATGCCACCCAGCTCTGGCAACTGATTCATTACTATCTGATGGTCTGCAGCAAGAGAAACAATAATTCACTATTCTTTCCTCATCACACTTCACAGCACATGTATTACTGTTGCAGTTTTTTCAAGTTTATGCAGAAGTTTCCTATTTTGAACCTAAGAACTATTTTACTACTGCAGACTTATATGGATCTACTCAAGACACCGGATCAGCTTCATAGTTTCTAATCATTAACTCTTATTCAGGAGGTGAGTATACAGACATATTAGTGGTGGGCTTCAGGGGGTTCTCACAGGGTCTATAGAATCCTTTGCTAATGAGCGCCTGGTTCTGAGAACCGGTTACTAATTGGACATAGAACCTGTTGTTAACTTAGGTTATTAGGACATAGAAGAACCTGTTGTTAATTTATTTGAATCCCACCACTGCGACCGATCCTTTACACTGATTTCGCCTTGGATATGAGACTCTGTCTTTGGGAAAATCTACAATGCCCCTCAGTTTCTGTTTTAGACTAGGTGAGAAAATCTAAAATACATTTTAGTATTGACCTTTTGAGGGTAGCTTTTAAATCAATAAAAGTGGGTTTTCCTGCCATCTCTGATTTTTTTTAAATTTTAACTCATGATTATATATTTAGATTTATCTCTGTAAGATGCTTTCAGAAAACTATTAAAGCCAGAGTATAAATGTATACAAAATATCAACTGGTGAAATCCATAAGGCATTTTTTAATCTTCTCAAGAATATCACAATAGCTGAGCAGTTTTATTTGGACAGAATTCACATTCTTGCTGATCTCTTTTCAGGTGTTTATTAAAAGGTATTAATGCTCTTATGGCTTCTTATATTCAAAATATTTATAGAATGAAGTTTGCCTTCTCCCTTTTCTGCCTTCTTCTTTCTCCAGATATTAATTTTTGAAGCTACCAAAGACTAACAGCACAGTCTTATGCATGTCTATTCAGAAGTAAGCCCCACTGAGTTCAATGGGACTTTCTTCCAGTTTTTACGTTATAGGATTGCAGTCTCTGTACTGTTAAGATAAATAATCAAATCCAGCTATTGGGTGTGGGTTGAATCAATATATATGCAAAGGAGATGACACACCTTGAGGAAAATGGTTGCTAAATGACAAGTCAAGCTCTGGGATTCTTTGTGACTTTGGGCGCAATCCAGAGTAACTACGGGGAGTCCTTGCACCGGTGTAAGAACAATTTGCTCTGGATTGCAATATAAATTTCCCATAGGTTTTCACTAGGTGGTGCCATAACTACGGGTACACGTAATGTTTCTTACGTGCTCCCATAGTTACTCTGGATTGTAGGGTCAGTGTTGTATTATGTTTCTGAAAAAACTAAATTATTTTGATCGATTTGGGGGTTGGTGGTTTAACTGTGTCGCTTCTGCAAGAGATGCAATGAGAGATACTGAAAGTGTGCCCTGGAAAACTCAGATCACTTGATATGGAAGGTGTTTGCTGAAAACAAATAGTCTGATGGCTATTGATCCATATTCCAAATGGTATGCAAACAAAACTTTATTCCAGCTGTCACTGGTATGGATGTTTATTAACTGCATCCTATTCAAATGAACAATTTTCCTTCTTCCTTGATCATGTGAAGAACATATTATCTTGCACTGGAAGCCTGTGCATCCTCCATGCATCCTCTATACTGCAGAGGAGAACAGGCACTGGATTCACCCCATAGGAGAAAAATCCATTCCAGTTAAAACAATGAGGTGCTATATAGATTCTTTAGACTCTCTGTTATAGAGCCTGACTCTTGGCTTTGCTGAAATTACAATTATTTTTAAATTTGCTGTATCAATGCAATATTTAATTTTTTTGATTCATTTGTGACTGAATTTTCATTTATTTCACTTCCCCCCGTCATCCTTCAAAGTCACTGCAAGCTCTGATAAAACATTTTGGAATTAGTTTTGCTTGTTATATCTATCTCAAACGGTAACTTTTGTAGAGCTAGAAATTTGTTGATGAAAATATATGGTACACCATGTATGGCAAGATTTTTAGCAAGAGAAGACTTTCTAACTGCTTGGTCAATATATGTTGTTCAGCTTCCTTTTCCATTCCAATACTGGAGATATTACAATCCTATGCATTCTACTCAGAAGTAAGTCCCATTATTCCCAGTTGGATTTACTCAGTCCTATATTACCTAGGAGTAAGCACCATTAAATTCAATGGGGCTCACTTCAGAGTGGACATGCACTGGATGGTTACATACATTCAAACAAATATATAGGTTCCACTTCAAGTTCACTATTGCTTCCATTGAGTCTTACCTGGGATTGGTTGTTGCAAGGTGGTCTCCACTCTTTCTATCCAGGGCTGCCGAAGTTGGTATCTGCATCTTGAAGCTTGGTGGTAGAGCCCTTAAAAACATTCTTCAGGGATGTGGAGGTGTTTAGCCAACCAACTGTCCCTCCCACATCTGAAGCTTTCTGGACATTGAGAGAGAATCCTCAAGCCTTGTTTGTATTAATTGTCCTCCCACTGCCACCCAGAAACCACCAGAGGTTCTGTGTTGAAATTTTAAGAGCCTGTGACTATTGTACCCTTGACTCTTGAGATTCTCTTTGCCTTGATCGCCTTCAGGTAAAAATAAAGAGAGCCGCCACATTGCTCAAGAAAGGTGAAGGTAGTTGTGCTTGAATCATGTACCAGAAGTTAATATCATGTTAATCCTATAGGTAGTCCCATAGGTAGGACGAACCACTAGCATACTTCTGAGGATTATCTATCCCTTGTTGTCCAGTGGTTTTGTTGGAGGAAACATCTGGCAAATCAAAAGGTTAGGATGTCCCAAAAGCCCCCAGAAGCACTCACAAGTATACCTTCACCCGGTGCTTGGTGATATGAATTAATATGGTGGGTAGGTATGAATGAGTAGGTAGGTATGAATCACCAGGTGGTTGGTCGGTCTGAATAACTATGTGAAGGAAGTTATGAATCTGAATATCTGCTAAGCGCCTTTTCATTAATCACTATTGACAGACATCACAATCCTAATCCCCAGTTAGGCCAGTACAAGTTTCTTGCACTGGCTTGGGGGTGTCGCAAAAGTGCTTTAAGGCACTTCTGAGCTACTCCCATGTTGTTTAGGTCAGCACATGTAAGTGCACCAGTCTCCCCATGCTACCAAGGATGATGGGGGAGTTTTGCTGTCCTAAATTGGTTAGGACTGCAATGCATCCAGAATCCATAGGGAAGCTATGAGATATTACTCAAATTCAGGTTTGAGGTCATCAAACATCAAACCTGATGTACAGTAGATTGTGAATCCATACGTTGGGCCACAATACAGTGCTTCCCATAGCATGGCAATGCCTTCTTTGGAGCCCTCAGAGACCACTTCCAGGTCACACCATGCCTGCAGCTCACTCCATTGGACTCTGCAGGCCAAAAAATGTTCTGCAAAAGTAATCGAGTGACTTTCAGTTTGTGGTGGATGCAACTCCAGGTTTTATTTAACATCACTTCCAGTTGCATCCATGTGGTATTCTCATACTGTGGAGGACAATGTAGTGGGTTGCTACCTCTGGGAGCTCCTGCCACAACCCATCATGGAGGACAACATGAGTTGCAGCACTAAGGTTTGCTGCACTAAACACTTACACTCTACCTATTGAGTTGTAATGTTGATTACTTCTGATTCACAAGTATTAATTTATTCAAGCATTAATTTAGTATTACACTTGTATAAAACTATATAAGTATTAATTTATACCCTCGATGTCCAGAGCAGTCAAAAATACTAGAGGATGTAAGTGGATTTGCTGCTATGATAATAGTTCAAAACAAACAAAAATTATATGTTCAATTGTGGCACATAATATTCCTCTCACCAGTAGTTACAATAACTGTAAAGGTGTCTTCTTAACCTCCTTTCTTTTGCAAATAAAAAGTATGTCCCTCTCAGAATCTCTGAAAATTCATTTTAAGCAGTTTGAGAACAGTTTGGGAAGCAGTTTGAGAGAAGGAATACTCTTTAAAAAATACCAAATGGTTATTATGTTGCCCTGTAAAGAAACAGCATTTTTGTGACTTAATATCTTCTCATAACGTTTTCTAATAAAAATTAATTTAAACTTAAAATTCATGTTTCTTTGAATAGGGTCATCTTTCCATCTAATCCAGAAAAAGTTGCATTTAGGAATTCTTCATGTTTATGGTGCACCTGGGTATACTCAGTATGTCCACCAGAAATGAAATCCTTTGGATTCTGAACTGCTTGCAATCTGGTTTGGTCAACCTCACTACAGCTACAGTTCAGAGTAACTATGGGATCTTTTACACCAACGTAGTTACGGTGCCACCTGTGGGAAATGCATAGAGCAATCCAGAGTAAGTGCCTCTTGACGTCTTCCTGTGGATTGTAGGGTACTTCTCCTAACTTGGACTGAACAAAGGTAGCAATTGAACAATTGAACACTTGTAGTAAGTAACTTCCTTTTCCTGCATGGAGGTAGCTCTGTATTATCTGCACACACCTTGCTCAACCAATTGCTGGTGGATCAGGACACACCCTACAATCCAGAGTAACTACAAGAGCATGTAAGAGATATTATGTGCACCCGTAGTTACTGCACAACCTAGTGAAAACCTATGGAAAATTCATATTGGAATCCAGAGTAAATTGATCTTACACCGGAGCAAGGACTCCCCATAGTTACTCTGGATTGCGCCCTAAGTACCAGATGGCAGTAAGAAGAATATGACATCTGTTGCTACATTGAAGCCATGACGTGTGTAGTCCTAGAACTTTCTGTTGTGTCCCTCTCATAAGAGTGTTAGTTTCTGAAGGACATCTGGTGTTCTTCTCAATGTAAGATTTCTTGTATTTCTTGAAATCTCAATGTAAGATTTCAATGTAAGTTCTTCTCAAGTAAATTTCTGAAGGACATCTTCTGGTGTTCTTCTCAATGTATTTGGCATGCTTAACTGACAATAAAAACAAACCAAAATGTCTCAATATCTCCCAAATATTGCTCAAATATGTCTTCAAAAATCACCACTTCCATGGAGCTTTCATTGAATACTTTAAGCTTTGCCACCAACTGAAACATATTTTTTATATGTAAAGCTTTATATGTATCTCCTGCTTGTGATTTTTAGAGACTGTGAGTCTCTCTGAATAGGAATCCATTTTTGCATGCTTCTATTTAATCATTTTATATAATTTTAATTATGTTCTTTAATAATATTCTATATAATTATTTTAATTATAATTAAAATAATTATAATAGGCTGCATACAGCCTAGTATATTATATTAAATTATACAGCCTAAATTATAATACTTTATAATAGGCTGGACACAGACTACTATATTCCTCTATTGACTACTTGTTGAAAACAGGTGTAGAAAACTTTAAAATGTTATCATGGTGTTGGGAAATACATCAGAAATAGGATTTATTTTGTACTAGCTGAATTTACCCATTGTTGTCGGAATAAAATTTAAGAATATTTGTGGGTCCCAGGCATGGTTGGGCACTGGCAGGCACTGAGCACCAGTGGACACCGGGTGGCAGGAACCAAGCACTACTGGTACTGGTGGACACTGGTGAGCAGTGGGCACTAGTGGGCAGCAGGCACCAACATGCACCAGGGGGAACAGCACCACTGGACACCAGGGGTACCACTGATCAGTGGGCACCACCCAGCACTGGGCACTCCTACTGGGAACTATGCAGTGGGCACCAGTGGACACCAAGCACCCCTACTGGGCATCACTGGGCAGTGGACACCACTGGGCACCCAGAGTGCTCTGGTCAGGTTTGAAGGCTTTAGGTGCTCAAATCTGTAAATTCCAAATCCAAATTCCAAAGGTCTGGGAACTCCTGCAGATAATGAGGGCCAACCTATATCATATTTTCTTCCTTCCTCTTTGCAGCAAGTTTTAGCAGAGAATTATACATTACTGAAACAAACACAAGTGTAGGACCCAACTTTTTGTTTGGCTCAAAAGCTTGAGATTTGGGGAGCCAGTGTTTAATTTTTCTGGCAGCTGCTGATTTTTATTCCTGGCAGTGCCTCAACCACCACTTTCATTGCCAGTACCGGAAGAAAACTTACTTAAAAAAAATAAAATAAACTTGAAGGATATTTACAGGGGAGAATTGGGAAGAGTTAAATAGTGCCCTATAGGTCATCATCCTCCCAAGTTAGGGTTGCCATATGTCCTGGAAAACAGGACTGTCTCAGTTTTGGGGGATTGCACTCATATACTGACAAATTTGACAAGGGGTCCTGTCCCAGTTTTGTGGAAGAGAATTATGACAACCTACCCCCCCCCCCCCGTTTTCACCTTTAACTGCCCTCCATTTCTCTGTTTACATTAACTGGTAGATTTTAACTGGATGACATATATTTAAGAATATAACCAACATATAATTCACTCCTAACCTGGGAGGAGTAGAGAGATCTAAATAAATTTGCGGGCTGCTGGAGCAAAGCTTCTCGGGCTATTGAGCAACCTTTGTTGGCAAACGGCTTTGTGAGCAAACCAGCCACTGCTAGCCCCAGGTCAAACCCAACTTATTCATCCTCATCTCATAAGCATTCCATATGGCGTAGGATGCAAATGTTAAATGCTGTGGTGATGAGGTTTCTGATATGGAGGCTACCTGGTTTTATCTTCCTGACTTGCAGAGAGAAGGCAGGCATAGAAGTCTTGATTGGTCTGTTGGCCTCTGGGTACTTCTGAGTCCACCCTGATCCAGCTTTGCCAGTAAGACCAGAAAACTTGAATTCTGGTTTAGTATCCATCTTTATGTCACCTCTGATACTCTGTCCACTTAAAAAAAAGAAACACAGCATGCACAGACATTCATGCACACAGAATGTGGTGGTTTGTGTGTATGCAAGCATGTGTGTGCATGCTGTGCTTTTTAAAAAAATGAACAAACAGGAGGTATAAGATGGATATTGGGTTAAGCAGGCCTCTGTCAGTCTTGAAAGACTATGGTATCGTGCTTGGCGCTGCATACGCTGCATGCGAAGCACGAAAGCCTGGATTGGATTGTTATGGAGGAAAGGTTGTTACCCAAGCAGCAAATCCCCCCTCTCCACGCCACTGAATTAGTCCAATGGAAAGGCAGAGCCAATACGATTGGATCCAGCTGGCGTCGCAGAGCTGGGCTAAGGACAGGAGCTCACCCTGTCTTTTGGGCCAACCCAGGTCTTGAACCCTGGCCTGCTGGTTAACAGGCACAGTGTCTTAACCGCTTGCGGTGTTTTATTCTTTAATTGTCATATTTTTCTCCAAGTGTAACACTATTTTAGTATTGAAGGGAGACGTTTCCTCAGTCACATCCTAGGAGTCAAGCCATGAGAATAGTTCACAGGTAAACCTTGAAGAAAAATGTACAATCATAGTGAGATTGTTCTCCAATTGCTCCCTCTGCTCTTCCAATATTCCATCTTTTTCCCACTCGCCCCCAAGTTGTATGGTTTTGCTGGTCTCTCCCTGGAAAGGCTCAGCCTAAGAAGTCAGTCTGCCCCCTCTTTTTTTCTGGAGTGCATCTAGGAGGAAGCCAGCTACTTAAAGCAGACAATGTTCTGGAGGCAAGAATTTTTGACATTGCTTTAAGGGAGGAGAGGCAATTTGAGGGAGATCCAAATTATTCTTATCAGCTGAGGATTGTTGTTGCTTTCAGATCATCAAAGGCAAAGGGTAATAATCACCTTTGCTTGATAGCCATTGGCAACCTAATCTGAACATGAAGAGCTGGCATCAACTATGCATCCACCTTGACATGGTTCTTCCTCCATTTGATTGGTATTGCTTGCTTTTTTTTAGAAGAGAGGTGTTGTATGTCCAAGTTCAGCTCCTCAGTGATCTCCAGGCTTGACTGAACATCTCCATGCTTGACCTGTGCCTGAA
The DNA here is from genome assembly GCA_030015325.1 of Cryptoblepharus egeriae. Taxonomy (NCBI): domain Eukaryota; kingdom Metazoa; phylum Chordata; class Lepidosauria; order Squamata; family Scincidae; genus Cryptoblepharus; species Cryptoblepharus egeriae. Next base: position 19,451,963 of record JAREYC010000002.1, read on the forward strand.
ACTCTGGCCAATGGTGAGACTCTGGCCCACATCCTAAAGTCAAATTAATCCGCTCCAGAGCAGTTTGCTCCGGAGCAGTTAAGGTGACTTTCCATAAGAAAACACTAGAAGGTGATGTAACTGCGTAGACCTGTAACTGCTCTGGATTTTGCCCTCTGTATGGCTTCCTGTGTTCTTAACCTGCTACATGTAGGACTTAATCCAAACATCATTGTCAGCACTATCTGCTGCCCAAGGAAGCTTACTAAGCTCTGGTTCTTCCCTCCTCCTGTTTTCACAACAACCCTGTGAGGTAGATGAGGCTGTGAAAACCTGATTTGCCCGAGCTCACCCAGGAATCTTCATGGGCAAGGAGGGATTGAACCTAGTTTGAACCTGGATTGAAACCTTTCCCAGGTTTCAATCCAACTATCTAATTACTATACCAGTGGTACTCAAAGTTGGAGTCAGGACCCTCTTGGGGAGCACAACCACAAGTCAGGGGGTTGGGGGAGGGTGGGATCTGCCATCTTGGAATCTGACATTGGTCTTCCCTAGGACTTACAATGGGTAGACATAGAGGAGCTCTGGGATCACAATGATGTCACATCCCAGTAAGTTTGACAGGGGGTCCCAAACAGATTTTCAAGTATGAGAGGGGTTCCCGGGCTGAAATGCCTGAGTACCATTGCACTACACCATCCTGGCTCTCTAATAGTCTCCTCTTTCTTCATTCTACTCTCACCACCCTAATTCCCAACTCTAACTGCTATTTTTCAACACCATCATCATTCCATAGAGCTCCTGCCTATGTGGACAGGGTAAGGACAACTGTCCCTAATCCCACACATCTCAATGTTTCGCAATCCAACGTCCATGCAACACTCACGCACCATTTAACTTCCACGTTGTGGACCAGAATAAACTATAATTACAAAAGCACTTTCTTGAGTTTATGTAATCATGCCCTTCTTCTGCATCTCCACCTGTGCCTATTCACCCTTGATTAAATCTTTAGGATGGGACATCACATTTTCAGAGTGCTAAGGGCAACATCTTCATGTGTGGCTCTGGGGGTGGTGTTCCTGGTGGCTTCTGCAATTCTGCATTGGGTGGCCACCTGAAACAACTGATTATTTTCAAAGATGTCATTCCAAGCTGGCTGAAGGCTACTGAACATCATGCCAGAATCTGCTCCTCCACTGGTGATGTGTTAGCCTTGACTTCTCCCACTTTCTTCATAGGGAGACTGGGATGAAGTTACAGCTCCCTTAATCTACTGGACCATTGGCTGTGGCTCCCCACTAGGGCTGCAATCTTATACAACAGATTGGATTGTGGGTTTTTCATGAGGATTCTAACCACTGAGCTAGATCTTTACAGAAAACGTGTCAAAGTCAAAGTATGTTGCAGGAAATGCAAACTTCTAATGGGGAATGTCATGAGGAACTCTTCCACTTCAGCATTTTCCCCTACAACTCTGACCATTCCTACATTTTGAGAGGTCTTGTCTTCTTTTGCAGTTATGACATCTTCTCACCACGTCTGTGATCTCTCCCAGTTGTTTCATGTTGGTGTTGAAAAGCATTGGAGACGAAACCACCAGGACTTTTTTAGCTTTCTGTCTTGTAAAAAAAAATTCATTGTCCTCCTTTTCCTTGTGAGCAGGTAGCACGTAGCCTCCTTGTAATTAATAAATTATAGATAATAAATTTAAATTTAATAGTAGTGTTTAATGATTAGCTCCTGGTCTAATCCCATTCCCAACTGAGTTAATGCAAATATATTTGCAGAAATTTTTGTGTTGTGGGAGGAATTTGCAAAATAAAAGGGACATTTGCAATTTGCTAGCTAAAAAAAAGCAACGAAAGCAACATTTATAAACAAAAAAAATTGGGTTCCACTTTTCAACGGTTTTCACTTTTGGACGGTGCTCTTGCCCCTGACCCATCCAATAAGTGGATGATGCCTTTACAAGACTTCATGCATCCATTCAGTACAAGACTGAATTCTACCACTAACATGGACTGTTAATTTAAAGGCTGTTATTTATGAGAAACGGTTAAATCCCACAAATTAAATTACAATTATATGATAGCTCATTGTAGAAGGCTTTAAAAAGCAACACCTGCCTGAATTCCCTCTTCTATGCAATGGTTAAAGGTAGATGTTCTCCATTCTTGGGTGTCCTACATTTTTTGGCGGGGCCATTTTTTGCGGTTATGACATATGGAAGGACGGAGGAATAGTTTTTTTTGCCTGTTGTTTTTTTCCTGTTTGTTGTTCTCAGAGAGCCAGCTGTCATCTAAGGGAATGAGAAAGAAAGCAAAATAAGTTTGAAGGAATGTAAGAAGGAAAATTCATGGTGTTAAGTTGCAATTTGTTCCCATTGTACACCATCAAAGTAACGATGGAGTCCAAAATACATTTGGAGTAGCTCAGAGTAAACTGATCTGTTTCCTGATAGAGGGCAGCAATCCTATAAGCCAATTCAAACTGAGCCTGGAGCAGATGACTAAACCCATCAGATAAACCCAGTGACTTTTTCCACCTTGTATTAAATTCTGACCAGGAGGAATTCTAGAATTCTTAATTTAGCCTCTTACTTGAGGCAGAACTTAGAAACCCCAAAGATCCATATAAATCCCAATCCCCAGATAGGAATTTTTGGATTTTGAAAACCACACTTTCACATTATACTTTTTGTTTGTCATTTGTCTGAGAGCAGGATATGGAAAAAACCTGGTTAATTGTAGACTGTTGATAATGAATTAAGAGACATTCATTGGGATTGACAACAAATCTCATTGCGTTTTTCATCCCTATCGCAATAAGGATGACAAGACACCATCATTTCTGCCAGACACCATCATTTATCTGGAGACATCATGAGTTATGAAAATGCAATCCAGCACCATTTTCCTTGGGGTACCTCATTCATATGTTCATCCTTCCCCTTCCTGGTAAAAGATTGTTTTGTGTATCAAGATGGAGCTGGCCAACTAAAGCCATATATGTACCTTTATAAACTCTGTCGCTGTCAGATTCCCATGTCCACATTAGGAAGCCCTGGCAACACAAGTGGACTTCCCAAGAGAAAAGGGAGACAGAAAATCATGTGCAAAAATGTCCCCATGGAGATCTAATCATAGCTCCCTGTTAGTTGCATTCGTCCCTGACCATGGCTCATGTTCAGGAATTGTGACCTGATTTTCCTGTGACCTTTCTCATTAGCTAATGAGAAATGTGAAAACCCAAATCCTCAACAGTATTAAAAAGGAAGTTGATTTGAGAGGTGTTTTGTGTTGTTTCTGCAAATGTAGAGCTAACTGCTTGCCCTATCATGCTCCTCCAGGTGAGGACGTGAACCTGGATGTCAGATTGCATGAGTGCCCTTTAGCGCAGCATCTGCATAGTTGAGAGCTGGTGTTCTTTTTATTTAATTTTGCCTCTAACCATCTGATTCTGCTTATTTTGTCCTATATCAATTTCTTTTTCTGTCTGAATAAACATTTCCTGATTATTCAGGAACTACCTCTTTGTCTCAGGTAGGATTCAGAGTTCTGAAGAGTTTTGAGTTACTATCTCCCCACTCTTCAGTAGATCATCCTGGATAAATGCTACACATGTACGTTTGGATGCAGAGGATGGGGGGGGGAGTAAAGGTCTCTCCACTCCACTAGCACCCAGCTTCAGTGCTGGAGAAAAGCAGAAAGGATTAAGCCAAGCCTAGAGAGGAGCTCAGAATCATGAACCGGTCTCTTGTGTGTATTCCCCAGGATAGCCAAGACAACTTGCCATGACGTTCTACAGTCTTCCACTGAGGAATCTTAGAAGACATGGGGAAGTATGATCTCAGATGTCCCAACACCACACCTTCATCACTGTGACCTGATCCACATTTGCTTGGGAATCAGTCTATCTCAGCTTCACTGACCTCACAGGGTGGTTGTGGGGGTTCAGAAAGACATCCCTCATGAGATTATGCAAAGTAAAATGGCACACTGGGAGAAGATGTACACCTCTCATCTTACAGTGGATGGAGTTGTTCAAACATCTCATGTGAAACCAGTCCCTTCACTTCGGACCCATTATTGATTCTGTTATGCAAACTGTGTTGTCGCTTCGTTGTTGTTGAAAAGTGGTATCCCAAAACAATAGCCAAACACCAGCAAAGCAATGGCAGCATCAGAGGTCTGTTGCCAATGCACCAAAACAATCACACCAATGTGAGGGCTGATTTGTTCGCTCCCAAATTTCTCAGATGCAGAGCTCTTACATGCTGCCTTGATTTGATCCTCAGGTTTCCTAACGTGAGATGAACACTCCCTGAGGCTGAATTAATCAGAACCCTATAAAAGGAGGTAGAGTAGCTCATTTGAATCTGGGTAAGGTTCATTCAGTCACTGCATGCAGGTTTCTTTGGAAGTGAACAAAGTAATTGCATCTAGGTGTGTATCTTTTCCATAACATTGAGGAAACTCCTTAATCTACAAAATTCAGTGCATTACAGTAAATCTTTGCCCAGCTCCTGCCAACCTCGCAGTTTGTATCATGTGAATGCAAGTAGATAAATAGGTACCATCTCGATGGGAAGTTAACAGCATTTAATGCACTGTGGGGTATAATCATGCTGGCCACATGACCATGGAGACATCTTTGGACAACACTGGCTCTTCTGCTTAGACACAGGGATGAGCACCACATCCTACAGTTTGTCATGACTAGCAGTACAACCTGCTGGAGACACACCAGTAAATTTATTTACAGTAAATCCTCATTTAATTTGCTTAACCACAGGGAGCAGGATTAACGTTCACTCAGCTCCATTCACAGTCAGTTCCCAACTACCTATGGTCTTTGTGTATGGTTGCCATAATTGTCTTAAATGCCTAATGAGTTATGGCTTCAAGTTTACTGGTGTGTTGCAATTGATAAGTACATCTTCCCAGCATTTGGCACCTGAGATTTCTGGAGAAGGCTGGATTCAAAATAATATCTTCGTTCGTGAACGTACCATGAGGTGTCACTAGATTTGCAGTCTGGATTCAGCTATGTTCTCCTGAACCACCAGAGGTCAGGACACTCCGTTTAGGAGTACTTCTCCCGGAGGTGCAGACAAAGCAAGAAAGCTGGATGATATCAATGTGATGTGATGGCCTCATTCCAAACCTCTGAAGGATCTCCAGCAAAAGGTGAGATTGCAACAGTGAGTGATATGCTCTAGGACAACACCCAAGAAAAAGGCGTGTGTTCTTCTCCCAGCACCACCTTTTGCAGGTGTTCTTAGGACTGAGCCTATTCAAAGGCAGCACTTGCTCTCATTGTTTATTTACTACTTGCAAAATGTATCCACACTGTGGGAGTAAAATATCCCCCATGCGCCATCCACGCTGTGTGCCATACCCCATGCGCATCATCCTTGCATGTGCCATATTGCCCCATGCACTGCATCAACCCCCATGCACGTCAACCCCCATGTGCCACTTCCCTCCATGTGCCACATCCCTCTATGCGCACCAACTGCCATACGCACCATCTCCCCATGTGCATCAATCCCCTCTCCCCGTGCGCCACATCCCCCATGCGCACCAACTCCCCATGCATACCTTCTACCCATGTGCATCAAGCCCTCATACGCATCAAGTGCTTGCCTCAAAAATCAAGATGTCTGTGCTATGTATCCGGCTATGGATCATTGCCTCTTGCTATGTACCCTGCCTTGACCAGTCAATCCTCTCTGGCATCTGCATTGGGACAGATCCTCATTTTAAGACCACTGTGCACCACCTAGACATTTGTCTTTTTGGGAGTATGGGCTAGATGATTTCAAGTGATGAGTTGAATCTGGCCTCCAGGATATAGGTTACTGATCCCTGATTTACAGTGTAAGAAGCAATTACTGTATTTCCTAAGTATTCTATCCTATGAGTTGTTCCTTCATAAAATCATGTGTTAATTTGCACTAGCCAACATTTTCCAGTGTAGGAAATTATGTCCTTCAGTGTACTCCCTGTGTCTGGTAGACTTAGGCTGCAATTCTAAAGACACTTTCCTGGGAGTAAGACCCTTTGAACACAATAGGGCTTACATTTGAGTAGACATGGTTAGGATTGTGCTCACAGTGCCTAAGCAGGCACTATGTGTTTCTTACAGTATCTATGAATGAAGAACAACAACAATATCAGCAAAGTAGGCACAGCAAAATGTATTGCCTCCTCCTCAGTCAGCCACTGCAACATTTTCTAAACTGGCAAGGTAGGGAGGATACCTACCTTGGGAGAAACAGAAACAGGTCGTGAAATAACTTTGAAGGTACTATCAAAGTCTTTCAACATTTCTGTTTTCTAACAACCGCCTTACCTGGTTATTTTAGAAAAACAAGAAAACTGTGAAGATGGTGGTGATGGCAGCTGTTTTGGATCGCTTCAATGGTTACATCCAGCTTTATCAGTATGACCTTTGCAGCTCTGCTGGTGGAGACAGACATATAAGCCTCATTTCATTTTTCTCTCACTTGCTTCAAGAGCAGGGTGACCAGATACCAAACCCAAAATTCCTGAACCCCATGGCCAAAATTCCTAATCCCAGGCCAAAATTCCTACCCACTGAAAAAAAAATTGCCAAAAATGTATTTTTTTTGTTTTTGTTTTTTGGTTTTTTGACCATAACTTTTGATAGGAAGGAGATATCTCAAAACTGATCATTGCATTGGATTCTGCTCTTCAATACGAATCCAACGACATATGGCATGATGGGGTACTGTGCACTATAATGAAGTTTCAAAATGAAGCCAAAATATAGGACAATGATGCCAAAATGTAGGACACCCAGACAGGAGACTAAAAATCCAGACAAATCCAGGTTTTTCTGGTCATCTGATCACCTTGTCAGGATCCAAGAAAACAGTGTGCCACTGGGCATGGGTTCACCTGCCACATGGCCTGTCATTTAAAGCAGAGCCTTCATCCTGCTTCATGGATGGAACAACCCTGGCTACCACTTCACTCCTTGTCTCTGTCTCACTCTTGCTTGGACCAGATTGCCAAAGGAGGAGGTGGACTCTCCCTCACTGGGGATCTTCAAGCAGAGGCTTGACGAGCACCTGTCGGGGATGCTCTAGGATAATTTCCTGCTACAGGCAGGAGGTTGGACTAGATGACTTACTAGGTCCCTTCCAACTCTAGGATTCTATAATTCTATGGATGTGCCGCTCCCAGGATAATCCCTGCTAGGCTAGATGAGAAAATGTGGTGGCAATAGAGGGAGTGTCAAGTAGAGGAGAAGATAGCAGCAGTGGGTGTGTGTATGCTGGCAGGTACAGTCCATAACCCAATTTTTTTAAAAAAGGAAAGCACTAATGACAGAACCACATTTACTTCAGACACTGACTTGGTTTTGCATTTATCAGGTTAAGGGAAGGACAACTACTCACATAAGACCAGTGGCAAAGATTTAAGTGACCCACTTGTTGCTTAAATTTGGAGTGCACAACACCTGTCTCTCACTCTACTCAGAAATGAGCACACTACAGTCCTGCTTAGTAGAATAGGAATTTTATTGGTTTATTTGGAACATCTCATATCTCATGATTCAGTCAAAAGGTTCTCAGTGCAGCTAACCAGGATTGAAAACTACTGAAGCAACATTTGTACAATAAATGCAGGGAAGCCAGAGCATATAGAGCCAGATTAGGTTAAAAACATTAAAACAAAAGTATTTTGAAAGGTTTACCTAAGTAAAATGATCCTCACAAAGATAAAAAGCTTAATGCCAAGGAGTTCCCTAGTAAGGGCCCTTCACAAACAGTACCCCATAGTTGAAAATGCCCTATCATTGATCACTGTCCATCCCCTTTGCCTCCAAAGGGGGACACAAAGAAGGACACCTGAGGATAAACATACTATCTGGGCAGATTTCTATGGTTCCATTGGTTGAGTTTAAAGATTGACTGTGCCATGTTCCCAAATAGTTTTTCTTTTCTTGTTTCCTGTAATTTTCTCCTCCTTGTTTGACATATTCTCATATACTTTTAAGCTTATACCCACAGCATGGACAGGTTGAGGAACCACCTCCTTGGGTTCTGAGATGGAGAAATTGCACACCAAAGACACAAACAGCTTTGAGTTCAGGTTTACTTTTTTAATTAATGAACCATAGCCCAGTGCACAGCCAACATCCCTGACACCCAATAAAGCGAGGAAGGAAAGTACATTATTTCAAAGAAATACACAATGTATTGATAGATTCACAACAAAGAACTTCCCGTTATTTTAATGGAATGCACTTGTGGTTAAGGCTGCAATCCTAACTAATACTATGCTCAACAGCAAACTGATTAAAATTTAGTTTTCAATTTGTCCCAATTCATATGATTCCCTGAAACTGCATCCCCGAAACTTTGTTAGTGTTATCTAAGCAGCCCACAATACATCATTTTTACCGCTTGATGGCTTTTGGTGGTGCATATTACAAAACACTGATGTTATAAAATATATTTTTGTCCCAAAATAAATTCTAAAATACTGAATTCAGCAATGCTCATTATGAAGTTAAAATAAGTGTCAAAAAGTTAAAATAAGTTCAAAGCACATTCTTAAGTAAAAACATAATCTGACAAATATACCCTTTTCCACCCTGTAACAAGAAAATGGTTATACACCAGTGGTTCACAAACTGTCAGAATCCACTAGTGGGTTGCAACCTAATTTTTGGTGGCTCACCATAGAATAATGGAAAGATTAGGTAACTAACTGCCTTACATCACAATCCTAACCATTCCCAAAATCCAGAGTAACTACAGGAGCATGTAAGAGACATTACATGCACCCGTAGTTACTGCACCTCCTAGTGAAAACCTATGGGAAATTCATATTGGAATCCAGAGTAAATTGTTCTTACACCAGAGCAAGGACTCCCCATAGTTACTCTGGATTTTGCCCCATGTCTACTCAAAAAGTCCCATTGTGTTCAATGGGTTAGGACTGCAGCCTTAAACTCTGAAGCTTTGGAAAAAATCAGATAGTATAATTGCTAATTCTCCTACAAAGATTTCAGCTCCTGCAACTGACTTAAAAGAAGCTGAGCTCCTGAAATTTGCCAACATGTGTAAAATATGGAGAAGAATGTTTAGTTATTATTATCTTTCTTCTGGTTATTATGGCTGCAATCCTAAAGATACTTTCCTGGGAGTAAGACCCATTGAACACAATGGGGCTTACTTTTGAGTAGACATGGTTAGGATTGTGATCTGAGACTTATAAATAAAAATATTTCTTTCTAGATTTCCTTTTTTAAAAAAGTCTTGTAAACCTAGGTGCATCCTGACTGTTGTTTTAAAAGAGTGTCCCAATGCTAAAAAGTTTAGAAACTACTGTTAGACTTTATGGATTTTACAATACAATGGAAAAGATTGTGGCATAAAATACACATTGACGCATAGAATGAGCTACCGGGGGTAACCAGTGGTCAAAATACTACCCTGTAGTATTTCTCTGACAGACAAGTGATACAATATGGAGAAAGAAATTTGAATCTAAACATCCTGAGTTCATTCTGGGCCCATCATTTAACAATCCCCTTGTGAAACATGGGTGCCACTGGCAGAGATACCCACAGTCCTGTTTCCATATTCTTCTTTCTAGAATACTCTCTGAATACTCTGTAGTTTCCTGCTTTTATAAAACTTATGCCACCTTCTTATTCTGTGTTGCGCTACAAACAGAACTGTAGAATTCCAAGAGAAGCTCTGCAGATTTCTTGGGTCTTTCAAAAATTATGAAGTGTCCACATTTGTTAAGCACATGCAATTGGGAGCCAGGAATGACTTTGGCTAAAAGTTCTGCTCCAGAAGGATCAAGCGCCTAAAAAACAAAAGAATTAAATGTAGCTTTTTCAAATCACATTTGACACACACATACACACGCTTTCAAATCACAAGTATGCAGTAATGCGATACCATTGCACATGTCCCAGCAGGGAACAGCAAGGCTAGGTAGATAATGGTAAGGGGATAAAGTCTTCCCTCTTTCTTCTCTAGCCTCAGGTAATACATGCTTTTGGTTTCCCAGAATATATGGTAATACTCAGACCGACCAACCAACCTTCCTTCCTTCCTCCCTTCCCTCCCTCAAGGACATATAGGTACAAGCTAGTTGCAGGATCTCATCAGCCATCTTTTCTACAAGGATGTGTTTTGCTTAAAATCTTTGACTTTTGAACTCTTGCAAAAATTCCTATCTGGACTTTCCTCCATAATGTACCTTTTGGTGCTTTATCTCTGCTGACAACACAGTGACAGATTTTTCCTTGCGTCAGATTTGTGAATTTTGGCCTAACTCATACCTTGGTGGAGCAGAAGTGCTTTATGGCACTTTTGTGACACCATTGGGACTTGTGCAAGTCCAGTGGACTCTCATGATTGCACCCTCAGTGGTCCAGCATGGTCTTACTTTAGGAACAAATGTTCCCTTAGCCCAAGGAAGCCAGGCCAAAATTCCTCTGTGAGATACACCAAGCATCACATGCTTGGAATTAAAATTAGGCAATTAGAAAATGAAGCACCACTGAAACCAGTCATTCACATTGACAGATGATTCTCCCATTTTGTTGTGTTTCTCTGCATATCTAAATATCTTCGACTCACCTTGTCATTCTTTCCCCAAACGATCTGTGTCGGAGCTTTGATCTTGCTCATGTTGTCATGAAGGCTGTACCTGGATTTCATATTGGTGCTATCTATAAAATCTTATCAACAAAGAAGAGTTAGGATTGTTTTGTCATCACACTTATCATGGCACATCTTCAGAGCTCAGATCTGTGGGCTTAGAGCAAAATGTGGTGGTGGTGGTGAAGAGGAATCAAAGATCCTGTCCTACTTTCAAGTAAAGCATATTCTGCATCCTTTCTTTAAAATGCTGAAGGATCTTTTCTGCATACTGAAGTTTGTGATGGTGTTGAGTAAATTACTTGCCGTGATTCTGCTTACTCACAGTGGAAAAAAGCAGATAGACCTACATTTTCCTACATAAAGATTATTTTCCAATAGGCAAAAGATGACACTTTTGCACTGAAAAGCAGAAGAGAGAGTAGAGTCACTGATATGGTCCTAACTGATAAATATCTGACCAATCAATCGTATCGGTATCAAGTTGGTGAGGTTCATGAACATTGGCTGAAGTATGGCTGCTCTCCTTCCATTCCTACCTACAATTGCTAGGTGCTGCTCTTCCATTCATGATTATAAGTGCCTAAAGTTGCATCTGAATTAGGGATGCAACCTGTGATGAAGTTTCCCTTCATAAATCAATCCTCAATCCAGTATTTCCTTACTGATCAATTATAACAAAGCATTTCCCAGATTTCTCTGATAACTTTGGACAACGTCTGCTCAGTAAAGTATGAATATGATAAACGTCCTCCACACAGCAATATTAAGAACAAAATATTTCTTCACTCGCAGTGTAATTCATTTGTGAAACTCTCCATAGTGTAATTAATTTTTGGAACTCCTTGCCACAGAATATGTTCATGGTTTCTGACCTAGATGCCTTTAAAAGAGGACTAAACAGATTTTTAGAAGGAAAGTCCATCACAGCTTACACATCATGATGGGTATGTGGAAACTCCTGGTTTTAGATGTAGGCTTCCTCAGAATGCCAGGCTTAAGGAGTGGCAACAGGAAACAAGTGTCTTGTTGTCTTGTGTGTTCCTTGAGGCATCTGGTGGGCCACGTGAGATACAGGAAGCTTGACTAGATGCCCTCTTGGGCTGATCCAGCAGGGCTCTGTTTATTACTTATCTGTGTAAATTATGACCAGCTATAGCAACTTGGGGAGTGTAGGTTTGATCGATAAAGTTGATTTTAGTCCAGTTTGATGTGTGAAATAACCCAGGTAGCTTCTATAATTACTATTGTACTCACATTTTGCAAAACAGTACTTATGTAGCTTCCAGTCTTCTCCATATTTCTTTACAATCTAAGTGGGAAAAATAAACAAAAAAGTGGGTATTACAAGAACCACATCACAATCCTTAATATAAAATATTGAACCATAATATAGAGGGTTTCCAAACACCATCCCAGGGGCCAGATGTTGCCCATGGTGAGTCTGAATGTGGCCTGCAGCAAGACCCATCCAGCTCTTGGGTAAGCCCTGTAATCCTCTGCATCTGTTTCTAAAATAAATCTTATACGTAAATTTATGTAAATTTATTCAAATTCAAAATATAAATAATTTTTTACACCCCTGACACAGTGCCAGAGGAATGATGTAGCCCTTCTGTTTGGACATCCCTTATATAGAGCAACATTACTGTTAGGATGCTGCTACTTCTTCACCTGCCTATCTGCCTTAGTCATCAGGAGTGCTTCTTCTTTCCGCTGTACAGTGAAAAATTTTGAAGGATCGTCATATACGTTTGCAAATTGTATCTGCTCCATCAAGTACTTGACATATCCATGATCTGCTGAAAATGGCAGACCTGAGAGGGAAAAGGAGAGAATGCACATCTTCAAAGGAAGCCAGTGGTAAACCGCTAAGCTAGTGAAATGCATCACTTCAAAACAAAGGTAAACTAAACCACCAAATAAAATTTTGATTCATCCCAGAAGATGTTTACTATTCTGCAAATGGAGAGGTTATGGATGTGCTGTTTTGGGAGATGAAGGCGGATTCCAAGATACAGAGAGGGGATAAGCCCACAGAAGAAGGAGAATGAGGAGAACCACACCTTATGAAGGTGGGCAGGGAGGAGGTGCATTTAGAGCCTACCCAATATGTTTGCAATTTCCATACCATCATTCCCTAACACTCATATCTTGATGTGTGCTAACTAATGGTTGCATCATCCTAAGAATCTCTTGTCTTGTTCTTCCCATACAGCAAGAGCCCAATCCTAACCAATTTAGGCCAGCACAACTCAAACCATCTCCCTGTTCCTGAGGTGGTATGGGGAGGCCGGTACATGTCTGTGCACTGGCCTAACCCCCACAAGTGGCACAGAAGTGCCTTACAGCACTTTTGCGACCCATCCAGCCAGTATGGGACTTGTGCCAGCCTAACCAGGGTTTAGGATTGCTTTGCGACTGTATTTAAGATTGGACCAGACCATCTGAACTCTTCTGCCAGAGAGATGCTGCTGTACAGCAACTCTTGAATTAAGTTAATTTAGACACTTACCAGCTGGGCATAGGAGGGACAAGGCACAGACTTCAGATGGATACTGAGCAGCATAAACTCCAGCAACCATTCCACCAGAGGAGATGCCAACCAGGTGAAAAGGCTTTCGATTCAGACCAACGCGCTCAACAAACTACAACAGGGAACATTACAGAAATTACACTAAATACTGAAATTATAAATAGCTTGGCACACTTTTACACAGTAACTTTGTCTTCAGCAATTATTTGATCATAATTTATATCCTACTGTTTATGCCAACAAATCACAAGGCAGCCAATCAAAATATAGCAAAAATTGTCAAAAATATAGCAATTAAATATATAAAATGAAGCCAAGCCTTTAATGCATATCAACAAGCAACAATCAGTTAACTCCAAACCAAATGCCAAACCAGAGATTGCCATTAGAGGAGTGTTTTGTTTGGAGGCTTGGTATACAGCCTGTTGTAGGAGAGGATTGCTTTTATGAAGACAAATGTTTGATGGTGAGAGAGACCCCAGAAAGTTAAAGGTGAAATAACAAAGAAATAATTGTATATGGCATTTATTCTCATTTCAGTCCCATTATATCCCAGGGCATAATCTAAATGCGGAGCTGGGAGCACTAATGCCCTGCATTGATGACTGAGTTCAGTTAACAGTGGGTTTCCTGTAACAGCCCAGTTGCCCCAGTTGTAGCAAGTGCTGTCATTATGATAATGCTAGTATTTCACTGGTGAATTATATTTTTGACAAAAGGAAGGTATTCATTCCAGAACACTCTTGAAGGAGGGCTTCATCTCTGGGCAGCAAGAAAGAGGACTTACCTGATGTATCCTTTTCACCTGATCATGTGCTGTATAACTTTCTGACAGAAAGCGTATGGCTTCTCCATGACCAGGCATGTCAATACAGACCACATGGAGGTCTTTTGGAAAGAACTGAGATAAAATCAGAAATGAAACCATTGAATCAAAGCCACAACTAGAGCTTTACAAAGTAACAGGTGAAGCAGTTTAAGATGTCTTGGCTTTTGCACAATCACATTACCCCCACAATCCAGAGTAACTACGGGAGCACATAAGAGACATTACGTGTACCCTTAGTTATTGCACCAGCTAATGAAAACCTATGGGAAATTCATATTGCAATCCAGAGCAAATTGTTCTTACACCGGAGCAAGGACTCCCCATAGTTACTCTGGATTGCGCCCTACATCACTAATTTTCAACCTTTTTCATCTCAGCACACTTAACAAGACACTGAAAATCTCAAGGCATACCATCAGTTGTTTTTACCATTGACAAGGCATACCAGACTGTTCAAATCCTCCAATTTTCCTTTTAATGAATGTCAATCTCCAAATTCCCGTTGCATACTTGAGGACCATCTGAGACACTCCAGTGTGCCATGGCTCACTGGTTGAAAATCACTGCATTACATTATAAGCTAAAAAAGACATGGGCTGCAATCCTAAAGACACTTTCCTGGGAGTAAGACCCATTGAACACAATGGAACTTACTTTTGAGTAGACATGGTTAGGATTGTGCTCATGATTAATTACAAATTAAGGACCTTTCCGAAAATCACCACAAAAGATGAGGAGGATGGCTGACTCGGTTCTCCTCCTTTGATTCTCAGTAGCACCTTTCTTAGAATGATCTGATTTGCTTACAAAGAAGGCCCTGATCCAATGCATGGGAATAAGTCCCATTGAATGAAATGGAACTGACTTCTGAGTACAGAACACATATGCTTACGCTGTGTAAGCAATTGTCACATAACATTGGGAATGGGATGATGTAGCCAGTCAGGCAGGCAGATGGGACACAAAAAGTAGGGACGTTATTTTGCATAAGTCCCATTGAAATGATTAGGAGAGGTGCACAGCCGGCTTTCTACTCTGGCACCTTCATGCTTTGGGCCAACCTTGCCTAGGCAACAAATGGAAACTTACTTTGATTGTATTTAGCCACATGTCTTTGTTGAATAAAAATTCATGAAGCATCAACATGGATGGCTGTGATCCAGGCTTTCCACGGCACAAGTAACTGAACCTATAGTCTTCATGGTTAATATACTTCACCTCTACACCTCTTCTCTGGCGTTTATACCTGAAGATATACAGTACAGAGAAACAAATTGAATAGAAAAGGAATTCTTCACAGGAAGAATAACATACAATAAAATAAAACTCAGGTTACAGATTCCATAGACTCCGCTGCCGGCATTGCATTGATATATTTTTATTTTACAGGTCCAACCTTGTTATACACATTTTTATACATGGATTTGACTCAACATGAATGGCCACTGCGAATTACAGTTTTAAAAACTGCTTTCTACTGTTGTAGAGAGACAGTCATTCCTTTTTTCAGCTGAGCCAGGCAAAGGCAGGAGGTTCTTTGCACTTCTAACTGCTGATTGCCTCTACAACAGTAAGAAAGGCTGGTTTTAAATAATTGTAAAGGGACACACTTTATTTTTTTAAACTGCTTTTATTTAACACATTTTAATGCATGGGTTTCCTTTTTCATAGAAGAAAGGTGGGATATAAATCGAATCAAAATCAAATCAATAAATCAATCAATAATTTTTTGTATCACAGGGAGTCCCAGAATCAAACTCCTGCCACAACTGAGGCACAATCTTATTCCATTAGGTGCAATGGAGGAACAAGAAATCTGGAAGTAGGTCTTTAAGTCTATTTTCGGGTTTAATCTTTTGTGCCTATCAACAAACCCTGGAACACTGGGTTTGATTTGGCTTCCCATCCAGGATTCGCACTGATTTCTCCTCCTGGCTTCTTGGTGCTTTCGGCAATGGGGCCTGACTCAGTTGGCTTTCAGAGTAAAGATCTGACCAGCAACTTCCCCATATGAGGCTCAGTATGTATCCTTTTGACGACATTTTGAACACCTCCCAGTGGGTACCAGCAACCTCCAAGAGGATGTGGGGCTCTGGTAGAGGCTTTTCAGATGCTAGTACTGGTTTGCAGATGAGAAGTTTACATATGTTTACAGTTGCCACAGGAGGAGATATTTTTGGGTGCAACCACACCTGTATTGCAATGTAGAAAGCAACCCCAGTGCCCTGGATGTTGCAATACCCCAGGGTATCATAGAAGAAACAAAAAGGAAAACAAACCAGCTGTTGGGAGGAACTCTGAGGTGCCTTCTCACATTTTAAAACAGGTTGGTTTGTTGGCTGGTCTTTCTTTCTTTCCTTTCCTTTCCTTTCCTTCTTTCCTTCCTTCTTCCTTTCCAGTCCACTCCACTCTACTGCTTGGCTAGATTTCAAGCTGAGTGCACCCTTATCCTCTAGCCATGAAATTATATAGACAGGTTTTGGAGGATGCTCTTATTATGAATCTTTGACTGATCTGCCAGCTGCAACCATACCTGAGTCACTCGGATCTGGCCACAGTGACCCAGTGACATCGAGACTAGATTATTGTAACGCGCTCTACATGGGGCTGCCTCTGAAGACGGTCCAGAAGCTTCAACTAGTCCAGAATGCGGCAGCCCGTGTGGTTGCTGGGGCTCGTCGGCTCGACTCTGTCGGGCCACTGCTTCAGCGACTACACTGGCTGCCCATTCGTTTCCGGGCTGAATTCAAAGTGCTGGTCCTGACCTTTAAAGCCCTAAACAGCTCGGGTTCAGGGTATCTGAGGGACCGCCTTCTTCTATACTATCCGACCCGTCACCTAAGGTCATCTGAGGGGGCCCTACTGACTGTGCTGCCACTAAGAGATGTGAGAGGTGTGGCGGCCAGAGATAGGGCCTTCTTGGTGATGGCAGCCCGGCTTTGGAACTCCCTCCCCATAGAACTGAGGAAAGCTCCCTCAATACAGAGCATCAGGCAGAGCCTTAAAATCTTTTATTTTAAAAAAGCTTTTTAAATGGGGCAGAGGTTGGGGGGCAGTTTTATTGTGTCTATTTTATATTATTGTTTTTAACAAAATTTTTAGTCTGTTTTAATCGTTCTTAATTTTTAAATCTAATTGTATTTTAATTGTATTTTAATTATGTTTTAATCTCTATTTATGATCATTTTAATGGTGTTTTATTCTGATGTTAGCTGCCTTGAGCTCCCTCTTGCAGGTGAGGAAAGGCAGGATACAAATTAATTAAAATAAAAAATAAATTAAATTAAGTTAAATGAATTGAGGATGCATTGAAAACAAATACACTTGTAATATGAGCGAGCAAGTGAATGAATGAAAAGCCACTAATTTAAGTATATTATTTAAGCAGATTATTTAAAGTATTACTAATTTAAACACATTATTTGGCCTTGCTTTTTACTAAAAAAAGGCATTTTAATTAATGTGCTAAAAAGCAAGTCCATCTGGATCAGGACCATAGTAGGGAAATGAGGGGGAACTCATACCAATCTGAATTGGGAACCTTGTAGCCAATAAACAAGACAGGACAAATGACATGTTTAAATAACTTATATTGAGGAGCAATTAGTTTGTTGCATTGGCATCCTTAAGTCTCGAAAGACTATGGTATTGTGCTCTGAGTGTCCTCTCCAGAGCACGATGGCCTGGGTAGATTAATATGGAGGATAGACTGTTACCCAAGCAGCAAATCCCCCCTCTCCACATCACTGAAATAGTCCAATGGAACAGCAGAGCCAATACAATTGGTTCCAACTGCATTGCAGGAGCTACCAGAACATGATTGTAATACAATCACAAACTGCTTCCAGGACTCTGGCTCCAGATTTTGCCTCGAGGTTGACTCCTGAAGCCTTTCCCATAGATGGATGTAGCCACAAGGCGGTGGAGGTTTGAGGTGGGAGTTTTCCTTCTCCAGACAACCCACGTTCAATGGGATTTAGGACAGGTTTACCAGTCTAGCTCCTCAACAAAGGCCTGTCTGGCATGGGAGTCCCTGCCAGTAGCTATGCTACCGCCAGCCTAGCCCTTTGTATCACTGGAGCATACAATCCCACCACCATGAAAAGGTACTATCCATCGATTTGTTACAGTCCCCCGAATTGAGGACCCATTAGTTTGTTACAGTCCTGCTTGCAATGACACTCCATATTGCGGTCATAGTTTGGTAGGCTATACTTGATTTTTCCAAGTATAGAGCCACATATAGGGAGTTTCTGTTTGGTATCTCAGCCAGAGACCAGCCATGGTGAGACCTATTGGAGGCTGCACCTCTCATGCGGCAATCCTTTCCACACTTTCCTAGGAGTAATCCCCATTGGGACTTATTTCTGAGTAGACATGCATAGGATTGGACTATTTTCTGTCATTTGACTTCTGATCTTGTAGCAGATCAACTTCCTGTTTTAGACACAATCTAGCTGATCAAAGCAGAGAAGTCACTCCATGTTGAGTGACATCAAGGGTCATCCAACTGCTGGCCCATTCATGGGGTGAACTGAAGCTGTCAAATCAGGCATTAGATTGATTGGGAGCAATCATTTCTGTCTGCCTAGTTGTCTTCACTGCCCCTCCTTCTCCTCCTACTCCCTGGATTGGCAAAGAAAGGGACAGAAGACAACATAGGATAGTGGGCAGAACAGAGACTGCCACATGGTTGAGTTAGAAGGGGCAGCATTTGGTAACAGGAGACCTCAGACATCAGGAGAACATGTGCTGGTCTGGGTCACCCATTACTGGTTGAGGACATGACCAGTCAGGGTGATTCCTTATGCCTCCAATACTGGTTGTAGTGATGGCATGAGTCATCCAAGAGACTTCTGCTGTTGCAATGCCCAATACTCCCATCAACAAATGGGAGTATCCTCTAGCAGTGCTACTACAAACGTTACTCATGACCCACAGTCTGTGTAAAGGTCCCTTGCCCCCATTAAGGGGCAGAAGAAAGGGGAAAACAGCAATGTGATCCCTGGGATCACACCCCTACAGATGAAGGGGGGCTATCTGCAAACATTTCAGGGGTCCTGCTAGGGTCTGAGGAGAGCATTGGCAGGATTCTCTGAGACTTCTAGGAGATCCCTCCACTTGCCAAGAGAGGACAGGAAGATAGATACATTTCCACTGTCACTTACCACTTATAACATGGGGTGGGGGGCAATAATGTTGCTACAGGACCTCTGTCAACCTGGCATCAATGTCTTTTTCTGGAATTACTCACCATAATAGGATCCTGGATCGTAGCAAAAGTAAAAGCGACATGTAGTACCTTATAGTGGAAATGATACTACTAATGAAACTTGCAATCATCCTGACCATGGTGAAAATCATGTCTACTGGTTAAGGTTCTTCGTACCCACCTGCACAGTAAGAGATCAGACAACAGTTTGAAAGAGTAAAATTCAGTTTTAAGATACAAGGAAAAGAGAAGAGCATATCATTTAATTGAGATTCATTACATTCTAATCCTTCCTACTGTTAGACCAACTCGTAAAAGGGAGAACACCAACTCTTTGGCAGACTATGTGGCTCAAACAAAATTGGTTTAAAAGTTAATATACTGAAACTATACAAAACTACATGATGAAAACTGGAATAATACTTTTCTTAGGGAGTAAGTCCTATTGTATTCAACAGGGCTTACTCCCAGTAACTGCAGCCCTAATCAATCCAGTAGAAGATTGAGAAAGGAGTAGAAAATCCAGTAGAAAGGATTGTAGCTGAACTAATGGAAACTTTCACTTTTGCAGCACTTTGAGAGTGATTGGAAGTACATGGTCCTTTCTGAGGCTTCAGAAGACCTAGACCCAGATGGATTCATTCTGCCTGGTTCTTCAGAATATGATCTCTCATCTGTTACCATCATAAACACATTTTCCTAATTTAAGATAATCATCAGTTCGTCCTTATCTGCAGGCAGATGATTGCACAGTATCTCTTGCTCCTGAGACGAGTCGTGCCTTATATTTGATTCTGCTACTCTCATGTTACATCAGTACACTGTTTCATTGGTCTGTGGGCACAATCCTAACCAACTTTCAAGTCTTTAGGTAAAGGCAATGTAGCTTCACAGTAAGGGGAAAAAACATTCTTTTACACTGAGATTCTGCATCAGATGAGGCACTGATGTATCAGTGTTGGAAGGTTGCTTAGGATTTGGATGTGGACATGTTTGGATGTGGACATGTTCTGAGATTTTCAGACACAGAGTGAAACACGTTTTGAAAGCCACACCTACATGAGTCAATGGCTTATGCACAATGTGTGGCTATGAGAGACTGAGCAGCTGTCCTTGTTTCGGACACGAGTCTGGGGAGTTTGCCCAACACATGTACTGAATAAAAGATCCTGAATCTGATACCTCAGATTGTCTGCTTGTTTGTAAGAATATGCTACAGTGAGTGCCAGAATTAGCTTTAAATGAAATATTAGGTAAAAGTTTTGTTCTCACCAGTATATTGGTTTGCTTCCCATTCCAAGTGATGATCTATTCTAAGGAATATAAAAAATGGCATGCAGTGTTTTGTGCAAATGGGGACTCCTTTCATATTGAACTACAGTAGTAGTACTTTATATTAAGTGTCCCACTGACAGTGCAATCCTAACCACTGGTTAGGCCAAGACAAGTCCCATACTGGTCTGGAGGTGTCACAAAAGTGCTGTAAGGCACTTCTGCACCACTCCAGGGATGTATGTTTACCTAAGTCCTATTAAAGTTAAATGAGACATATCCCAAGTATGTATTATAACAGTCTTTTTAATTCTTGCATAAGACAATGAAAACCAAAAACCTGGTACCCTCACAAGAATTAGTCTGAATCAGGATTGCTTCCAGAATTGCTTGGAATCTCTTGAAAATAGCATTAATGTGACTGCTGAAAGGTGGCACAATATTACACTGGGGAGTAGGAAGCTCCAGGAATAGCTTCAATCTGAACAGATAACTCAAACCTATCAATTTAATGAGGTAATTGGGCTAGCATTGATATGAAGTCATTCTTGCTAACTGTATGTTGTCATCATTGGAATAATTATAAGTTTATTATAGATTAGCCTTGTTTCACTTCCTCTTGCAATTTCATTTGGCAGTTTTACATTTTGTAGCTGTGTGTGTCTGTGTGTCTATACCTGTATTTTTACTTCTGCATTTGATGAACTAAACACCTAGTCCACAAAAAAATGCATGTTATTCCTTGGGATAACTCAGGACTCTGAGCCTCCCCACATCAGAAACAGACCCTGAATGGTAAGTGCTGGTCAAGGCAGGCAGGTGCAGGGTGATTAGAGAGCGTGGCAAGAGGGTGGGTGTTTTGGGACATAGGGAGGATGGGTTGATTTTGGAAGATTGGGCCTTGGAGGCAGGAACTGGCATTGGCAACTTGGATCATAACCCCCTTCTTGGCAAGCCCATCACTACATTGGGTTGATCAGATTTGCATCAGTGATTTTGCTAGCACAAATCTAAGTAAACCCATAGTGTTGGCTGGTGCATGACATGAAGTAATTATCCCCTTTATTCTGAGTTATTCCATCCTTCAGATGGAACATCATCCAATCCCAGATTTCGTGCCACAAAAGGAGATTTATACTCCTCATTTTATGTTGATAAAACTCTTCATTTTATACTCCTCGTTTTATGTTATGCACTATTGGCCTTCAAAGTGCCAATTGCAATTGTCACAATAAAGAATAAGAAATGATAGAAACTGAAAACAGTGGACATGCCCAAGAATCTGAGCATCAAACAAAAACCCCAAAGCAGCAAAGCATATATGTGCAAATATAAAAGTAGGAGAAAAAACAAACTAAATGTGAACTAGAGAGGAAGAAGAATGCTGGGTATGTCTACATAGCAGGTGCCAACCCTGTCTCCAGTTAGAGGCATGGCTGTCAAATAGACCCCATCCTGTGTGCTTTTGGATGAATCAAAAGGCATTTTAACAGAACTCTAAAAGCTGATGATGGTCCCATTTCTGTCCCAGTAGAAATCTAGGAAGGATAGATAGGGTTCCTAAGTGGATTCTCAAATGGGTACTAACCAGATGCAGATCTGTTTAGTTTCAGTAAGCTTGCAACATCATGTCCCTTCGAAACATGCCATAACCAGTATTCTTTGAGAACTTATTTTGAAACCCATGTTGCCTCTTTTTACAACTTCTTGTTGCTCAATCATTAAATAAGGTCTCTTTGTGACTCCATGGACCATGGTCCACCAGGCCATCTTCAGGGTGACCAGATACCCAAACCTCAAAAGAAGGACAAGGTCTTGGATTCCTCTCAGATTGGCCTTTCTGGCAGACAATGGCACGTTTGCCTACTCATGAATAAAGCCACAATATTGGGCACTTTCACTTTCCCATAGCACTCAATGCATATTTTTGATTTTTAGATTTTTGGCCATAGCTTTGATAGGAAGGAGATATTTCAAAACTGATTTTTTGCATTGGATTCTGCTCTTCAATATGAAACCAACAATATATGACATGATGGGGTACTGCACACCATTGCAAAGTTATAAAATAGAGGACAATGAAGTGCTTTTGGAGGACACGCAGACAGGAGGCTTAAAAAGAGGACGAATTTGGAAATTTCTGATCATATTATCACTGTGCATCTTTCACTAGCTCCTGAAATTTGTCCAAATTTATGTTCATTGCCTGAGTGACACAATCTGACCATCACATCCTCAGCCGCCTGTTCTCCTTTTGCCTTCAATTTCTCTTTACATCAGGGTCTTTTTTTTAAAGAGTCCTCCCTTCTCATGACCAAATTATTTGAGCTTCAGTATGTATCCTTCCAATTAAAGTCACAGTTGATGCAATATATTACAACCAATATACATGAAATACCCAGCAAAATTTGAAAAATGAGAAGTTAGTCTAGTTCAGCGATTTTAAATATAAGCCAAATAAGGCTCACAGAAACAAGTTATCCAGATCTTTTTATTGTTGGTCTCTCCCAGCTAGATAAGGTTCCCTCATATCTTGAAAACATGTACAAGATTTGCACATTTTCCTTTCTGTCATTTGCAATGGGGTATCTATGTGAGACAAAATGCCATTATCAGCTTAATGATGTCAGTTTATGCCATCATATGCTTGATGATATCAAAATACCATCATCTTCCAGCCCTTCCAGCCAAATCATCATCTTCCAGCCAAATGCTAACTTTGGTCCTCTGTATGAAAACAGTTTGGTATCCTTGATTTAGTTGATAAATCAACTAGCAGCACAATCCAGAGTGCTCTTACGTCAAGGTAAGAAAAATTTACTCTGGATTGCTCTATGAATTTTCCATAGGTTTCCACTAGGTGGCACCGTAACTTCATCTACATAAATGTCTCTTACGTTGGCGTAAGAGCTTCTGTAGTTACTCTGGATTGTGCTGTACGAAAGACTTCCAAACCGCTTATTCAAGAGGTTCTGTTATCTCTATGAGTACTGGGATTATTTCTTCCATAGCAAACTGTCGTCTCCAAACATCTTTCACAAATATAAATCAAAATAATAATTCAAAAATCAAAAAATAAATGAAAGACATCTTAAGCTTTATAATGGACCATCCATGATTCCTCCTCCTAAATGCCTAATTCAGTTCAGAAAAGTGCCAGAGCATAAGAGCTGCACAGTCTAGCTTAAAAATGAAGTATAATAACAATTATTTACACTGACTCATGTTGTTCAGCCTGCCTTTCTAGCATACACTTCACTTCAGTTATTTAAAGGTTCATATGCACAGATTGTCTGCATTGCTCATTGGTTCTTATTTTTGAAATATATCAAATCTTACCGGAGATGGAAATTGTTGAAGAGGTCTTGCTTGATTCTGCTGCCACAACGGTTGTTATATCTGCATCCTCGAGCTGGGTGGAGGAGCTTGTAGCAAATTATCTTGACAGGTGGAGGTGTTAAGACACTTTCCACCTCTAGAATCTGGAGCACTTGTGACACTGGAGGAGTATCCTGAAGCCTGGTTTGTACTCACTTTGCTACCAGGGTCAATCTGAAGCCACTGGAACTTCTGTGACTAGAAGTTCAGGAAAGATTGACTACTAGATCCCTCAAACATCTTGGTTTGTTTCTCTGTCCTTGTGCTTCCAGATGCACCCAACTACCAAACTTCATTTCCCAGGGGAAGATTAAAGATGGCTGAGTTATAGATCTACAGGCGTCTCTTGAGAATGACTTTGTGCCATAAAGGGTTGTACAAGATGACCTGGTGGGACAGCCCTTATGTCCAGCTTTCCCTAGAGCTTCAACAAATGTGGAAGCTCTGATGGAGGAAGTATCCATCCAGTTATCCATTATGTCCAAGGGGTGACGGAAGCACATTGAGAAATCTCATCAGATTACATTTGCTTTGAAATGTAGGATGAGCCTGTTGCACATGAAGAGTGTGCAACAGGCTCTACACAGAAACATTTTGTTTTATGTTTGAGTCCAACAGAGTGAAAAAAACCACAACAGGGAAGAAACAAAACTGCATGGATTCTTTAAGTGGAGACTTCCCACCACTCCTGAAATGGGCAACTGGATGATCTGAAATGGGCACTGAAGTGACTTAGCCTACCTATTGCTTCTGAAGGAAGCTGGGATCCTGGACAACAGGGTCTTCCTACCTATGAGGGTTAGCTTTCCAATCCTCCAGCAATAGCTAGAGCTACACAGTCCCACTGACCTCAGGTACAAGGAAATAGCCTAACATTCTTAGCTCTCCTACCACTTAGGTCCTTTCTATTCCCTCTTTCTCTTTACAGTCCAGTCCCTCTTTGATTTCTGGTCAGGCTATATCGCCTTGCTGCTGTCCCCTTCTGCTCTCTCCTTTCTTTTCCCTGATCTCATATCTCTTCTTCTTTTCCTCCATCCATTTTTTTTGCCCTCGCCTATCTTGTGGCTTTCTCCTATGTCTTCTTTCCTTCCTCTTGATTTCCCCACCCTTATGCCATCTTCTGCTTTTGTACCCCATTCTCCTCTCTCCCCCTTTATATACTCTCTTCCTTCTTTCATAAGTGTCTCAAACATTCCTGGGAGCCCATCAGTCCCCAACTGGGCCATCTCCTCCAGCTACTGTGCCATCATGCTCTGCAGGCTGATAGTGCCCACTGATTGTGTCATTGCTGAGGGCTGCTATTTCCATTCCCTCTGGATGCTCCACTCCTGTGGTGCTACAGCAAGCCAGGGCTCTGCAAGTAATATGCAGATTTGCTATGATCATCTCCCTGTCAAAAGGAGAAAAAAAAGATAACCTCAGTGTCACAATTAGGAATTTCCTCTCTCCCTCTTAGGACAATATTTAAAGGTTGTTTTTTTAAAAAAAAGCTTTTCATAGATAAATATTATGAACATGTCCACTTCTCTGAATTTATGCCCATTTAATAAACACTCATAAATATTGCTTTGATGTGCTTACTATAAACACGATATTACTTATTATTAAATTTTAAACTATTACATATAATTTATTAATTACTAGAAGGCTACATGCTGTCCACTTACAAGGAAAAGGAGGACATTGACTTTTTCAGTGTTTTTCAGACTTTTTGCAGTGTACTTTTAAATAAAATCGGCAAGAGGTCCTACACTTCTGCATTTGCAAATCTGTCTGTCTACTGGTGTCTCAGGAGAGGCTGAGCAGGTGCTGATGGAGCATCGAAAGTGGCCGTATCATGTCAAATCAAGTCAAAATCTGTGGCTCAGTGGTTAGAACGCTAGGGTTAGAACACTGCTTGACTGGAATTCCACTCAGCAGGTCAGCAGTTCAAGACCAGATGAGGTGGGCTCCCATCCTTAGCCCAACTCCTGCCAACCTAGCAGTTCAAAAGCATGTATATGCAAGTATGCAGATAAATATGTAGCACTTTGACAAGTCCCTGCAACAGGTCACGCAGGTTTCCCCAAGTCGCATCCATCGTGGATTGGACAAAACAAAACTCCAATCCACAACAAGCAGACATCGTCACCATTTGGTACAAACGCTGACGTAGTTGCCTTTTGATAATAGCATCAAATAAAAAAAATTATTTTATTTCTTCATATATTCTCTCTTCCTTTACTTCCTATATTCTCTCCTATAAAGGAGAGAAGGGCCTTATTTTGACTTTTATTTTTGGGCCAAAGTAAATTTGACAATCATCAAGAAAATAAGATCTCAAATACTACTTGGAATATTAAATTCCTACATCATGGTGAAAGGAAATAAGGTCAGCTTTCTGTGAGAGAGTATGGTTAGTAATTAGTGACTAATTGCTAATTAACACCACCCATGATGCAGAAGATCTGTCATCAGATTTCCTAACATTTGGTTTTTACGATGCAGCTGTTGAGGCATCTCTTTTCAGCAGAGCACTGAGAAAGGGCTAGTTAATCCTTATAACAATCTGGAGTCAGAACATGAGGTGTAGTGACCCACTAAATGTCACACAATCCCAGAATCTCCCCAAAAAGATGGACAATCAACGATCATATCTTATCAATTTAAGTAAGGTGTGGTAGGAAACCTTAAGCAAAAGAGCTAACAACCCAAAAGCTATTAGGTGACCACAGACACTTAGATCAGCCCTTTTAAAGATAGACAAAGCTCACATTGGTAGTGTGAAACTTCATGCTAGCAGGGGTAACAGGAGATATATGGTAATTTCCCGGCATAGACATCATAATAAAAAATAAATAGATATATAATAGATCTTTGAGAACAGTGAAGTCAAATATATATAATAGATCTTTAAGGACAGTCAAAAAATGGAGATCAAGTAGAAATCTTCCATAGGAAAGCTCTACTATCATCTTGTGCCTGGATAATTGCTGCAACCTTGATTTGATAGATGATGCAATGTTGATATATTGGTGGCCCAATTCTTCACTAGGGTTGGCAGAGCACATACATCATCAGTGCAAGCCAACGCAAAAGTGCCATACTGCACTTAGCGACAGTGTGTGTGTGCAGAGCTGCAGAAAGGCCGACACTGTCCAGTGCAGTGCAGGGGCATGGGGTAGAAGAGGAAAAGCAGCAACAGGCATGGGTGTACTGGCTCACAATGGGTACAGCTTCGGTGATGCCAATCCTATCTCCTGTTGATAGATAAATTTATTTTATTTTATTTATTTTACTTAATTTGTATCCCGCCTTTCCTCATCCACAAGAGAGAGCCCAAGGCGGAGTCAGAATGTGAACACGCACCAGGTATATAGCTGCAATTGGTCCATGTTGACCCATTGCCCCAGCTGAGGGTTACCCCAGAGCCAGGGACTTTGAGGAGACCTCCAGCCTGCAAAATTCCTCTGCAGGATGTAGAGTGGAACACATGCCAAGTGGAACCTATGAGGAAACTTAGAAGGAAACTTGTTTTGTAGTGATTCCCCCCTCTCATTTTATTGATCCAGTGTGGGATAAGAACTGAATAAATAAATAAAATATCTCATGTATCATTCAGTGTGGCCATAATCATACCGCCCATTCTACCATAAGTGTGGGAAATGAAAGTTCAGATGAATACCTATCAATCCAAAAAGGCTATTTAAAGTAGGATACTGTAATTTGTCCAGGTCCAACACTGGAAATATCTGATGCTTCACACAAGCTCATCCATTCATGTTGCTGCATGTGTGAATGATGGATCCTGGAACAGAGTCAATAGTGTTGAATAAATGCCCAGAAAAGCTGAATCAAGCATTTGGCACTTGTCTTTTAATTTCTCTGCCATCCTTTGCCAATTCAACTCTCTTCTGAGGATCCTTGCCTCTCTTCCTCCCTTGAATTTATCTCTCCCTTGCTTTGATTGCTCAGCTTTTACAAAAAACTCCCTATAAATTCTGATTGTTCTTCTTGGCTTTCAGGTTATTCTAATGGGAGCAGATTGCTATCCCTACCAGATCTCTCATGTTCCACCATCAGCTGTTACTTTTACAGAGGATCCTCTCTCAGTTGTTGGAGGTTCTCCATTAACGTGGATAGAGGCCCTTCCAAGGCCTCCTATGCCCTTTTTGGGTCTAGTTTCCTAGTTTTGGTGATGGCGCTGAAGGCAAGGATTTGCTCTGTGGCTGAGTAAATGAGGAGATGTGAGCCATGCTAACTGCTAGGTACTGTGCTCATTTTGGTTTTTGTCTTCCCTTAATGGTCCTGTTTCTCCGGATCTGATGTAGGGCAGCAGGTGTCTTGCTTTGTAGGACTGTAAATACTGCAGGTCCAGCCTTGTTATACACAGATTTTTTATACATGGATTTGACTCAACATGAATGGTCACTGAAAATCACAGTTTTAAAATCTGTTTTTCTACTGTTGTAAATAATTGTAATAGAGAGTCATGATAATTTTTGTAGGTGATAATTGTTGTAGGTAGTCATTCCATTCTTCAATCCCAGAATCAGACCCCTGAAGGTACTGAGTCACTAGCTTATTCAATTAGGCACAACAGAGGAGCAAGAAACCTTCAGGTGGTCAATACCTATTTTTCCACTGCTTTCTTTATACTCTTTTTTAATCCATGGGAGGTTCTGGGACAAAACACTAGTGATACCTGTACTTTACGTTCTACCTTATGTTCTACTTATTTAATTGTAAATAAAGAAAATATTGCCATAAAGAAAACCCCTATCCTGTAAAACCATCTCTCTCTTCCAAAAATATTAAGATCAGGTAAGATGATTCTTGGAATTTCTCAACACAGGAAAATAGGGAATGTGCCAAAATTTGAACAGGGTCCTCTATCTCTTTCCCTGTCAGTTGGCTCCCCCTTCTGGCTCCTTTTGTTATTGCTCCTTACCCTTTCTCTTCTGGCAGTATTACACATCCACTCCTTTGAATTCAGGATTGTACCAGGAGGGCCATTTCTGTGATAGAAAAAGGAAAAACAATTAATTTACTGGTACATTTAAAATTTGAATAAATTTACATAAATGAATATATTAGAGATGGACATTACACAAATGAATGAATGAACTAAACTCTTGCACAGTGAAAACGTACAAACCAACCCAGAAACACATGACGGCTGCAATCCTAAAGACACTTTTGTGGGAGTAAGTCCCATTGAAAACAATGGAGCTTACTTTTGAGTAGACATGGTTAGGATTGCGAGCCTACCGAAAGGTTGGATTTGCCCTACTTTAATACTTGATATTGTGTATCTGTGAATCCTGATCCTACAGCAGCTCAGTCCGTTGGATGTCTATTCAGAAGTCAGCTCAAGGTAAGTATGCATAGTACATACAGTTTGATCACCAGGTCACATGCAAATCAACATCAAGGAAAACAATTTTAGCCTTTACACCAGCAGAGAGAGGTTGAAAGAGTGTAGCATGTGTTGAATTAATGAGTCCTGGGCAGTGGTGGGCAGGCCTGGCCCTAACAACCAGTTCTCCGGAAGTGGGCGGAGCCAGGCAAGGTCAGGGGTGGGGCTAAGGTCAGGGGCAGGGCCAGGGGGTGGGGCCAGGGATTTTTTTAAAATTAAAAAAAATTTAAGCATGTGGCTTACCTCTGAGTAGACCTGCATAGGATGGTGCTCTGAGGCTGCTGTCCTCTCCAGACTGGCCTGGAAGTAAGTCCCATTGACTTTCATAGGACTTACCTCTGAGTAGTCATGTAAAGGATTGGGATCTCAGGCTGCAGTCCCAGCCACATTGCCCTCTGAGCGCCTCAGAGCGCTCCCGGCCAGCGGTCTCATCCCATGCCTGGTTACAACTGGTTACAGCGCACAGCGCTGAGGAGCCTCCCGGCCAGCTGGGTGAAGGCAGGCACGACGCGCTGAGGAGCCTCCCGGCCAGCTGGGGGAAGGCAGGCACGACGCGCTGAGGAGCCTCCCGGCCAGTGGGGGAAAGATAGGCTTGACACGCTGAGGAGCGCGCAGCGCTGAGGAGCCTCCCGGCCAGCGGGGGGGAAGGCAGGCTCGATGCGCTGAGGATTTGCTCTCAGCCTTCCTGGCCAATGGGGAAGGCGGGCTCTGGGCGCGCATAGCAGCGCGCAATTGGTTCTGAGCCCTCCCTGCTAGAATGGAAATGGCGGCTGCGGTGGCTGTAAACGCACAAACGACCCCCGAACCGGTTCGGCCGTTATGGCCAGCCCCCACAACAACCGGTACGCGACCGGCAGGCTGATGTTAACAACCGGATCGCCTGATCCAGTCCGAACCGGTATCAGCCCATGCCTGGTCCTGGGTATAATTGAAAGGTGTTGAAAAAGTGCAACCGTCAGAACATGAATCGTTGAAAGTGGAGGCGCCTGTATTGCAGACTCATTTTTTGTCTCTTCTTTGCTCAGCGTGTAACACTGTGCTTGTTAACCAGCAGGCCAGGGTTCGAGACCCGGGTCGGCCCCACAAAATAGGGTGAGCTCCTGTCCTTAGCCCAGCTCTGCGACGCCAGCTGGATCCAATCGTACTGGCTCTGCCTTTCCATTGGTCTAATTCAGTGGCGTGGAGAGGGGGGATTTGCTGCTTAGGTAACAGCCTATCCTCCATAACAATCCAACCCAGGCTTTCGTGCTTCTCATGCAGCGCCAAGCACGATACCATAGTCTCTCAAGACTGACGGAGGCCTGCTATTACTCAGCTCCACTAAAACCCATCTTTTTCACTTAATACAGAAAACTGGGTCTTGCTCTGCTGCATACCTGAATCAATGCTTTTCCTTTTCTTGCCCACCCACATAGCTTTTGTGCTCTGCTCTGTCGTTCCTCAGATTTTACTAAGACTTTTATTAATTAATTTTACTAGGGTCAAAGTGCTTCCACTGCTTTGATTTCTATGGAATTATTCTTACTGATATTATCAGTCTCTCATACCTCCCATCTCTCTCTTGTCTGGATAGGATTGCAGCCGCAGCCCAATCCTATCCATGTCTACTCAGAAGTATGTTCTGTTATAGTCAATGGGGCTTACTTCCAGGAAAATATAGATAGGATTGCACACTTGATGGGATTTAGTTCTGATCCTATGTGCACATTTTGGGGTGTAAGCTCCATTGAACACAACGCAATCCTATGCAATGCACAGAACTATCCTATGCAATGCATGTTTACTGAGAAGTAAGCCCCATTATTCAATGGAACTTACTCCTAACTGGATAGGTTTGCAGACGCATAGCCCAATGCTGTGTTCAATCCTCTACTCAGAAGTCATCCTCTTCATAGTCAATGGGTCTTGCTCCTAGGTAAGTGTGGACAGGTTTACCAGCCTTACAGCCAAAATCTATACACGTCTACTCAGAGGTAAGCCCCATGAAAGTCAATGGGACTTGCGCCTACGTAAGGGTGGGTAAGATGAGCCGCCTCAGAACCAAGCCTAGGCAGGTCTACTCAGGAGTAAGTTCCATTATAGTCAGTGGGACTTACTCCTAGGTAAGTGTGGATAAGATAAGCAGCCTCAGAACCAAGCCTAGGCAGGTCTACTCAGGAGTAAGTTCCATTATAGTCAGTGGGACTTACTCCTAGGTAAGTGTGGGTAAGATGAGCAGCCTCAGAACCAAGCCTAGACAGGTCTACTCAGGAGTAAGTTCCATTATAGTCAGTGGGACTTACTCCTAGGTAAGTGTGGGTAAGATGAGCAGCCTCAGAACCAAGCCTAGGCAGGTCTACTCAGGAGTAAGTTCCATTATAGTCAGTGGGACTTACTCCTAGGTAAGTGTGGGTAAGATGAGCAGCCTCAGAACCAAGCCTAGGCAGGTCTACTCAGGAGTAAGTTCCATTATAATCAGTGGGACTTACTCCTGGGTAAGTGTGGATAAGATGAACAGCCTCAGAACCAAGCCTAGGCAGGTCTACTCAGAGGTAAGCCTTACTGTAGTCAATTGGACTTACTCCCAGGAAAGAGTGGACAGGCTTGGAGCCTTACAAGCTGAAGTCTATGCAAACTTACTCAGAAGTAAGCCCCACTGCGTTCAATGGGTGTTACTCCCAGGAAATTGTGCTTATGACTGTAATAGGGACGCAAAGAGTGACTGAGGCGAAGCTCCTGCGTTAATTACGGCCTCCTGAAGGGGGCGCCATCTCGCACCGCCCTAGGCCTCTAGTCTCCATAGCAACCATAGGAAGCGCATGAAATCCGAGACGCAGCCGCAGTTCAAACAAAGAATTTAGGGCGGAGCCTATTGGCTGCCAGCACGGCGATTGCCCCGCCCCTTTCTCCTCCTGACCAATCAGCCTCTGATTTTGTTTTCTGCGTCTCATCCGGTGGCCGCGTTGTTAGGAGGGCGCCCATTGGGTGGGAAGGGAGGAGAGCTGCACGCTGATTGGCTCAGGCGGGCATGAGGAGGATATGCTCTTGTAGGGTCTGTAATGGAGTCACTGTGAGTGTGGCTGCTGCTGTTGTGAGTAGGCTGGGCTGTGTGTGGCTGCTTGAGCGGCCAAGGTAAGGAAGGAGAGCTGAGCTTGTGGAGCTGTTCTGGGCTAGGAGAGCTGAGCTTGTGGGGCTGGTCTGGGCAAGGAGAGCTGAGCTTGTGGGGCTGGTCTGGGCAGGGAGAGCTGAGCTGAGCTTGTGGGGCTGTTCTGGGCAAGGAGAGCTGAGCTGAGCTTGTGGGGCTGGTCTGGGCAGGGAGAGCTGAGCTGAGCTTGTGGGGCTGTTCTGGGCAAGGAGAGCTGAGCTGAGCTTGTGGAGCTGTTCTGGGCTAGGAGAGCTGAGCTTGTGGGGCTGGTCTGGGCAAGGAGAGCTGAGCTTGTGGGGCTGGTCTGGGCAGGGAGAGCTGAGCTGAGCTTGTGGGGCTGGTCTGGGCAGGGAGAGCTGAGCTGAGCTTGTGGGGCTGTTCTGGGCAAGGAGAGCTGAGCTGAGCTTGTGGGGCTGGTCTGGGTAAGGAGAGCTGAGCTTGTGGGGCTGTTCTGGGCAAGGAGAGCTGAGCTGAGCTTGTGGGGCTGTTCTGGGCAGGGAGAGCTGAGCTGAGCTTGTGGGGCTGTTCTGGGCAAGGAGAGCTGAGCTGAGCTTGTGGGGCTGGTCTGGGCAAGGAGAGCTGAGTTTGTGGGGCTGTTCTGGGCAAGGAGAGCTGAGCTGAGCTTGTGGGACTGTTCTGGGCAGGGAGAGCTGAGCTGAGCTTGTGGGGCTGTTCTGGGCAAGGAGAGCTGAGCTTGTGGGGCTGTTCTGGGCAAGGAGAGCTGAGCTGAGCTTGTGGGGCTGTTCTGGGCAAGGAGATCTTAGCTTGTGGGGCTGTTCTAGGCAAGGAGAGCTGAGCTTGTGGGGCTGGTCTGGGCAAGGAGAGCTGAGCTTGTGGGGCTGGTCTGGGCAAGGAGAGCTGAGCTGAGCTTGTGGGACTGTTCTGGGCAAGGAGAGCTGAGCTGAGCTTGTGGGACTGTTCTGGGCAAGGAGAGCTGAGCTGAGCTTGTGGGACTGTTCTGGGCAAGGAGAGCTGAGCTGAGCTTGTGGGGCTGTTCTGGGCAAGGAGAGCTGAGTTTGTGGGGCTGTTCTGGGCAAGAAGAGCTGAGCTTGTGGGGCTGAGCTGAGCTTGTGGGGCTGTTCTGGGCAAGGAGAGCTGAGCTTGTGGGGCTGTTCTGGGCAAGGAGAGCTGAGCTTGTGGGGCTGTTCTGGGCAAGGAGAGCTGAGCTGAGCTTGTGGGGCTGTTCTAGACTGGGCAAGGCGAGCTGAGCTGGGCAAGGCTACTGGGATACGCAAGGCTGCTGAGCTGGGCAAGGCTGGGGGGTTAAGGCTGGTCTTACACTTTTTAAACAGTAGCAAAGAGACACATTTTTAAAAATTGCTTTTATTTTTTTTGTATCAGCAGAGAGTCCCAGAATCAAATCCTTGCAGATATTGAGGTCTGACCTTATTCCATCAGGAGCAAGAAACCTGGAAGTGGATCTTTTAAGTCTTATTTTTCTATTTATTTTATCCACAGATTTTTCTTATTTACGGGAGGTTCTGGAACATAACCGTAGTAGACAACAAGGGACGCCTGTATATAATATCCCTAGCCCACCTTTCCTGCCAAAGCAAATGCTCAAGCTGAACTGATGTAAGTAAAGCTCCAAAAATAAAATATACAGTGTATCACAGCAGGTTGAAAGAAAAATTATTAAAACATGATAAACAATAAAACATTAAAATAAAACATATACACATACAAATCAAAAAGGTGTGTTTTGAGACCTCATCAAAAAAACTATGAGGGACAAAGTGCTAGTTGTGGCTGTACTACAGAGGCTTCCCTCAGAGCTACCACTCCTCAGTTGGTACAGAGGCAGTAATTATATATGAGCTCCTCAGTTGACCTATAAATTCAGAATAACCTGTTGCCTATACAAGGAAACCCTATTTAAAAATTTTCCTTTTAAAAAAATGTTTTAGGCTATAATTCACCAGTTAGGTTGGCATAAGCCCCACATAAGACCTTTCCTGACACTTCTGCCCCACTTCTAGGGGGTGCTTAGTCCCCACACCACCACAGGAAGCTATGCCAGGCAAGTTAGGCCAGCCTAAATTTGGTTAGGATTGCTCCCTGACTCTCCTAACAACTGAAACTTTTTTTCCATCTTAGAAAGGAAAGTGACTGTTTCTGTGTTATCCAATTTTTTTTGTGTTCTCTCATGTGCAGAAATTACAATCTTTTTACTCTTGTGAAATTGCTTTGAGAACTATCATTCCCTGGTCTAGTGAAAGGAGAGAAAGAAAACCTGACATCATGATTGAATACATTTTTTGAAAAATTGCAGCATTTGGTTACATTTAAAATGGGTGGTTTTGCATGGAAGTGATCTGTCGTGATGGGCTGGTTTTTGTCCTCTATTTTTAGGAGTCTACTTACTAGTATGACTGAACCTGGTGATGGTAAAGGCTCCCAGCCTTCCTCCTATGAAAGAATAGTGTTCAAGAACGTTTCTGAATTCCACTATTTGAAGATCCATTTGTAAGTTCAAGACATATTTTTTATTCTTTTCTCTTCCTCCAGGTCTAAAATAGTTTGTGCAGTGCACACATATTCGTGTATGTGTATGTATGTATATATACTGTGTGTATGTATATATATATATATGTGTGTGTGTGTGTGTAATATGTATAAGAAACTGAATGGGATTTACTAAAACGATTCTCCAAATCCTATTTTCAGAGAGTTCCAGGAAGATGCTATTAATCTGAGTGCTGTTGAGTTCAAACAACTTATTATCTCAGCTCTGAAACGGCTTCATGGTGAGGTATGTCGTTGTTGACTGTGATTGACCATTTGAGTTTCCTAAAATACCCTTTGATTTTAAAGCAGTACTCAGGGAGTAGTTTACCGGGCTGGTAAAGAGTCTCTTATGCGAGGGAAAGACTGGTAGTGCAATATTGCACCTTTTGAATGGGGGAGGAAGATTAGAGAGAGAACCTACAGTGGATGGGATAGCAATATTTGCTAGAAAGGTTCTTTTAAACTGTGTTGAAGAGCTTCCCACCTAACACTGACATATTTCTTTTTAAGGTTGGTGCTGCTTTACCTGTTGATGTGCTGACATATGAGGAGAAAACACTGACTGCAATACTTAGAGTGCCAAACATGTAAGAATCTCAAATATGCGTTCTTGGCAAGCCTCACTCTCATCTGAGGATAGATTTAAATTTTCTTATTAGATAAGCACAAGGTTTGCTAAATACAATGTATTACTTTTAAGAAAAGAAAATCTGGATGTAAGAGTCTCATTCAGTAGATGAAGGCAGATGTGAAACTTCTTTTGGAGATTATTTTTGTGTTGCCTGTATAAGGTCAGGGCTGAAAACCTGAAAACCTATTTCATATTTTAATGCTTACAATTAGTAACTCGCTTAATATTAAATTACTAGCCTTTTGGTAGCTGTGATTTTCAGACTCTATGCAAGGCTGTCTCTGATAGGATATTGGAAAAATAAATTGTTCCTTGCTGGATTCATGCTGGCCTACGAGGGAACACTTTTCAACCGTTCAGGCCAGTAGATCTTTTCCCTCATCTATTAAAAATGGTGTCTTGCTATGAGTTAAAACAATTGTGTGTTGTAGTCATTCTTGGATTGCAGTAATATCTTTGATTTTACCACGGTTTTAATTAAAAGTAATATGTAATTATCAGTAGTATGTCAAATTCTGTCATTTTTACATAATTCTGTCATCTGTACAGTGGTCTGGTCAAGCTGTGGAGTGCACTGACACTGCTCAATTCCTATCAGAACAGAAGCTGTGCTTTTAGGGTGATACAGGTAAGATATTAAGGGTAACACAGGTAAGATTGAAGATTATCCAGTCAGCCACACTCACATTTAAAGGTGTGTATGTAATGTGCACTATGTGGTCCTTTTAAGGGATCATTTAGAATGCCCTAGTAGTACATGACTTCCTTAAGTAGATTACATACTTACATACTCTCTATTCTATCCTCCTTTTCTCAGATAATTCAAAGCAGCTTCAATTAATAGGCAAATAAGGAATTTCTGGTGTTCAGCAAAGCTGTGACAAAATCACTTCATTTGAAAACAAAACTATTGAAATTCCATTTATAATTAAAGTCAGGAAACGTACCTGCTTTCCAAAATTTTCCTTGGCTTTTTAGGGGGCTTACCAGAAGGTGTGGCAGTTTTTTTTTTAAAAAAAAAAACTTTTTCATAGTGTCTAAATGGGAATCCATGGTTTCAGCAGGACTTTCAAACTCTGATGACATTCTGGGTAGCTTGTTCCTCCTGCTCCATGAAATGGTCCCGCTAATCACCTGTCAGAAATCCCAAGCTGTGAGTGGAGATTAGGCAAGCCATTCAAATCAAGATGGCTTTATATCCTGTACATATACAAGGCTGTGGGTGGCGCAAGTGGTAACACTGCCTGTTAACCAGCAGGCCAGGGTTTGAGACCCGGGTCGGCCCCACAAGACAGGGTGAGCTCCTGTTCTTAGCCCAGCTCTGCAATATTGGCTCTGCCTTTCTATTGGACTAATTCAGTGGCATGGAGAGGGGGGATTTGCTGCTTGGGTAACAGCCTGTCCTCCATAACAATCTAACCCAGGCTTTCATGCTTCGTATATGCAGCGCCAAGCATGATACCATAGTCTTTCAAGACTGATGGAGGCCTTCTATATCCTATACATAATTTACTTTTCCTCACCCTTTGTAGGTTTCTGGACCTACTTTATCAACCTTTGAGGGCCTGTTGATGCTGATTCATCAGAATTGGGTTTCATGCTGTTTGATTACAGTTCACTGTCTCTGCTACAATTGGTTGATCAAAGTTCAAGGCCTTTCTAATGCCCATATTCATTTAATAGTTTCAGCTGTTCTTCAGGGCCTTTTAGATTATAGGAAAATGTATACACTGTTTATATTGGTGAAGGTCTTTTATATTTAGGGATTTGGTGGCTCAGTGGTTCAGAAAGTGAGCATGAAAATTAAGATCTTCAGATGTTTTGAGACCCAAGTGCAGCATAACAGTGAGCTCCCATCACTCATCTCAGATTCTGCCACCTAGTAGTTCAAAAGCATGCAAGTAGGTAGTTAGGTATTGTGCTCAAGTCAAGCAGGAAGATATCAGTGCTCCATGTCTGTAAAGATGACACATGACCATGAAAGTGTCTATGGACAAGCGCAGGCTCTCAGTTTTAGAAACAGAGATGAACACTGCTTCCTACAGTCATTTACAACTATCAGGTCTCCTGCAGACTCTTCCTTATCTTTTACCTTTACTTTTCTATTTGGAGTTTTCCAAAGTAGAACATTTGTATATTCTGAGAATGTGAGGTTTGAGGATGCAATCTTGACCAGCTACTACACTCCAGTCTGTTATAATTACTTCCATAAATATTTCGTTCTGTTTATTCAATAATTCTAGTGATATTGTTTCCTCGTCCTTGGACCTCCTTTGAAAACGGATTTTGTTTGTGATCACCAGCTTTGACCATTACTGAAAACCTGGTGAGGTGGATGTTAAGAGCAAAGAAACTCTTCCTCTGTCATTGAAATACATACTTTACTTCCTAAATGTACATGATTAAATTTGGGCTCTAAAGGCAATGAGTGAACTTCAGCTTGACTTAGCTTGCAATCCTAAAGCCACTTTCCTTGGAGTAAGACCCATTTAACACAATGGGGCTTACTTTTGAGTAGATCTGGTTAGGCTTGTGCTCTTCGCTATTGGTTTTTACAGGGAAAATTAACTTATGGATAACATCTTGTGTTTTTTCACAGACCTCGCCATTTCTTCTTGCACTTGCTGGGAACAGCAGAGAGCTGGTGTTGGACTGAATACCCAGAAAAATCTATAGTGCTATCCAAGATGATAACAGTACTACCAAAATGCAAAATACTTTTTGCAGGATTCCAGCAAAGATTCCTGACAGAGCCAAAGTTTACCTTTCCATTCCTCATGCAACCTTTTGTCCAGCGTTTGCATATGCAAGTTGGAGACAGAGCTGAACTAACAAAAACATTTACACAGAAGGACGTTGTTACCTTTTCAGACTTAACAGGGGATACGAACCCATTACACCTGGATGAAAACTATGCAAAGAGGACAAAGTTTGGGAGAACTATTGTACATGGTGTTTTGATCAATGGACTCATCTCTGCAGTTCTGGGTACTAAAATGCCTGGCCACGGTTGTGTGTTTCTTTCCCAGGAGATTCGTTTTCCAGCCCCTTTATATGTTGGAGAAAAGGTCTTGGCTGCAGCAGAAGTGAAGAAGCTAAAGAGTTGTCTTGCTTTTATTTCAGTGTCCTGTACTGTTGTGGAAAGCAGCAAGACTGTTATGGAGGGTACAGTTAAACTTATGGTGCCAGAAGATAAGAACTCATAGTCCTGATCATATGGTCCACTATCTTTTCAAATAGATGTATAAAGTGAACAGGAAATGGTATACATATCTAACTCCTTTAAAGACAAAAATTTTCCACTGTAAATTATTGCAGTTTGAGACCTAAATACATAAGGCATCCTGTCTTTCTATGTCATAAAACTTTTGAAGTCCCAAATTAACTGGCATGTGAATTCATTGAAAACTCAGGACAGATACAATTCAACCATATGCTTTGTCATGGCTGTTTTATTGAAATAACATTGAGAACATGGTGTCATTTATTGGGTCAGTGGCTGCAGGATAAAATGCAAGTCACACATGACTGCCCCTCATATAGAAGTGAAAAGTAGGATTTTATTTGAAGCAGCTTAAGAGCACAATCCTAAACATGTCTACTCAGAAGTGAGCCCCATTGTGTATAATGGGTCTTACTCACAGGAAAGCTTGTTTAGGATTGCAACCTTAAGCTTATATACTGACCATGTCCTTTTGTATTGAATATGTACAAGGTAAGTAGGTGCCAGAGAAAAGGCTCTTGCCCTCTTAAAATTAAAATTAGTAAACCTGATGGTCTGGTACAAGTGGTTTAAATTCCCTAGGCTACAATAGCACCATCAGGAAAAAAATATTGAGGGAGGCACTGAAAGAGGGAAAGATAGGAGGAAATAAAAAGTGTCTTCTTCAGGGAACCCCTGTGATCTAGAAATTATTAGGAAAGTAGCAGGAGCTACTTTTCAGGCAGAAGCTTGTCCTCCAACCAATGGTGTAACTAGAAGTGGGTAGAACAGTCATTCTTGGAGGGAGGCATGGAAGAGGCCTGTCCCCTTCAAAGCCATTCCACATGGGGTCATCCAAACGAAGCCTCCACCCTTTCTGGTGCTGCCTATGTTAACCTGTGATCATTGTATGGGAAATAATTACATTCTTCCGCCCAAGTCACTGCCTGCAACTCTGTTCTGAAGATCGTGGGTTTAAGATCTGCGTAATCTAAAGTGACCAAAAACCCTGCACTCCTAGTTAATTTGATCAATGTGTAACCTTGGGTTTAAAAGCACTCTGTTCTCCTTCAGGAGAAATATGTTTCATGTACAGAGTTGTGTTGCCATCCCTTCTTGCCACTGAGCATGACTGGAGATGCAAACTATTTTGTTTGTAATGCAAAACAGTCCAGGGCTGGTGCAAGTGATCCTGTTGCTTGAGATGGCATGCCAAATACTGTCATGGGTCAGGGTGTGGATCCACCTCCCTGTATCACAATCTCTGAACATGAACTGGAGGTTGTCCATGACTTTGTGTACCTTGGCTCAACTATCTCTGACACTCTCTCCTTAGACTCTGAGCTGAATAAATGCATTGGTAAAGGGGCTACTACATTCTCCAGGCTTACAAAGAGAGTATGGCTTAATAAGAAGCTGGCGGAACATACAAAGATCCAGGTCTATAGAGCTTGCGTCCTGAGCACACTCTTGTACTGCAGCGAGTCTTGGAGCCTTTATGCATGGCAGGAGAGGAAGCTGAACACCTTCCATATGCGCTGTCTCCGACGTATTCTTGGAATCACCTGGCATGACAAAGTCTCAAATGACACAGTATTGGAACGTGCTGGAATCTCTAGCATGTTCACACTTCTGAAACAGCGGCGTCTACGCTGGCTTGGGCATGTCGTGAGAATGGCTGAATGTCGGATTCCAAAATATCTCTTATATGGAGAATTAGTGCAGGGAAAGCGCCCAAGAAGGAGACCACAGCTGCGATACAAGGACATCTGCAAGAGGGATCTAAAGGCCTTGGGAATGGACATCAACAGCTGGGAAACCTTGACCTCTGACCGTTCAGCATGGAGGCAAAAGACCCAGCATGGCCTTCTCCAACTGGAAGAGACACTTGTTCGGCAGGCTGAAGCAAAGAGGCAGACCCGAAAGCAGCGAAACTTGGAGCCTGGGCAGGGGACGGAATTTATTTGTCCTCAGTGTGGAAGGGATGGCCACTCTCACATTGGCCTCTTTAGCCACACTAGATGTTGTTTCAGGACCTCCAATCAGAGCACGATACCATAGTCTTTCGAGACTGAAGGATGCCAGTACATCCCCAGTGTTATGCCAGCTTCTGCTCTTCCCACTCTTCAGAGTTCTAGTTCAGCACTCTTCTCCTCTCCACAGTTCATTTTTCTCAGTGTTGCCCTCTTGTAGGGACTGAAAAGAAGAGGAAAAGCTGTGGATTGGCTCCCCCTCAATCTGCTGCCTCAGGAAACTAGCTTTACAGATGGGCCAGCCCTAACCAGGTTTCCTCTGACCTGCAAATGCTTGTTCAGTACTGGAATACTTTAATGGCTCAGTGTTGTGTGTCACTGAATTGAGGATCCTCTGCCTTGCAGGAGCATCTTTAAGATGCATACAGCAGCGATGTTCAAGTATTGCACATTTTACAATATTGTGGCACATAACTCCTTACGTCCTTTTTACTTCAGAATAGCCTCTTTGATTTCTATATGAGAGCGATGAATGAGACAGAAAGCGAAGCTTGTATCTGTACTGATTATAGCCTGTTTCCCATCCTCCAGCTCAAAAGAAGGGAAGCTTTGTAAGACAGCTGTAGTTAATTGTCTTCAGTGGCATACTCCTTTCCACTTATCAAACATTTATCAAGTGCAGTGATTTTGATAAGTCCATTGACAAGGCAAGGACTGGTTAAGAGACCAGGCCTGTCATCTGGCAGGCTGGGGTTTGAGACCAGAGCGCTACAAGATGCAGTGAGCTCCTGTCCCTTGCTCAACTCCTGCCAACCTAGCAGTTTGAAAGCATATAAATGCAAGTAGATAAATAGGTACCACCTCAGTGGGAAGGTAAACAGTGTTCTGTGCAGTCATGTTAGCCATGTGACTACGTAGGTGTCTTCGGGCAGCGCTGGCTCTTGGCTTGGGGATGAGTGCCGCACCCAACAGCTATGGCACACCATCAGTTGTTCCATGTTTCTCCTCCACAAAATCCTATGTTAATTACAAGAAATTGTCTGTTTCTCCTTATGTGTTACACAGCCCTCAGTATTACTGACTGAATGAGTGGTAAATACTGTCACAGGTATGAGTGTGCACAAATAAAATACTTTTGTCTCATTTACCAGAATTGAGAGGCTGATGCAGGAGAGTCCATAAATGTCATGTTGATAAGAGCATTTCCTCTTCATCTTTCCCAATAGGAAGCGAACGTGGAGAGTAAATAGTTACTGTTTAAGCACCACACTATGCAATATGTAGTAAAGATGAACCAAGGTTGCAAAACTATGCATTCTTTCTTGAAAGTAAGCTCCACCAAACTCAGTTTGCCTTTTCTCCATCAGTCAACATGCATCAGATTGTGCTGTTTAGTCAACTGAATGACTATTGTTTACTACCTGCATATTATTTAACTATATATGGATAATATGTAACCGTTATCTTTCCAGAATTCTAACAAGTCATTTAAAACTGTATCCTGGAGAACCCTGCAAAAGCTAATCAGGCATTCCTTGAAAATAAGATCAGTAATGATAAACAAGCTTTCCCTAAAAGATACTTGAGATGGCTTAGAGCAGTGGTGCTCAACCATTTCAGCCCGGGGTGTCAAAATCCTAGCCCAGGGCCAGACGTGGCCCATAGACAAATCCTGTAATCCTGTTGAGATGAGGAGAGCCCTCCAGATGGTATTCTGAAG
Organism: Cryptoblepharus egeriae; assembly: GCA_030015325.1. Classification (NCBI taxonomy): domain Eukaryota; kingdom Metazoa; phylum Chordata; class Lepidosauria; order Squamata; family Scincidae; genus Cryptoblepharus; species Cryptoblepharus egeriae. The sequence continues at coordinate 19,494,391 of JAREYC010000002.1, forward strand.
CTGCAAACAACTGTATGAAAGCACTTATGAACTGGTTTGAAGATCACCATCTGTAAGAAAGTGTTATGAATTTATTTGAATTAATTCATAAGTCTAATATATTCATTTACTAGCCAAATTTACCCACCTTTGCAGGAGTGAAATACCCCCAGTGCATCATCTCCCCCCCCCCCATGATCCACCATCTCTCCAAGCACCACCTCCCCTGTGCAACATCCCTCCCATGCAGCATGTCCCCATGTCCCTGTACCACCACCCTCTGTGCATCCACCCCCCGAATCACCACCGTCCTGCCACGTGCACCATCCTGCCACGTGCTCCACTTGCAGCATCCCCTTATGAACCATTCCTCCTGGTGCACCATCCCCCCACAACCATGGGCATCCCTGCCAGGCAGATGCAGGATATGGGTTGGGTGTTGAACAGATTTCAATGTTAAGTATAGGCCAAAAATGTGTTGCACCCCTTTTCACTCCCTTAAGGGTTAAAGGCATTCTTCTGCTCTTACACTGCAGTAAGCTCTGGATGCTACCCCTTTTCCCTAGGCAATTGGTCTAAAAATAACAATAAGAGACACACAGACTGAGAGAGACTAACTACATGCAAAATAAGTTTAAAGGTACTAAGGGTACAATCCAGAGTTAGGACAGTGAGGAGTGCTCTAGCTGGGCTGCCACAACTATTCTGAATCCAGAGCAGAAAGTTATGCTGGATCCAGAGAGTCAGGAAGCCTGGGCTGCCCTAACTGCTCCAGAGCATGCTCAGTAAGTATCATGTCAATGACACCTGGGGAGGGCTTGCTTCTGAGGAGACCCCCCTCAGATCACACTGAACAAGGAACAGCTGTGCTGCCTGCCTTATAAGGAAGCCCAGAAGTTACTGACAACCTGTAACAGCTGCAGCATGAGAGTGCAATACAGCAGTACCTCTAGAGGAGGGTGGGTGCTTGGAGTGGCCTGCTGTACCCCCGGGTTAGAGGGCTGCTGTCATGGTGCTATATCCTGAGGTTGAGAGGCAGGGATTGCAGCTAGGCTGGCCAAGAACTCAGATTTTTGCTCAACACTGCCATTCTTACTCTGGGTTATCATGGACCCCTGCTGGTCTACTCATTACTATACCTGCTCCTGAGGTGGTATAACTCCAAGAACCTAGAAGAGGGCATTTCTGCCCTGAAGACAGGCTCTAGATACAGAGTAACTGCTCTGCCCTAGGCAATGCTAAACATGCCCTCAACATACCTCTCCTGAACTGCCAAGGCTACCCCAGAGTTTATAGAGCCACAGTCAGGTATGTTAAAGTTTTGATGAAAATGAGAATATAAATGGCTTTTTATTGGTGGGATCACTTTTTCTAGAATTTTCTGGCAGGCTCTTAAATGTGGTTGCTAACATGAGGACTATAAACATGTTTTTATACTTTCGTTTTCCCTTTCACTGTCCGGCTTTTCACTTGTAAGCTGAAGAAGCTGAAAAGAAACGAAACTAACAACTGCCAAGAATTTTGACTGGGAGTATTGCCCAGGATATTAATTGCTCCAGGGCAGAAACATTGTAGTAGTGGGTTTAGCAGCAGTAAGGGCAGGGGTGTGGGTGGGTGGTCAGACTAGTTTTGCCAGATCATTTTGTATTAATTTTTTTAATTTAAAAATTCCTCATTCTCAGTGAGACATAGACGTGGAATCAGTTGACGTAGAACCTGAAACTTTCCTCGAAACTAATGTTGAATATTTATAGTTCATTCAAGTCACATTACTAAGAGATCTTCAGTACAATACAGTCAAAATATTTCATTGTACTATATTTTAAAGATAAGTACATTTGGGTTTTGATTTTTTTTCTTTAAGAATTGTACCATTTTTCTTGCTTATGCTGGTCAGTTTAATTAGGACCTATATCCTCTGTGAGAAATATTTCATGTGCAAGATCTAGCTGCTGGAATGTGCCACACAATTGATTAGTGATTGTCAGTCTTTTTCATCTCATGGCACACTGTCAAAATGTTAAGTCAAGGCACATCATCAGTTTTTTTTTTACCATTGACAAGGCACACCATGCTGCTAGTATGGGAGCTCAAATCCTATTACTCTATCAATAAACATATGTTCCCAAAGTCCCATGGCACACTTGCAGATCATCCATGGAACACCAGTATGCCATGGCACAGTGGCTGAAAATCACTGATAGATGGTTTGTGCTCCAGCTCAGATTAAATCAGATCTCATTTGTAAGAAAATGTTCACCTGTAGGATTCTGTTCTCCTACCCCTTCACATCTTTGAATCATGTTTAGTATGGAAGATTACTATCCACCAGCAGTGGGTTCATTCAGGTTTGTTGACTTTTGTATGAATCCTCCATAATCCATATTATCCTTTTGGAACAGTCTCATGCTGGCTCCTTAAGGAGAAGGAATGTACCCAGTAACTGGAGCCTACTTTTGGATTCAAATGCAACATTGCAGCACTAAATCCACCCATACAGGAATGATCTAAAGAACAGCAATAAGAAATTGTAATGGGAAAAATAAAAGTTGAACATTAAATGAAACTGCCCATTTAACACAACTACAGTGGTACCTCACTTAACAAGCGTTTCACATAACAAACAAAAATTTCCAAGAAATCTTGCTTCACATAACAAGTTCCGCTTCAGTTAACAAGCAAGTGTGCTATGGGCACGCATGCTATGCAGCCCCTGACGCTCTGCATGGAGGCTCTTTAAAAGGGCTGCTGGCCAGTGCTGCTGCTTCTAACTGCCCCCAACTTAGGGCAGTTGCCTGGAGGTGCCAGAGGCAGCTGCCCCTAACTGCCCCCATCGACCACCTTGAACCTCCAGCAGCAGCCCAGGTAAGCCTCCCAGGAAAGTGTCTTTGATTGCAGTCTCCTAACTATGTCTACCCAGAAGTAAGCCCCATTGTGTTAAATGGGGCTTACTTCCAGGAAAGTGTCTTTAGGATTGCAGCCTAAGTAGACTGCATAGGATCATGCACATTGAATGCATGTTTTGAATTCAATTCCAGTGTTTTGTCATCATTTTTACATCCAGTTAATATTTTTATATGAATATTTTGGGGGTTGTGGAACCAATCGTCTGAGTTTCCATTATATCCTATGGAAAAATCTGCTTCACTTAAAGAGCATTTCACTTAAAGAGCATGCCTCCGGAACGAATTAAGCTCTTTATGTGAGGCACCACTGTATATTATTCTGAAGCCAAATTTACTAGTTAACAAGTTGTTGAAGGTCATGATCTTTGTTTATGACAGGGTGAGTGTATTCACACATATACCTTTTCCTAACTCCTACTAATCACAAATCCATCTTTCAACACATAATTGTGCACACCTACTCAGAACCACTACTCATAACCAAGTGGATTAATAATGTTCCGTTGTGTAGATTTAGCCTAATCTAACATACAGAGCAATCCTAAGCGTTTCTACTCAGAAGTAAGTTCCGTTGTGTTCAATACTTATGCCCATGAAAGATTGTTTAGGATTGCAGCCATAATATTGAAAAGGAACATGTCCTTGCAGCTTTGGGTTGCTGTTGGACCCAGTTCTGGGCAGGTGACATCTGTCACCAGGAGGAGTGCCTTACCAGATTCCTGCTGTGCCAGTTGCACCCTCTCCTGGTTAACTCATGGGGGTGATGGTCACCCATGCATGACATCGAGTTTGGAATACTATAATGTGCTGTTCAAGAACTTCAGTTAGTACAGACTGTGACTGCCAGCAGGCTGATTTGCGCAAGAGGTTGTGCCTGTGGCACACACCTCTTGGCTGCTTCCTATACGTCTCTGGGTATAATTCCAAGTGCTAGTCTTGTCCTACAAGGCCCATAGAATGGAACTTGGAGACCTGAAGGAACGTCTCTTCCCATATTTTTCTACTTTTCCAATGAGGCCGTCTTTCGAGGTCCTATTATAAATACCACTTCCCCGGAAGTACAGTTGGTGACAATTTGTAACAGGGCCTTCTCTGTTGTGGTGCCAGAACTAAGAAACTCTTTTCCAATCCAAACCAGGACATTCCCCATTTTTCTGCTTCCCCACTCAAAACTATTTGCTGTGTCTGGTTGCTATTTAAAATCTGTTTTAAAATGGTTATAGACTTCAGGGTTTTTTTTCCTAGGGATACTCACCAGTACCAGCACCTTTTCCCACCTGCTCCCCCAGAGCTAATTAATAATTGGGGGATGACCTAATAATAAAAATATTATTATTATTATTATTATTAATAATATTATTATTAATATTATTATATTAATTATTATATTAATAATTATTATATTAATAATATTATTAATAATAATAATAATAATAATAATAATAATAATAATAATAATAATAATAATAATAATATGGAGATGACCTAGCTATGCCACTGTGATGAGTACTAGCACTTCCCCCTACCCCCTTCAAAAAAGCACTGGTTATAGTAATTAACTGTTGCTCTGCTTTTATTGAAAATTTATTTTACATTTCATTGTTTGTAAATGGGATGCATTTACAAATCCTATGCATACCTGGAATCTTATCCACACTAATCTGGGAGTAAGCTTCATAGTGGTAAGACACTGTGCCTGTTAACCAGCAGGCCAGGGTTCGAGACCTGGGTCGGCCCCACAAGACAGGGTGAGCTCCTGACCTTAGCCCAGCTCTGCGACACCCTTGGATCCAATCGTATTGGCTCTGCCTTTCCATTGGACTAATACAGTGGTGTGGAGAGGGGGGATTTGCTGTTTGGGTAACAGCCTATCCTTCATAACAATCCAACCCAGGCTTTCTTGCTTTGCATGCAGCGTATGCAGCACCGAGTACAATACCATAGTCTTCCAAGATTGACGGAGGCCTGCTAAGTAAGGCTCACCTCTGAGTAAAAATACACAGGTGAACTCGGGATATTTGCTATATGCCTACATGGGAGGAAGCCCAATAGAACACAATGATGCTTACTTCTGAGCAGACAGGCATAGGATTGGGGTCTCAGGGCTGCAATCCTATTCCCACTTTCCAAGGAGTAAGCCTATAGAATCTGATGGGACGTATTTCTAAGTAGATAGGCATAGGATGGGGTTCTCAAGGCTTCAAACTTCCCTGGGAGTATGCCTTATGAAACTCTATGGAGCTTACTTCTGAGTAGAGAGGCACAGGATGGGGTTCTCAGTACTGCACATTTTCCTAGGAGTAACCCCTATTGAACCTAATGAATTTACTTCAGAGTAGACAAACCTAGGAGGGGCTTCTCAGGGCAGCACAATTTTCTGGGAGTAAGCCCTATAGAACTCTATGAGGTTCACTTCAGAGTAGACATGCATAGGAGGGGTTCTCATGGCTGCACACTTTCCTGGGAGTAAGCCCTATTGAACCCAATGGGCTTACTTCAGAGTAGACATGCATAGGAGGGGGTTCTCAGAGCTGCACACTTTCCTAGGAGTAAGCCCTATGAAACTCCATGGAGTTTACGTCTGAGTAGACAGGCATAGGATGGGCTTAGGGCTGCAAACTTTCCTGGGAGTAAGTCCTATAGAACCCTATGGGGTTTACTTCAGAGTAGACATGCATAGGATGGGCTTCTCATGGCTGCACACCTTCTTGGGAGTAGGCCCTACAGCACCGTTTGGGGCTTACGTGAGAGTAGACAGGCGAATACTACTCGTGCCTACTCAGAAGTAAGCCCCGTGTTGTTCAAGGAGACTGAGCTGGGACTGCAGTGCCTGGAGAGGCTTCCCCGGCCTCTCCCTTCTCCGCCCCCCGCCTGTGGCTGGCTCCGGAGCCCGCCTGCCTCTTCCAGGCCCGGCCTGCTGGGGGAGGAAGGAGAGCCTGGCTCGGAGCCCGGGCAGTGAGGGAGAGGGAGAGGGCGGCCTGCAGCCTGACAGCCGCCGAAGCAGGGAGGAGAGGCGGGGAGGGCGACTGGCTTCCCGGTCCCTCGGCATGGCCTTCATGGAGAAGCCTCCGGCGGGGAAGGTGCTGCTGGACGACACGGTGCCTCTGACCGCCGTCATCGAGGCCAGCCAGAGCCTCCACTCGCACACGGTGAGAGACGCCAGGGCGGGAAGGGTCCCTCAGGCCGCCCCCGCAGTCTTGGGAGGGGAGCCAGTCTGGAGGTCTACACGCCTGTGCATGTCTACTCAGAAGTAAGTCCCATTAAAGTCAGTGGGGCTTACTCCCAGGAAAGTGTGGCTAGGTGGCAGCCTCAGAGCCCCAGCCTAGGTATGTCTCCTCAGAAGTAAGTCCCATTGGGCTCCACAGAGCTTACTCCCAGGTTACACATACCATTGAACACAATGGGACTTACTTTGGAGTAGGCATGGGGGGCTCTGGGGCTGCAATCCTCTCCATGCTTTCCTGGGAGTAAGCATCATTGAATCTAATGGACTTACTCCTGAGTAGACATCCATAGGCTTGGCTCTGAAGCTGCAATGCTATCCACATTTTCCTGGGACTAAGCCCCATTGACTATAATGGGACTTACTCCTGTGTAGACATGCATAGGCTTGGCTCTGAAGCTGCAATGCTATCCACATTTTCCTAGGACTAAGCCCCATTGACTATAATGGGACTTCTGTGGAATGCTTAGGATTGGGCTTTAAGGCTGCAATCCCATCTTCTCTTTCTAGGAATAAATCCCATTGGCTATAATGTCATTTCTGAGTAGACATGTATAGGATGGGGCTCCAAGCCCCTTGTGGGGAACCAGGGCTACCTTGGTACAAAGGAGCCCCCACCCCATGTGGGCTGAAACTGTGTGGCCAGTGTTAGGGTTAAACCCTTAGGACTAGTTGGGTGCCATTGTGGCTGTTTTGTTGGGAGACCCACTCAGGTTAGGGTCTCACACAGCTACCCTTTTGTGGGTGGATATGAGGTTTCTTTTCCTGGGTCTCCCTGGCCCAAGCCCAATTGCCCAGTCATGACCTCACCATACCAGCCGTAGAGCACAATCCTAACCATGTCTACTCAGAAGTAATTCCCATTGTGTTCAATGGGTCATACTCCCAGGAAAGTGTCTTTAGGATTGCAGCCTTAGTGTTTAACCATGGCTCTGGGCACACACATCTCAGGCTGTGGTTTTCACATGTTGTTGCCTCCTGACCTGGGAGCCAGGACTTCACCTTCAAATTCAAAGGGTGTTTGAAAATAGTTTCCTTTTTTCACAGGTTTTATTATCTGAGAGGCAGAAATCTGTATTTTGTGTTTTTATTCCAAATTCTCATTTTTATTAATTTTAAATGCTTTTAAAAGTGTAACAGGTAGGTGATATAGGCTGCAATCCTAAAGACATTTTCCTGCAAGTAAGACCCATTGAACTCAGTGGGGCTTACTATTGAGTAGACATGGTTAGGATTGTGCTCTTAATGTCAGCAGATGCACCCACAGTATTATTTCTAAGTGGAAAAGTAATTCTTTTATTTTCTGAGTATCATCTTAAAATACTAAAGTTCGGGATTTTTATTCAGGTATTTAAAACATGAAATGGTAGTGTTTTGTGTTTTTAAAAGCAACACACCACACCTCCTCTAGTCATCAGGGTCACAGGTCTATTTATTCTCTCTCAAGCTACCCTGTTTCACAGGGTTGTTGTTATGGTAAAATATTGGCTCTTCAAAAGGGATAAACATGTGGGGTATGAGGAAGTCAAATACAGTGGTATCTTGCATAACAAGTGCCTTGCTTAACAAGTGTTTCACATAACAAGCAAAAATTTCCAAGAAATCTTGCTTCACATAAAAGTTCTGCTTCACTTAACAAGCAAGAGCGCTATGGGCACGTGTGCTATGCAGCCCTGACGCTCCGCATGGAGGCTCTTTAAAAGGACTGCCGGCCAGCGCTGCTGCCTCTAACTGCCCCCAACTTGGGGGCAGTTGCCCCTAACTGCCTCCATGTACCCCCACCGACCACCTTGAACCTCCAGCAGCAGCCCAGGTAAGCCTCCCAGAAAAGTGTCTTTGATTGCAGTCTCCTAACTATGTCTACCCAGAAGTAAGCCCCATTGTATTAAATGGAGCTTACTCCCAGGAAAGTGTCTTTGATTGCAGCCTCTTAACCATGTCTACCCAGAAGTATGCCCCATTGTGTTAAATGGGGCTTGCTCCCAGCAAAGTGTCTTTAGGAGTGCAATCTAAGTAGACTTCATAGGATTATGCACATTGAATGCATGCTTTGAATTTAATTCCAGTGTTTTGTCATCATTTTTACATCTAGTTAATATTTTTATATGAATATTTTGCGGGTTCTGGAACCAATCATCTGAGTTTCCATTATTTCCTATGGGAAAATCTGCTTCACTTAAAGAGCATGCCTCCGGAATAAATTAAGCTCTTTATGTGAGGCACCACTTAGAAATGGTCCTAACCGCGTGCAGTAGTTATTTTTCCTTTCACCACCACTGAGTAAGTATAAGGAATATTGCAGCACCATTTCCAATTAGGGATTAGGTGGCAGAGTTTCTAGGAAAAGATGTTGCTTCCAAACAAATTGAGTGCTGACACTTTTTTCTTTTTGAGAGTTAAGCACAGAGGGTGCCATACCAAAGCATAGGATCTTGTGTGTAGGAAACACCCTGTTGATGATAAGGTGGTATGTGTGGTCATGGAGTATAATCTGTTTATGGGTTTCTGTGTAAACAATGGGTAAGCAGGCATTGAGGTTAGTTAGGTGGGGACTCAGCTGGAATGTGTGACTTTTAAAAGGGAAGCTCATTGGCATTTAATTGTGGGATGGGGTGTCTGGGGAGTGGATCTCTAACTCTGCAATCCAGAGTAACTATGGGAGCATGTAAGAGACATTATGTGCACCCGTAATTACTGCACTATTTAGTGAAAACCTATGGGAAATTCATATTGCAATCCAGAGTAAATTGCTCTTACGCTGGAGCAAGGACTCCCCGTAGTTACTCAGGATTGCACCATATGTTAGGGATAACTACTGTATTTACTTGAATATAATGTGCCATTGAATATAATGCGCACCCTATACTTATAATCAAAATACTATATTTACTCAATTCTAATTAACATCAAATCTAATGTGACCCTGATTTTGGAGACTGTATTCAGCTGAAAAAGTTGAGCGTTATATTTGAGTAAACACAGTATTTTGCTGGTCAGACCACAATTTTACCTAGTCAGGTTTCCACCAGTGACCTGCCATATCTTCTAGGAAATTTACAAGCAGGGCATAAAAAAGCTTTTCTGGGTTGTTAAAGGTACATTGTCTTACAAGCTACTGGGTATTTAAAGGGTAACAACAAACAGAAACCCAATTCAGCTTTATGTTCAGACCCAATATGGAAGCCACAGCCAAGATACTGACATGCCTTTTCCTGAAAGCCAAACTGATCAGAAATCAGAAATTGCACCAAGCTATGTTTCTGCAATATATACACTTGTAGCTTGATGGTGAATTTTATGTTAATAAGTAATGGAAATGCATGTTTATCTTGGCATTACATTTTTTAATTCCTTGGTCAGTAGTAAAGTTATACAATTAAATAAATACGTAGCAGAGCTGACAGTATTTGCAATTCTTCTCTGTGCTTGTTTATATGCAAAACTTAACACCTCATATAGTACCAGTGAGGTTTTTTTGGCCATTAAAATTTTTTTAAAGCTCCCAAATTTGTCTAGGCCTTAAATTTTTGTGTTGGTTTTTAGATCCAAGGCAAATTTTTTGAGGCTAAAGGTCAATAATCCTGGAGGTTTAGGTCCTGCCTTTAGAACTGAATGCAGACTCCTGATTTAGGAGTCATCTTCTTGACTTGTGCTTGTACTGTACTGTGCTTCTATATTGTAGTTTAATTGTTGTAAGCTAAATACTGCACTTTCAGTAATTTTCAGAAGTGAACATTCTGCAGGTGTGCTGTAGAAATTTGGGGGAAATAGTAGGGCTAATGGGGGTGTGAGCTCTCCATAAGTAGCATTCTGTGCCTTGTTAATGGTCCAAAAACTGATGGTGTGCCATAACAATCTTAGCACCTTGTTAGTGTGCCATGAGATGGAAAAGACTGAAAGCAGAACCATACTGGTTACAATGTCCCTGGATCTGTGAATATTTAATGGTATATAGATGTAACCTTTTGCATATATAGAGATTATATTTGCCTTTATGCAAGTAACTGTTTACTACCACTTGGTCTTGAATTGAAGCAAACCAGCAACTCTAATCTCCACTTCCTTCCCTAACCTTCTTTGCATACATTTTTTTAAAGGTAGCCTAGCTTGGCTGTCTACGGTATTTATGAGGCTCATACTCCAGGCTTGTAAATCTATTGTATTTACCTTTAGTGAATAGTATTAGCCTCCTAAAAGTATGCAAGAAAACCTTTTCATGAATTGGAAAAGAGTATGGCTCTTTCCTTTCATTGGCATTTCTTTTATGGATTTATTTAGTTGGTACACTACAGAAATTTACTATCCTACTCAATGATAAGAAACACTTTCAGACTATGGGTGTGATCCTAACATAGGCAGGCACAACTCATTGGTCTTCCCATTCCTGTGGTGATGTAGAGAGACAAGTGCATGTCTGTGCACTGGCTTAACCCTCTCTCAGGGCTTTCAACCCTCTCTCAGTGTCTTACAGCATTTTTGTGACACCTCTAGGCCAGCATGGGACTTGTGTCAGCAGTTATGCCAGCCCAACTTGGGGTTAGGATTGCAGCCTTTATGGCGCTGTAGGGATGGTTATTCTCTCACTGCCAGTTATGAGAGGAGTACCGCTTGAAAAAGTGCCTCTTTACCCAGTTAGCAAGGGTGACTCTATTATGATACAAAGAAATGAGAGCTGACTCAGATCAACTCATCTTATTGGTTCCATACAATGTCATAATAACATCTCATCGGCTCTCAGAACAATAAGTCTGTTTTTAGTTATATTTTGATTTTTAAAAATTCAGTGTTTGTTCCATTTCCTCTGACCCTGTCTTGGTTTGCATCAGAGGTGACTACTACAGATAGACCTGGTTAGCATTCTACTTGCTTGACAAAAAAGCAAGTTTCCTATCCACATTTTGTGTGGGACTTTGATGGATGTGTGTGTGAGATAAGCAATCAATGTTCCTTGATTTTTCTTTAACTGTATCCACATATTCAATTTTGGCAACTGCCTGGTAAAGAAATTTCCAATAGGGATTTATTCATTTAGTCAGAAGTGCACAATGAGACAAGGTTGCTGCTGTTCAGTGACTTCAAAGCTGTATTTGCCAATCATCAAGCTTTAACACTTATTAAATGATAATGTCAAAACAATTGCACAAGGAAGCAGGGTGTCATAGAAAATACAGCTTTGCTGTACATTGACCTGCCACTCTTGTTTATGTGACCTCCCTGCATTCTAAAGAGCGAAAATAGGTGCATGCAAGACTACAGCACATGGCAGATGCTGCTTTTGATGGATGTATTTCCTTAAATTTAAATTAGGATCTATTTAGCGGGAACAAAGTGACAGAGCTCTTGAAGTTTTAAGTGGCTCTATTTGAATTTTAGAAATGATGTTTTAATTTTGAAGTTACTAGTGCTCATAGTTGCACAGAATCCTGAGAAGGTGCCAGTGTCTCCTAAATATGGGCTCCTTGGGCTCCTAAACAGCCCAAGCCTATGCTTCCCGGCACCCAGACTTCAGCGGCACCAGAAAGGCGAACTCTGCATCCAATGGGGAAGGGAAGTTACATTCCCTTACCTGTAACATCCAGGCAGTTCCAATGGGTCTCCTCGGAACTGTGCAGAATTGAGGAGGCCCGTGTTGAGTTTCCCAGGTTAGGAGGGGCTGCCATAATCTCTGCCCCTCCCCACTCCATAGAAAAGGGCCTGCTATGTTATTTTATGTCTGATGCATTGTAAATGGAAACCAGTTAGAATACCATCTCAATTATGGCCTTGCTTTTTGGAATACTGGGATAAACTTCCTAGAGCTGAGCACTGCTTAACTTTGCTGTGTTATGATGTTGGGACGGTAATCTTTAATTCTCTCTCTTTCTATGTGAGTTCTAGACATGTATTTACCGCACCCCCAGTTCTAGACATATATGGACCCTTGCGCAATCCTATCCAGAATCCAGCATTACAATGAAGGAAGCATTTATACTTCCTTTTGTCTATAGCTGGCAAATATTCATTTGAGGCTGCAGAAAATCTGAAAAGTTTGTAGTTTCAATTGAGGCAGATTCTGGATTTGGATTACTGAAACTTTCTGAAACTGCACTCATACTCAATAATGTAATATTTATCCCACAGGTTTACTGTGAGTAATTAGGTAATTTGGCAAATGGGCTCTGCCCTAAAGCTGGTTTGTGGAGATAGTCTCAATCAAGCCTCAGGCTTGTTTTCCAGTAGCAAATCTGCTTGCCCTGCTCCTCATGCAGAGCTACTGTGTGACTTCTGCAGCTCTGAATGTGGTTGCATCACAAGGTCAGCTGTTTTGCAGGAGGACAATTGAATACATTGATTTTTCTCCTGACAGTCATGGGAGCAAAATACACTCTGAGTTTTAGAAAACTGAAGAGCAGGATGAGGTGGCCTGACTTTGGAATATGGGGATTTTGTGGAAGGGCATACCTCTATGAAGGAATGTGTGCATACCTCTATAGAGATATGTATGCTTTATTATCTTTCAAGGAACTCTCAAGGCAGTGAATGTGGGCCTCACAGGCAGATTTCAATCTGTGCTGACGTGTGCTTAATTTCAACAGGGTGGTTGAATGCTGTATCTTCAAGCCATGCCCTGAATGTGAAGGAGGAGCACCTACAGCTTGCAGTAGATTTGTAAACAGCAACTCACATCATTGCCTATGGCATGTCAGAAGCTCCTCCAAATAAGCAGTCAAGGACCTTTACAAAATATATTATGTGATTTTTAAATGCACTGTGAATTTTTAAAACTTACATGTACGCTTTTTTATTTATTTGTTTAGAATGTGTGGTTTATAAAATAGCGGACATGTTATTGCTGATAAGGCAATCTTGTAAATAATAGCCTACACCAGTGATTTTCTATCAGTGTGCAGTGGCACATTGGTATACCATGGATAGTCCTCAGATGTGCCAGGGGAATTTGGGAAGCATCATTAATTAAGAAGAAACTTGGGGGATTTGAACAGCCTGGTGTGCCTTGTCAATGGTAAAAACAACGGATGGTGTGTCTTGACAATTTCAGTGCCTTGTTAGCGTGCTGTGGGTTGAAAAAGGTTGAAAATCCCTGGCCTACACATACATTTTAAAAAGTTTTTTTTAAAAAAATTCATAGTATTAAAACACAGAATACATTTTGTAAAGGTCCTTGTTTGTTTAGTTATGACCCAGTTCAAGCTGATTTTATTTCCTCCAAAAATATTTATATGGTAGTCTGTTCTGTCCATGCATGTCTTTGTGATTTTTAAATTGTGAAGAGTACTCCAGAGATATTTGGTGAAAATCTGAAATTAAAAATAGTCAAAGTGGGGCATCTTTAAGAGTCTCGAGGTTAATTGGAAGCCATAACTCATAGAAATGATTTACAGATTAGGTCTTGGGAGAGCAGTTTTCCCTTTCTTGGTTATCATGGCTAGATAGGTTGCATGCTTTTGTGGTGAAAGTAGATTTTTAAGCCCAGAGAGAGAAGGAAGCAAAAGTGATGCACTGCATATAGCTTTGTTAGAACTGCAGAGATTAAAATACACATTTTGTGGCTTAGAATTGTGTTTAAAGCATGTAGTCAAATTTAGATTGCCTTGAAAGAAGGGTTAACTTGAAATGTCAATTTATCTATGGGGTCTCTGCTTTTTCTTTTTTTTTTATTCCATCTGGTAGGGCCTTGATTGCTGGCGTGGGAAGCAGCTGTGTCTGCCTCCTTAGGGGGTGGTGTGTGGCAAATGGCAATGGCGTGATCCTCATGATTGCATTGCAGACTGAGGTTTCTACTTACCTTAGCTAGTACTGGCCTCAGAGAGGTGTGAGATACCTTCACAGGCCTCTGGTAAATGGAAAATCACAATCAGTAAACACTTCCTGGTTTTGCAATTGAAAACGAGAAGTGGTTTCTGATAATGATTTTCAAATTAACTGGGGTTTGGGAAGCCTTGTGAGTCCAGTGTCGAGGCCAATCTTGGGGGAGCCCATCTGTGGGGCTCCCTGCAACCCCCCTGAACTTCAGCGCTAGATAAGGTAAGTGGAAACCCTGTCCCTGGCAGCAGTGCAATCCTGGGGATGGTGTTGCTCCCATTCCCATCTGCAACTACTTAAGTGGTTCCCAGTGGTTTGGGAACCACTGCTCTATTACAAATATAAAACTTTTCAGAAAAAGATAAAAATGCTGGACATAATGGAATATTTAACCATGTAAATAAATAATTTGCAATTAATGATATGGCGTTAACAGTGGTTTATATAAGCCATTCATCCACAAGGGATTCACAACAGATATATTTCCAAGTCATTTAAGGCTACTGTCCTATATACCCTTTTCCAAGAGTAAGTGCCATTAAAATGAGTACAACTTCTTCTGAGGGACCTGCACAGGCTTGCATTATAGGTTGTGGTGCCTTGTCTAACACTGAATAAAAAGAAAGTCTTTAATTTTCTAATGGTGCTTTTTTTTGTCTTGTATTTCTAGGAATACATCATTCGTGTTCAAAGAGGGATCTCCATGGAGAATAGTTGGCAGGTAACTTCTTAAACTCTAACCTAAACTTAAAGAGAGTTTAGAGTGTTCTTTGGAAATCAAAGTTATATAGAATTCTAGGCACCAGGACAACATAAGGTTCTTGGATAAAGTCCACCAAGGCTGTTGCTTTACAATTTCCATTTACTTCAATATATCATTTTGGTGTTCCTGTGAAAATTGTTTCTGAATGAAAGTTGCTGAACTTGGTGGGATTGCTCCAATTAACATTTTCTTTCCTACAGCCCTAATTTGCTCTTAACTCTGAGATAGTTGTTCAAACTACTCTATGTATAAGGTAATTTACAACAAAATCAAAGTGCTTTGTTGTACTTGGTGATGTTGTCTAAATACTAGAGTTGGGAAGCATAAGAAATGTATTGAATCTCAGTGGATTTATTGGTATTAAACTTTCTGTATATAAGGCTGCAATCCTAACCATGTCTACTCAAAAGTAAGCCTCATTGTGTTCAATGGGTGTTACTCCCAGGAAAGTGTCTTTAGGATTGCAGCCTATGTGGGTGTACATTACAGTCTTTTCTGTAATCAGTTAGCAAACAAGATCCTAAACAAGAATAGACCCCAGCTTCCTGGTTTCTTGAGAACCAAACAGGATGTGCCTGATTCAAAGGGGAAAAAAGTCTTATGCATTGACCTGAATCAAAACTTGATGGCAACTGCTTCTGGAGGATGAGGCAACGTGTCCTAAATACTGCTACACCTCAAAATTACTCTTTCTGCACTGCTCCAGGGTCATGTACATGCTCAGCTTATTCGGTCCAGACCAGAGTATGAGTCTGTGTAGAGCAAGAGCACAAAAGCCTTAGTTCACTTGCATCTGTTCCCAGGGTCCTTTTCTTATGTCTTCCTGATGTAAGGAAGTACTGGGAAACCCTGGACAACTGTCAGATCCTTCTTTGTGCCTGTTTTGATAGCACTAAGAAGCATAGTACTGAGTCCTAGTCCCACTTTTCCTATTTGGTGCAGCCTGGAAGCCTGTGTCCCTTGACTGGTATTGATTGACCTTTTCTCCTTCCGCTGCTGTTTTCTCTAGAGACCTTACTTCTCTTGTTTCCCACTGCAACTTTACACTGGCCTCTATGATGGTTTTTTTCCTAATTTTTGTATAAGCTTCTTTGCATTTACTCCTGGTTGTGCATATAAGCACCCCTATACTGATTGAGTTGTGGTTTCCTGGTTTTGTCCTCCAGTTTTAGGAGCGCATGTCTGTTTGGAAGAAAACATGTCTGAGCACATGCATTTCACATGTTTGTGGTCAAGAATGCCTGATATACATGCACATAACATGTTTTCCATGTAATGTATGAAGCCTCTCTAAAGAGAAATACAATGATGATGAGGTTTCTGGAACTCGTAAGTTGGAGTATGAGTAAAATTGATGTGAAGTTTTTGCTGGCATGGGATAAATATTGCACAGAATTGTAATGATGGCTCCATCATCCCAGTTCTCAAGAGAGATCTCTCATTTGGTCTGATGCTAACTCATCCCTATTTCTCCCATTATGCCATATGAAAGATTTGCATATGTAGTTATTCATATGTGCAGCTGTCATCAGGATCTTCCTGTAGCATTTTTGTCAATAGGATAATTTTAAGAATATGCTAATGCAACAAGACCAGCTTGGGTTTTAAAATTGATTGATTACACATAATTACAGTGGACTGTATTGTACCAACACTAAGTCTGTGTCTCTTGCAGATTATAAGAAGATACAGTGACTTTGATTTGCTGAATAATAGTTTGCAGGTAAGAATTTTTGTTACCAAACTGAACTCTGAAGACTTCTGTATTTTAAGTCAGCAGCAGTGAAAGTTTGAATGTTCATTTTTTCATAGGATGTTAAAATAAAACCTATTTTGAGAAAAGAACTGTTTGCAAATTTTGGGAAACAGACTGAAATGTTAATGTGAGATATTTTATTTTGGTTCTGTCCTTTTTTATTACCAAAAAGCAAGTCATATGTATTGACAATTTTAGTTTGAATACTGAAATGCTGTATTAAGTTTAGATAAATACTTCCAGTTGCTGTTTTTCTCATGCTGTTGATCAGGTGATATTTCTTCCCTCTCACTGGGTAGTTTTTCTTGGTTTCTTTAAACCCTGAAGTTACTGTGTATTTGTATACCTCCAGGACATTCACTTTTTTTAAAGCATGTTTTGAGACAGAAGAAGGAAAGTAACTACTGCTTATTGCAGAGGTTCATAAACTGGAGCACTGTGATGCCCCAGCCTGAGAAGCACCTGTTGGAGATGCTTAGGAGGATTTCCTGCAATAGGCAGGGGGCTGGATTAAATGACCTACTGGGTCCCTTCCAACTCTTTGATTCTAAGCCTTGCCTCTGGCATCTTAAGGAGAAGGGGGAAGGACACAGTCCCCAGGATCACGCTGCTGCCAGGAAATAGGTTTTTTTCTTACCTGCTATGATCAGTCTTGGGGGGAGGGACATTTTTAAAACACTGAAAGCAGCCTTTCGGTAGTTTTTGATATTTGGAAGTGTGGGATACCCTGTGGATGGTCTTCAGGACTCTAGTGTTAGCTACAAGTAAGTAAAAAGAAAAAAAGCCCTCATCTCAGGTAGCAATCGTACCACTGCCTTAGTCCCTCTTCCCACATCATTATCTCAGTTCTCAAATTCCTGAGAAGTTTGAGAGCCTAGGGCTTAGTGGTTTGTAGTCAGATGAGAAGTTAGCCATTGCAGAGTTCCATCAGTGTAGTTTTTCAGTTGCACCTTTTTGCTGCTCAAGATCTGTCCAGGGCCAATGGTGCAAGAATTATTTAATGTAGTATTCATCACTTGTACAGGTGTGTTTGTGAAAATTCACTATACTATCCTTTGTGCACGTGCTAGACTAAAGTCACACATACCCTACCATCCAGAGTAACTACGGGAGCACGTAAGAGACATTACGTGCACCCATAGTTACTGCACCACCTAGTGAAAACCTATGGGAAATTCATATTGCAATCCAGAGTAAATTGTTCTTACACCGGAGCAAGGACTCCCCGTAGTTACTCTGGATTGCACCCAAAGAATGTTAAGGGTATACATTTGTGTTAGAATATTTAAAGGATTGTAACGTTTTAAAAAACTGATTTTTGTGTGTGTGAATAGATTTTTTTTTTCTTAAGTGATTTAAATCTGCATACGGTGCTGTTCCCTAGAGAACTTCCTGAATAGCTTCTGCAGTCATGGATCATTTATGGTCTTTTGCAATGGCTGTGCTGAATTGCATGTTTAGCCTAATTTTTAGGGCCGTTAACTCTTAACGACATACAGTGAGGCGGGTCTTGTTAGTCACAGTGGTTGTACACTGTCAGTCAAAAAAATCACTTAAATTGAACATAACATAAGAAAAGCCTCCACTGGATCAAGCCAAAAGTCCATCTAGTCCAGCTTCCTGTATCTGTATACCACCAGATGTCCACCAGATGCCTCAGGGAGCACAGAAGACCTGTATCCAGGTGCCCTCCTCCTGCCAAATGCATCTGGCATTTTGAAGTTGCCCACCTCTATATCTACTTATGCACACACACACACGCACACACTCATATTTGATGTCTTGGTCCACCTTGTGTGGTATTGAACTAAATATATATATATATGGTTTTGGGCAACGGTATATTTGGCTCTCTGATCTATTGTCAATGCTTCCTGTATGATCATTAGTGGATGACATTTTACCAATTTATCTCTTGCTGGCGTAAATGCTTCAATCTGTTTCTTTTGGTTTGGATTCACCTGAATAAATGGTGTCATTCTTGAAAGAGTTAAGAACATTTCAGGAAGTGGGTAATAATTTGGGATAATTACATTTAGGAAGTGGAAGGAAAATGTGCATATTGGGTGAGATTCTAATGCAAGTATCATTTTTGCAGAAGGATGTTAAGATTTGCAGTTCTAAGCATTCTTACTAGTCCCATTAGGACTTATCCCTTCATAAACATGCTTAAGGTTGTGCTGAACATAACACTTTAGGAAACGTGGATTAGATGAACAAGGACTAGAAAAACATCCCCTCTCCTGTCCTGCAGACATATACTGATAACTACTATACTAAAAATGCTGTGAAATTTCCTTCCTGTTTCCTCTGTTTGGAACTGATGATTATTTGTTCTCCTTTTGGGGGGAATTTCAGAAGAATTAAGTGATGTCAATTATGTATAATTCTCCTTCTTCCAAGAACTCAGAAACTTGTCTGCAGATCTTCACTTTAATGTCAATTATACTAAAGTACGCACATAATGATTTCATCTCATCATCAATAATGAAATTGTAATATCTCATAGTAATGAGGTTATGCTGCTGTGTTCTGTACACTTTAGATGGCATAGCTAGTAGCCAAACACTCCATTTTAAGCACTTCCTGTTGGTGTTGCAAGTCTGAGAATCTTTGACTCTTTTCCCTGTAATGTGTGAAGAACATGAGTCACACTTTTTCGGAATCCAGGAAACTGTTATTTTCATGATTATGTGAGCAAAATCATGAAGAATCAGAAGTTCTATGAAACTTTAAAAAATTATTTATTATAAATAAAGAGTAAAAACATAGATGGAAGGATCTTGGAAGCATTTCGTAAGAGAAAAATCAGTATATAGTAGCACTGTGTTTTAAGAGTGACTAGGATTAAGAATGTTTTGGATTAAGAGCAAAATTTTCTTAGAAATTTTGACTTGGTTTAAAAATATTGTCTTGGAAGATGAGCACTTCTGAGGAAGTTTGGCCAGGGATTTCAGAGAGGGTGCAGGAGGGTAACTTGAGCTGGCATGTGGCCCTGGGCAAGGTTTGGAACAGACTTCCATGCCCAGGGAAACATGGGGTGGGGAGCAACCTGAGCCAGGTGTGTGTGGGATCTGCTGGCTGTGTGGAAGGTATGCACATTTGGTGTGTTTGTGGGATCTGTGTGTGGCAGTGTGGAAGGTGTGCCTTTTCAGTGTTCCTGTCCCGCTCCCCATCAGCAGCATGGGAATGTTAAAGTTGCACAAAAAGACAAAGATTCCATTGAGCCAAGGGATAGCAGTGACTCCGTTAAAGATAGTGAAAATCATCCTACAAAATAACCTTCCTCTCTCTTGTCTCCCTCATGCCAGCCATGAAGGTTTTCAAAGATACAGTATTGTACTGTACAGTATTTTCTTTATTACAGTGTTTTGTATTACAATTTTACAGTTTTTTATTTTTATATGCAGTAAATATTTTTATATAAATATTTTTGGACTGTGGAACCAATCATCTGATTTTCCATTAATTCCTGTGGGAAAATCTGCTTTGGATAACTTGCATTGGATTACAAAGATGCTTCTGGAACACTTATAAACCAAGGCACCTCTGTACTTAGAAAATTTAAGATTCAAAATTTAAGAATCCAAATACTCTGTTGCTGTTATCTCTATATTACATTTTCTTAATTCACATGGGCCTAAATGCTCTTATTCCAAAATAGAATAAACATATTCTGAAAAATGATTTTCATTAGCCTGGATCTAATATGCTACTTTATTGCCACATTCTATATTGTATAAAACTAATTTATTAAGTGTGGATAATTGTTCTTTCCTACCTACTTTGAAGGCTCCCTGAAAACATTGTCGCAAATTCACCAGCTGTCGACCTATGATGCATTTCTGCAGAAGTATCCTACCAATAGTTTGTGTCTCTCCCCTTCTCTTTATGCTGTCCTTAAGGAGGGGCTGTGGGTGGTGCAAGTGGTTAAGACACTGTGCCTGTTAACCAGCAGGCCAGGGTTCGAGATCCGGGTTGGCCCCACAAGACAGGGTGAGCTCCTGTCCTTAGCCCAGCTCTGCAATGCAGCTGGATCCAATCGTATTGGCTCTACCTTTCCATTGGACTAATTCAGTGGTGTGGAGAGGGGGGGTTTGCTGCTTGGGTAACAGCCTATCCTCCATAATAATCCAACCCAGGCTTTCATGCTTCGCATGCAGCGTATGCAGTGCCGAACATGATACCATAGTCTCTCAAGACTGACGGAGGCCTGCTTGTAAGGAGGGGAGTGCAAATTCATTTTTTCTCCCTCCAACTTAAAAATAGTTACTTGCAGTTTTATAGGTACTTTCTGATGATTAATCAGAAAACAGTTTTATAGGTCTACAAAAACAGTTTTATAGGTCTGTTCTGATGATTAATCTTGTTCCAGCATGGTTTGGTAGTGGAAGTATTGTAATTGAAACCCTTCAAAACCAAACTAAATCCAATAAATATTCTGGGAGTGGAACTTGCCACTTCTTATCCAAAAACCAATTAAGGAGGCCATCCAATTTAATTTGGAGCACTTGCACAGAAACAGAGTGGCAATATTGAATGTGGCAATGTTGAACATTGGTGGTGTTTTAAGAATAGGAATGTAAAAAGCAGCCAACAATATCCTGAGAACACTTTTGACCTTGATTATATAGCTATGCTAAGTTTTGGGTTCTTACACAAGAAAGTGTGTTTTACGTTTTCTCAGTGTGAATACCACAAGTGTTCTGTTTCATTTCCCTGTACCAGAAGTTTCATAATCTTGATCATGAAAGCTGAGCATGCAGCTTTTCTAGCAGTTTTGATTATTCACATGGAAGTGCATGGGTAGATGGTGGGATTGTTGAACTGTTGGTGACAGTTCACATAGATATAAATACTACCGTTAGCATAGATATATATACTCTTGGCTTTCTTGAGTGGTTTCCATTATATAACCCAGTTTCTTCTCACCTGCCTCCTTTCCTATGATGGTCTCGGGATGCAGAGGAAGAAATTATCAAGCCCAAGAATATCCTCCCTACCTGCACACTGGCTGAAATAATAATAGTATTTAATATTAATAATAATATTGAGTCCTGTCCATGCTGGATTTAGTGGAACCACTTCGTAACCACACACTGCTGAAAGGTTTATTTAAAAGTAATAAACACAAGCACTTAAGATCTCTGGAGTACTGTTAGGAATTATACAGAAACAGACAAAAAAAAATAACAAAAGCTAAACTGCTAGCCTACAAGGCTTATCCACTTTTACCTGGAAGAAAACCCTGTTGACTATAATGAGGCTTACTTTTGAATAGTCCTGCATAGGATTGGGCTCAGATTCTCATCCACAACCAAGATTTTTGAATATATTCAGGGTGCCAAAACAATTTTCCTCTAGTATAGTTTTGCCATTGCGAAGAAGGGCAAGTTGGTCCTTCCAGACATATCTTTATATATGGAAGGCACCTTTGTGAAGATTATGACCAATTGGAGTGATAAGTTCCCTGTCCCAGAGTAATGGGAGGGATGTTACCCTCCCATTGGGTAAAATGCAGTTGATGCTACTTTCTCATTAGGACATCCAACAGTTTGGCCTGGAAGGCCTTGGGAATCTGGACAAACACAAGTCTTTCTCCTGAGAACAATTCTGATGAGTAGCCATTTCCATGCTGCAGGCTTCCCCCTCTCCCAATGAATTTCCCAAGGGTTTCATAATTAAATCTCTAGACTTCGAATCACAAGTTTAGCATTATTGTCCCGTCTGTATGTTTATAGGTTTGGATCTATTTTTAATATTTTCATTTCTATTGCATGCCTAAATAACAACTATAATAGGATATATACAGACACTACACAATACTACACTACACAAAATGTCAGACAACACTACACAAAATGTCTCTTTTATTTCGGCTTCGTCTGGCAAAGCTACCAGCTTGCTTTTTGGGCTTATGCAATTAAAGAACTTGTTTGTGGTGTAAACAGGTTGTAAAAAGTGTAGTTAGAGAATATTAGAAACCTTGAATTGAACGTTCTTGCATTGTGTACCTGAATTGCTTGTTTATGGATTCTTTTTGATTTATAATTAAATGTAAGAAACATATCAATCCCTGTTGGCCTGAAATTTTAGAAGTTGTGGTATATATATTGTGTTCATTATTTTACATTGGATCTCTTCTGTTTGTTTTAAAGATTTCTGCTCTTAGTCTACCTCTTCCTCCCAAAAAGTTGATTGGAAATATGGATCGTGAATTCATAGCCGAAAGACAAAAAGGACTACAAAACTATCTCAATGTAATTACTTACAATCACATGTTGTCCAACTGCGAATTGGTAAAAAAATTCTTGGATCCAAACAGCTACTCTGTAAATTACACTGGTAAGTAAGTCTGAAGCTATTTTGCACCTTCAAGGATTTGTTTGTTTTGTCTTCAAAACATACTGTTAAGAGGCCAGGGAGAATTCAGGAGGTTCAACCTGCTACCTGTCTGGATCTGTCCTACCATGATCTGGCATCCCCCCCATCATTCCATTAGAAGCAGGTGGCTTTAAATGGAAATCACTATGGAGAGGACAGAGCCCTGAAGAGACGTTGGAATTGTTTCCATAGTCTGTGGTCCAGCATCCTGTTATGCACCATGAATATGTTAAGAAGGGGAAAGATTATAGCTGAGTAATAGCTATGAAGCATAGTTTTAATAGCTATGTACCTATTACCTAGCTATGTAATTATTATATAATTGTAATTATATACATAGAATAGATCAGAGATCATAGAAAGGAGATCATAGAATCATAGAGTTGGAAGGGACCCCAGTGGATCATCTAGTCCAACCCCCAGCCTGTAGCAGGAAACCCTCATCTTGTGGGGACCCAGGTCTTAAACCCTGGCCTGCTGGTTAACAGGCACAGTGTCTTAACCACTTGTGCCTATGAATGTATTTTAAATATTATGCATGCTGGGTATTGACTACAGGTGTTTGGCAATGAATCAATCACAAGTGTAACATTAATCACTGCTTTGTTGGAGCAGATTAACCAACTGCATTAAAAAGCGTAGGGGAAGCCAAAGACAACATAAAGGCAAAAAGATCAACAGTTCAGAAAGGCAAGGGATATAGGACCATCAGGAGGGACATCAAGCAGCACTTGTAATAACCGATTGACAGACTATTCCATTAATTTTGAAATATTAAACGCTAATATTTACTGTCTTCTGAACGGGCAACTTAAGAAAGTTGGAGGTTGCTTTATCTGGAAGTTGCTTTTATGTGTTGCTTTTATTTGAAAGTTGTAAGCACAATGATTAGGAACGTTACTACCTGTTAGGAATGTGAGTCCCTGCAGGATTAGCAGGGCTAAGCAGAGTAGTTGTGCAGAGGATGAGAGGGCAGCAGCACAAAGTAAACACACAGCTGTTTATAGTTCAAGATAACTATATTGTTCAAAAGACAGGCAGAAGATAAGGCAAGTAACACAGTCCAAGGTCAAAGCAGTAGATCAGTCATATACATACATCCAGTTGCAGGGTTATTCCAATCTCAGTAATCCAGTTAAACAGTCCACAAGTCAGTCCACAGATACAGTCCAGTCTTTCAGAGTATCAAACAGTAATAATACTCCTCCTCAGTAACCCACACTTTGCAATAATCTCATACACACTTAAATATAGTGAAACACCAATCAGTTAGAGATATTGCAGTCATGTGACCAGTGACTCAGCACTTCCAATTCTGCTGAATCATGCTGTAAGAGCAGTTACAGATTGCATCAGCTAGATTGCATCAGCTTTCTGCAGTATTGCATCAGCCTTGAATCAACTTGCCTGACCAAACATGTTTCATTATTAGATTCAAACCCTAACACTACCATCATAATTTCAAAGGGTAGGTAGAGCAGTAGTATCCCTAATTAAAAAAACAATGCCCTTTGCAATTTAAAATTGGGTTCTGTTGCAAGGAGTGTCTCTTGTACAGTGCTCCAGATGTGTCGAACATCTGTGTGGAAATGCTCTCTCCATGATGTCAACAAATGAGATTGCCACTTTTACATTTAACCTGTAGCGATCTTCACACTGGTGATGCTTGATGCATCAGTTGCTCCCTGCTGTGGGTAATCACTCAATTTAGAGCATAGGTAACATATTTGGAGGGTGAGAGAATTCCAAGGCAAGTAATTTGGTGGGCACCACAGCAAAATAACAGTGCTCACAAATGGGCACAAGAATTTTCTGCAGTAGTGTTCATTGAGATACCATCTTGGTTTCTTCATCCAAGGGTTATTCAACAAACTGAAGGCATTCTCCTGATGAGAATTCTATTCTTAAGATCTTGTACTTAAGATGACCTGTCTTCCGTAGGTGGGTGTAAGCTCCAGATGTCCAGAGTATCTTACATTTCTCAGTTAATTAGCCAGGCATTCTTAGCATTCCCTTTTTATCTTACATGAAGCCTCAGCAGGAGACCCCGAGATGTTTTGCAGTCTAAATTAATGAGCTGAAAAGTTGTCAGATCTGTATTTGACACACTGATTTATGGAAATGCCTGCAGCTGCTTCTGCTGCTATGTCCTTGTTAAGCTGTTATGCTTAAAATATTTCTCAGTTCAAGGCCCCATATCCCACTGTGTGCCGTTTTCATCCTTGGAGATGAACACCTGATCGCAATAAGGCAATGCGACTCTGGAATGTGACTGCAAACTCTCTGCATTTTCCTGCCTGCTGTGATGTTGTTCAGTGTTAGTGTTGATTCACAGAATGTTTGTTTTATCAAACAAAATTGTATTTTTTAGCTTTAGCCATATTTTAAGCTTACCAAAAGTGAAATGATAAACAGAAAGTGTTCCAGACAAATGGCAGAGAACATTTTTTAAAGTTGGTTTACAAATTAACTGATTTTAAAGAGATTGTAACTCACCTGCCTGGCTAACTCTTGTTTCAGGAATTAAATCTGCTATCTGCTATCTCAGAAGCTATCTAAACTCTGTACTTTACAGGGGTGGGTGTGAGCTCCCGTAGAGGTTCCTCAATCATTAGTGTGGTCTGCTACCAGGAATCAGTAGGTGGCCACTCCAAAGCTATGCAGACAGTATGGCTGTTCCCAATTTCAGCATTTGGCTACTTGCCTTTTTCTAGTGACCTCTTTTCTTACATAATGTGTCCTGGAAGACATCTTAAAACATTGGTTTCCAAATTGTCCACTCTGGTGCTGCAACAAACTCACAGAGGCACTGTGGGCTGTTCCTTGTGACCTCTTCTTCCAGGTATTCCAGTCTCCAGCATCTTGGCTGGGCTGAGACCTTATGCGATCTTGGCGGTGTGGGGTGAAAGAAGGGCACTGTGTCCAGGGAAAATTTGGGAACAGCTACCTTAAGCACTGTGAGTGACCTTTCTAGACCTAGACTGATAATCCATTTTGTGTTATGTTTTTCTTTGGATTTAAAGAAATGTTTATGCTGTTGAATACTGTATTCTGTGTCTGTCTAGATAGGGAATTTTTAAAAATATCCCCTGCATGTAAAATGTATCCAGCATTTACTTACTTGTATGAAACTAACAACTTTCCAAAACCTTTCTCTGTAGAAATTGCCTTACAGCATGTTTCAATGTTCTTCCGGTCAGAGCCAAAGTGGGAAGTGGTAGAACCACTAAAGGATATAGGTGAGAATTTTTGCTTTTTTGGTAAAGCAATTGAGGTACAAATGGCAGAAGTCTTGTATTGGTCTGTTCAGTTCCATAATATGTCCTCTGATTGGCAACAAGTTTTCAGGGTTTCAGTTGGAGATCTTTCCCAGCATTCTAGCTGAGAACTTCATAATTGAGGAAATCAGGGACTCAACATAGGCCCTTTTCCAGTGGTGGGCTTCAGGGGGTTCTCACAGGTTCTATAGAACCCTTTGCTAATGAGCGCCTGATTCTGAGAACCGGTTACTCATGGGACATAGAACCTGTTGTTCATTTATTTGAATCCCACCACTGGCCCTTTCCCCTATAGTAGTGGTACCGTGGCTTACAAATTATGAGCACAATTCATTCCAGAAGCATGCTTTTAATTCAAAGCACTTATATATCGAAGCAAATTTTCCCATAAGAAATATTGGAAACTCAAACTTTGGGTTCCACAACCCTAAAATATTCAAATAAAAATGATTACAATACTGGTATAATACAAAATAATAAAGAAAATACAAAATATAAAGAAAAAATAAAACAAATTTAACTTGCACTTACTGCAATCGTAAGCATTTCTACTCAGAATTAAGTCCTGTTGTGTTCAATAGTACTTATTCCCAGGAAAGTGAAATTAGGATTGCAACTATCGTCTCTCAGGCTGCAATCTTCCCCCCTTACACAGGAGTGAGCCCCACTGATTATAATTGGGCTTATTTTAAGAGTAGACATGCAAGGCTAGGTGTCTCAGGCTCCTTCCCATTGCCCCCTCTACCCAGGAGTGAGCCCCCGCTAATTATAAGAGGGCTTACTTCAGAGTAGACATGCATAGGCTTGTCTAAGAGAGGTGCAGGTACTGGCAGAATGCCAAAGCTGGCCATATCCTGGCCACTATTCTTTTTTGCTTGTTTATCAAGACATCACTTCTATATCAAGTTAACATTTATTAGAAATGTTTGCTTTTCTTGCCTAATACTCTCAATCCAAGGCTTTTGCTGTACTTTTTCACATCCCCTTCAATCCTTGTTTCATATCTTAAATCAGCCTTTATAATACAGGCTTGAACTATTTAAAAGAACTATCCTGCCCCTGGGGATGAATTTGCATTGTTGTTTATACTGCATTTATACTGTCGAAAGAGGCAAATTTGGTTTTGCTCATTTGAAGAAACAAAGTAGTGAGGTAATGTCTGGACAAATATTTGGCATTTATTGATTAAGCCTCAGTGCACATTGGCTTATTGCTTCGAGAATTACCGATTAAGTTATCTGGACGTGGTATGTGTAGAAATAAGAACTCTTACATTATTTAACTGTACAATGCAAACTGCAGCTTTTGTTATTGTTCTTTCTAGGCTGGAGGATAAGGAAGAAATATTTTTTAATGAAGATTAAGAATCAACCGAAGGAGCGGCTAGCATTAAGTTGGGCAAGTTTCTTTTGAGAATACTGTCTCCTTTTTCCTGGATTAGCAAAATCTTCCTTGTGTTTTTCCTTTTATGTTCATCTATTTATCATAGTTATTTCTATTACTCTGTCATCTTATCTGAAGTGATGTTGCTGCCGGTATTGTAGAAGTAAGCACAATGGTAGTAGTAATTGTGATCTTGGACTGGATGTGAATATATAACTTGTACAGTACACAAAACAAGATTTTTGTGTTGCCCAAAACAGTTGCACATACACCACACTTCTCTGGTTACCTAAGGGTTTTTAAAGCAGTGTTGCAACCAGGCCTTTAAAAAGTTGATTCCATTTACCCACAAAATCCTTATAAGTTTTAATGCAAGGCTTCTCTGCCAGAGGCAGCAACAGAGATGACATGAATCACTTTTTTGTGCCATGGGGATCCACTGGAAACATGGTAATAGTTAGAATCATAGGATCATAGAATCCTAGAGTTGAAAGGGACCTGGTACGTCATCTAGTCCAACCCCCTGCCTGCAGCAGGAAATCCTCCTATATCATCCCCGACAGATGCTCGTCAAGCCTCTGCTTGAAGATCCCCAGTGAGGGAGAGTCCACCACCTCCCTTGGCAATCTGTTCCACTGCCGAACCGCCCTCACAGTCAGGAATTTTTTCCGGATTTCCAGCCGGAATCTCCTTTCTTGCAGTTTGTACCCATTGGTTCTAGTTCTGCTTTCAGAAGCAGCTATGAACAAATGAGCCCCTTCCGCCCTATGACAGCCCTTCAGGTATCTGAAGAGGGCAATCATGTCTCCCCTCAGCCTCCTCTTCTCCAGGCTGAACATCCCAAGTTCCCCCAACCTTTCCTTGTAAGACTTTCCTTTCATCCCACTGATCATTCTTGTCACTCTCCTCTGGGAACCTGGGAACTGTAGCTAGAGTTATGTCTACCCCATTTGAAAGAGTAAGTAAACTTAAATAGTTTGGTAGAAAAATCATCTTTACAGTGAGTTGCTTATATTTCAGAAATTACATCTCAAAAGTATTAGTTCGTATCTCTGGTAGTTTCTGTAGTTACTCCAGTATATTGTATAATCAACTTAGTCATTATTTGTACTTTCAGGCTGACCTTGGCCCTGACAAATACCTTTCTGATAAAGATCTTCAGTTTGCTGTGAAATTTATTTCTTCATGTTCTGTGAGTAGTTTCATGGATTTAGAAGCCAATAAAACATTAGACTTAATAAAAGTCAGTAGTGTGAATGTGACCCTTTTCTCTTCCTGTGCCTCATTTTCATTTCAAAGAGGGAACTCCAGATTCCCATTCATGTATTGGGCTCAGATTCTGTGGGTGTTTAGAGTATTGTGCTCAATGACTGCTCCATGTGCTCCCTTCCCATTAGGATTGGCTAATAATTAAAACTTTGAAGGGGGGGGGGTACTGACATGGAGCCACAATAGCTAGGAGCCACACTTGCCCCTTCAGAGGTTGTAAAAGGCCCTCTTGGAGGCCTCCAGGATGTGACTGGAAGTCACTCCAACAGATGATGAGCACATGAATAAGAAGGGCCCACTGAATACTTGGGATGATGTTTTGAGTCAGCCTAGAGTAAAATAAAGTGCACTATAATTCCTGTTCCTGTTATTTAGTGCTTGGAGAACTGAATAACTTCTTTGGCCTTGTAATTCTGAGATGTTTTACCATGCTTACTCCTTTAAAAATACAGTGTTTGAAGCACCATCCCTAAATCATGTGCTTTTAGTGTAAACATTTATGGCCTACAAAGATGAGAACCCCATAATTATGGGTGTGAATTCAGCGAGGGGCGTATGTGATGACAGGCATGTGATCACTGTAAAGGAAGGTCAAGTAACATGGGTTCAGGGTCAGCTCTGCAAAAAAGCAACTTGATCTACCTAGAATTAACTAATTTGTTCAGAGGTATATAGGTCTTTCCATTCAAACAAAATTAACAATCATGTTGGCTTCATCCTAAACACTGTGTGATATTCTACTCTTTACCTGCTTGAACATACAGTTTTTTTATGAGAATGAGGTTTGTTTGATCAGTGTAAGCTAGCGTATTTCAAACAAGTGCAACGTTTTTCAAATCCACTAATTAAAAAAGTGGAAGTCTCTGTTGAGAAATGTTAATCATTAAATGTGAGTGATCAGTTATGCACCAATTTGTTTAGAACACATGGGAGTATTCTGGCCAGTGTTTCTTCATTATTTTGGACGACTGTGGGTGATCTCAATGTCTAGTTTTCTTACCATACAATGATACTTTTGCAATTGGCTGCTTGGAGGGATTTGTTGGAAGTTGATCTTGTGGATTGGGTCTCTCTCATGTTTTTGCTAGCTGATTTGACTTGATTTGCTACCGCTTTTTAAGTGGTAAGTCTCTTATAATCTAGTGGGGGTGAGGGGAAGGAACTTTTTAAGTGGTAGTTCTCTTATATCTAGTGGCGGTGAGGGGAAGCAACTGTCCCTGTTCACTTCAGCAGAGCACCTTTTCCAATGACTATGAGATGGTATCTCTAACTATATTTTGTAATTCATTTGAGATGAGAACCATTATTTCTACTACTTGGTTAACCTTTTTATAGAAATGTGGTTTAGATATATTTTTAATACCCAGATATCTATATAATGGGCTTTGATTTTGTGTGTGCATGCTTGTGGAAGAAAAAGTTGAATCAAAGTGATAGTATAGGTCTAATAATACATTCATCGCCTTCCTTCTTTCAACAGCATCCCTACATTTACAAAGTCACCTTTGCAACAGCCAGTGAATCTTCTGCTCTAGTAATTAGACCATTCAGTGAAAAAGGAACACTAAAGGACTTGATATATAAGGTACCATAAACATGTTCTCATACTATCTTAACATGCATTATGTGGTTTAGGGAATGTATTTTATAATTGCAGAATATATTTTTCTTATGTGTAAAAGTATTGCTCTGTTGAAATAAAAATTCCTAGCGTTGGTTGAAGACCTTTTATAATGGTGTTTTATTTTTGAAGGCAAAACCAAAAGATCCATGCTTAAAGAAGTACTGCAACCCGAAGAAAATCCAAGGTCTTGAACTTCACCAAATCAAAACATTTGGCAGACAAATATTGGAGGTAAATTGTTGGCTTTGTAATTGTCAAAATTATGTACCTTTGTAGGAAAGGAAGGAGTATTTGATGCTTAGCATACAAGCAGAAAAGCTGCTTTGGTTGGGGATTCTGAAGCCAAATGCGATTGTAGCAAATTGGGCTTCTCCCCATCATTGAGTGAATGATGTCTTGATTCAGAAACCCCTTCTTTCTGAGGGGTTTAGAAGTGTCCTTGGACAGTCACAAAAGATCTTACTTCCTGGGGTGTGGGAGGGAAGGGGAATTCATTTTCTCATTCAAACTGAAATCTGTTTTGGTCTCTTAGGTCTTAAAGTTCTTGCATGACAAAGGATTTCCATATGGCCACCTTCATGCTGCCAATGTCATGCTGGATGGGGACACCTGCAGGTTATTGGACTTGGAGAACTCACTATTGGGGCTTCCGTCCTTTTATCGTTCCTATTTTACACAGTTCCGTAAAATTAATGTGAGTTAAGGCAAAATATTTTGGTGGGTGGGAAATATAAATGTGATGCATTGCAACCATCTGCCATCATCAAAATAGTTTTATGTGAGAATCAGTCGGAAGATGATTAGATATCTACCAGTTTATTTTATTTAAGGGATTTATACACCATCTTTCCCATGCCAGCACAGATGCCCAAGGCAGCTTACAAAGCTTTCTCCTTTTGCTATCCTCAACAACCCGGTGAGGAGGGGAGAGTGAAAGTGAGTGACTGGCCCAAGGTCACCCAGGAAGCTTCATGGCTATGGAGCATTTGAACATGGATCTTTTAGGCTGCAATCCTAAAGACACTTTCCTGGGAGTAAGACTCATTGAACACTATGGGTCTTACTTTTGAGTAGTCATGGTTAGGATTGTGCTCATAGTCTCAGTCTAACTCCCTGACAACTACACCATCCTGGCCCCTAGTGTGGGAGTCTTTCAACACAATCCTAACCATGTCTATTCAAAAGTAAGCCCTGTTGTGTTCAATGGGACTTACTCCCAGGAAAGTGTCTTTAAGATTGCAGCCTTAAGCTAATACCTGTTTGAGCCTGTAAACACTAAACCATAGCTGGCATTGTATCTGAAATGAGTCTTTGATTTTTTCAGAAAAAGAAATAGTGGTCAGTGCCCCAAAGTGGAAATATCAGAAAGGAGACACCCCTGTTTTTTCAGCTGGGGAACGTGCTTGAGTAATCAGAAATACAGTTTTATACCATGCAGTACATAAGGGACTTGTCAAGAATATAATTGCAAACATAATATTGCATTATAAGTATACAGATTCAGACTGTTGAGGAAGATCCAGGTGACCCTTCCTAAAGAAATGTTTATATGGAAATGGCATATTTTACTCCTTTTTCTGTATGTTTGCTAGTAGGAACAGAAAATCAAAATGTGGGGATGTGGGTTTGTGCTTTGTATGCTGGAAAGGCTCTCTGTTTCTGTTAAAATTCAAGACCTAACATTATCTGTCTGATAGGAGATCTGTGTTCCTGGTAACCTTGATTGTGCTCCTACTAAATTGGCCTCGGTTGGCGTCTTTTAAGTGTAATTGATTGTAATTGTCACTGGCCGTGTTAAATAAGCCAGACCAAGTTATTTAAATTTTTTGCTTGTCATTTAATTTGTCCTAACATTGAACTTGCAGTCTATAAAATCAGCATAGGAATTGTGTGGTCTGTGTCTCACACTTGTAAATCTTTTCAAATCTAAAAACTGTACAAATAAAGGCCATCAATCTTAAAAACAGTTGGGATGCAATTGTAACCCCCAATTGAGCCAGCAAATGTCCTGTGCTGGCCTGGGGATGTTGCAGAAGTGCCATAAAACACTTCTGCACCACCTCTGGGGAGGTTAGGCTAGTACACAGAAATGTTCTGGCTTCCCCACATCATCTTGGAAACAGGGAGATGGATAGGTTGTACAGGACTAAATTGATTAGGTTTGCACCCTCAATCTTTCACAGTTTAAAAACCTGAAGAACAAGATCATCTATTCTTATCAACTTGTTGGCACATAACCCAAGAATATATCCATAACAGCTTCAGTGATGCAAACAGAGTTTATTCATCTGATGTGATAAACAAATGTTCTATAATGGTGGTGTTCTGCTTTTCTTCCCTCTTTGCAGACTTTAGAAGCTGTGGATGTGCATTGTTTTGGTCACTTACTATATGAAATGACATATGGGAGACCACCAGATTCTGTACCAGTGGATAGTTTTCCTCCTGCACCATCTACTTCTGTAGGTCAGTGAACTGCTTGGAACAACATTTCAGCCTAATAGTTCAAACAGAAGCTTCCCTTCCAGAGCAGCCATGAAATAGGGGTTGGGAGTTGGGAGTAGAAGGTTAAATTTCTGTTGGGAGGATCAAGTTCCTTCAATTATGCACATCTTATGATCCTGACTTTGTCTCCCATCTTTTGCTGCACTATTTAGGATACAAAAAGCAATCATGCTTGTTAATCCAATGACATGCTTAGTTTAACATGTAGTTTGACTTAGAACCTCTTGGTATGATCTCTGTGATTTTTCATCCGCGTAATAATCAAGAGATGGAATTTAAGAAGAGTTCACTGTGCTCTTCTGCTCTAAAAAGAAAGGACTTGTTCAGCACAATTTCTCAGAATGAGGTGGCCCCATTCTTAAGGTGTGCAGACAGTTTCTGGATGCGTAGAGCTCCAACTCAAACTTCCCCTCCCTTGTTCTCTTTTAAACTGTGTTGCTCCTTCTTTTATCAAGGCAATGTATAAAACATGTTCCTCCTCTTGCACTGAATCTTAATGCTTTGTGTAGTTGTGAAGACTGAATTTTCCAATAAGCATTTTGCTTCCAGAGTCCTATTTTGTAGGCGTCTTTAAAACACACAATGGATTCAGGTTCCCCTCTCTTTCAAACTGAATCAAGATGAACTATGTCAGGTGAATCTCATTAGAAGTCTTGCCATGGCACAGGATGATAAAACCCAGTTTTTGGGGTGGCTTTCATCCTACTAGAAATAAATAAGAGTCTAGTAGTTACACCTTAGGTTGACAAGAACCAGGGAATAAAATGTCATGGGTTAATAAATCCTTTAAATTATGGTTACTTGCCCTCTTCCCCTGAATTTGCAGTCTTGAGCTATCCCAATACAACAGTGTAGTTGAAATATGTGAACTCGGCATGTACTTAATAAATGGTTATCACTGTAGGTTGAAAGGTTTAATACATGCTCTGGCAACGATACCAGAAATTAAATCTGATTTAAGAGGAAGACCTAGGGTCTGCAAATGTGTTTAATCTTCTCCTTTCCCCTTACTTTTTAGTGACAGTACTGGAGTCCATTCTTTCTCCTGAAGCCATGAAGAATGGGATGCCAACTGTCTCCCGGTTGTTGCAAATGCCGTAAGTTTGGTATAGTAGTGTCTTCCCTTCAGTCACATTGTAAACTGAAAGTTCAGACGGCCAGCTTTATCACTGAACTGAACGTCAGTATCACTGAACTGAACTGAATATCCTCGCTACAGAAATGGAGGGCTACGTAGGTGGATCTCCATCTCATGTTCGGATTCTCCCTCACGCGTGTGGCATCATGTGACAAGCTGTTTCCTTCCTTTATGGGAGAAGGAGTTTCAACCACACCATCACACCAATTAATTACTTTGTGGAGCAGAAACTTTGCAGAAGTGGCTTGCCAGAAGTAACCGCATTCATGTTCCTGTGTTTGTGCAAATCACTTGACGAATGCAGATTCACTGAGTTCTCATCAAAACAATGGACTGTATAAAGGATAGCAATATTTGCTGCCTAGCTTTTAAAAATATTTTTGTTCTTCTTCAGGTTATTCAGTGACGTCCTTCTGACAAATTCAGAAAAAACACAGTTTAAGGTACAGTTGAATGATACAGCCGGCAAATTGTTACTGCTCACGTATGGGTCATTCTATAGGAACTCAACCAGAGGTCCCATGGTGACTGACTCAGATTTGACTGAAAATAATTGGGTTGGTACAACTACATATATAATGGCCACATGCCAAATATTAAATGAAAAAGTCAAAAGGGTTTGTATGCTATGGCCCTTCAAAACAAGGGTGTTATACTCATTTTTGATGCTCACAAATTGTGTATTTTCCAGTGTACCCATCGTTGGATGCTAATATCTCAGAAATAAATGAAGTTTTCTGGATGATTTTTGATATTTAGAGTAATGTGGGATCAGGCTTTCTGAATCTGTCATCAGAAAAGACCTCTCTCTTCTGGTTTTGGAGGTTGGCATCTAAAAGGGGATCTTTTCATGGGCAAAATTACTTTTCCAAAGACAAATTCACCATGTGAGCAATAACAACGGTAATAAAACTTTTTATGCATAATTGTACATATCTTGTAAACATTTACTCAAAAATTCAGTTTGTGTTCTCACCTCCTTCATATTAAAGTTTTAATCTCAAATGCTGAACTTTTTTGCCCTATTTTCATCATCAGCAAGTTCTTTCTTTCCTTTCCATTCCCCTCCTGAATTGCTATAGTCTTCTCATTGGCCTTTCCCCCTGACATTTAAAGTTCTCTGCTATTTTGCCTGTGTTTTTTTAAAAAAATCTTTATTTGATGATTTTTAAAAAATTACCAAGGGAATAAAGGAAAATTTTAAAAATTGTATTGTTTTGTTCCATTCTTGGTTCCGATGTTCTGTACAAATTTTAGTCCTAATTGACACATTCTGTTCTTCATCTAAGCTCCTTTATACCTGGATGGTATATACCTTGATATATAGTACTTCCTTTCCAAATCTCCTAATTTCCACCATTCCCCAAAAGGAAAGTGTTTTCATTATATCTTATTTATTATTTAGACTGCTTCCATTTAAATCGTCCTCTCTTGTCCACTTTATATGGAATAAGGTGCTGTGTTGTCTATCTAATATAGCAAGCTGAGATACTTGAAATATGTTACCTGTTAAATAAAATAAATGGGGAAGGAGTGGCTCAGGTTATTCTTTCTGCAAGAGAGAGCTTCTTTTGTGCTCCCTAAATCCTAATGTTACCTGCATCCCAGCTGTAGTAATTCTGTGATCATGCAGTAATCAGTTTCTTTCATTTTTTCAGATTCCCACTAAGTTAAAAGAGGCATTGAAGACTGCCAAAGAATGCATAGAGAAGAGACTGGTAGAAGAACAGAAACTGGTACGTTTTGAGCTTTTTCCGTTTTGATTGATGATTACTGTTAGTGTGTGATTTTTTAAAAAAAATAATAATTTATAAAAAGCCCAACAAATAATATAAACTCAAACAAAAGGCTGCTTATATGTACCTTCATAAAAGATATTGAATGAAACTGATGAACTGGACCAATTTCAGATCTGAATTTGACACAAAAACTGCTTTGCTTGCTCTGCTGGATGATCTAGGCTGGTAGAAGGACAGGTGATTGTAGTCCTGCCAGTTTTCCTAGATCTCTTGGCAGTTTTTATTATCAAGCATAATATATTTCTGGATTGAAAGCACCATGATTGTGGGTTTTTCCCAACTTGGATGTTTATTGAGATTCCAGAAAGCACAAAAGCAGATTTCAGTTGGATATTGGAAAATTTCCAACCTAGAAATGCCTGTAATATTTTTTTTTATCTATCTCTCTCCCACTCACATATCAAAAGATTCATCAGCACAGAAGACTTACGAGAGCTCAGTCTCATCATGGTTCTGAGGAAGAGAAAAAAAGGAGGAAAATCTTAGCACGAAAGGTAAGCAGGATTAAGGTAAAAAATGAAGGAATAATTTGAGAGCTATTTTTCTTATATAATTATTTATCCCGTCTTGAAACAGGCCCAAATATATAACTTCAGAGTTTGAACAACAGCAACACACTTTTTAAAGCTCCTATAAATTCTTCTAAATGAGACAGCAGTTTGATCTCCCCATGTAAATTGGGGCTGGTTGATTATCATAATTGTGACTATCATAATAGTTCTGAACTATCATAATAGTTCTGAAAGCAGAACTAGAACCAATGGGTACAAACTGCAAGAAAGGAGATTCCGGCTGGAAATCCGGAAAAAATTCCTGACGGTGAGGGCAGTTCGGCAGTGGAACAGATTGCCAAGGGAGGTGGTGGACTCTCCCTCACTGGGGATCTTCAAGCAGAGGCTTGATGAGCACCTGTTGGAGATGCTCTAGGGGGAGTTCCTGCTGCAGGCAGGGGGTTGGACGAGATGGCCTACTGGGTCCCTTCCAACTCTATGATTCTATGTCTGCAGGAATGTTTGGCAAATTTTTCATTGTATTGCAATGGAATGTCCTTTTAGAACATACTCTAGTTCCCTGCAGGAATTACACCAACTTGAGGGTAATGCTGTCCAATGATTTACCGGTAGATATTCGTCCATAGGTCTAGACATCTAGTAACTGCTCATATATTTTATATGTGTGAGTTTTATGTGATGTAGCTGCATTTTGCCATATGATTAAATAAAAACTCCACTGTCGTGTTGAAAGTAGGATTGATTAAATATTCAGGTTGCCTTTTTGTTCATCCCTTATGAACAAAACTTACGATTATGAATGGCACACCTGGATATCATTCTATTTTGTCCTTGAAACAACAACAAGGTTGTCTTGACTAATGGGAAGTAACAGGCTCAAGGAATTAAAATACAGCCATTCCCTTTCCAAGGACAGCATTCTGTTTTCTGCCCCACAATAATATCTGCATGTTTAATTTTTGAGTGAGAGAGAGAGCAGGTTGTCCAGAATCTCAGCTTGTTTATCTCTGTACAGCTGGCTTCCATGCAACTATCTGGAAGGCATCAGTCCCATCTGTTTTGCAGGACTTGGATCTGCATGAAAGACTTTCATGTGCCCCCTACCTTCAAAGTCTATATCAGACGTCTCCAAACTTTCAAATTCAGGGCTCCAGCACTTTTAAAAATTGTGTACAGAAGGGAATTTCAGAAGGTGTAGCTTCTGATCTTTGGGATGAAAAGCTTCACCTGCTGAAATTTCCTCTTCTGCACAATTGTTAAAGGTCAAGGAGCCCTGAAGATGAAAGTTTGGAGACCCCTGGTCTATATTGTGGCTACCTTATTCAGCCTCTGTTTGCTTTGTTGAGCACCTGCGCTTCACATTGAACTAGCAAGGTTAATATATTCTTCATGCTGTCAGGAACAATGAATGCATCAATACCTGACTGCTAGAAATTGTTAAATCTTTTCTTTCTGTCTCTGCTTAATGTCTAAAGAAATCCAAACGCTCTGCCTTTGAGAGTGGGGAAGAACAAACCATGAAATACAGCAACTCCAACAATTCAGGTATCAATGCTGAGGAAAGAGCCTGTTCTAACATTTGGCTTTAAAACCAGCATTTTTCTTTTCAGTTAAATTGTACTTGAAATACAGTAAATTGGAGTACAGCTCTTCAGTCTGGAATTAAGGTTGTCAAAGATAATGTTGTCAGTCAGTAAAGGAATGCTACTAGTTTGGTTAGCTCACAGATAGGAGGTGCTTAACCCTTCCTAGGCTGTGCTTCCAATCTAAATGGATCCTCTCTCTTTTCCCAAGCAGGAAGAAAGGGAACTAGGGGGAGGAATTTATTTATTTATTTTGTATGTGGACTTAAATGTTTCAATTTCTTAAATGTCATTCCTCCTCCCCCCCCCCCCCCCCGGTTACTGCTCTGATCAAGTATCACCTTCTAGTGCTGCATTTCAGATATAAAATGTTTATTATCTAGTTTAGCCCTTAGCATCTCTTTGGGATAGTCTGCAATCCAGTTGAAACAAAAAAAATTTTAAGTAGTGATCTATTGATTATATTTAGATACCAGTAGATTTTATCATGGTTTTGTTTATGGGGATAGAACACTTATCCTAGACCTAATAGAATATAACTGCAAATGTCTCACATTTAGCTGAGAGTACAGACCAGTAAAATTCCTTGCTGGAACTTCAGGTCTCCATTAGGCAGGTCTGCCCTTGCTATCTAGGTGGGGGATCTGCTCAGGGATGGTTCTGCTTTGTAACACTGCTTGACTCAGCAAAACTCTGGTGGGTTTTCTTTTCATCCCTCTGCCACCCACCTCTCTAGACTTAGCTTAGATATAGTCCTTATACCTACCATCTTAGTTTTGGCAGGTTTATAATTTGTCTCCACCAAGAGTCACATTTTTATGCAAGGAAATGAATTTTGAATTTGCACCTTTTTAATGATTCTTAATGATCATCATCTAATTATTCTTATCAAGCAGGCTCTGGGGCCAGTTCACCTCTAACATCACCTTCTTCTCCTGTTCCACCCTCTACAGCAGGTAAGTTAAAAAGTCTACATGATGCCTGTCCATCTCTTGTCTTTTGTTGCTAATCAAATGAAGAACCAATCTTGCTTTTTATGAAAGTGGAAGGTGCTGAACTTAGAATCCATCATAATATTTTATTGTTTGTTCTGTGTTAACCAGATAAAAAGTTGAGATTCTAGTCTTCTTAATAATTGCCCGGGCCTTCTTCTTTACTGCCTTCCATGTTTATATTTGATAATGTTGTGTTTCATCATTTATGCTACCTTATTACTACCGCCTACCTTGCTGAATAACCTGCCTTTTATTGACTTGTATAACATTTGCAATCTGTCTTTTGCGTTTGTGACTCAACAATTTCTTTGTCAAACCTAGACTAATATTCCTCCTCTCTGTCAACAGTATACACTAGTACTGTTTACATCAGTGAAGGGGGAAAGACCCAGGTTCTATTCTTTCTTGCAAGGTGACTTTTAGGCCAGCATTCACCCCCCCCTCCCCTCCCTCCCCCCAGCATTTTCAGCCTTTATGCAGTAGGAGGATAACAACATCACCACGCTGTTCAGGATCATTTATGAGGTTTGCAGTGATATAATGTCCATATTAAGCACTTGAACTTTATCACAGCTGGGTATTAAGCCTAACAATTCTGTAGCATCTCCAGGCACACATTTTTGTGGGAACAACTCTTCAGTTTCAGCAATCATGCTATTTTTCCAGAGAAATATGGCAAAGAAGCCTGCACTAAATGCGTGATTATGGCCACTTACTCTGAAGAGGTATTAGTGCAGGACCTGTCTGCAGTATATGTGTTTTGAGCTGATTTAGTCCTAGAAAAAATGCATTTCCAAATTAAAGATCTTTGGTAGAAGGACTGAGGGATATCTTTGCCTGACATCCAAGAATGGCTAGTCCCGAGTTGACCATACTAAGCTCAGTAATCCATTGAACTGAGGCTAAATGAATCAATATTTTATATTCTTAGTATGGTGTTAATTGACTTCACTATATCTGAAACACAAAATGTGGACAATGCACATGTTTGTGTATATGGAAAGTTCAGGTTTTTTTAAAACAAAAATATATTCTTACAATTAACTTTAGAAAGAAAGCCAAACAGATTTACTGCCTAAACCCATCCCGTGCCAGCCTATAGCACCCAGCACCTCTGTCAGGGTGTGTGTTGTATTCTATGGTGGGGGAAGTGGATAAACAGAGGAGACATAAGTAAAAATCTTCTGAAGAGGTTGTAGGTTGCCTGGTCTCCTAGTGGGTCTCAAATTGGAATGTGCTGGGCAGCCCCGTTGCAAGTGTTCTTGGTCTCTGATGATTGAATTTTCGGACTCCAAGTTTGCTTGTTTCCTGTCATGTGATTACTATGGATTATGAATGTTCTGTTTAACCTTTTCTAACATCAGCGAAAATACTGTGGCAGTGACTGTTTTATATTTTCTGGAAATAAAAGGTTTGCATGCAAGTCACCGTCCCACCCCAAAATTCCCTTTGCAGTATTGGTGTCTACTTAGGAGGTTCTTCTCCCCCCTCTCCCTTAGCGTTTGCAAACAATATATAATCTTGGTGTCCTGAATTAGCTCATGTTTCTCCTGCTGTTCTTGTATTCTTGCTTGCAAAGGACATTTTTGCATATTCTATGCAGATGATGATGATGATGATTGCATGTGCTTAATGATAGGAAGCATTTTGGCATGCTGACTGTAATTCTGCTTTATTTTTAAGTACTTGTAAGTTCTGCCACCATTTAAAAAGCATAAACTGACAGGAGGTAGAAAGGACATTTAGAATGCAATCCACACTTATCTAGGAGTAAGACCCATTGACCACTACTACTGAGTAGACTTGCATGGGATTGGCCTGCTTATGAGATTGGCTATACCTTTCAGCTGCAAGCCTCCTATTCTCTATGTTCAAATTGTGTCTGAAAGTTGCTTTGCATATCCTTGTTCTCTGAATTTTGCCAATAATCTGTCTGCATCTTTGGGAAGCAGTGCAAGGAAAATGGTGATACCAACCTGCCCAGTTTTTATCGGCAAGGCTGCCAGCTCTGGTTTGGGAAACAGTCATCCTTTCTTTCCAGTAAACCTGTGTAAGATGTGATGATACAGTTGCAGTTTGGGGAAGCAATGGCAATTGGACCAGACAAATTCATTCTAAAAGTTAGAGGCAAATATGAATGGACAAAGCAAAGCAGCTTCCTCTCCCCACCTCCACTCCAAGTTGGCAGAGGACTGTGGTGGAACATAACTTCCAGGTTGGTTACCGTGACAGCTGGTTGAAACTCAACTTTTCTAAGGAATTACTCCACTTTGGAGCCTGGAAATGGAAATGCATGAAAGCTAAGAACTTATGGTTATTGTATGGTATAGAAGAAGAGATTCCTTTGGTCACTCTTGATGGAGTGGAGTGAAGAGTGCTGAATTTTGTATTTACATGACTGAAGGGAGTAATCCTGGGCAGCTGTGTCACAGTGCACAGCGAGGAGAAAAACTCCCTGTTGCAGGTCTGTGCAGTGGCACATCTGAACCCCCACCCCCAAATGTGATGATCTTTCCCACTTTTTTCTGAAGTGAGAACCTTGATCTGAAGAGATGAGTGGTAAATAGCCTCTAAATCACATTGGTGCCCACAGCTTTGTATTGTCCTGTTTGTGTGGGCAGAATGCACAGAGACAACAGGGGAAACTCAAAGTAAGACACAAGAGGAGATCAGTACAGCTTTGTTTGGCAACTGTAATGTCCAAAGAATTCTAGTGACTCTACCATGTATTTTTGTTTTTGGCAGGGGTGTCCAAACCCCAGCCCAGGGGCCAGATGCAGCCTGTGGCAAGCCTCAATGCAGCCCACAGCAAGACCCCCATCTGGCCCACAGGCAAGCCTTATAATTCTCCAGATCTGCCTCTTAATACATTTTTATATGTAAATTTATTCAAATCTGATATGTAAATCATTTTTCTGGCTCCCAACACAGTGTCACAGAGGTGATGTGGCCCTCCTGTCAAATTGTTTGGACATCCCAAGTTTTTGGTACTGTATTCCATTTCATCTTAGGGCCAAATATGATGAGATGCCAATCATTTGCGATTGCTTAGTGCTCCCTATATAGGTGTCACAACTTCAGTGTAAGGGCAAAATCCAGAGCAGTTACAGGTCCACGCGGTTATGTCACTCTCTAGTGTTATCTTATGGAGTCACCTTAACTGCTCTGGAGCAAAGGGCTTAATTTGACTTTAGGATATTGGCCTAACTGTTACCTGTGGTCTACATAGTAGTCATTGGCTTGTGACAATTCAAGCTCTTAATGGGCTTTTTTTTACCACTTGGGGGGGAAAATGATTGGAGGAGATAAACATTATTTACATTAACACGAGCACCTGGTAATAAGCTCATCAAAGAAAAACTTTTCTGCCATTAATAATTTCTGCCATTAATAATTGCAACAAACTTTCACAGCAGCTTTAGGTGGATATATTAATCTTAATGTATGGCTGTGCATTCACTTAAATAACCAAGGTTGTGCATTCTTAGCTCCTTTAATATAAGATTGAAATGTGCATTACATGCTACTACAGTAGTTAACTAAATCAGCATGTAAGATGAAGCAGCTTTCAGGTGACTTACTGTGTGTGGCATGGATCCAACCACATGGTCTTTCAATAGGGAAAGACTGCAAGAGTAGTATTTAACCAAATCCACATCCAAACTGAAATTACAAAGGTTATCCTTTGGGGTGGATAGATTGTTCCCCAGTTCTTCTTTGCTTTTCTTTAGATTGTGGCAGATATTATTTAAAAGGTTTCTGTGACTGCAGCATTTTCAGTATGTCCTGCTTTGCATGTTTATCTGCGCGTTGTTGTGTTTATTGTTTTGGCACTGCTGTATATGCATTTATTTGTTCAGTTCAAAATCCATCCATTTTTGTGGTTTGGAGCTGTAATTCGAGCCCAGTGAGAAGGAGGGTTATGTGGAATAAGAAAGCAGGCATAAACAGCTCTCTTGGTTTGCTGTTTCACTAGCGAGAATTTCTCTTGCATTAAATGTAAATACCATAAAACCATTTCTGGTTTTCAGTTCCATTCATCTGTTTTGTAGAAAGCAGGCAAGGAGTACTGCTTCAGTACCTAACATTTAGCTATATAAACAGACGTAACCCCTGGCTTTAGAATGCCTGATTTTTTTACAGGTTTTTTTGATTTTCTCAGATCCTCTATGGGTCTTCCAACTGTGGGTTTGGAATCCACAGTGTGTCAAATCTTTGGATTTCAAATTGGTGGATAAAAAGGAGCCTCTCAATATAAACAAGTTTTAATCACCATATTGGAGTCATATCATTAAATATTATTAAAGAATGATAAAAGAATGAAGGTGCAGGGTTGCAATTCCAACATGAAAGTTTCCTATCTCAGTTACGAACACGTTTTAGGCAGTAGCTTGGATCATGCAGAGTATTGTCTGATGTAGCTACCTATATTTAGCTGAAGTTCAACAGACCTAGACTTTGATGGGAGATCAAGTGGGAACCTTCTTCAGGTTGCTTTGAGCTTCATAATGGAAGATGAACAAATAATAAGGGCACAAGTGATTTTTTTGGTTGCTTCTTTCAAATAAATTGCATCTTATAGAATTTCTTAAACCTCACTCATTTAGTATCCTTTCCAAGTCAACCCCCGTCAACAGATCATGCCATTTGGCCATTTCCTGACAGGAGAAGTGATGGCTAAGGAGCAAAACCAGTTCATAAATGCATTTGGCATCCGCTCAGGCAAAATTGATACCTTTTTCCAGCCTTAACTGAATTAACCTTGAGAAGGAAGCACAGTTTTCCTAGCAGGAGGGAAGTGAGAGATGTGATGATTAGAGGCACATTCCACACAAAATGAATGGATTTTGAAAAGTATTGTGAAAGATTGTTGTTCCTTCAGCTTTGATGAATGAATTGGGAATGACTGATGCCTGC
Organism: Cryptoblepharus egeriae; assembly: GCA_030015325.1. Taxonomy (NCBI): domain Eukaryota; kingdom Metazoa; phylum Chordata; class Lepidosauria; order Squamata; family Scincidae; genus Cryptoblepharus; species Cryptoblepharus egeriae. The sequence goes on from JAREYC010000002.1 coordinate 19,538,208, forward strand.
AGAAAGGGCCTGCGGCCCACAGTGCCTGCAAGTGTGAGTCTGCAATACAGTGGTGGAGCATGTGGCTTGCATGGAAGTAAGTCCAGTACGCAGCACCTCTAGTCAGAGAATCATAAACAGGAGAAAAAACCTCACTTGAGATCTTGGAGACTTGCTGCACTCAGAATAGATGGGGTTAGGTTAGATGGGTCAGTGTTCAGACATTTAAGGTTGATTAATGTATTTATATGGGATCTTGGTAGGAGACATAACACACTGCCCTGCACCTGGGACAATAATGTGACATTTTGATGTCCCTTCTGGGATCTCCTTGGAGGAAGATTCAATGGGACATGAAAAGCTGCCAGCCTTTGTAGCTAGAACGGAGTCTTGGGGCAGTCATGTCCTCACTTGCTGTAGCACCCGAGTAAGGTGCAGGTCATGCTCTGCCCAAGTTTACAGCTATGGAGGTGGCTTTTCTGTGCAATCATGGCAGTTTCTCTGTACTGTATATGCCACTATCTGGGTGTGCACATCCAAAGATGATTCTTTCTGGGCCACAGAACAGCACTGAACAGGCCAGTTTGTCTAACATTGCATTCATAAACTGTACTATATTGCTGATGTCTATTTCTTTCCTCCTTTATTGTTATTGAATGGCTCTCTTGACACATTATAATGATTTGTTGTGCTCTTTTTCTCCCTGTCTCTCTTCTCTCTGCTGTCTTCAATAGAGCATGCACCATTTTGACTGTGAATTTTCGGTAAAGTAATATGCTGTTGATTTCCCTCATTTTTAAAGATGCTCAGAGTGTAGGGATGGTCACCACAAATTTCAAAACTGAAAAAGGGAAAATATCACATGGCGTTTGCTCACTCACAAATTCCTATGATGAAATACTAACCAAAAACACTTGTGGCTGTTCCCTCCCCACTCTCTTAACGCACCCAACTTTCATCTGCCATTCTTAAACATAGTAAATCCATTTTTGAAAAGATTCATTTGGAGGCATTTCTTTTTTTGCTTTATCTAAATCTCTGATAAATGGGACTGTCAATTTCAGAGTGTTACTTGAGAGATTATTTTTATTGACTGATTAAATACATTTTACATATTCTTAAAAGATAGTACAGAAAGCTTGTTGAGAACATTGATTTTAATAGCAAAATTGTTTCTATGTACAAACCACATAAGAAGGCTACCGGAATTTGTAGAGGAAACGGTGAATAATGAATGAATTTGAGGAAAGTTTGAGTTTTTTAATGTAAAGTTATAGGCATAGCAAAGCTGAATGGTTGTCGAGATACCTTAAGATTATTTTGATACTTGAAACAGTAAAGGCAAATTGTGCCCTTGTGCTGGTGGAGAAACTATATAAGTAAATTTAAACAAATTTGGGTTGGTGTAACTGAGTGGCTGGTATCCAATATGAACTGGGGAGATGCACCTTCAAATCCTTCTCTCACCTCATTTAGCCAACAAGCCAACTGCAGGTGCAATCCTAAGCAATTTAGATCAACACATCACATGTCTCCCTTGTCCCATGTTCGTGTGGGGAGGCTGGCACATGTCTGATCACTGGCCTAACTCCCCCAGTAGTGGCTCAGAAGTGCTTGATGGCATTTTGTGACACCCCCAGGCCAAGAGGGGTCTTGTGGGAGTCTAACCAGGGGGTTAGGATTGCACTGTGGGTGTCTTTATATCAGTCACCATGTCAACCTAACAGGATTCCTGTAAGGAATTAAATATGGGAGGAGGATGGCAGTGCAACTCTCCCTGAGGCTCATTGAAAGAAAGGTGGTGTGAAAATATAATAATTGGAAATTCATTTATCTTTTGAAATCCCCAGATCTGTGAGGCAGACTTTTCACCTCCCCTCAACAACCATAGAGAAAATTGTGGTGGAATCTTCCATGCCTTTTGGGGAGGGGGAATGTGGAGGCAATAGAGACACTCTCCTACTTGTCTGACCATCTCCCCCCATCCCTGTCCATTTATCTTCTGTATGGGAATGCAGGAAGGTATTGAGATCAAGTGCAGGAACTACATCTTGGAAGTTGTACTAAAATGTCATTAGATCTTACATGACTTATGTGCGGTTTTGTGATGCTACAGGTGGAAAAAGACACATTGCTGTTGGTAACGTCTGTATGCATTTACATTCAGCTGTTTGCAGTTCCTTTTGCTAGACAAAAGCAAAAATATTTTCACCCAGTAAAATGCAAAATAATGTGCTGCTTTTTAAAAACAAAGAGGGGGAAATATCTTTAGGCTTCTTTCTCATTCTTTGCAGAGCATACCCAGGTACATCCCCTTCAATGGCAATGCTACCAATAAATCAAGGGCAAATGCTTAATATGCAATTTAAAGTGTTTGGTTAATCTAAATTGTATTGAATGAGGCTTGAACTACTATCAGTGTGTTTTATTTTGTTCTTTGATGTCACAGGGCAAATAATTGGTTTTAAAATACACACTACATTGGCTTTTTGTGTATTACTGGTAAGACATACTTCTTACCGGTAATCTATATTCTGCTGAAATGATTATCTTGCCCATCCATCTGATCACTTTTACATTAAATATCTCGATATTTAACAGCATGAGCAATTTGTCCAGAGCACTTGTAAGAGTGAGGAAGAAACTTGTGCAATTCCAGCGGACCTGATCCAGCACTGATCCAGCACCACTAATGCAACAGCAGCAGGACAGATAGAAGCTGGATGTAGTCAAGCTGGAATGCATGAGAACGCCAGATGAGAAACCCTCTCTAGAGAGGAAGATGTGTGCGCCTATGCTAGTGAAGGGATTACATAGCTGCCCAAAAAACAGCAAGAAAAAAGTTATTTATCTGTCAAATGATAAAGCTTTGCTACTACTATTTTAAACAATATTTTTAGAACACTTTTCAACTAAAGGTTTATAGAGAAAATAAAATAATGGTTTCTACTAATGGCTTTGCTGAAATGCAAAATGGTATGCACCTTAAGTGTTTGTTTCCAGTGAGTATGAGAGGATTACAGCCTTACTGAAGGGTTTTCGACTGAGTAAAACAAATGGGTTCTATTCAAACACTTCTATTCATAAATAGGTTAAATCCTAATGTTATCTAGCAGTTGAAGTTGGCAAGGAGGATGACTTGTTCTAAATAGTTAATTTAGGTCTATTTTGATCTCTGTAGGCCTTCGCTTCATTTCTGTGTAACTCATCCCATCCATTTATGTGTTTTTTGTTTTTATCCAGCATAATATAGCCTCCAATTCTCTTATTTTGGTCTGGTTTTCTTTATATTTGGTCTTTACCTTTTATTGTTTTTCAAATGCTGGTTGTTTTAAGTTTTATTCATATTTACCCCGAATGCCTTTAATGCACAAACCCATGCTGAGATTTTGTTTTTGATAACTAATACACAGTGCAAGCTGACAGACTTCTGGCTCGAAGTCTTCCCTATTCCCAGACTTCCCTATTCTGCTCTCTCCATTCCTCCTTTATAATAAATTTTGCTAAGTGTTTGTGTTTTAAGTTGTGTGGGCTTTATTATTTGTCACAATACCTACTGATCATTTAATGCGTTAACATTTAGAAAGATGGTTTCTGGAATAAATTTTTCAAAGGCATCTTTCTATAAAGAAAAAAAATTAATTTGAATCCCTTGTTGCCAAATCTATGAGGTTTTTCCTCCCGAGATTAAGACAGTGATCACATTTGATGAAACCCCCCCCCATCCCCTCATACCCATGATTTAAAGCGAGGTTGGCAAGTCTTAGGCTAGCTTCAGTCTTCTGCAATGGACTGGGGGGAGAAATGGAATTATCACAGCTGATGTCAAACAATGAGCACAATTTTGGGAGAAACCTGTGATGCAAGCTTGTGTGATGAAAAATGGGCAAGTGGCAGACAAAATGGATCTGATGTAAGGAGAGGCAGCCTGTAGCTTCAGCATAAGATGACTGTGACGTGCTTGGCAGCCTATGGTGTAGGGAGAAGAGCTTCTCTGTAGGGAAAGGCATGGCAGGATAAGTGTTTGGTTAGCCTTTTATCAGAGTTATCACAGAGTTATAAAAGTCTGTTTAAGGCTAGGGAATCTAACATTGTTTTGTCTAACTTTGAGCATCTTCTTCTCTAGAGTGGAAAAGCCTTTTTATTTAAAAATAAACCTTTACCAAACTTCAGTTATATACTTGAGGCAAACGTGTGTGCAGATAACTTTTTATCGGAACATCTTCACCGTTAAATGATATCTACGATAGCTGGAGGACATCTTTTTGAATCTTTTGCTGTTCAAATCTATATGGGTGCTTACTCCATAAGCTCTTGCTGATACAAGGACATGCCTGCTTGAATGTATTGATCATAAGAAAACTAATGGGAATGAGGAATTTCATTTTGTTTGGAGACAGAACCCTCCAACCTGTGGTCTGGGGGGCCACATCTGGGGTCCACCACAAGACTTAGGCAGCGCCACATCAATTTTTTTTATCAGAGCATTTCCTAATGTTAACATTTTTACTCAGTATATATTTCTCAGTTTCAGCACTGCATTGCTTCTTTGCAATTGTCACATTTCTCTTTAGTTCCAAATCATCTCATGTTGATTCTTAAAAATACAAATAAAACTTATTCATTCATTTAAATTCTATCTATCTATCTATCTATCTATCTATCTATCTATCTATCTATCTATCTAGATAGATAGATAGATAGATAGATAGATAGATAAATGAAATTTAAATGAATGAATAAGTTTTATTTGTATTTTTAAAAATCAACATGATTTGGGATGAAAAGGGGTGCAACAAGTTTTCCTCCCTATACTTTTACACTAAAGAATCCCTGACTGATGGATGCTCTGCCCCAACCCCCGGTCCTAGATGCATGAAATTTGGGGAGGTTGTTCCTTATGTGAGTGAGCACCCACCAGGAACAGATGTTGAGAACTTTAACCCTTAAATTCCAAACATATTTGCTTCCATTTGGTCCCATTAAGACTCATCAAAGAAGCTTATATGACATATGCATGAATCCAAGATGTAGTGACCAAGCAACATTTGTAGTAAGAACCCAAGGTCTGATGAATTGCAGTTCATCTGTTAGATCTGTTACCATGATCTCTAGTCTACAGACATGCTCACATTTTTCTGGTGATAATTTTCCAGCTTCCAAGAGAAAGAACTGAAGCCCATGGCTTTGTTTTCTGCCTGAGAACTTGTCTTAAAATAAGAATCAGTTTTTCCTCATTTAGTTACTGTGTAAATCATTTTAATCTTAATTCTAGTGCCTGCCTTCATCTCTTCCCAATATGCTTGCATTCTTATGGCCTTTTAGCATCTGAAACAAATCTATTTTGGCTTTTTATGTTGCATGACGAGCTCTTCACCCTTTTGCACTTTTAGCAATTTTATCCCAAGTCATCTGTTGTTTCTGCCGTTTGGAAGCTTTTTAGTACAACCCTTAACCATATTTTTCCCCTCTGCAGGCACCTCAACAATTCCTTCTCCACCTCCACCACCAGCAGCTCCCCCTCCTCCTCCCAATTTGGATGTGCCAATGCAGCCTGCAAACAGCACAAGCCGGGGCGCCTTACTCAACTCCATTCAGAATTTCCAGAAAGGAGCTTTGAAGAAAACAGTAACCTGTGACTGTAGTGCTCCCAGACTCAGCTGAAACTGTTTACACCAACCCAGCCTGGGTTTCCTTTCCCTGAGTTCTAGGAACAACTACTTCTCCAATAAGAGTTGGATTTAGCTGCTGCCTCATGGTTGCTGCCTGTTTTAGAGCCATTTCAAGCTTTTTCTAGAGCAGTTTCTTTCACCGAATAGCAGCAGCATGTCAAAATTGCCAGGGGTGGGGACAAGAAACATCTATTCCAGTTTAAAGGAACTCTACTTTTAAGGAATTTTTTGTTCTGAGTAGACAGGAATATTTTTCTAATAGAATCAAACTGAATAGCTCAGTGACTGTTCATTAGCTGAGAGATGGTTCCAATGGCTTCTGAAAATCTGAGCCTACTGCTGATATTTGCATTATTGCTAAAAAAAATTTTATAATGTTCAAATTAACACTACTCAGATGTCAGGCTTTTTCTCTTCTCTGCAGAGTAATTAGTCCATGGAATATTCTAAAACTGTTGAAATACCTGTTCTTGACTTATGACAGAGCCATGGTTGTACAGGGAAAGGGTACTAGTCAAGAAATACCAAGGTTTGGGCTTAGTTGGATATTGAGCGTTTTACAGGCAGGAAAAATGGAACATTTCCAAACCAAATTTAACATCAATGCAAAAGGAGCTATATAGTTTAATACTGATTTATGTTCTTTTCCAATTTGCTGAAACCTTTCAATTGCACTTTAAAGGATTGTTAGTAATCCATTTTTAAAGTCAAGTATACATCTGTGTGTTACTATGCAGAAAATGTCATTGTGTATAAGAGTTCATGTAACCTGTGGTATACTCGGTCATATTTTTATTAAATAAGTGTCAATGTCACTGGTGCTAGAAGTAAAGAAGCTTATTAACAAATATTAATGCTACCCACTTTTCAGAAGATATGGATGCCTTCATACTCAAACTCCATTTTACAATGACTCTTCTACTAGTTTAGAAGGTGCCTATTGGACTATCATACTGCAACTTCTCCAACCCATACTGTTTATTAATGAAGTTCTTGTATTAAAAGCTTAGAATGAACAGTAAGCTTTTTTGGTTCCAGATTTCACTCATGCCCTTTATTTCAAGCTCCATAAGTTACAAAATAAGCATAAATTACTTCCTGATAAGCTAGCATGTCAGAGCAAGACTGATCTTGCTTGTACAATGATCAAGAGAAACACTCCATCTTACAATTAGAGTTCTGCAGGTACTTATAGTGATCAGTCCAATTTTAGTCTCCCTTTATTTCCTCCTTAGAAGGAGGGTAGGAGACAATGTATCCATTGTAACAGAATACGTATTTAACAACACTTAGCCACTGCTCCTCATTAGCTATACAAGGTGCTTGCTGTTCCATATACAACAGTTAATAATACAGTTGATTAATTGTTTAAAAGATTTAACTCTGGAAGAGTTATACATTCTCCTGCTAGATATTTAGTGTCTTCTTCACTGCATGTATTATATCCTTTACTTGGGGCAAGCAGTTCTCCTCCAAAATTTTTGCATAAGGCATAGGAACATCTGCTCCTGTAACACGCACAGCAGGTGCATCCAAGTAGTTGAAAGCAGGACCTGAAATCAAAATAAGAAATGAATATTTTTTCTTAAGTGTCCAGCAGTGTCTGAACACTTTTGTATCTCAACTTCACATGTTCAAAGAGCTCAAAGGAAACTTGGTTCTGCAACTCCTTCATTGCCTTAGCCTTCCTTTAATACCACTTCTCCATATTAATAAATTGGAGTTGAGTTTTCTAAACTTCACTACCTGCAGGTTAGCATTTCTGCAACACAGCAAGGAAGATATTTATTAAATTCAGCTATAGTAGAAAGGTCAGAGTTTAAATTGAAAAGAGGCTACAGGCAAAATAAGCTAACAATTCCATTTAAGCTGAAAACAAAACTGTCCACTATATAGTAGGTTTTTAAGCTGGGACTCAGCAAGAGTTGGTTCATTGCTGACAGGAACAATTTATTTTTCAATTTTAGAGATGGCTACAACTAATAATAGGTATTTATATACTTGCTGGCCATTTGATTGCTACTTTGCACTTTTTCAAGGTGATTTACATGGGAATGCTCCTCTAACACTGCAATCCTAACCTGCAATTAGGCCAAACTAAGCCCTGGCACAAGTCCTGTGCTGACTTGGGGGTGTCAAAACAGTGCTGTAAGGTATTTCTGTGCCACTCCTGGGGGAGGATTAGACAGGCACTTTCCTCTCTACATCACCACAAGAACGGGAAGACCAATGGGTTCTGCCAGCCTAAGTTTCACTTCACTTTCAAAACCTTTAATGGCCTTAATCCAAAAATACATATATAAATAATAATATACATCATAAAACATCGTAGAATAGTGAGACATCATGAAGGATCACTAAGACAACTTACAGTTAAGATTTAATTAGGTCCTCCTGCAAAAAACTCGCTACAAGATCCATTGTAGTACTGGAGGAGTCCTCAAGGAGGAAACCTACCAGATTCTGGGGAGGTCCAATATAACTGGATAAAATAGGCTCAAGGGTATGAATACGAATCGTATTATGAGCTGGGCAAAAGCAAAAAAATATGGGAAACTGAATCAGGCTCAACACCACAAAACTGACAAATTCTTTGGTCAAATGGGATTTGTTCATATCGCCCTTTTAGAACAGCAGAGGGAAAGATTTTTAAACGGGCAAGCATAAATGCTCTCCTGTTAAGGGGATTGACCAGTTGTTCAAAATAAGAAGACCCATAACCCGGATAAGGGGAAATACCAAAGAAATGGGGGGAACAGACTGAGTTCATGTTGGAAATAAGCCATACAGATTCAGCCTCCCATAACCTCTCCTTAAGAGAGGACAGCGCCTGGTTAAAATTACAATTAGAGAAAAATTCTAAGGAGAGGCCAATATCAGAAAGTTTCGATTCTCACAGAGAAAACCAGGAAAAATGGTAAGGGTCTTTCAAAATTTCAGAAAGCCTAAGTTAGGATTGCACTTTTAGCCTCCAAAGAAGCTTTTATAATCAACAGTGTTGATTTGGCTACATTCCAGTTGGATCTTCCATGGTTTGGACACATTCTAGTGGCTGTTCTCCTCCCATACAGACAAGGGCTTCAAACTGAGCTTATTTGGCTGCCACTGATGGGCAGCCAGCTTGTCAAGGTTGCTTCCAATGATCTTGAACAAGCAACCTTCAGATTGATTACATGGAGACCTGAGGCAGATCTAACCTTTAGACTAGACCTCCCACCCTGATGGAGATCCTGCCAGACCTCCTACAGATGGGGTGGAGTGGCAGAATTAACAAAGTAAGAATAGAATTATCACTTTTCTCCAGATATGGTGAAAACAGTAAAAGGAGATGTTGGCTGACTGGTTTGCAACCTGACAGATAATCCTTAATACCTTCCATAATCCTGGCACAGATCTCAGCTCCCACTCCAAACTGGGGCCAGCCACCTTCTACAGTCACAAGGTGATTAGTCTTCACAACGCTAGACTCTATGGTTTCAATATCCATTGGCCTAATGCTGCGGAGGTTTATTACCTGTGAAGGCAGAGAAATGCAAACAGTTTTTCAACTATATAACATCTCATCTGATTAGCTTCAGCATAGCCTTAAGGTGTACCAAACCTCAACACCGTGAAAATCTCACATTTCAACTGAAAGAGTTAAAAACCCACGTGTCCAGGTGGTGATGGGAGAAATGCTTCCTTAGCGCCTGGGCATTACTTGGTGCAAATTCAAAAGCAAAGGTTTGGGGAAAAGGAATTTCTAGCAGTCAAGGACTTTATCCAGCTTGACAACATAACCAACAGAGATAAGAAACTATATGAAGAATGATAGGCATAAATACCAGCCACCACCAGATGAATAGATTATTTTAAATTTCATGGTTTATAAATTCAAGACTGCATATAAAGTTTCAATACAACTGCACTGCAAAAGCACCACCTTACTCATTTCTTCCTGGCCCATATGTGTAAATATTTGGTCTCTGTTCAATATATAACATTGGGCAAAAATAACTTAAACAGCATTTTTTTCTATAAATGATGTAGGAGAAGGACACTTAAGGTAACACTTGCCACCTAAAGAGTTTTGTTAAAATATTTATTTTTGTTTTAAAAAGATGAAACTCTTGAAAGAGTTTCTTTAATCAGATGGTGGTGATAAAGAAGAGACTCAGCAGCCCTGGTAAATCAGAATGGTGGTGGATTGCGGGGCACTGTTGGAGGGTGCGGGTTGCACCTAGTTGAGAGCTGACCAGTTGCAATTCCCTCTGGTGCTAGCTGATGCAGCAGCTAAACAGTTGGGATAAGTATGAGGAGACCTACTGACAGCTGAGTGGCATATAGTGGTGTTAACAGAAAATATTTTCTCTTGTTCTTCCCAAGCTGCCTGCTAGAATACAGTGCAGTCTACTTTGGTGTAACTGCATGTCACAGCAAGGAAAAGACAGGATTGAGCTGATGTTGTTCCAGCACTACAAATCCAGTGAGAGAGCATCCAAGTACATGTTGAGTCAATCATTAAGACTTAAAACATAAATTTGCTAGCAATGGTGTACGTGTTGATGAAAGTTCATTACAAATTCTAATCCTATGTAATGACACAACATACCTCACATTCCACCCCATCTTTGGCAAGAATGGTGGCTGCTTCCACACAATGGCCAACAAATCGTGAATGAGACACTAAGGTAATGTGGGTTCCTGAAACACAGAGGCTGGTGAGGATTGAGAATTGCAACATGGTTAATTCAAGAATGCAGCTTTTTTTCCTCCCCTAAGTTCTTAAAGCAGAGAATCTAGCAGTCACCCTCACCACTTTATATTTAAACTAAAGACTCACTGTCTAACTTATAAGTGGCAAATACTTTACTATTGGGTAGTAAAATAAGAACATTCACCAGAAAAAAATTGAATCTTTCTAAAATGCGAATACTTAACAAACCTAAACAAATTTAAACTTCCTCTTATGAGCAGGTGTTCGATGCTTCATATTTCCTAGGAAAAAGTTATGTGTCATTATAAACTCATTAAGTTGTCATCTTTAAAACAAAATCCAAAATTATAGTTGCCATTACTACAACAATGGTAATTCCTTAAAACAGAAACTGTGTACACATCAGGGGTTCTCTGTTCACTAAGCAAGTCTCCAAAGCACAGGATTTCAAGGTATAGATTCCCTGCTACCAGCAAAGAGTCAAGGCTGTTTCTGGAAGATGTTGCCCACTCCAAACAACTTACAACCCAACTGCTGGATAGCAATTTATTTTTTCCCTATAGTAGCACTTGCAGTACAGCAGTTTCTTGCTTATCTAAAGAAACCTGCAGGCTAGAGGAAGACTAACGTAACCTTAACAGGAAGAAGTTCCTGTTCCTGCTTCCGGTTCATGTTTAATCACTTTGTAGCGTGCAGCCTAGAGCAGAATCCTAACCATGTCTACTCAAAAGTAAGCCCCACTGTGTTCAATGGGTCTTACTCCCATGACAGCGGACGAGGTGCCTGTCAAATTCTTGGCAATTAACTAACAGGCATCTGAAATGGTCAGAATTTTGGGTGCCTGCATAAGTTTTGCTTACAGCACTGTCCAGCTCTATTCTATAGGCAAAGGGCCCATTCTAAGGTTGCAAGCCTATCTGTATAGTCCTGAAAACAATTAGACTTATTTTTAAGAGGATCTGCATGAATTTGTGCCCGCAACCCACTAACACTGGAGAAAGCTACAGAGCTGGCTGTAAGGCAACAGAAACTGCTAGATTTGCTTACCTTGTCTTTCTATCTTAGCCTTTCCAAGAGGAACAATAAAATCTTTTGACATGGCTTCCTCAGACATCTCAAAGGGAACACCATACATCAGTTCGTTTTCTAGCATTACAACTGAAAAAAAATAGGAAAAACCATAACCACATCTTCCTTCACTTCTTTATACCAAGCTCTCACAATCTCAAACAACCTTTCTAAGCTAAGAATCTGTGTGAATAATAGCTATTACCTGGATTATCATCCCGGATTGCTGCTTTAAGGAGGCCTTTTGCATCCTCTGCACTCCAGGGGCTGACTACTTTCAGCCCAGGACAGTGTCCATACCAGGCTGCAAAACACTGAGAGTGTTGGGCTCCAACTCCTGCTGAAGCGCCACTTGGACCCCTGAAGACAATGGGAACGGGCACCAAACCAGAAGACATGTAGTAGGTTTTGGCAGCCGAGTTTATAATCTGATCAATAGCTTGCATGGAGAAGTTGAAGGTCATGAACTCACAAATGGGTCTCAAGCCAGCCTGTGAAGATTGAGTAGTAGCTGTGTTAATAGCTATCACCAACTTAAACTTATTCTTTAGTGCTTTTCTTTTTAAACAAACACACAAGTGGAGGTACACACCATTGCAGCACCAACAGCAATTCCAGTAAAACCCATCTGTAAAAAAAAGATAGATTGAAACTTTAATCACAATTATCTTAAAATAGATATAGGTAAAAATAAATATCATGAAGCAGGCAAGACTTAATTTTAGCAAAGTCCTAACTAATATTGAAATGCTTAAGATAAACATCAGTTTCAAACCTCTGATATAGGAGTATCTATTATTCTCTTATCACCATATTTCTTCCAAAGTCCTCGGCTAATCTGTAGATTTAAAAAAAAGGTTTTAAATTATTGCTAATTATGCTTTTGCATGACATTAAGCAAAGGCCACAAATAAGCAGTTTGTTGTCAAGCAGGAATTCATTCAGACATGAGCAAGACAGAATAATCATATTTTAAAGATATGGAAGATACTGAAGACCACAGCTAAGCAGTTGAAATGTGGTCTGTAAAGTGATGCCTCAACAGAAGCGGAGCAACTGTAAGGCCCACATAACTGGGCTCTACCACCGCTTTGGCAGTATCTTCCTCTCACCCTCTTGGTCAGCTCCCTCCCCCTTAGTGATCCTTGCTGTCTTGATACCTCCTTCTGTCTCTCCCTCCTAAAGCTGGCAGAAGCAACACAGCTGGAAGAGCCCAATTATTATTTGGGCTGGATAAAGAGCTTCTATGGACATTATCTGGCCCACTGGCCTTATATTTGATAACCCTGAATTAGATGTTTGAAATGTGCAGCTCTTACCTTGTATGCACCATCATACTGGGCAACTTCCTCTCCCAGCAAGAAAACTTTTTCATCTCTCTCTATTTCCTCATCCAAGGCTTGATTTAAAGCATCACGGACAGTCACCTATTGACACACACATTAAGTTTACAATTCAGAAGCCATTTATTTGCCAGTAATTGCACTGAGATCCTACTGTAAATCTAGAAGGAATAGTATTTTGGTTGGAAGTTTGGTTTGGGAACATCTGTGACAAAGAGTAAACATTCAGTGAGATTTCTACCTTAGATGAGCACTGAAGGAATGAGAGAGCTTGGTTCCTTCTCATTAGGTTGAAATACCCGCCCCACCAACCCAACCCCCAAATCACATACAAAAACTAAAAACTGCCAAACACTGGATCCAGAGAGTGGTTTTTAATCATTAGATATTCATTAAATGTCAAATGTCTAGGCAGAATGCCAGTCAGATTTGGGCAAGCCCTGCTGTTTACTAAGCTGACACTAAAAAAAGGGAAAGTGTGGCTGTGACCCAAGTAATTTTTCATATATAGCAAAGACTTTTGGGGAGTGACAACCATGAACATTGTTGCTTTCTGTTGCACTTGCTTTCATGATTCATAATATTGTTTTGCATTTTTCCTGCTATCCTGAAAAAGATATTCTCAGCAGACCATTAATATAATGAAGATTTCGTTTCCAATAGTAACACAGCATTCAAGGAACACTTAAGGCTGTAATCCTAAAGACACTTTCCTGGGAGTAAAACCCACTGAACACAATGGGGCTTACTTTTGAGTAGACATGGTTAGGATTTTGCTCTAAGGTTCAGTTTCCCTATATCAACTAGCATGCTTATGTCCATATTTGCTCCACTGTCCCAGAGCACATGTACAAGAGCAGAGAACATATAGGATTAACATCTTGACTACTTTGTTATCCTGATATGCTCCTTTCTATTTTGCACTACAAACCACAGGACTGGACTCTTAGTAGTCTGCCTCCTGTCTTCTAATCCCATCAAAATGTTTAACAACCTACTCACAATTCCCACTCCAAATGAATTGAACAACTCCTACAATAAACCTTCTGTTCTCTATCAAACAAGCACTATTCTTCAGAAAAGAAAGATCACTGTAATCACTGACATAATACAATAGTGTACCATAGTAAAATCACGGCATGAATTTATTACTTAGAATCCCAACTTTTTCTTCTATTACCCAGTATCACTTCTATCTGGGTAAAATCCACCCAGTACTATAGTTTGGAACATATAATTAATAAATGCTGCATCAAGTTTCAGTATAATTATTTTAAATTTATAACTATATAATTAGCAGTTAAAAAAAGTCACAAAGTCTTGTCAATAATAATAATAATAATAATAATAATAATAATAATAATAATAATAATAATAATAATAATAATAATAATAATAAATTCCATTAAAAAAACACAACACAAACTTCCTACTGGGTGTCATTCATCCGGCTGGAATTCTTAGGGTTAAAAAAACAAAATTGCTTTTGCATAGTACCAGAAATATTTGCTTACATAATATATATCTTTGACATTTTTGCTTTCTGACCTAGTTACCCTAATGTAATCACTACCGGCTCAATATATCCCTAAGAGCCTTGGCCTTCCAGTGAACTGTGAATACATGCCGGATTGTCATGACAGCCTTGAACACAGGGAGGGTTTTGGAATGAATAAAAGACAACCTGATTTAACTCCTGGTTAACTTTTGGATCTTTAATCTTTTCCTCCATTTATTCAAGTTTTTTGTGTGAATAAAGATTCTGCATACAATGGAATTAGTTCCAAAGGCGTGTATATAGGATTGCACTATCAGCCCTCTGTCTCCAGAGCATGACCCTAAATTTGATTGATTTGTACTCCTTTCTCCCTAGGGTTCCCCAAAGCAGTTAATTATTTAGAAATATAAAAAAGATAATAACATCCAGTGAAAACAATTAAAAATAGACAAATAGAATAAAAAGCAGTACTTCCTAAAGTTTTAGAGGTACAACTTTTTTTAAAAATCTATCGCAATCCACATAGATTTCCTAGTCCAAAAAAGAAGTTAAAAAGAAATACTTTATTATTATTATATTTATAATACCAAGAACAAAACAGTCAATAGCATCTGGGTGCAGGCTGCTCTTGAGGCTGCTGGAGACCTTCTATAATACACATGTTCAGACATTTATTATTGAGTTAAAGGACAACCTCCCACAAGCTTTTGCAGTCATTTCATGGTAAACTGGAGGCTGGACAGGAGAACAAGATGTGCTTAGGGCTATCATGGGCTTCCTTCTGAGGAGACCTGCCTGGCATGGGGCTCTGAGGCTGCAATCCTCTTTCCCTTACCTGGGAGGAAGCCCCATTGACTGTCATGGGCTTCCTTCTGAGGAGACCTGCCTAGCATAGGGCTCTGAGGCTGCAATCCTCTTTCCCTTACCTGGGAGGAAGCCCCATTGACTGTCATGGGCTTCCTTCTGAGGAGACCTGCCTAGCATGGGGCTCTGAGGCTGCAATCCTCTTTCCCTTACCTGGGAGGAAGCCCCATTGACTGTCATGGGCTTCCTTCTGAGTAGACCTGCCTAGCATGGGGCTCTGAGGCTGCAATCCTCTTTCCCTTACCTGGGAGGAAGCCCCATTGACTGTCATGGGCTTCCTTCTGAGTAGACCTGCCTAGCATGGGGCTCTGAGGCTGCAATCCTCTTTCCCTTACCTGGGCGGAAGCCCCATTGACTGTCATGGGCTTCCTTCTGAGGAGACCTGCCTGGCATGGGGCTCTGAGGCTGCAATCC
The DNA here is from genome assembly GCA_030015325.1 of Cryptoblepharus egeriae. Classification (NCBI taxonomy): domain Eukaryota; kingdom Metazoa; phylum Chordata; class Lepidosauria; order Squamata; family Scincidae; genus Cryptoblepharus; species Cryptoblepharus egeriae. The sequence goes on from JAREYC010000002.1 coordinate 19,553,742, forward strand.
TCTTTCCCTTACCTGGGAGGAAGCCCCATTGACTGTCATGGGCTTCCTTCTGAGGAGACCTGCCTGGCATGGGGCTCTGAGGCTGCAATCCTCTTTCCCTTACCTGGGAGGAAGCCCCATTGACTGTCATGGGCTTCCTTCTGAGGAGACCTGCCTGGCATGGGGCTCTGAGGCTGCAATCCTCTTTCCCTTACCTGGGAGGAAGCCCCATTGACTGTCATGGGCTTCCTTCTGAGGAGACCTGCCTGGCATGGGGCTCTGAGGCTGCAATCCTCTTTCCCTTACCTGGGAGGAAGCCCCATTGACTGTCATGGGCTTCCTTCTGAGGAGACCTGCCTAGCATAGGGCTCTGAGGCTGCAATCCTCTTTCCCTTACCTGGGAGGAAGCCCCATTGACTGTCATGGGCTTCCTTCTGAGGAGACCTGCCTAGCATAGGGCTCTGAGGCCGCAATCCTCTTTCCCTTACCTGGGAGGAAGCCCCATTGACTGTCATGGGCTTCCTTCTGAGGAGACCTGCCTAGCATGGGGCTCTGAGACTGCAATCCTCTTTCCCTTACCTGGGAGGAAGCCCCATTGACTGTCATGGGCTTCCTTCTGAGTGGAGCTTCCCAGGCCGTGCCAGAGAGAGAGGCCGGGGGGGCGATGGAGAGCCTGTCCTCCCCGAGGCTCCTCCCAGTCACCTTCCCTCCAGCCCTTTCCCACCAGGGCCGCTTCCTCCCCACCAGCGCCGCACCTGAGCCTTGGCCGAGGCGGAGCCGTGGAAGCCCCTCCGAGGGAGCCCTGGGAGCGTCCCCGCCGCCGCGCTCCGTAGCCAGCCCCTCGCCAGCCCCGCCGACGCCGCCATCTTGCCTTCGCCCTCTACCCCAGGCGCGTACCCTTCCAGGTTACGTCGTCGCGTAGCAACACGGCGGAAGTACCCGCCCGTTCCACTTCCGCCCTCACTTGGAATCCCTGGAGTGGAAGTCAGACAATTAGCTGCGCATGCGCGATGTCTACGGAAAGCGGCACGGCTCAAGAACCTGTGCTCACTCCTAGCTTCGCCTTTCAGCTGGATGTACTGCCTGAAAAGTGGTGTGTCGGTTGCTGCCTCCCTTCCCTGGTGGGGCCTCTTCAGTCACTGCAGACCCTCCAGGGCTGGGAAGGCAGCCAGAGCCAGGGATGGGCCCACCTGGTCCACCACACTGGCTCCCACAATGCCCAGTCTTGTGGCAGGGAGTTCCACAGGCTCACTCCATAGAAAGAGCCCTGCTGGACCAGCCCACAGGCCCTTCTAGCCCCGCTTTTTGAGTCTCATAAGCAGGCGCCTCAAAGAACACACAAGGCAAGACCCACATCCTGATGCCATCAGAAAACCTTGTGGCAATGAGTTCCACAGACTACTCACATAGAAACACAGGAAGATCCCCACAGGATCAGGACACAGACCCATCTAGCCCAGCTTTCTGATACTCACACTGGCCCACCAGACACCTCAGAGACCACACAAAACAACAAGACACCCTCACCTGGTATCATTAGCAAATCCTGTGACAAGGAGTTCCACAGATTATTCACATAGTAACAGGATGCGCCTCACAGGGTCAGGCCACAGGCCCATTTAAACCAGCATGCTGTATCTCAAGTGGCCTACCAGACGTCCCCGGGACCACACAAGATAACAAGAGATAGCAAAGGGTTTTATAGAACCTGTGAGAAGCCCCTGAAGCCCACCACTGGCATGTCAATGTGCCATGCAATGTAAATGGTTGACAACCAGTGTTTTAAAATGGCAGTATGCTGGGAAGTGGTGTCATGGCTAAAAGTGACATCATCAAGGAGGAAATTTTTTTTAGCATCCCTTAAAAAAAGTTTACAATAAGTATAAGTTTAAAAAGGGACTGCAGTTGTCTTAGTGGTTAAAGGAGGTGTGCCTGCCAATCTGAAGATCAATGGTTTGAGACCGAGTACTGCAAAATAAAATACACATTGAGATGAATGTGGATCCATCTGAAATTGGCTTGTGACTCACCTAATGGATACCGACCCACAAGAAACACAGGCAGCTTTTTTTGCATTAAAATAGTCAACAATGCATAGAGAGCTAGTGAAGAGTGTTGAATTATGATGAGTAAGTAGCAAGAGGCAGCCCCAAACCTACAATGCCGCATTTTAATCTGTAACTACTGTATTGGATTGCTATTGATCGAGGCTTTCAGGCAAGCTCCTACACAATCTACCCAGAAGCTAAAGAACCTCTCCCCGCCCAGGTGACCAGATACAGAGGGGGTAGCATGCCTTTGTGATTAACCCTTGTACAGAAAAGGGAACGGAGGCAGGTGCAAATCAACAGGGATGGATTAGGAAAGCTGCACCTGCCCCAATTCCATCTTCTGTACAATAAGAGGTGTAGGAACACTATCCCCCCTCTGTATCTGCTCTCCCTTGTCCAGTGGTTCTGAAAGTGCGATCATGCCCCCTTGCGAGGCTGCAATTTCATTTCAAGGGGTAGTGAAATGCAGTGTGCCACCTTCTTGAAATCTAGCACTGGAACGGGGCACTAAGGCTGCAATCCATACTTTCCTGGGAGTAAATCTCATTCAAACACAATGGGGTTACTTCCGAGGACACATGAAAGAGCTCTGACATCACAGTGATGCCATGTCCTGTTTGATGGCTCTTCCAGTCATGACATCAGTTCCAGAATGATGGCATCACTTTTGGGAGAGGGGAGTCCCAGACAGACTGTCCTGGGCTAAAGGTGTCCTGGGCTAAAATGCTCAAGAACCACTGCCCTCGTCCATAGTAACCAGATGTCATAACTGCAACAGGACAAGTCTACCCCAAAATGTAGGACACCCAAGAAAAATGTAGGACAGGACAAAATAAAAGTTTAAAAGACTCTTGTATATTGCTTTCACGTGGCCTGTTAACCAGCAGGCCAGGGTTCGAGACCTGGGTTGGCCCCACAAGACAGGGTGAGCTCCTGTCCTTAGCCCAGCTCTGTGACGCCAGCTGGATCTAATTGTATTGGCTCTGCCTTTCCATTGGACTAATTCAGTGGCGTGGAGAGGGGGGATCTGCTGCTTGGGTAACAGCCTATCCTCCATAACAATCCAACCCAGGTTTTTGTGCTTTGCATGCAGCGTATGCAGCACAGAGCACAATGCCATAGTCTTTCAAGACTGAAGGAGGCCTGTTTTTTAATAACTTATTCTTAAATTTCAAAATATTGACATGTAATTTATTAATTACAAGAAGGCTACCTGCGTGCCCCATGCTCACAAGAAAAAGGAGGAAAATGAAGATATTTTTTTCCACAACACAAGGCTAAAAAAGAGGATATATGGTCACCCTGCCAGAGTCCTATACCCATTTACCTGGAAGGAAGAGCCACAGTGTGGCCTCAGGCAGCTCCTACCCACCCTCAGCTGCAATTTGGGGGGATAATATTTGGGGTTCAGAATTCTGGGGTTCAGAATACATTGAAATCATTTTTTTGGAGAAGGAACTGGGGCAGGTGCAGCTCAACAGGGAAAACTGCACGTGCTCCAATTCTTTCTATATGGGGTTAAAGATATAGGGGGGAAGGAGCACTTTGTTTCCTTTTGTACAAGCGTCCCCCACTTTCTGATGGTTTATTTTCTGATGATTCTGCTCCTTCAGTATCTTTCAATTATGTCCAGAAGTCATTCATTCAACACTCTTGCTCCACTCTTTCAACCTCTGTCTGCTGGTCTAAAGGCTAAAATTGTCTTCCCTGATGTTGATCTGCATGTGACCTGGTGATCAAATCCTTGTCATTTCCTTTTGACTTTCTTCAGTAAATAACCACTATTCAAATACATAAGATATTCATTGTCCAGACATGCTTTTGTTCATTTTACTTTAATTGGTCGTTTATTTTAGCTATGGCTACAATCCAGAGTATCTACAGACCTTTTACACCAATTAGTTGCAGTGCAACCTATGGGAAACCTATGGGAAATGCATAGAGCAATCCAGAGTAATTGCCTCTTATGTCTTCCCATAGATACTCTGGATTGTGGGTTTCATGTTAATAAATATGTGTTATTTAGGATTTTGCAAGTGATATTTATGTCTTTTTATCGGTGGCCATTTTGCATTTGCAAGCAAATACTTAGGCAGGGTGACCAGATAGAAAGGGTGAAGGAGGGCTACCCCATACTCATATAGAAGAGGGAATAGGGGCAATTCACAAGGGTTAAGGGTATGGGGGCAGCACTCTGTCCCCCTCTGTCTAGTCCCCTTAGCCTTATAAGCACTAAAGGGTTGCCTCAGGCAGCTCCCCCCAAGTTTCAGCTGCAATATGGGGGGAATAATAGGAGGAAAGAGGGCTGCCCCACATACCCTTGTATAGAAGAGGGAATGGGGCAGGTGCTGCTTCAGTGCCCCCATTCCCTCCCCTATAGAAGGGTTAAGGGTATGGGGTCACCCTATAAGCTCTATGGGGTGGGCTCAGACAGCTCCCACCCAGCTTCAGTATGGGGGGGCATAATTGGGGGTCCAGATAGAAAGGGGGGCAGAGTGCCCTGTATGGAGGAGGGAAGTGGGGTAAGGGCAGTTCTACAGGCAGCCCCCCTGCCCCACTTTCCTCCCCCAAGCAAGGGGGCTCAGGCTGGGCACCCCATGCAGTGCCAGGGGGAGAAGGCTGCTTGTCTGCTGCTCAAGGGAGACTCTCTCCAGCCTCCGCCTCTCAGGCTGACTCTCCCATGGTGAGAGGGCACTAAGCCTGGAGAGAGAGGCCCACCGCCCCGAATGGTTCCCTGCCTGCCTGCCTGCCAAGGCGGGCCTAGCGCGGAGCAGGAAGGCCTCCGGAGGCGGTTCCGGGGAGGAGCCATAGACGCAGCCGGCCTCCAGTTTGACAGGCCCGCCCGCCTCTGCCGGCCTCTCCAGGGCAGCCCAGGAGGAGCATCCCCAGCGGAGCTTCCCCGGCAGGCAACAGCAGACGCTGCAGCGCCCAGTGAGTAGCAAAGCCCGGCGCTCAAGATGGCGGGAGAAGGAAGAGTCAGGACCCCCGGGTTCTCCCCCACCGCACAGGAGAGGAGGGGCAGAAGCACCCATGGACTCCCCCTCAGGAGAGCAGGGGGGCCATCTGACTCCCCCGTACTGGAGGAGGGGTAGCCAGGACCCCTGGACTCCCCCACAGGAGAGGGGTGGCAGGTGGGACCCCTGAGTCCCCCTTAGTGGAGGAGGGGGTAGTTAGGACTCCTGGGTTCCCCCACAGGAGAGGGGTGGCAGGTGGGACCCCTGAGTCCCCCTTAGTGGAGGAGGGGGTAGTTAGGACTCCTGGGTTCCCCCACAGGAGAGGGGTGGCAGGTGGGACCCCTGAGTCCCCCTTAGTGGAGGAGGGGGTAGTTAGGACTCCTGGGTTCCCCCACAGGAGAGGGGTGGCAGGTGGGACCCCTGAGTCCCCCTTAGTGGAGGAGGGGGTAGTTAGGACTCCTGGGTTCCCCCACAGGAGAGGGGTGGCAGGTGGGACCCCTGAGTCCCCCTTAGTGGAGGAGGGGGTAGTTAGGACTCCTGGGTTCCCCCACAGGAGAGGGGTGACAGGTGGGACCCCTGAGTCCCCCTTAGTGGAGGAGGGGGTAGTTAGGACTCCTGGGATTCCCCCACAGGAGAGGGATGGCAGGTGGGACCCCTGAGTCCCCCTTAGTGGAGGAGGGGATAGTTAGGACCCCTGGGTTCCCCCACAGGAGAGGGGTGGCAGGTGGGACCCCTGAGTCCCCCTTAGTGGAGGAGGGGGTAGTTAGGACTCCTGGGTTCCCCCACAGGAGAGGGGTGTCAGGTAGGACCCCTGAGTCCCCCTTAGTGGAGGAGGGGGGTAGCTAGGACCCCTGGGTTCCCCCACAGGAGAGGGGTGGCAGGTGGGACCCCTGAGTCCCCCTTAGTGGAGGTGGGGGGTAGCTAAGACCCCTGGGTTCCTCCACAGGAGAGAAGTGATAGGTGGGACACATGGGTCCCCCTTAGTGGAGGAGGGGGTAGCTAGGACTCCTGGGGTCCCCCACAGGAGAGGAGGACACAGCAGCTTGTACACCTGGGTTCTTGGGAGGGAGAGGATGTACAAGCAGGGTCAAGGGTTCTCCCTTGTGGGAGAGGGGGCAGCCAGGATTCTTGGGTGCGCTATAGGATGCCTGTGTTCCTTGGAGAGGTAGATGATGTACAGGAATATCTAAGTTCCCCCTCAGGAAAGGAGGGACAGCTGGGACCCCTCTGTTCCCGGGAGTTAGAAAATGTTCAAGCAGAACATCTGGGTTTCCCGCATAGGAGAGGAAGGACAGCTAGAATGCCTTCTCTGCAGAGAAGGAGACTCCCTAGATTTGTGCTTTGCTGGCCTTCCAGTTCAGTGGGTCTTTTCCACTGCCCCTATAGTTTGGCTTGGGGGATTGGCTGGGGTGTGACAGCAGCCCAGTCCTGTTCATAGTTACTCAGAAGGAAGTTCCACCATGTTCAGTGTGGCTTGCTCCAAGATAACACAATATTGTTGCCTTAATTCATGGTAGTGATTAGTATGAAAAGAGATGGTGGTGGTGGGTATGGATCGCAGCTGCCCCTACACTGATCAGTAGAGAATGCAAGAACACGAGGAGGGTTATGTCTAAATGGGGTGAGGGGAGAGAGTTCTATGCTGTGGAGCCTGAATATTTGGGGCTATTTTGGTAAGAGCAGAGTATGTCAGTTGTTGTATCTGCAGCAAATGTTGCTTCTCAACCATAATTGGCTCAGGTTTAAATTTCTTCATGCTTTGCTCCCCTGTTGTTTATTTTCCCCAGCTGACCTCTCAACATACCACTGCTCCAGGGACCACCAACATACTCACTCCATATCAGTCCAATGTAATACACGATCATGAGTGGGTTCTCCTTTTTTGTTTTTTAATTGACAAAATATATTTTGCCTAGGCTTCTAGGCAGGGTGTCCAAACCCTGGCCCTCAGATGTAGCCAGTGGCAAGACCCCTCAATCCGGATCTTGGGCAAGGCTGTAGTACTCCAGACTCCACACTTCTGGGGGATATTATGAGAACTGGGGAGGCTACATTCATCTCTCCATGTAAGAAAGTGTTTATGAACTGGTTTGAAGATCAGTCCTCTTTCTGTGTTTTAGAGAGTGTTTATGAACTGGTTTGAATTCCATATAAGTTCCACCTCTAATATATTCATTTCTGCAAATTTATGTAAATTCTTTTTTCCAGCCCCCAACACAGTGTCAGAGATGATGTGGCCCTCCTGCCAAAATGTTGGAGTCCCTAATCTATGGGAAGCCTCATATCATATACATTGATAGGAATTCAATTACCTGACTTTAGTGTCTAGTGGTCCATAAGCTGAAGTCCTGAACATACAGTACAACAGTGTTTCTTCCCTGCAGTACCACTTCACTTCATCTGTTATGTGATGTGTTATTATCACACATCATGTATGCATCATACAGTACATGTGTGATGTATTATTATGTGATGTGTTATTATCAGAAATAACTGGTGCTTGTGTTGTTGCCAGTTACTTTTGCTTGGGAAACCAATCAAATGTGACACCAGATGCAGTGTGATAAACACCAGTTAGAGGCTCAGGGCTGATGGCTTTTTTTCAAGCAAAAACTGGCATTTTTGCCACGGAACTGAGACTCCTAATATTTCTTGTTGCATTATTTCTTCGTTATTAATTCACTAGATTTGTACTCCACTTTCTCCCCACCTTTCTCCACAATTTGTACTCCTCCTTTCTCTCCAAGGCAGCTAACAATCAAAGACATAGTAAAATACAATTAAAACGACAAAATAGAATTAAAACTGCATAAAATGTTGTGCAGTCAACAATAAAGTACCAAGTAAAAGATATTCTGTTACTGTTGTTGCCGTCAGGTGGGAGGTGTTGGGGGTTATCTGCAAATACCACTGGACACCATCTTAAGTACCACCAGTGGTATGCATACCACTGGGGAAAAACACTGCAGTACAGCATTATATATATTATTGTGAATATTTATATACTGCTTTTCAACAGAGTAGTTCACAAAGCTGTTTACATCTAGATATGGTTCCCTGTCCTCCAAAAAACTCGCAATCTTAAAATAATTAAGAGACATCAACAATTGCCACTGGAAAAGAGGTCAGTCTTATTCAGCAAAAACATTTAAGATTAGGAAGTAATCTGCTCACATTTACCTGGGAATACATCCTATTGAACCCAGTGGTGCTTATGTCACAGTAGACATGCATAGGAAAGATATTTAAATTTTTTTGTATGTATTGCCTGGTGTATGATTACTGAATGCTTATGATTACTGAATGATTATTTTGATATGCATGTGCTATTGTCCAGTGCCTGGCTTTTTCTGTGGAAAGAAAAAAGAAGAGATGAAGGTGTGTGTGAGGAGATTTCTGGACTTCTGAGTTTGCTTTTGATTGGGAAGTCTATGGGAGAAGGCTGCCTTTATTCACACTACCAAATATGCATTTATTCACTTAATCATTTCCCATTTATTCACTTAATCATTTTTTCTAGTTCTGTGCCCTTCCTCTGATGTCTCTCTGGTGTCTCCTGTGTTTAATTACTGATTGTAAGCCTCTTGGGGCAGGGACTTGTCATAATGTATGCTTGTAAATTTGCATGGATGTGCACAAAGCAAATAAATGAACAGTCTGTTCCCTGCTGCACATTCATTCCCCGGTTTTTTAGCCATTTAAAAAGTTGATTTTCAGAGCCTGTCTTTTCTCCATTCCTTTTGCTAACTTTGTATACCTGACATGTACATATAGGAAGGTTGAGAGTTTCTGTTTGGAACTAAAAGGCAGTTAGGAACAGTCTGGAACTGCCAGCTGAGTAATATACGTCTGTGTCTACTGCTGTTAAAGAGACTATAGAGATTTAAAGTGAAGATTCTTTCTCTTTTTCATTAAGTTTTTTTAATGAACGTTCTTTTTAAGTAATACTGTAGTTTCCAACAGCTATTGAGTGCAACAGCTTCTTTTCAATTGGTGCTGTTTTTATGTTTATAAATGCCAGTCAACATCTTCACCCAAGGAACGTATGCCAGAACTTCCATATGTGTCAGAGATGAAGTGGATGAGGCCAAAAAACCTTAAATCTGGAGTTGGCAGAGATACTGTTAATTAGGAGAGGAGCAACTTGAGTATAGATGGTCAGCTCATCCCTGATGGATACGACACCCCTTCAAGAAGCATGTCCACAGTTTTCAGGGACTCCTGAAGCCATAGTCATTCTTGATTGACAAATGTGGCTGTGAACATGTTTAATCATCTTTAGCTGGTTTGCTAACTGCATACTTTCCTGGATTAGATCTACCTGGCCATGGTAACCCATGCAGTGGTAACAATTAGATTGAACTATTATAATGGGGCTTCAATTAGAAACTTCAATTACTATAGAAAACTGCAATTAGGTTCAATGCAGGAGCCTTGGAACCATCTTGGAACCTTTGCTGTGGATCAATCTGGAGCTTCTGAGGGCTCTTTTGAAGCCTACAGAAAGATCAAGCATGTCCACCTGTGGCCTCCTATGGCTTCAGAATGAAGCCAGAGTCATTTAAATATGAACCAGAAGTCACCTGTAAACTACTTCAAGCTTCATTCTGAAGCCTCCAGAGCTGATTTGAATAATGATTTGCTTGTGTGTTCTAACCAGGGTGACCATATAGAATGGAGATCAGAGTGCCTGTACCTTTAAGTATTGCATAGAAGAGGGAACTTAGGCAGGTGCTGCTATTTAACCCTTCTATATTGAGCTAAACCTGCCTAAATTCCCTGTTCAGTGCTTAAAGGTAGAGGCACTCTGTCCTCCATTCTATCTGATCACCCTGGTACTGACCTAGTGATTGAAAGGTGTCATGATCTAACTTCTGAAAGTCATATAGCAAAATTCCAGAATCCTTTTCTTGCTCCTATTTTTTGTAGCTATGAAAATGATGCTCATATTGTTACACATATCAAGTTAAACCCGGAATCTTCAAATAAAATAAATCAATATTGGAAGGGTGCTAAGAGCACAATCCTAACCATGTCTACTCAAAAGTGAGCCCCATTGTGTTCAAATGATCTTACTTCCCGGAAAGTGTCTTTAGGCTTTAAAAGCCTAAATCGCTTTTAAAAGCTCCAGGTTGCCAAGGAATATTATTGCGTCATAGAGTTGGGCATTTGACCAGACAAACATATTTGGCTAGTTGTCAGGTCAAATAAAGATCAGTATTTTAATGCATTGACTGTATTAGAACAATAAAAAACAATTATTTCATCAGGTTTTATGCTTGGACTAATTCCAAAGTTAGTTAACTGTTGTGAAGCAATAAATATTAACTTGTAAAAAAATTATAATAATTTTTAAAGCTTCCCTCTGTTAAAATCAGGAGTGAGAGGGTCAGTTCAGGAATGAGAGGGTCAGTCTAAAGTTACCAGACAGACATAAAACAAAGGTAACAACAAAGATGTCAGTAGAAGAGTCAGGTTTTGAAAAGTTATCTGTGAAATTAAGCTGATACCAACGATGTGGCAATCTTGGCTTCACAGAGTATTTAACCAGGATGCTAACCAGTGGTGGGCTCCAGCAGGTTCGCACCTACTCTATAGACCCGGCTGTCAACAAGAGATAGGACATATAAAGTTTAAAAATAGCCATTTAAAAGTGGCTGCCAGATGGACATAGAATCGGTTGTTAATTTCTTTGAATCCCATCACTGATGCTAACCCACTCCACTGTCATTGTACTAGAAATGTTCCCAGGCTGCTAATGCTGGTCTCATTTCTTCTGACTCAGTCTTCTTTGAAAAGCTTTTCTTTTGTGTAAAAACACCATGCTAAATTCTGCATGATTCAGAAGTGGAGAAAAATCGGCTCAAATGGCACACTAGTTCTCCTTGGAGCAGAGGACATACAGCATTCTCCATCTGTTACAAATATAAAATACCTCAGTGACAGAGGCAGAAAATTTGGTATAATAGGATGTAATTACCAATCTGAGGAACAGATTGAAAGGCTGATAGCATGGACTAGTTTAATGCAAATTACAACCTTTTAATTAAAATAAAAGTTTTAAAAACAATTTAATCCCTCCTTTTTTCAAAATCTTTCAGCTTCTTTAATGCCAAGATATCTTTGAATATGATGTCTTTTGTTGATTATGGTCCTTGCAGTTGGATGGGATTTTAGCTTTGCATAAGTGTTCAAACTTGTGTTCAAGTACTAGAAAAGCAAGGCTCAGAAAGAATCTTCCTGTGAATTTGGATGAAATAACAGTTGAAGGCAGCTTGTACTCCTTAATAGCAGATTGCTGAAGAATGTCTGTCTAGTAGTGTTTTCAGGGTTGAATTTTTTGTTCTTTTAAGAGATTATACAGTGGTATATGAATCATTAAAATGACATTTATAAAAGCTGAACTTTTGGGATGAAAATTCATCCCATGGATGCATGGATATTTCTTTAGGGAATCCCTCTAGACTAGATAGAATCTAATCACAAGCTGCACCCACTACTTATCATCTTCAACTTATTAAATGAAAATCTTTCAAATCCCTAGGACCCAGCATTAAAATATTTAGAGGACAGCCTCACAACCTTGAGACTTTAATCTGAACATTTACATTTCTTAGCGTCAAATATTGCATTTTCAGAGCCCAGGTCCCTCATATTCCCCAGCAATTGGTTAAGAAAACATTTTTAAAATATATATACCCCATCTTTTACAGGTAGATTATCCATTATCTGGATATTGGAAATCCTGCCTATTCTAAAATCCAGACATTTTGTCCAAGACTGTTTTCTATAGTGTGAACACTGAAACCATCTTGCAGAAGATGTTTGTAGAAACATATTGTGGAAACTTGTGCTTGTTTCCAAATACAGTGCAGGTATAGTCTATTAGTCCTGTTATCTCTTTCTGGTGTGTAGCTGTACTGACATCGTTAAAATATGTCAAAGGGACATCCGTTTGTAGACCTCCATAGTAAAAAAAAGCAAGAGAATGTTTTTGGCATTATAATTATGCAATTATTGCAAAATCCAGACAAATCTGAAAACCAGCTTCTCATCCTAGGCAGCCGAGATAAGGGATGCTCAATCAGTAATATTTTATTTATTTACAGTATTTCCTAGAATCATAGAATCCTAGAGTTGAAAGGGACATAGTAGATCATCTAGTCCAACCCCCTGCCTGCAGCAGGAAATCCTCCTAGATCATCCCTGACAGGTGCTTGTCGAGCCTCTGCTTGAAGATCCCCAGTGAGGGAGAGTCCACCACCTCCTTCGGCAATCTATTCCACTGCCGAACAGCCCTTACCATCAGGAATTTTTTCCGGATATCCAACCAGAATCTCCTTTCTTGCAGTTTGTACCCATTGGTTCTAGTTCTGCTTTCAGAGGCAGCTAAGAACAAATGAGCCCCTTCCTCCCTATGACAGCCCCTCAGGTATCTGAAGACGGCAATCCTGTCTCCCCTCAGCCTCCTTTTCTCCAGGCTGAACATCCCAAGTTTCCCCAACCTTTCCTGGTAGGGCTTCCCTTCCATCCCACTGATCATTCTTGTCGCTCTCCTCTGGACTTGCTCCAGTTTGGCTGCATCTTTCTTAAAGTGAGGTGCCCAGAACTGAACACAGTACTCAAGGTGAGGTCTGACCAGTGATGAATAAAGAGGAACTAGAACTTCTCGTGACTTGGAAGCTACAGTCCTTTTAATGCAGCCTAAAATGGCATTTGCCTTCTTTGCAGACACATCACACTGCTGACTCATGTTCAGCTTGTGATCCACGGCGACTCCAAGATCCCGCTCACATGTTGTGCTGCCAAGCCACGTATCCCCCATTTTATACCCGTGTTTTTGGTTTTTATTTCCTAAGTGCAGAACCTTGCACTTCTCCCTGTTGAAATTCATTCTATTTCTTACAGCCCAGTATTCTAGTTTATCCAGACCCTCCTGGAGGTTTCTCCTGTCTTCTGTTTCTATCCCCTTTCTCTCTAGAGACCTATATGCAACTCAAGGCACTAGGAAATGCTAAGATTAGACCACATCAAATCACAGAAGACATCCAGCAGGCCAAGGATTAAATACTGTACTCATCAGCAAGTCTCAGGAAAAAGTATTGTATCCCTAATATCTCAATATCCAGGCTAGAAAAAATGTTTTAAATTGCTGAGCATTTTGTGGAGAGTTGCATTTTGTGGAGTCAGCTCCAACTGTTAAGTGCCGGTCATGTGCAGGGATAGAACAAATGTTGTTGGCTCCAAGTTGTGACTGGGTTCCTATTAACTGAGCTAAGAGTGATGCATTTCAAGTAATGCTCTCCATTTGTTAAATTGAAGAATATCAACAAATACTTGTCCTCTCAGCATAGCAGCCCTCACACTGTTACTGCTTTCTCTTGTGTCCTTGTAGAATAGATTAGGAGCCCTTTAGGACACCAGAACAATTAAAAAAACATTTTTTGCTTTGTAAATTTCTGTTAAAAAGCACTTTAAGAAAATGTGGGATGCACAGACACCAACTTGGAATGTCCTCATAGAATTTCCAGGCTAACCCTACAATCCAGAGTAACTATGGGAGCATGTAAGAGACATTACGTGCACCCGTAGTTACTGCACCACCTAGTGAAAACCTATGGGAAATTCATATTGCAATCCAGAGCAAATTGTTCTTACACCGGAGCAAGGACTCCCCGTAGTTACTCTGGATTGCACCCTGAGAACATTGAATAGGTCTTGCTAAATGAAGATGAAGGTGCATTGTTCTGTAAGACAGTAGTGTGATGCTGAGCATTATGTTATGTGTTTTAAACGTTAGCAATTTCTGCATTGTTTGTGATCCAGGAAACCTACCCTGATTGTTTGTGATCATTGTTTGTGATCCTGGAAATAAAGCAGGCATCAATTGTATGTGCCTTTTGGGGAGAGGGGAGAGTGTAAGGGGGCATGAAAAGGTTTGCTGGAGCTGATGGCTTCAATACATTATTCATTCTGGTGCTACCCTGCAGCCTAATGATCAAATGCTGTTTCATCTGGCAAGGAGAAGACAAGAAGATGTAAATCTTTCTGTTCCTCACACCCTGACATGATTCAACCGTTTAAAATTTGTCGTAGAAATAAAACTGGTTGGTGCATATTGCTTTATTCTTTCCCCCCTCCACGTAAGAAAACTAGGCAGTGGACACCCATGAGTGACATCTTGAGTTGCCAAAAACATCCATTTCTATGTAACCTGACGTTCATTTCCCATGGATTTTTAAAATCCCTCTTGTTGCCTGCAGTGAATTTTTGTCTGATGTGTATCAAAAGCCATCACCTCTGTTTCCCACAATTTACTGTTTTGACATAAGTCCCATTTGCAGAAATTACTGCTTTGGGTAAAGCTTAAACCTTTCAGCAGCTCTTTTCTTCTCTCAAAGAATGAGGATAAAGCGAGGAAAGAAAGGGTAGGAGTATATATTTATAGGTTTTACAAAGTGTTTATAAACAAGGGTGTATAATCAGAGCTCAAATTATGGGAGAATAAGAATAGGTTAGATGTCTCAAAAGACATCCCCAACTTCCCCCTTATTAGCTAAATTTTGCAACCCAATGCATTTAAAAACCTGTAGCTAGTGAAGACCATCCCAAAATATAGGATAATCATACCTCTGTCCGTTGAACTTTTGAAGTTGAGCATTGAATATAACCCTGCATTATTTTATTTTATTTTTGATGTGTGAACACTACACAGGAAGACCCACTTCACCCATTAGAAAGTGCATTTGCCCTCCAGTGGGAAGTTGGCTACTGCCACTTTATGAAATTTGAAATTCCAGGCCATGAAGGTCTTATGAGAAAATGCAGCCCAAGAAAATTTAGGGCAAAATCCATAGCAGTTATGGGTCCACACAGTTACGTCACCCTCTAGTGTTATTTTATGGAAAGTCATCTTAACTGCTCCAGATCAAGGGGCTTAATTTCACTTTAGGATATAGGCCTAAGGCTTTTCCCCACATTGTCTTTGAACTGGAACGTCTGTTTGTGGGAATAGAAGGGTATCCATACACACTTGTATAATGTACAAACATAATCTCTACTGAAAATATCCAATGCTGTGTTTTCTTCTTTGGGTTCTTCTCATTTGGCTCCCTTTTGTTTTTAAAGCAAATGGTGGATGCCTGTCCGTTTTTTTTAATGTTTAAACCCAAACAGTGGCATGTAGATCCATAAATACAGAAATAATAAATAAATATTGTCTGATGCACCTACATTACTGGTTGTGGCTTAGCATTACTGATACAGTGCTGATTATGTATGTTTTAATTACTTACATGGTCTGGTTGATCAGTGTCGCTTATATGCTGTTTGGGGGGCTAATGCCAAAAAACAGAATAGGTTTTATAATAATAATAATTCATCAAAAAGAAATCTATGCAGATTTTGAGAAAATGAAATATCAGATAATAGCCTTTGGCTGAAATCCTAAACAATTTCCTATGAGTAGGCCTCATTGAATACAATAGGACTTACTTCTGAGTAGACAGGCTTAGGACTGCACTGCTTGTCTGAAGTGCAATTTTTTATAGGTGGAAGGGGTTTAGAAGCCTAAAGTCACATGATCCTTTGCTGGCAATCTGGTGTGGTATACCCCAGACAACAACCTCATTAAAAGCTAAACTATACATTACCATAAACCTCTCATTAACAGGTTAGTATAAAGCAGGAAGTGGACTGGAAATGGTTCTGTTACTTTGACATGTGGTAGGGAGAGGACTTAAATAAAGGATTTAAAAACTATATTTAAAATTTTTGGGGAGTCAGAGTTAAAGCATGCTAGTCAAGGGTGGGTTACTCTTTCCCTCTTTGTGTGTGTGGGTATGTGTAGTGCTGAATGACTGCAGAGATTGTTGCTTCAGAAGACATTTCTGGTCTGAACATGGCAAAGGGATAAAATATGAAAAATCCTCTTCAGTGTGTTTGTTGAACAGGATCCCCCCTGGCTATCTTGACATAAAAGGACCTCTTTTGACCCAACATTAAGCCTTTATATTTAATGACAAGGTTAAGATAACAGGTCAGGAGAGTGTCTTTTGTACCCTCAAGCTCCAAACCCTTTTCAAGAACAGAATCTTACTGTTCAGCGTTGATGCTTTCAGTTGGCTGAATCACAGCCTTTAAATGTGAATTTGTGGCATGGGTCAGGCCTGATACATAGTCTAGCAGCTTGGCTTTGTGCCTTTCCTTGGTCAGCATAATCATATCTTCTACCCTCTGTACTCAGGTTCTTGTTTTGATTCAAGTCCAAGCCTGGCTCAGCATCAAAACCTTCATCTCCAACCCGATTGCTGGGACTTTCAGCTGGAAAATGCACACTCCACAAGTGGACTCAGGTACAGCTGCAGTGGGGTCTTGATAGTTCTGCTGCAGGACTGTGTACTGGTGAGGGAGTTTTGCCTGTTTTCAGGACTTGGAAGTTATTACTAGTAGTTTGGTAACAGTATGAAATAAATGTACCATGCCATATGGACAATGCTACCATTTTGTGATCTTAGATTTTGTCACTAATTTTTCCATCCTGTGCACATATTTCCGGCCACACATTCAAAGCCTGGAAGTGCTATTTTTACAGCTAATGCGATGAATTCTTAGAGAAGATGGTAGGAATGCTGCTGTTTCTAGTGAACCGTAAGGTCTGTGTTGATATGCTCCTTTGTACTCTGCCGGATTCAGACTCCGCTGTGGAAATATAGGTCTCCACTTGGACTGATTTATAACGATTGTGAGATATATTCGCATTGTGAGATTTCAGAGCATGCTGTGGCCAAATTGCCATTTTTTGAAGCGCCTTGCTGATTTGAGAGAGCCCATTATATGGCACAATTGTCCTCCAAGCCACATTCTTTCGCAGCAATGACAGGGATCCAAGTTTGCTGCCTATTGAAACTGAAGAGCAATTTCTTTTCCGGCTCAGAGCCACCCATAGAAACTGAAAATTGTGAGGACAAAACTTTTGTTGCCAATTGTTTCTCTTTCCTTGGATGACTGGAGAATCAGAATATTGTTCCAAGAGTACTTGTGTACTGGAATCAATGTTTTAAAAATTAAAATAGTCCTGTCTTGTTTCTCTTGACTCAAAAATAAAGATGAGACCAGACTAAGTAACATTCTTCTTTGTTTATCAGAGAGAAGCAATTATGTTACTGATCCCAGTGTGTTTTGTGTCCTCCCCCACCCAAAAAAAATTGCTGCCATGTGGAGGGAAGAGACATTAACTTTTGCCCCCCACTGCTGTCCCCATCCAGCTTCCCTTGTCGTGGCTACTTGGCCTGGGAGAAAAACAATCATTCCTTCTTGGAACAAACATCAGTGGGGGAGCTGGATCAGGAGCAGGACTAATGTGGGTGCAACATTTTCTGCTCCTGTGGTCCAGATTAAATTTGGGGCCCTAGGCAGTTGCTGTTCAGGAAAAAAAGAAAAGAAAGCATGCTAAGGTGATGCCCTGCTTCATGGACATGTAGTTTAATCCTCCAGCAAAGAGAACATTCATTCTTAATATGGAGGAGTGGGAGGCAGAAAGTATGTTTTCTCCTTTTGAGACTTCCAAGAATGGAAGGATGCTTGTAGAATGGACACACTACTAGAAGGTCAATTGCATACCAGTTTGACTGTATCCCTCAATTTTGGAGATTTGTAGAGATATGGAAGTACTGAAAATCATCTGTCAATATTATAAACTCCCTTTGCAGCACTCTAGTTTTCCAGAGAACACTGAGATGGGGGAATTGCTATTAAACCAATCTATGGGTGAAATCCAGAGTAACTATGGGGAGTCCTGGCTCCGGTGTAAGAAAAATTTACTCTGGATTGCAATATGAATTTCCCATAGGTTTTCACTAGGTGGTGCAGTAACTACGGGTGCAAGTAATGTGCTCACGTAGTTACTCTGGATTTGGCTGTAAGTCTGCAGTGTAAATATATTCCAAATTCCACTTCCTTCTAGTAAGGATTTGAAACAATTGAGCTGATTTTAAATGAAATTGGTTTTAACAGAATATACAATACATTTTCTTACATTTTCTTACAGTAATTCTGCTGAAAACAAATTCCTGGTTATGCTAAATTCCTTC
Organism: Cryptoblepharus egeriae; assembly: GCA_030015325.1. Taxonomy (NCBI): domain Eukaryota; kingdom Metazoa; phylum Chordata; class Lepidosauria; order Squamata; family Scincidae; genus Cryptoblepharus; species Cryptoblepharus egeriae. The sequence goes on from JAREYC010000002.1 coordinate 19,571,817, forward strand.
TGTTTTCCCCACCTCCATTCTTTTGTGTTTTGCAACTATCCATTGACTTTTAGGTACTAGTTATCCTGCAAAAGGGGTCTACCAATAAAGAAGACATTAATGGACTGAAACTGATGCAAATATATTTCCAACGGGTGTTGAATGAAAAGCTGAAGTGGGATTCTTGAACATCCCTTTGTCCAAATGCAATATGCTCGACCATCCCATGAAGTCTTAAGACTTCATGGCTAATGTTTGTGCTGTTGTCTTTCCAGCAAAGCAGGACAATTAATGCAGCATGGTTTTCATCCAAGCAGCAGTTGTTGACTGCTTTGCTTTGGTGAATTTGAATTTTTAAAAATCACAATCTATACAGAAGACTCAATCTATGCAATCTATTAATTTAATAGACATGGATGTTATCCTGCTAATGTACAGATGAGTCCATTTCATCCTTTGAAATGCCTTTGACGGTATGGGGCTATCTTTCAAAACTGACTCCCTTTCCCCATTATTGATCACTGGCAGTGTGTTTAGGAGAGCATGTAGAGCCATCACCATCTTCCCTGAGAGGTTCAGATCCTCTGTGCAAAGGAAGATCAGCATCCTTTACTGGGCAATTGTACTTCAGTTGCTTTGTAGCTGAAATTCCAGACACAGATGCCTGGCAGAGGGCCCACCTTTAGATGGGTGGAAACATTGCTCTCTTCTTTTTGCTGTTGTTCTTTTTCTTCTAAGTGCTCATCTGCTGGACTTTTTAAAATTTCCCCTACAGGGAGGAAGAAGCAGTGAATTGTATCGCTTTTCAAAAGTATTCAAATACATTCAGCCTCACGTAGATCGTGCATCTGAACAGATGGATAATGGAGAGTGGGGCTATGGAGTAAGTATTCTGGCTGAGCTGTGAGAGCATACTATTCATTCTCTCTCTCTCTCTCTCTCTCTCTCTCTCTCTCTCTCTCTCTCTCTGCATATAAATCTGTCCATTTGTACTTTCTTCCAGACAGCTGGCTGTCTACAAACATTGGTTTTTGTTTTCTTTGGCAGGAAAATGCAGTTAATTAGAAATCTAAATCCAAAGATTTGGCCAATTATTTTTGTATCTTATCTAGAGGGAGGGGCCTCGTGACTCTTGTTTTATACAGACACCTGACAAAAGTGGGTTCTGATCCACCCCCAAAATTTTTTTTATTTACCTGTACCCTTTTATTTTTCACATTTTTCTCTTAACATAATCTTGTAAAAAAGGATTAATGACCCACTTGCACATCACTTTATGTAAATGGCAATCTTCCTCCTCTTCAGGGGAGAGAGAGAGAGAGAGAGAGAGAGAGAGAGAGAGAGAGAGAGCTCTTGTGTCGAGTGATGGTGCATTAAAAGGGAGAAGATGCCCTGAAATAGTGCAGCATTTTGCCGTCAGCCCATGGGCCTTTTAGCCAGAATTGTGCCTTCTGTTGTTACCTGAAACTGCAGATACTGAGGTCATCCTGAGGACTTCTGGAGACAAGTGGAGCTGTGTTTCCCTCACCATTCGGAGGTGAGGTTTCTCTCACCATTCTGAACCCCACAGAAGTCATGAGTAACAGCCCACAGCCTCTGTTGCACTCATAATGGCAATTGGGGAGGGGGGGAAGGAGGTCACTTCCAGTTTCTTGGCAAATCTGGAAGTGAAAATTTTATGCCTTTAAAAGGAATTATGATAAACAGGGAAGCCATTTCTGGTTTTTGCCAAAAAAGACCCCCCAGTGCAGGCCATTCCGAGCCCTGCAGAGGCTACAGGCAGATACATACAGCCTCTATGGGTGCTCAGAGAGCCTGCAGAGTGGTTTGTGTGGTGGGGGTGGGGGAAGGATCCCTGCATCTGTGGATAATGGAACACAAAATATGCAGATACAGGAGGCTTCCCTGTATTCTTGAGAAAGTCTTACATCTCACAAAGGAAAACTGCAGTTCCTGTTTTGATTTTTTAAAAATACAGTAGGTAATTTTCTAATTTATAACATGGAATTGCACAATATTTTAAATGTCTTGTGGTAGTTTGAAAGTCTCTAAAACTTCTTTTCCTCACCTCCCAAGAAGACTGATCCAATCACTCTAAATGTGGGTGGACACTTGTATACCACATCGCTCACTACTCTTACAAGATATCCTGATTCGATGCTGGGTGCCATGTTCGGGGGTGATTTCCCCACTGCCAAAGATTCTCAAGGCAATTACTTCATTGATCGGGACGGACCACTTTTCCGGTATGTTCTCAACTTTTTACGGACATCAGAGCTGACTCTGCCTCTGGACTTCAAAGAATTTGATCTGCTTCAAAAAGAAGCAGATTTTTATCAGATTGAACCTTTAATTCAGTGTCTAAGTGAGCCCAAGCCTTTGTACTCTGTGGATACCTTTGAGGAGGTGGTAGAGCTGTCCAGCACTCGCAAGCTATCAAAATATTCCAACCCAGTGGCCGTGATTATAACACAGCTAACCATCACAACCAAGGTTTATTCGTTGCTGGAAGGCATTTCCAACTATTTCACCAAATGGAATAAACATATGATGGACACCAGAGACTGCCAAGTTTCTTTTACTTTTGGGCCATGTGACTACCACCAAGAAGTTTCTCTTAGAGTCCACCTGATGGAGTACATCACAAAGCAAGGATTCACTATCCGAAACACACGGGTCCACCACATGAGCGAACGAGCCAATGAAAATACAGTGGAACACAATTGGACATTCTGTAGACTGGCACGTAAAACGGATTACTGATTTCTTCCCTCCACTATCACTCCTACCCCATGTCTTGTTTACTCTCTAGAAGCAAAGTAGCAGCTTCTTAGAACAATGTGTTGGAGATTGAAGCATGGCTTTGATTTGAACAATGTGTGTCACTCCTTTCGTTATGAATATTTATTATTGACTCTTTGGACCTGGAGAATGCCTCTTGGTCTTTTGTCATGTTATGAGGAACGTAATGCATGTGCCTGCTCAAATTGCCAAGATACTTTATACAAAGGATGAAATGAGAGGACTTCTGTAGCAAACGGCAAATAACTACAATTGGGATACTCTTTGGGGTGGGCCAGTATGGGTTACACATTCCAGTGTAAATAATCACCACCTGTTTTAAACTGTGTTTAATCCATCTAATACCATTAAAAAAACCACTGGAAAAAAACAGGGGACCCAATCCAGCATATTTTCTCCTGCATGCCAGAAAGAACTGGGAACGAAGCAAGAGGAGCTTGTTTATAAGAGGTTCCTTCTGGATGGTACCCAGCATTCCTAAAACAAGATTGAAAGGAAAAGCTACCATTGTGTAATCCAATCTAGTTTTACTGAATCAGTGAGCAAGCAGTGTTATAATTTAGTTACAACAAACCTGAGTCCAATCCCTGCTCTTGGTTTTGTTTTTAAGAGGTACATCATTTTATAGTTGTGACAACTGTTTTATTTCTATGCATTATAAATCAAGAAACCAAATATAATCTACAGCTATGAAAATACAATTAGAAGTATTTATACTGGATTCAGAGTGCAAAAAACATCAATGTGGTAGAACTCATTATTTTTTAATGTCTAGTGCAATATTATTCCCAAATGTAATGCTTGCCAGCAAGAAGCTAATAAAAACATGAAATATGGAAATAGGGTTTTGTTTTTTGTGTTTGGTGTTTGATGACATACATTATTCTACGATGTGCTGGAGTAAGAGATGGATGAAAATGAAACCATTTCCTTGAGAAAATGGGAAAATGATTTGACTTTGAAATCATCGGCTGTAATTTTTAAAGCAGCCTAGGTTACAAGGAGGTCATAGTATACTTTGTCAAGGTTTAGAGATCTCAACAGAATATGGAAACTTGGCTGGGCAACAAAAATGAGATTTGCACACTTAAAATAGGGATGGCCAGCTGATACCCATGGGTTGGTTCTACCACATTTTAGTCCAAAGTAATAAAATTATTTCTCAGAGTTTCATTTGTAAGGGGAAAAAAACTAGTGAATCTGCATGTTTGTCTCGTATTATACATTTGGTTGCATTGCGGTCTCTTGCGTTCTGGAAAAGCAAATTGTCAGTCTGCCTGTTGAAGGCATCATTCACAAAAATACTTATTCTTTAGCACTGCCACCCCAACAATCTCTTATTTATATAATATATCCTGCCTTTCTACAGGAGAGTCAAGGTGGTTAATGAGCATCTAAACAACATTTCCAATAACAGTATAAATAAATAAAACACATCATGATGAAGACACACAGGCGTCTGGGTGCCTGTGCTTGGTTTACTGCTTATAGTTACCAACCTTACAGATCTTGACCATGCCAGAAGAAATCATATTAGTTCAGGGGGTACCTTTTTGAGGCAAAAAGAAAGTACATTAGAAAGGTACCTTAGAAAGGGATTTAGGGTTTTCCTAAGACTTTCATCAGGCCTCTTTAAGGCCCAGGGAGATATCCTGGACACCCTTGGGAGTGTTCTGGGCATCTGCCTCTAAGAAGGGAGTGTTAAATTTGGGGGGGGGGGGGCAGGTGCACAGTCCCTTAGTTACATACTGATCCTGAAGCCTGAGTACAAACCCACCTGGTGAGTGAGAAAAAGTACTAATTGCACAAGTTTTTTTTTTTTTTGCATTGAGTGTGTTTTGTAACAAAAATATCATGTAGTGCTCCTTATACAATGGAGTAGCAAAAGAATACAATATGTTATATTAAAGACTCTATGACTCATTCCTTAGAACTTGCAAAGAAAGCACTTTTGGATTCGTTAGGCAACTTTTGTTGTATGTCAGAGGAATACTTGAATAAGATCAGGAAATTTTTTTGAAAGACACACTTGCTTGTGCCTAATAGAAACCCGAAACTTGCAACATCCCCTTGTTCTCAACCTCTAAAAAGAATCATGGCTTAAAGTAGTTAGAATAAAGGGTAACAAAGTGATGTGATATACTGTGCTGATAAAGTGAAATCAGTCACTCATCTTGTAAATCTCTTTCCAGGACCCATTCATTAACTTTTGTGGTGTGACCTTTTTGGAAGTTAAAAGGCAGCACTGCTGGTTTATATGGATCACTTTTTATCAAGCTCCCTATTGTGACTCTCAGCTCTTTGAGCTCGAAACTGAGAAACATGGAGTCTAAAAGGTAGTCTAGAAGATGGGGAAATGTGGAAGTTATTAAAAAAAACAGGAGTTCGACAAAATGAATTTCACTTTGCTTGTGCCCTGAGCTGGCAGAATTGGTTTTCTTCTTACATTTCTCTACAGAAGCATTTAACATTTGTCCCCCTTTGACAAACACCAGTAAGGAGCTCAGGGTAGATGGGAGGGTACATGGGAGGGAGCAGAAAAAACATGTTTTGGAGCTTTGCCTGTTGAGCCAAGCCTTCTTCTGCTCTTTGTTTCACTGCAGTCTTGGTCTCATTGCCAGGCAAGCAGAGGTTCAGGGGTCCTATAAGTACAACCAGACACCACATCAAGTATCACTGGTGATACCCACACTACTGATCAAGAGCACACTGTCTTGCCAGGTTGGCAGAAAACCCCCTCTAAAACAAAGTTGTGACTGAGTAATACAATAACCATGCATCATGGCACAAAAATATCTTTTATTAGCAATGGTCCAGTTAGTATGAAATCACAATTTTAAAATGTTATGCTTATACCCTCTATAAGAAGCCATTTTTTTCTCCTGGTCTCATCCTTACCCCATTTATTGATTGCATTCATATCTTGATCTTCCTCTAAGGCACTTTTATGGGTTACTAACATTTATCCTGGAGGTAGGCCAGGTTTAAATGCTATTGATCCAAAGGCATCTTGTGAGCTTCATGGCTGAGTTGAGAACGGACTCCAGGTTCCTAGACTGAAGAGGCTAAGGCTGCAATCCTAACTTACAGTTAGGCCATCCTAAGCACTGGCATAGATCCTGTGCTGAGCTGGGGATGTCATAAAAGTGCTGTAAGACACTTTTATGCCACTTCTGGGGGAGGGTTAGGCCAGTGCACAGACCTTCATTTGCCTCCCTACATCACCACAGGAATGGGAAGACCAATGAGTTGGGCCGGCCTAAGTTAGGATATGTATATATTTGTAAAAGTATATTTTGCCCACACAATCCTTACAAGAAGCAGCCCTTTAAAACAATGGGTGTTTCTAGCTTGTTTTACCTGAGATCACTTTTATTTATCACATTTGAGTCCCTAAAGTGTAGCTTTCCTTGTTTTATCTTAACACAACCCTGTAAATCAGAGAGTGGTAGGGGTGGGATGGCATGCCAACCTGAGAATTGGGATTTTACATGTGAAATATGAACTATTATCACTTCCCATCTTAACCCATCTAAACTAAAATTTATTTGCTTAAACTATCTTTTATATCAGCGTTCTCCAAACTATTCCATCAAATATCTGGCATGGTGTCAGGGTCCAGAAACATAAATTTTAAATAAATACATTAGAGATAGAACAGATGAATGAATGGGCTCAATGTTCCAGGATTTCTCCAAGCACCAACACCACATAAATAAAGCACATTCAGATGCGCCCCACCCCACAAGCATCTTCTGTAAACAGGAGTAAATAAATCAGAACCAGTACATCACTGGAAACTCTGGGAGCATGTCCCAAGGGCTGTGGAGGCCTCCCTCATTGAAGACTGACACATCAATATCCAGCCAATTTGATGCCTGATGCACTGCGAGGGAGGGTGCACTGTGGTGGTGGTGTGCATGGGGGAATGGTGCACATGGGAGTTAGTGCTCATGACGGGATGGTGTGCATGGGGGGATGTCACAAATGGGATGGATGGTGCACATCGGGGGGTTAATGTGCACTGGGTGGTTGATGTGCATGGGGGATGTTGCACATGGGGAGTATTATATGCAATGGGGGGATGGAGTACAGGGGATATTGTGCAAAACGGGCACATTTTGCTAGTTAGATATAAATTAGGTTAAATTCCACTCTCTTCAGCTCTATTAATCTGTGTATCTGTTCTTCAGCATGTGAATTCATTTATTTTTTTCAGCTATTACCGGTAATACCCTAACTTTCCACCACAGGATATCATTAACAGCCTTCAATCAGCAGTGGTGCACTGACATTTTTAATGTCTAGAAACATTAAATAGTTTCTAGTTTAGAAACACTAAACAAGTACAAGTACTATGCAAATTTAAAGCCACCAGATGGGCTTGAATAAACCTATTGGTTTCCTATGGATTTGGCTGTTCTTAAAGGCATTTTGTCAGATTTAAGCATTTTACATATTAGACTCTTTGGTTGTTAATGTATAAATGTAAAAGTTTTAAAAATCAGCACACTATAGAAAAGTATGGCTTTCCAGTGCAGGGAGAATAGTGCAATTTCCACATAGGAAATTTTCATAAAGTTGCCGGACTATCTGGAGACATCATTTCTGGAAATACCTTGGCATCCTGCACTGAGGGGATGTAGGAGGGGATAAGTGCTGTGTGTGATTCCTTCAGAGAGTTCACCTTCTCTGGTAGTATTACATTAATTGTAGAAGAGGAATGGGAATATTCCCTTCCCTGTGGCAATAGAGTCATTACAAATTTCCCTTATGGAATCATGTACAGCTGCTACCATGGCACTAAAAAAAGAAGTATATAGGGACAACCCAGGGGTAATTCCAGAGGGATTTGGCTGCCTATAGGCTACTGAGTGACTATTAAATTTGGTCTGTCAGGTGAAGCTAAAAAGAGATGTCCACCTCTTGCCTGTCAAGTCATTCACTTGTGCTTCTCTGGTGAGCAGAAGACAACAGCTGCTAGGGTTGATGAGTTTGATTGGTGATTGATGGACATGTTTTGAGAGAAGCAGGAACATGAGTTGCCTCCATATCTTACAGTTTTGACAAGGCATTGCGGAAAAGTGGCTTCAAGTACTTTTCAAAGACAGGGTTCTCCTATTGGGAGAAAGAAGAGGCAAGAAGTCAACAGATCCCAAACGAAGTCAAACTCAATCTTGGCAAACTCAGAACAAAAGCTGGTCTATTTTTCTCCACAACGGCCTTGCAACTGCCTGCCCAATCCTTCCACTTCAGAGGTTGTTCAGGATCTAACAGGATGTTTGGGACCAAACAAGGAAAGTGGGTGGTTTGGCGTTAACTTAGCACAAGGATTATTTAGGATCAAATAGAACAATGCATTGGATGTTTCTGTCAGATCTACTGTGAAATTAAATATTGGTTTTTGAAAAGCACAACCCAATCCAGGATTTCTTTGGACAGTCTTGGTTGCTAATAGGAGGGGCACTGTATTTCTCTTGCCAAGCCAGCTTGCAATCCTCGCAGGTTAGCAACTTTTGTTTTAGTAAAATTACACCACCATCTGCTGGGTAATTGTACCCATTTGATAACATTTTCTCTATATGTCCCTTCAGCTGAGTTCAGGCATTTCCCAGCAGCCTGCTTGTACTTTTCTACCTCCCCCCCCCCATTTCATTGAATTCCTTTTCTTCTAGATTTTTTAAAAAGTAAACTAAAAGTTATACTATTCAGGTTAGAGTCAAAAAATAATTGTCCAGGCAAGTCAGTGTATTGTTGTGTCTGATCGTTATGTCTGAGATGATGGCAGGCCTTAGAAATTATCAGTTTCTTCTGTTCCAACAATTGATCCAGGAAATAAATGAAACAGGAAGGGGTTCATGGATACTAAGATGGATACTATTCATAGATACTATTTGGAAGTTAAATATATGATGGATACTATTCATGGATCCTAACCACTACTCCCCTCATCATGATGCCCTTGCTTTCTTCCCCAACAACACTCTTGCACAGTCCTGATTATCTTTATAATTTTTTTGGCAAAGACTGAACCAAGGCTCCTTTGTCTGGACTCCTGCCATGTCTTCCTGTTCAATGTTGGCAGAATAATTTACATTTTTCTCCCCTCTACCAATATAGAAATAAAATATATATTATATATTATACCCCTTTCTCTATATTGTAAATGTTTTTTAAAAGTCATTAATTTCTGCACAAAGGCAAGCCAACTGGCAAGAAAAGCTGAATGCAATTGGCCAACATACATTACAAAATGATGAAACTGGTTTGTGTTAACTTATTCTGTTCTTGCTAGCTGAGAGGAACAAGAAACAATGCAGAGAACTATAGTACTTAGTGACCTCAGGAAATCTTAAAGAGCACCCATTCTGATGCTGGAAATTTTTAGGGGAACCTACAAACTGTCAAGCCTATCTTTGCAAACATAAGAGCTAGAAACTTGCTTTTGGGCACAGTCCTATCCAATTTAGGCTGGTCTGACTCACCTGGGATATCTTCCCATGGTGTTGTACGGAGATTAGTGTGTGCCTGTGCACTGGCCTAATTGCAGCAGAAGTGGGGCAAAAGTACACTTTTGTGACAACCCCAGGTCAGCATAGGACTTATGCCATCCTAACTGGAGGCTAGGATGGCAGCCTGTTAATTAAAAAAATTCCCCGCACACCAAATTTTGAGATCTTTGCAATGTTTGCACAGCAATATGAAATACCTACAGCTCTGCATGTACTCTTCAACTCCCATTTCCCATGTGCCAGTGAACCTGTGGTACATGGTTCGCTCCTCCAGTCTTCATGCTGATGCAATGCAACCCCCCTACATTTGAACTGCTTTGTATCTGCCTCTCTAGCTTCAACACTCCCCTCAAACCCTACCTTTTCCTACACAAAAATTTTGTCATGAATGATCAACTCTTTTTCAGTGCTTTTGATTCACGTTTATTCTTCCCTGCTGCTCTATCTAGTGTACATTCTGTTCATAGTTGTGTCAAAACTAATAATATCTGATTGTGCAACTTGCACCAACTTGCACCTACACTTTGCTTCTGAATATGATCTAGTCTTGGTAAGCTTGTCAAGGGGAAGCACCAACAGGGCTCTCCATTTAAAATATAAACATTTGGCAGCCTGTCAATTTTAGCAGACTGATCTCACCTTTTGATTAGTTGGTGACTTCTTAGCCCACTCATAAAGCCGCTCATAGACATGACCGTCATAGCTTCCCAGGGCTGAATTCAAGTCCGTATCAGAGAAGTCAAAAGCATCCACTAGTGGAACAGCATCTTTCCTGCAAGAGAAAAGGAAGCACTTAATTTCCAAGACTCACAGCTTCAACTCCAAGGAAGTCTCACCCTACAATCCAGAGTTCCTACAGAAAGACATAAGAGGCACCTATTCTGGATTGCTCTATGCATTTCTCATAGGTTTCCCACAGGTGGCACCGTAACTATGTTGGTGTAAAAGGTCCAGTAGTTGCTCTGGATTGTAGCCTCGGTGCAAAGCAAAACCATAAAATATGAACATTAAATACAAATGCACACAGAGCAGCACCCTATTAGAAACATATGGAACATAAACAACCTTTGCTCAGAAGTAGCATCAGGCTAAAAACACTTGCATTTATATAGAAATATTTTTCAGCTGGAGGCAAAAAAATGTTGAATGCAAAGGTCATACCCCCTTTTCCATTTCATTTCAGTGAAAACCTTGGAGATATTTTTGCTAATGACATGCAAATAATAGTTTTATTATTTAATGCCTTTATGCTTAATGACATTATTGACCCCGATAGCAGGGATGACATGCTCATCCTCCTTACTAAAAGAGATTTGATAAAGCTTTTAAATTAATGTTTCTGGCATTTTTTTTTTTAAATCTACATAGCTGATTTTGAATTAAAATTAAAAGTCAGCTTAAAATTCAGACGGTGCTGTGCTGATTATCTCGTTTTGTGATTAAATGGAAAGGTAGTAGTTTCTATGCTTTTAGAATTGAAAACTCGCTGAGCTGAATATGTACTGATTTGAATCTCTGCTTGTAATGAAATATCCATGATCTTGATGAGCCATGAGAGACCTTATGTAAGCATGAAACTGACCAAAAGATAAAGTGCCATTTAAAAATTTATAACCTCATAACTCATAAATTCACATTTCCTTTGTTCAGGGATGTCCAAACCTTGGTCCAGGGATGTCCAAACCTTGGGGCCAGATGAGGCCCACAGCAAGCTTCAATGCAGCCTGCAGCAACACCCCTCAGTCTAGCCCTCAGGCAAGCTTGTAATCCTCTGGATCTAATATAGATGTTTTCAAATTTGAAATGTAAGACACTTACTTCCTGGGAGAAAGTAAGACACTTTCCTGGGATTAAGCCCCATTTAACACAATGGGGCTTACTTCTGGGTAGATATGGTTAAGAGGCTGCAATCAAAGACAATTTCCTGGGAATAAGCCCCATTTAACACAATAGGGCTTACTTCTGAGTAGACATAGTTAGGAGACTGCAATCAAAGACACTTTCCTGGGAGGCTTACCTGGGCTGCTGCTGGAGGTTCAAGGTGGTCGGTGGGAGCACTTGGGGCCATTTAGGGACAGCTGCCTCTGGCACCTCCAAGCAACTGCCCCCAAGTTGGGGGCAGTTAGAGGCAGCAGTGCTGGCCAGTAGCCCTTTTAAAGAGCCTCCATGCAGAGCGTCAGGGCTGCATAGCACGTATGCCCATAGCGCGTTTGCTTGTTAAGTGAAGCTGAACTTGTTATGTGAAGCAAGATTTCTTGGAAATTTTTGCTTGTTATGTGAAACGCTTGTTTAGCAAGGTGCTTGTTAAGTGAGGTACCACTGTATATTAATACCTGTATTTATTCTATCCTTCAATTCTATCCTTACCAGTCCTTGACCTCAATGTCCTTTAAACAGAGATGTGAACTGATTCAGATAGCTTTTACCTACCCAGTGTGTGCTTATAGGGCAGCTACTTAAATTTTGGAATTCCTGCTCAAAGAACTGGACCATAAGTTCTACCTAGAAATTCATTTAATACTATATATTAGTATTTGACCTCCTACAAGTATCATTGAAACATTCAAGACTCCTTCCTTACCCATTTTGTTCCTAAGGATAGTAAACTGTTTTTTTTAAATAAATGACATAAAGTGCATCTAGATCTTGACAGAAAAAGGCAAAAGAGAATCATCTCACCGAATAACAGCCAGGAGATCCAGGTACAATTCAGTCAGCATGTCCATTTGCTCAGCTGATAGGTACCCATCCTGCACAAAGTCTCCCATGTTGACAAAAATCCAATGTAGAGCAAAAAGATCACAGAGATGTTTAAGAATCCTCTGGATGGCCGACCCTTTTTCAAACTTCTCAAGTGCTTTGACAAATGTTTCCACTACAATATAATGAGTGTGAACCTGAAAAAATGCAAACACACATCAAGACTCCTTAAGAGATATACAGGTATGTCCTGCTTTCTGATGGCTTGTTTTCTGATACTCATTCTTTCAACACCTTTCAATTACATCCAGAAATAATTCATTCAACTCATGCTCCACTCACTCAACCACTCTGCTCTTTCCCTCCTCAATGTTGATTTGCTTATGACATGGTGATTCAGACTGCTTTGGCATATGTTTGTGTGTGAGAGAGAGCACACACATGGTCTCTTTAGCTCCTTCCTGGTCTGTTCACATTTGGGAAGGAGTTAATGAAAGTCAATTTGAAGAAATCCTTGTATGATGACAGGAATTTGCAAGACTAAAAAGGGTATTTGCAATTTGCTAGCTAAAAAAAGAAGAAACAGTAACAAACTAAGACCTTGATCTGCTTTTCAACCATCTCCACTTTTCACCACACCTCCAGTTTTGAACCTGTCAGATAAGTGGGGGACACCTGTACTTATCAAACCTAGAGGAAATGCTTACACCTAAATATGCCAATATTACTTTTTCCTAAATGTTCTAGCATAAATTATGTTTGCAAACAAGGGATCAAAATAAATGAAAGTATGATCCATTTTCTACCTACCTACCTACAGTATTTATATACCGCTTTTCAACTAACAAGTTCACAAAGCAGTTTACAAAGAAAATGGAAAAATAATAATAGCTAATTAAAAGCTAATGGGTTCCTGTCCCAAAAGGGCTCACAATCTAAAATGCAAAAAAGAACACCAGCAGAAGCCACTTGAACAGACACTGCTGGGGTGAGGAGGGCCAGTTACTCTCCCCCGCTAAATAAAAGAGGAACACCCACTTGAAAGAGTGCCTCTTGCTCAGTTAGCAGGGGTCAACCTTTTCCTTAGGTTTCTTCTCTGAAAACAGTTTAGACTCTAAGAGGCTAAGATTTCTGAGTTACCAGCGGAGAAGCCAGTGGGTGACACTATAAGACTTTTACTCACCATAGCAGCTTGTGCCAGTTGTACAGAACACTTATTCCATGCTTCATATAGTGCTGTTCCTGACTGAACCAAAGACTGGAGTTTGCCTGCTGCACATCTTAGAATCCTGAGGGCAGGAATTTAATAATAAAAACAACAATAATCTATATATATAAAAGAGAAAAGTCACTGACTGAGTCACTCACTCACTCACCAACGCCCAGCCAAAACCACTCGGCCTAGAAGCTTGAAATTTGGGGAGGGTGTTCCTTCTGTGATGGAGAGAGTCACTTAAGAACCAGTTTTCGGAAATTTCAACTGGAAGGGGGTAAATGGGGTGGAACGCGTTTTCCTCCCTATTCTTTGCATTGAAGAACTGGTGGCTGAGGAACTCTACCCCAACCCGCCGGATCTAGAAGTATGAAATTCGGGGAGGGAGTTCCTTCTGTCCATGAATACCCACCAAGAACCCAATGTTGAGAAATGTAACCCTTAAGGGGATGAAAAGGGGTGCTACATGCTTTTGTCCTATACTTAACATGGAAGACTGACCAACATCCAGCCAATTTGGGGCTTGGTGCCTGGTGCACTGGGGGAGATGTTGTTCAGATGGAGGAGTTGCACTGGGGAGGATGCTGCGCATAGGGGACTGATGCGAATGGGGGGCTGATGCGCATGGGGAGCTGATGCACAGTGGGAGGATGTCATATGGGGAATTTTACTCCCACAACGTGGGTACACTTTTGCTAGTACTATATGTATTTATATACTTCCTTTCTGGTCATTCAATTGCTCCTTTGACTTTATTCAAGATGGTTCACATAGGCATGCTATTTTAAACCCTCAAAGGAACTTTTACAATAAGAGAGAGGCTATGGCTGCAATCCTAAAGTCACTTTCCTGGGAGTAAGACCCATTGAACACAATGGGGCTTACATTTGAGTAGACATGGTTAGGATTGCAGCCTACGTCTTTCAGGAACCAACTACACTTAAGATGGATCCTTCATAGTCTGGTTTCACTACTGGCTTTTTGTGCCTTTCACTCAGGGTGCAATCCTAACTAATTTAGCCCAGCATAACTCACCTGGCATAACTTCGTATGAAGTTGTGAGGAGGCTTGTGCATGCCTATGCAGTGGCCTAACCTACCTAGGAGTGGGGCAGAAGTCCCTAAGGGCTGTTTTCTGACAACTCCAGGCCAGCACAGGTCTTATCCTGGGGGTAGGACTGCAGCATCAGGCTATCGAACAGTTCTTTCATCTCTCATTTAAAGAACAGCCAAGTCAACTTTGTTCACATCCAAGAACAGATGAGAAAACTCAGCCAACTAGGCAGCCAATTCTCAGTGTCTCTCTGGTGCACAACTTACAGTGATCTCAAATTGGCAACCTTCAACTTTGATCTTCAGGCAAATGGAGGTTCTACCCTCTAGACCAGAATTCTTGTCCATATATATATACATACATACATATGGATGAATATCATACATATGTAAATGAATGTTCACACACACACACACACACACAATATAGCTGTAACCCCCCATATAGCCCCCCATGAGCACCATACATGAACACCATATATATATGACATTCATAATATCTGCAAAACAAATGTAATGAACAGCATCTTGAATGGAAGAAAGGGAGGTCTAGTCTGCATTTATAGAATGAAAAGATAGAGTTCTGAGCAGCATCGTTTTGCCGCGGGAAATACCAAACCAAAATGCATTTATGAAGATAAATATACGATATATACAAAGATAAATATACACATCTGCCTACAAGTTAAAACGTTTAGGATCTCAGAGACAAAACTATGCTAAAATTGTCTTCCAGATGTGTTTTTATACTTGCAGATTTCCCCCTGCTTAAGTGGAATGTGAGACAGCAACAGTGTCCAAAGCCACATTGCTTGCCACTACACCATGCTCGTGTTGTCTCTAGTCACTCATCCCACGCTTTTAGAATGAGGCTTGCTATATATCCAGAATACATGCATGAACAAAAAACGACACCTGAATTCAAAAGTCTTCTACCAACCTGAAAGCCCTGTGCCTATAAGCTTCAGTGTAAACATCAGGATTGAGAAAGTCTCTCTTTCCCTGAGCTTGACATTTTCCAAAGGTTTTGGAAGACAAGTAGACAACTGATGAAGGAAGAGGCTGGCCATTCTGTGCAATCTCAAGGCATTTTATCAGAAACCTGATGACAAAGAAATGAAAGATGAAATATGTCTCCAGCCCCAAAGCACTCCGTGATTCCACCACCTTTTAAATAATTTTTTTTAAAGCTGAGAAAATCAGGAATACAAATAGAATTTCTGTAAGCTCATAAAACAGATAACTATGGGACTGGGGTGGATCAGTGGTGAAAGACGCTCTGCCTGTTGTCAGCTATTTGAAACCTGAGTGCTGCACAATGGAAGGCGCTTCCATCACTTATCTCTGCTCCTGGCAACCTAGCAGTTCGACAACAGGTAAATGCAAGTAGATAAATAGGTACCACTTTGGTGGGAAGGCAGCATCCCGGTGATAAGCTCCTGCAAAGGCTGGCCAGGTTCTTTCCTTCCCTGTGGGATCTCTCTTCCAATGTCCTTGGCTCCTCTAGCTATCAGTTGTCCAATCCTCTTCTTCACTGCCATTGTCCTCCTTGTTAAATTCTGAACCACATCTCATAAAGCTCTCATCTTGCAACTCAGTTGTATATCCATTGCCCAGGCAATAGGCTGGCTGACACTGGGACCCGTGTCAAGACCACAAGGGTTTGCCCAGAATTCCCCTTTCTTCTGCTTCCACATTCCTACTCTCACAGAGGGACTCAAACCTTGACCTGCCACCAGATTGGACAAATTGATATTCAAGAACCTGCATGGCTATCACTATAGTGTACAAACAATTTGCCCCCAGTAGATGGATATCATGGGTTCTGGGGAAAAGCTGTTCCAGTTTCCTCTGAGGCCTGTGTCAGCCTCCATAGGCCTGTTGAATGGCTCAAACTGGAAATGGCTTTATGAGGCCTTCAGGAAGCCCATGGAGAGCTCCATGGGACTCAAAAACACCTCCAGACGCCATCAGAAAGTACTTCTGGGTGTGTTCAAAGGTTCTGTGAGGGCTCTCCCATGGACCTCAATAATTGCAGGTTCATAATCCACAGGAGATATCAAAGTCCAACTTGAATGCACAAACTCTGGTGCAGAATCCTTATAATTAGTATTTTTGCATGTAAAAGTGGAAAAATTTCTATCCCTTGCTGTAGAGAAAAGTTCAGAAAATTTATGCTCGGATGAGAGATGAAGTAGTACTTAAGCACCGGACCTTTTGAATAACGATTTCAAGTTTTTCATCTCACAGCACACCTACATGACACAAACCTGCCAAGGCACACCCAACAGTTGTTTGGCAACTGGCAAGGCTTACTGCATTCCCGGTAGGGGACTCACATCTCCCAATGGACCCCATTCCCCCGCACGCCCCCCCCCAAAAAAAAATTCCAGCACATTTGTGGATTATTCATGGCACATCAGTTGAAAAAACACTGTATTAAAAGAAACTAGTCTCAGGTAAAATATATATTTTATTTTATTATAAAAGTTTAGAGGAAGCACTTTTGAAAATATCACAGAATACTCTTGATCTCTCTAAATGACCCTGGCAAGATTAGTCAAGCAAGACAAAAGGCAGAATAGGATAAGCTTCTGGGAAATTACCTGGCTGTCTGGAGGAGGAGAACTGTATTTTCCCCTTCATAAGTGCAAGATGCTACCAGTTTAGTGTATATAGAAGGCAGGCCACTGAGCAGAGAGTACCCATGTCCTCCACAGGCTCTCCGACACACCTCTACACCTGCAGAGCAGTAGTCTGTAGCTAGCACTTTAATGCCTGAAGCAAGTGCATGAAGCTGTGAATAAAGATGGGATTAAAGATTATAAATATTTATAGAGTTATCAAAACTCCATTTGTTTATTTGACCATTTACACTTCTTTAAATCAGTAGAATTTAAATTTACATTGGTTTATATCCATCTATCTCTAAAGTGGCCGGGTGCAAATATAGCCAAAGTGAAGCATTTCTGACTAATTCCTACAGGGCACCAATGAGTACAAACTCATTCTCTCCCACGTGAAATGAATGAGCCTTTAAATACATTCTGTTATCATTTGTTTTGTCATTATTCATAATGAAAATAAATGAGACTGAAAAGCGGTTAACTTAGTGGGATTGTGCCTAACATATGTGGGCTTAAGGTACCTATTTAAGTTTTTACTAGAAATCCTATAAAATAATTGAAGAAGGGCGGAATGAATAAAAGTGAATTCCTGCTAGCACTGCAGCTCTACAGATTTTCATTCTGTCTCTCTCTCTCACATACATACGCAAATATGTACAAAGAGTGTGAGAGGGTATGTGGCATATCTGAATAATTCTCTCACATGAAGGAAGGCAGTATCTCAGGGAAAAGGATTTGAGTTTGGCCTTTTTCCTGATGAACCATATTTCTGCATCTAGTGCAGTCTTGCTTTTGGTTCCTTCTGAAATGTGCAACTGCATTGAAACATACCACAATCACCCCCAGTTCTGACTTGGTCCAGTCCCAGGAGGACTGCACCATACATTTTTTCTATAGGCTTGAATTGTCTTTAACTGTTTTTATACACCTGCCTTCTCTAGGCAATGACTAAACAGCAATAATGACTTGGAAAAGGTTTACTGTTCCCACTTAAAACAGTCCATAATTTTTTTTGGCTTTCTTAAAAAAATATTTTCCTTTATGTTACCTCTGGAAGCAGGTCAAATTTTCCTCCTTTAATTTCTGTGTAGGCTTTGTTGAAGATTTCATGTACATAGTCACACGTGAAGTGCAGGGCATATGCAGTGGCCAGCTGGGGAAGCAGCTTCTGCTGCTGAGTCTGATAATCCAGAATCTTTGCCTCTGGGTCGCTGTAGCAAGACAAGGTCATCAAAGTGAAGAAAGATGCAGACTCAACACTGGCCAACAGAAGGAGCCTACAGAGTGCTTTTGCCTTCATTCAGTGAAGCAAAAGCAGGCTGACCTGGACGTGCATAGAAAGAAGAAGATATCGGCAATCTCCAAATGCCAGACACAGGGGAAGGCACCTGGATATAGGTCCTATGTGCTCCCTGTGACATCTGGTGGGCTGCTGTGAGATACAGGAATCTGGACTAGATGGGCCTTTGGCCTGATACAGTGGAGGCTCTTCTTATGTTCTTATCTTGTCTTCTTTGGCTATAGTGCTAAAGCTCAGGTGCAAGACTGACCCATGTCTTAGCACTAAGTAAATGAGTCTTGGCATTTACATCCCTGGCTCCTCCACTTTTGCATACTGGAGGAGAAGGAAAATCTTTGCCTTCTCTTCTTGACAAATTGCTGTTCCCCTTAATGTTTGGACTTTGAGATATCTCCCCCCCCCCCCATCAACTGTCACTGCCTCCTCAATAGGCCACCTTTCCAAATCCCCCTGCTGCCTTTGCAATTTAAGCAATAGTGGCAAACACATTGGGAAGGAGACACTTAACATGCAGAGGTCCCAGGTTCAGTTCCTGGCTTCTCCAAGTAGAGTTTGGGGGTGGGGGGTTAGGACAGGGTGATCATATGACTGGAAATTTCCAGATTTTTTTTAGTCTCCTGTCCGGTTGTCCTCCAAAAGGACATTGTCCTACTCATTGGCTGCAATCCTAAAGACACTTTCCTGGGAGTAAGACTCATTGGACACAATGGGGCTTACATCTGAGTAGACATGGTTAGGATTGTGCTCATTGTCTCCCATTCTGGCTTCATTTTGGAACTTTGCAATGGTGCGCAGTACCATATCATGTCATATATCATTGGATTTGTATTGAAGAGCAGAATCCAATGCAAAAAAATTGGTTTTGAAATAGCTCCTTTCTATCAAAAGTTATGGCCAAAAATCTAAAAATCAAAAATATGCATTGAGCTCTATGGGAAAGAGAAAGTGCTCAATATTGTGGCTTTTCTCATGAGTAGGCAAACATGCCATTGACAACTGGAAAGGCCAGGCTGAGAGGAATCCAAGATCTTGTCCTCCTTTTGAGGTTTGGGCATCTGGTCACCCTGGGTTAGGAGGACAAGTGTTTGAAGCCTGTGAGAGCCAGAGTCAGCTGCTTTTGACAATACTGAGCCAGACACTAATGGTCTGACAACTTCATTCATTCATATGAACTAAAGAAAGGTACTAGTGGGAAGACCAAGTGAAAGGATGGAAGGAAGCCACAAAAGGAAACAGTAGCAAAAGAGCTGGAAAATATTGTACTCCTATCCTAGATCCAACACCTCTTTGTATAACATACCCAGGCTTCAACTCAGACTGTCGGCGCACCACTGAATATCGGACAGCAATGGTGCAAGCTTTCATCAGAGAGGGCACAACTTCATTAGAAAGCATGTTCACACGGACCACAATCATGGTCAAGTAGTTGATTTTCTCAGATCCTCGTTTCACATACTGGCCATCTGGCAGAACCTGGAATTAGTGAAATAAAGGAAGAGAGCCATTAGAAGAAAGCAGGGTCCACTGCGTGAAACAAGAGATTTGATGCTGACCTGCCCCCTTCTGATAAACGACCATAAGCAAGTCCCAGTAGCTTTTATGTTCCTGAACCAGTAATTCTAACCATTCCACCAAAAACTATGACAATTTGAAGAATGCTATCATGTTCCCCTCAGTTTTCTCTTCCTCAAGGTAGGCATACTGTACCTGATTCCTTCAACTTTTCCACATAGGGCTTATGTGCCCATGGGAAGGAGGTGCATTATACATGGGCATCCACAAAATGATGAAGCCTGGGAACCAAAGGAGGGCAGCTGGAAATATCCTGGGCACTTGGGAAATCTTTGCATATATTGTGTGAAGATTAGTATTCACATTCTGAGTAAACCTACATTATTTTATATGTTGTAATTAGTAGAAATTATGACCCTGTCTTGCACTGCATTAACAATCCTATCTTCCAAGGCATTAAGAATTCCTTTCAGTTGTCTCATCTGCATATCTGATGAGTATTCCTTCTCCTTTCAAGTAAGCCACTGATACAGAAATGTTTTGTACTGGTACCCACCACATACCCTGTGAAGCAGAGAGAATGACAAGCACTTTTACAACCATCTAAGGTTTATTGTAATTTAATTTGCATTTGACCAATTTGTTAGCCAAAATAGGAAACCTTGTGAAATGTTTTGCTGAAATCAAGCCAAATTACATCCACTGCATTCCCACATTTCACTTAGGTGAATTGAAAAAAGAGATACGCCAAGTCTAGCAGGATTTAGCCTTCTTAAACCAGGGTGACCAGATGCCCAAATCTTAAAAGGAGGACAAGGATTCCTCTCAGCCTGGCCTTTCCGGCAGACAATGGCACAGTTGCCTACTCACAATTAAAGCCGTGATATTGGACACTTTCACTTTCCCATAGAGTTCAATGCATATTTTAAAAATTATTTTGGCCATAATGTTTGATAGGAAGAAGATATTTCAAAACGGATTTTTGCATTGGATTCTGCTCTTCAATATGAATCCAACGACATATGACATGATGGGGTACTGCACACCATTGCTAAGTTCCAAAATGAAGCCCTTTTGAAGGATACCCAGACAGGAGACTAAAAAAGAGGACAAATATGAAATTTTCCAGTCATATGATCACCCTGTGATAAACTCATGGCAAATCAATTTTAATGCCCAATACGCACCTGCTGGAGTACGCAGAGCACAGGGAAAGCAACCTGCAATTACACCTTACATTCCCTTGGGGCCCAGGCGCGCACATGCATTTGTAACACTTTGTATTAGAGAACGTAATGGGAATCTGCCTGAAGAATGGGAGTACTCATAGTGTATTGCACAACATGTGCAGAATTAGTACAATGCATATTCATAACAGTTTCATGCAAGTAAACTGTATTTGTCTCCTTATATACATATAACAGCTTTTTGTTGTAGAACGGTTTTGTAGAACCTGAATTTTTTTTGGGGGGTGGGGTGGGTGGGAAAGAAATAATGCAGCATGGGAAAGGTGTGAATAAGCAACAAACAGTATGAAAGTGTAGATCAGGGAGGGTGGCAGAAAGAGAGAGGGACAGGACTTCCAGGATAACTAATCTGTTGAGCTTTTGCAGACCCTGCCTGTGGTATTTCAAACATTCTCCTACAACCATCAGGACTAGATATCCTTGATCTTTTAAATTAAGAATGATAATGAAAAATCCCAAAGGTCCTACCAAAATTCTCCATCAGATAAAAGTGTAGTATCCCACACACAACTATATCCTTGGAGGCCTTTGTCATTCTGCAAGTCTAAGATGATCAACCTCTATACTTTCCACTGCCAAATATACCTGAGAGAATCTGGCCAGCATGTTTTCTCTTGGTACACGGACATTTTTCAATATGAGGAAGCCGTTGTCAATGTTCTCGAAGTTCATTTTGGGACCAATGTCTCCAACAGTCACTCCTAAGAAACACAAAAGTGGAACCCCCAGAGTGAGGTTATGAACATTACAGTACCACAGTGCACTATCTTTGCAGGTCTTCTGTGAGTTGATAAGGATGTTTGGATTCCAGCATTTTTATTTTACAGAGATCGGGCACATTCAGGGTACAGTCTTTTAATCATACTGAATGAGCCAAGGAGCCCCGTTCTTATATTGTATTTAATTGTCTGATTTATAAGGAACTTTATTATCTGTGTTCTTAAACTCTCCTATTGCTGATTCATCTAACTATCAGGACAAGATAATTTTATGCAAGTTACTTACCTCCACTGACACTATAGCAATAAATTGTACAGCAAACTTACTGAATGATATTTAAAACAGACTCAGCTTTACTGGATTTGTAGAGCACAATCCTAACCATGTCTACTCTAAAGTAAGCCCCATTGTGTTCAATGGGTCTTACTCCCAGGAAAGTGACTTTAGGATTGCAGCCTTAGTTTGATTTGCCCTTACTGTATCTTGTGTAACACCTTTTTGTGGTATGTATTCTTTGTGTACAAACACAAAGGCTGAATAAAGATTATTTGAATTTATCTTACAGCTGCTGCATTTGAAACTACAGGAAATTAGTCTTAGAGAATAATCCTAACCATGTCAACTCAAAAGAAAGCCTCATTGTGTCCAATGGTCTTACTCTCAGGAAAGTGTCTTTAGGATTGCAGCCTTATGCTAGAAAATGATTTTCCAGCACTGGAAAAGCCTGTGTTGTTCAGTCATGCAGTATACCTCATCAGAGGTTTCTATGGGTTGGGTGACCTCCTGTCAGCGATGCTATAGTTGCCTGCACTGAAAAAGGTATTGAATTAGGTGACCCCCAAAGCTCTGTTCTACAATATATTTTTTACTCCCTTTCAATATTATGCTCTGTTTCTATTACTGTTCCACTGAAGCCTAATTGTTTCTTCAAAAAAATTTCCATGCATTTTAAAGAAAATTTATATTGTATTGTAAGCCACTTGGAACATTTTTAAGATGAAAAGGTGGTATATAAGTATCTAACATAAACAATAATTAAGAAAATGTAACCCACCCCAAACCTTAGAGAACATATGGATATAAATCTCATCCTGCATGATTGTTGTTGCCAAACAGTCATGCTATAACTTAACCATTATAAGTAAGCCCATAAAACCAAAGAAGGTTCATCCCCAGTATTTGAAAGACAGAAATAGGCAAAGCATCCAACAAGAGCCTTGCACATCACCTGGTGCTGGAGAATGATCCCGGAGGCTGCGGATCTGCACCACGAAGGGGTGCATGCCCATCTTCTGTCCTTTGAGTATAAGCTGTGCAAAAACCACTGCATGGGTCGCAGTTCGTCCCACTGTCAAGGAGAGAAGTACCACATCTTCCTTTGAAAAGAGAACTGGCATTTTCTCACATGCCCTACAATCCAAAGTAACTACGGGAGCATGTAAGAGACTTTACATGCACCCGTAGTTACTGCACCACCTAGTGAAAACCTATGGGAAATTCATATTGCAATCCAGAGCAAATGGTTCTTACACCGGAGCAAGGACTCCCCGTAGTTACTCAGGATTGCGCCCTTAGTCTACAGCAGATCAATTTAACAACTTAAAGAGCCATTAAAGTAGCAATAAGGAAGGCGAGAATAATGGGCTTGAAGAGCTAACCTCATCTCTTCTGATAAGTAGCTATATTGTGTCCCCACACCAGAGGGAATTCAATAACCAGGGGTAGGATAACACACAGAGAGAGATGGAGGCGCACTTGCGCAAGTGTACCATGCAAGAATAAAAGACAAGTGCTATTCAAACTGGACCTACAGTTCAGTTTCTATAAACTACATTATCTCTATATAAATTCTATTTACATTACTGTTATATAAGCAATAATTTACCTGTTGTTTCTACTGTTTGCCAATGGGAAGAACTTTTTTTAAACTCACTCTAGAGCAAAGGGACCAGACAAGCAGCAGAAACTGGGAGTTGGAAGGGCACATAGAGAAGTCCCTTGAGACGCACTAAACAAAATCAAAGATGGTTCATGATGTTTTGGGCCTACAGGTAGAAAAGCCCATGGTATACACTTCTCCCCTCTGAGTGATATAAATATAACAAGCCAAATAACTGAAAGTTTGCAGCCTCTGCAGAAGCTGCAATTTATTAAGAAATTCATACGCCAGGGTTCGAGACCTGGGTTGGCCCCACAAGACACGGTGAGCTCCTTTCCTTAGCCCAGCTCTGTGACGCCAGCTAGATCGAATTGTATTGGCTCTGCCTTTCCATTGGACTAATTCAGTGGCATGGAGAGGGGGAATTTGCTGCTTGGGTAACAGCCTATCCTCCATAACAATCTAACCCAGGCTTTCGTGCTTTGCATGCAGCATATGCAGCGGCGAGCATGATACCACAGTCTTTCAAGACTGACGGAGGCCTGCATACACCATCTCTCCATTCCATTGAGGCTCGCAAGGTGGCCTAGGAAATATATCAATACTATGATTGGTAAAACAATGCTAAAAGGTTGATAAAACAATTAAAGCCATAAATGACATACTACCCTCTGCTAATAAGACTGGCCATCTCTACCTGTCAGACAGTCCTGGTGGCCAGCACTGAATGAAGTAACACTTCTACTTTCCACAACGCAGTCAAATACTTACAGTCTCCTGGCCACCACTTCATGGAGGAAACTGTGGGTGTATTGAGAACAAACTCCTGAGTTGCAACATCAAAAGTCGCTGTTGTCTCCAAACCCCGGAGGTAAGTTCCTTGAGTACAAAAAGGCAGAAGGACACAACTTCTCAGAGAAAGGCAAGCAGAACAAACTCTGATTCCACAGTCACCAGCAAGCTCTACAAATCTGAGCCAAGTTCTCCTTAGGGCTGGTTCTCATCAGGATTTCTCATCTTGACTTCAATTTTGTAAAAACTGCTAAGTATGCTATGATGTAGGAGAAGTACGTTATGATCTAAGCACAGTTTTGTGTGAAGACTGCAACATCTCTCTATACTCCAGAGGGAGGTGTATATGTGTGTGCACTCCCTGAATGCAAACAGAGGCACAGGAGTGAATCCTTGGCACTTAACTGTACTATCTGATAGCCCAATAGCCTACGAGACTTACCATGTCCCAGTTCAGTCTGAGCATATGTTCCTGCGATATAACATTTCTCTGCTAAGGGGATCCATTTGGCGATCTGTTCATCTGTGCCCAATCCCATGATGCTCCTTATAAAGACAGTGTGCACATTAAACGCCAACTCAGCACCAATAGCCCTGGAAAAGAACATGCAGACAGGATTGTGTAGTATGTCAGTTCTGTACAGCTAGACAAAACTGCAAAGCAGAAGGCAGTTATATTGCTGGTGTGCAGTCTTTTGGGTGACATTTCAGCAGCACATTGAACTAATGTACAGCAGTTCCACATTTGTACTCAGATAAGAAGATAGATAAGCTATCCTCTTGCCTACGAGGTCCAGGGGCTCCCAAACTCAAACTGTTCCTCTCTTGTTCCACTGGCTTTCAGATACACCATTTGCCTTTTCCTTTAACCCCAATACAATTTTTCTGTGGTTTTGATTCTGTGACTGAACTTCTTAACCTTTGGTGCCCCCATACATCCCCTGAAGAATTTCAAACTGCTCACACCTTCCTTCCCCCCAAAAGAAATGTACAGTATATACATTTCGCTTATTAATGCTAATTTAATCACTATTTGCTACTTTTCTGAAATATATGTGTTTGCTTCACAGAAACTGAAGACATTAAAAACCCTCACAATACAGAAAAAAGCCCAAAACAATAAATATGGAGGCCAATAAGAAAATATCCATAAAATAACTGTCCATACCTTGTCAATCTGTATATATAAAACTGAAAAGTCACTGACTGACTCACTCATCAACAGCCAGCCAAAACTGCTGGATCTAAAAGTATGAAATTTGGGGTGTTCCTTCCGTGATGGAGGCACCCACTAACAACTGATTTTCAGAAATTCCTACCGGAAGGGGGTGAAAAGGGGTGTAATCCATTTTCTTCCCTATACTTTACATTGAAGAATTCCTGACTGAGGGATGTTCTGCCCCAACCTCTGGACCGAGAAGCACGAAATTCGGGTAGGGTGTTCCTTATGTAACATCAACACCCACCAAGAATTGATATTGAAAAATTTAACCCTCAAGGAGCTGAAAAGGGGTACAATGTGTTTTTGCCCTATACTTAACACTGAAGACTAACTGATCAACATCCAGCTCATGCACTAGGAGGGAGGGTGCACAGAGGGTGATGGTGCACCTAGGGGGAGGGTGCACATGGGGAGATGTTGTACGAGGGTATTGCGCATGGGGGGACAGTGTGCATGGTGCGCATGGGGGGACGGTGTGTATGGGTGGTGTTGTACGGGGGTATTGCACAAGGGGGATGATGCGCATGGGGGATGTTGTACAGGGGTATTTGCGCATGGAGGGATGTTGTACAAGGGTATTGTGCATGGGGGAAATTTTACTCCCGTAATGCAAGTATGTTTTCACTATAGAGCTAACACATGGCATTTTCCCTTAATTTTGGGAGCATCTCATACACCCCAGCATCTCATACACCCCAATCCGCAGGCCCTACAGGTTAAGAACTCCTTTCTATAAATTAAATTTAACTCTTTCATTCCAGGATTGCCAAGAATGAGTCAACAGGAACACAGTTGTTCATTTTAATTGGATGAAATAAATGTACTTACTATGTGGTTCTTAAATGGAGCGATCTGAAACAGATCTTAAAAAGGAACAGAGTTGGACACAGTAAGTATAGCTACAGCTTCATGGTAGTAATCTCACCCATTCAGCAACAGGAAGCAAGTGCTTTAAAACAAACAATACAATTGCCTTTTAAAAAAGAGGGTACAATTTTCAGAATACCTATAGCAGTACTTATATTCAAGTCCACTGTCAACCCATCCCAGTTCATTCATCTTCTTTGCAAGGTGCACAGACTTCCTGATTGCATCTTCATATCTTTCATTTTGGCTCTGGAAGTACTGGTTTTCTCTGCTAAATTCTGGGTCGCTGTCCAGCACCACACCTGAAAAACATACAGAAGCTTCTTATTATTTTTAAGGGCTAAGAGCAGAGCTGGGCTAAGTACAGGAGCTCACCCTGTCTTGTGGGGCCGACCCGGGTCTCGAACCCTGGCCTGCTGGTTAACAGGCACAGCAACTTAACCGCTTGCGCCACCCACAGCCCTTTTTCTGAGCTTACAATATCAGGTTAATTGCATGGTGTAGATTGATATTATCAAGTAATCAATATTAATGCCAGGGTTTAGGAAACCAAATAATCCTTGTTAACTTGAAAGAGTTTGGGGCCACTCAAGTGTGTTGTTATCTCTGGTCTGCTTTGGTGCCCCATGCTCAATGAAAAATTATAGCATCATTCAGCTATTGAGTGTGATTTCCATTTTCTGCAACTATCTTCCTACCTTACTCCAAGGATAATATTCTCAGTGTTCAGAACTGCACATGACACAGAATTTCTTCCCTGGACTGGACTTCTATGGACGCTAGTTAGTTTTGGAACCTTATGAGAAGTGCCTGCCCACATTAAAGCACTTTCATTTCCTCAAGGGGCATTTTCCCCTTTGAAAGTGATAGTTTTTATTGTTGTACCACTCAGTCTGTAACATTAACTGCTGATAGTCACGTAAACCAACTGTTACTGAAGCTGAATTTGCAATAACTGACTCACATCAAGAAATTGCAATAACTGACTCACATCAATGGAAGCATTCCCCTTATCCCCCTATAAGCCTTCCTTATCAGCTTACATATATATTTAAGAGACTCCAAATACAAAATATTTTTTACCCAACCAACTTCCAGAATTACCAGTTTCACTCCTCATTTAACCTGATACTCAGATTTTGCTCAGCTGAATTTTACCTACAAGCACAATTCTCTCCAATTTTCTGGTACCGATGCAGCCAAAATGCAATCCCAAGGTAAGGGAAAAAAATCTTCCCTTCCATTGAGCAGATCCCTGTGACTGCCATTGCAGCACACAGTACATGCCCTGTTGGCATGGCTGCATCAGCAATTGGAAGTTGAATAGGCCTGAATTTCTCAACAATGTGCAGAATGCAGTTAACCCAGTTGTAGCTTCTATGCTTTGGTTATTATCTTGATTCCTACCACAAATCAGAGGAATTACTCAAGTAAATGAGGCAAAGTAAACAAGGCAAGAGAAAGGGAACATGAAAGACACAGTGCAGCATGCCCTAAACATTATTTACTCTGCAAAAAAAAAGCTGACTCACCTACTGCCCTCCGGATCCGGGTGTTTTCAGGGCCTCCATCCAGTATGTTGGTAAGCTGCTCTACGCAAAAGGAGGCTGTTTTTCGTTCAGTGTCAAGATCAGGGTTCACACCTCTTCTAGTGGACTTGGAGAAAGCGTCATATTTTTTCTGCAATGCCATTGTGAATGATCAGCACCTGAAAAGAGACAATATCAATTAAATTGCTGTCCAGTCCTATTTGCACCTGTTTTCTCAAGATGACTGAGAAGACAGAGATTATCAAGATGAGGAAGATGCTGTCTCAAGCTGATTCGAGAACAGGGCAGGTCAAACCACAGCCCAAGGGCCAGATCCAGTGCTTCCTTAGGCGACTGGAGCTTTTCATTCCATGAGGAAGACATATGTCCCATCCCAATCTCTCCCAAAACAAGCTTTTATGTAGTGTCACCCTATGAGGCTGTGCACCTAGAGTTCTAGGTAGACATGGCTGTTAGCTACATGGTTTGGGGGAAATCAGTATGGGCAATTTACAGCTCCCCTGCACAATGGTTTGCCTCGGTTTCACCAAGGAAGCCATTTTAGGTGCTCAGTGGTTACCAGTTTGGGGACCACAGTTCTAGAAGATAGTTGTATAAGGCTTACTTTAAGGCTACTTCAAGGCTAACCTCCAGTTAGGCCATCATTAAGTCCTAGCACAGGTCCTGTGCTGGACAGAAGGGGTTGTTACTATAAAGCACTTCTGCAACACTCCTGTGAGGGGGTTTAGGCACAGATATACTGAATGTCTTGCACTGGCATAATCCCTCCCAGTAGTGGCACAGAAGTGCTATACAGCCCTTTTGTGACACTCCCAGACCAGCATGGGACTTATCCTGTGAATAGTGAAGGCTTAACCAGGGTTTTGGATTGTGCTGTCAGTTGTGTGGAGGTGAAATGGTGGTCTGTGTGATAACTGGGCTCTACTATAAAATATGATCAAGATTTCTTCTGACTTTTGTAACTGAGTTCCTAAATGAGCAAAAAGCGCATTATTTCTTATCATCACCCGATTCTGGACATCATTTTCTGATGATGCATCACTTTCAGCTCTAAGCAGGTATCATGAACAAGCCAGGAAGGTGACCTGGAAGATCCAGGTTCAAATCCCTCTTCAGCCATGAAGCATCCTGAATGGCCTTGTCTCTCTCTTTCAGCTTAGGGTTGCCATATGTCGCCCAAAAACAAGAACAATCCCAATTTTAGGGGATTATGATCACATACTGGCAAATGAGACAGAAGGTCCTGTCCCGATTTTGTGGAAGAAAATTATGGCAACCCTATCTCAGCTGCACCTACCTCTTAGGGTTGTTGTGAGGACCAAAGGATAACAGCGTTATAAGCCATCTTGGCATTTGCATTGCTATAGATAAAAATCCTTGAATAAATACAATAAATAATTGGCCCATTGTATGAAACAAGTGTAACAGCCCTCCCTCTGAATCTCCAGTCTGATATTTGTGCATTTTGGTCCTCCCTCCCATATGCAAGTTAAATAACTAGAAAGCAGGAAAAAACAAAGAGATGACTGAAACTGGAGAAGGACGCGCACTGCAGATGAGACTGCATTTTCTATGGCATCTCATAAAACTGTTACAACTAGTTTCAATATACGGCTGAAGGTAAACAGGGTGAAAGGTTTAGGTCCAACTACATAAACGAAAGCAGAAAACGAGAAAGAGCAAACACTATCTTGAAAAGCCTTGAACCAAAGAGAGACATGCCAGCAAGGTGCTAGAGAAGTGATTTTCAACCAGTGTGCCATGGATAGTCCTGAGGTGTGCCACGGGAATTTGGGGATTGACATTAATTAATAGGAAAATTAGGGGATTTAAACAGCCTGGTGTGCCTTGTCAATGGTAAAAACAATTGATGGTGTGCCTTGACCATTTCTGTGCCTTGTTAGAGTGCCATGAGATGAAAAAGACTGAAAATCACTCTGATAATGATTGTATTGAAAAACAGTAGAGGAGGAATACAAACCGTGTGACCTTCCAGGCTATAAAAAGCCATGTATTGGGGCCTGAAAAGTGATTAACTACTCCTTTGTTTTAGAGAACAGAGCAAGCACCAAAGGCAGCTTTCTTCAACTCCCCATAGGCCACTATTTGGTAACTGGCAGTCAATTTAGAGAGCCGCAGATTGCACAAGAGCATCCAAAGTTCTTAATACAGAACAGAGATCCAACTGATTCTTGTTTAAAGTCTAATGCCTGCCTATTAATGATTATCTCCTTTGCAGGTAGTTTGTTAACCAACAGTATAGCCATACTATGGAGCATCCTTCTAGTACACATTCCTAAAAAGCATTCCATATGGGAAGGTTTTGATGTCTCCAATGCTATAAGTCATCTGATTTAATGGTATGTATTGGAGAAGGGAAAGGTGGTAGGATGATCTGCAAAAGAGAGGATGAGATTCTGCATATTCCATTGGCTCTGGATCCACACTGACCCCAATTCCTGCAAAGAAATGTCCCCTGTTGTCTAACCTTTTCCACATCTCCCCACTGCTGCCTTGTTTGGAATCAGCAGATGGTGGCTTCACCACCAGGAAGCACATATGGCCAGCAGCAGAAGGCTGATGGCTTCACTGTGCTTGCCAGCAACATTGGCAACCATGACAATGTTGTGTTTTGCATCCAGATCGCTCCACTTAGATCCCAACTCTTCCACCAGCAGCATGTGGGTTCCACTGACAGTGCTTTGCAGACAGGTCTGTGGTTTGTAGGACAGCAAGTCCTTGCTCCGAGATGGTGCCTGCAACTTTACATGCTTTGAAGTACATGAGGAGTATGGGGAAATTCTGTAGCTAAAAGTACAGTAGAATGTATGTTTTCAGTTAAAAGGGCAGGTGGAAAGTTGTCTCTAAAGTCCTAGAGAACTGTTATTGAAGACAATACAGTTGATTAAATTAGATAAAACAGCTTCATATCAGTGCTGGTCCCACAGTGCTGGGGTAAAGCCCTGCAATGGATTCCCTCCCCAATAGCATGATCCATCTGCTCTAACAAGATTCACAGTGTGCTATATCTGCCTCCACTACTAGGTCTTAGGTGGGCACTTTGTTGGCAAGATCTCCTGGCCCATGCCCAACTTCACCTCTGTATTGCTTCTGCCTATTTCTTGATCAGTCTTCTCATCTACTTTCCTCTCTTACTTGTTATAGGGCAAAATTACAGTCCTATTCATCACAGATGGTGAAGAAGGAGGGTAGGTAAGGGGACCAACAGAGGATTAGGGCAGGAGATAGAGCAGTTACACTTCCTGGAACTTAAGTCCTTTATAATATGTGGTGATCTGACCACTTTGTGCATTTAAAACACCTAAAGTGATAGATCATCAAAAGAGAAGCCCATGGTGGGTCTGATCTATGGTCCACCAAAACTAGCACTGCTTTCAGCAGCGACCAGTCAAATGCTTCCACGGGATTTATCTCCCAGTATCTGGTATTTTGAGGCATTCTACCTCTGAATCTCCCAATGCCCTTTAGTTACTATGCCAGTCAGATGTGAAAAGACCTAGCTTCTGTCCTTTAATCTATAAGAACAGTACTCATTATCTACATTTCTTTCTTTGGGAGCAATACTATATTGCTTCTCTATACCTGATAACCTTTGTACTGCAATAGTAGGTGTCACCATAATCTTCTTGCAGAACATATTATTTTTTATAACCTTTACTGGCATACAAATAAATAAAAGAATAGATAAATAACCACTCAAACAGGTGTAAAGTGAGCAGACAAATCATACAACAAGTAACTGGTCCAATAGAATAAGGTATGACAAGGAAAGAAGATAAGAAATAGGGAAATGATACATTTCTGTTAGGCACCAGGCATCCCTATTGGCACCACTATATATGGGCACCATCAGGCGTAATTGCACATGCACAAAGGGGGCAACAAAGTGGTGGGCATTGTGAAACATCAGTAGGCAGACTGGCATCCCTGGTGGACATCAGGCATCATCAAGCAGTAAGCACTTGCCACACCATTATGTAGAAAGCAATGGACATTGGTGGGCACCACTAAACAGCGGGAACCATCTGGCCTCAGGACCTCTGGACACCACTGAGCAACCCCATCGAACACCAGGCATCCCCACAGGGCAAAACAAAAAGCAGTAAACACAGGGCACAACTGTGTTGAGGAGCTGAGGAGGGATATAAGGGGTTGGAAGGGGAAGGGATAACCAGGTAGTCAATAATCAGAGTCCTCAGCTTCAATACTAAGGGAAAAGTCAGGGAGAACACAACCATTCTTAAAAGGAGCCCGAGTCTTGGGAAAATTGTCTGACAACTTGGTGGAGATGACCGGATTACAACTTCTGGGAAGGGAAGGTGGGGGAATTTCCGTGGGGGAGTCAGACCAGTTGTCCACTGTTCTAATAAAATCCAATGATAAAGAGGGTACTGGCTGGGTCTGTACATCCAAAAGGGTAGGGACACCATATTGTGAATTTTTGTCCATAACACTGAAAGGTGATAAAAGCAACCCAGAGGGGCAAGAAGGTGGGTACAGGTTAGATAAATTTCCTTCAGAGTGAGCAGAGTTATTGCATGGAAGGATAAGCGGTGGGAGGCATTTGGAATCCTCAGGGAGGCCCCTAAGGGTCACTGGAGTCATCTCAGGCAACTTGGGAGAAA
Source organism: Cryptoblepharus egeriae (assembly GCA_030015325.1). Lineage (NCBI taxonomy): Eukaryota > Metazoa > Chordata > Lepidosauria > Squamata > Scincidae > Cryptoblepharus > Cryptoblepharus egeriae. The sequence goes on from JAREYC010000002.1 coordinate 19,604,437, forward strand.
AGGGTTGAAGAATTAAAAGATCATTCTTGGGGATATTGGATGGCGACTGAGCAATGGGAGCAGTATCCATCTTATCAGGCTGGGACCGTGTGCTCCCTGTCAACTGCTTCCGCAGAAAATTCCCTTCAGTAATCCGGTTTGTAGATTTGACTTTCAGGGATCTTTCAGAATCAGGAAGCTTAGGAGGAATGATTTTGGTGATAGCTTGGTTCCGGAAATATCGATGAGCCGTGATGTCCACATTCTGCAGCAGATTTGGAGAGCTAAACACAAGGCTTGGAATAAATGGTGAGTGAAATTCTAGAAGGAGGCGTAGCTGTCTTCTGGTGGAGATATAGGAGTAATCCTGGGAAGGTCAATTACAGAGGTAGGAACACGGAGCAAAAAAGCTAAATGCTGTTTTACCAGAAAGATCTTGGACCAGTCGGGATGTCTCCTTGTGTGAAGGTGAACATATTATTTAAAAAAAGGCCAGGAGTCAAATAGCAGATATAAGGCAACTTTGGCCATGAACGCGTGCAACATGTGGATCTTTTCAGCTGCAAATTCGTTAAATTTTGTTAATGGACTGCATTTAGTTCCATGACTAGCTAAGATTGAGAATTAAATCTCTGCACCAGAATCTCTACTCTTAAGGCTAAAAAATATAGTTATCCCTCGAAGGGGAGTCTCCATAGGAAGGGTAATGGCAGAGCATCCCACTTTAAAGAGGCTATGAGTTACTTAAGTGCTGTGGGTCGGGTGGGAGTGCTGCCACCACTACCCACCATCCAGTAAACCCATGCCCAGAGCCCACTGGTATCCAGGGCACATGGCTTGACTTGCCATACATCCCTGCATTCTGATTCCTCAGAAGAAATTTCACCAACTTCAGCGGGACTTACTCATAAGAAGTTTTGAGTAAATAGGACTGCTGCCTAGCGTGCAAGTAAGTTGGCACAGCACTGCAACTGTGCAGATCAACCCTGAGCAAGCTTCAGAATTAAGTTTCACAAAGTTAAATTACACAAGTGGCAAAAACACAGGATGTCATTTGGGGCGGAGGGCAAGGGTAAACCGTACTGTAGGGGGTCTACTGGGATGCAAATCTCAAACCAATCTGAAAAGAAGCACCGAACTACAAAAAACCCAAAAATTGTAGGAAGATGAGACTATGGATATAATTAAGATTACACTATTATTTCATAACCCAATGTCAGTTCACATGCATGTTGTGCAATAAATTTGATAAATTATACACACACTTAAACCCACATCTTTGCAATTTGATGCTATCCATATTTTCTTTGAAGTACACCCAACTGAACCCATTAAGCCATATTACCTATGGTGTGCGTTCACGACTTGGTGACTAGATACAATGGAGTACAGAACCCCTCCAACTTTAATCCTTGTATCGAAAAGGGAATTGTGACAGGTACAGCTCAACATGGAAGGGTTTAAAAAGTTCCAGCTGCCAAAATTCCCTCTTCAGTACAAGGGTTAAAGGTAGAGTATTTTGTCCTCCATTCTGACCACCCTGATTTAGGATTGCTTCTTTACAATTGCCGGAAAGATAAAAACACACACATACAGAAGTGGCTCTGCCATTTTTTGCCTGCAGTTTCAGAGATTTCAATACCTCATTCTGTTGCAATAAAGAATCAGCCACTTTGTATGTGTTTGTTGATTTTTAATATCCCCAAAATAGAATTAATATTATATTAAAAGAAATATTATTTGGGGATATTAAAAATCAACACACACACAGAGAAGTGTCTCATTTGCCATGTTTGCCTGCAGTTTCAGAGATTTCAACATTCCATTCTGTTGCAATAATCAGCCACTTTCTCTGTGTGTGCGTCCACGTGCGTGTGTGTGCATGTACTGATTTTTAATATCCGCAAATAGAAACAGTATTTCTATTTGCAGATATTAAAGTATTTGGGGATATTAAAAATCAGCAAACACAAAGACATACAGAAGTGCCTCCTATGCCATTTCTTTGCCTGCAGTTTCAGAGATTTCAATACCCCATTCTGTTGCAATAAAGAACAGCCACTTTGTGCATGTGTATGCATGTGCGTGTGCTGATTTTTAATATCCCAAATAGAATTTCTATTATATAAACAGAAATATGTATATTATATATATAGATATAGATATACAATATATTAGATATTTTGTGTGTGTGTGTGTGTGTGTGTGTGTGTGTGTGTGTGTGTGTGTGTGTGTGTGTGCGTGTGTGTGTGTATAAATATTAGTTGGAGATAGTAAAAATCAGTGGTCACGGGAAGCAATTTTGGTTTTGCACCCACTGCATCCAAAACCCCTGGTGCAAAGCTGGAGCTCCACCACTGCTTCAGGTGAGCCAGGTGGAGGCCCCAACCTTGTGCAGACTTAGCTGGGAGTAAGTCCCTTTCAAGGAGTCCCAACACAGGACTAATGGGTCCAGCAGAGAGGGCAGGACAGCAGCCTCCACCCCCTGGAGGTGTGTGTGTGGCTCAGGGAGTCCCTTACCTGAGGACCTTCAGGAAGGTGAGTCCCAGCTGCTCTCTGCCAGTGACTGAGTGGGGAGGAACTCCAGCAGTGCTGCCTCTGGAGGCTGCCACTGACAAGCTCCAGCCCCTTTGCTGGCTCCAGGCAGGGACCAGCCTCTTCTCATTCTCTATCATCTCTCAAGGTGGGGTGGGAGCTCTATGGTGTGGGGAGACCAGGAAGGCTCTATTGCCACCTGCTGGTTGTAATACCAATTTAGGAGTTTGGGAATAAATGAAAAGGTGCATTTTAGGCTCCTTGTCCTCTTTTTCCAGAATATATCCTGGATTTTAGCCTGGGGGTAAAAAATCTTCATTGTATTCCTTTTCCTTGTCAGCAGGCAGCATGTAGCCTTCTTATAATTAATAAATTATGAGCACAATCCTAACCATGTCTGCTCAAAAGTAAGCCCCATTGTGTTCAATGGCTTTTACTCCTAAGAAAGTGTCTTCAGGATTGCAGCATATATGTAATAATTCTAAATTTAAAAAGTATATAGTGTTTAAATTAAACATACAAAAGCAATATATATGAGTGTTTATTACAGCGTTTATTTTGCCATATTCTACATTTTTTCTTGGCAGTCCTAAGTTTTTGGTGGCCTTGTCCCCTTTTCAGTTATGACGTCCGGTCACTTTGCCATTCATTTCAATGTATATTTTATTTTTAATGTATTAGACTTGATGCTAACTTGGTTTGTGACTGCATTTGGGAAATGTCACAGATCTCTACTTTTAATCACAGACTACTACTCAATATTCTTCAAACCGTAAGTCTGGACTCCATGATGTCAGGAAGCTAATTTCTGGTGTGTCCCCATCAATTTCAATATTTTTTTTATGCTATGTGACTTGATAGTATGTGATTGCATCTGAGGAAGTGTTACAGATCTGTACTTTTTACAGGTTACAATGTACCCTATTTACTCAAATATAACACTCACATTTTCCTGTCAAATTTATTCTCCAAAACTGAGGTGCATTTTATATTTGATGGCACCATTAAATAACCCAGGCCTCCATCAGTCTTGGAAGATTATGGTATCGTGCTCGGCGCTGCATACGCTGCATGCGAAGCACGAAAGCCTGGATTAGATTGTTATGGAAGAGAGGCTGTTACCCAAGCAGCAGATCCCCCCTCTCCACGCCACTGAATTAGTCCAATGGAAAGGCAGAGCCAATACGATTGGATCCAGCTGGCGTCGCAGAGCTGGGCTAAGGACAGGAGCTCACCCTGTCTTGTGGGGCCGACCCGGGTCTCGAACCCTGGCCTGCTGGTTAACAGGCACAGTGTCTTAGCCACTTGCGCCATTAGAATCGAGTAAGTACAGGTATTTTTATTATAAGGGGTCAGGATGTAGTTTAACAGTTTACTGTATTGTAATTAAAATGCAACATAAACCCATTGTTGTATAAGAAGTGTTAGGTAAATACCATAAATCCAGTGCCATTTTATTATCATATATCTATATTATATATTATATGCTTTACAGTGGTGCATTACAATATCCAGTAAATATTTTTAAAATCTTAAGCCTTTTAAAATAGGGATGTGCATTAGATTGGATGGCACATTAGATTTGAGTAAATACGATATTAAATTATTGCAATATCTTTACTGCTGGTTGGTATTCTGGTTCCTTCTGCAGCTTGCTCAGACTTGCCTACGTATCCAGACTTGGCCCATTCTTATACCAACCAGGTTGACTTGTTCAGAAATGTGGAGCTGATCATAAGTGTAACATCACACGTACATCTTGCTGTGCTTTGGGAAAATATCAGAACATGGGTTGACACAGGATGCAATGAGCTACATAACTCATAACTACATAACCCTGAACCATTTGCAAGCCCTTTTGGCTGAGTGCAAATCCAAGGTCAGTCTGCGCTGACTGGTTTGAGCAAAGCATGAGTTCAACCTGCTATTCTCCAACCCTCAAATCCAATGTACATTTTTTCTTCTTCTTTGACGTCCTGAGACCTTTGGATAGGTAACATTTATTTTCTTCCATCCGCCTCTTTAAAGATTTTGGTGTATTTTTTACACATTTGATTACAGGATTTTTCTTTAAAGGCATGCAGAGAACACGCTAGTGCATATATATACGGTACATGGTGCAGAGTTTGACTGAGCCAAGCCTGTAATGTAATGATTAACATGACGGATGGCAAGGGGCCTCAAGTCCACAGGTCAAGTAGAACCAGGCTGACTCAAAGCTTGCTTGATCCACAATTTTAGGGTGACTGTGCTTTGTGGATACAGCAAATTTGACCCTACCCACTAGGGACCTCCTGATGTAGGAAAAACAAGTTGCTAACAAAACAATAGAAGGATCCCGAGCCTTAGCTATTCAACTCCGTGGCTACACTCAATCAAAGAAGCATCTAAGAGCCCAATCCTAACCATGTCTACTCAGAAGTAAGCCCCATTGTGTTCAATAGGTCTTACTCCCAGAAAAGTATCTTTAGGATTACAGCCTTAATGAGCTTACTAATGCCTAACTACTTAATTCTAACTACTTCTGGGCTAACTACTTAACTACTCCTAACTATTCCAGGCTAGGTACAAAGGTTTCAATACCAGGGAAAAGCCACTGATGGCCACCACATATGAAAGAAGGACCCTTTGATGACTTCACTCATCAGAGGATCGCATAGAATTATGGCTGCAATCCTAAACACACTTTCCTGGGAGTGAGACCCATTGAACACAATGGGGCTGACTTCTGAGTAGACATGGTTAGGATTGTGCTCTATGTGGGGAAAAGTGTATAAACCAGGGTCTAGGATCATTGCATCTTCTATTTCTTGCCTTCATCTTGTCTTGCTGTTGGTCTGTCATGTGTTTAACCCGCTGAGGTTCCAAAAGGCCACCTCCATTCCAACTGCAGTCTGAGGACCACCATGCCAAGCATCACCATGCCAAGCATCGTAGATGGGCCTGTGGCCCGATCCAGTGGAGGCTCTTCTTATGTTCATATCACCCTGGATTGCAAACCCCTCTTCACTATCTGGCTTCTCCATTTCTCAGCCTGAGCATACCCCAAAGCACTGTGCCAAGGTGTGTGTTGAACTGCCAGTATCTGTGGGTTACCTTGTGATGTACTCCTTCTCTCTGGGAAAGCAGCTGTGGCCCTAATGTTCTCCCTCATGTGAATCTAGGCTACTTCATAATTTGAGGGCTACATTCAAAACCCTTTCTGCTTTATGCTTTGGCTATCCTCCTTGATCAGGAGATCTGCCTACTCTTGTCAGTCAACACCCTTGCAATATGGATTCTGCAACACGTTCTTCCCTATGAAAGTATAGATGGGCTGCAATATGTTGGGACAACCTGCTGTACTTAAGAAGGTGCATCACACTCTGTCTTTGATGTGGAGGATAAGATGAGGACAACAGTGATTAAAGCCTATCTTCATTTCACCTGGAAAGCAATTAAAGCTCTTCTTTATGCTGCAGGTGCTAGTTTAAGCCCATGCTTTGCTACAACCTACCCTGTAGGAGATCAGCTTGGTGTTTGTCCAGCCAGCCCCAAAGTAGCAAGCTTTACTACATCCACCCTGCGGCTAGTATGTTCTCACTTGAAGCTTTGATGGCTTTCCCTGCCTGTGGGAAGGATTGGATCAAGGAAGTATAAAGCCCTGCACATCTCTGCTTGCCCTTTCCCAGGGCCTGGCTTAACAAGAGAAACCACCGAAGCAACATCTCTGTGTTGGGTTCATGCATACAAAGTAGATAAGGAGAGAGGAGATAGTATTAAAAGACCAAGATCTTTCAGTGTTCATTTTATTAAAAAGTGAAACCAGTTCATTTGGCTACTGTCTGCTTTCATTCACAGGGTACCTTCAGTTCTACCAAAATATACGATTAATTGCAAATTAATCCCCCCCAAACAAAAGCAATGGTGATAGTTAATTTGTAACGAGGAATTGAGATAATGGACATAGGTACATACAGCAGATACAGAGCTGATATTGCAGCATATGGAAAGTAGTATGTGAAGAGGGCAGGAAATTGGTTCCTTTCTCGATATTAAAAGCAGTTGAAATTCTAGATGCATAATTTGTGTTCCCTTCCATGTAGACTGCCTAAGAGCACAATCCTAACTATGTCTACTCAGAAGTAAGCCACATTGTGTTCTATGGGTCTTACTACCAGGAAAGTGTGTTTAGGATTGCAACCTAAGTGAAATTGACATGAAATCCCCAGGGGTCCTTAAAGATACCAAGGAGGATGTTGGCAGACTAATAGAATATACAGTAGTTGGTGGCCTTGGCAAGAGTTAGCTGGTTTACTAAGTGAGAGTTGCATACACCTTCAGGAATTTATATGCAGTAAAACCTTGGATTGAGAGTGCTTTGCAAGACAAGCAAACATTTCTAATACATTTTGGCTTGATATATAAGTGATGCCTTGATAAACAAGCAAAATAAAATAGTCCCGGCTGGGATATGGCTGGTTTTGGCCCTCTGCCAACACCTACTCAGCCTCTCCAGAGGGAACAGCCTGTGCATATCTATTCTGAAGTAAGCCTCACAGTCAGTGGGGTTCACTTATATGAAAGGAGGGGAAATGAAAAGGAGCCTGAGAGACCTAGCCTTGCATGTTTACTCTAAAGTAAGCTCTGTTATAATCAGTGGCACTCACTCCTGTGTTAGGGGGGCAGAGAGAGGCTGTGTAATTGCAGCCTGAGAGACTTAGGCTGCAATCCTATACTCATTTTCCTGGGAGTAAGCCCCATTCAACCTACTAGGACTTACTTCTGAGTAGACATGCTTAGAATTGCAGGTAAGTGCAAGTTAATTTGTTTTATTTTTCTTTATATTTTGTATTCTTTATCATTTTGTAATATATTACAGTATTGTATTTATTTTTATATTAATATTTTTTGGTTGTGGAATAAATTGTCTTGAGTTTCCATTATTTTTTATGGAAAAATTTGCTTTGATATACTGTACAAACATTTTGGATTACAAGCATGGTTTTGGAATGAATTATGCTCGTAAACCAAGGTACCACTGTACATTTGACCCATTTCAGAGGCTGCTGGAGATGGAGGGGGAGTGTGCCCACCTTCTCCCATCTTCACCATGGCTCCTCTTCCTGCTTCATGGCTTCAAAAAGGAAATGTGGAGGAGCATATCTACAATTCTAGCCCACTACTCTCTTATCCTTCACCCTTCTTTGTTTCCTCCATTCTGTCCCTTTTCAAATCCAGGCAGGAGTGACAAACAGATGAGGGAGCGTGGCTTTTCCCAAGTCACCTCAGAAGTCAGGTGATGCCAGGTGTTGAGCTGACTCTGGTTTAATGTCACTCAGGGTGCAATCATAACCAGGCTGGCACACCTCACCCGCTCCGTTCCTGTGGTGGTGTGAGGAGGCTGGGGCAGGTCTGTGCACTGGCCTAACCTTCTCAGCAGTGGTGCAGAAGTTCCTTATGGCACTTTGGCCGCACCCCAAGGCCAGCATAGGACTTGGGCCAGGACTTATGAAGGCCTAACTGGGGTTTAACATTGCAGCCACAGGTTGTAGTACAGATTAACTGGCCACAAATGGAGTCCTGCCTCTATCAAAGCTACATTTTTCGGGTCATGAAAAGAGCACTTAGCAAATCTAAAGGTGATGTTCTTATGGGAAATGGTTCACTTTTTCAACTAAATAATATACAGAGGGATCCTTATTATCAGATTTTTTTTGTATCCACTGATCTGAGTCAATGTGAATGGCTGAGCTGCTCATTAAATGTTCTTTAATTGTGTGCAGGCAGGCAGATGTGTTTGTGTGTGTTCATGCAGTTTTGCTTACTCTACATACTGGGTCTCTCATCCTGATTGCACTCCATTGCAAATGGCACATCACACACGCACGCACACACTCACTCACACACAGCTGTGTGTGCCTTCTTCCAGCCTGACCCTGGATATGCTCCTTGCTGGCAAGGCAAGAGGGAGACGGAAAGGCAAAGCAAGATCTCTCTTAGGAGATCGTCAAAGCCAGCGAGCCAGAAATTTGCCTTCCAAATTGTCCTTGTGAGGTGCCATGTCTGCGTGTAATAGAGTGCAGGCGGAGGGGGAGATCTGGCACACGGTGAAAGCAAATCTAGGTTTGTACATACTGCCTGCCTGCAAATAAGGGACTTGTAGGGGCTCTTTTGCAGTAGGGCCGTTTTTGCTATCAGCGCCTATATCAGCGCATATAATGAGACCTGTTTATTCCATGCTCGTTTACATCTTCCCTTATACCAGGAAAGGCAAACTCTGCTGTACTTTTAAGTAGGGGTGTTTGAAAATGCTGCTACTCAGATGTAAGTCTATGGTATTCAGTAAAACATAGAGATTGTGGGTGCAATCCATTCCAGAGTAACTATGGGGAGTCCTTGCTCTGGTGTAGGAACAATTTGCTCTGGATTGCAATAAGAATTTCCCATAGGTTTTCACTAAGTGACGCAGTAACTATGGATGCACGTAATGTCTCTTACATGCTCCTGTAGTTACTCTGGATTGTAGGGTGAGTTGCTCAAAACTCAGCCCAGAGGCCATATACAATGTTCAGAGAGATCAGTCTGCCTGGTAAACACATCTTTTGGTTCCACTTCTGTGCAGCTTGACCTCTTCATAGACCTGGGCTCCTGGTCACTCTGAGCAGTCACATTTGCTTGGACATGTTGTTGTTGTTGCACAGCCTATTGGGACACTGGCAAGAGGTGTGATAATTGAGAATAATGATAATTGAGTGATAACTGAGAATGGGGGAGGCAAATGATTGAATTCAGTTTGCAGGTATATATTTCTGTCACAATGGCAGCCCATAACATTTTAGTCTTGAAGCAAAAAAGCCATATAGTTCCCCTTGCTATACACATCACAGTACTTAAAAATACAATAATCAACTAAATAACAATGATCTGCTCTTTAATGTTATCTTAAGATCTGCCGTTGTAGCCTTCCTAATATAAGGTCTGGTTCTGGTCCTTCACACCTGTTCAGGCCCAAGGAAGAAGCTGGGTTCATGTAACAGGTGAACAAGAACCTGCAATGACTTTTCTTGCATTAGGTATGTATTCACCATAATAATCAATAGTGCTGTGAGAGGTGGGTGGACATCTGTACTCAGTGCTAATTTTCCCCTCCTGAATGATGCCTACTAATGTACCATTTATTCCTGCTATTGTCTCGCCACCTATTGCAAACACCTTGCAAACACCAGCTTGCAGTATTTTAACACAGTGTCATCTAAATATAATGTGCAAAAAACAATCAGATTTCTGTTTGCATATATTTATGTGAACAGAAATATATTGAAAATACTTTTTATTTATATATTTATACAGGTGCACGTAAAGTCTCTTATGTGCTCCCATAGTTACTCTGGATTTGGGGGTAAGGTATCTATATAAAAAGTATATTTATATACTTTTTTTAAAATAAAGTATCTGTTCCATAAGATGATGGAAATGCTTGGGGGGGAAAGCTGTACAAGATGCCTTTAGTGATCAGAGGACATTCTTCTGCTGTCTTTGCTGCTCTTTGATCCTGTCTCTTTGCCTTCACATGCATCATCACCCAGATAATTTCCCATAATTTCTCTTATCAGCTCTGGCCTTACTTAGGCTGCAATTTTAAAGACACCTCCCTTGGAGTAAGACCCATTGAACACAACTCAAAAGAAAAGAGTTGACATGGTTAGGATTGTGTTCTAAATCTGCATTTTAAATCAGCGCCATGTTCAGCAGGCATAATTTCTGTCTGGCTTTCCTGCAGCTCCTGAAGACACCTCTGGGAAATGGTCACATTTGTTAACTCCACTCTTCATTCTTTAGGAAGCATCTGATATAATTCAGCATGATTGTTTTATAGTAAGTTTAATAAGGGATATTGCAAAATGGGTTGGGGGAAGCCTAAGGACTACTATATTCTCACTGAAGCCACAGAAGGACAATCGTGTCCCAAGCATGATGTTAAATTAAGATATACAATATCTTTGTATATTCCTCTCCCATACCTCACATCTTCCAATAATCTGTTTTGATATAATTGTATTTTGGGAAGGGAGTTGTCTAAGCATGATGTTAAATAAAGATATACAATATCTTTGTATATTTCTCTCCCATACCTCACATCTTCCATTAATCTATTTTGATATAATTGTATTTTTGGGGGGTTGTGTTGCTTAAATACAGATTATTGATGCAATATTGATTGCATCTCCATGCAGTTATTGATGGAGATGCTCTAAAAGCTAATTTGTTCATTTCCAATGGACACAGAATCTTCCTCTTTGCTGTCCCTTCTGGATTCTCAGGGTTCGGCTACATCCAAAGCTGATTTCAAGAACAGCAGCTGAGCTTGTTCGTTGAAATCTGCTCTGCTTGTTGAAATCTGCTTGTTGCACAGACTAGTCTGCTGCCCTTTGTGTAACAACTTCCCACTCCACAAGTGTCTCTATCTTGAGCACGTGCTGTATCTCAAGGAGGTTAGCCAAGAGTTAATAAATGATGGGAAGCCATGTTAACATTAACCCAACACTTGAGAGGAAGGATAGGCAATTATAATGCCTTATCTTCTTGCTCTTTTTGCGTTTTCAACTGTCTTCAACTAGTAAAGCGCCACAGTTTGTGCTGTTACTCTTTCTCAGGTGTGAAAAGCACACGTTGGAGTTTTCTACTGTAGCAAGTGTTAATACAGGACACAGTCCCCCAGATGTTACTGTGAATGTCCACCACATACAGAGACATTGGCATGCAGAGATTCAGACAAGTAGAAGATCCTCTTCTGTTTTGGTCTCAGCTGCTGTAATGGAGAACTTCTCTGCCCCAGTGAGCGTTGCTGTCCTCCTCAGGTTCTCTTTGACTTTAATAAATTCTGGGGCATTTTCTTCTTGCTTCTCTTGTTCCCGCTCCAGCTGCAACAAACGACAAGGGAATGTAACTGGGAGGGCCATACAGTAAAACCTTGGATTGAGAGTAACTTGGACTGAGAGCATTTCCCAAGACAAGCAAACATCTATATACAGGGTGATTGAAAAGTAACTCCCTATTTTAAATACTTATAAATTACAATATAGGGAGTTACTTTTCAATCACCCTGTATATATGTCACTGACTGACTGACTGACTGACTGACTCACTCACTCACTCACTCAGGGCACAATCCAGAGTTTAGGGCAGTGAAGAGTGCCCTAGCTGGGCCGCCCCAACTATTCCGAATCCAAAGCTGGATCAGTGAGTCAGGAAGCTTAGGCTGCCCTAGCTGCTCCAGAGCAAGCTCAGTAGGCACCAAGTCAGTGGGACCTGGGGAGAGCTTGCTCCTGAGGAGACCCCCCTCAGATCACACTGAACAAGGAACAGCTGTAGGGCCAGCCTTATAAGGAAGCCCAGAAGTTCCTGACAACAAGTAACAGCTGCAACATGAGAACGCAGTACAGCAGTTCCTCTAGTGGAGGGTGGATGCAAGGGGATTGCTTAGAGTGGCCTGCTGTATCCCCAGTTAGTGGGCTGCTGTAGCTGTGCCGTATCCTGAAGTTGAGAGGCAGGGGTTGCAGCTAGGCTGGCTAAGAAATCAGATTTTTGGTCAACACTGCCATTCTTACTGGGACCTATGGACCCCTATGGATCTACTCATTGTTATACTTGCTCCTTTGGTGGTATAACTCTGAGGAGCTGGAAGAGGGAATTTCTGCTATGGAAACAAGCTCTGGATACTGCTAGAGTAACTGCTCTGCCCCAGGCACTGCTAAACGTGCCCTCAAAATGCCTCTCCTGAATTGCCTAGGCCGGTCCAGTTAGGGCAGATCAGGTCCATCTGTCTTAGGGCAGCCTATGTTGCCTTAGGCTGCCCGTAGCCTTCCCTAGCACAACTTGGCTGCCCCATCTTGGACTTGATAGATAGGGCAAGATTGCAGCCTCACTCACTCACTCACTCACTCACTCACTCACTCACTCACTCACTCACTCATCAATGCCCAGACAAAACCACCAAGCCTAGAAATGTGAAATTTGGGGAGAGGGTTCCTTCTATGATGGAGGCACCCACTAAGAACTGGTTTTTGGAAATTCCAACCAGAAGGCATGCAAACCAGAAGGCGTTTTCTTACCTATACTTTACATTGAACAATCCCTGACTGAGGGACGCTCTGTCCCAACTCCTACACCAAGAAGCCTGAAATTCGGGGAGAGTGTTCCTTCTGGGACATCAACACCCACAAAGAACTGATGTTGATGTTGATGTTTTTCTCCTTCATGTGGAGAAAAGGGGTGCAACGTTGTTTTGTCCTATACTTAACACTGAAGACTGACTGATCAACATCCAGCCAATTTGATGCACTGATGCACTGGGAGGGAGGGTGCACTGAGGGGGATGGTGCACATAGGGGGTGTTGCACAGGGAGTGGATGGTGCACATGGGGGATGTTGTGCGAGGTGTGATGTGCATGGGAAGTTGTGCATAGGGTGTCTTGCAATGGGGGATGATATATATGGTGGTTGATGCACATGGGGGATGTTGCGCATGGGGGGATGATGTACATGGGTTAATGTGCATGGGGGATGTTGCACATTGTGGGGATGGTGTGCATCCCATGTTGTGGGAGGAAAGTTGCATATTGGAGGTGTTGCAAGGGGGATTGGTGTGCATGGGGGATGATATATTGGGGAATGATGAGCATGGGTGTTGATGCACATGGGGGTTGATGTACATGGGAGGATGGTGCACATGAGAGGTGATGCGCATGAGGTGATATGAATGGGGGACGATGCGCATGGGGTGTGTGGCAATGGGGCATGGTGTGCATGACCTTGCCAGTGGAAGGAAAGGGAGGAGAAGGCTAAGAGAATGGAGTAGCTGTAAGAACACCTACAACTGGACTCATCTTGAAGTAGATCTATAGGACAATCCTAACTATGACTTCTCAAAAGTAAGCCCCATTGTGTTCAATGTGTCTTACTTCCAAGTGCGCATGGGGTGTGTGCGCATGGGGTGTGTGCACATGGGGTGTGTGGCAATGGGGCATGGTGTTCTTGACCTTGCCAGTGGAAGGAAAGGGAGGAGAGGGCTAAGAGACTGGAGTAAGAGACTGTAAGAACCCCTCAGCTTGAAGTGGAACTGGACTCAGCTTGAAGTAAATCTATAGGACAATCCTAACTATGTCTTCTCAAAAGTAAGCCCCATTGTGTTCAATGTGTCTTACTCCCAGGAATGTATTTTTAGGATTTCAGTCTTACCCCCAAATCCAGAGTAACTATGGAAGCACATAAGAGATTTTACGTGCACCTGTAGTTACTGCACCACCTAGTGAAAACCTATGAGAAATTCATATTGGAATCCAGAGTAAGTTGTTCTTACATCAGAGCAATCACTCCCCATAGTTACTCTGGATTTTGCCCATAGTCTTTTTGGAAAGGGAGTGAGGGAAATAGTCTAGCTTTGAGCATCCACCACAAAAATCCTGCACAATTCTGCTTAAAATATGTTTTAATAAAAAGCAGCTATTAGGAAAAAGGTATTGGGATCAAGTCTTTGGCTCTCTTGCCAAAGCTTTGATCACAATAAGCCAATGTGATTAGGAAACTGGTTTATTAAAACCAGGCTGCGTTTAGACAATCATAATGAATCAAAATAATAATCAGGAGGAATTAAAGGAAAAGGAAAGAAGAAGAAAGTTAAGAACCTGATAATTAAACTCTAGGGATGGGATCACTCCATTTAAATGGCCTTGAGATACATCATTTAATAAAAACTCTTAATCACATCTTTCCAGCTACGCTCTCATTATCCCCCTTCAAGCCATGAAACGTTCTGTACTATATAATCCTTGGACTTGACTTGCCATTGTTGAAAGTGTCTGCAAATTATGGGAGATGAGAAAGAAGGAAAATGCCTGTATTAACAACAAATGTGGTAAAGTATTGATAATTGTCCCTTCAGGATATATACATGTGTGGGGCAAGTCTAAATTTAATTAAGATTTCTTTCCTACAAGCAAAAGGCGATGCTTTAAGAACATAAAAAATAAGAGGAACCCCACTAAAGGCCCATCTAGTCCAGCTTCTGTATCTCACAGTAGTCCACCAAATGCTTCAGGGAGCATACAAGACAACAAGAGACCTACAGCCAGGTTGCCTCCTGCCCCCCTGCATTTGGCATTCTAAAATAAAGAGGTTGTACATACCTATCATGGTTTGTAACCTGTGGTAGACTTTTCCTCAGGAAATTTGACCAATCCCCTCTTAAAGGCAACTAGATGCCATCAGCACATCTTGTGACAAGGAGTTCCGTAGACTAATTACACACTTTTTACTCTACTATTTGCAATGACTTTACATGCACAGTAAAGAAATATTTTGCCTGTTCTAATTTTCCCAACACTTAAATTTAGTGGTTGTCCCCTAGTTCTGGTCTTGTATGAGAGAGTAATGGATCTTTCCATCCATTCTTTCCATCCTCTGCATAATAATGCTTTGATTGTCACCCCATTTTGCTAGCCCTGTTTAAAATCTACAGCCCTGAAACTGTTTACAAGCTTAGAGCTATTGATGACTTCAATGGGATTTAAGAGCCTGTAAATTGTACAGTGTAAGAGTTGGGGATTAAGCCATAATATAAATGTAGGGTGCAATCCTAACATACGTAGTGATGTAGGGAGTCAAGGGCATGTTTGTGGCCTAACCCACCCCCAAGAGTGGAGAAGAAGTGCCTTACAGCACTTTTATGACACTCCCAGGCTTGCACCAGACTTGTGCTGGGGCTTAAGGTGGCCCAAAGTGGAGATTAGGATTGCAGCCATATCTGCTTAGCTGTGTAGGGATGAAAATTCAGAATTCTTCTTCAATCACTGAATGTGGAACACAGATTGCAGGCTTGATCCAAATGACTGAAGGATTGAAAGCTTGCGTAATATTCCTATGAATCTGGAGCAAAGACATGCTATCCAGCAATGTGATGGTGACGAAGATTGTCAGGTTGTTTTACTGGTCCCTGCACATTGAAAATGATGATTTTATAACACCTCATCATCACCCTCTTCCACCTCCCCTTACCCTGGAACACCCCCGCCCTCCATGCCCTCTTTTACCTTTCTGCTGCCCAGCAATTCAGGCAAGCACTGGGTGGCAGAATGCAGACCCAGTGCCAGATCTGGCCCAATGCATGCTCATGCTCGCCTAGTTCCAACATTGGTAGGCACTAAGATCTTCAAATGTGCCTGTGACACTGTGACAGTGACCCTGAAGTGAAGAGCCAGCACACCAGGCTCAGGCCCATGATCTCTCTAGGCATACAGTATCCAGAAAGGGAAGGTGGGTCAATGTCACATGTTTGTACAGAGATATTATGCACGCCTGTGACAGAATAAGTGACAAGCCTATGTTCTTATTTTTGAATTTTACTGAATTAAATTCTGTGTTGTTAGTACTTCATAAATGAACAGCACCAATATGGTCTAACCTTGGCATCTGCATTCAGAAAATTGAAAAATCAATTTTTTTAAAAATAACCTAAAAATGAGTCTTGCAGTCATAGCAGGGAGCTGGTCTGAAGACCTAAATGCACTTCCAAACTGAAACTGTGTTCCTTCTGGAAGCCTTCAGAAGCCTTCTGAGAACGGGCTGCAAACCTAACCATAATTTCCTGGGAGTAAGTACTATTGAACACAATGGGACTTCTGCATAGACATGCTTAGGACTGAATGGTTGGGGAGGCCATGCACAGCCTTGCTGGACTTCAGACCATCTTATCTGGAGGAGGTGGGAGATGAGGAAGGTACATGTTGGCCTCCTGGTCAGAAACTGTGATGTGTCAAATCCTTGGGTCCCAAATCAGCATACAATATAAGGAGATACAACAACCTGTATTCGGAAAAGTCCAAGTGTGTAAAATGGGGCTTACTCAAGGGTAATTTCAGCCTAAATAGCTTTGGGGAGGTTAGGAGGGAAATAGTTTTTAGGTTTTCTACCTGATCCAGCCTCTGTTGTCTCTTCAGGAGTTCTTGTTCAAATGGAGACTTCAATTTCTTTGCCTCTTCTTCATCCTTCTTCTGTCTAATCAGTTGGTTTCGTCGCCGATGCTCCAGGACTCGCTGCAGTTCAGGTTTGCTCTCGACTCCTAGTCCTCTGTGAGTGAAGGAGAGTGGAAAAGATACAAGGAGGATTGGACAAAGTGAAAAGTGATGCTGGGGTAGTGTAGCCATATTTTTCTTCCACAAAACCAGGGCAGAACCCTCTGCCACACTTGCTAGTATGTGAATACAATCTCAAAAAATCAGGATTGTCCCTGTTTTTGGGGGACATATGACAAAACTATGCTAGGGAGGAACAGCAGAGATGAGTTATTTGCCTTCAACCTCTACTTCTGGGCTTTCCAGAGGTTTCTGGGTGGTTTCTGTAGGAAACAGGATAGTGGGCTAGATGATTGTGTTTTTGCAACCTGCTTCCCAGAGAGGCCTGAGTAAGCCTCTAAATGGGCCTCTAAGTAGCCATTCCCAAATGGCTGTGCCTGGCAGTGGCTCCCAGTCCCTGCAGAGAAAAAGATTTGGGGAAGGAAACTCTGCTTGCTGTTTGCTCCAAAGGAAGGACGGAAGGAGGGAGTTCAGCTGAGGCTGCTGGAGAGCAGAGGAAGGAGGAAGCCTGGAACCTTGCAGTGAAACCTTGCTCTGAAACCTTGCAGTGAGTTTGGCTTTGGAGAGAAAGGGGGGGAGGAAGAATTAATTTTTTTAAAAGCAGGGTTGCCAACTGACCAGAGAAACCCTAGCCTCTCCTGCTCCTGTGCCTTTGTAGATGGATCCACCAATATATACTTTGCATAAAAAAGCATGTAATTCACAACAAGGGCTTGAGTTGTTCAGGTTTGGGGTCTTTCATCCAGCTGTTGTCAAAGCAGAGGAGCAGGGGTCGGGTGTAAAGTTGGTAACCTTCTCAGGGTAGGGATGGTGGGGATAATTTCAGGATTCTTAAGTTTTAAGATTATAGCATATCCCACTCATATCCAACTTGCCAGTGCTGATTTAACCATTTGCACTGCATCCTGTGGTGATGGTGGGTCATAGAGACATCCTCAAGGTAAGGCCATGTTTATTCCTTTATCCTGGGGCTGTGTTGGAGCTGCATTAGCACTGGAAGATTGGACAGGGCTGGGCCCTGAATGACTCGGAAGCCCCCTCCGAATGCTGATGCATTGCTGAAGTCTCTTTAGATATAGAAAGATTTGATATAGAGGAAAAAGGAGGAAATCAGGAATTGTCACCACAGTGTGATAATGAAAAACAACAACACCTGCCTTGATTTGTTACACATCTTTCAGTTCAATATATCTTGCATCTGTGCAAACAAACTTGACACATTCTGAGCATTGTCTAAAATAATTATTAATTGGAGAAATAAATTAATAATTGCTTGTTTTAATGTAGGCAATGATTGATCTTATTTATTAAATCATTGGCACATTTTATTAGGATTAGTTAACTAAACAGCAAAATCCTTCCCTTCCCTTTCACCAGCAGGGGGAGAGAGTTCACTAATAATTTTACACTTGAATCCGGTGCTGACACCTGTGATTGTATTTCTTGCATACTGTGTATTTTCATCTATGAACCAACACAGTTATAGGTAGGAACAGTGATGGGCTTCAAAAAATTTAAGAACCGGTTCTCTGTCCATCTGGCAGCCACTTTTAAATGGCTATTTTTAAACTTTATATGTGCTATCTCTTGTTAAGAACCGGTTCTATAGAGTAGGTGCGAACCTGCTGGAGCCCACCACTGGGTAGGAACCAAGATGATGGTGGTGGGAATGCCCCAAAATGATGCTTTTTCTCCTCCCCAATCTGATACCATGCAGTTACTGTATTTGAAGACAAGGCACTCTTCATGTACTTAGAGAACAGGTCCACATAAGCTTACATTTGCCTGTGAGTGATAGAATTGGATTGAAAAGGAGAACTTTTTATTCCACCATAATCTATAGAACCTTTTGAGAAAACATATTTTGGATGAGAAAATCAAGGTGAAATATGTCAAGTTTTTCTCTTTCAGAAATTGAATGCAGAGATGTGCAAGCATGTTAGCAGGAGGGCTACATCATCTCTCAAACACTTTGAAGGTACCAGAATTTTTTTGAATAAATATGCATAAATTAGAATACATTTACATAAATTTACATAAACAAATCTTTTTGAGACAAATTCCATTCTTTTCAGGTATGCTTTTGCAGAAGACGCAAAGTGTGCATGATCATAGTTCCAGCACCAAAAAGGTAAGCTCTCCTGCTTTTAGAATAAACATTCTTATGTTTCACTCCCACATGTTTATTGTGAAACTTTTCAAATTAAAAGATGTAAATTAAGGTTTATATCCCGTTCAGAGAAAGCTTGATTCTGTGTCACTGCTCCTACTTCATGATGGACTGTTCACTAAGCATCTTTTGGTAATCAAGATAAACTCTCTTCCCAACACCCAGTTTATCAGATTTGAGTGACTCTGCTTATCCTTTTCAAACAAGATCCATGTTGAATAAAACAAATAAAACTTGCGGATGTGGCCAAGAAACAGACAGGATATTGACTAGCTCCTCTCCTTACTTTTTCAAGCTCCTTGTCTTCATTTAATCTATAAGTACATATATCTCCTTGTTGGTCTCTGGGGGATCTTGGGCTTTGCCTGCCATTCTTTTCACTCCAATGACGCCACAAGAAACCAGGAAGAGATTATGAAGTATGATCTGAATTGTGTGAGGGCTTCACTGATACAGACAGAACTAAAAGTGTACCTGTTCAGTCAGGCTTTCAGATTTTAAATAAAGATAAAAAAGACTCAGAATATTTGTGGGGAACCAAAAACATCAACAAACCATATTCATACATTAATTAGCTATTAATTTTTTTTATTATCTTGAAAACCGCTTTGTGAACTTTTTAGTTGAACAGTAGTATATAAATACTATAGATAGATGGCTAAATAGATGTGTAGAAGACCTGTATATACAAGAGCTAATATGTCCACATGGTGTTTTGTTTAAATTTTCTTCTATGAGTTAGGATCACAGAAATGTATCTGCACCTAAAACTTTGCTTGTCTTTCCAATGTAGCCATCCCCAGAACTGAAGAAAGAAGCACCTTTTAAAACCAGAAAGCAGCTTGTATCTTTTGCAATTTGTCACTACAGTATAGTGAAGAAGGAAGTTCTGGTTGCATGTTAGCGATAGGCAATAGAGTATACATTGTTGACCAACAGGGGTTGGAAGGGTTTTACATCCCTCTATTCCCTCACAAACCTTTATATTCCCTACTTTTTTATTTGGGGCATTAGCTGCACTGAAATACAATAAATGGGTAGGATGGATTTTCATTCCAATCCCAGTTCCTTCTGGGAAGTCTTGGTAAATGATGG
This sequence comes from Cryptoblepharus egeriae, assembly GCA_030015325.1. NCBI lineage: Eukaryota > Metazoa > Chordata > Lepidosauria > Squamata > Scincidae > Cryptoblepharus > Cryptoblepharus egeriae. The sequence goes on from JAREYC010000002.1 coordinate 19,624,327, forward strand.
CCCAATCCTATCCAGGTCTTGTGCTGATGGATCTTGTGCTGGCTCAAAGCCACAACGATGGCATGAGTAACTAGCAATCCCAAACATGCTCTGATGACATGCCCAAATCCTGCCAGAGCAAGTAAGTTGGTGGGGGAAGAGGTTTTCAGAGGCTGGGGTGTGTTGAGGGCAGGCTGGGGTAGATATGAGTAGTTCTACTAGACTTGGTCAGGTTTATGTGAGCCAAAAAAAGATCTGAGTAGGCTCACTGGGGTCGATGGCGTAGCAGACTCTGTGCCATCCCACTGCATGCTGCAGCTTGGGGCTCTGAGCTTTGCCCAGGTCTAGTATCTCTATCTCTAATTAAGGATGGCATATTCCCCATGTCATTATTTGAGTCAAGTGATATTTGCCAAGTCTAGCTGAGATTTACATAAGTATGGAGTAGAAAATGTTCAAGATCTGTGGCCGATTTGTCCTGCTGATAAATGAAGACATTTACTTTCCATTAATGTCCAGACATGCTTTCCTTCAAAGTCCATTCCAAACCATACAGCTCAATAATCTCAGGAGATATAGCACACCAGTTTCCCTGTAATTAAAGACACAAGGCAGATTCTAGCCATCTTTTCAGAATAGATGTTTATCACTCGCAACAAAGGCATGCAATTTAAAGAGCTATAGGTAACTGGGTACCACTGACCAATACACGAACAAATGCTGCTACAAAGGGTTCAATCATAATGCATCCTCATGCACATGAATTTCCTTGTGCTGGCCCAGGGGTGTTACCGGAGATATACCTAGATAAAATGGCATCCATAGCACGGACTGAAATTTTGTCCCTATCCAAACACCTGAATCCAACCTTTTTGCTAATGTTACAAGTCAATAATATCAAACTATTATAATATCAAATAATATCAAACTACAACCCAAGCCTTTCAAGTTTTCATTAAACTTTGGTGTGTTTGTACAAACTATTTGCAGTTCCTTCTCCATCCCTTGGAAATATCAACCCTTCCAGGGCAACAACCAAATAAGTCCCATGCTGGTTGATGTGCCTTACTTTCAAGCTAACCTGAAGTTACACATCCACACACATAGGATCTGACGATTTCAAGCATGGAAAGGGGGGCAGGGAAGACCTGAAGTTTCACAGACATCTGCCCCCTAACCCTAGCTGCCCCCTATGTCCTCTTTTTCCACGACATCTCCTCTTTTTTAGCCCTGTGTCCTGGAATAAATCTCCATTGTCCTCATTTTCCTTTGAATGTACAGCATGTAGCCTTCATGTAATTAATAAAGTACATGTAATAAATTATTACAAATTTATTATATTACTTTATAATATTTATATATATTATATAATATATTTATTATATTATTAAATTTATTTATTATATTTATTATATTATAATACAAATTTATTACTATTATTATAATAGTTTCAAATTTAATAACAAGTAATATAGTGTTTAAATTAACTACATGAAAGCTATATAATATGTGTGTGTGTGTGTGTGTGTCTTTTTAGCTTTTATTTTGTCATATCCTATATTTTTATTGGGTGTTCTACAGTTGGGGGGGACTTGTCTTCTTTTTGGGTTATGACATCGGGTCACTCTACTATAATGTGACTACTTGTGAGTAGAGCTGTGGAAGGCTGGGTGGTGTTATGATCCAATCCTATTCACTTTTACGAGGGAGTAAGGCTATTGACTATAACGGGACTACTTGTGGGTAGAGATGTGGAAGGCTGGGCAGTGTGATACTGGAGTCAGGTTGAGAGCAAATGCACGTTGGGTTGGAAGGGCTGCTGTCCCTTTTCAAACCCTATGGGGTGATAAAAGGAAAGAACTGCTGGAGATGCTGTGTTTAAGGTAACTAGTCTTACTTGGATCTGAGTTCCTAGGATGCTGTTCATTGTAATCTGCAGGGAAGGGAAGGGAAGGGAAGTGTGATAGCCCAGCGTAGTAGTGCTTCCCCTTTGAACTGCAGCCAAAGAGGATGCCTGTGGGAGGCTGGCCTCCTTTGAAGTGCGCTGCAGGGTTGAGCAGGGGCAGAGTGTCTTTGGCTTTGGGCAACTCTCCATGGGCAAAGCCCATGCAAAAAGCATCCTCTGCTACACCTTAGTTATGCCTCTGGGTATGCAGTACAAATGTGCAATAAACTAAGCATATTTACTAGTGCTACCCTGAGAAAAGGGATGGTAAAAGGAGTTGTGCCAGCCTCCCCATGCCACCACAGGCCTGGAATATGGTAGGTTGCGCATGGGGGAGGGTGGGAAGAAGGCAGTAGGGAGCCATACTGTGGTGGGATTGGTAGTACTATGAGCTGCTGGGTGGGGAGCAGGAGGTAGGGCCAGAACCCACACTTGTGCTTTGTTCTTGGGGCAGCCCTCAGGAATCTTAGACTGCTTGGATTTGTGCTGCTGAAATTGGTGGTGCAGATCCAAATAGACCCATTAAAGCTGCTGCTTCATTACTCAGAGTAAGGGGGAAAGTAACCCCATGCCCCAGGTTAGCATAGGAGCAGCCCAAATGTGCATTGGATACAGCATGGGCATGCCAGCCTTGTGTTGTTTTTTAATGAACAACCTTTCTATTCCTTTTGATATAAAAATACTAACATTTAAACTGAAAAAATGATATACAGTAATACTATTAATTGTTCTTCTTATTATAAAATTTAAATACTATGGGATTAGGTTTAATAGATTTATGCAGCAATCCTAAAGACACTTTCCTGGGAGTAAGACACATTGAACATAATGGGGCTTACTTTTGAGTAGACATGGTCAGGATTGTGCTCTTTGGCTGGAATCCTAACCACACATTACTGGGAGTAAGTTCTGTTTAACTCAGTGGGACTTACTTTTGATTAGACATGCTTAGGATTGCAATGTTAATGGCAATGAAAAGGAGAAAAAGGTTTTGATTATGGATTTGGCAATATCTTCAGAAGAGAAAGAACAAAACAGTTACCAAATATAAAGATCTTCAGTTTGAGATAGAATGACTCTGGTATAAAAAGTCAGTGTTGTAATGATAGTAGTAGGTGCTTTAGGTCAGGGTTACCATACAGCCAGAAATGCCCGGACATGTCTTCTTTTTCAACTTGCTGTGGTTCTGTCGTCCAAATGAGGACTTCATTTTGGCCCATCCTGCTTGGCTAGCGAGGGAGGGAGGGAGGGAGGGAGGGAGAAGTATGCAGCCCACTTCGCAAAAGGAGTGCTGGAGGAGCTGTACTGATCTGCCACCACCGCCCTGCCTGGAGATGACTCCCACTCCTCTTCTGCAAGTCAGGGCAAAGAGAAGGTGAGAGAGTAATAGGGTGCACCTTCTCCAGCCCTGCATGGGTCCCCTGCCAAGTGCCTCTGAGCTGACCTGCCTGCTGCAGAGGGGAGATGGCGGCAGGGCAATAAGGGGCCCATTCACCTGCCGTGCACTGCCTGGAGAAGTGGTGCCTTTACTCAGCAGGGGAATGCAGAGGCACTGCTTTCATTGTGCAGACATGGCTGGCGAAGTAAATAATGTAAATAATGAATAATTTTTTTTAAAAAAAAGAATAACTGCATACACATACAGAACAACAATATGTATGTATGGAGATTGTACATACTGCATGAACACTGTATGGAGATTGTACATACATACTACCTACTTATAATTTTACCTGTAAATGTCAAATTTGTATTTTCTTCAGAATTCTTCAGAGTTCAGAATCTGAGACCCACTGAAGTTGAGACAAAAGCATGCTGGTTTTTTCTCACCTTTTGTGATTCATGAGCAGCTCTCTGTGAAGCTCCTGGTGGCTTTTCGAGGCTCTTACAGGATTGAGAAGCTTTTTTGGTTTGATAAGATCAGGATTTCCATCAATATAGTCTGGATGAGCCATGATATTCCCAATATCAGGGCGCTCCCTCTGTATTTCAGAATACATAGATGCTGGAAGAAAGAGCAGAGAGAGAAAATAGGCTTTAGATTAAAACAAAGCACATAAAAACAGAACTTTTTCCAGATTAAAAAAATTAGAATATCAATGAATTGCATGTACGCCCTCCAAAAATGAGGCCCATCCTCATATTCAGTGGTGTCATTAGGACACTCTGGGCCCCATGTACTGAACCTCAAGGGGGTGACAGACTTTGGGAGTTGACTAAAATTGCTAAAATAGATAGTTTGGAATAAATCCCCATCAAGTCATATCAGTGGTGTAGCTAATGATTATGTAGCCCAACGCAAAGCTCAAAATGTTGTCCAAGAAGTGATGTCATCCCGGAGCATTAAAATTTTTTAAAAAATTTTCCCCTGTAGCAACAAAATCAAATTTAACTGAGTAAAAAATGTATATTGTGTCCCTTACTGATTAGGAAAACTGTGCTGGGGAAAGAGGAATAGTTATTCTTTCCTTGCTAAATATAAGAGGAGCACCACTCAGAAGTGCCTGTATACCCAGTTAGAATTGCTAACTGTATTATGAAATATGCACATGGAAATGAGAACTGATTCATATTAACATTGTATTAGTTCCATACAGTTTCAGAATTACATCTCATTGGCTCTCAGAGCAATCAGTATCATGGGAACGTTTGAGTTTTTTTTTTTTAATCCACTTTTTGTTTCATAGACTTTTATATTTTCATTTTCTGGTTAATTGATAATACCATTTGATAGAATACAGATATTCCAATGCAGTTTGTTTCATTGAATTCTGCATTAAATTACCTTTCCAATGATATATAACACAATGGGATTATCATTCAAACATATCCCATATTTCACAATTTTCACCACTAGTGTTAAGCTCAGCTTGTAGTTCCCCTAAAGATTGTAGCCTGGTGCAACTGCACCCCCTGCCCTCCCTAGTTATGCCACTGAGTCATATACCATTGGATGTGTATTTTCCAGCAGAATCAAATGCCAAAACAACTTTAAAATATTTCCTTCCTATCAAACATTATGGCCAAAACAACAACAAATAAAAAACACCAACAAAAATGCATGGGTTCCTATGGAGAGTGAAACTGAGCCATATTGGACCTTTTCTCATGAGTAGGTGAATGTGCCTCAGTCTGTTGGAAAGGACAGACTACAAGGAATCCAACACATCCAGAATGGTCCTGATCTAATGAACACAGCTACCCAAAATCAACTGTCGAAGGAAGTTGCATTGAACCCTTTGGAAAGCAAGCGTGAGTTATACAGTTATAAGTGAGTTATACATGTTAATTCACAAGTAAGCAAATGTGCCTTGGCTGGTGTTCAGGTGAAGCACAGAGGAATGGAAGGTCATCAGAACGGTCCCAATCCAGTAAAAGAGGAGCACAACAAGTGCTCCAAAAGGTAGCCTCACACCTCCCAAAAAGAATAAAATAGAGGCTTGATTTCTAAGGTGATTTTTAAAATATGAAAATATTAATTAATATATAATTAATTTTATTAATTTATACTGAAAATAATTAAAATAAATAATTGTGTCGTATTTTGTTGTATTGGGGCATCAAAAAGCTACGGATGCCAAATGACCTCACTATGCCACTGGGTCCATCATTACTGTATGGGCAGTTCCAAACCCTGAACAAAACAAGAAACTTACAACAGACCTCTTGCAAGTAGTTTTCATTTCCTTCTTTATGTTCTTGAAGGTTTGCCTATATAAATGGGCCCCATTTTGATATAGTTTATTTTTTTTTATTTAAGGGGTTTATTCTCCATGTTTCCCATGCCAATGCAAATGCCCAAAGCACCTTAAAATTTTTTATCCTTTTGTCCTCACAACAACCCTGTGAAATAGGTACAGCTGCTAGGAAGCGACTGGATCAACATCACCCAGGAAGCTTCATGGCCGAGGAGACATTTGAACCTGGATCTTCCAGGTCGCTATCCAATTCCCCAACTCCCTAACCATTACACCATCTTGTCTCTCAATTCGGAACCCTATTGAACTGTCAGCCTGAGTAAGCTCCATTTTCCACAGAAGACCTCAGTCAGAGTTGGAGCTTAATGATATTTCCTGATCCTAATTGAAGCAAATATTTCAAAAGTGAAAGCTGAGAGGAAGGGGAACAGAGTTAAGTGAATTATGATCGGACAAAATTCAATAATATGTCTTTTTTTGGTAAAAGAAAATTCATGGAGTTGAATAGCTTCCCATTGCATGCTAATAGGATGAATGTCCCACTGCTAGGGGGAAAGGAACGGAAGAAAACAGATCACAACCAATTACATCAGTGTAATTGGGGTGAAAAGTTCAGGGCTACAATTAAACACTACGGATACTGACTGCTTTCAACAAATGATTTGCTATGAGATTTGGATATTGCTGTTTGCAGAAAGGCAAAGCCAGACTAGGGTTAATAACAGAATAGTTCAACCTCAGGATGCTTGCACAGGCCAGATGTCTAGAACACTGTTACAGGGTGACCATATGACTGGAAATTTCTGGATTTATCCTCTTTTTTTAGTCTCCTGTCCGGGTATCCTGCAAAAGGGCTTCACTGTTGTCCATTCTGGCTTCATTTTGAAACTTTGCAATGGTGTGCAGTACCCCATCCTGTCATATGTTGGATTCGTATTGAAGAGCAGAATCCAACACAAAAGTCAGTTTTGAAATATCTCCTTCCTATCAAAAGATATTGCAAAAAAACTAAAAAAGATGCATTGAACTGTATGTGAAAGTGAAAGTGCCCAATATTGTGGCTTTACTTGTGAGTAGGCAAACATGCTATTGTCCGCCAGAAAGGCCAGGCTGAGAGGTATCCAAGACCTTGTCCTCCTTTTGAGGTTTTGGCTTCAGGTTACCCTGGATCACATAACCAGGGTGATCTTCTGTGTCTTCTTTTTCCAGGATGTGTCCTGGATTTCCAGGATGTGTCCTGGATTTCAACCTTCTGTCCTGGAAGAAAAATCTTCATTGTCCTCCATATCCTTGTGAGCATGCAGCATGCAGCCTTCTTGTAAATAATAAATTGTATGTAATAAATTATATGTAAGTTTTAAATTTAATAAGTTATATAGCAGGCCTCCATCAGTCTTGAAAGACTATGGTATTGTGCTCGGTACTGCATTCGCTGCATGCGAAGCACGAAAGCCTGGGTTGGATTGTTATGGAGGATAGGCTGTTACCCAAGCAGCAAATCCCCCCTCTTCACGCCACTGAATTAGTCCAATGGAAAGGCAGAGCCAATACGATTGGATCCAGCTGTGTCGCAGAGCTGGGCTAAGGACAGGAGCTCACCCTGTCTTGTGGGGCCGACCTGGGATATATAATACTTAAATTAACCACATGAAAGCAAAATACAGTGGTGCCTTGCTTAACAAGTGTTTCACATAACAAGCAAAAATTTCCAAGAAATCTTGCTTCACACAACAAGTTCCTCTTCACTTAACAAGCAAGCATGCTAAGGGCATGTGTGCTATACAGCCCTGATGCTCCGCTCTTTAAAAGGGCTGCTGGCCAGCACTGCTGTCTCTAACTGCCCCCAACTTGGGAGCAGTTGCCTGGAGGTGCCAGAGGCAGCTGCCCCTAACTGCCCCCACAGACCACCTTGAACCTCCAGCAGCAGCCCAGGTAAGCCTCCCAGGAAAGTGTCTTTGATTGCAGTCTCCTATGTCTACCCAGAAGTAAGCCCCATTGTGTTAAATGGGGCTTACTCCCAGGAAAGTATCTTTAGGATTGCGGCCTGAGTAGACTTCATAGAATCATGCACATTGAATGCATGTTTTGAATTCAATTCCAGTGTTTTGTCATCATTTTTACATCCAGTTAATATTTTTATATGAATATTTTGAGGATTGTGGAACCAATCGTCTGATTTTTCATTATCTACCTATCTATCTACAGTATTTATATACCGCTTTTCAACTAACAAGTTCAGAAAGCGGTTTACAAAGAAAAATGGAAAAATAATAATAGCTAATTAAAAGCTAATGGTCCCTGTCCCAAAAGGGCTCACAATCTAAAATGCAAAAAAGAACACCATCAGAAGCTGCTTGAACAGACACTGCTGGGGTGAGGAGGGCCAGTTACTCTCCCCCTGCTAAATAAAAGAGGAACACCCACTTGAAAGAGTGCCTCTTGCTTGGTTAGCATTATTTCCTATGGAAAATCTGCTTCACTTAAAGAGCGTTTCACTTAAAGAGCATGCCTTTGGAACGAATTAAGCTCTTTGTGTGAGGCACCACTGTGCATGAGTATTTTCAGCCTTTATCATGCCCTACATTTTTCTTGGATGTCCTACATTTTGGTAGGCTTTGTCCTCTTTTTTTGGGTTATGTCATATGTCACTATGCACATAACTCCTACGATGGACCATTGTTCCTGGGCTCAATTCAAAGTATTGTTAACTATTAAAATTCTTCATGGTCAAGGACCAGGGAACCTCAAGGATGGCTTCATCCCATATAACCCTCACTGAATCGAATTGTTTCTCTCTTAACCACTGGTAAACTCTAACAAACACAGGGCTGACCCAAGTCTTCCTGATGCCTGATTTCTATAGTATAACAAGATGCACGTTTATGAGCTACATCTATATATATAAAAATGAAAAGTCACTCGTTGACTCACTCCCAGACTGACTGACTCATCAACGCCCAGCCAAAACTGCTGGACCTAGAAGCATGAAATTTGGGGAGGGTGTCTCTTCTGTGCTGGAGGCACCCACATGCAAAACCGGTTTTTGGAAATTCCAACCAGAAGGGAGTGAAAAGGGGCTCAACGCATTTTCTTCCATATACTTTCCATTGAAGAATCCCTGACTGAGGGATGTTCTCTCCCAACCCCCAGACCTAGAAGCATGTGGGGAAATGTGTGCATGGGGGTTGGTGTGCATGGGAGGGTATTGCACATGGGGTGTTGGTGAGCAAGAGGGGTTGGTGCACGTGGAGGGTTGGTGCTCATGGGGGAATGATATATAGTGAGGGTGTTGATGCGCATGGGGGTTGGTGGGCATGGGGGGATGGTATGCATGGGGGATGGTGTACATGGGTGGGGTTGATGCACAGTGGGGGGATGGCTTATGGGGGGAATTTTACTCATGCAATGCGGGCACATTTTCGCTAGTAAATGATAAATCATAATAATCATTACAATTATTAATAACAAAAAACACACACATGCAACACATACCCCCAAATCTAGAGTAAATACGGGAGCACATAGAGACTTTACGTGCACCTGTAGTTACTGCACCACCTAGTGAAAACCTATGAGAAATTCATATTGCAATCCAGAGTAAGTTGTTCTTACACCGGAGCAAGGACTGCCCATAGTTACTCTGGATTTTGCCATAGCCATACATAAACATGATGAGCAGCTGACTCAAGTAATAACTTAAGAACATCAAGATATATTTAGAACCACAGTAACATGCTTATATTTTACAACACCCTTTGACAGCTATATTTCTAGCTGATTTCACAAATTATAGTGAATTTTTAAAAATCAAACAACTAATCAAACCACGAACTGCCAATCCAGAGATGATTATGTCACACCTATGAATCTTCAGGAATATGAGCAATAAACTAAAAGGGAATTGAGGAACATCTGTTTCTTGATGGCAATGTAGCTGTAAGGGTTCAGGCAAATCTTGAGGAGAGCCTGCAGCTCAGTGGTGCACTTATGTTCTCCATGCAGAATATCCAAGTGCTAATTGCTAGCATCTCCTAGGGTTGGTCAAGACCCTGAGGAACAGACACAAGAGTGCGGCCAAGATTATGGGGATGGATCCGGGGATGGATCAAGGGATAGATTCAATGAAAGCAGTTTCATAAATACACAGGCTTCTTAGAAATGGACCCTCTGCATAGTCTGGAGCAAAAACAGCAGCATTGCCATTCACATCAGGAGTCTGGGAAGAATACTATCTTCCCTCTTGTGCAGGAATGCAGGTGAATAACTAACTATACCATGCAGAGCACTAAGGACGCTATCCTAACCAACTTTCCACCCCTGGCATAACTGTGCCAGAGGGTTTGGGTGCATCCTGCAGTTAAGGGCAGTCATGAAAGCCACCTCAAGTAAAGCAGTATAAATTCCCTTACCTCAGAGTTGCATTGCTTTACCCTGGAACAGGAAAATTGTGTTCTTAGTGTCTGAATCTGAGAGAGTATCTTAAAACATGGAGGAAACTCAGAAATTGAATACTGGTCTCTGTAAGTGAAGCACACACATGCTCAACCAGTTGAAGGAGTTTTAGACAAATATTTACTCTGCAATCAATAAAAAGGGAATGGTGTGGCAACTTCTTCCTGAATCAAAAGTTTTGTAAGCAATGCAAGATTAAATAACCCTTTGATACACGTGGTGTGAGAACGGTTGAATATAGCATCTTGTCCAAAGTCACCCAGTGTCAGTGACCTCATGGCTAAGTATACATTTGATCCCAGCATGTTCTTAACCATAAAGCTATGCCAGCAGAAATGTTGAAAGACCCTGTAGGGGATGAAAACATGAGCTTCTGGGACACACTATTTATCCTACACTTTCACCATCCAATTTTACTGGCTCTGCCTTTCCATTGGACTAATTCAGTGGCGTGGAGAGGGGGGATTTGCTGCTTGGGTAACAGCCTATCCTCCATAACAATCTAACCCAGGCTTTCGTGCTTTGCATGCAGTGTATGCAGCGCCGAGCACGATACCATAGTCTTTCAAGACTGACGGAGGCCTGCTTTTACCATTCTCTCTCTTGTCACATTTTTGAAAGATGTGGGGATGATGAAGTCAACTGCACAAAAAAGGATGGTCAATACATGAAATGATAGTTTAGAGTGGCCATTCTTAAACATTTTTTTCTGTAGGCCCCTAGGGGCTCTTCTCAATTCAGTGACCACATGGACTGCAGCATGCCATGCCACCCTATTCTCCACTAGCTTCTGAAATTTATCCAAATTCATTTTATTGCCTCAGTGACACTATATATCCACTTCATCCTCTGCCATTTCCTTCTCCTTTTGCCTTCAGTTTTCCTCAGCATCAGGGTCTCTTCTAAAGAGTCCCCCACCCCCTGATGTGGCCAAAGTACCAGTATTTGAGCTTCAGCTTCAGTATCTGTGTTCCAGTGAAGAGTCAGGGTTGATTTCCTGGAGAATTGACTGGTTTTATCTCCTTGCAGTCCTAGGGACTCTCGAGTCTTCTTCAGCACCATAATTCAAAGGCATCTATTCTTCGGCACTCAGCCTTCCTTATGGTCTAGCTCTCACCAACATACATTACCACAGGGAAAACCACAGCTTAAACTAAATGGATCTTTGTCAGCAAGGTGATCTCTCAACTTTTAATTAAGTTGTCTAGATCTGTCATAGCTTTCCTCTGCAGAAGCAAGCCCATTTTAATTTCATGGCTGCAATCGCCATCTGCAGTGATCTGGGAGCCACCCCCCCCCCCAAATAAACTCTGTCATGATTACCAATTCTTCCCCTTTTATTTGCCATGGTTTGATGGGACCAGAAGCCATGATCTTGGTTTTTTTAATGTTTAGTTTATAGCCTTATTTTGCATCCCTTCTTTCACCTGTATCAAGAGGTCCTTAGTTCCTCCTCACTTTCTGCCATTAGAGTGGTATCGTCTGCATATCTGATTCTATTTATATTTCTCCCAGCAAGCTTAATTCTGGCTTGTAAAGTACCAGGACCCAATTGGCAATCACACCGGCAATCATTTACATTTTTTTATTAGGTAATGTTTTAAACTCCTAGGTAATAGGAAAAAGGAAGGGAAACCTTTAAAGGTAAACATGATCTCTAGTAAGAACTATTAAATAATGTTCCAGACTGGTTGGTTGATATCTCTAAATCTGTTTCACACACCAGGACCTGAATTCCAAATATCTCTTTGACCCTTTAAAGAGTGTCGATACTAGAAACTGTCACAAACCTTGTGACAGTGAGTTCCAGAAGCATATATATATTGCGTGAAAAAGAACAGTACAGTGGTACTTTGGTTTACGAGCATAATTCGTTCTGGAAACTTGCTTGTAATCCAAAACGCTTGTACCTCCAAATGTATTTTCCCATAAGAAATGATGGAAACTCAGATGATTCATTCCACAACCCAAAAATAATCATATAAAATGATTACAATACTATAATACAAAATACTGTAATAAAGAAAATACTATACAGTACTGTACCTTTGAAAACCATTCTATGGTACATTTGATAAGGTACATCTTTTACACTCAATCACAGATCTCACACATGGCTTTCACACTCTCTCTCTCCCACACACCACACACTTTTCATACTCTCACAAACAGATCTCAATGGGTTTTTCATAACGGGCATATTAACAGCACTGAGGTCAGTACTGACTGATCTCAAGAGGACATTCAAAAAGGATGGTGCTACTGTATTTTTGAGCTTTCAATCAGCAAGTGAACATGGAGCAGGGCCTTAGATACTGATCAGACTTCATGACTTCAAGGGAGGAAAAGGCAACTGTGATATGCTGAATAGTCCTTAATCTGCTTTAAATCTACACCTGCACATATCTCATGGCATTTGATTCTTCAGTCACTGTTTGGTCACCCCAAGAAAATATATTCTGCTTGGAGAGGGTGTATAAATATCATGCACACCTTGGAAAATGGCTGTAGTATACTCTTGGGTTGCATGCACACCGTCTTCAGTTCAATCCCCAATAACATAGTTGGTGAAAAGAATCAGGCAGAAAGCAATAGAGAACATCTCTCTCTGTATGATATTCAAAAGTCACAATAACGACTCGGTAGGCCAATCCCTGGCTCTAATTTGAGGCAGCGTCCCAGTCCTCTTGTAACCTGGTGATCCCATGATACTTCAAGACCAACTGAGGGCGTCTTCCTAACCAACTTTCCAGAGTTGGGCAATCCAACTCTGCTGTAAGAGAATAAACTTTGCCTTAACTTGAAGAGACTTCCATGACTGTCCCCCAGTTGCAAACTGCAGCGCATGCCCCACTGGCACAGTGATGCCAATGCTGGAAAGTTGGTTAGGATTTTACCTTGACCTGAAAGTCTCATGCTATTTTCCAAAGGAAAGGAAATTCTTCCAAGCACAGATACAATATGACCCTGAGAAGTAAGACGTGGAATCTTTTTTCCTTGCCTAACACCGTTGGTGCTTCCAAGAAGCTGACATTACAGTAGCCCATTAAACAAAACCAGCATTTTGCCTGCCAAAGTACAAATATTAAGTACAAAAGGGGTTCCCATGCCAACTCCCTCTCTTTCTTCAGGTTTCTGTGGCCAGATCAGAGCTTTACCAAACTCTCTCAACTAATCTTTTGGATTGTAGTGGAAATGATATCAGAACTGCCCCAACCTTCTAAAACTGTAATTGAGAAAACGTGTTTTATTGCAAAGAAGATGAGAATAAAACAGATAAACACTTTGTGTTATGGGAAGGACATGAGGGGAGAATGCAGTATCCAACCTCCTGCTTCTGCTGAACGGACTGTAAAGCAGAAAAAAACAAAGCATCTGAAAGATTTCTGAGGTGAAATTTGGAGGAGCAGAAGAATCTCACTATTTTTAAAAGGTTTTCTGAAACCCAGCTCAGTTACAATTAGGAATGGCTGACTTAGCCCTTTCTTGCTCTGACAGGCCAGTGTTGTGACACCACTGCACGTATTAATTGGTTTAGCAGCTTGGCCGCCCCTTCTTCTTGGAGACATTGTAGGATCTGGCAGAGAGCCCAGGAAAATGGCAGACAGAACACTTAGGGCACAATCCTATCCAAGGCCAGCACAACTCTTCGGTCTTTCCATTGCACTAGCTTAACCCTTCTCCCAGGGGTGGCGCAGAAGTGCTTTACAGCACATTTGTGACTCCCCCAGGTCAGAACAGGACTTGTTATGGAACTTGCACTGGCCTAACTGGGAATTAGGATTGCGGCTACAGGGCCCAATCCTACCCAGTTTTTTCAGTGCCGGTGCAGATGTGCCAATAGGGCATGCACTGCATCTTGTGGTGATGAGGCAGTCAAGGATCCTCTTCAAGATATGGGAACATTTGTTCCTTTACCTTGGGGCTGCATTACCATTAGAAAGTTGGTTGAATCAAACCCATAATGTAGTTCTGCTAAATGCAGAAAGTGCTTCAGCAATCCACCTGAAAGGAAGGCCAGTTTTCTTTCCTTCTTATTACTATTACTTTCTTATTTTTACTAGGCAAACTCCCTTCTCAATCAGTTCAGTACTTTTAAACTTTCCTAGCCTGCAATCCTAATCCCCATTTAGTCCAGCCTAAGCCTCAGCAGAAGCCCCAAGCTGACCTGGGGGTGTCCATAAGTGCTATAAAGGCACTTCTGTGCCACTCCTTAGGCCAGTGCACAAACATGTGCTTGCTTCCCTACATCACCACAGAATGGAAGACCGATGAGTTGTGCTGGCCTAAGTTAGGATTGCACCCATTGTAAGCTTTTGGAAAATGCCACCTGTTTCCCAGAGTTAGCTTCCCGTTAGAAACCTGGGCACCCAGTGCTTTGAGTGTCTGCTTTTCTTCCACATGAGAATTGTGGTTTGGAGTATAGTACTAGCTAAAGAGGAGACCCTGGTGGTACAGAGCTCCACGTCCCACACCTGAGGGAGTGTAAAGAGACCTCCCAGGTGTGACTGGGAGGTTTTCTGAAGCATTCAATATGATTGCCAACCATCCCTTAGGACTAGCTGGCTCATTCATAGATAGTGACCAAAAAGTCCCCTTTTATTTCGCAGCCAATACAGGATAGTGGCCTGAATTAACTTTGTCTAGTTCAAATCTTCACCTGGCCATAAAGTTGACTGATCTTGAGCAAGTCGATCTCAGCTCAATCCACTTGGCAGGGTTGTTGTGAAGGGAAGGAAGGGAAGGAAACACTCTTTGGAGAAAGAGTGGGATAAAAGTGCAATAAAATAAATTTTCAAGGTTGCAATTCCTTTTCTTTTTGTTTTTGTTGCATTGCTAAATGAGATAAACCAGGGAACTTTTTACCCTTGGCAGTCCAATTCAGCAGCCAATGTGTAACAAAAGATGTAAAGAAATATGGAAACAAATCAATAATAGGCTCTTTGTAATGATTTTGGCTGAAGCATGCTTCTTCATCCTCTACTGGGTACATAAAAAGTAGCTTTTCCTCAGGGTCATTAGTGGATAGTGTCATATGCGGCTGCCAGGGGCCTGGAGTACTCACAAGTTTGCACTGCTTTGCTATAAGAATGCCAATAACATAATAGGAGCCCTGCTGGATCAGGCCAAGGGCCCATCTAGTCCAGCTTCTGTATCCACCTATGTGTGAGCCAGGAAAGATAATAAAGAGTGTGGAAGTGAGAGTCAGACGGAAAGAGGATGAGCCTGGCAAGATCAGATGCTCTTTACTCCTGGCAAGATCAGATGCTCTGGTTATTTTCACATCAGATTATGTGAAGACAGATGTATGGACCTCTCTGGTTCCATAAAGAAAACTAGTGAATAATCCAAATGGTTAACCCAAGTAGCAAGGCTAATGATGCTTTCATGTGCTGACTCTGCCTCTTGCTTACCAGTGAGTTTATTTTTAATCTCATGGGAATTACGTATATTGCTAACCAATTTGCAATGTACATTGTCAAGGAGAAATCACCAATCTTCCACTAAAGGTCCCCTCCAGGTTGTACACTGCTAGGCATGACTGACTATGGGGTACGGTGTTTCCCTCCATTTCTAAGCCTTTCGAGCCAGCATTGTCTGAAGACACCTCCATGATCATGGGGACCACATGATTATACGGTGAAGCACACAGAACACTGTTATCTTCCCACCAAGCTGTTATCTATTTATCTACATGCATTTCCATGCTTTCAAACTGCTAGGTTGACAGGACCTGGGCTAAGGATGGGAGCTCATTCTGTCTTATAGGACCTGGGTCTTGAACCCCAGCTTACCGGCTGACTGGTGCAATGTCTTAACTATTTGAGCCACTACAGCCTACTTCTAAAACCGTGAGGTTGCATATACGTGTCATGGCTTGTAACCTATGATAGACCTTCCCTCCAGAAATCTGTCTAAACTCCTAGACGTCTAGGCTGGATGCCATCACCACAACCTGTGACAAGGAGTTCCACATGTTAATTACAGGCTTGGTAAAGAAATATTTTCTTTTGTCTGTTCTAACTGTCCTGACACTTGATTTTAGTGGATGTCCCTGGTCCTGGTGTTGTGTGTGAGAGAACAGAGCATTCTCCCATCCATCCCCTGCACAATTTTGCTTTGGCTTAACACACACAGGCTGTGTTAGGTCAGCATAAGTTAGGTCTGTGCTGACCTGGGGGTGTCACAAAAGTGCCATAAGACACTTCTGCTCCACTATTGAGGGGTTAGGCCAGTGCACAGGAATACGTTGACATCTCCACACTAACCACCACAGGAAGAAATGTCAGGTGAATTATGCTGGCCTAAATTGGTTAGGATTGTTCTCACACCCACACCATCCCCCGCACACATACACACATAGTGTCATAGTCCTCAGGATTTCAAGGCAAAGGTGGAAAGCATGCACCTTACCATTAATAACCATTTCCACTCTTTTCTCTGTAATAATGAGGGCTGGAAACTTTATTTTTTTTAAAAGAAAGTATATTGCACCAGTACCACTTCCACACTAATGGACTGTACATCAAAGACTCCAATCCACTATGCACACACAGAATTCCTACATACATAGGTGTCTAGTTTGCTTCCATGAAAGGGCAGCTCCTCACAAAGATTTTTTGTCTTTCCCCAATCAAATGTAGGCCTTTTTCAGGACCTTCAGTTGTGTTTCTGGAGATCCCATGAACAGAAGAATTATGCTGAAGAATGCATAGGGATGCCATAATTCTCTTCTACAAAATCAGGACAGGACCCTCTGTCACATTTGCCAGTGTGTGAACACAATCCCCCCAAATTGGGACTGTCCCTGTTTTTCAGGACATAAGGCAACGCTAAGGGTACAGCCTTATCCCCTTTAATTCTTTTTCAGCAACAATCCTAGTAATGACCAGTCTAACCAATTATCTCCAAACTCCTTGCATGCACAAGTATGAATACTGCACCGTTACTTTACATTCTTCCTTTAACCACAATAACTTCAGACTTAGCTACTTCTGGGTGTTTGATCTTGGCATTGTTTCCTCCCCAATGGCTGTATTTGCCAGTTAAGAGGACATAATAATAATATACTTTATTTATATTCCGCCTTTTTCCTGGAGGACTCAAGGCGGCTAATGCACTGTTACATTCAACCAGTATCTTTTGCTCTCCTGTCCCTTATACTCATCTGGACAAGCCCTCCTTCAAGAACAAAAGCTCCCAAAGGAAGGGTCGAGATTTCTTTGTGTGCTTTGCATCTCAAGCATTAAATAATTAACTTTGGGTGAATCCAGAATAACTACGGAGAGTCCTTGCTCTGGTGTAAGAACAATTTGCTCTGGATTGCAATATGAATTTCCCATATTGCACCTAGGTGGTGCAGTAACTATGACATTACTATGCAATGTCTCTTACATGCTCCCGTAGTTACTCTGGATTGTAGGGTATGCCTAATTCGCTTGTATTCATAATGAGGCGAGACAGCTGTAAGTTAGGGTTAACTTCATTCCTCCTTCACACATGGCAAAGGAACACTTAACCTCGTTGCGTTCAAGCGTTGCTCACCACGCAGACAGCCCAATGATACATGCTGCGACTCACCCTTAGTTAACGCAGGTGCAATCCTCTCTCAGTGAGCAGAAAACTCCCCTTGCTCTGCTTAGAAGTCCTGAGTTGCAAATGATTTTTTTTCTCTTCACCATTGCAATCAAATAAGCACTGCAAGTTAAATATCCTTTCCTCACGCCAACACAGTGAATCACTTCAAATGTCATTCTAAAATGTCAAGCACTTTGTGTTCACCAAACATTCTCTGGTTGCCGGTAGCATGCTGCTCCCCTCTCGCCACCCAGAATAAATAATTGCAAAAACAATACGTCAATATTGAACCTTTGGGTCTTAACAATTCTCTTGGCGTTCGCTGATTTAACCATTATACTAAACAATTAAATTTGTATTGTAATTTATGATCAGAACAATAGAAGAACAGAATGAGAAGAATGCACTTCTCTGGGTCGAGCAGTGACAGGTGCCAAAAAGTCTTATAGTGACCCGACTCCCCCACACTTTAATTATTTGCTTTTTAAATTTAATTATCAATGGCTTCACCACCTACGCAGCCCTCCAAAAACAGGCTGTTCCCCCCTAAGCGCTAGGAAAATGTTAGAAATAGTTAAACACAGCTTTATATATCAGTGATCTTTGCAACGGCAAATCCTTTCTAAACTACAATAGCACTAGCATTTTTGCACTTGGTTTCTGTGGTCCAAGGAGTAGGACCAACATAATATTTTCCAGGGACATGGTTTAAAGAGGGGGAAAAATGCCATCACACTAAGATATCACAGCAGAAAACTATGAATGGATAGACTTGCAGAAGCAGGAGAGAGAGAGAGAGAGAGAGAAACTCCAAGATGAGATCCAAATTCCTGTCGTCCAAAGAAAGGTGGGATTGCTTGTGCTTCCCTAATGCTATTCAGGAAACACCCCCAGGTTTATGCTTACCTGATCTGACTACCATTGCTCTGTACAGCCCAGTTGCTCCAGGTGGGATTCTGACCTGGTCAGCCATCCTCTCTGTCAAGTAGCCCTTTGGGTCTTTTCGGCTTCCCAAGACTTCTTGGGCTGGTTTGAGCCTTTCTGCACTTTCTTCACTTCTGCATGTTTCGGAGTGAGTGTGCATGACTTTTTTTGGCAGTATACAGCTCAGCTCGTTCACTTTGGCAAGATCTTTTCAGAGGCATTGAGAACAAGCAATCACGTGACCCCCTGAGTGGCTGTATAGCTGCTGCCCTCCCCTGCTGACAAGCACATTCTGCTCTCACAAAAAAAAAAAACAATTTCCCTCGGATCCTGTGATAATATTACATTACTCTTGCTGTGCTAAAGCACCAGCCCACCACTTACAAAGGGGGCCTTTTGAAACTCCTTGGCACTCAATTTGTTGTTTACACTGTGAATGTGCATAAGAATAATGTTTTGTGTTCATTTCATTCAAATTTGGTTTTTTTTCCCCAAAAAGGAGTTTGGAAAATTAGCAAGTGGATATCTTGAGGCAAAAGACTAAATTTTAAAAACCGGCCTCCTGTTAGCCACTAAATAGCCATTTAAGCAGGAATATTTGCAGGTCGACTCCTACGCTTAGAACAACAGGCACCAAATTAGCCCAGGCATTGAAGTTAGCACCATGATTGTGGCAATCAGATATTGCTTCCCGTTAAAGTCTAAACAGAGGACAAGCACTTAAACTAGATAAATAGACTAAGGCGGTAATCCTAACCTCCAGTTTAGGTTGGTCTAAACTCCAGCATAAGTCCTTTGTTGACCTGGGGATGTCACAAAAGTGCCATAAGGTACTTCTGCACCACTCCTGGGGGAGGTTTGCACAGACACAGACATGCACTTGCCTCCCTACATCACCACGGGAATGGGAAGACTGATGGGTTGTATCAGCCTAGATTAGGATTGCCCAAATGTTGGGCACCACTGCAGGAATCTTACTAAGCCATTGACTGATAGGCTCAAAACTGGCTCTTGGCTAGACCAGCATTTCCCAGTCAGTGGTATCTGAAGTGGTGTCTGGTGGTACATGTAGGACCTCCAGACTCTGCTGCCTGGCAGCAGGAGCAGTAACACAAGCAGCAATAGGAGGCTCGGTTCAGTGCGTGCAGGGGTACAGGGCCCTGGGTTCCAGGCTTTGGTCACATAGTGTGTGAGTGTGTGTGAGTTGTGTATGTATTCCACTTCTCTGGTTGGCTTAAAATTTTTTACTATCCTCCATCCAGAAGATGGTCTAAGGTGCGGGAAGACCAGATGCTTCAGCTACACACTGATGTGCTGTTGGCTAATAAGAATAATATTGGTTACAATCCTGACTTTAGACCAGAAAAATGGCCCAGCTAAACTGGCCTAAGTAGGCCATATCCCAAGCTGACTGGCCAAATCCACAGGGCTAGGAGGTGTCTATCTGGCCTAACTACTGCAGCACAAGGGTAGCATGCTCATTGGGCTGATCTAGTTATGCCATATTCTGAGGCTGAGATGCAGGAGTGGTAATTAGGCTAGCCTAAAACTTAGAACTTTTTTCTTTTGCTTTCATTTTTACTCATGGGCCCCATGGGTCTACTCAGATTTATGCCTGCTGCTGAGGTAGCAGGGGGTGCTGGGAGGGGGCATGTCTGCCCCAGAAACAGGCTCTGTATACAGCCTAATTGCACTGTTCTAAGCCATGCTCCACATACTCTCAACACTTCTGTACTGTCTAGGCTAGCCCTGCTAGGCCAGCCCAGATCCGTCTGTCTTGGGCCAGCCCAAGTAGACTTTAACCAGCCCAAGCCTTCTCTGCTGTAGGTAGGTTGGCCTATATTGGAATTAGGCCATCCCAGTGAAAATAGGCTTGCCCAACTGCACTTCAGGATTGCAGCCTTAAATTATAATGATAATTGCATTATACACAATTGCACCATACAACAAAGACCACAAGTAACTGGTATCAGTTTCACATTACACCTTCTTCCCTTAGGTGACGTCCTTTGGATTCTGAGACAGTCTCTGATTCAGATGCTGATGTTCTACCGAGACAATTGTTTGTGTGCCCACGCTTGTCTCTCCAGAAGACTGCAGAAGTAGAACATTCGTGGCTGTTGCCAAGACAGCTACTTGCAGTGGGGAAGGAAGATTAAATAAGAATTCTTTATCCTGTCTTAATTCATGCCCATGACTTGAAGGTGAAAGCATACCTCACCTTCAGTGTGATCTTTCACAGAATAGTCAAGGAATAAGACTTACAGACAGGAGAATTCTTCATTTTCTTTGACCAAACATCTGGAATTGGCTACTAAAGATTCTCGTACTTATGAGAAGTACATCTCAGGCAAGGTGAACATAAGAAGAACTGTGCCAGATCGGGACCAAGGCCCACCTAGTCCAGCTTCCAATATCTCATAGTGGCCCACCAGATGCCCAAGGGAGCTCATGAGATAATAATAGACTATCACATCTGACATTCTGTTTACTCTTACTTCCCAAAGAAGCTACTACTGTGATCAGTTTTTAATGCATGAAACATATTGAACATATACCGTCCCCCACTCACCAGTCTGGGATAGGTGAAAAAAACTGCTATCTAGGGCCAAATTCAATGGCAGAAAAAAGTTCAGCCCAAGCTGATGAGAATCCTTTTATGATGATATCATCCTTTGATGATGATAACTCTTTTATGTTCTTTTTCTGCAATTGCTTTTAATTTGTTTGTACCTGTGTTTTGTATTGCATTGCAATGTATTTTTTCCTTAGTGTTATGCACACGCATGTTCATACACATTTCACTGATTTTGACCCACTTTTTTTCCACATTGTTTGTTAATCAATGATTGTCTTACAATCAATGGCGGGAATGTGTCTTACAATCAATGGCAGACATTGTGAAGTTGTTTTAGGAGCACCTTTATTTTGCTTATATTTTCCTTTAATTTAAGCAACAAGAATGATAGATGATAACAGGCTTTGGTTAAATAAACCTAAAAGAGCTCTTTCAATAAATCTGAAAAAAAATTCGGAATGATAAGAAAGCATTATGTCATAGTTTAATTGGCAACACTTTTTCTTTTTTGGTAGTACATAAAGTTTTTATTTATTTACGTCACCCTTAATTCAATCAGCTCAGAGAAAAGTTCATGGTTCCTTCTCTCTTTTTGTCCACACAACAACCCTGCAATTTAGGAAAGACTGAGAGAGAGTGACTAGTCCAAAGTCACCCAGGAAGCTTCATGGCTGAAGTTTTCTCCCTCCAGGAGATTTTCCTTAGTACCTCTGTTCCTGTTTTTAGAATTATACCAGAAAGATTTTGCTTTCTCTAGATGAAATGCAATACTGTACTGCATTTTTAGTAGATTGTGGTTTTATTGTGGCTGTTTTTAAAAAGTTTTCAAGATTCTGAGAAAAGCTCCATGGAAAATGTTTTAAGGAGACTATAATAAAATAAGATACCTGCACCATGAAGAGAATGAGATCATTTTACTCATTTACTTGATCCCAGAAACTCCCTAATGGACTTCTTGGACCAATACTCGGCACTGATGTTTAATGCAGCCTCATGATATCAGCTGCATGTGAAAATTTGAAACAGCTTTTGACTAGGTTAGATTGCATCATCTATTATTATTTGTTTATAGGCGGATATATTGTCACCTGTGTGCATCACACATCACAAATAAGGAGAAAAAAGTGCCATCTCTCAGTGGGCCCACAATCTACAATGAATTCTCACAGTCACAGTCTTGCCCAGTGTTGTGTATATTGATTGGCAGCTGCTTGGAGGCACCAGAGAATGAACCTGGGACCTTCTGTATGCAAAGCATGCGCTCTGAACTAAGCTATGGCTCTTCCCCTGAGTTTAGATGCCTCTGAAAAACCTTTCCCAAACAGAAACAGTTTGGGAAATGTTTGCCAGCAAAGTTCTAATACTTCTGCTAATGATTACTTTGACATAACAGCAAAGATTGGGAAGCTGCTGCTGGTTGTTTGCTTCTCATCCATGCTGAGAAGAAAAATGCTGTCTATTCTATGTGGGGGCTTTTTAAAGAGTATTTTGTGCAACGATTGCTTAGGTGGTCAGAACCAGTGGCATGCTGATCCAGGATCGCATGTACTGCCCACATCCAAGCAACTTCTATGAAGTAGAGGTGGTCAACTGATCAAACGTCCAGCAGCAGTAATCTGACATAACACAGCAGCGGTGCAATGGAGAACTTTCCTCTGTCAGCTCAGTTTCTTGGCAGGGGTTGAGGGCTTTACCTACCACATGCATTGGAAAGTGAGATTTATTGGGCTTCTCTTTGAAGACCCCTGCAAATTTTGAACTGACCCTGGACAAAATGTAATTGCAGCCCTTATCATGCAGGTTCACAGTTTTCTAAAATATACTGTACTCACCTGAGCCACTGAGGATATGTCTCCCATTTTCAATACGATTCTTGCACTGGAAAGAGTATTCTTTCTAAGAGAGAGAGAGTGAGAGAGAGAGGGGGGGGGGCAATGTGTTTATTATTTATTTACATTTTTAATCCAGCCTTTTCCCCCAAGAGTTGGGAGATACATTACAGACAAAAAATATCCTTCAGTTTTAATTATGAGTTTTACCCAAAAGTTACAGTATATAGCCCAAAAAGTATCTTTTGTTTATCTACAAGATTTATTTATGAATCATGAGAAAAAGAGGCATTCTCAAAAATATTGAGGACCAACTAATCTAAGACTTTATGAGTGAGGAATTTTCCATTCATAAGAAATTATGAATGATTCAGGTTCGGCTGTTGGAATTTGACCAGGAACATCCAGGTTCAAATCTCCTTTCACCTACAAAGCTACCTGGATCTACATCTAATCTACATCACAGAGTTGTTATAAGGACAAGTGGCAGGAAGGGACCATTTATATCACATCCTTGACAGATGTAAAAAATGTGAATAAAATAAATAAAATGTGTAGCCCTCGCTGTATAAATTGTTGTGTGTTCACATTCTTTCCCAAATCCTTCAAGTATGACAGAGTAGCAAGAAACCTGAAAGTGGGTCTTTAAATTTTTCAATTTTTTTCTTTATACACTGATTTTTTTTAATCCATAGGAGGTTAGACATAAGAATATAAGAAAAACCTCCACTGAATCAGGCCAAAGGTCCATCTCATCCAGCTTCGTGTATCACACAGCAGCCCACCAGATGCCTCGGAGAGCATATATGACATCTGCATCCAGGTGCTTTCTCTCCATCTGGCATGTTGAGGTTCTCCACCTCTACATACACCCCTCATGGCTTCTAACCTGTGATGGTCATTTCCTCTAGGAATTTATCCAAACCCTTCTTAAAGGCATTGAGGCCATCACCACAACATGTGGCAGGGTGTTCCACAGACACAGTGGGTAAAGAAATATTTCCTTTTGTCTGTCCTAACCCTCCAAAAACATTCAGTTTTAGTGGATGTCCCCAAGTTCTGGTGTTAGATGAAAGGGAAAAGAGCATCTCTCTATCCACTCTTTCTATCCCTTGCATAATTTTGTACATCTCAGTCATATCTCCCCTCAAGTGCCTCTTGTCTAGACTGAAGAGTCCCAAACTTTTAAAGCCCCAAGCTGTAGCTTTTCTTCATGAGGAAGGTGTCCCAGACCATAAATCATTTTAGCCACTCCAGAGCAGACTAAACAGGTTCGGGAACTGAACCCTTGTGGATAATGAGGGACACGTGTAATGAATGAGTATTGCTGCATCTGCTGACACAATACCACCTACATCACCTACCTAGTATATTTTTAAGTAATTGCAATATATAATTATAATTTATAAAATGTGATGTTGGGGGGGGGAAGCATATAACATTGCTCTCAGGACTTTTCCTCTTTAGGAAAAAAATGAAATCTGTAAAGAAATAAAAAAATGTTTAAGAACATCTCTTAAATAAGCAGTTTTTAGACTGTGGGTCCAAACGTACCAGTGTGTCATGACCTAATTTTTGGTGGTTTACAAAATTGACAGGGCTAATTTGGCTATGCAAATCAAGGGACAACCAAGCTGCTACTGGGAGAGGGGGAAGGAGAGCACTGCTACCCTAACACTATTCAATCTATACCCTTTGGCATTTATAAATAAGTCAGCAGCATCAAAGAAGTTAAAAGGTTTGAGAACCACTGTAATATGGTGGAACAGTTTGGCAGTGGAATAGATTGGTTTGGCAGTGGAATAGATTGGTTTGGCAGTGGAATAGATTGCTGCGGGAGGTGGTGGATTCTCCCTCACTTCAAGTACTTTAAGGAGAGTTTCCAGTACAGGTTCAAAAAGCATCTGCTGCAGGTGCTCTAGGAGGAGTTCCTGTTACATGCAGGGGTTGGATTAGACGACCTTATGGTATTCTCCAATTCTTCTGCTGTGGAGGATTATGAAGAATTCTTCTTTTAATTTATCATGAAACCAGTATAAAAGTCTGCTCCTCTATCGGATGGAGGGCTTTACTTTTTATAAAGAAAGTTCTCAAAAGTGTGGACATAAATACAGGTGTGTCGGTCAGGATGGTACAAATAGTCCTCAAATTCCTTAAACCAGATTAGTTCCATCCCTTTACATGGGATAGAGGCTTTGGCTAAATGCAGTGAGGAATGTCTGAGTCCATTTGAACTTCAGGTAGGAGTTTCACCACAAACCAGTTTTTCCAGTAGTTACCTGAGCAGCAAAGACCCCACTTTTGCATCTTAATTAGGAAGCCATTTCAACCTGTGCCCTTAAAGACTTCTGGACAAAAAGCCTTTTGTGTTTCTCCACAGTTCCCTGAAGGTTACTTGGTGTCAGCACCAGCTGGTTGCTAGGTGCTGTTGATCTGCTATGGCTCCTTTGGACGGTGCTTCTCCTGCGGAGAGAACCTATCCAGCAATTGCATTTACAAACCACTGATATTCTTGCTCTTCATAACCCGAGACGATGTAATATAAATACAGCTTAGAGATGGCAGCAGCAGTTTTGGACAACTTCCATACAACTGTCTGTTTTGGACAACTTCCAACAGCCTCATTTGGCATGGCATGTTCCATCAAACTTTCATTTCAGACCAAGGTTCTTATGAAAATTGACGTCACAGGCTTGCGTTCCTCCCATCTTGTAATATGATGGGAACTCACAGGCAGGACTGGCCTTATATTGTTGGGAAGTCCTGATCAGGTCCCAGCAAACTTCCCCAACCATAGAACATCTCTTTTCCCTCCTCTTTCACCATTTTCTCTTTGACTTTTCTGTTGTTTCTTCCAGTTGGATGCCCATCAGGAATCAAAGTTCACTCTTGTCCTGCATAGCCTATAAGAGGAATAGCTGGAGCTACTGTAATTATACTTTCTTTGCCTCCATAGAATCACAGAGTTGGAAGGGACCCAGTAGGTCATCTAATCCAACCCCCTGCCTGTAGCAGGAAATCCTCATAGAGAATCTCTGACAAGTGCTTGTCGAGCCTCTGCCTGAAGATCCCCAGTGAGGGAGAGTCCACCACCTCCCTTGGCAAGCTGTTCCACTGCCAAACCACCCATATCAAGTCCTCCAGAAAAATCTATAAAAAGAATTTGGATGGAGAAGTTGGTAGGTTGGTCAGCAGTTGTTGCCTGTATACCCTGCCTTGACCGTCTGTAGTACTGTCCTGGCGCTCTGTATTGCAGATTGTTCTCTTTTGTTTTGATCTGCCTTTTTTGATGAACCCCAAGTTTGGGTTTCTAAACTGTCCTAGATTCCTTGTCTGCTTTCTGCCCTTGTCTGTTCCTTGGTATTGTCCGTCAGTGCTTAGGTAACTGCAGGACACGCTCTCTAACCACTTCCGCCAGGCCAAGACATGATGGTGGTGGTGATCTAGCCAAGCAAGCAATGTTTTGTTATGGTGTAGGTTTGAGATGGAGGCTATCTCTGAATGTCAGGTGTAAGAGAATGGCAAGAATATACAGGTATCTTGTGTGCACCAAGAGGTATTTGTGGGCCACTGGGAAGCATGGAAAGATGGACTAGATGTGCCATTGGCCTGATCCAATTTTTCTTAGGTTTTATGAGTTATCAGTGAACTGAACTCATGTGAACTAATACCTCTTTAGTGCATGAGCAGTTTTAAAATGGAATCATAAGAACCAATGCCGGGGTATCGCAACCACCAAGAGTGACAGAGAAAGGTAGTGTGCCAACATGGCTGCAGGAGATAAATAGGCATAGGTTTTGGAGTAGAGTTGGAATAAAAAAAAGCCACTAAGCTTTATTTAGTTCTGAGAATGACTGTAATACTATACTTTTTGTTGGAGTGACACTTGAGAGACTGAGGTAATGGGCAAAGTCAGGGTTAAGTCTCAACCCTGCTACAAAAGTTCATTTTTATACATTTTTTCCACCACATACCTCTTGCTCTTAGGCTGACAATTGGGATCCACAGAGTTCTCCTCTGCAAACCTGATTTGGCACAAAGGTTACCAGTTTCTGAGCATGGATATATGTGACTTGAAAAATATTGTGTTGTAAATGAACATAGAAAATCATCATCCCTAGTAACGTCCGCCTTTCTATGTACAAGTCAAGAGCCAAATCTCATTTGGCAAATGATGCAGCAGCTGAAAGACACTTTGTATAAAGCCTGTGGCCCTGTCTGTATCTTTATTAAATATCTCAGCACAAGGAAGTTTCTGTGAAGGAGGACATATTGTGCCCATTTATCAGCCTCACCGCTCTCATATTCAGGAAGTGAATACACTTTGCCTTCAACAATGTGTGAAACATATTTGCAACATCGAAAATCTGAACTTGTGTTCATGTAAACTAGACTTTGTTCTTGTATTTGTTCTTATAGCACTGTCAATGTTTCAAACTCTTCTTAAGGAAATTACAATCTCAATATTAGTTGGGGGGAGGAATGGAAAAAAGGTGAGGATGAAGGGAGAAGCAAAAGTGACAAGGGTGACTCTGGGAACCGTCCTGTGTTCAATAGTTAAGCGCCTGGCGGTCAGCCATAACAAGTGATCAAATGTGTGTTTGTGGGTATTCTTGCCAGTCTATTCCCCTCCCCAAAATGTCAACCAAAGCAGTTGCTTCACCTAATCTCATGAGTGGGGAAGGCCTTAAGAGGAGCCTTGCTGGCTCAGATAAAATGTCCCTTTAGTCCGCCATTGTAGTTCAGCAATGCCCCAGTCAACAGCTGATAAGGCTATGAGTCCCTGGAGAAGAACAGGTCTGCTGCTAACGATGCCTAAAGTGGTCCTCTCATGGATGGACTATGAGAGGGGGGTGGTAGTAGTGGTGGGGAGAACCGGTCTTACAATATGGCAAGCCTAGATAGAATCATAGAATTATAGAGTTGGAAGGGACCTAGTAGGTCATCTAGTCCAACCCCCTGCCTGCAGCAGGAATTCCCCCTAGAGCATCACCAACAGGTGCTCATCGAGCCTCTGCTTGAAGATCCCCAGTGAGGGAGAGTCCACCACCTCCCTTGGCAATCTGTTCCACTGCCGAACCGCCCTCACCGTCAGGAATTTTTTCCGGATTTCCAGCCGGAATCTCCTTTCTTGCAGTTTGTACCCATTGGTTCTAGTTCTGCTTTCAGAAGCAGCTATGAGCAAATGAGCCCCTTCCTCCCTATGACAGCCCTTCAGGTATCTGAAGAGGGCAATCATGTCTCCCCTCAGCCTCCTCTTCTCCAGGCTGAACATCCCAAGTTCCCCCAACCTTTCCTCGTGGGGCTTCCCTTCCATCCCACTGATCATTCTTGTCGCTCTCCTCTGGACTTGCTCCAGTTTGGCTGCATCTTTCTTAAAGTGAGGTGCCCAGAACTGAACACAGTACTCAAGGTGAGGTCTCACCAATGCAGAATAATGATGAAAAACCAATGATGAAAATATGTGTATGAGAAAGATACTACTTGTAATAGAGGGATAATTCTCCTTAGGACTGGTGACCATATATACTGTAATACAAGGATGATAAGGCTCTTAAACTACAAATATGCATTTTCAAGAGAGAATTTTAGCAATTCTCTCACAGGTAGGATTAGGCTGCACAGATAGGAAAAGCTGGCAAATTCCACATCTTGAAAAGCAGCTGCTTGAAAACTGCAGTGCCACTGCATGCTTTGTAGCCGCTGGTGTGAACTGCCAGAGGTTCCCAGATGGCACCTGAGCAGGTACAGTCATGGTGGGAACAGGTTGTGGGCAGGTCATTTCAGGACATTTTGGGAGCATTTCAGGACATGAAATGGCTGTGCACATGGTAAGGGAATGAGGAGTGGATCTCAGTGTGCTAACATCCTATCCCCCTTACTTTACCTCAAAACACCACCTGCCTCTCCTTGGAAAATGGCTGGCAGAGGTCCAAATCACTGATGTCCAGGCAGCCTATTGAGATGTAATCATGCAACATGTACTCTATCAGCAGACTGCATGTTATGGGCTGGCAGGGGATAGGATTAGGCCCTAAGCAATTTTATTGGTTTTTGTCTGCTTCATCTTTGGGGCTTTCGGTTAATCTCTTTTATAGATATTATGAGTTTGCGAATCCTTTGCAACTGGTTGTCTACGTTATTGGTCTATTCTTGATTTATGATTTAGGCATCAGTTAACCAACAATGCTAATCCAACTGATCAGCTGTTACAGCTGCAGGATGGACGTATTACAAAAGAAAGCAGTGACAAAGGTTCCTAAAAGACAAGGAAAGTCGGTTTGCGAGGAGCTGAACATGGGGTGGAAGAAAGCATCCAACCATATTATTATTCTCTTATGTCTTAACCTTGTAACTTGTTTTGCTGAGAAAATTGACATTTCAAATTTCCTGGGTAAGAAGACACAGCATGACATGAGAAGGCATGACAACAATGAGTCATCTGGTGAAAACCATTGCACAAAATGATACCCATCTCTCTCTCTCTCTCTCTCTCTCTCTCTCTCTCTCTCTCAGGAACAAGGAAATTAACTTGTTTAAAAACCAGGATATTACACTGAAAATAAGTAGATTTGCTTCTATGATGTCTCTGTGTGATAGTCTTGCATTTTGGGTATATATGTGGATTCAAGTTGCAGGTCCTCTGAGTGGAATTTTATCAGAGGGCACAAGTTTCTTTTAGGATCGTCCCAAATGGAGAAGGGAGGAAATAGAGTGGAGGAGGGTGGCACAAGGGGTGGGAAGAATAGGGGTGGGAAAAGGATAAATGGGGCAAGAGAAGGATAGAAACAGAAAAGTCTTTGGAGTGCAAGTCTATTGGGGTCCCAGATGCAAATCCCAGATCTACCTGCGTTCTCTGGAGTTGAGGGGAGCTCAAATGACATTCCCCTTTCCTCTGGAGGGTCCTCTGAGCCCAGCAAAGGCTACAGATGGATGACTCCATAATCTGCAGTGCTCAGACTGAGCCTGGAAGTTAAAAACAACAATAACACAATTTCTAGTTTTTCCGTGAAACCAGAATTGAAGTTTTTAATCAATATACTGTATATAAAACTGAAAAGTCACTGACTAACTGACCTACTCACTCACTTATCAACGCCCAGCCAAAACTGCTGGATCCAGAAGCGTGAAATTTGGGGAGGATGTTCCTTCCATGATGGAGGCACCCACTAAGAACTGATTTCTAGAAATTGAATCCTTAAGGGACTGAAAAGGGGTGCAACACATTTTCGGTATATACTTAAGATTGATCAACACCCAGACCCAAATCCTGCACTTGCCCAGTAGGAGGGGTGTCTATGGTTGTAAGGGGGGAAGGCCGTTGCACAGGGGAGCCATTCCAGGTGGTGAGAGCAAAGTGGAGGCAACTCCTCTTCTTTGCTGTCATTGTGAGGAATGAATCTTACAGTTGTTGTGAAGGGGTAGATTGCATGGTGAGTTGAGGCACTGTGTAACACTTAGTTCTATGCCCCCACTTTAGTTATGTTATGGCTTCCAGTCACATTCAGAAGCTACTGTGAAACCCAACAGCAGAATTAGAGCTCAATCCTATGCACATTTACTGAGATCAAAACCCCATTATAGTCAAAGGGGTTAATGAGGACAGTACTGCAGCCTTAGGGTCCAATCCTATGCAACTTTCCAGCTCCAGTATAGTATAGTCACAACGCAGCCCCGTGGTGAGAGAACACATGTATCCATACTATGAGAAGTGCCTTGTGTCAGCCCATCTGAGAGCAAGTCACTTGTGTTGGCCCCTCACCATAGGATTCAGTGCACATCCTTCTGGCACAACTGCAAAATTGGATAGGACTGGGCCCTGTATTAACCTTGCATTTTGGTATCCATGGGGAGAGGAGGTTTTCCTAGAACGGATAGGATGGAAAGGCCCAGTATACAATGTTCAGTGTATTAAGGCATTTTCCTATGTTCCCTCATTTCCAAACAATGCAGTGCTCAGCATTGATTACTTGATGAAAATGCTCTCCAATGAATGCCAAAGCTATTTGTCAATTCTTCAACACAAAAGTATTAATCATGCGATAATTGTCCTGCAGCACAGAGTCACCTTTCAATGAACTGAATGCGATTGGCACTCTCGGCTTGTGTTCTCGCTTTGATTGAGGCTGCTTCAATAGAGCCACCTGTCAACCTTCTCCCAATCTAAGTAGCAATAATACAGATTTAATTGCTCCATGGCAAGAATGACACTGGATGGATTTGGGCTTGAATGAAAAAAACCCTTCAGCTGTAATATTGCCATTGTCAAGAGGTGATGCTGACATCAACGGGGTAAGAAACTGGAACTAGATGGTGTATAAATAACACAGTGTATAAATTATAGTCCCAAAAGGACATAAGCCTTCAGAAACATATACAGTCTCATATACAGTGCCATTTCATTACTTATACAAGATCAGCTTCCAATATATACGGACAAAAGAAAATATTTCTTTACCCAGCATGTAATTTATCTGTGGAACTCATTGCCACAAGTTGTGGAAATGACATCTATCCTCAATGCTTTTAAGAAGGGATTGGATAAATTCATAGAGGAAAGGACCATCACAGGTTACAAACCATGATGGGGGTGTGCATGTGTGTGTGAGTGCATAGATAGATGTAGAAGTAGGCAACCTCAAAATGTCAGATGCAGGGGAAGGCACCCGGATATAGGTTTTGTGTGCCCCCTGAAGTATCTGGTGGGCTGCTGTGAGGTACAGGAAGCTGGACTTGATGGGTCTTTGGCCTCATCCAGTGGAGGCTCTTCTTATGTTCTTATGTTCACACATGTATAATCTTTGTAATGGTGGTGGTGGGAATGGGACTGCAATTATTTGCCTTACCCTTACTCCCATAAAGATAGTGCTAAATGATCACATAAGAACAGCTTCAATGGATCAGGAGGAGGAGGAGGAGGCAGGTTTTTCCTCAGTTTTATTTTTTTAAATACCTGCTATTATATTTTTTAAAAATACCTGTTATCACTACCAGTTGCGACATCATTTCCAGGGCAACATTTTGAGCTTTGCACCGGGCTACGCCACTGTCAGGTAGAACATTTCCCACTGTGTGTTCCTCCCAAAAATCAGTGGACACAGTAACCTATGCTTGTATAGCTTATGGACAGTGGCTCTACAGTGGTTCTTGCTGTTGCATTTTATTTTTGGACAACTCAAACCAAGGATCACAACAATAAATGACTTTCTGCTCATTCTTGTGTAATTGACCCATTAACTATTATTATTTTTTCATTTTCTTTGTAAACCACTTTGTGAACTTTTTTAGTTGAAAAGTGGTATATAAATACTGTAGATACATTGATTGCTCAGATACCTTACAGGCTTGGCTGTAAATATGTTTTGTTCTGTAGGTCCTATTCTTGGAGCAGGGCAGTGGACACAGTTCTCCTCCCTGTGTTGATTCCACATGAATGAATGCATGAAAAGTATTTTTGGAATATAGCCACAATGGTGCACATTCTTTGTTAGAGTCTTGACCTCTTCAGAGAACTACAGTTGTTCTGATGAGAAAGAATGACCATTGAGCTCTTTATACATTTAAATATACCCTTAAGTGTCTGATGCAATTTATGAAGGGTCGTGCCTTGCTCTGTCATTTCCTTTTTAAAGCACCACATTATGTTTCTTCCCAACGTCATCATTATTTTGTGCCTTGTGTCACTGTGACATTGTGTATTTATTTGTGGATCTTCATGTATTTTTCTTTTAAATGGCACAATAAGACACAATGTGGTTATCTGATAACAAGGTTGTCCTGGTCTAATCATGAGGATAATCATGAGGATAATTTCCAGAATGCTCTACTTGATAGTACACCAGGAGTACAGAGAAGTGTCTCAAGGGTTTCAGGTTGAGAACTTGTGAAGGACATAACATGGATATCCCAAATCAGAAATATTTGCAAGAAGCTTTGAAGCACTCCCAAGTCACAAGACCTATTATGCTGACTGTCTGTGCTGTGGCACCGCTTCAAAGGCGGTCAATTTTTGTTTCGCTTTTGGCAGAGAGATCTGTGACTTGGCATCCACCTGGAAGGAACCCCTTCCACCCTTCTTATAAGAACTGCCAGATCATTGATTTCCCACTTACTCGCAGTTTCTTCATCCCCCTCCTGATTTATATACAGAATGGCAGGTGTATGGCACAGAGTAGATAAGGCAGTCTGATCCTGTCCTTTAATCAGCTGATGCACTTGTGCAGAAAATAGATGGGCTGTACCCAGTGGAGGGAGTTAAAGGGGATTTAAAGCACTAGCAAATTTGCTCACAATTCACCATTTTTCCAGGTGCCAGGAGAATCATCAACTAGAGATGGCAGCTGTGCAAAGGACTTGCCATTTGCCCCACAGGGAAAGAAACATGATATCCAGAACTGTGGATTTTGTATCCACAGCTTCACTCAACCACTAACGGAATCTGCTGATACCCACATGTGCATCCTCTCACATATGTCCCCTCCGAAGGTGAGGGGAGCTGGCATCATCCTCCTTCAGAAGGTCTTCTGAGGCTCACAGAAGGCTTGCACCACTATTGTGGCCACCACGAGCTTCAAAATGGTCAAAAATAAGTGTTTTCCTGTTTTTTTCCCCCTTTTTGGCCATTTGAGGTCTTCAGTGCCCACTGGAAGTCATACATGGTCTTTGTGGGCCTCAGAAGACACTCTGGAGGCAAGGAGATCCCAGCTCCCCTTACCTCTAGTGGGGGCATCCCCAGGTATCTGTGGTTTCAATTAACCACAAAGGGTTCTGGAACTTTATGAAATGCACTGAATGGAAGGCTTTACAGTAATATTTTTAAAAATATATTAAAATTCATTCTAATTCATTTTGAACCTTAATGGATAGGGCAGGAAAAAAACCTTATATAAAATGTTTCTGGAGAATAGCTCTTAGAGGTATCATTGGAGTTTGCATCACCCAACGCAAAAGTTCACTGCATTATCCTCATGATTGACCTCCCCCTGTTCCATACAGAATAAATGACAGTATCATACATATGACCTAAATGCAGCTGCATCATTAGGGCTGCTGAACCTCTATTAATTTTATTTCTTTCATTATTTTAATTTATAAAAATACAGGTCACCCAGCAAACCTGTAACTAATAAACACTGGCCAAAAGTGGCCACTCACAATTTAATCAGAGTTCTAGTTTTAGCTCTGATACATGGAAATGAGTCCCCCTAACATTTTATTAGATCCCTGCAATAGCATCTCATTAACTGTTGGAACAATCAGGTTCATTGGTCAGTTTTGAGTTTAAGAAACCTGCTTTTTGTTACATAAGACAGTTGTATTTTTCTTTTCTAGTTATTTGGCCACAATATTTAAAAGAATACAGGTATTTCAATGTGGTTGATTCACTTCATTCTGTGCATCAGATAATATGTAACATGATGATATTATTCAGAAACACCAAGATTTTCACAGTTTTGATCTGTAGTGGTGTCACCTCCTAAAAGGGTGCTGGAGGGTCTGTTCTTGATGTTCAAACCAACATACAGTATTGACTTGGTTATCTTCACTCTGATTTTAAGCTCAAGCTTCAGAGCATCTTCTGTAATTTTCTTTGTCATCACCCCAAAGTTTCTCCTGTTCATCCTTCCTGCCTCCTACTCACACGCAAATATAAAAGTGACTAATTTAAGTGGCACACAAAGATTATTTTACCTTTACTCCTTGACCTTAACACAGTAGATTTTAGCAGGTATCATATTGCTTGATCCTCTTCAGCATATTAAGACTTTACAGCAACTTTGCCTTGTTGATTTTGTGGGGATCATGGTGGCCTGGTGACCTATTCTTTTGGCCTCCATGGACTTCAGAAATAGGCCCACTGAAATAGGCATCCAGAAGCTACTTCTGCATTGCAAATGTAATTTCTGGTTTGACTGGAAGTCACTTTCAGACACTTTTGCAGGAAGAGGGAGACTATGCTGAATTTCTTCATCTGTGGGCCAGGGGAAGATCCCTCATATGTCTCGAGTCATATAGTGGAAAATAACAAATGTTTGGTTTGGGCAATCTAGTGATGTAAGACAAACTACCTAAATGCCTGCTATCCCAGTCAACCCATGCCAAATAGACTTCCATGTGCCACAAACTGCAGAATAGTTGTGGTGTCCTCAGAGCAGTACCTCAAGAAGACAGTACCAATTCAGAAAAGTGTGTGTCTGAATTGGCAACACATGTTTTGATTATGGGCTGCTCAAAGGACACATTGGCTACAATCCAGAGTAACTATGGGAGCACATAAGAGACATTACAGGCACCCCTAGTTACTGCACCACTTAGTGAAAACCTATGGGAAATTCATATTGCAATCAACAGTAACTTGTTCTTACTCTGGAGCAAGGATTCCCCGTCGTTACTCTGGATTGAGCCCATTGTGTCTGCAGCACAAAGCTCCACAGGATTCACTTCTGTTTCTTGCTATGTGAAGTTTTGATGGCACCTGGACTAGAAAGATGCCTTTAAAAGCAGACTGGGCAGATTAATAGATGACATGTCCATTGCAGGCTATGACTTTACGCAACCACCAAGCTTTTAGTAATATCCTATTCCTGAATGCCAAATGCAAGGGAGTGCCATAAGGATATGAGTATCTTGTTGTCGTATGTTCTAGAAGCATCTGGTGGGCCATTGTGAGATATAGGAAGCTGGATTAGATCCCCTTGGCTTGATCCAGCAGGGCCCTTATGTCCTTAACCCTGACTGAAGATACTTCTAAAGAATTTTTTTCCCTACAGAAGGTGATGTTGGAAATTAAAATCTCCAAGATTGCTTTTAGTCATCACCTGGTGATGGATTGATAACTAGACAAGAGATGCTCTTTCAAGTGGGTGCTCCTCTTTTATTTATTGGGGGAAGAGTAACTTTTTTATTTTAAAAAAGCTTTTTAAATGGGGGCAGAGGTTGGGGGGCTTTTATCTTTTTATCTTTTTTGTTTTATCGTTTTTAGTCTACGTTTTTAGCTTTAATCTAATTGTATTTTAATTACATTTTAATGTGTTTTTATCTCTATTTATTATCATATGTAATTTTAGTGGTGTTTTATTGTTTTTTAATTGTTTGGCCGCCTTGAGTTCCTCCCTGTGGGGAAAGAAAGGCGGGATAAAAATTACTTAAATAAATAAATAAATAATAATTAACTTGCCTTCCTCACCCCAACAATGTCTTTTATAGGGTTTTCTGCTGGTAATCTTCTGCATTTTTTAGATCTTGAGCCCTTTTGAGAGAGGGAGCCATTAGCCATTAGTTATTTATTTTATCTGTAAGCCACTTTGTGAATTGTTGTTGAAAAGCAGTATATACATACTGTTGATTGATTGATCAATCCTGAATAATACAGGTCAGTCCTCTAGGGACCTACTGACCTAATCTAACTAACTATAAGCTAGTGCTTATTAGTTTTATTATTTAGTATTCTTTATTTCGGACATCAACTTGAGCTTGGGGTAGAGTGTGCTTCATAGGTAGAGAGTCCCACGTTCCACACTGTCATCTCCAGGTAGGACTGGCAAAGATTTCTGCTTGAAAAATGAGGAGCCACTATTAGCAGATACAGTCAATATGGACCAATGATCTGAGGCAGAACAAGAGATCTCAAGTGGCTGGCCATGAATGCCTATCTTTCTACATAAAATCCTTAACATGTTTGTAAGGGTATCTGCATCTTCTGGCCAACATTCTGTCAATCAAGTAGGCTGAGAATATGCAACTGTCAACATTCCAACTGTCTTCTGATAACAGGTCAGGCTGAGAAGAGGCTTTGGGGCAATTGAGGAGAGTCATTAAGGAGAGAGGTAGCAAAAGGGCAGTTGGGATGCTGGAAAGTGGGATAGTTTTATGAATGTTGTTATATTGTACCTCTGCAGGTGACAGCTGGGGGCTATTACTAGTCTCTTAGAATTAAGATTCTAATGAAAGGGAAGAAACTGGCGCTCTCCTTTGGCTGGCATTGGAGTGGTTTCCTTTGCAATCCAGTGCGTCTGAGCACCTGCCCAGCTGCTGGTGCCGGTCCTACCTGTTGCCAGGCCACAGAATAATATTTCTCTCCTGTCCAATGCTCAGCAGGAGGCTAACCGATCTCCATAAGCTGAAAATCAATTATGAGCCCACTTTTCCATCCCACTTGCGAAGGTCTTTCCTTGCCAGTTTTTGCCTTTCAGAGGAGAAAGACATAAAGCAGGCTGAAAGGAAGGCATGTGAATGGGCCAGCCTTTTAATAATGGCACCTCTTTCCTTTCTCTTTAGAGTAATGTTGTCCCAGGTCCCAAAGCTCTGGCAGAATCATGACCAAGCTGTCAAAGTGGCTGGCATTACATGCTAATCCCCTGGAAACATTCTGGGTTCTCCTTAGTCTGCTCTTTGAATGAAAGAGGCCCTTCCCCGTAGAGTGGCTATAAAGCTGTCCTCTGTTTTGCTGGCCACAAACACTGTTCTCTTGTCTGCTTTTTTACTCTACTTTTTCCAAAATAAGGAGGAACATGCATTCTTGTAGCGGGGATGAAAAAGCATTTGGCTCTTGGAAAATGGGATTTTATTTCTTCTCTCTGTTTAGCAAAAGGGACCAAGTTATTAAAAGTGACCAAAAATTAGAGCATGAAATACCAATGGGAAGAAGATTCAGAAATCATATATTTTTCATATGCATATATTTTTCTTCTTCCAAGAAGTAGAGAGTGGGAAATTGGTAAACTTTCTCCAATTATCTTCACAATAGCCCTGTGAGGTAGGTTAGGCTGAGGCTTATCTACCTGAACTCTTTGAGGCAGGTTATGCAAATGCCTCGACTTTAGGAGTCTTCCTGGCCAAAGTCCAAAAATATCACTTTAGTTATTTTCCAGTATAGTACAGCAGTGTTGGAAACCATAAGTGTTTGCATGGCTCCAAAGAAAACACAGACTTGACCATGGTCATTCCTGGCCATGGGATGACCAGAAATTGAGCTGATGGGCTTGTGAAATGTGCCATATGTATAGGCTGCCTTGGAAGAGTGCTAGATATAGGCAGATTCTTGGAAAAATGCTACATAATAACATTAGTTGAAAGTGAAGCAAAGATACTTTAACTGAGATCACTGCAGAGGAGACAGGCCCTACAATCCAGAGTAACTACGGGAGCACGTAAGAGACATTACGTGTACCTGTAGTTACTGCACTACCTAGTGAAAACCTATGGGAAATTCATATTGCAATCCAGAGCAAATTGTTCTTACACCGGAGCAAAGACTCCACGTAGTTACTCTGGATTGCGCCCTATGACATTATAAACTTTGCAGTGCTTACCAATTTGGGCTGATTAAAAGAATCATTTTTGACCTTGAACCACCCAAAGAAAGCTTGGATACTGGAGAAATATTGGAAATTGAACAGATCAGCTTGTTCCATATGTTCCTCCCTATGGGGAGGCCTCCATATAGGCCCTCTTCCATGTTCACATGCCCATGTTCCCATTCATGATGAGGTAGTTAAATACACATGACATAATTTTAGGGTCATGATACCATGACTCTGGAACACCCACCTGAAGAAAATATGTATAGTTTAATCCCCACTAGATTTTTTTCGGGGGGGGGGGGAGAAGAAGGGAAGCAGGTTATTGAAGGTAATAGGGCCCTATAAAGGCTAGCAGGTTGGGCCCATTACTTACATCATACAAGCCTACATAACACAAAACGTTGTTGTATGCAGGTTTTATTTTATATGTTTTTTATCTTATATTTTGGATGTACATTCAGTTTTTTTCCTTTAATTTTTTGGTGGGCCCCAAGAGACTGAGGCCCTAAGCTATGGTTTGATTAGCTTATATGTACAGGAAATCCAGCACTGGGAGGAAGATAGTGAAAATCTGGCTGGTTTGGATTTAAGGATAATAAGCTGATATTAATGCTGCTGTTGTGCAATGCTGAGTTACTGTTGAGAAAGGCTGTAATCATAAACCCAGTTAGGCTGGCATAAGTCCCAGCACAAGTCCCATGCTGTAAGATACTTCTGCAGCACTGCTGGTGGAGTGGTTAAGCCAGTGCACAGACATGTGCTGACTTTCCTACATCACCACAGGAATGGGAAGCAATGAGTTGTGCCGGCCTAAGTTAGGATTGCACTCAAAGTGTTCACAAAGCTCCTCTTAGGAGGCTACAGCTCAGGGGCAGA
The DNA here is from genome assembly GCA_030015325.1 of Cryptoblepharus egeriae. Classification (NCBI taxonomy): domain Eukaryota; kingdom Metazoa; phylum Chordata; class Lepidosauria; order Squamata; family Scincidae; genus Cryptoblepharus; species Cryptoblepharus egeriae. The sequence goes on from JAREYC010000002.1 coordinate 19,663,488, forward strand.
GCACTGGCTTTGCAAATGTGGAAGCATCACCATGTTGGGCTGACCCTGTCTGAAACCTTGTAAAGCTATTGCCAGGCAGCATGGACAATACTGGTCTGGGTGGTTTAAGGTTCAGAGAATACTGTCTCCTTTCTAACCTATTGGCCAAATTAATGAAGAAAACCCAAGAATGGCTTCCATGGATGCTTTGTGATGCTGCTTCAGACCTTCTCCCCTGCTGAAACCAAACTTAAATATACATAAATGAACTTCCCAGCAACTGAATATCCATCCAATAAATTAACCTACAGTGATGAGAAAAATGCCAACCATTCAAAAACAAAAGGATGATGTTTTTGGTTCCTCCATAGTCCACCATCCATATGAAACATGGTTCAGATAGCCATGAAAATCAGAGGACAGGCTTACATTTTCTACTCTGCTTGCAGTTAATGGTCTGAGCATCTCATATGTTGGAGCTCACAGTTCCAGCCTAACAATGTTTATCTTTATGATTTGCAAAGCTCATAAATGCACATCCATCCATTGAAAAACAGACAAACCACAAGAAGGTGTCTAGCACCACAACTATCTGTAATATAGAAGGTTTTTCAGTCTGCTTCCTCCCCCCCCCCCCGCCGCCCCCATTGATGTCTTACATGGGGGAATTGCAATTGACAGAGAATCTGAAGGAGAATCACTTGAGGATATGTAAAGGGCCTCTCCCTCTTCCCAGCTCAAAAAAGCTTCCAAATTAATAAAGAAGACACAAGACAATGGGATTAGGTCAGATCAGAGGGTGGCAGGCCTGCTAATAGGCTTTGTTTAAAATAACTCTCTCCCCAAATGATAAAGAAGGGAGGGTGAATGAAAGAAAAGGGGGCATGAATGGGATGTTAAGGCAGAGACTAGATTTGGAAGAATGTCCAGAATTTTCCAGAAGTTTGGTGAAACCCAAATCCAGAGTCTTGTTATGCCTTCAATCAACAGGTTAATCACAACAGAAGCAATAGACAACAGGTTAATCACAACACAATAGACAACAATAGACAACACAATAGAAGCAATAGACAACAGGTTAATCACAACACAACAATAGAAAACAGCTTACTGCATAGCCTTATGAGATGCAAAATCTGTTTGTATTTAAGTAGTGGTGGGCTCCAGCGGGTTCGCACCTACTCTATAGAACCAGTTGTTAATGAGAGATAGGACCAGAGATGGGCAGGCCTGGCTCCAACAATCGGTTCTCCGGAAGTGGGCGGAGCCAGGCAAGTTCAGGGGCGGGGCTGAGGTCAGGGGGCGGGGCCATGGATAATTTAAAAAAATTAAATTAAAAAAAATTAAAAAAATTAAAAAAATTTAAGCATGTGGCTTACCTCTGAGTAGACCTCCATAGGATGGTGCTCTGAGGCTGAAGTCCTCTCCACACTGGCCTGGAAGTAAGTCCCATTGACTTTCATGGGACTTACTTCTGAGTAGACCTGCTTAGTATGCCCCCCGGCCAGCCAGGAGAGGCAAAGCGCGGCGGACGCGCTGCGAGGTGCTCCTGGCCTCCCCTGGCCGGCCAAGGGAGGCGGAATGCGGCGGACGCGCCATGAAGTTCTTGGCCCCCCCCACCAACCCCCCGCGAATCGGTTCGGTCATTTTTGGCCAGTTATCATAGCTACCGGTTCGCGGGCGTCAGGCTCTGTGGAACTTCCGGTTCGGGCAATCCGGTCCGAACCGGTGTCAGCCCATGCCTGGATAGGACATATAAAGTTTAAAAATAGCCATTTAAAAGTGCCTGCCAGAGGGGCATAGAACCGGTTGTTAATTTCTTTGAATCCCATCACTGCATTTAAGGTGCCACAAGAGTCCATGCAGGAGTGAAGGCACACTCAAGCTATTGGAAAACATGACAATGAACAGGGCAACCATGCCATGGTTAGGTAAACAGCAAGTGTAGAAGCACTTAGGGTACAATCCTAACCATTTTTCTTGCACCAAGGTAGAGCAAAGCAATTTTGAAATAAGGGAAGAAATATTGCTTTATCTTGAGGAGGCCCGTGTGACTCTTTCCTGTCAACAGGAGACAGCTAATGCCCTACTGGCACAGCTATGTCTGTGCTGTAAAGTTGATTGGGACCGAGTCCTTCGTCTTTATGTGCTGCATTAATTATTATTACAACATTTCAGTCTTTGCAACTCTAGACAAGAGAGTTTATTATCCCCAAGCAACTGCAGGTGACAATGGGGTAAAGGGGTATGGAATGGGGAAGGAGAAGGGTGGATTGGGTCTGCAACAGAGATAGATTTGGCAGCAACGGCAGATTCCCAATACTGATCCACATAGTTCTGTGTCAGCACATTTGCTAGTGTAGGTCCAAGTAGATATCCCCATGCTGAGAAGTCTTACCCCCCAGGTAAGGAAACAGATCCCTTTTCCAGAGGAGATTCCACAGCTGCTCCACATGGAAGATGCACTGCCAGTGACAGTGAACTGCCAGTTAGATTCTCTCTACCGAAAACTGTCTCCATCACTACCCATCCCATCTGGCTGCATCAGAACACAACACCCCTTCCTTTGGTCAGCCTTGAGTTCTTTTCCTCCTAGCACTGCCACCTCCAAAAGCAACAGAATCTGAATGTGGCTTATGTCCCTCTCCTGCCTTCACTCTCTTCCCATTTGGAGTCTTTTTTTTTGGATACACCTCAAACTGAACTGTTATAAGTGCATTGACAGATATGAAATCAATAACTACTAAACAAATAATAATGGGCGGTGTTGTGAATTGGGTGCCTATTACAATTTTAGAAAACTGATTTGAACTCGAGAATCCTCCACAACACAAACTCCACAACTCCACAACAGATACAACTCTGGTATCTGTTTTACCAGAATAGGTCCATCTACACAATATAGCCAAAGAAAATCCCCATAGGTTGGAAGAATAGATAGGTAAAGTTCATGAAATCACCTGTGTGCATATTCTCTTTCTTTCTTTCTTTCTTTCTTTCTTTCTTTCTTTCTTTCTTTCTTTATTTATTTATTTATTTATTTATTTATTTATTTATTTATTTATGGGATAAATAAATAAATTGCCTTTCCCATGCTAAAGCATATGCCCAATGCAGCTTACATTTGTCATCACAACAACCTTATGACATAGGTTAGGTTATAGTCTCCAGACAACTTCCAGATTCCATTCCAGATTCAAGATGGAATCCTTCATGATGTGGTCATCATCTCAAGATGCTGATTTCCAAGCTTCCAGCAGGAGAAGTTCCAGGTCAACAAAGTTGTGAACAGCAACACCACCTGGCTTTATTGCCCCATGACAGCTTTATCAGCTTTCAGTCTCCCATCCAAAATTTATCTAAGCCTTTTCCTACTTAGCTGTCTTCTGACAGTCCACCAGAACATGTCTTCTGCTTTAGGACTGGGTTATTTGGCTAAGACTTAGTAATGGCAATTGCTCTGGGTCAATTGAATTCATTTCAATTGACCCAGAGCCCAATCCTGTCTGAAGTAAGTTCCATTATAGTGAATGGAGCTTACTCCCAGGAAGTGTGGATACATTGCAGCCCCAAAATATCAGCAGTATTCCAGCTTAGCCACTTAATGCAGTTTATCTATTTAATTGGCTTTGTAAAAAATTTTCCTACCCCTCCAAAGGATGGTGAATTTGTCAGTCTTGTTAAATACTGTAGAAGGATGCTGGCTTGAGGACACTGGAGTTCATTTAGTGATCACTAAATTTTAGTGAAAATTTAGTGATTTTCTTATTGACTGTTTTTTACATCCCAATCCTAACTGGGCTTAGCGTGCCATGATATAATAGCGCCAAAATTATCCTCACTGTATCCCATAAAGGCAGAGAGGCAAGTGAGGTCTCCACAAGGTTTGTTCCTTTGTACTGTATCAGGTCCTGTCAGCCTCAATAGGTCCACTCATGGCTGTGCCATGAACTGTCAACTCGTAAATATATTTAAAGTCCAGGATGGGGTGGAGGTGTGCCAAAATGGGCCAAAATGGTTGTGGAACGTGTTCCTTGCCCCAAAACACCCATCTCTGCCCTCATTCTACTTCCATCCATCCACCGTAGGAGTTACCATAGTTAGTGGGCAGTGCTTCAATGATTTTGGAGGCCTTGCTGGTGCAGATGCTGGTGCCACCAGTGGTACTGGTCTTCAAACAGTCAAAATGTGCCTTATGGTACATTTATGACATGACATGTGCCTGTCCCACCAGTGCTGGGACTTATTGAGCCAGTTGAGGATTGGGCTGCTTGTTTTAACCAACAATCCATCTCTGTTCCCATTATGGGAAACTCAGTTCCTGAGCATTTCCATCTTACTCAGACAACAAATACAAAGAATAAAATGGTTACCTTTTTCCCATGAGCTGCTCCCATGATTTCAAGAGTTTGGTATGGTTTCCAGTAGCAGTTTTGAATTATCTTCCTGGGCTTTGTGGTATGTAGACACACACACACACAGTATTGTCCCTTTGGGGTTCCTTATTGTGCTGTCATCCTAACTGGCACTTTTTGTGGTGAGCAATAAAGAGGGTGCTACAATGCAGCTCCATGCGTTCCAGTCAAAAAATCAGCAGGAGTATCTTCAAGATGATGTGCAAAGAAGGTCTCCGCAGATGGCTTATCCTGGCATATAAAAAATTCATTTTTTATATATCAAACGACTGCTTGCACACTGCCAGGGGCGACACACAAAGGCAGCTTTCATGCCGTCGAAGCCCAGCTTTTAAACAGAGTTCCTGATTGTGAAAGCCTGTCGAAGATTAGAGTAATCAGACTTGACACAGCAAGATGTCACCAAACACAGAGCTGAATGAAGCAGGAATCCAACCTGCGCAGCATGGTTGTCGGGCCCCAGCCGGGTGAGTGCCTTCCTGGCTGGGGGATTTGTGCCAGCTTCTCTCTCCATTTGCTCGTCACTTTGATGTGGCCTCAGCAAAAGAACCTGGGAGTAAAAACGCATCGAAACCCAGATTCGGAGAAGGACTGCAGTGGTCTCCTGCCAAATAAGTTGAATCCACAACTTGGTGTACAAGTTTCACCGCCAGCCAGGCAGTTCTTAATTTTTCCCACCAAATTCTTGCTGCTGCCTACAAAGAAGCTTGAACAATAAGAGTTGCATAAGGGGAAGGCAGCAAACCACTTAATGAGCCTGAATGGATGGATATAGGCATCTACTGAGCACTTTTTGGGGTAACACTGGAATGATGGCACCAGAACGATGGCTATTGGCACCATCTTTTGCCTGAGATTTGCGCAATCTAACCTAATTTCATTTTGGTATAGGGCTGTTAATTCTGGAAGCTAAGCAGGACTTCACATTGCAATGCAGTTACTTGAGCATTTTAGCTCAGGACCCCCTTCTGTGAATGATATTCTGTCTGGGACCCCCCAGATGTCATGGCTGGATATGACATCACACGGCAAGTGACATCACTGTGATGCCAGAGCGCCTTCATGTCTACTTACAGGTACGTCCCATTGTATTCAAAGAGACATACGCTGCAAACCTAACCACACTTTCCTGGGAGTAAGTACTACTGAACACTATGGGACTTCTGAGTAGACACACTTAGGATTGTACCCATAGGCTGCAATTCCTTCTCCCAGTTAGGCTGGCATAAGTCCCAGCACAAGTCGTGTGGTAACCTAAGGGTGTCACAAAATTGTCATAAGAAACTTCTGCACAACTCCTGAGTGCACAGATATGCGCTTGCCTCCCTACATCACCTGGGAATAGGAAGATTGATGAGTTGTGCCAGGCTTAGGGTTAAGATGGCTCCCAGTTTAGGCTGGACTAATTAACCTTCCCATGATGGTGATAGCAGGATGGTTTGTGCCTGTGTACTGGCTAAACACCCCCCCCCTCAAGGAATAGGACAAAAGTGCCCTACATATTATTGTAACACCCCCAGGTGAGCACTGGTCTCATTTCAGGGTTTATACCGGCCTAAATGGAGGTTAGGAAGTCTGTGCAGTGCTATATTTATGTATAAGCTAAACAAGCTATAGCTTAGGGCCCCATGCTTCTGCCTCAACCCCCGCCCCCCCCCAAAAAAAAATTTAAAGGGAAAAAAACTGGATGTGCAGTTCCAAAATATAAGATAAAAAACAAATAAAATAAAACCTACATATAGTAACAGTGTTTTAGGCTCAGTAACAGTGTAGGCTCCTATGATGTATGGGCCCTGCCTGCTAGCCTGCTCCCTAAAATATCACTGGTTTGCTCATATAAAGGGCCCCATTACTTTCAGTAGCTTAGGGCCTCGTTAAACCTAAATCCAGCCCTGAGTCTGTTTCTCAGCAAAGCAGTGCGAGGGCTTCATTTCAAGATGGCAGTACCCAGCTTTTTGTGACCCTCCTAAAATGGTTGCAACCCCCCCAGGGGGGTCCTGACCTCCACTTTGAAAACCACTGCTGTAAGGTGAAACTCTTTGGAAAGGTCAGACAAATGTTGGGCCATTAAGGAAGGTTGGTCCTTGTGGGATGCCTGTGTGCCTCCTTTTCTCTTAAAGACAAAAATTTGGGTGTCCTATTCTCAAGGCTGGGCTTAGGCAATTTGGCCCCCCCCTTAGACCAATGTGGCCCCCCTTGCCTGGAAGCATCCTGAACTGAGGCAGCAACTGGGGGTGCCTAAAACAGCTGCTGGCACCTCACTCTGTAGTCAATGCACCGGCATGAAATCTTCTATACTGTGGTATTGCAAGGAGAGCATGGTGAGTGGGGCATTGGCTCTAGACCACCCACCCCTGGGTCCAAATGGCTTGAATTCCACCCCCTCCAAAGCAATTGGTAGTGACGCATCTGCTGGGTGCTTTGCTTTGTCACTTGTCCTGGTGAGTTGGGGTCACTACAATTAAGACTGTAATCCTAAAGAAACTTTCCTAGGAGTAAGACCCACTGAACACAATTGGACTTACTTTCAAGTGGACAAGGTTAGGATAGTGCCCTTTGTATTTTAATAATAATCTGATTTAAAATAGGAAAATTAAGCATGTGCATAGCTCTTTTCTATTTAAATATGTGTTATGTTTTTATTTATTCAATTTGTATGCTGCCTTTCTCACTAAAAGGTGCTAAAAACACCTAAAAAGTGCTGCCTTTCTCCCTAAATTAGTACTTAACTGTGGACAGCCATTATCCTTTTACACAATGAATAAAATGTACTTTATAAAGTTTTTTTTGTTTTGTTTCAGTAGTGACATATAGGTCTAACATTCACTTTCTATCATTTTAGGAAAGATTTCCATCTGCTGGTTAGAAATGAAACTTGCCTGATTTTTCTTTTACCATAAACATTTTAGGTGCATTGTAAAATGTCACGTGGGGAATGTTTGTTACTGATGATTTGGTTAATTTCAATGCCACTTATGTGATTTCTAAAGAAGTGACCAATGCATGTAAGGTGGAATTGTGTGGAAATCTTGCCTGATGTTGTGGAGTCTTTCTCCCTGATCTTGTGGAGTCTTGCCTGATGTTGTGAGTACAAGCAACACCCAGAAATTATCATCTCTTCAAATACTAGACTAGTGATTTTCAACCACCGTGACTTTGGGGAGGGTCATAATTATTAGTAGGGCAATTGGGGGATTTGAGCAGTGGTGGGATTCAAATAAATTAACAACAGGTTCTATGTCCTAATAACCTAAATTAACAACAGGTTCTATGTCCCATGAGTAACCGGTTCTCAGAACCAGGTGTTCATTAGCAAAGGGTTCTATAGAACCTGTGATCACCCCCTGAAGCCCACCACTGGATTTGAGTCCCCTACCAGAAGTAAGTTGTACCTTGTTAATGGTACAAAAAACTGATGGTTTGCCTTGACTATTTTAGTGCCAAGTTAGTGTGATGGGATATTTTTTAAAAGGCTGAAAATCACTGTTCTAGACTGCATATGATGACTCAAACAGTAGTGATTTGAGGTGCAGTTTGGCCCTTAAAATGCCGAAAATGTTATGCCAACAGACTGGCCACTGAGTTAAAACTTGAGCAGCAGAAGAGCAGCTGAATCTTCTACAGAAATCAGTGATAAATGTAAATAAATGGACAAATTCTGAATTGGTAGTAAAACAAAGCAAACCTTTAATAATGAAAACAAATTGTGAAGCATTTTTTCTCTTTGAGAGTCCCTAGCCAGGGTGCAGATAACAGCCATGACTCTTTAATACAGCCCACCAGCCATGTCAACCTTCCAGCTGACATCCTGTTTTTTTGTTTCAGGCTGAAAGCAAAACGAGAAAAGTTATTGAGTATATTTAGCTCAGGGGACGGGCTGTTTCATTGAGGCTCAAAACTGAATAAATGTACAAAAGGAGAAATACCAGTAGAACTAGCAGGTACATTAATGGACCACATTAACAACAGAAAATTTAAACATTGATAAATTTCAAATAAAAAGACATTTTAAAAAACAACAGCAAGGATGCTATTACTATACAGTGTTTAAAGAACCACGTTAAGATTGAAGACACATACAACACACTGTAAAGACGGCTTGTGCTACGAACAGCTTGTGATCTGTTTTCATATTAACATCACCCTCTAGCACGTCAGTGAACTGAATTCTGATATGCCAGTCTTGTTTGCCGCCATTGTGGCTACTTTGCCACTGACCCTTTCCAGAAGCTTTGAAATAAATCACCTGCAGTCAAGTGACTAAGGCAAGGTCCAGAGATAGTAGGATGCTAAGGGATGGCATATACCACTTTGGGTTCAGGTGCCACCCAGACAAATGTCTCCCTACCAAAAGGAAATGAGCTCACAAAGCGTAATGGTTCTAGCTTGGCCCATTGCCTCTTGGGCTCTTTTCTGACTGCAGTGAGTGTTCAACATAAAGGGGCATTCAAAAATCTCACCCAAACTTGGAATTCCAATGGCTTAGCATTATATCATTTTATTCAGCATATACCAGGGTTGGGGTGGAAATGGTGCAACCAGCTCCCATCCCAGGTATTGGGCTGCATAATGCTTGGTTTTCCAGCCAGAAGTGGAGATGGCAGAACTGGCAGCATCAGTAGCAAAGTAGCAACTGAGCAGGGAATGGAAACATTAGTTCTTGATTCACTGGAATGCTAGAGGCAGGCATCAATATCAACAGGGAGCACTCGGCACAGTTGTAATGGATTCTGTCTTTTCACTCTGCAAGCCCTCGATTCAAGCAACTATATTAAGACATTTGTTTTGAGGTCTGATCACAGGTCTTCCACCTCCTTGCAAAGAGGCAAGGCAAAGTGGAAGCATAATGACGGAACAGCACCCTAAAATCCCACTGGCCATAGCCTGTTGCTGACACCTCATTCGAAAGCAGCAAGGTAGACAGGAACGAGAGCTGAATCTGATGGAACTGATCACTCACACTCCCAAGGCCAAAAACTCCTCGTGAAGCAGCCCTCCATTTCGAGAACTTCAGGCCAGCCGTCATATTTGTTTGTTTTCCTATTATTTTTCACATACTGTGGAGACAAAAAAGAAACAGTTAACTATGTGACTTGTGGAGAGGGAAGGACTTCCCTTCTGACTCCTTTTATTTTGCACAGCTTTGCCAAATGGTGAACACTTAAACTGACAAAACTGCTTTGGTCCATCTAGTACTGGTTTACATTTGATACAGTGCAGAGGAGGCTGGTCCGTGCACTGTGCACATGTCTAACTTCCCCTCCCCCTAACTAGGGGTAAGGATTGCACTGTATATCTACTACCACCAAACTTTAGCCTTCCCTTTTCAGGGTGTTTTAAGGCCACTGAAGTGAGTTAGTAAGTGGGAGCAACTTAAAATCTGCAGCTCCCTAAATTTGCCACCTGAAATAATTTGCTTCACCCTGTTGCATGGCAGGGTCAGCCTTGCCTATTTCCCACTAAGGGTGCAATCTTGAAAAAGCTTTCCCAGGAGTAAGCCTCACTGAACACAAATGGACACAATGAACACAATTGAACTACTTTGGAGTAGATACCAGAGGTGGGCTCCACCTACTCTATAGAACTGGTTGTTAACGAGAGATAGGACATATAAAATTTAAAAATAGCCATTTAAAAGTGGCTGCCAGATGGGCATAGAACTGGTTGTTAAATTCTTTGAATCCCATCACTGGTAGATATGCTAAGGATTGCAGTGTAAGTTGTGTCTCATATGAGTCTGAGTACTAAAAGTTGACTCTCTGAGTAACTGACTCTATAATCAACAAAAAGCTGCTGCTAAAATCAGCATGTATTTCACACATTATATGTAATTTCACTCTTTCCAACATAATTATGTGAGCTCCACTCATGTGCATATCTTAAAAGCCTTTGAGAATATTAACACTTTAACTCTGAAAGACACTCAGAGCGCAGGGCTATACCTGCCCACTCAGAAATAAGGCCCATTGTCTTCAACATGAATTTCAGTGTGAAAGTGTGTCAAGGATTGCAGCCTTACAAGAAAGACTGCTTCTATATGTGAAAATCTTTCAGAAGGAAATGATACCTTGTGCCAATTTTACTATGTGGAACTGCAGTACAAACTGGCCTTCTCTCAGTTGCAGACCTGACTCCTGTGCCTCTCCAGACAATTGGACTGCAACATGCCTCCCACTCCCTGCAATTCAACACCACCCAGGGATATTTACTCAGCCTACAGACCTCCTAGGCCAGCCTATGGACCTTCCTACACTCTCTAAACCTGCTGAGGTCCCCAGATCACCATTAAGCAGGACTTCAGGTTTTCTGTAGTTTTAAAGGATGCTTCAAAAATACTTTTTAAGGGTGCTCTGGATGCCTCAGAAGGTTTTCAGAATGGTTGCAGATCCAGGGCTTTGCCTGCCCATAAAATGGTTTAGCTAAATGGAAGTGGCTGCAGTGTTTGGTGGCCAGGGGCAATACTTGGGGCTTTTGCTTGGCCCCCACCCCACCAGTACCACCTCCACAGGACCATCACCGCCCCCCCTCTCTCTCCTCCTTTCCAATAGATTCCTGGTTCCAATTCTGCAAACTTTTCTCAAATTTGAACAGAGTTTATAAAGGGGGTAGGAATGAGTTTATGTGTTTGAGTTTTGTAGGGGCAACAGCTGAAAGGGGAAAGACTGCAAAACAGGTGAGTGTTCTTGCAAAAGGTCCCTTGGTATTGTAGCTACTATTCACAAAGAGATACCTCTTCAAATATGCTTCTGGATTTCAGCCCTTTCCCACCAAGAAATATCCAGTTGTCTCGAAAACTCAGTTGGGCAGCATATCTGCTTCCTAGCTCAGTGAGCATTCCCCGTGCTTCATCGTTCAGTCTAAGAGAAAGAAAAGCTCTGTTTATTCCTAACGTTTGATATCTCTCTACAGTTTCTCATAAATACTTTCAAAGCAGTGTACAAAAAGGCAAATGTGAAATAGGGTAAAGCAGCTAAAACATATCAGGCAATTATTTGCTAGGAGTTACTTACCAGAAGAGGCTCCTTCCTGGTGGGTTTCTGCTCATGGGGGTCTTAAATTAGTTCTGAATCCAAAAAGCCTCATTTGGGGTGGGGGGTGTTTTCCATGCAAACTGATGATCAGACTCAACAGCAGCCATCCTTCTCCTAATGCTGGGTGTTCAAACCCTGGCCCAGGGGCCAGATGCAACCTGTGGTGAACTAAGGAGGCTGCATGCATCTCCTTTCACTGTGAATGAAAGTGCTTATGAACCGGTTTGAAGATCACCTCCTCTCTTGTAACACAAGATCACTTGTGTTAGCAAATGTTTATGAACTGACTTGAATCCATTTGTTCATTCAGTTCAACACAGGACATGCAGAGGCTTACGATAGCCTAACTGGAGTTTGGATTGCAGCCTATGTCAGTAAACTCCATGATAAATCATTAAGGGACTGTATTGGATTTTTCTTTAACACATAAATGGCTTCAGCTTGAACCTGATAGTTTTGATTTTCATGCTTAAAAAATATTTTGGATATTTCATCTGGGGCAGGGGAGAGTAGACCGAGGAAGGACCAATGTAATAGCAAGAAGAAATAATTTTTTTTACAGCACAGATGGAGCATGCAACCGGGGCCGGGCACACCCTGCATTCTGTCACAGACTGTGGCAGTCACAGAGACCTCCTCATAGACCTAATAGTTCTCTTCAAGGGACCTAATCGGTCATCTAGTCCAACTCCAAAGTAAGAGAAGTTTGTCCTCTAACCTTGGAGCTGTATTGTAGCTGCATTGGTGCTGGAAGACTGATTGGAACTGGAGTGCTAACAAATTTTCAGAAGCAGAAGACATATAAAGGAGGGACTGCACAATTCACAGTTCACATGTTCAGCTGTTATGCCACAGGTTTGAGAAAGCTGAACCATGTGCTTTAGTGGTTCACTTACCTTGTAGCTGGGTCGTCATAGGAGGCGATGAGCACTAGGGTACCCCTCTCAATTCTTTTCAGAAACACCAGTAAATGTTTAATATCTAAATAAGGAAAGACATAAGAGTTGATATTCGCCTTCTTATCCTGCCATCTAGTGGTCATGCTTGTGATTACAGAGAATGAATCATGAGCTTGGCAGAGGCACATGAGATCTTCACCTCCATCTGATGCTCAACTACTGTGTTTGGACACAGAGCAAATATAACAAGGGCACCGTTCTTCTTCAGGGATTCCAAAGGAGGCAAAACCCCAGTGTGAGATGGTCCTGAACTTGAATGCATTAATATAAAATGGGTTAATTCCCACCTGCAAAGTATCCCTGTGCTGGTCATCGTGGCACATCTTCAGTCCATAAGAGTCAGCTCCGTCTCCCCCTTATTTTCTTTATACTCTGTCCCTAGAACTCAAGGAGTGACCAAGGAATTCCCACTCCTAATCTCTTTTTAGGCCAGTACAAGATCCGTGCTGGCCCAGTGTTGTAGCAAAAGTGCCATGTGGCACTTCTGCCATACTGCTGGTGGGAGGACAGGCCGGTGCACAGACATGCACAACCTCCCCACATGGTTGCGGCAGTGGTGGGCCCAGCCTGGCCCAAGAACCGGTTCCCCGGAAGTGGGCATGGCCAGGCAGGTTCAGGGGGTGTGGTCAGGGTCAGGGGGCGGGGCCAGGGAGAATTTAAAGGGGGAAATTTAAAAAAAAATTAAAAATTTAATTAAAAAAATCTAAGTTTTTGTTAGTGGGACTTACTGTCATGGGACTTACTCCAGAGTAGGCATGCACAGGATAGGGTTCTCAGGCTGCAGTTCTAGCCACACTTGCCTGGGAGTAAGCCCCATTGACTGTCATGGGACTTACTTCAGAGTAGGAATGCTTAGGATAGGGTTCTCAGGCTGCAGTTCTAGCCACACTTGCCTGGGAGTAAGCCCCATTGACTGTCATGGGACTTACCTCTGAGTAGTCATGTATAGGATTGGGCTCTCAGGCTGCAGTTCTAGGCACACGTGCCTGGGAGTAAGCCCCATTGACTGTAATGGAACCTACTTCTGAGTAGACCTGCCTAGCCTTGCTCTCTGAGGATGCACCCTGTCCACACTTTCCTGGGATTAAGACCCATTGAGCACAATAGGGCTTACTTTTGAGTAGACATGGTTAGGATTGTAAGCACCAGGCTGAGAAAAGAAGATCTATCCTGGAAAGAAGGGAGGAATGCTAGAGACAGTTTCCTGGGAGTAAGACCCATTGAGCACAATAGGGCTTACTTTTGAGTAGACATGGTTAGGATTGTAAGCACCAGGCTGAGAAAAGATCTATCCTGGAAAGAAGGGAGGAATGCTAGAGACAGTTTCCTGGGAGTAAGACCCATTGAGCACAATAGGGCTTACTTTTGAGTAGACATGGTTAGGATTGTAGTCACCAGGCTAAGGAAAGAGGATCTATCGTGGAAAGGAGGCAGGTAAGGGTTAAAAAGAAAAAGGGGCGGGGAGGTTGTGTTCTCCTCCAAAAGAGGAAAGACGCTCTGTGCTGGAGCCTTTAACTGCTGCTCCAGCTGGGAACCGGTCCTTTTGTTATGGCCTCCAGCTGCTACTACTGGCTCCGGGGATTTGGAAGATCCAGTTCCCAGGGACCGGAGCGAATAGGCCTCTGCCCACCTGTGGGTTGCGGGAATAGTCGATGGGTGAGTTTCGCTGGCATAAATTGGATAGGATTGTGTCCTGAGTCTCCTGTTCAGGCTCTGGTGTTAAAATTATATTTTCCTGGTGTTAAAAATCACATATTTTCCCAACTATACAGCCTCTTCAGTTGCTTTTATTCCCTGTGCTTGCTTCTCAGTTGGGTTCTGAGTTCAAAAAGAAGGTTGGCTGGAAGGGAAAACAATCTGAGGGAAGATCTGGGGGGAAGAACTGGGGGGAGGGAGTGTAAAATACATACTATTATTCCCTGCAAAAAGCTCTCTCCACTTTTATGATAGATGGCAAATATGGGATTTGGGAATTCCAGAACTGAAGAGCATCCCCCACACAATATCTAAGCTTGACATTTCCTATCCTATGTGCACAAATTCACGTTGAATGGTACAAACAAGTGAACCTACCTCCAGAATACATATTAAAGACTTTCATTTTTTGGGGCTGTCCACTGGTTCCTAGTTGTTTGAAGGGAAACACAAATTTTAAGGTAAGAAACCGATATATACCTGTACTTGGTTCAGACATTTCACCCAATGACATTTCACCCATTTTGCTAAGCTTTTGCTCTAAAATTCTGTAGTTCAGAATTACTATAGGCAGAAAAATATTTGTAAACCATCCTAATTCCTTCATTCATTCAAACCCAAATGTATTAATGAATTCATTCTGGCTGGTGGGCATTCAAAGAATCTATGATGCAGGCAATTCCTGTGATGCAGACTGGTGTCCTTTGACTGTTGTTGCTCTTAAACAGATTTTGAAGGACCAACAAAAGACCATGAGATCATGAATGTGCCCAAAGGTCATGAGATCCACCACTGTTAGGCCCATTGGACTGGGGTGCTAATTTAATTAACTAAAATTAAGATACAATTTTGATGGAAAATGCAGTTATACAAGACTCTTCACTGAGAGCTGGTGGCATAGTGGTGGTTGGTCCATAGTGGTGGATTTGTCCGGATTTTTAGCCTCCTGTCTGGGTGTCCTACATTTTGGCTTCATTTTGAAACTTCGTGATAGGGCACAGTACCCCATCATGCCATATGTTGTTGGATTCGTATTGAAGAGCAGAATCCAATGCAAAAATCAGTTTTTAGATATCTGCTTTCTATCAAATGTTATGGTCAAAAAACAAAAAAAAAACAAAAAAATTTTTTTTCAGTGGGTAGGAATTTTGGCCTGGGATTAGGAATTTTGGCCTTGGGGTTCACGAATTTTGGTTTTGGCATCTGGTCACCCTGCTTTGAACTAGACTGAGGGGCTTAAGTATTTACAGTTGTACTTTGAGTAAAGAGCAACTTGAATAAAGAGTGTTTTGTGGAAAGAGCAAAATTTTCTCAGAAATTTTGACTTGCATAAAGAGCACTGTCTTGGGCAAAGAGCACTTCTGAGGAAGTTTGGGACAGGCTTCCATGGCAAGGGAACCCACAGTGGGGACAAGGGGACTAGCTTGAGCTACAATGGGACCGTGGCAAAGTTTGGAATAGGCTTCCATGGGCAGGAATCACATGGGGGGGGGGTCTGGGGAAGCAGCCTGAGCCAGGTTTGTATGTGGGATCTGTGTGTGGCAGTGTGGAAGGTGTGCCTTATCAGTGTTCTGGTGCTGCTCCCCATCAGCAGCTTGGGAATGTTAAAGCTGCACATAAAGACAAAGATTCCACTGAGCCAATGGATAGCAGTAATTCCATTAGTGATTGTGAAAGTCATCCCCCTCTCTGTAACCCTCACACCAGTCATAAAGGTTTTCAAACGTTCAGTACAGTTCAGTACTGTACAGTATTTTCTTTATTGCAATGTTGTGTGTTATTTATATTACAGTGTTTTGTACTGTGTTATATTACAGCGTTTTGTCATCATTTTGATAAACAGTTAATATTTTATATGAAAATTTTTGTGTTGTGGAACCAATCGTCTGAGTTTCCATTATTTTCTATTGGAAAATCCGCTTCACGTAGCGTTTCACATAACAAGCATGCCTCCGGAATAAATTAAACTTGTTATGTGAGGTGCCACTATATATTGTTTTCCCCTTTTTGTACCAGTTCACACCTAGAGGAAATGGTTTTTTTTTAAAAAAAGATTCTGCTGAACATCTATGTGTGCATTCACTTATTTAATTACTCAATAATAATTAGCTATAATATTACAAAGGAAAAGCTGGGTGGTATTTGGGGTTCAGAGATCTCACTCACTGGAACCTACAATGACCTCCCAAGACCTATTTAAATAGAGTGCTTAACCACTGAGGCTGCAATCCTAATTCCCAGTTAGTCCAGCACAAGCCTCTTGCACTGGCCCAGGGATGTCACAAAGTGATGTAAGGTACCACTGTACCATTCCTGGGAGAGCTAGGCCAGTGCACAGACTCCACTACACCACCATGGGAATAGGGAGACTGGTGGGTTATGCTAGCCTAAACTGGTTAGGACTGCACCCTCAATCTGATTTATTTAAGCTTAGATGGCAAATTTACACTACATCTGCCTGCCAAATGACAAACTGTTTTCTTAAGATCAGTAGGTTCATCCTCAAATTTCTTTGATAATAGGGTTGGCTCTGCTTATTCTTCAGGCAAGAAAGAGCACATGTGTACTAGTGTTTCAAACCCACTGAACCCAAGCTGACCATCTGTCCGGATTTCCCTAGACTGCTCCTGCAAAAAGGTGGGGGGGTCTCTGGGGAGTAGGGAAACCCCCCAGCCTCTTCAGGATTTGGCACCGGTCCCAGCAGCCCTTTTAATGGTTGTGTGTGCACTTTAAACCTTGTGTGTGCACTTTTTACTGGGCACTGCTTACTGGGCACTGCTTTTACTGACCCCTGCTTACTGGGCAAGAGACACTCTTTCAAGTGGGTGTTCCTCTTTTATTTAGCAGGGGGAGAGTAACTGGCCCTACACTGGCCCTAGTGGCTTCTGCTGGTGTTCTTTTTGCATTTTAGATTGTGAGCCCTTTTGGGACAGGGACCCATTAGCTATTAATTAGCTATTAATTTTTTCATTTTCTTGTAAACCGCTTTGTGAACTTTTCAGTTGAAAAGCGGTATATAAATACTGTAGATAGATAGCTTTTAAACTCTTGTGTGTGCAGCATGCTGCTCTGGGATTCCCCCAGATCCGGAAAACACTTAGGTAGAGCAGGAGGAAGTTCCTCCCCTCTTCTCTCCTTCACTGAGGCTTCTGTGGTCTCTGCAGTGCCCTCAGCGCTGTAACGCAGCCTAGTCGGCCAGCCCTCCCTCTCCCCCAGCTGCCACATGCTCTGCGCCCCGCACCTTCTCTCCTCCCTCCTCATCAGGTGCCTCTGGGGCCTTAGCAGCCGGTGCTGCTTCAGCCTCCTCTCTGGCCATGCCACGTCACCTCTGCAGCCTCAACTGCTGGCCTCCATGCTGATCCTGGTCCCATCTGGCTGCCTGAAGCCTGGTGAGTGTGTCCTTGTGTGTCCTTGTGTGTGTGTGTATGAGTGTGACCTTGTGTGTGTTTGTGCGTGTGTGTATGTGTGTCTTTTGTGTCTGTGTATGTTTGTGCATGCATGTGTCCTTGTGTGTGTGCGTGTGTGTGTGTATGAGTGTGTCTTTCTCTCTCTCTGTGTGTGTGTCTGGGTCTGAATGACATATGTTGAAGTCACTGGCAGGTGTTGTGTTGCTGCAAACTGCTTTCAGGTTCTTTTACATGTCTGGGTCTGAATCAAGCATTTTACAAGGTTTTCAATTTTAAAAGTGTTGAAATTAAGTACAGGAAAGCAATAGGAGTATTTTTTATTTTAACACGTCCTACATTTTTGGGGTGTCCTACAATTTTTTAAGTGGGTAGGAATTTTGGCTTGTGGGGTAGGAATTTTGGAAAGCTTGGCAGGGAATTTTGGGTTCAGCTTCTGATTAGCATCTGACTGAACCTGACCATGGAGAAGGTGTGCACTGTCAAGACAGTTTGCTCTGAGTGGAGAACACTGACCTCAGAGCATCTCTGACTACCATCTCCAGAATGTCATTCTTCTACCTGGAACTATGTGGCAGGGATGTGGCTGAATGTTTGACACTGGAGGGGCTCCCAGCACAAATAATTATGGAAGAGCAAGTACAGTGATGCCTCACGTAACATTTAATTCGTAATGGAGGCATGTTTGTTACGTGAAACGGATTTTCCCATAGGAAATAATGGAAACTCAGACGATTGGTTCCACAACCCCAAAAATATTCATATAAAAATATTAACTGGATGAAAAAATGATGACAGAACACTGGGACTGAATTCAAAACATGCATTCAATGTGCATGATCTTATGAAGTCTACTTAGGCTGCAGTCCTAAAGACACTTTCCTGGGAGTAAGACCCATTTAACACAATGGGGCTTACTTCTGGGTAGACATGGTTAGGAAGCTGCAATCCAAGACACCTTCAAAGTATCTCCCCACTTTTTCCTTCTCTCCATCCTGAGCCTCTCTCTCTCCTCTGCTCCCTTCTGGCTAGCCCTGAGCTGCTTCCCTCTTCTCCACTGCTCTTCTCTCCCTCTGCCCAGCAGACACCCAGCCACAGGAGGAACATCATGGAAGTGTTGCGCTGTCACTATGGGCAGGTGCGCTAGGCAGCCCTGGCGCTTTTTAAACAGACTGCAGGCCAGTGCATCTGCCCCGACTGCCAATGAATGTGTTCTTTATGTGAAGCACAGTTTGTTATGTGAAGCAGAATCCTAGAGAAATGTGAAACATACTTTACGTGAGGCATTCTTTACGTAAGGCGCCACTGTAATTGCTTTATATGTTAATATTGCTTTATACAATAAAATTGCTTTATATGTTAATACTTTGAAAGCTTACCATTGATGAGGACAATGTTCAGCCCCCGGCCAGTGTTATTTTTCACACTGCTCATCAATCTAGCAAAGCAAAACCAAAAAAGAGGAAGGCTTTATTAGCATCAGCTGGTATATAAAATGCCATTCTTGATCACATGTGATCCTACGTCAAAGGAAATGCAATGTGCATTTTGTACAGAACTTACATTGTATTATCAAAGCATATGAAAGGTCCAAAGACATTGGCTGTGCCACTGGTTATTCTGAAGTTGAAGGTATTGTCTGGGCAGGGTTTTTTGTTGCTGCATTTGTATTGGACTGGTAAGAAAAAAAATGTAAAATTGCAAAATTGAACTGTATCATCAATATTTGTTTGGGCTGGATATGCATCAAGATCAGAAACACTGTATTTTTTGGGACTGATTCACTGGTTTCAGAGGCCACTCTGCAAAGATGACAGTGGGAGGTAGAGGAGGAGAAGAGGGCTTAACCTGGAAGGTTCTCTTGTCTTCCACATCTCTAATCGGACCAAACCTATTGGTGTCTAACAGCACAATCCTAACCATGTCTACTCAAAAGTAAGCTCCATTGAGTTCAATAGGTGTTACTCCCAGGAAACTGTCTTTAGGATTGCAGCCTAAGGCTGAAATCCTAAAGACACTTTCCTGGGAGTAAGACCCATTGAACACAGTGGGCTTACTTTTGAGTAGACATGGTTAGGATTGTGCTCTAAGTCAAAGACTCACTTGCTGCCCTGTGGTAAGAAAGCCATCAACCTTTGAAAGTGCCTGAGACAGCCTAATAAAGGGAATCTATCCAGGGATAGATGAAGATTTCTTATGGAAAGACACAGATCACACCTGGCAAAACCACAAGCGTCTCTACAAATTAAGACAAAGTACAGCCAATCAGCTCTTAACTCTTCATGCCTCCCACACATTCTAGTAAAAGGGGAAAGGAGATGGCAAATGGCTACAAACTGAGGCTGCAAAAATAAATTTGGCTCAAGCTGGGGAAAAAGTGTTCCCACTTTAATATTGATTTCTGCAAGACTGGTATATCAATTTAATGCTCACCATGTTATACAATAAAATAAATTATAAAATCAAAATACTCACGAGTTGCCTTGTTTGCAATCCCTGTGAAACAAGGGGAAAGAAACTTGAAAAACATAAGTGACCAGTTGATGTTATGAAAAAAAATAGGACAGCCCTGCAGGTTGTGAATAAGAACATAGGACCATCAGAAGAGCCTCCACTGGATCAGGCCACAGGCCCATCTAGTCCTGCTTCCTGTATCTCACAGCGGCCCACCATATGCCTCATATAACACACAAGATACCTGCATCCAGGTGTCCCCCCTACATCTGGCATTTTGAGATTGTCTACCTCTATACACCCCTCATTGGCTTGTAACACGTGCCTGATTCCAACACCTGCATAGGAAGAACTCTATGCAGAATCCTCCTGTGAATATTTACCAGGCATAGCACTAGAGTGGGTGTATAGGAATCTGAGAGAGATCACTTCCCTTCTTCATGTGTCAAATCTGGAAGGCCTGATAAGCAAATTAAAGGAAAGCAAAACAAAAAACAAAAAACAAACCCTAAATCACAACTTACCCAACCAGCTCCTTAGGTTAATAGACTTCACAGGTGAACAGCTGAAATAGGAACTGGCAAAAAGCAAAGTTATGACTAGAATGAATATGATTGCCAGGATCCGTTGTACACCTGTGACAGAAGAGAGGCGGGGAATCAGCTTCAAGTAGTGGCATCATTAGGGTGGCAAGATAGTAAGGGAGCTCATTCTGTCATGCGACACTTGGGTCTCATACTCCCAAGCACCAAAACTTTCAGTGAAAAAGGTCTTCATGCTCAGCATGAATGGTCTTAACCAATGAGCCACCACACCTCATTTGAGAAAAAAAGGTCAGATGTTAACATAAACTGCATGGGAAAAACTCAGTGGTGATATACGAAACACTTTTTATAAGTAAAACTCACTATGTTTGACCTTCCAATTTTTTGATTTGTCATCTTTGAGCAAGTGAAGGAGACAAGCAGCTGAAGTCATGATGAAGAGAAAGTATTTTGTGGGTTCTTTTAATCAGGGCTTCTTTTCCTACCTGTCAGTCTCATCCTTTTGGTCCAATGTAGTGAAAGAAAAGTCACAAATCAATCTATTGAAAGCAAAAAGGCTAGTGTTAAACAGTCAGAAGTACAGTGAAATGCTATATAAAGCACATTATTCTTATCTCTGCAAAAAAAAAAATGCTATCATTTGTTTGGACAAATGAAATACGACCAAAAAGGGAGAAATCTGATCTCTTCATGACCTCGTTGTGGGCATCTTGCAAACTCAGGCTGTTGGATTAGATGGGCATTCAGTCTGATCCAGCATAGAAATTCCTATTTTTTTTTAATGGATATCACCTGCAGAAATGAAATGTTATTTTTTTGCCAGTCCCCTCTTCCCCCTCATGGCCTCCTCCCATCCTCTTCTGAAGATCCCTGGACCCAGAGATGGGCCCAGCCTGCTCAAAGATCCGGTTTGCCGGAAGTTGGGGGAGGGCCAGGGCCAGGGGGCGGGGCCAGGGTCTGGGGCGGGGCGAGGGACGGACCCCAGCCCCGCCGCACTGCGCATGCGCCAGGCTTGGCACATGCGCAGTGCATCTCCTGAATCCTAGCTTCAGGCAACGCAGTGCGCTTGCGTCCAGTTGGACACAAGCGCACTGCGTCTTGCGGCTGCTGACAAACTGGTCCCCGTGGTTGTTGCCAGCGGCCACCTAGTAGGAAGATCTGGTTCGGGCGAATAGGCCCGAATAGGCCCGAACCGGCATCTGCCCACCAGTGCCTGTACTATAAGGAATAGATGTAGGTCTTGAAACAATGTCTCAAGAACATTGTTCAACTGATCATTGTTCAACTAGTAGGATATGCAGGGTATCTGTGAAAACTTGAGGAAACTGGTCAATGAGCATAACGCGTGAGCCCAAGTGTGGATTATCGCGATCCTCATGGGGGTTTTCTTCTTCATCTTTATGAGAAGCGTCGTCCTCATCTTCTGTATCATCCTCTGGGACCTGCTCCTGTGAGGGCTGACAAGCACAAGAGCTGGCTACCTGGACCTCTTGACAGGAGGACCAGAGGGCCCTGGGATCTCAGCTGAAGGGGCCAATGGGAAGGCAACAGCAGGGATGGAGATGGGCTGGACAGGTAGCTGGAAGGACAGAAGCCAGGGCAGCAGAGAGGCCCACAGAGATTGAAGCCTCTCTCCTGGCCAGCATGGCAGGAGTCGGGTCTGTCCCTTCCAAGGTGGCTGGAAAGGAGGCAGAGGTGGCAGGCAGGGAGCAATCCCTCAGGAGAAGACATTGCAGATCAAGACCCAGTAGGGCAGAAGCCAGATAGAGGCAGTGATGCAACAGGCCACAAAGCCCTTCTCCCTCTTTCAAGGGCCCAGCAGCACGTCAGTACCTTTACCCAGACAGGCAGGCAGGTAGGGCTGGCTAGCGGTGAGCGCTCCAGAGGATCCCCAGGCACCCCCAGCGGAATGGCCTTCTCCTCAGGGATCCACAAGGGCAGTTAACCAACTGTCACCCACTGCCAGATCAGATCCTGAGAGTTTGATCCAGCCTAGCCTGACCTGAAGCAACTGTAAGATTCATAATTCTAAACAAGTCCTGGCACTGGGAGTCCCTCTACGGCCAAATGGAGCCTCAAAATGGCCAATGGAGCAGTTGAAGGATTCACACTTCAGTAGCAGTGCTGAGTGCCCCTCAGGCTCCGAAGGATAGGGAGAAAGACAGGGTAAAAGACCCCAACATCACTCCTGAAAGGCAGTAGTCAGCAGAGTTGAATGACTTCCAACCATTTGTGCCGAAAAGCAAGGCCAGTCTGGAGACATGAGTGTGCACCCCCCTCCAGGAAGTCTTCCAACTGACCCCACCTTCCATAAGGGAGTGCTTCCCAAGTTCAAGGCTGACCTCACCATGGATCTACCACCATGGGGAGATTTGGTCTTGCCTGTGTAAGCCTCCTTCTCAGTGGTATGTCCACGATGGGGTCAGCCTTGAACTTGGGAAGCACTCGTTTCCGGAAGACGAGGTCTCTTGGAAGACTTCCTGGAGGACTTTCTGGTGAAGACAGGTGTCCAGTCTCACTCCGAGGTGCTCCAGGCTTTGAGATGGCTCTTGGTCCACTTGATCAGAAACCCATGATGCTGAAGGACCCGAGTGGTCTCCAGAAGATGCTCCCATGTCAGACCAAGGGACTGGGAGTGCTTCCCAAGTTCAAGGCTGAACCCACCATGGATCTAGCCCCGGAGAAAACACATTGCACCTCTTTTCATCCCCTTCCTGTTGGAATTTTCGAAAACTGGATCTTAGTGGGTGCCTCTATCATGGAAGGAACAACCTCTCCGAATTTCACACTTCAAGCCTGGTGGTTTTGGCTGGGCGTTGATGCATTAATGAGTGAGTGAATGAGTGAGTAAGTGAATAAGCGAGTGAGTCTTCAGTTTCATCTATAGAGGTGACATGGCATGTCGGTGCTGATAGGCCTGTGAGAGTCCAGAGGGAGGCCCTCCTCTTGAGACTTCTCCACAGGAACATCGTCCATCAGGACTAAGGAAGCTGCCACCGTTCCAAGGCTAGTTCAGCCAGCAACAGAACAAGCAACCAGGATTAGACTTCTCTCCACAACCACTAACGTCTCTATGCTGTACCTCCTCGCCAGCCAGTGCCACAGCAGCCATTGGTATTTACTCCTGAGTAGACAGGTGTCCCCCATTTTCTGATGGTCACAGTTTAAAAATATACCCTAAAGTCTGTATTTCATCAGGAGGTTCTTTTCTTTTGAAGGCTTAAGAAAAGAAAATGGACTTTCTTCAGTAAATAACCACCATTCCAATACAGAAGATATTCATGGCCCAGACAAGCCATTCTTCATTTTCCTGTTCATTAATTGTGTGTTATTTAGGCTTTTGCAGCTGAGATTTCTGGTTTTATTGGTGCCCATTTTCCATTTGGTTCCCCCTTTCCACAGTTTCAGCTTCTGGATGTGTCAGGAGGAAGAAGAAATCTCCCTTCTTGAGATGGTTGATGCTGCAGGGGAAGATGGTGCACAGGGGGGGTTGATGTGCATGGGGAGGTTGAAACATATGGGGGGGTTGCTGCGCATGGGGAGGTTGTTGTGCATACTTGGTATTTTCCTACCACATTGCGGGATTGATGCACATGGGGGTGTTGCGCATGGGGGTGGTGTGCATGGGGGATGAAGGTTGATGCGCATGAGGGGGTTGTTGTGCATATGGTTATATTTCTCCTGCAACACGGGTGCATTTTGGTAGTTGTGACATAAAACAATTATATTTTTTGTTTTCTAGGGGTTTTTTGTGCAGGGTAGTGGAAAGTCTCCCCACACAAGGATGAAGGGTGGGGAAGGAGATCCCAACCCTCTGGTGTGGGGTGGGGTGACTAGGCCTTATGCCAAGGGGGTTGTGGAGCCCCCTTGCATGTGTACATACAGTACTAATAAGTAATATTGTGTTTAAGTTAACCACATGAAAACAATATACTGTATATGAGTGTTTTTAGCTTTTATTTTGTCATGTCTTCCATTTTTCTTGGGTTTCTTATATTTTGGGGGGCCTTGTCCTCTTTTTGTGGTTATGACATATGGTCACTCTTCAGAGAAATGAGGGGGTCAGGGTGACCATATGCCATAAATAAAATAAAAGGACAAGTCCCCACAAACATAGGACACTTAAGTAAAATGTAGGACATGACAAAATAAAGCCTTTTAACATTCATATATATTGCTTTCCTATGCTTAATTTACACATTGGATTACTTATTATTACATTTAATACCATTACATATAATTTATTACATATAATTTACTAATTTATATTTACATATAATTTACTAATTGCAGTAAGTCTGCGTGCTGCCTGCCATTATATGCATGCTTTCCAGATCCAGGATAAGGACAGTGTAACTCCTAGGTAATGGAACAAACATTGTCTTACCTTGAGAAAGGATTCATGACTGCTTTCCTCCTCTCCACAATATCAGGATGCAGAACATTCCCCAAAGGCACAGTTCTGCCAGTGCTGGAAAGTTAACTTAGGATTGTACTCTGTAATGCATAGCTCAAATGGGAGGCATGTTTATAAAGTCATGGAAAAGTATTTGTGGACAAGAACTAAATGATTCTTCTTGAGAACAAATGAGTGTGTGGCATCATGTTTTACCCTACAATCCAGAGTAACTACGGGAGAACGTAAGAGACATTATGTACACCCGTAGTTATGGCACAACCTAGTGAAAACCTATGGGAAATTCATATTGCAACCCAGAGTAAATTGTTCTTACACCAGAGCAAGGACTCCCCATGGTTACTCTGGATTGCGCCCTTAATCAACTTCCCGTTATTCTTTTGATAATATGACTCTATGACTTCCTCCCTCTCGGTAGATACTGTATTCAATGTATTTTGTGAATAGTCCTCAACTGCATTGTCTTCTTCTATGTAGCTGTTGAAAGTAGCACTTATGTCGTTATTTTTCTCTTATCGCTATAGTCCATTTGCTGTCACTTGCTTTTAGTAAATGCTGTAGAATGAACTGCGGTTAGTTGCCTCGTTTGAAAGATTTCATGCTTAATAATACCTTATTTTTCACCTTATAAAGTGGAGAAGTTTGTAGAAGCCCAGAATGTATCTTCAGTTTTTCTTACTCTTGGGGGGAGGGGGGCTTCATACTTGTACCATGCACATGTTGCAGTCTAGGGGCGCAATCCAGAGTAACTACGGGGAGTCCTTGCGCCAGTGTAGGAACAATTGGCTCTGGATTGCAATATGAATTTCCCATAGGTTTTCACTAGGTGGTGCAATAACTACGGGTGCATGTAATGTCACTTACATGCTCCCGTAGTTACTCTGGATTGTAGGGTCTGACTACAACCTGGTTAGAAACACTTCAAATTTGGTGTATTCACAGGAATGCTTCTGTTAAAAGTCAATAACCTGTGCTCTTTGAAGTGTTATAATCTTCAGACAATCTTACACTGATTGTAAGAAGACAGGGATAGCAGCCACAGGTCTGTCTGGGTAACACTGAATTTAAGATGTGCTTCTTAGGCTGCAATCCTAAAGGAGGATTGCTACAATCCTGGGAGTAAGACTGATAGAACAAACTAGTTTTAACAGATAACCAAACCTGCGTAGCAACTCTGATATTTTAGGACAGCTTATTTCTGATTGCCTTGAAACCAGTTTCTAATTTACTTATTGAGATAAATTAGGTACGGTAAAACCAAAATAAGTTTTTATGCAAATATTTTTTTAGTTGAACCTCTGTAGATACTTGTCTATAAGTCAGTACCACAGATAGGTTGAGATGGGGTTTGATCTGAAATCATAAATTTTCTGTGAGTCTTGGATAAGTCAGGGGGTGTTAAACTTAGGCAAGTGACTTACTATAATTTTGTCTTTCTCGGGAGGATGAAAAG
This sequence comes from Cryptoblepharus egeriae, assembly GCA_030015325.1. Lineage (NCBI taxonomy): Eukaryota > Metazoa > Chordata > Lepidosauria > Squamata > Scincidae > Cryptoblepharus > Cryptoblepharus egeriae. Next base: position 19,689,840 of record JAREYC010000002.1, read on the forward strand.
ATTAACTTTGGTTACTGTAGCTTTGAAGCCTCACTTGTTCAGCCCACCTCTGGTCACAACCCAATTTTTGGTGGTTTGTGATACTGACAAGTTAGATTAGGCTATGTGCATCAAAGGTTAAACAACCTGCTACATGGTTAAACAATAATGCTACATCAATGTTTAGCATTGATCTAGCGCTATTCTGTCAGCATGCTTATCCATGCCGTTAGCTTTCTGCTTATAGTTTCTTGAGTATAACAAGATGTACAACACTTTGTGTGACTAATAAACAGAGGTAATGTGCATGGGGGGAAGTATAGTGCCCTTGGCTATTTGGTCCCCCTTTAGCCATTGTTTCCTGTATCTACAAGGGAGGGGGCAGACAAACCACAAGAAGGTGTCTAGCACTACAACTATCCCTAATATAGAAGGTTTTTCAATCTGCTTCCCCCATTGATGTTTTATATGGGGGAATTGTAATTGACAGAGAATCTGAAGGAGAATCACTTGAGGATGAATGCAATTATATATTAAGGGCCTCTCCATCTTCCCAGCTCAAAAAGCTTCCAAATTAATAAAGAAGACACAAGACAATGGGATTAGGTCAGATCAGAGGGTGGCAGGCCTGCTAATAAGCTTTGTTTAAAATAACTCTCTCCCCAAATGCTAAAGGAGGGAGTGTGAATGAAGGAAAAGAGGGCGTGAATGGGATGTTAAGGCAGAGACTAGATTTGGATACTCAAGATATTGGAAAATATGACAATGGACAGGGCAACATATCATGGTTAGGAAAACAGCAAGCGCAGAAGCACTTAAGAAACAATCCTAACCAATTTTCCAGCACTGAGGTAGTGCAATGCAGTTCTGACATAAGGGAAGAAATATTGCCTTACCTTGAGGAGGCCTATGTGAGGAGGCTTTGGCAATTTGACCAATGTGGCCTCCCGTGCCTTGAAGCATCATGCACTGAGGCAGCAACTGGGGGTGCTTAAAACAGCGGCTGGCACCTCACTTTGTAGCCAACGCTCCGGCATGAAATCTTCTATATTGTGGTGTTGCAAGGAGAACATGGTGAGTGGAGCATTGCCTCTAGACCACCCACCCCTAAGGTCCAAATGGCATGAATTCAGCCACCTCCAAAGCAATTGGTAGTGATGCATCTGCTGGGTTCTTTGCCACTGTGACTCGATCTGGTGAGTTGGGGTTAAATACATGTTACATTTTTATTTATTCAATTTGTATGCTGCCTTTATCCTAAAAGGGCACTATTAGTGCTTTTATCCTAAAAGGGCACTATTATAACTGTGGACAACCAATATAAATAAAATGAATAAAATGCGAAAGCTTTATAAATTTTTTTCTTCTTCAGTAGTAACAGATAGGTCTAACATTCACTTACTATCATTTTAGGCAAGATTTCCATCTGCTGATTAGAAAGAAAACTTGCCAGATTTTTCTTTTACCATAAACATTTTAGGTGCATTGTAAAATGTCACGTGGGGAATGTTTGTTACTGAGGATTTGGTTAATTTCAATGCCACTTATGTGATTTCCAAAGAAGTGACCAATGCATGCAAGGCAGAATTGTGTGGACATCCAGAGTCTTGCCTGATGTTGTGAGTACAAGGAACACTGAGAAATGATCATCTCTTCAAATACTAGACCAGTGATTTTCAACCACCGTGACTTTTTGTGGAGGGTCATAATTATTAGTAGGGCAATTGGGGGATTTGAGCAGTGGTGGGATTCAAAAAAATTAACAACAGGTTCTATGTCCTAATAACCTAAATTAACAACAGATTCTATGTCCATAAAACAACAGGTTCTATGTCCCAGTAGTAACCGGTTCTCAGAACCAGGTGTTCATTAGCAAAGGGTTCTATAGAACCTGTGATCACCCCCTGCAGTCCACCACTGAATTTAAGTCCCCTACCAGCAGTAAGTTATATCTTGTTAATGGTACAAAAAACTGATGGTGTGCCTTGACTATTTTAGTGCCATCTTAGTGTGACAGGATATTAAAAAAGCTGAAAATCACTGCATACGATGACTCAGACACTAGTGATTTGAGGTGCAGATGGGCCCTTAAAATGCCAAAAATGTTATGCCAACAGAATGGCCACTGAGTAACAACTCGAGCAGCAGAAGAGCAGCTGCTTCTACAGAAATCGGTGATAAATGTCAATAAATGGACAAATTCTGAATTGGTAGTAAAACAAAACAAACCTTTAATAATGAAAACAAATTGTAAAGCATTTTTCCCCTGGAGTATTCCTAGCCAGGGTACAGATAACAGCCATGACTCTTTAATACAGCCCACCAGCCATGTCAACCTTCCAGCTGACATCCTGTTTTTGCAATTCCAGGCTGACAGCAAAACAAGAAAAGTTATTGCGCTCAGGGGAAGGGCTGCTTTATAGAGGCTCATAATTAAATAAATGATGGAGAAATTCCAGTAGAACTAGCAGGAACCTTAATGGAAAAATAATTCTAGTAACCGCAGAAAATTTAACATTGATAAATTTCAAATAAAAAGACATTTTTTAAAAAAAACAACAGCAAGGATGCTATCTCTATACAGTGTTTAAAGAACCACGTTAAGACACACATAACACACAGTGTAGAGAGCTTGTTGTGCTATGATCAGCCTGTGATCTGTTTTCATATTAACATCTCCCTCTAGCACACCAGTGAACTGAAATCTGATATGTCAATCTTGTTTGCCACCATCGTGGCTACTTTGCCACTGACCCTTTCTGGCAGGTTTGAAACAAATCACCTGTAGTCAAGTGACTGAGGCAAGGTCCAGAGGTAGCAGGATGCTAAGGGATGGCATATACCACTTTGGGTTCAGGTGCCACCCAGACAAATGTCTCCCTACCAAAAGGAAATGAGCTCACAAAGCGTAATGGTTCTAGCTTGGCCCATTGCCTCTTGGGCTCTTTTCTGACTGCAGTGAGTGTTCAATATAAAGGGGCATTCAAAAATCTCACCCAAACTTGGAATTCCAATGCCTTAGCATTATATTATTTTATTCAGCATATACCAGGGTTGGGGTGGAAATGGCTCCCATCGCAGGCATTGGGCTGCATAATGCTTAGTTTTCCAGCCAGGAGAGGAGATGGCAGAAGCGGCAGCATCAGTAGCAAAGTAGCAACTGAGCAGGAATGGAAACATTTGACTATCAGTTCTTGATTCACTGGAATGCTGGAGGCAGGCATCAATATCAACAGGGAGCACTTGCCACAGTTGTAATAGGTTCTGTCTTTTCACTCTGCAAGCCCTCTATTCAAGCAACTATATTAAGACATTTGTCCTGAGGTCTGATCACAGGTCTTCCACCTCCCTTGCAAAGAGGCATGGCAAAGCAAAGTGAAAGCATAATGACAGAACAGCACCCTGAAATCTCACTGGCCACAGCCTGCTGCTGACACCTCATTCGAAAGCAGCATGGTAGACAGGAACGAGAGCTGAAATTGATGGAACTGATCACACTAACCCCCAAGGCCACAGAGTCCATTGTTTAAGGCCACACTGCTCCAGTGCCAGCACATCGCTAGTCCATCTTCTTAGGCACGCAGCCCTCCATTTCAAGAACTTCAGGCCAGCCGTCATACTTGTTTGTATTCCCATTGTTTTTAATATGCTGTGGAGACAAAAACAAAAAAACAAAACAAAACAGGTAACTATGTGACTTGTGGAGAGGGAAGGAGTTCCCTTCTGATTCCTTGTATTTTGCACAGCTTTGCCAAATGGTGAACACTTAAACTGACAAAGCCGCTTTGGCCCATCTAGCTCAATACTGGTATTGGTTCACATTTGGCACTGGTCTAACTTCCCCTCCGCCAAGAATGGTGCAGGTGTGCCTTTCAGTCCTTTTTTGACACTTCAGGCCACCCAACACTTGCGCTGGCATAATTGGGGATTAGGATTGCATTGCATATCTACTACCATAAAACTTTAGCCTTCCCCTTTAAGGATGTTTTAAGGCCACTGAAGTGAGTTAGCAAGTGGGATGGGGGAATTGCTCAAAATCTGCACCTCCCTAAATTTGCTACCCGAAATAATTTGCTTCACCCTGTTGAACGGCAGGGTCAGCCTTGCCTATCTCCCACTAAGGGTGCAATGCTAAAAAGCTTTCCCAGGAGTAAGTCTCACTTGAACACAATTGAACACACTGAACACAACTGGACTACTTCTGAGTAGATGTGCTTAGGACTGCAGTGTAAGTTGTGTCTCGTATGGTTCTGAGAACTAAAAGGTGACTCTCTGAGTAGCTGACTCTATATGATCAAAAAAAAGCTGCTGCTAAAATCAGAATGAATTTTACACATTATGTGTAATGTCATGCTTTGCATCATAATTATGTGAGCTCCACCCATGTGCATATCTTTAAAGCCTTTGAGAATATTAACACTTTAACACTACAGCACAAATTGGCCTTCTCTCAGTTGCAGACCTAACTCCTATGCCACTCCAGGAAACTGGACTGCACCATGCCTCCCCCTCCCCACAACAGAACACCACCCAGGGATATTTTCTTACCCCACAGACCTCTTAGGCCAGCCTATGGCCCTTCCTACACATTCTAAAACAGACTTGTCCAACAAGGGGCCCCGAGGGCCGCATCTATGGGCTCTCTAGGCCAAATGCAGCCCTTGACCCTCATGTTAGACAAGCCTGCTCTAAACCTTCTGAGGCCCCCCCAGATAACCATTAAACAGGACTTCAGGTTTTCTTTAGTTTTAAAGGATGCTTCAAAAATAGTTTTTAAGGGTGCTCTGGACGCCTCAGAAGGTTTTCAGAATGGTTGCAGATGCAGTGCAGGGCTTTTCCTGCCCACAAAATGGTTTAACAAAATGGAAGTGGCTGCAGTGTTTGGTGGCCAGCGGCAATACTTGGGGCTTTTGCTTGGCCTGCACCCCACCAGTCCCACCTCCACAGGACCATCACTTCCTGTCTGGCTCCCTCCCTCCTCCTTTCCAATGGATTCCTGGTTCCAATTCTGCAAACTCTTTTTCAAATTTGAACAGAGTTTATAAAGGGGGCAGGAATGAATTTATGTGTAGGAGTTCTGGGCAACTGCCAAGGAGATACCTCTTCAAATGGGCTTTTGGATTTCAGCCCCTTCCCACCAAGAAATATCCAGTTGTCTCGAAAACTCAGTTTGGTAGCATGGCTGCTTCCTAGCTCAGTGAGCAATGCCCGTGCTTCATTGTTCAGTCTAAGAAAAAGAAAAGCTTTGTTTATTCATAATGTTTGATATCTCTCTACTATTTATAAAAAAATATTTTCAAAGCAGAGTACAAAAATACAAATGTTAAATAGGGTAAAGCAACTATAAACATATTAGGTAATTATTTTCTAGGAGTTACTTATCAGAGGCTCCTTACTGGTGGGTTTCTGCTGATGTGGTCTTAAATTAGTTCTGAATCTATAAAGCCTCACTTGGGGGGGGGGGGTATTTTCCATGCCAACTGATTATCGGACTCACCAGCAGCCACCCTTCTCCTAACGCTGAGGTTTTGAAACCCTTGCCTGTGGGTCAGATGCAACCTATGGTGAACTGAGGAGGCTGAATGCATCTCCTCTCTCTGTGTATGAAAGTGCTTATGAACAGGTTTGAAGATCATCTCCTCTTATTGTGTTAGCAAGTGTTTATGAACTTATTTGAATTCATGCCTTCATTCAGGCTAACTAATATATTCATTTATGTAAATTTACTCAAATTTGAAATATAAGTTAATTATTGTTTTTGGCCCCAACACAGTCTCAAAGGAGATGATGTGGCCATCCTGCCAAAAAGTTTTGGACATCCTTGTCCTAGTAATTTTTCTCAAGGGGCCTAACAGATCATTAACTGACTAGTGACTAGATTCTAGTCCAGCTCCAAAGTAAGAGAAGTTTGTCCCCTTACCTTGGAGCTCTATTGTAGCTGCATTTGTGCTGGAAAGCTGGTTGGAACTGGAGTGCTAACAAATTTTCAGAAGCAGAAGTCATATAATGGTGGGACTGCGCAATTCACATGTTCAGTTGTTATGCCACAGGTTTGAGAAAGCTGACCCATGTGCTTTAGTAGTTAACTTACTTTGTAGCTGGGTCATCATAGGAGGCGATGAGCACTAGGGTACCCCTCTCAATTCTTTTCAGAAAGTCCAGTAAATGTTTAATATCTAAATAAGGAAAGACATAAGAGTTGATATTCGCCTTCTTATCCTGCCATCTAGTGGTCATGCTTGTGATTACAGAGAATGAATCATGAGCTTGGCAGAGGCACATGAGATCTTCACCTCCATCTGATGCTCAACTACTGGGTTTGGACACAGAGCAAATATAACAAGGGCACCGTTCTTCTTCAGGGATTCCAAAGGAGGCAAAACCCCAGTGTGAGATGGTCCTGAACTTGAATGCATTAATATAAAATGGGTTAATTCCCACCTGCAAAGTATCCATGTGCTGGTCTTTGTGGCACACTATCAGTCCATAAAAGTCAGCTCCCTCTTCCCCTTATTTTATTATACTCTTATTCTTTGAACTCAAGGAGCAACCAAGGAATTCCCTCTGATTGATTGGCATCCTTCATTCTCAAGAGACTATGGTATCGTGCTCTAAGTAGAGATCCTAAAGCAGCATCTAATATGACTAAAAAGGCCAATTCGAGAGTGGCAGTCCCTTGCACACTGAGGACAGATACAATTCCCACTGCAGCGCAATCCTAATCCCTGGTTAGGCCAGTACAAGTCCTGTTCTGGCCCAGGGTTGTCACAAAAGTGCTGTATGGCTCTTCTGCGACACTCCTGTTGGGAAGACAGGCCAATGCCCAGACATGCACAACCTCCCCACATGACTCCAGGAATGGTAGATAGGTGCATTTCGCTGGCATAAATTGGATAGGATTGTGTCCTGAATCTCCAAAGCAGGCTCTGGTGTTAAAAATCACATATTTTCCCAACTACACAGCCTCCTCAATTGCTTTTATTCCCTGCACTTGCTTCTCAGCTGGGTTCAGAGTTCAAAAAGAAGGTTGGCTGGAAGTGAAAACAATCTGAGGGAGGAATTGGTGGGGAAGGAGTGTAAAATACATACTATTATTCCCTGCACAAAGCTCTTTCCACATTTATGATAGGTGGCAAATATGGGATTTGCTGATTCCAAAACTGAAGAGCATCCCCCCACACAATATCTAAGCTTGTGGTATCACGTTCCTATACTATATGCCTTTGTTGAGAAGCCAGAATAAAACTGTCCATAATCCCACTGAACATGGGTTGTCTGGAGAAGGAAAACTCCCACCTCAAACCTCCACTGCCTTGTGGCTATACCTATCTATGGGAAAAGCTTCAGAAGTCAACCTCAAGGCAAAATCCAGAGCTGGAGTCCCGGAAGCAGTTCATGACTGTGCCACAACCACGTTCTGGTAATTCCTGTGACGCAGCTGGAACCAATCATATCAGCTCTGCCATTCTATTGGACTATTTCAGTGATGTGGAGAGGGGGGATTTGCTGCTTGGGTAACAGTCTATCCTCCATATTAAACTACCCAGGCCATTGTGCTCTGGAGAGGACACTCAGAGCATGATACCATAGTCTTTTGGTACTGAAGGATGCCAATGATCCTATGTGCACAAATTCATGTTGAGAGGTACAAATAAGTGAACCTACCTCCAGAATACATATCAAAGGCTGCCATTTTTTGGGGCTTTCCATTGGTTCCTAGATTTTTGAAGAGAAACACAAATTTTAAGGTAACAGTCCGATATATACCTGTACTTCAGTCAGACATTTCACCCAATGACGTTTCACCCATTTTGCTCCAAAATTCTGTAGTTCAGAATTACTATAGGCAGAAAAATGTTTGTAAACCATCAAAAGTCATTCATTCATTCACTCACTCACTCACTCACTCACTCACTCACTCACTCACTCACTGTATTAATGAATTCATTCTCCCTGGTGGGCATTCAAAGCGGCTATGATGCAAGCATTAATTCCTGTGATGTACAGACTTATGTCCTTTGACTGTTGTTGCTACTTAAACAGATTCTGAAGGACCACCAAAAGACCATGAGATCATGAATATGCCCAAAGGTGATGAGATCCACCACTGTGAGGCCCACCGGACTGGGGTGCTGTCACAAAATGATGTCACAAAGTGATGTAAGGCACTTCTGCACCACTCCTGGGAGAGTTAGGCCAGTGCACAGATTCCACTATACCACCATAGGAATGGGAAGAAAGATGGGTTATACCAGCCTAAATTGGTTAGGACTGCACCCTCAATGAGATTTATTCAAGCCCCAAGATGGCAAATTTACACTACACCTGCCTGTCAAATGACAAACTGCTTTCTTTAGATTAGTGGGTTCACCCTCAAATTTCTTTGGTAATGGGGTTGACACTGCTTTTGTGTACTTATGTTTCAAACCCATTGAACCTTAAAATGGAGAAGCTGTGCACTGTCAGACAGTTTTCTCTCAGTGAAGAACACTGACCTTGGAGCATCTCTGACCATCATCTCCATAATGTCATTCTTCTACTTGTAACTATGTGGCAGGGATGTGGCTGAATGTTTGACACTGGAGGGGCTCCCAGCACAAATAATTGTGGAAGAACAAGTAATTGCTGTATATGGTAATACTTTGAAAGCTTACCATTGATGAGAACAATGTTTAGCCCCCGGCCAATGTTATTTTTCACACTGCTCATCAATCTAGCAAAGCAGAACCAAAAAAGAGGAAGGCTTTATTAGCAACAGCTGGTATATAAAATGGCATTCTTGATCAGAGATGATCCTACATAATAGGAAATGCACTGTGCATTTTGTACAGAACTTACATGGTATTATCAAAGCATATGGAAGGTCCGACGACATTGGCTGCGCCGCTGGTTATTCTGAAGTTGAAGGTATTGTCTGGGCAGGGTTTTTTGTTGCGGCATTTGTTTTGGACTGGTGGTGCTTTTGGTAAGAAAAAAAATATAAAATTGCAAAATTGAACTGTATCACCAGTATGTATTTGGGCTGGGTATGCCACCCATCAAAAGCAGAGGCCCTGTACTTATTGAGACTGGTTCAATGTTTTCATAGGATTCTCTGCAAAGATGTCAGTGGGAGGCAGAAGAGGAGAAGTGGGCTTAACCTGGAAGGTTCTCTTGTCTTCCACATCTCTAATCAGACCATACCTATTGGTGTCTAAGTCAAAAGCTCACTAGCTGCCCTGTGGGAAGAAAGCCATCAACCATTGAAAGTGCCTGAGACAGCCTAATAATGGGAATCTATCCAGGGATAGATGAAGATTTCTCACAGGAAAAACACAGATTTCTCATGGAAAAACCACAAACTCTACAAATTAAGACAAAGTACAGCCAATCAGCTCTTAACTCTTTATGCCTCCTACACATTCTAGTAAATGGGGAAAGGCAGATGGCAAATGCCTACAAACTGAGGCTGCAAAAGGAAATGTGGCTCAAGCCGGAGAAAAAGGTTCCCACTTTAATGTGATCTCTGCAAGACTGATGTATCAATTTAATGCTCACCGTGATATACAATAAAATAAATTATAAAATCAAAATACTCACGAGTTGGCTTTTCTGCAGACCCTGTGAAATAAGGGATAAAGAAACACAGAAAACATAAATAAGTGACCAGTTGATGTTATGAAAAAACAGGACAGCCCTGCAGGCTGTGAATAAGAACATAGGACCATCAGAAGAGCCTCCACTGGGTCTGGCTACAGGCCCTTCTAGTCCAGCTTTCTGTATCACACAGTGGCCCACCAGATGCCTCAGGAAGCACACAAGACACCTGCATCCAGATGCCCCCCCTGCATCTGGCTTTTGAGATTGTCCATCTCTATACACCCCTTATTGGCCTGTAACGCGTGATTGATCAACACCAGAGAAGAAGCACCCTACGCAGGGACCACCTGTGAATATTTATCAGGCATAGCCCTAGAGTGGGTGTTTAGGAATCTGAGAGAGGTCATTTCTCTCTGGCTGCTTCTTCAAGCGTCAAACCTGGAAGGCCTCATAGGCAAATTAAAGGAAAGCAAAAAGAAAATTGAACCACAACTTACCCAACCAGCTCCTTAGGTTAATAGACCTCACAGGTACATAGTTGAAATAGGCAGTGGCAAAAAACCAAGTTGTGACTAGCGTGAACACGACTGCCAGGATCCGTAGTACACCTGTGCCAGAAGAGAGGCGGGGAATCAGCTTCAAGTAGTGGCATCATTAGGATGGCACAAAGTGCCTTAAGGTAGTTCTGCACCACTCCTGGGTTATGCAGACATGTGCTTGCCTCCCTACATCACCATGGGAGCAGGAAGACCGATGAAGACTGGCCTAGGTCTGCACTATTGGCCAGTAATAGTGTCATCCCCAATTTGTGGCCAGTAAACCACATTTTTTGTTGCATATTTTGCTGTTAAATTGTCTTCTGCCTGCAACTAATGCAATCAAAATATAATACCCTATTTACTTGAATGTAACACTCATCTTTTTCAGCCAAATTAGGTCTCCAAAATCGAGGTGCGCATCTGATTCAATGATGCATTAGATTCAAATAAATACATGTATTTTTATTATAAGTACAGGTCAGTATTTAATTTAACAGTTTACTATATTGTGATTAAAATGTAGCATAAACCCATTGTTGTATTAAGTAGTGTAATTAGGTAAAAATCATAACATAAATCCATTGCCATTTTATTATTATCATATATTTCATTATTATATACAGTGAAATTAAATTTACTGCTAGACAGTTGCACATTATAATCGCCAGTAAACATTTTTTTAAAATCTCAATCCTTTTAAAAAAAGGTTGTGTATTAAATTTTGTAGTGCATTAGAATCTATGACACAATGGTTGATGCTAGTTTTTAATGTTTCAATATTTTATTAAAAATGTTTTATATACTTTATGAGCCATTACTGTTTTAGTGCCAATAAAGGTAAATTGATTGATTGACAGAAAAGCCTTTGTTGTTGTACAACAAAAACAGCTCAAAGATGCAACCATGGTGAAGATCGAAATACAGCAACAAATTTATTATCTTGGTGTTAGTCCAGCAAGAGGAAACCTTTACATATGTCTGAAGGTTTGCTGTGGTTATTCAGATGTGTGGGAAAGAATCTGAGCATAGGGTTAGGAGCCCGACTTTACTCAGTTCACTGTTCCTGTTTCAGCCACAGCAATACACAATGCAACATTGGCTGAGGACAACCTCAGTCAACGAACCACTTATTAAAAACCACAAAATTATTTTGGACTAACCTACAGTGCCCTCTACCGCGCAATTGATAAAATGGTAATGAACCCCTTCAGTGTGAAATTGGTGTGCTCAATAGACATTTCTGTCCTTGCCTGCTTAAAGCTTGCAGAGAGAGAATTACAAATTTGAATACTTTTTTAAAACCACAAAGTGGACAATAATTATGCCAGATGATTTCAGGTGGTGGGCTCTGATATCACTCCATTATCTTTAAATCTCAAAACAGAAACAGAAGTTTGCCTGTAAAAGAGGATTAAATAGTAGGTTCCTATCTGATAATCATAATTCCTAAGCTAGTGCCTGATGACTAGTCAGTTCCCACACTCTGGTTAGGCCTCAAAAGCTGATCATTGATCCAAATGAATGAGCAAATGAGGGGAAGCTACCAGTTCAGAGAGCAGGGCTGGTTTGGACACATTGTTCCATTGCCTGCTCAGGATTTATGCCTGCCTGCTGTAGACACATAAAGGGACCTCTCCCTACCTAAGCATGAAGCAATCTACAGAACATGCAGGCACCATTCTTGTATTAATAGGAGCAGCCAAAACGGAGCTTGTGAAACAATGGATAACAATCCCAGAACCAAAATAATGATTTGACACACAATGGAACATTCTTTAAATGGATGACGGAGATCAGTAGGGCGCTGGGATTCCATGGGGCTTCCAAAAATGTTGGTGCAAGATTCAGCTTCATTACAATCTGTGGTGAGGGAAAGGAGGCTGACGGACTGAATTCTTATTTCCTGGGGACCCTTGCTGTACAAGAACCAGTTCAGGCTTTATTCTAGCAATAGCTGAGGTACTCTGGGGCTTTCTTTTATGTTCTTATGTTCCTCTCAGGAATGATTGCAAGCATGATTCGATGTCTCCACCAAATCAGTGCTGGCTGGCTGGGCCAGTTCACGGATTCTTGGAGCCACTCCATGGGCAAAGCTTTATTTTTCCTTGAGGCAGCTGGGAGATGCTTCTTTCCTAAATGTGAGAAGCCCCCAAAAGAACCACGGGAGCAGGAGAAACAGAGAAGCAGCAAGTTCTTCCTGCATTTGTGTTTCCACAGGTTGGAGATTGGCTGCTCCAAAGGATAAGCTCTTCTGATGACTGGCTATTAGTGCACTCCATCTTGTGACATCTTTGCTCTCCCTAAATTAGAAATAAAGTAGAGTGACTTCCCTTCTCTTCTGTTGAGAACAGCCGACAGAAGTGGAACCTGATTGATGTCCTACTTCTTGGCGAGTTGGAAACCTACAACCAGTGGTGGGATTCAAATAAATTAACAACAGGTTCTATGTTCTAATAACCTAAATTGACAACAGGTTCTATGTCCCATTAGTAACCAGTTCTCAGAACCAGGCGCTCATTAGCAAAGGGCTCTACAGAACCTGTGAGAACCCCCTGAAGCCCACCACTGCCTACAACCCATTGCTTGAAAGAGACACAAGATGGGCTTCACAGCCACTGCAGCAGGGCTCTTGTTCTGTTTATCAATCACATGGTCAAAGACATTGAAAACAACTCTTTCAATGCACTTAAAGGCCACAGACAAGGACTTAGAAACACATTTTGTAGATTTTCACAGATGGGGCTTAAAGCAGCTCCTTAGATCTATGGTTTTATAAGGTAAAACCTTCACTGCCCCAAATGCTCATTTGTATTACAAAAACGGTAAAAGGTGACACCTTTCACTGAAAGTTTTGGTGGTGGTGATTTAAGCCTTACGTATGAAACACTTTTTAAAAGATGCACCAAAAGGCTATCACAACAGAGAGCCTCCTTGTGCTCATCTCAAATTCTAAGGCCCAGAGCTATCATTGTCCATAGATAGTCCTGTTCTCATGTGGTTGTCATGACTTTACATGCATGCTACGTTGTTAGCTTTCCTGGCTGTTTTAAGTGTGGTTCCTTTACACGCTTTCCAACTCCTAGGTTGGCAGGAGATGGCAAGGGCGCTCATTCTGTCATGCGACACTTGGGTCTCAAACTCCCAAGCACCAAAATAGTGAAAGGGTCTTCATGTTCAGCATGAATAGTCTTAACAAATGAGCCACCACATCCCATCTGAGAAAAAAGGTCAATTGTTAACATAAACAGTATCGGAAAAATGGTGATACATGAAACACTTTTTATAAATAAAACTCACTATGTTTGACCTTCCAATTTTTTTAATTTGTCATCTTTGATCAAGTGTGGAAGACAAGCAGCTGAAGTCAAGATGAAGAGAAAGCATTTTGTGGGGTTTTTTGATCAGGTTTCTTTCCCTACCTGTCAGTCTCATCCTTTTGGTCCAATGTGGTGAAAGAAATGTCACTAGTATCCAACCTATTGAAAGCAAAAAGTCCAGGGTTAAACAAAACATCAGAAGTACAGTGAAATGCTATATAAAGTATGTTACTCTTATCTTTGAAAAAAATGCTATCATTTGTTTGCACAAGTGACATAAGACCAAAAATAGAGAAATCTGCTCTCTTCATGTCCTTGTTGTGGGCATCAAGCATCTTGCAAACTCAGGCTGCTGGATTAGATGGGCATTCAGTCTGAGCCAGCATAGAAATTCCTATTTTTTATGGATATCACCTGCAGAAATGAAATGTTTTTTTTTTTTTTGCCAGTTCCCTCTTCCCCTCATGCCTCCATCCCATCCCATCCTCTTCTGAAGATCCCCGGACTGTAAGGAGTAGATGTGAGTCTTGAAACAATGTCTCAAGAATATCAGTCTAGTTCAGTGACTTTCAACTGATGTGCCGTGCATGGCACATTGGTGTGCCATGGGAATTTGAAGCATGCCAAGTAAAAATAGCTGAAAATACTCCTGGATTACACAGCCCAGCAAAAAAAAATTGTTTGGTGCCTGGAGTGTTAGAACTGATTTTGGGTATATTGGGCATGCTAATTCCAAATACACAAACAGTTTTTCTCTATCAGTGAGATATAGTGCTCACTGTGTTGAGATACATTGCTACTACATTATAAACACTATGAGTATTTTAATTAATAAAGTAAGAGTATGCTCTCCTTTCTACTTCTAGCCTCACCTAGGGGAAGTTAAGCTGTTGGAATGTTACCTATTCAGGTACAGATGTGCCATGCCCTTGTGGGCGCCATGCACATGCCCAGGCTGGGGCACATCGCCATCGTGGCCACTGTTAGTCTGAGCTTTGTATTGCTGAGGGACAGTTGTTTATTCGTAGCATGTGGCACACTTTTTTCCTGCTCAAAAGTTATCTGTGTACTGCTGCCTCTTTGTACATCTTTGTACATCTATCAGCTGATGATATGGTGAAACAGCCTGATGATACTGTTTGTGAAGGCTCTTGATCAGGAAGGACCATGCTTTGTGTACATAGGATGAAAAATGCCTGGGCTAAGTACAGAAAAACTGAAAGCTGGAATTTTTGATGGCCCTCAAATAAGACAGCTCATAAACGATCCTTTCTTTGTAGATTCCATGAGTGAGGGTGAGCGAAGTGTGTGGACGTCATTCGTCCTGGTTGTTAGAAACATTCTGGGCAACCACAAAGCTCAAAACCCTGCTGAGCTAGTAATCAACATGCTCATTCATTTCAGAGACTTTGGATGTAATATGAGCACAAAAGTTCATTTCTTACACAGCCACATGGACCGTTTCCCGGAAAATTTGGGTGATATGAGCACAAAACAAGGTGAATGATTTCACCTGGACATTAAAACAAGATTGCTACCGGGAAAGATGGGATATACATATGCTGGCTGATTACTGCTGGAACTTAGAAAGAGACTGTCCAAACAAAGTTCATTCAAGAATGTCCGACAAAAGAAGCTTCCTAAACTAATTTTCCTTACGGTTTATTTTGAAGAAAAATTATTATTTGAGTCACTATTGTGTTACTGTAATGTTACAATGTTTTATTCATGTCACTAAAATATTCTAGAAAATAGAATTAGACAATGTTTTTTAACATTTTGTGTTTTATTATGTCAGTCATAGGCCTAATACAAATCAGATGATTTTTATATCTCAAAAACTAGAGCTGATAGGCAAAAATTACTGTTATATTTGAAATCAGCACACCAAATATACATAGAATCAGCTCAAAAAACCTCGGCACCAAAACACACGTTGGGGAGTGCTATAGGGCACTTCTTGGAGCTTCAACAAAGTCCTGCATGCGCTGCAAGTGTGGAGTGCCCCTCTTTGTGGATGAGGACGGACGTTTCTTCACATCCTAGCTTGTTTAACTTGTTTGGCTATTCTGTTGCTTTTATTGCATTTTATGGTATTTGTTTTTCATACATTTGTCACTTTGGAACCTTGACGTGGAGGTTACTGTGCACATGTACTAAATAAGCAAATAAAGTAGAAGGTGGAATTTAGACTTCTAAATGTTATGTTCTCTTCACTATCGCCTGCCAAACAGGTATTGCTGCACTCTTACACAAACAAAGACCTGAAAGGGAATATTAAGGCATTTCTTTGTGAGTTGGCTTGTGCTTTTCATGCCAGAACTGGGTTTGGCACCAGCAGAAGAGGAAGAAATCTCTCCACATTGTGTGTTTTCCACCTAACTGTCAGGAAGGCAAAAGTTTATGGCTGAGAGCCAAAATAAATATAATTTTCCGATCCTATCTAAATTTCCATTGCTGATGCAATGCATTCTGTGGTGGAAATGCTGTATTCTGTGGTGGTGGTGGGTCAAAAAACAGAAAAACAAAAACAAAAAAATACATCTTTTGGCAAGTTTTTTCAGCGGGTAGGAATTTTGGACTGGGATTAGGAATTTTGGCCTTGGGGTTCAGGAATTTTGGGTTTGGCATCTGGTCACCCTGGGTGGTGGGGAATCACATAGGCCTCCTCAAAGGAAGGAAACTATATACCCTTACTTTGGGGATGTACTCTGGCTCAACAAGTCACTTTCTGGTTAAAAATTAGTGAGGAATGCTGGTCAAACTCAGACTTATCCATTAGTGAAACTTATGTAACGTTGGGTCAACTGACAATTATGGAGCTGAATGGAAGCAGCTGACCTCCCAGAACCAGATTTTGGGACTGAAGACGTTTGAAGAGAGAAGCGTCACAATTACCCTGCAACCAAGACCACAACTATTATAATTTTTCAAATGGGGGCACAGTCTATGTGAAAAGTGAATAATGACTGTTCTGGACAGACTCAGACATGGAGGTGGAACACTTCACCAGTGCCCATTACTGTAATTTCAATATTTCAGTGTATCTTACTCAATTATCACCGTTTCGTAAATGCTCAGATTACATGAAACGCAAAAACATTCGTTTAGTGAATGTCTAAAACTAAATTTTCTGAGCCCCCAAAATATTTTATAGGTATATTTTAGGCCTATAGGCCTGCGAATCCTTTCAGAAATACTTAAGGCTGACAATATAGTCAACTCTCTATAGCCTTACATATTTTAGCATTTATTAAACATTGAGATATCTTCAAAACATAAAGAGCCATAGGATATATTAAAACTTTGTTACTGTTTCTTACAGATATCATCAAGATTCCACTACTGATTCGGATACTGAAGCTTTGGGGTGGTCAATTAAAATGTCATCCTAGATTTTTAAAGACACTGGACAATTTTTTTCCCTCCTAACAACAAAACGATCAGGCCAAGAATACACCAAGCAAGAAGTTCCTGAAAGCTGAGATACCACCCTAGGTTGCCTTAATGGACATACTTCATCATAAAGATCTATTGAAGACGGATCAGAATTTTTTAAATGCCTGCCAGATATCCACAAATCCTCACGCAAACCAAGAACCTTCCCCACTCTGCTTTATTTACCATCTATAAATCTCCACGCCAATCTTACAACAGTCATTTTTGTTTAAGGAAAAGGCTACAACCAGAAAAAGCCAAATTAGATAGCAAGCTTCAGTAGCACTACTCTCCAGTGCTAAAAAAAATCCCTATTGACATCCTAATTGTAACTAACTTTCCAGAGCAGATGCAGTTGTACCAATGGGGCATGCGCTCCATTAGGGATGCAATCAAGGAATGAACAGGGTGACCATATAGTATAGAGGACAGAATGCATTTACCTGTAAGCATAGGAGGTAATTTTAGGCAGGATATCCAAGGTATATCCGAGATATATTTCAGAACATTTGAAGAAAGGGTCTGCTTAAACAGGTTTTCGAAGACAGCATCTGTAGCAGTACTATTAGGGCTAAGAGGCTGTGGTCAGAATGATCCAGTTCTATTTTTTATCCTATTTTTTCCCAGATGTTTAATGTTTTCCCTGCTACATGTTTCACCTTCTGCAGCGAATGACATTTTCAACAGCTGAAATAGAGCACATCAGCCTTACTCTGGAATGAGGGAGTGGTGTGCAGTCCTAGTAACTGACAAACTGACAAAACTGCCAAGAAAGGAAAAGTCCATATATAAGCTGAAAATCTCACTCATACAGACATATATGTCAATACACTAAATCAAACAATATCTAACCATCATCTGAGACAGAAGAGTGGAGTAAATAAAACACTGCTTGACCAGGCTAGACTGATTTCTGACTGCTTACATCAGTGGTCATTTGACACTCAAACTCCCTACATTTTATTGACATGTAAATTAATAAATTAAATTCATATGTCACCATATGTGACAAAATTCTTAATATTATCACTATCAATTTATTAATAAAAATAATAACTAATATTTTCATTTTTTTATACCATTCTTCCTCTAAGGAGCTCAGATTCCTCCCTTTTATCTTTTGAGATACGAGGCTGGGAGATAGTAATAATCATGATGTGAAACAAATAATAATAATAATAACAGCCAGAAAATAAATTCAGATATTTCCTCACAAGGAATGAATGAATGTTGGTTCCTCCCCCACTATCAATCCCATGCACACAGTAGCCTACTCACGGCACAGTCCTACCAACCCCTGTTTAGGCTGGCACAAGTTCTGGGGATGCCACAAAAGTGCCACTTGTGCACCACCCTGGAGGTCGGGGTGGGGGGTTAGGCCAGTGCACAGACGTGCCAACCTCTCCATGCCACCATGTCCACAAACCTAACCAAAAGCAACTTCTGTGCCACTCCTGGGGAAAGGGAGGGGGTTAGGCCAGACATGTGCCACCTCGGTAATGGGGAGACATGTGAGTTAAGCTGGCCTGCTTTGGATGGTGCCTTAAGTGACATACTACCCCTACATTTGAAACCAGGTCTACCTGCCTCAAAGAGAAGGGAAGGCACACATTTTTGGACACCATATTAGGGGGTGGATTTTAAAAAAATATTGAAAGAAACTGGTGGGGAAGCTTTGCCTCCACTGAGAGGAGGTTTGCCTTTGGAGTCCATTACAGGGGAAGGGTTTGGTGACCCTGTCTGACTGCCCACCGTTATAATCCCTGGTGGTCTTCCGCAGGGGCTCCTGCTCCTCCTCTGCCTTACTGATGCTCATGCAGTGTCCTTAACTGCCACCATCTTGCAAGCCTCCTTGGCCCTGGAGCATTCTGGAAGTTGTAGTTGGGATCTCTGCTCATGCTCATCTGTATCACCTGTGGCAAGGAGGCCTGGCACTGGGTGGGATGTGGCACTGGATGGGCAGTGGGTGCGGCACTGGGTGGGATGCGGCATTGGATGGGCACTGGGTATGTCACTGGGTGGGATGTGGCACTGGATGGGCACTGGGTGGGATGCGGCACTGGATGGGCACTGGGTATGTCACTGGGTGGGATGCGGCACTGGATGGGCACTGGGTATATCACTGGCTGGGATTCGGCACTGGATGGGCACTGGGTATATCACTGGGTGGGATGCGGCACTGGATGGGCACTGGGTATGTCACTGGGTGGGATGTGGCACTGGATGGGCACTGGGTATATCACTGGGTGGGATGCGGCACTGGATGGGCACTGGGTATGTCACTGGGTGGGATGTGGCACTGGATGGGCACTGGGTGAGATGTGGCACTGGATGGGCAGTGGGTGTGGCACTGGGTGGGATGCGGCATTGGATGGGCACTGGGTGGGATGCGGCACTGGATGGGCACTGGGTATATCACTGGGTGGGATGCGGCACTGGATGGGCACTGGGTATATCACTGGGTGGGATGTGGCACTGGATGGGCACTGGGTATATCACTGGGTGGGATGCGGCACTGGATGGGCACTGGGTATGTCACTGGGTGGGATGTGGCACTGGATGGGCACTGGGTGAGATGTGGCACTGGATGGGCAGTGGGTGTGGCACTGGGTGGGATGCGGCATTGGATGGGCACTGGGTGGGATGCGGCACTGGATGGGCACTGGGTATATCACTGGGTGGGATGTGGCACTGGATGGACACTGGGTGCGGCACTGGGTGGGATGCAGCACTGGATGGGCACTGGGTGAGATGCAGCACCTGGCACTGGATGGGATGCGGAGAAGTGGCAGCAGCCTCCCTGGAGAGGAGCAACTGGCTCCTGCTGCCGTATACTGTAGTGGATGCAGGCTGGGCTCTTCTCATTGAGGATGCCACCACCCGCCTTGCATCCCATCTTGGCTGCCTCAGTGGCGAAGGGAGGGTGTCTGGTGTGGCGGCCTCCTTGGGCAGCAGTGACCACTACCATTAACAGTCTGGGCAAGTTGCCCTGCAGATGCAGGAGAGCATCTCCTAGGTGACCAGCCATGCTCAGGCCTCTCAGGATTGTATACGCTCAATGCTTGAGTGTCCTTAAAAGTAGAAATAACATGAGGTTTGTGGGTCTTGTGTTATTTCAACCCTATTAAAGGCCTTGCACAAGCAAGGCTGGTCACTCCTCTGCTGCCTGTAGAGGTGAAGCTCTAGGCAGCAAAGAGGGATGTGTCTGAAGCGGCCACATCAGGCCAACGTGGGACAAGTCCCTGACCCTACTCCATGGGTCAGAAATGGCCCATGGGATGGGTTTTGCTCACCCCTGTTCGAGACGGAAGTGATGTCATGTCTGAAAGTGGCATCTAAAAGAAAGTGACATCATTATGTTGCCAGAGATCTTCCATGTCTGCTTGGAAGTATGTCCTATGGTGTTCAATGGCTGCAATCCTAAAGGCTACAATCCTAAAGGCACTTTCCTGGGAGTAAGACCCATTGCACACAGTGGGGCTTATTTTTGAGTTGACATGGTTAGGATTGTGCCCAAATCCCAGAAAAGTATGGATGGTAGCATGAGTGCCCCATTCCAAGATGTTAGTGCCCAGCTTTTCGTGACCCACCTGAAGTGAAGTTGTGACCCCACCCCCAAGGGTCCCGATCCTTACCTTGAAAAGCACTGGTCTAAAGAGAGTGAGGATGTGTTGTGGAGAGTTGGACTGAGAGCTGGAATAATTAGTTTCAAATCCTTTTTTGGCCATGAAACTTCCTGGGTGACCTTAGGCCAGACACTCTCAGCCTCACCTACCTCACAGGATTGTTGTGCAGACAAAAGGATAAAAAATTTGCAAAACTGCCTTGGGAATTTGCTCTGCTATGAGAAAGGCAGGGTATAAATCCATAAATAAATTATAATATAAAAACAAAAATAAATTATATGCCAGTGAGGCCTACCAGGAAATGACACCTAATATCAAGAGTACCTAAAATCCTCCAACAGAGTTTAAAATAAAACATGCAAAAATGTAATCTGCTTCACATTTTAAAGAGGGACAAACTGGGAGTAACTGGGAAAAGCAGAGCACTGCCAACACCCCAAACCTCCCTCCCCCCTGTAGGGCTGAGAACACCAAATTTGTCTAGTTTACATAAAACAAAATGGCAATTGTACAGAAAGCTTCTCTGGATTAAGATCTGTGTTTAAGACACAATCCTAAACCACTTTCCAGCTCCGGGGTAAGGGAAATGCATCTTAAGGTAAGGGAACAAACATTGCTGCACCTCGAGGAGGCCTCAGTGACTGGCCCCCAATTGCATGATGCAGCACATATCCCACTGGCACACTATGCCGATGCTCGAAAGTTCAGTAAGACCTAATCATAAATTATATGTAATAAAACATATGTAAGAGTTTTAAATTTAATAGAGTTTAAATTAACCACTTGAAAGCAATAGGTAAAAATGCTTTTAGCTTTGATTTTGTCATGTCCTACATTTTTCTTGGGTGTCCTACATTTTAGGAGTGCCTTGTCCTTTTTTGATTATGACATATGGTCAACCTGCTAATACCACCAGACCCTGTATTTTTGGGGTCCATATTTCTGGCTCCTTCATTTTCTTGCCCATCAGATGGATGATAACAGTGTTTAAACAGCAATACAGTGCTGTGATTTGTTCCACAGGATGTCCGGCTGGATGATGATGACTTCACAGATATCTCAGGCAAACTGAACCGAGAAACTGGAGGTGAAAAACACAGGCTTTGTTCCCAACTCAGAAACCTCAACTTCTCTCAACACGGATGCTGACAGGGAAGGAAATAGCTAGCTTTTGTATGTTTAAGACACTCCTTCACACTTACAACAGTCCTTTAAAGTACAGTGTTACCTTTGTACGTACTTTTCATAGAATAGCAGATGACCTCAAACGTGGCTGAAGGGAAAGTCAAACTTCCTCTTAGTTTATGACTCAGTTTCTCAACCACTTCACTGGACTAGTCCTCTAGTAGGTGGAGCAGGTGTAGGTGGGGATGTCACACCTTTGTCACACAGTCCAACTCTAGTGGTCCAGCCTTGTTTGTTTGTTTGTTTGGATTGATACCCCACCTTTCTTATGCCAATGCTCACTACTCAAGGCGGCTTACAAAACTTTAGTTCCTTCCCTCCTGCTGTTCTCACAACAACCCTGTGAGGAGGTAAGATTGAGAGCGAGTGGCTGGCCCAAGGAAGCTTCATGACCAAAGACAGATCTGAACCTGTTTAATTGCTGTTCTTCTGTCGTTTATGGGGAAGGGAGGTGCAAGAGTATATACTAGAATTTGTGCAGTAACTCTAACCCAGTTAGGCCAGCATAAGTCCTGGCACGAGTCCTGTGCTGGCTTAGGGGTGCCACAAAAGTGCCATAAGGTCCTTCTGTGCCACTCCTGGGAAGTATAGGCCAGTGCACAGACATGCACCATTTCCCCCACACCACCACAGGAAAGGGTGAGTAAAACAGTGGTGGGCTTCAGGGGGTTCTCACAGGTTCTGCAGAACCCTTTGCTAATGAGCACCTAGTTCTGAGAAGTGGTTACTAATGGGACATAGAATCTGTTGTTAATTTAAGTTATTAGGATATAGAACTTGCTCTTAATTTATTTGAATCCCACCACTGGGTGAGTTGTACTGGTCTAAATTGGATAGGATTGTGCCCTTAGACTCTTAGGCTGCAATCCTAACCTCCAGTGCTGACTTGGGGGTGTCACAAAAGTGCCATAAATCACTTCTGCTCCAGTCCTAGAGGAGAGTTAGGCCAGTGCAGAGATATGCGCTCGCCTGCCTTCATCACCATGGGAATGGGAAGATCCATCAGTTGTGCTGCCCTAGAAATGGGGATGAGCACTGCACCCAATGTAGTATATGACTCACAGTATAAACTGCAGGGGACATCTTTGCCTTTATAATTTGTAAAATGATGTGTTTCTTTTCAGAGTGGTTCCTTTGATGTCTTCAATAATTTCCTGAGCATATGGTTCTCACAATTGCTTCCCCTGATGACATAGCCTTCCAGAGGCTACCACCACCACCACCACCACTCTGCATATAGTTATGCTTCAAACCAGTGCTGGTGCCACCTTCATGGGGACCTGATAGTGCATGGATGCTATCACTACCTCCTATATGGAAAGTTCAGAGGTTGATCTGGTAAGGACAACCTTCTGGTGAGCATGGTCGGTGCCCAACCAGGCTGCCAATTTCTGATTTAACATTACATGCGATCTTGACCTGGATATTTAAACTTTGGAAGAAATCAGGGTGTTGATCGTGCTGGTCTTTGCAAGTTCTTCTCAGTCTGGCTAAAACAGTTTACCAAAAGCAAGCAAACAAACAAACAAAAAACCACTGGAATCCATAAAGGTTATTGAACCCACTTAAGCTTTTGTAAACTACTTCCACCTTACTATTAAACCTGGAGTGAACTGTAATAATTTCTCTGGGTTGATCTTAACGTTTGTGCTTTGGCATTGTAAATTATGGGCCAATAAACTCCCCGGTGTGCTCTTAACTGCTGCAGAGCATCACAGCACTCTTTGCCCAGCAGTATTTAAGGATTTAGATACAAAAGGCAAACAAGAAAACCCAAGCTAAAGAAACAAATGTCCTTTCAAGTAGGAGTAATTCAGTTTAAACCAGAAAATCAGAGGCACAGCTTAGGTACCACAAAGGGGTTGTAGGTCTATGACAGAATTCTTGCTTTACATGTGCTTTGCACATGGAATGATCCAGATTCAAGCCCCCATCTGAGGTTTTTAAATTTAATTTTAACACATTTATATCTCACTTCTCGCTTCTGTAACAAAAGACTCAAGGCAAACAACAACAAGGTGAATATAGAATAAAACTCAATAAAATAAAAAATTATGAAGCAACAGCAACAATTATCATAAATCAGAATAAAAAGCAAGAACAAAAAAGGAATCATAAAAGCAAGATAGCGGTACAAAATAAAAACATTGATTCCCTGTTGTTTACATGAATTGTTTACTTGAACATCCCCCAGAGTTTAGTTAGAAAGAAAGAATAATGTAGTTTATTTAATTTTTTTTTAAAAAATTAAGCAGTCAATTGACTACAAAGGTGTCCAATCAGCCAGAACCTGATATTCAAAACCTTAAACCCAGTGCCCTGTCTTTCACAGAAATTCGATCTACAAGCATTAGTAGGCAACGATAATGTTTCTTAAAGGCATAAAAGCAGAGTAGGTCTACAATCCTGTATACGTTTTCCTTGGGGTAGGCACCATTGAACACAGTGGGACCTACTTCTGAATTGACATGCATAGGATTGTGCTGCAGGCCTTTATTCTGCTCAGGTGGCAAACCAATCCAGCACTGCTTAGGGTCAATCCTCACTTGTATCTGTAACTTTAGGGATGCCAACTCGACAGCCAACCATGACAGCTTTGCTTTTAAAAGCTTGATATGCATAAGTTAGCAAATGAACGTTTTCACAGCATGGAATTAAATTTAGATCAAGCCACTATCAGAGCAACAGTGGATGGATGAAACATTGGCTACCTTTTGTCTTTGCTTTGCTCAATGCTGCAACTGACTTTACCATACCTTACATGTGTGTAGTAGGTATTGCAGGTCAGGCATCACAGAGAGGACTTGCACCTTAAACCATACAGCGAAGTTTGTGAGTTACCGAGGTATGAGTTACTACATTTATGAATTGGTGAGTTACTAAATGTGTGAGTTACCAAGCTGCCAGTTACCAAGCAATGTACACAACTGCAAAAGAACCAAACATTTGTTTAATGATAAGTGAATCCCAGTAAAACCAATGGGATTTAACTGGCCAATTCACACATACTGGATCATACCATATTCTCAGTGTACATACTTGACCTCAGCACTGTACATACTTGACTACCACCCCAGCTGCCAAAAATTCTACCTGTTTTTCAGTGTACTTGCTGTTCTGCGGAGTCCATTCAAAATCTTGTATCGGGGAAATGTTCTATAGAAGTCTTCGTTTACCAGCCGTTACCACCAAATGAGGCATGGTTGACAGAGAAACTTTATGACTAACATATAAATCCAACAAAGCAGATGGCTAACTTCATTAGGAAGCCCAGCCTATCTCTGAGTCACAGCAAATACCTCCCTGCCCCAAGCTGTTAGGTAGCCGTCTTAGTCAATGCTATACTGTGCAGTGCATGGATCAGAATGAGGAAGTTTTTTCAGGTTGGTCACAAAGCAGCGCAGCTTGGCAGCAAATGAGAATATTCATATGAACAGAGAATCGTCCCAGTTAATTTCTTGTGTGTCATTAATGCTCTTTATGTGAATGGATTTTTCTTGGTTTAACTTCCTCTTTAGGAAATAATAAGGGTTTGTGTGTGTGTGTGTGTGTGTGTGTGTGTGTGTGTGTGTGTGTGTGTGTGTGTGAGAGAGAGAGAGAGAGAGAGAGAGAGAGAGAGAGAGAGAGAGAGAGATGCACCTGTTCCATATTTGCCTTAATAGTGGTGATAGGAAAATATGCTGCACTAAAATATTTGTCTATGCCAGTGGTTCTCAATGTAGAGGGTCAGGACCCCCTTGAGGGGAATGAATGAATTCAAATTTTATTTGCATTAGCAAAAACGCCATAGCAAAACAAGCAATATTACATTAAAATATTAATTAGAAATTAAAATATCAATTTAGACATTAAAATATCAGTTAGGGCTATTTGAGACCACGACTGATCTTATTTTAATTGCCACTGCCAGGAGTTTTGCCAGTTGTGTTGTTACCAATCTGGTCCGGTCTGCCAAAAGGAGGGCTACATAAAATTCTGGGGATCGACCAAGGCTCTTTACAATCAAGGGAGATATAAGTTCACTTCAGACGTCTTTGTAGAAGGAGCAAAACAAGAGTATGTGAGCAAGTGTTTCAGCACCCTTGCTGCATAAACAAGTACGATGAAGCAGTGGAACTCCTTCAAAATGAGCCTGAAGAAGTGCGGAGGGCATGAGTTGTGCAAGTGTAAAAGCTCTTCTATATCCTAGAGTTATAAGAGTAGACAGGTATTATGCTTTGATATTAGGATGCCTTGTTGCATAGTGGCCATACCAAGGGCACAATTTGGTGGTGGCTGATAGTTCATTTTGGTATTCGACCCCCTTGGGGTGCCACCATCTTGGATTCTAGCACCGGGTGGCAAGACCCAGCAGCCAGCTTTCCCAGTGGCATGTACTTCAGTTATCTGGGGACTGCTGTGCACATCAGGAGGGTCACCAGGGCTGACAGCAGGTAGCTGTGCCTGCTTGAGAGAGACTTATTTTTCCCTGCCTTTATTTATTTATTTATTTTTTCAATTTATACCCCACCTTTCCTCCCCCATAAGGGGGAGCCCAAGGCGGCTAACATCAAAGAATAAAACATCATTAAAATTGCTAATAAATACAAATTAAAACATCATTAAAATACAATTAGAATTATAAAACTAGGAACAATTAAAAACAAGATAAAAACATTTGTTAAAACAATAAAATACAACACTAACGCACTGCCCCCCACCCTCTGCCCCGTTTAAAACGCTTTTTTAAAATAAAAGGTCTTAAGGCTCTGCCTGAAGCTCTGTACTGAGGGAGCTTTCCTAAGTTCTATGGGGAGGGAGTTCCAAAGCCGGGGTGCCACCACCGAGAAGGCCCTATCTCTGGCCGCCACACCTCTCACATCTTTTAGTGGCGGCACAGTCAGTAGGGCCCCCTCAGATGACCTTAGGTGATGGGTTGGATTGTACAGAAGAAGGCGGTCCCTCAGGTACCCAGGACCCAAGCCGTTTAGGGCTTTAAAGGTCAGGACCAGCACTTTGAATTCAGCCCGGAAACGAATGGGCAGCCAGTGTAGTCGCTGAAGCAGTGGCCCGACAGAGTCGAACCGACGAGCCCCAGCAACCACACGGGCCACCGCATTCTGGACTAATTGCAGCTTCTGGACCGTCTTCAGAGGCAGCCCCATGTAGAGCGCATTACAATAATCTAGTCTCGATGTCACTAGGGCATGGGTCACTGTGGCCAGATCCAAGCGACTCAGGTAAGGTTTGCCGAACCTGAGCAAAGGCTCCCCTGGCCACAGCCGCCACCTGGGACTCCAGGAGCAGCTGCGAATCCAGGAGAACCCCCAAGCTGCGAACCTGCTCCTTCAGAGGGAGTGCAACCCCTTCCAGAACAGGATGATATTCCAATACCCGAGTCGAGGACTTCCGGACCAGGAGAACCTCTGTCTTATCAGGATTTAATCTCAGCTTGTTCACCCTCATCCAGTCCCCCACTGTCTCCAGACAACGATTCAGGACTTCAACTGCCTCCTTGGACTCAGGAGGAAAGGAGAGATAGAGCTGGGTGTCATCAGCTCATATATATATATATGTTTTTAGCTTTCCTTTCTGTCATGTCCTACATTTTTCTTGGGGTGGCCTTGTCTTCTTTTGCTGTTATGACATCTGGTCACCCTGTCTTCACTAAAAGGGCTTATATTTTGGTCTTGGCAAATCTGGAACCATATTCTCCACCTTAAAGAGCTGTTTTTTTTTCTTTTTATCACTGAAATCTAAGAAAGGTAAGATCCAAACTATTTTCCTACAGACTTACTGTTCTTATTGTTGTAAGAAACAATTAATCCCAAAAACTGTAATGGTGCCAGGGTTATTCTAAGCAAACAGTAGGTACACATTTACCCAAGGTTTTAAAAACATTTACCATTATTATGTGTTTGTTGACAAGAATGAAGCTTCAGAGTACACCAGCTTTTCATTTAATGGTTTTAACAAACAAAAATTTCTCTAGGATTCTGCTTCATGTAACAAACTGTGCTTCACGTAACAAACACACTTGTTGGCAGTTGGAGCAGACGTGCTGTCCGGCAGCCCTTTTAAAAAGCATCAGGGCTGTTAGCGCACCTACCTATAGCAAAAGCAACACTTCTGCGCTGTTCCTCCTGTGGCTGGGCACCTGCTGGGCAGAGAACAGCAGTGGAGAAAAGGGAAGCAGCCCAGGGCTAGCCAGAAGGGAGTGGGGGGAGAGAGGCTCAGGATGAAGAGAAGGAGAAAATGGGGAGACATTTCCAAAGTGTCTTTGACTGCATCCTCCTAAACATGTCTACCCAGAAGTAAGACCCATTGTGTTAAAGTGTCTTTAGGATTGCAGCCTAAGTAGACTTCATAGGATCATGCACATTGAATGCATGTTTTGAATTCAATTCCAATGTTTTGTCATCATTTTTACATCCAGTTAATATTTTTATATGAATATTTTTGGGGTTGTGGAACCAATCGTCTGAGTTTCCATTATTTTCTATGGAAAAATCCGCTTCACCTAAAGAACGTTTCACTTAACAAAAATGCCTCAGGAACGAATGAAATTTGTTACAGGAGGTGCCACTGTATAACTAGGCATAACTGTATTGAAAGTATCATTCACAGTGGTACAGTGGGAAATTTTTTTCTCTTCCATCCCTTTCCAAAATGCTAGTGTGCTTCTGGTATCTATGGATCCAGCATCTGGATTTGATTTACGGTGAATATAGTGGATATCGGGGAAAGCTGTTTCCAGTTTGCCTGTCAATTCTTGAATGATCTTAGCTCAGTGTTTTTCAAACTGTGGGTTGTGAGTCAATTTCAGGTGGGTCACGTAACATCTAGTTCTCCTGCCACTGAAAATACTGGGCAGGGCTGGAAAAGAGGCATGGTGCTTTGTACTGAATAGATGGGACAATGGGATGCCTGAAAAGGGAGGTGGGTGAAATGGTTGGAGAAAGATCCAAGTCTGCCTTCTGCTTTAACTTCCGAGCCATGCAAAACAATAGCACAAGCACACTGACTTTTGGCTTAATGCAGCTTAAGTTTGAATCCTAAATTGATAATGTCCCTTCTGACCATGACATCACTTCCAGGTTAATGACATCACTTCGGTGGGTCCTTTCAGATTGTAATTCTATAAATTGGGCCCTGGTGCCACTTTTTATCAACGATAACGGACCATTCTTCAATTTGGACCTTGTTGTTTCATCTTGTCATCTTTTGTGAAAATGATGATGGTGATCTCTTCTGCCTTTCTTTTCTTTTCAAGTCTTATGAGGAACCACCACTAAAAAAATGCCCCAAAGACCTTTTCTTACTTTTGTTTTCTCTGGTAACAAGCTTTGGAAGAGAGCTACACGGGAAATCATTGGGATTTATCTCCAAGTAGTAAATACGTTATTACAGAAGTGGAAAAGAACTCCAGGCTCAGTTCAGGAGAGCTGGCCTGAGCTGAAGTTGGAGATGGCAATTATCAGCCTCCAGAAAGCAACAATAATCTGTGGAGAGATGGTGGAGCCCAGGAGCACTCTGGCTGTTTGGTTTTGCACTGAACCTGTTATTACCAGCAGTGAAAAAATAATACTATGGATATTTCCCCAGAGATCCAAGGCCTTCTTTGCTCATTTAAACTCAGATCTGTATCTAACTGATCATTGGTCATCAGCTAAGTTCTGCCTAAAGCAGAGCCTCTCTGTCTCTGCTCACCTGCTCAATGATTGAAGGTTCTGCCAACCTGTGGAGCAAACAGTCATCAATAGGAGGCAAGACACAATGGCCGTGACACTTTCAAATGTAGGAATCATCTGCTCTTTCTCTGATTCTCCTTCTGTTGGATAATTTTGGGGTTTCTAGCATTTAGGGCACAATCCAGAGTAACTACGGGAGCACGTAAGAGACATTACGTGCACCCGTAGTTACTGCATCACCTAGTGAAAACCTATGGGAAATTCATATTGCAATCCATAGTAACTTGTTCTTACTCTGGAGCAAGTACTCCCCATAGTTACTCTGGATTTCACCCTTAGACTGCAATCCTAACCTCCAGTCGGGCCAACCTAAGCCCCTGCAGAAGTATGGTGCTGGCTTGGGAGTGTCAAAAAGTGACGTAAGACACTTCTGTGCCATTCCTGGGGGAGGGTTAGGCCAGTGCACAGACGTGTGCCAGATCCTAGCCCCATTCCCAGGCAGCATGCAAATGTTTATTTTTTGTTTATTAAAAAAGTTTTTTAGTTTATTTATTAAAATAAAATTTTGGTTTATTTTTAATACTTTGCTGCATTTAATCTTTATTTAATATTTTAATAGTTTATTAGTTTAATTAAACCAAACTTTTAGTTTATTTTTACTATATTATTTTCATTTTATAAGAAGAAAAGAGAAAAATAAAGATAAATAAATTAAACAATTGGATAAACTAAACAACTAGAAGCTAGCTGTAACAAAACAAGAAAAAAATAGCAAGGTATATTTAAGCTATCTATACTGTGCTGTTCTAATGCACATGTGCTTATTGTACTGTTCTCATCAGTGCATTAGGGTGGAGTTAGCCATACAGTTGATCACTTCATTTTCATAGATACATACCTTCAGGTACGTACCTACACATGTACACTTCATGTACATAGGGAAGATAATGGGAAGCGCTAATCCCAGGACAAATAGCCGGGATGTAAATCAGCCTTGGGTACAACACTTCTCATTGAATGCCTCAAAGGTAGTTTGCTTTTCCCACTGTTTCCACTTCCAAAGCATTTCATGGTCCCAATTAACTTGCTTTGTGCTAGTCCGAATAGCACTCTCCACTGTGTGGTGTTAGCCAGAATGCGCAGTATCCTTTGACTGCAATCACAACACACACAGCTGTATTTTTCTTCACCATTTTTGAATCTTTTATGGATTTTAACATCTTTTGAAAATACCGTAAAATAATACTTGGGCATTGCTATAATGAAAGAGTTGTGAATTAGTGTTATAGGAAGTAGTTCCTTAATTATGTGGCACTCGAACGACACTTTGTTTGTTCAACATATATTGAAATGGGGTGTTTAATTTTGGCTGGCTACATGACTGTCTGTGGATAGTGAGTTTTTTTGGAAAGACCCTAGCTTGGCTGTTTAATTTTAAAAGAGCATGTCCACAGGACACTGAAATAGGCAACTCTGAGTGCAATCCTAATCATGTCTACTCAAAAGTAAGTCCCATTGTTTTATATGGGACTTAGGGCACAATCCAGAGTTAGGGCAGTGAGGAGTTCCCTAGCTGGGCTGCCCCAACTACTCCTAATCTAGAGCAGAAAATTATGCTGGATCCAGAGAGTCAGGAAGCCTAGGCTGCCCTAACTGCTCCAGAGCATGCTCAGTAGGCACCAAGTCAGTGACACCTGGGGAGGGCTTGCTCACGAGGAGACTCCCTCTCAGACAGGGTGACCAGATCCTAAAGCCAAAATGTAGGACAAGGTCACCCAAAAGTCTGGATTTTCAACTGAAGCGCACTCCATCATCTTATGGCACTCAGGTCTCCAACCACCAACCTGCATCTTTAACCACTAAACCACCACAGCTCCTTCCACAGCACCCTGAAATCAGAAAGGAAATAATGCATTTGACAGATGAGTAGCTAAGTTGATCTGTGCTTTCAATAACACAGGGCTAATAAGAACACAAGAAGAGCCTCCACTGGATCAGGCCAAAGGCCCATCTAGTCCACCTTCCTATATCACATAGTGCCCACCAGATGCCTCAGGCAGCACACGACACCTTCATCCAGGTGCCTTCCCCTGCATCTATGTCTAATTTTCCACAGAGTGAAGCCTAATTTTCCAAGGAAAGGGTCTCTAATTTTCTGAGTAATCTCAACAGGAGGAGTAGCTGAGAGAGAGAGAGAGAGAGAGGTTCACTGCTGCAAAAAAAAGGGGGAGAGGAAAAAAAAGGAAGTGGGAGGACAAGCCAGATAAAAATGTAATAAATTATACAAGGCTATTGGAAGGAGCACTTCAGAGACTTTCTCCTTCACCTCCTCATCAGTTTTCTGTTTCTGTTTTTACTCAGCCCTAGGAGGTCTGTCTCTTTATTTCTTTTCCCCACATGAACTCCTACAGTACAATTCTCTGCATATTTACTTAGGAGTACAACCAGCTGTGTTCAATGACGATTACTCCCGGGTAAGTTTCTCCGGGTCTCAGAGTGGCTTACTAAGGATTTGTTATTTTTTATATAGGATTTAGATAGTGTGTAGGCCATCAAAATAGATGAATTGAAAAATGGAAGCTCCTCTCTCAGGCCCAGATTGCTCACCACCTGCCCACTCTAAACCACACCCATTCTAGCCTATACCCGCTCTCTCCAAACCCTTGAGGGGGCCTCTAGGATGGCACCTACATCACTGACAAAAATGTCAATTAAAACTCAAAATATATATATAATTTAAAATTATATTAATTGTATAAAAACTATATACTGTAAATATAAATTTGAAAGTCATGGTTAACTCTTCTATCAATAAATGTGAACTACTATTTCCTCTTTCCTCCAAGGCTCTTCTATGCTGTCCTGCTCTTGAACATCGAGCACTGCTCTTCAGCACCCACTTTTAGAACAAATTCCCACCCCACTGTAGGTCTGGTTTTCCTGACTCAAGCTCTGTTCTCAATCACAGCAAATTGTAGCACAGGCTGCAATTAAAATGACACATGACGCTTCTCAACAATAAGTTAATACATCAAAACTGGAACAGATAATTAACTTGATCACAACAGAGTAAGCAATAAACTATTAGTGGTGTAATAATATCACATCCATCACAACTTGTCATCCCCCTAGTTGCTGGGTATAATTTTCATGAGCTTCCCTGAGAGCAAGGAACCCCCCTTCCTCCTAAAATTACCTCCAATATTGAAAAGGCCTGAGGCAGGTGAATAGCATGCAATTAGAAACCTAACAGTAGCTTGCCATGAATTCTCATTAAAGGGACAGTATTGTTTCCTGCAGAGACAGTGGTGCAACCGTAAGGCAGAATAAATGCAAACAACAACAGCAATAAAATGCTGAAGTTTGTTCCCTTCAAATGGACCACACCTTTCTAAAGGAGCTCAGGGAACCATATGTGGGATGCTGGTGTTTGATCCTATTATAAACCTGTGATGTAGATTAGGCAGAAAGATTGTGACAGGTCCACACCAATCAAATAAGCTTCATTACTACATGGGGATTTGAGCCCAGTTTTTCCCTCTCTATGGGCGCAATCCTAACAAATTCAGGCTGGCCTAACTTGTCTTCCTGTGGTGGTGTGGGGAGGTCAGTGTATACATGTGCAATAAGCCTATGCAGCGTATGCCTTTGCACTTCTCACAGGAGGCAAAATTTTATAAGGCCCTTATAACTTTATAAGGGCAAAAGTCCCTTATACCACTCTTCTGACACCCCCAGGCCAGTGTGGGACTTATGCCAGAGCTTAGGATAGCCTAAGTGGAAGTTAGGATTGCAGCCTCAACAGCCCTACCATAACACCACATGAGTTTTCTCTCCACTTGAGAGTCAACCCAAGTCAAGGTAGAAACTATTTTACAATACAGTAAATACATATACTTACATAAAAGCTTACGAAGAGCCCCTCGGGATTAAGCTAGAAGTTCATTCAGGTCAGCTTTCTCTATCACGTAGTGGTCCACAACATATCTCAAGGAGCACACATGACACCAAGAGACCTGCATCCTGGTGCCCTCACTTGCATCCTTCTAAAATCAGAAGGTTGCATTATCCAGGGTGATATATCCAGATGCCAAAGCCAAAATTCCCTACCAAGTCCCCCAAAATTCCTGTCCCCCAAGCCAAAATTCCCACCTGGTTAAAAAAAATTGTAGGACACCTGGGCGGGCCAGAGAAGCAGCCTAGGTGGCATGGCTCAACTGTGCCATGGGAGGCTGCAGAAGGTGGGGGGAAAAGGGCTTCGCTAGGGCCGTGGAACCCCCTGAGAAGCTGCTGCTGCTACTGTGCACGAGTCTTCTTTCCTTTTGATCCCACCCCTCCTCTTTCTCCTACTCTGGGAAGCCATAAATTTGGATGGCTGGAGGAAATTTCAGAGGAACAGGGGGTTTTCCCTCATTTCTGGTGACTGTCCCTTTTTCCTAGTTGGTCCAGGGAAATCCGGTCGTCTAGAAACCCTGCATCATGGCTTGTAAACTGTGATATATTTTTTCTCCAGAAATCTGCCCAATCCCATTTCAAAGGGATCTAGACCAGATGCCATCACCAAACCCTGTGGCAAGGAGTTCCAGAGACTAATGACACGCTGGGTAAATACTGTAAATATTTCCCATTACCTGTTCTAATTCTCCTCACTTTCAATTTTAGTAGCTGTCCTTGGTTCTGGGTATTGGAGGTTAAAGAGCATCCCTTTTCCCATTTTATCCACCCTTTGCATAATTTTTAATTTTGTACATCATAACCATTTAGAGACATTTTAGAAACTCAAATATTCAAATATATGAGATTCAAGGGTGGCAGCGCTATGGAAAATACTAGTTCCTGCCACTTGATTGCCTATATGTGGAACTGGTTAACAGTCACAAAGGTCCACACTGTCCTCCAAACTGTCCTCCGTACTGTGATATGGCAAATTATGCCCTCCAAATTGTGCCTCATTGCCACTTTTGGACTGCAAATAAGGATGCTCTATGCAAAAAAAGCAACATTCCCCACTCTGTCTGCCCAAGCATTTAGCTCTCTCATCTTCTTTAGTGTGCAGGCATATAACTGGCAAAACAGAAGTATTAACTGAACTAAAGGATGAAGCACATTAGCGCACTGATTACACATGCAGCCATTGCCACAATGTGGTTCAAATTGCTTTTCCCATTAAAGTTTATTACCAAAAGATTTGGAGGCGGGGGAGGTGGATAGATGAGAGTAGAGATACTGCCAGAGACCCCCTTGTGGGCAAAAGGGGAGGGCGAGAAGGGGATACAAATGTCCTGAAAAAATAGCTTTTAACAGATAAACATGGGATGCAAATGATGACACATACAATAGAGAATTAAAGGAAAAATTAGCCTCTGTTAATATTTGTGTTTCAATATCCAAACAATTCGGATATTTTGCTCACAGTATTATGACAGTGCCTTTAGGTGGTGCTGTTGGGCAGCTCATGGCCCTGTCTGCCTCTCTTCAGGGCTGGATGAGTGCACCACTGTGTTGGTTCTATAGGGAAAAAGAACGAACATTGCTTATTTTGCTATTAAAAAAGAAAACTCTGTTCAAATGCAGTTTTAAAGTTTATACTACTAAGGCTGCAATCCTAACCCCCATGTTAGACTGGCATAAGCCCCAGCATAAGTCCCATGCTGGCCTGGGAGTGTCACAAAAGTGCTATAAGACACTTCTGTGCCAATCCTCGGGGTGGGTTAGTCCAATGCACAGACATGCGCTTGCCTCCCTACATCGCCACAGGAATGGGAAGATGCACAATGAGTTGTGCAAGCGTAGGTTAGGATAGCACTCATATTCCTATTAAAACCCATTGACAATCCCTTTTAATTGTTTCCTCACTAGATCTCTGGAACCGAATAGGCACACTAACTATTTTAAACTATGACTTACAGTGGTCATTCATGTTGAATCAAATCCATGTACAAAAAATATGTGTATAAAAAGTTTGGACCTGTATGAGGATTTAAAAATTGAAATCCAAAGATTGGGGTGTAAACCACAATGGGGATTGTTTCACTGGGGTGCTGTCCCCAAAATACGTGTGCTGCATTTAAAACATCTGACAAAATTCAAAAAGCAGTGTGCGACCATCATTCAGACATAGAAAGGAAGCTGCTTCACAGTCATTTGTCCAAGAACCTCATATTTGCTGTTGGAGGAAAGCTGAATAGTACCTATCGGTGTGCACAGATCTGCGCTTGGTCTCCCTGTTTCCAGCACCCAGCCCTGAGCAGCTTAATTTCCATTTGCTCTTTTGACAACTATAATGCTTGCTATCCATTTCCCATCCCCAGCCATCATCCCCAGCCCTAGGCTATTGACGGCAATTGGCCTGAAGCAAGAGCCTGCATCTAAACCAGCCCAAAGCCTTAAGTGAATTTTTTACAAAGGCCGTTTGGGTGAGTGAAGGTGGGACACACACAGCAGACCCTGCAGCCTCAATGGTCCAAAGTTTGAACTCCTTTAGCCTTACTATAAATATAAATGTAAGCAGAAAACAGCACAGTTGGCTCTCTGGCTGATATCCTGCCCCCCCCCTCCATTTCTCCTTCAGAAAACAAAGAGCAGTGCATTCAACAGGAGGCGGTCTTATTTTTCACTGAGCAGGTAATGAATGTAAGAACATAAAAAGTGCCTCCACTGGATCAGGGCGACCAGATGCAATGGAAAGGTAATTTTTTCCCATTAGTTTGATACTGGCTTTTTTGGCCATGTTATTTTGCAATATCAAAACAATTGTGAGATAATTGATTGGTGAGAGAATCAGAATATACAAAAGGAAATATTTATTTACTCAGGGCATGATTAATCTGTGGAACTCCTTGCCACAAGATGGATCCATCCCTTCCCACTCACCAACCACAACCTCTCCGGTCTGGACCAATTAAACCAGTTTTGGTCCACAGTTGATTTGACTGCTCTTATATTGGCCCCTTGGTTTTAGCATGAGAAGGGTGAGGGATTTTTTTAAGACCAAGTTTTAGTAGTGTTTTCATTGTTACAATTTTCAGTATTTTACTTTTTATATATAATTCTTATTAGCTGCTCTGTGAGGGCCTGGATATAAGAATTTTAAATACATCAACAGAGATATAATAAATAATTTCAAAGCCAGCAGGAAAATGATTTTCAGGCATTTGGTGCAGTCATGTGAATGCAACTCATAAGTGACCGTGACTCAGCCTTGTAGGAAGTGTAGGCCTGTTTCTGTCTGTCACCTCCAGAGAGTTGTAGCAAGGATGTCCCTCTGTGGATTGCTTTGTGCATAAGCAGGATAAATATTGTAAGATACTTTTTGCGTTTTCAGAGTGTTGTAGAATTGCTAAAAACAGCTTATAAGCTCTGAGGAAGAACAGATGCCAGAGAGTTTTGGGTTTATTGTCAGGGAAACCTCTGAGGAACTCCCTGAGGGAGCAGAAACGGCACTGTCTTTTGCAGGAGCAACAGTTTTTGGGGTCAGATGTGGAAATGTTTGCATCTATCGGATCCCAGTTTCCGCTCAGCCCAAAAGCAATACCTTCAAAAGGATATTGCTGAGGGGGATATTGTCAGGCTTCCCATTTAACCAGAATTGGCCAGACATGTCCTGCTTTTCCTTATTGGATCAGACCATCAGATCCAATAAGGACTTGTCCGATCAAGTCTGATCAAGGGGTGAGAGGGTGCCTGGGGAGCACTAGGGGCTGCCTGGCCAACTGTGACACATACACTACAATCCAGAGTAACTGCGGGAGCATGTAAGAGACATTACATGTACCTGTAGTTACTGCACCACCTAGTGAAAACCTATGGGAAATTCATGTTGCAATCCAGAGTAAATTGTTCTTACACCAGAGCAAGGATTCCTCCTAGTTACTCTGGATTGTGCCCCTATTGGGGCACCAGCAGTACTTACCGTACAGCTTCCCATAGACATAACTTCTGGTCCCAGAAACCCCAGCAATTTGGGGCTAGCACTGCTGCAGCATTTGCTCTAGGGTGGGAACCGCTCTACATAACTCACTGTCTGCCAGAGAATTGATAAGACAGCATTGAAGTGAAGAGGCAGAGTTATAAAATGAATGGCAATGTCATTGCACACTGAAGGAATTTCTAAGCCTTTTAACATCACATTATTACATTTAAGTGCTAGCCATGATGTTGTTCAAGGCACACAGATAATATTGCAGCCCTGGATTTGTGCAATTAGTGGCAAAGAGTGAGGTGAGGTGAAAGCTGTGGTGAGCTGTCAGCCATTTCCTGAGAATGCATTTTGAATGATGTTACTCTCAGATTACAGCTCTTTTCTCTGATATAGCAGGGGAAGATTCAGACCACCAATACTATGAAAAGGATGGATGCAAAATTTAAATGTATGGAACAAAACTACAGTAATTCATTTGTTGGGAGAGGTAACTCCAAATATGGCCCAGTTCTATGGGCATGTAATGCTGGCGGAACATGAGATCTGCAGGCATAATGGCCTTTGTGGCTTTGCAAATGCAACACTGCCGAAGCATGTGGCCTGGCTGCTGCTACAATCCGTGACCAACTGGGTTAATGTGAAGATGAACCACAAATGCTCACCTTGCTCAACCTGTCAGCTTACCCAAGATTGGTACAGGTCCTCATGCAGGGGTTGGAGAGAGGTGAGAGGGTAAGGATGGGGGAACGGTGTGGATATAGAGTGGGGAGGGCACATCAGGCAAGGAAGGATTTGGCTAATACAGTAGTGGCATCCAATACAGTAGTGGCATCCACCAAATCCTAATCCCCTTCCTGGACCTGATCCACCTTCACAGATCAACACTGACCTGTGCCAGTGATATCGCTACTGTGATCTGTGGATTTTCACAATCATTGGGCAGCATTTTCTGATGCATTGGGAGAATCTAGTATTTTATTTGCATTCTACTAACTGGAGTGACTAGCCAAATTAATTTCAGCTATTATTTGGGAAGAAAGGAATCAAAATGAATATACAGTGGTACCTCGCTTAACAACTACCTCGCTTAACAAGTGATCCACATAACAAGCAAAAAATTCTCTAGCAAAAATGTCTACCCAGAAGTAAGCCCCATTGTGTTAAATGGGTCTTACTCCCAGGAAAGTGTCTTTGATTGCAGCCTCCTAACCATGTCTACCCAGAAGTAAGCCCCATTGTGTTAAATGGGGCTTACTCCCAGGAAAGTGTCTTTAGGATTGCAGCCGAAGTAGACTTCATAGTATCATGCACATTGAATGCATGTTTTGAATTCAATTCCAGTGTTTTGTCATCATTTTAACATACAGTTAATATTTTTATATGAATTTTTTTTGGGTTGTGGAACCAATTCTCTGAGTTTCCATTATTTCGTATAGGAAAATCTGCTTCACATAAAGAGTCTTTCACATAACAAGCATGCTTCTGGAACGAATCAACCTTGTTATGTGAGGCACCACTGTCTATACATGATACACAACTACCTTCAGCATACCTGCTGCTTCTAAATGTATCCCAACTAGGGATTGGTTGGGATACATGGTGTAGCTACTCTTTCCATACAAGCAATGTTCATTATACTTAGGATGCTGAGCACTATCCATTCTTAACATATCAGCCTGATTATAGGCGGAAGACTCCCACACAGCAGTCCCTGCTTAGTGACAAATTGAAAATACATTTCACCTCAAACAAGCCAATTTATGGCCAAAGCTACTAAAAGCTATGTAAGATCTAACCGTCAAAGCAGCTCCCCCCATGTTTAATTCAAAGTGGAAATGGGAGACACTCTCACGGAAGCTATTGCAATTTACCCAGCCAAAGCTAGCTTGTGAGATATTTAACAGAAAACAGCGAGTTGCTGTACAGAATACACAATGCTTAACTCGCTGAATTACAGATGGTTTTGTATTTCTGCTTTACCAGAGATGAGTCTCATGGAACATGCATTAAATGAGGCTCGTTCTTCTGGAAAAACGGAGTCCCTCGTTCTTCTGGAAAAATGGAGTATTCTGGAAAAAGGGATCCAACCTTATGAAAATGGGCTGGGCAGTGGGGCCCACTGGGCCCAGGAGCAGTGCAGTCCATGCGAAGTATCTGTGTGGAACCCCCACCATACTCTCTCCATTATGATAATGGCACACAACTGAAACTGTGGTAGATCAAGCACTGGTCATACCATGCATAAAGTGTGGCACCCAAAAATAGTTGTTGATGATGTAATGAACAAAACAAGAGGGAGGTTCAAAATTAAAATAATTCGCTCATACTTAGACAGTGGCAGTCACAGTCAAAAACAAGATAGCCAAACAAGGTGGTTCGGCATCACTCCCAGTAATGCATAACTGCTCTGAGTGACTGTGAGTGGAGCACGTTCTTGCCTCCCAAAGAGCAATTTTGTGTTGCTTGGGGAGGCCACCTGGCAGTGATCACTCTGAGTGGCAGCGGGAGGGCCAGTGGATGATGCCACCCCATAGGTGTGCCAAGCAGGGTCACTTGCTTCCTCTGATCCCCCTCACGGTAAACTAGTGAAAATGTGGTGGGACCTCTTAGAAGAAGAAGGGGCAGGGTGAGGAGAAGGGAAATATTTTTAGCTAAATGGGCTTCCTAGAGGACCCTTGAGAGGAGGAAGTGGAGCTTATGGTGTTATGGGAAGAACGGAAGAAGGGAGACAAACAGGGATATTAGTGGAGAAAGAGAGGGAAAGATTCTTGGGCTTCAGGCTGCAGTGAAAGCCTATGGATGGAACCAGCCCTCCATAGCTGCCTTGGGTTTTCTTCCTAGGAAGAAAAGTGGGATATAAATCAAATGAATAATAATAGCCTGAACTGGGAGCTACAGGCAAAGCAAAGGCTAAATAGATACTCTGTGAAAGCATCTTCCCTACTTATGGTGTGCAAACTACTCTCTCATTACACAAGCACTCTTGACTTATATAGCAGTTCTAGAAAGTATGGCCGAAAGGAGAGAGCCCTTTCCACATGGAGAATGATGAACAAGAACTTGCAAATAGTACCAATGTATTATTTGCTCCATAAATTGGTGATAGCAATTGAAGTGGTGCCTGAGCTGTTATTCACAGGTGATGGTATAACCTCAATACCTGTGGGGTCCTTTCAAGGCCCTTTCCTCCCCTTCCAGCAAAGCACAGTCAGTAAGGCAAGGACGAATCCCACACCCGTGCTGATTGCTGCTGACCCTCTACTGTGAGAGCCTCAGAAATGTCATTTAAACGAAACAGCCCTGTGAGTCTAATTAATTTTAGGATCTTTTTTTAAAGCAGTAAAAGCCCACTATGCTGCTGGAGATGAAAGACTTTTTTTGAATAGGTAGAAGTACAAAAACACCTCTATTCGGAGTGCTTCTTTTTAAGTCATTAAAAGATATTCAGATGAACCCTGAGTTATTCATGCCAAGCACCATGGAGCCTTATTACAAACATGGCTTATTTTGCCCGATGTAGACCACCCATGACTGTCTTCTTGGTCTTAATTGGACGCCCTGCCTTCCAGCTCTTTGAAGATCATGTCCAGATAATGAAATTTCATCCTTTCTCCACCCACCCCTCTCTTCCCCCTCATTTGTGACTAAATTTAGCAGGCAGCATTGCCTTGGTTGAAAGGCCCTCAGATTTATAACCAGGATCCAGGAAAGTAACAGGAAAGAGAGACTGCTGGGGTGGGGGGTTAGTTCAGTGGCCTCTTCAAGGATCCCTTGCCCTGATGCCACCACAGCATCCTTGTAGATTTTCGCAGCATTCTCAAGTGGGGTTTCTGAGCTTAGCAAATGGGCTCTTTTTCGCTGGTTTTCAGATATTTTTCACCTCCCTGATTCCACCAACACAATATTCCATTAGAAAAAAGTGAGAACATCTGTCACACTATTTTGCCTCCTCACCTTCCCCAAAATCAATGTTAAAAGCTTCCATTCCGCAAATAGCAGCATCTACTTTATCCTGAAGATATATTTGAGACTCTCATGCTTCAGCCCAGGATGGGGAAAGGAAGGAGTCCATTTTAGTCTGGGGTAAAGCAGCCAGAGTTTGTGTTGGTTTCTTCCTTGCTGCTGTGGCTTTCTTCTGTTTCTTTGTAGTGAATAAGGGGACACAAAGAACTCCATGATTCATAAGGACACTATAAATTGAGTCCTATGTGCTCTACCTCTTTTTTAAATTACAAATTTCCATGGTTTTACATTTACAAAAGAAAAGTGTGTGTATAACTTCTTGGTTCTTCAAGCATCCACACTCAAGAGATCATCAAAGAAATAAACTCTGAGATAAATCAAGGGGGAAAAGCATGCACAGTTAAAGCACAAATATTTATTAAACCATTTAAATAACACACACCAGGGAAGAATGGTGTGGAAATGGCAGGTAAGGCAGGTAAGTCCTTGTTATTGTCCTTGGAAAAACACTGCAGCTGAGGAAGCTCTCCTTATACCCAAGGAGGTTCACCTTACTTATGCTTTCAGGGGTGTAAATAGAGTCCACTCAATTGTATGTGGGTGATGTGCCATGGTGGACCCGGCCTGGCCCAACAACCGGTTCCCTGGAAGTGGGCGGGACCAGGCCAGGTCAGGGGGCGTGAATGAGGTCAGGGGGCGAGACCAGGGAGAATTTAAAGGGGGAATTTTTAAAAAAATCTAAAAAAATTTTAAAAATTAATTTTTTAGACAAAATCTAAGTTTTTGTTAGTGCCCCCCAGCAATCCTAACCACATTTTCCTGGGAGTAAGCCCCATTGACTGTCATGGTGCTTACTTCTGAGTAGACATGCATAGGATTGGGCTCTCAGGCTACATTCCCAGCCACACTGTCCTGGGAGAAAGCCCCATTGACTATCATGGTGCTTACTTCTGAGTAGACATGCATAGGATTGGGCTCTCAGGCTGCAGTCACAGCCACACTGTCCTGGCCCCATTGCCACTGGAGCGGCCGGAGCAGCCGGCCGGGCACTTTTAAATTTGCCGCACAGCCCGGCCAAGCGCCCCACAAGCCCCAGCAGCCGGGGAAAGGATGCTATGGCGCTTTAAAAGTCCCCAGCTGGCTGCCCCCGCTGCTCCAGAGGCTGCTGAACCAGTCCTTGCAGTTATGGGGCTTACCGCTACGGGGAAATGCACTTACGGTGGGGAAATGGGAACATCCGGTCCCCAAGAACTGCCCAAAACTGGTTTGGGCCCACCTGTGGTGAGGTGGCTGCAGTGGTTTTGCCTCACCTACTGTTCACATACCACATATTCCCTCCTCTCTCTCTTACACACACACACACACACACACACACACACACACACACACACACATGCTGCTAATGGGGAGAAGCATTGGAACAATGATAAGGCACAGTTTCCACACTGCCACACACAGATCTCACCCACATACCTGGCTCAGGCTGCTCCCCACAGATCCTCCTACGAGTTCCTGGTTATGGAAGCATGTTCCAAACTTCCTCAGAAGTTTTCATCTTCCAAGACAGTGCTCTTAAACCAAGTCAAAATTTCGGAGAAAATTTTGCTCATAATCCAAAACACTTGTAATCCAAGTCACTTGCGGTAACTAAGAAAACAAAGCAGCCCTAAAACACAGAAGTTGGTCATTCTTTGGTCATAGCAAAACTATACAAGTGCCACTTTTCATTGCAAGATGGCATGATCAATAGTAGTCGAATACTTGTGCAAATGAGGGAAATCAATTTGCAATACAACCACAGTCATGCACTTTTAAGCTCTATTGATTCCAGTGGGAAAGATTTAAGTGATTTATAACACTATTAGTGCACTGTAATCTGAGGGACTTAAAAGGACTTGATGACCAATCCTAATGGGCTTCTGCATCATGGGAACACATGCACAGAGCCTTATGGCTGTTGCAAACAGCAATGTTCCAGAGGATGCACCTTTATGTCTACAAGTCAGCATAGGAGGGGGGCAGTAGGTGGTGGGTAGGCGAAATGAGGAAGGGGAGGAATGGAGCACAGACCTGAGTAGGGAGGGAGATACATCTAGGGTGAGGAGGAGGTTATATCAGCAGCAGTGCCTGCACCAATAAAGCAGGCCTCCGTCAGTCTTGAAAGACAATGGTATTGTGCTCGACGCTGCATACGCTGCATGTGAAGCACAAAAGCCTGGGTTGGATTGTTATGGGGGATAGGCTTTTACCCAAGCAGCAAATCCCCCCTCTCCACGCCACTGAATTAGTCCAATGGAAAAGCAGAGCTGATACGATTGGATCCAGCTGGCGTTGCAGAGCTGGGCTAAGGACAGGACAGGAGCTCACCCTGTCTTGTGGGGCCGACCCGGGAATCGGACCCTGACCTGCTGGTTAACAGGCACGGTGTCTTAGCCACTTGTGCCACCCACAGACCTCCATGAATATCCTATCTCTTTTCCAGCCTCAATCCCCTGATCTAGGTCCCCTTAGAATGGCACCATCAAAATAAGTAGTTCAATTTTGAGTAGACATAGCAAGGCAGCAAAGGTTTAGCCTAAGTTTCATGGTCTGAAACTTTCCCATCAGGTGAAGTGCATGCCATGTTGGTGTGGCTGCATCAACATTAGGGGAATGAGGTAGGATTGGGCTAACTGTTTTGCTGGCTATTTTAAGTTGTACTTTCCTTTTGGATGGACTGCACTAAGATTTTACATTTCCATTTCATTGAGATCTTGCTCTGGATTTATCACTAGAAGAAACCTACCCAGCAAGGAGTTGCAAGTAATCCTTATTAAGATGGAGGATTTTGATAGCTGAAAGGTAGTGTAAATCATTTTCTGGCGTTTGCTTTGCAAGCATTAAACTCTACTAGTACCACACATGACTATCTGAGGTTATATAACAGAGCTATGTTGTTGGAGATTTATGGAGCAAGAGGTGGAAATTTATACTTCAGTGAATCAGAGGCTGAATTTTGACATCTTCAGTTTTTTAGACATTGGTTTGTAGAAACATATGTGAAAGAGATGCCAAGCCAAAAAAAACAAAAACAAGAAAACTAAGTGTTACCCTGTGAGTAACAGTTTGGAAAACTATTCCTTAAAATAAGACAGTAATCCCTGAACCCTATTGACTTTATGATGAAATTAGGATCCTCCCTCTGAGCTAATAAATAAAAAAAATTATACAGTATTGACAACAAAAGACAACACAACAGCAAGCAACAACATCAACAAACTCATTAGGGCAACTTAATGATAGTGAAATGAACTCTCCAAAGTCTGTATAATAATAAACTAACGTCACGGCCAGGCAAGAGATTGACAAGGAGGCAGCCTGATGGAAAATACA
Organism: Cryptoblepharus egeriae; assembly: GCA_030015325.1. Classification (NCBI taxonomy): domain Eukaryota; kingdom Metazoa; phylum Chordata; class Lepidosauria; order Squamata; family Scincidae; genus Cryptoblepharus; species Cryptoblepharus egeriae. The sequence continues at coordinate 19,734,429 of JAREYC010000002.1, forward strand.
GACTCTTCTGCACAAATTGGGGCTTTTGGAGGGCATGTAGCACACAGCTTTTTACTGATCAAAGAATTTTTCTTCCATGGTTGCCATTTTTGAAAATGGCTACGAGGCTGTGGAAGTTCTCCCCAGAGTGCAAATGTACAGAGCAACCCGCCACAGGACATTCAGAGCTGAATTTGGACAGCCAGGAGATTGTCTTCTGTAGACCCGAATGCCATCCATTCAGCATTTTGTGTCCCTTTGACATGCAACTCTGTCAAAAGGACAAACTCTGGGGATCTGGAAGGCATTCTGAACTCTGGGGATTGTTAATCTGTGCCTCTGCTGGAAGCAAAACATGAATTAGTGATATGAAAATTTATATTGATGAAGACAAAGGAAAGACCTGGAACAAAAAAATCAATAGGGTTTGATGAAACATACCATTGCTATCTCATACCAGGATAAACGGCTAATCAGCAACAAGGTTTGGTCGTTCCTTACAGGGAATAATTCATCCAAAGGCAGACTAGGGCCTTTACAACTTCACTTCAGTTTCTGAAGCAATGTTATTTATGCTGCTGAAGATATCTTCCCATTATTGGGAGTTATGGCATCTCTATGTTCCCATTGATTCAGAGATGTGCTTAAGGTCAGCGGGAAGCTTTGTCATTTAGTACACGGGTTCTCAGACAGATCCCACTTTCTTTTACAGGGTCACGTGCCACAGAAATGGTGCATGTCCCTCAAGATGGAAGTTTGCAAATGTTTCATGAAAACATTAAATGAAGCCAGCCCATTGGCACCACTCAGTCAGTACAGTATACTTAATGCTATGAGGGTACAATCCTAATCAACATTTGAGTATTAGCATAGCTGTGGCATTGGGGTATGTGCTGCATCCTACAGTTGGGAGGCAGTCACAGAGATCTTTCACGGCAAGGAAATCTTTGTGGATCGAGGATTGCCTTCACCAATGCTGCTACCACTGCAACCCAAGAGCATCAATCTTTTTTGTGCATGGTGTGGCTATCAGGGTGGGGGATCGAACTGAGTTCAAAGTTAACCATCTGCCTCTTGGCACCTTTTTAAAAAGTTCCAACTTTTTTCAAGCAGTGAGATATAATTTCTATAGTAAAACCTTAAAGGAGGTCATAAAGATTGCTCTTACTATGTCCAAGGACAGGATGATGATGGTGGCCAGATGATTCCCTGTCAGTTTCATTCTACACATCCTGACAGTATTCATTGAATTAACTACAGCAGATGACTGATGCCACTTGACAATGATCTCCTGCACCCAACTTGCAATATTTTATTAAGTCGAGCCAAGTTGCCTTCACCTAATGGCAAAGCAATTCTCCCAGCAGGTACTACATCCGCTTCCTTGATAGGAATTAATGAATTCTGTGGCTTATTAACTCACTGTGTAGGATTTTGGGTGCTTACCCCTGATAATAATGTTGGTAATGAAAATCATTAGTAATATAATTTTCTTGTTCAGTTTCCTCTAATATCTCATCCAGCTTGTCAGCATCTTTGGGCCAGAGAATGTCTCCAACTCTATTATTTCAGGTGATTTATGAATATTAGCTTCATCTTTCTGATCACTCTCTTTGCTTGACTTCTTTAACCTCTCCATGAAGTGGGTCCCCCTAAAGATAGATTAGGCCAGCTGGTCACCTAGACCATGCCAAAGAACTGCTCTGTGTTGATGGAGTAGCAAATTCTTCCAGACTTTAAAATATGGCTGGAGAAATTCCATATTTCAGCAAGAGGGATCTCATTCCATCTATCTATACCAAGCTCATTTCTTCTCATCTATGCTCTTATTTGGGTCCTGATTATTTTTTTGTATCTTATTATTCTTTTCATTTCCTTTTGGCCTTTGAGTTGGCCACATAATTCCTAGAATTTGTTTCAGTGACAAACCCTTCATTATTCATACCACTAGACAGTTATTGATACCAGTAATTTTGCCAGAGCCACAAATGAACAAGCGGGCTGCACACTGCGGAAGGTCAGCATCCTGTGACATAGATCCAGGAGAAGAAATTAGTCAATTAGCAGTGACTTCTTCCTTTTTGTGGATGGCCCTGATCCAAGGTCGCTGCTATTCCCATTATGAGGCCAAGAGGGCAGCTTCATGATGTCCTTTTAGCCTCCCTTAATCAAACATTTTAGCTTTGTCTGCAAAGATCATATGTGAAGTATTGGAAGCCTGTAAATATTTTATTCTTTTTCTGCTAACAAAAGAAAGCAAACTCCATTACGGTATCATAACTTTGCACTTAGAATCATAAGCCTTGGAAGTGAAGAGAAGGCCATTAAGTTCAAACTTAGTTCTGTAATAGGGAACATGCTGTGCAAGAAGAAGTTTTCAGGGTCAGTTTGTTTGCATTTCAGGTTATATGGCTGGAGAAGACTTTAGACCTGAGGAGATATTAGAAAACTGCTGCTGGCTGGAGAAGATGGCACTGGTATAGGTGGATTGATGGGCTGGTTTAATATGAAGGTTGAGTCAAATAAATAGCACACTGTACATCTCTTCTTGGAACACATTGTTGCAAGTGGGTGGAACCGCATCCATATCCAGAACCCTGTTGTTGGGTGTTCTGGTCCAACATAGCGATGATAGCAAAATATCCAGCATAGACTTGTGGGGACTGTGCCTTTACTCCAAGGAGATGCTGGCAAATGCCTGGTCATTTATGGTGCAGTGGTAGCCATTTTTGCACCGCTGGGTGCTGAGTAGTTTAGGATTAGTCAGGAGGTCCCCTATTATTAGGAAATAAATGAAACACCTTATGGGTTTTCCTTTTCCCCACCATGAAGTTGAGGATGTGGTAACTAGTTGGAGGGTGGTTGGCTTGCTTGTAGACTAAGGGTGCAATCCTAAAGACGCTTTCCTACGAGTACGACCCATTGAACAAAATGGGGATTACTTTTGAGTAGACATGGTTAGGATTGTGCTCTTAAGCTCCGTCATAGGTCTGGAGGGACTGTTGGAAGGATGACATCTTTCCTTCATTTTACAAAAGTTTTTCACAAACAACTGGGGCCAAGGAAGTGGCTGGCACCACATATACTGTTGGCACCAAATATACACATGGCACCAAATATACTGTTCCAGCAGGTTTTGGAATTGGAAATCTTAATCTGAAGTTTGTAGCTGTGAAAATTCCAATCTATCAGATTTTCTATATCATATCCATTCCATCAAAATTCCAGGGTCCATCATATTTGGAGCATTAGATTTCCTAGGGATTATGGACATAATTAGGGATTTGTGTGTGTGTGTGTGTGTGTGTGTGTGTGTGTGTGTGTGTGTGTGTGTGTGTGTGTGATTATACTGTATGTTTCATTGAAAAGTGTGTGGCGTTCCAGGCATGTGGATCAGTAGGTTCTTGTCATCAGACCTGTCAATATACACATTCCTGATCTGTCTCTTGCAGCATCAGGTTCATGTGTTTAAGTGTATGCCTCCTCCATGCCTTGAATAAAAAGAAATAAACAGAAAGAAAATATTGACTGTGTTACCACTGTGTCCTATCCCAGCATGCTTGAATCAGCTCAAGTCCCTCTCCTTCCATGTGTCCTCATCTCTTGCTCCAGAACAGCTTCATCCACTTGTGGACCCTTCCTTCATAAGCCCCTACCTTAGTTTATCACAAAGAGAACCCACAAGCAGATAAAAATGCACTTGTGCTGTCAGAGCTGAGAGGGGAAATTGGCAAGATTGCCTAAGGATTTTCTGCAGATCCCAGCATATAGAGTGGCTGGGCTGCTTATGAAATCTTAAATTACCCTACTTGTCTTAAAGACATCTCGCCCTTTTGTGTGTGCTCTTTGCTAGTGACGCATTGTGGCCTTATGGCATAGGATGTGTGTGGGAATGATGGGTACATTATTCTCAGGGTGACCAGGTGCCAAACCCAGAATTCCCTGAACCCCAACGCCAAAACTCCTACCCAAATACCCAAGGCCAAAATTCCTAACCCCCGAAGCCGAAATGTAGGACAAAATGTAGGACATTTTAAAATAGGCTAAAAACACTTGTGAGGGGTTTCTGGGGGTTGGTGGGTACTGGAAGGGCTAGTGGGGGGTTTCTGGGGGGTGAAGGGCTTGGTTGCAAACCTAATACACTTTCCTGGGAGTAAGTCCCATTGCAGGCTAAGGGCTTACTTCTGAGTAGGGAGGCTTGGCTGCAAACCTAATACACTTTCCTGGGAGTAGGGGGAGTTACATACCTGGGTGGGCTGGATGGGTGGGAGCAGTGGAGGCAGTGGGGGAGCGGCATGGGGTCTCCAGAGGCAGCAGGGGGTGGAGTGGCTGGGGTGACGCTGAAGGGGGACTCATGAAGCCAGAGGGTGGCTCCAGTGGCCACATGGGAGCTGAGGGGGGCCTTTAGAGCATGTGGTGGGCAGAGCAATGGGTGGAGCTGGGGCAGGCAGTGGGCAGGGTGAGGCAGAGCATGGGCAAGGCAGTGGGCAGGGAGAGCCGGAGCGTGGGTGGGCTCCTGCCTCTCCCACTGTGCATGCCGAGACTGGACTGGCCATTTGAGCCTGCTCCAAAGTGGAGCAGCAGCTCCTGGCTGTTGCTCTGTTCTGGAGCAAGCTTGAATGGGTGCGCAGATGTCTGGAGGAGAGTCCTTCAGCGCATCACCTGGAGTGCCTCCTCCTCCACCAGGAAGTCCTCTCCTCCTATTGCCTCCTCCAAGCACCATTTGTCCACAGTGCCTCCTCCTCCTCCACGGAGCTCCTCGGAGCTTAAAGAGTAAGGGAGACTGTGTGCACAACTTCGCCGCAGCAGCCTTAAAGTGCCCCCAAAACACCTCCCCAACACTCCCTCAACCCCCAGTGCCCCCCAAATACCCACAATCTCCAGATGGTAGTTGAGCCCCGGGGACCCCTCCTTTTCCAGAGGGGCCCGGACAAGGGTGGGGGCCCTAGATAAGGGCCCCAAATGTAGGACGTGTCCGGGGGATTCTGGACGTCTGGACAGCCTGATTATTCTGAGCTCAGCAGGGAGAATTCTGCTCTAAATCCCATCCACTTTGCTTGCCCAAATCCCTGACTTTGCTTGCCCAAGATTCTTCTTGGTTCATGGTGGATCGAGCAAACCTGGGAAATTAACTCTTTAGCTTGTGTGTGTGAGAATGGCAAGTTGCTTAAAGGACAAGAAGAGAGGGCACATTAAGGAAGTTATTTGTTTAAAGAAGATGTCCAAAAGCATTGAAACCTACAAATAACTCTTTATTCCATGTATTGGTTTTTGGCGTTAAGCCTTTGTAGTCTCATGACTATGGCAAAAATCAAAGATATTTTGGTTGGTTATAGTAAATCACTACTTTCCTTTGGAGCAGTGGCATCACTAGTGTTTGAATCATCCAGTGCTGGAAGCACCTCTATGATGGACATCCTGTCATGCATTGGGTGGGCCTAGGCATGGTAATGTATCATTGACCTGCCCCACTTTTGTTTGCTATAACTTTTTAACAACTAGACATTTCCATGTGGTTTGTTCCATTGTGTTCTGTATGAAACTACACACTGAGTGATATATATCTATATATATATAAGAGAAAAGTCACTGACTGACTGACTGACTCACTGATCACCACCCTGCCAAAACCCCCACCCCGTGTCCCAGCAGCAATTCAACTGCTTTGGTGTCACATTTGGAAATATTGGAGCACAAGCACCCAACATTTGAAAATAGTCACACTTTGAAACATTGTCACACTTGGAAATGTTGGAGCTAGTGAGGAAGGTGGGTTGTAGCTATGGCTTTCCAGACCTCTGTGTGTCATGTAGCCACATATGCCAGGAACACAGTGCATAGCAGTGCTATTGATATCACCTAGATTTGTGTACTGATAGAGCACCGTAGAAGTCTTTCTCCAAGCCTCAGGCCTCATTTAATTCAGGTCATGCTGTCCCAAATACCCTTCATGTGGGGTTGAAGATACTCATCACGTGAGGGGATTTGATGTGCCCATTACCACGTTTTCCTGATATATGTAGTGTTCTGCTCTAATACCACACTGTGTCCTAATTAAGCCGAATGTAAGAGCAGAAACATTTTCCTCCTGTTAAAGTTAACGGAGCTTTGCAAAAGTAGAAAAGGCACATTTCTTGTCAATTTTTATCAATTGATTTCTGCTTCACAGCTATAGTAACTGGCCTCAAAAGCTCTGTTTCCGAACTGCCCCAAAGCACCACTTTATGAAAAGGCAATTATATTAAGGCAGGTCAGACCATCTCTCCCTGACACCCCCCAACTCCCAGTTAATTTTTGAACTGCAACATACTATGGAGAACATTCCTATGCTCCTCAGGGAATACAGGAAACAAGTTCTGTGACATGTCGTCAATGTACTGTGGTGGCTGCAGGTTGGCCATGCCTTTCTGAGGGAGATTTCTGGTCATTATCTGACATTTCTACGCTGATTTTCCAGAATGATCAATTAATGTCTTTAAAATGGAGCAAATGGTTCAGTTCACCAGAACTGAAGAGGGGCGAGACAGATAATGATGGAGCGGGGAAATCTTGTAAAGGAGCAAGCCAGATCCTATCCCAAATTTCCCAAACTTTGTAACCTACCTCATCCCTTTCATCTCCTCAGATTTACTCCAAGAGAATAGCTGATGCGTTCTGATGTGGTTAGTTCTGAGGTGACCATAAGCAATTGGGTAGCCTATCATGTGGTAAGTAAAGTTTTTTTTTTAATGGTGCTACTTTTTTTTAATAAAAGGCTCTGTGGTTAAGATGCCTTGTCTGTCAACCAGCAGGCTTGACAGGCATAGACTTGTGTGCTACAAGTCAGAGCGAGTTCCCGTCCCTTGCCCAGCTCCGGCCAACCTAGCAGTTTGAAAGCATGGAAATGCAAGTAGCTAAATAGGTACCACTTCGGTGGCAAGGTTACTGCATTCCATGCTCCTTGGCATACTCATATAGTCATGCCAGCCACATGACCATGGAGGCATCTCCAGACAGTGCTGGCACTTCGGCTTAGAAATGGGGATGAGCACCGCACCCTACAGTTGGTCACAACTAACAGTACAACCTGCAGGAGATACCTTTATCTCCTTTTATTTACTTTTTTACTTATTTACTTTTACCTTTTATTTCTAAACTGTATGTTTCTATTGTATTTATAAACCTGTGTTATATATTTTAAAGGACACAATCCTAACCAACTTTCCAGCACTGAGGTAAATGCAGTCTCAAGGGAAGGGAGAAAACTTTCAATTGTAGGAAAACACCCAATTGTAGGATGCAGCACATGTCCTGTTGGCACAGCTTTATTAGTACTGGAAAGTTTGTTAGGATTTGAATGTAAGAGTGCAATTCAAGCCCCTCTTTTGGCCAGCGCATGTCCCTTTCTTTGGCTCAGGAGCGGCTCAGCAAAGTAAAACACTTCTGCTGTACTCTGAGATGAGACAGGCCAATGCACTGAGATGCGTCGGCCTCCCTGTGCCACTGTGGGCACCAGGGAAGGGTAGGTTTGTGCTGGCCAAGCTCACCAGACATAGAGATCAGGGAAGGTGTGGGGAGGACAGCATTCCAGAGCAGAGGAAGGCAGTCAGCAGGCATTCCTGGAGGCAGGTGAGCAGGAAGCTGGAGGCCGGATCCTAATCCCATTCCTGAACAGCCCCAGCCCCAAACTGCTCAGATTTGTACCACTGATTTTGGTGGCACAGATCCAAGTTGCCCAATTGGGGCTGTAGTAGTTCTCCCCCTTAATAGTTCTTTTCTCCCATCTGTAATCCTACCTTTATATTTAAAAAGTTAAAAACTAATATAAATATACATATATTGGTACCCAATTGTTCTAGATGTAAAATGAAGTACAGTATCTTTCCCTACAGTCGATAATTAATATAGGAGACAGAAGCAGAAAGCTTAAATACATTTATTGGAGAGTATGACCCTCTGAACATTGTGGGGATTACTTCTAAGTCAATATTCCTAGATTGCCCAGTAAATCTTGTCTGGAGCTCAGTCTATTTTTATATTTATAAAACAAAACCCCTACAAGCCACTGTAGTATTAGTATTAAATATGTATCTGAAAAGAATGCACCTGGAATGTATGCATTTAGATAGAGAATTTGTTCTCTGGCCCTGGCCCTGGGCTATAAAAAATAAAACAGTACAAAAATACAGTTAACCTTATTTTGAAATTAAACAGCAATGGTGCAGAACTGGAAATATCAGCAATGACAAACTATCAACAGGAAGTGAACTATCATTGCACACATCGAATGTACAATCAGGAATGTAATCTACATGAGCACTTGATTTGCGTGTTATTTGACTGTCCTCCTATCAGGCAGTCCTGCCTTAATATTTTATTGCCAGTAACAACACTGACTCTCCAGTGGTGCAGTTTGCTGAAGATATTTCTTGCCCTCCCGTTCTGTATTCTGGGGAATCTGGGTAGAGCCAGTACAGGCAGCTGAAGACCTTTGGGGCTGAGAAAAATGAATTCGTGACAGTGATGATGGAACTGTGCCAATTCACGAAGGACAAGATTATCAATGTCTATTACTTAGGATAACACAATACAATAGTATAGCTACAAGGAGGGGCATGGTAAGTACTGTAAGCTATGCTACTGACTTGTAAATCAGAGGCATAGACTGCAGCAGCGGAAAAGGCCTGTTTGCCTATTTCTCCCAAATTTCTCAGTTGGCCACCTTGGGCAATGATCAGCTTATGACCATATGTGTTTCATGTTTATGCCCCCATTAACTAGATCCAGGGATTTCCAACTCTCCATTGTTTCTGTGAATGCTCCTTTCTTCCAACCCACCTTTTTTTCTTATTGTGCAGCTCTTATTAAGCAGGCCTCTGTCAGTCTTGAAAGACTATGGTATCGTGCGTGGCGCTGCATACGCTGCATGCAAAGCACGAAAGCCTGGGTTGGATTGTTACGGAGGATAGGCTGTTACCCAAGCAGCAAATCCCCCCTCTCCATGCCACTGAATTAGTCCAATGGAAAGGCAGAGCCAGTACGATTGGATCCAGCTGGCGTCGCAGAGCTGGGCTAAGGACAGGAGCTCACCCAGTCTTGTGGGGCTGACCCGGGTCTCTAACCCTGGCCTGCTGGTTAACAGGCACAGTATCTTAATCGCTTGCGCCACCCACAGCCCTTTAGCTATTATTAATATTCCAAATAATTTAATACCACATGGACACACATGCACACACATACACATCCATCTCCCTTTGTGGCTTTCCTAAATATTCTGACCATTTTAATTTTTTACGCACACCAAATCAATGCTTGTGAAAAGCTTTGTGTTTTTGGCACCCGTTAATATTTCAGGTGTTCCATCTTTGCCATTGAACCACCCATTTTAAGAGCCTCATTTTAAGAGCATTTTCATGAGCGCTTGTGTTGGGAACTCTCCTGGATGCCAATTTCTTTTATACCACTTTCACAGACTATTGTGTAAATCCTTAATTCATACTTATTGACCATAATATTTCTATATAAATATTTTGTGCCGGTGTTTCTTGTGTGGACATAGAGCCATCTGCTACAAACACTTCCTATAAAAATTTCGTCAGTTAGTTACTTCTGGATTAGAGTGGTAGGAAAAGAGGGGGAAAGGCAGTCTTCACACCTACACTATACTGCTGATTTGTATTTGAACAACGGTCTTTAAGTATTCTGTCTTAAGGGAACCACTTCCATATTGACTTGCATACTGAGATCCTCCTGCACAATTACCCTGAATTCTGTGCACTTTGCAGACGATTTGGTAGGCATCTTCAAAGGCACACAGTTCATCAGCAAATCCCTGTTGGTATCAGACCAAAACTCTTTATAGCCTACTTGCCTGATTTTCTGTGATGACTAATGAGATACTTCTGGGAAGCCCGGATGCTGGACTTCAAGACAACAGCCCTGTCTATACAGTCTCCAAGTCTGTGAGGGTGAATATACGAGTACTTATCATAGCTACGTCTAACAGTAGTAGCCTTGTATGGCAAATGTGGACACCCAAGTGAACATACCAAAACTCTCCCTGTGGTTGCCCACTACAGGAGAAAACCTGTTTGATGGCCAAGATGACTTTTAAAGAAGCTTTCCAACTTCCTCATTTGCCTTTAAGGAAGGTCTTGCTAAGCGTCAGAAGAGTCTCCAGGTGACATATTGAAAATCAGTGTGTTTGCATATGAAGGTAGCAGGAATATATCATAACACAGCTAAAAGTTTTAGTAGGTCAGATTAGGTGTTGCTCATGGTCCATGGATAATCTGGTCTATTCCCTCATGTTGGGCACTGCCCCCCAAATGGGCACTACCATGATTAGTTTGTACATTTATATGGAAGTAGGACAAAGGCAGACACCACAGGCTTTCTAATGGCTCTGTTGTGTCACTTTCGACTCTTCCAAAAGTGCTAATCGGGTTCCAGCCCAGATTTGTGCCAAAAGAAACGCACTAAATATTTTGAGTTCTCCCTCTCTTTGCACAGCAGGTGGGAAAACTGTAGCCATGCATATAGTAGGATTTTTTTTGCCTCTAATGCCACAGAAACAGATGGCTAATAAATATGCAGAGCTTTAAATACTACATTTGCAATTACATAAAGATACTCAGGCTGCAATCCTAAAGATACTTTTCTGGAAGTAAGACACACTGACCACAATGGGGCTCACTTTTGAGTAGACATGGTTAGGAAATGGAATTAACATCAGGATCTCATATTGCATTCAAAGTGGTAAAACCACTACAAGGTGATTCTGTTGTGACTATTTGACCCCTTTCAGTCTATTCTATTACGTTTCAGAACATATATAACACAGCACAAATATTTTATCACCAATTAAAATATAGCAACTGAGAAACAACTGGGAATCAAAACTCAACCAAGGGAAGAAAAAGTCCAGTTGCTTTGAATACACAGTGGAACCCTGCAGTTCTGTGGAGAGGCCTGAAAAGTCTTCAAAGGCAGAAAAATGCCCCCATCAGAGATGATGGAATTCAGATCAGGATCCCTCACCCTTACCGGTATCTGTGTGAGCCCAACGTGGACAGAATAGGAGAATAACACATATGGGATCATTTGCACAGCTTGCTGTTTATGGTGAGCATTGTGGTGTCCAAACAACAGCAGGCAAAGGCCTTAAAACATCCAGTGATCTTTGTGGTATGTCTTTGTTCCTGAGGGTATCATTAAAACAAGAAGCTGGGTTTCAAAATGTCTGTTCTTTAATACCCTGCTCACTCCTGGAAAAAAAAAAATCAGCCTGCTCAGAAAAGGTTCATGCCACTTTCCTGCGCTCTCCAAGGTTTGATGTTTTGAGCTGTTAGAAAGCCAGAAGCAGGGAACTGGCGCCATCTCAGTGCCTCCGATTCACACAGCTAACAAGCAGGTTAAACTGGTAACGAGAAACCACAGGCATCTTTAGCGCTTTTGCTAGCCGGGGTGTCTCAACGCAAACGCTTCTACTTTGCGGGGGGCCGTGATTTGAAATAGCTTTTTTAGCACCCGCAAAAAGGTGACTGTCAAGGATGCTGTTTCTGTGAAATACCAGGGGAAAGTGGAAATTAGCAGCGATGACGAGTGGAAGGAAGAAAGACCTTTAGAGTCGGAACATACAGTGCCCTGTTTGGTTTGCTGAACAAAGATGATATGCTATAAGTTGGCAGGGAAAAAGATGTTTCTTACTGCCTCAAGTGTTTTGCTCTTAAGTGCAAGTATCTCAGGTCCTCAAAAGCAGGTATATAAAAACCGGTGTATATAATAAGGGCTCGGCAAACAACAGGGAACAAAAAGAACCTTGCATGTGAGGTTTTTGCATCTTGCCACCTTCGATCAGCTGAAAGATTTGGTGGTCTTGGAGCTTGAATTTGAACTCTTGAGGTCACCAGGACCAGAAATCTTGGTCACAGCTGTAAATGGAGTGAGTGCAATGACAAAATAGTTTCTGATCATTTAGCCTTAAGCAAGAAGAGTCCTGCTGGATGAGATCCAGAGGCCCAACTTGTCCAGCATCTTGTGTTCCATCTTATGTTTGAAGGATGCCAGTCCTTCAAAGCAGGACTTCCCATGAACACAACAGAGGTGGTGGTTTGGATACCTCATCTTGCCAGGATCGATGGATTGATCACTCCCTCCGTCCTAACATTTACTAATTTTTACTACTAATTTTTACCACTGAGAAAACAGTGTTACATGCACTTCCTGACCTGTATTTTGTTGCCAGAATTGCAATGAGAATTGTCCTCTTGTGTTAAAAGCATTTTGTTTGCCTTCCCTGCAGTGAACCAATATCAGCTATTTCATTATTTATGGTGAGATCGCAAGTCTTTCAAATAAACTCTGCAGAATTCAGTAATTCTGATTTCCCCCAATTAAAATGCCAACTCAATAAACTGTAAACCATAAACTTCACACCAGATTTCTATCCTGTTACAATAGCCATAACAGGGAAGTAGGGGGACGGGGGGGGGGGGGGGCGGGGGAGGAAGGAGAGCTACTGTTTTCAGTAATCATGATACTAATATCACTAATTCTTGTTCCCTGAAATGGCTTGGCTGTTGCATTTCCAACACAACAGTAGAGAGTCTGCTTTGATTTTACTGCGTTTTCAACACCTTTTATTACTTTTCAAGCACTTTTCACAATATGACTGAAGGCTGATGTCGGAAACATTATCTGTAGTGCTTTTAAAAAATCTATACAAATCGAATATGATGCGCATTATTCAAGGATGTTTCCCCTCTCCTTTATCAGTATATAAACATGCAGAAACAAAATCCAGAATATAAAATTCACAAAAGGAGGAAAAGTAAAGGAAGAGGGGGAAAATGCATAGAGCCAATCTTTTACATGCACACTCTAAGTCCTGAGTTAGCTTATTTGCAGGGAATGAGAGTACAACTTATTTCTTGCCATTCATGGTCTGTTCTACAGAAGAAGTGGTAAGTGGTCAGTTTGTCAGTGGTGCTCCTTGACAAAATGTTCATCATATTGTGTCCGAGTGCCCAGAGGGGAAAGTCACTTAGCAATGTTCCAATCAGTGACAAACCACATACTGTATGTGATGGACCATTGCTGATCCCTGTCCCCAACCAAGCCTTGGAAGTTGAGGTGAACTGTGCTGTCCTTACCTCTGGTAGCTTTACTGATCCCCACATCTGAAGCCACCTGCAGCTTCTTTAGGGCTCAGAATGGCTCAACGAGTCCAAAAAATTGCAACTTCTGGTTTATAGAAGTTCCCGTCAATTCTGGAGGCTTAGCACAGGTGACATAGTTTCACATTGACATAACCATAGGGATGCAAGAACGCATCCCTGTTGTTAAGCACTGCACACCTGTATAAATGGAATACATAAGAATTATATATACAAATCTATAAGGAAAACTTTGTAATGATCTCCTTTCAGTGCTGGTGAGATTCAGAATGCTGTCCAATGCCGCTTTGTGTTTGCTGCTTCTGTACAATAATAAAAAAGGAGGAAGAGCAGTGGAGGTGACTAGGCAGATGGGTCCCCCTTTACCAAACTGCTGCCTGAGGTTACTTTTTCAGTTGGTCTCATAGATGGGCCAGTCCTGATTACATACGTGTACTTGTATGCATCATTAAGTCCTTTTAAATATGGAAGTGCTTTCTGTGCAAGAAAGTTTGAAATGATCCTTTTATCCCATATGATAATTTAAAAAAAAAAAGCAGGACTCCGTCAGTTTTGAGAGACTATGGTATCGTGCTCGGCGCTGCATACACTGTATGCGAAGCACGAAAGCCTGGGTTGGATTGTTATGGAGGATAGGCTGTTACCCAAGGAGCAAATTCCCCTCTCCGCACCACTGAATTAGTCCAATGGAAAGGCAGAGCCGATACAATTGGATCCAGCTGGCATCACAGAGCTGGGCTAAGGACAGGAGCTCACCTTGTCTTGTGGGGCTGACCCGGGTCTCGAACCCTGACCTGCAGGTTAACAGGCACAGTGTCTTAGCCACTTACACTTGCACTTATTCAAACATAGTTGCTCTACCTTTGCTGTTTCTCTTAATCCAAAGCATCACATTGTTGTTTTCACAGGAATCTAATAGGTCTTTGTTTCCAGTTTTAATGATTAGTGAGTTTGTATGCATTGATAAGTGAAGTAGAAACACAGGCAAAAAATGATGTTGTTTGCATGCGGGTGTTGATTATTGGAACTTCCCAGTGGCAATAGGCTTTGGAAATGGTTTGATATCCTTTGGAGAGGAAAATGAAAACAACAACTGCCTAGCCAAATGTTCTTTGCTGGACATTCCAGTTGACAAACATGAGTTTTCATACAGGGGAAAAAACATTCATTTGAGTACAGCATTCACATAAGAAATAAAATGTTTTGCTTTTCTATCTCCAATAACAGTTTTCTCTCTAAATTCCTATAGCCATGGGGGAAAACCCCACGATCACAAGTGTGACATGCCACATTTATCATGAGATGTGGAGACATTTGAATGTGTTTTAACACTGTGTCATATAATTCTCTTAACTCCACATGATTTTGCTGAGCAAAGAGATACAACAAAATATGGAATATATATCAGTCCAAACAAAGCAGTGTAATCAGGTTTGTATAGAAAGTTCAGGCAGGGGGCAGCCAGATGGAAGAATTTTCTGCGCCCCTAGCCTGGATCGGATCTGTGATGCTGGAATAGATGTGCCCAATACCTCCAAAGTATGTTGGCAACTAGTTCTGAGGACAGAAGGGACACATGGTTGAGCTAGAAATGGAACAGTATGGAGATCACTGTAGCCACCACCAGAAGCTCCATTAACCTCAATTGGCCATTTTGGGCTTGTCATCAATAAGTGCTAATGCTTAGCTTAAGGTTAAGAGAAGGCCTCTGACCATCCATCCATCCAGACAGTGATTTCCAACCTTTTCCGTCTCACAGTACACTGACAAGTCACTAAAACTGCAAGGTACACATCCGTTTTTTTAACACTTGACAAGTTACACCATTCTATAGGAAGGGGGCTCAAATTCCTCAATGACCCATCCCAAAGTTCTGTGGCTGAAGACACCTGAAGACTATCCATAGCACACCAATATGCCATGGCACAGTGACTAAAAATAGCTGAAATTAAGGGCTTCAGTGGCTCAGTGGTTGAGATGCTGTCCTTGTCGATCTGAAGGTCGGCAGCTCAGCCATTCCAGTACTCAAGACCTGAGTACTGCAAAACAGAGTGAGCTCTTGTTACTTGCCCTGCTCCTGCCAACCTAGCAGTTTGAAAACATGGAAATGAAAATAGATAGATACCACTTCGGTGAGAAGGTAAATGTTCCATGTGCTTTGGCGGTGCATCATGCTTGGCCACATGACCACACAGGCATCTTCGGATCTTTGGCCTCATAGCAGGGATGAGCACCGCACCATGGAGTCAGTCATGACTGGCAGGTTACTACTGTTCATTTAATTAATGTGTTTTTCCACTGCTCAAAACAATGTACCATGATAAAAATGCAACCAAACATACAAATGTTGAAAACATTGAATAAAACTAACTAGCAACCCAATCCTATCTGTGCCACCCAATGTCTTCTGCCCTGGTGCTGACTGCTATAAACCAGTCAGTGCCAATCATAAAAGGTGGTGACTTGATGCATTTTGGACAGACATGGAATGTGTCTTCATGGAAGAAAAGTCTATCCATGGCTAATAGTCTTGATGGCTATGTACAGGGGAGCAATGGCAGGAGATGCATATCCAAAGTAGTATGGACCACTCTACTCCAAAGTGGTATGGACCACTCTACTTGATCAAGTAGAATGACCTCATTTGATTGCACTTGTAGGCCAAAAGGCATGCAACATAATCTGTGTATCAGGTGTTAATTCAAATCATAACGTGAATACTGATATGCGGGATGTTTGTGGACTGGGTATATAAAATGGTCTAAGCAGTACGAATGCAAGGAAACAACAACATAGATGGAAGCACAGAAGTTGGGAATCAGGAAGATTCAGTGGGTAAGATCTGCTTGCCATAAGAGGGGGCTGACTATGGACTGTGGAGAATTATGTCAGTGTGACCGTTCAGCCGTGATGACTATTGCTTCGATAGGACATCAAAACAGGATCGTGCCAGTGCAGGCATTTGTTTATTTGCTGAGCTCTGAATGTGATCTCTGTCTCCCTGTCTGGTTGCCACAGAAAGGAGCTTGTGCAAGTGTCTGCATGTTGTTAATCAATATTTGTTTGCTTTGAACATCAGGTCTGTGATGATTGGGATAAACTGACTCAAGAGAACCATCAATTAACTTGGTCCTGACCCACTTCTAGCCTCACCCTGAAGTTGGAAAGACTGGGTTGTTGCTGATTGTCTTGGAGTGAGGAGGCAAGGTGTTGTTGGGGGGAGTTCGAAGGCTGTGTTGCTGAGCTGGTAAAGTCAAGCAGGTTGTGCATCAGCAACAACACCTTTGTTAACAAATGTGGCCAGACACTTTATGGGGGTGGATATTGGAAACTTTGTTTACAGCTCTTAGCTCTGGATCAGAAAATGTCTTCCTTTTGAGGGGCTCACACGAAATGTTGCAGAGCAATTAATAGTAGTTGTTGTACCAGGAGTGGAACTGGCTGATTTAAGGAATCATTTTCAGTCAGGTAAACAGCAAGTGCTGGAGAAGAAAAACGAGCAGATCACTCTGCAGGGTGACTGAATGGAGGGCCGAGGGAGGGAGTAGCGGGGAAGGAAGGTGTGAAGCTGCCTGGGAGCCTGTGGGGTCACACTCCTGCCTCCTGAAATGTGCATGGGAGTCTATCGCTCCTGACGTTTACACAGAATATGCAAAAGGAACCAAGGGCCTTGATTGATGACCTTCTGTCAAGATCTGCTGACTGCAGGCAGTGCTTGCTGGAGCTTGTTCTAATTCCTGCTGCTCCGCAGCACATCCACGGAGCATTAATGAGCCCTTATGAAAATGGATTGCATTTCAAAACTCCAGTGTGATTATGGGCTGGCGTCCTGAAAACCTAGCCAATGCCTAGTGATACTTTCATTAGTTAGAACAGGATACGAATAACACTTCACAGTTATACAGCTCTCAACTCTGTTAACTAGGCACGAGGCACTTTTTTCAAACGGTGCTCCTTGATTATTTAGCAGGGGGAGAGTAACCTCCCCTCTACCCCATGCATGCATTTTTTTGGTGTAGGTATTTTTTTTGCATCTTTTTAGATTGTGATCCCCTTTGGAACAGGAAGCCATTTAGTTATTTCATTTTCTCTGTAAACCACTCTATAACCCAGTGATTTTCAACCTTTTTCATCTCATGGCACACTAACAAGGCACTGGAATTGTCAAGGCACACCATCCGTTGTTTTTACCATTGACAAGGCACACCAAACTGTTCAAATCTCCCAATTTTCCTATTAATTAATGTCAACCCCCAAGTTTCCATGGCACACCTGAGGACTATTCATGGCACACTATTCACAGCACACTGGTTGAAAATCACTGCTATAACCATTGTAGACTCTTCCAACTCTCACCTCCCTGGATGATGACTGTTGCTTAATTTCACTTATATGATATCAGCACTCTTTAGAATACCAGCCTGCAGGCAACTGTTTTGTTCTCTATATAACACCAAGAAGGGGCTGTGGCTGCAATCCTGTTCACACTTTCCTGGGGTGAGCTCCACTGAATATAAAGGAACTTACTTCAAAGTAGTCATGCATAGGATTGGGTGCACAGTGCAATCTTACTGGAATAGGCAGACTGTCCTAACCTGCACTGTACCTAGTTCAAGTACTGAGCCTGCTGCTGAGCTACTGTTAGGGAGGGGAGGCATGTCCACTTTTCCAAGGTAGGGTTGCAGCAAATGGGCCTACTCAGATTTAAGCCACCTCTTGCTGCTTAACACTGCTTCCTAGACGTGCCCTGGATCTGGCATAATTGCTGACAGTGCTAACCCGCCTCCTGAAAGCAAGTAGAACAGGAAGGCAGTTGTCCTTCTATGCACTTGCTTTCCATCAGCTGGTGTGTAGAGGCCTTCTACATAGACCTGGTATTTCTATTGTTCCCATTGTGACTTGGGTAGAGGAGGAGTTTGTGACACCGTGATGTGGGAGAGGGTTAAGCCCCCATATCCTGACAGTTCAATGGCCTCAATTCAATTCATACTTTTTAAGTCTTGAGAAGTCAAGAGATCACACAGCTCCCTTGGAAAAAAAATGTCGTTTGGGCCTAACGTCACTCTCTGAAAACAAGTTAAGAAAGACCATTGCATTTTTAAAGTGTCTTAGGGCGCAATCCTAACCAATCTAGGCCAGAAGAACTCACCTGTCTCCCCTTTCCCATGGCAGTGACACCTCCAAGCCAGCATGGGACTTGTGCTGGGACCTGCACCAGCCTAACTGGGGGGTTAAAAAGAAAAATACAATATAGATAGGTGGAAACAATGTGCTTATCATGGGCCAGCCCACCCACGTGTTCAACTGAGGCAGCAGGAGGGCACCTTCATCCACCCCCTTCTTATCTCTCTCTCTCACCACAAAATTTCACAAGACAACCCATGGAACTACTAGCCAAAAAGTTGTGACTCACTGGCCAATATCAAATCCGCACATTTCCAGAGGACTTGCCCTTTTCAGCCTACAATGCTGATGGCAATACATTGGCTGGACAAACAAATCAATATCCCACTTTGCCTCAGTAATGCTTTGAGCTTCAAGGCTCTCTGAATGATGATGAGGAATTCTGACAGGCAAAGGCGGCTGGCCGCATCTTGGTGCCTATCCTTGGCTTCACAGCAGAACAGGTGCAGTACTCTGAATGCAGTCGACTAAGGGTGCAATCCAGAGTAACAATGGGGAGCCCTTGCTCCGGTGTAAGAACAATTTGCTCTGGATTCCAATATGAATTTCCCATAGGTTTTCACTAGGTGGTGCAGTAACTACGGGTACACTTAATGCCTGTTACGTGTACAATACATGTAATGTGCTCCCGTAGTTACTCTGGATTGTAGGGTATGTCTGTGATCCCTGATGTCAACCCTTGGCCAGAACTTCATCTCGGCTCCTTGAGATTGTGGCGATCTCCACTTCTTTGCTGTTGGGAGATCCAGAGATCTGTGACTGGGCCAAACTTCCATTCTGAGTACATCTACACTGCAGGAACCTACATCTGCAACCTGAGGAATGCTATTGCTGCTTCGGGCAATTTTTGGCTATGTTGTCTCGCATTGACAGTGTGCCTGCTACTACTGTGGGCTCCTTTGCTACATGCTGTCTTCTACTTGATTGACCTTTCCGTTTGCTGTCACTTCCATCACATTATGAATGGTAAAGACATTGCCCAAGGACTTATTTACGAGACCAAGATTTTGGTTTGAAGTTATTGTGTTCCAAAGTATGGTCTTTGTGAATGTAGCCAATGAAGTATGGCAATAGGAGGAAGCTGTTTTAAAATATTAAAAAATCTTGTGTATTTAAAATGTACCCCAATAGCTTTTTGATTCCATTTACAGAATGTGTTGCCATGCTTGCAGTTTTTTTCAAAAAGTCTTTGTATGGGAGGCCAGACGCCTCGTGCAGCTCTGTTGAGCTTCAGGGAATGTGGGTACGATCCTGTTTCCGAGAGGCCATCTGGCTAATCACTGTTGGAAACTAGATGCTTTTCTAGATATATCTATCTGGGCCTATGAGAGTTGAGCTCATCAGCTTACCGGCTACAGAAAGAGGCAAACCATCAGTCTTGCGGGGCCAAAAGCAAATAGCAAGGTTGAGGGCAGGCAAGAATCAAGTTTTTTAAGCAGAAACAAAAGATCAGGACAAAAAGAAGTAGTTTAATCTGAGGAGAGATGTCAACTTTCACAAAGTAGGCAGGCAGGCAGCTTTAAGCCATTTGTACCAATTGTTCCCAGTTAGATCATACACCAGAGGGACCCACACACTAGGGTAAAAATAAAATTAATATTTCTACTAAATCACTTAATAGTCACTAAAACAAGTGGTCTTGTAATTCGAGTCATGCTTCTGTATCGGTGGGGATCCATTCAACAGAACCCCCCCCCCCCCAGTGATATGGGAACTGTGGATACCAGTGATGCCTCTCCCTGCACATCCACTCTGCTAAAAGATTCCAGTGAAAAAAACCTGTAAATGGGCCTTTGATGTGGTTGAGCAGGGCTTTTGTTATGATGTTACAGAATTAGACCTTGCACCATTTGTCAGTGATAGGCTGTTATTTCCTGCCGTAAGTCAGGTTGCTGAATATACACATTCTGCTATATAGTTGTGTAGGAGCCCTGCATTATAGCAGACCTACATGCAGCCTGTTTACACCTAATCAAGTGTTCATCACTTGTGTCAGGCAACGGCGTGGAAGAGTCTATTCCAAATCAATTGTTTTGTGTTCTTTTCTTGGAACCACAACGATCTTCATTTAAAAAGTGCCTTAATAACATCCATAGGGAGATGCTTCCATTTTCGAGAAACAAACTCTGCTTAGTTTATTAAGAAGCAAAGCAATTAAAATAAATACCCACCACAAATGGACAGACCAAGTGAATAGATTACCTCTTAAATGACCTATCTGGAATTTTCTGTCGCTTCACTTATTTTCCTCGGCTTGTCTTCTGACACATACCTCATTTCTCTGTGGGAGAAATATTTCCACTCTATAATGTTTCTTATACAACAATACAAGACCCAATCATCACATATTTATTAAACAGCAGGATTGTTGGACTCCAGGTTGGTATTCATTTGCAGTAAAAATGGTTTGTGCGCAGAAGCCAGCCCTCAGGATCAACCCACTCCCTTCAAGGTAGCCAGACATAGGTTTGGTATTATTGTTCTTGTTCTTTCTCTGCTAACAATTCCCCTTCTATATCCAAAACACTTAATTCACTCCTCCAAATATTTTGCCAACTTTATCATTAATTCCCCTTCTCTTCTCTTTTTTATTGTCTGGGACCATGTTATTTCTGAGACGAAGGCATAAAGTGATGCATTTGCACCTCTTTTTTCCAGCAGGCTCCCTTAAAGTGGAGGCAAGAGGCAGTGCTGCATTTCAAGTACATCGTCACAAACCACCGACTTGAAAATATTTGTGCGCATAAAGGCCATCAGTGGTGGGCAGATGCTGGTTTGGGCCTACTTGCCCAAACCGGATCTTCCCATTTCCCTGCTGCTGGCGAAGTGCCAGCGGCAGGGAAAGTCAAAAAGAGGGCTGGCTGGTTCGCACTGGCCGCCATCTTTTTTTTAGTGCGCACTGCGCAAGCACCAATGTTGGCGCTTGCGCAGTGCGAAGCTGGCGGGCCAGCTGGCAGGGGAGGCTCAGAGGCGCCTGCGGGTGCTCAGACGTGCGCCTACAGCCTTCCCTGGCCAGCCAGGGGGCTCAGAGGCACCCGCGCACGCTCAGAGGTGCGCCTACAGCCTTCCCCGGCCGGCCAGGGAAAGCCCAATCCTATGCATGACTACTCTGAAGTCCCATGACAGTCAATGGGACTTACTTCCAGGAAAGTATGGCTGGCACTGCAGCCTCAAAGCCCAACCTGACTACTCTGAAGTAATTTTATTTTTTAATTTATTTAAATTTTTAAATTAAAAACCTCCCCGGCCCCGCCCCCTGACCCGGCCTTGCCCCGTCCACTTCAGGAGAACTAGTTCTTGGGCCAGGCCGGGCCCACCACTGAAGGCCATGTCAGCTTTTCCCTTGTGTTTTTTCAGATGCCACATGCCAAGTGAGCCATTGAGCACAGTAACCCATCACAGCTGGTGTGGCATCCGGTAAGAGACACTGTCACCAAGATGATATTCTGTCATATGAGAGCGCTTGTTTGGCAAGTGTTTGCCCTCTCCTGGTTTGTGCATGGGCTGCAGGAAGGGCTGTAAGGAAGGGCAGCAGGAAGGGCAGTTGAAATTCTGTTGCCCCAAGGAGAAGGTCCATTTCTGGAATAGAAGTGTAGTTCTGATAAGGCTTTCAGAATCTGGCAATGAGCATGCTCAAAATGTAATCTGCCAACTTCTTCCCTTGAGTGACACTCTTTATCAGTGTGTCACTGAGAGCGCAATTCTAACCAATTTAGGCCGGCACAACTCGCCCATCTCTCCCCATTCCTGTGGTGGTGTAAGGAGGATGGTGCATGTTCGTGCACTTTTGTGACACCTCCAGGCCAGCACAGGACTTGTGTCACCCTAACTGGGGGTTAGGATTGTAGCCTGAGATACCTTTCTTCTCCCAACTAGCACAGCCACACAACTTTAGAGTCAGATTTGATTTCCCCTTCTCCAGCATCTAAGTCAGTGATTTTCAACCTTTTTAATCTCCTGGCATACTAACAATGCATTGAAATTGTAAAGACACACCATCAGTTGTTTTTACCATTAACAAGGTACACCAGGCTGTTTAAATCCCCCCCCCATTTTCCTATTAATTAATGACACTCCCTAAATTCCCACAGCACACCTGAGGACTATCCGCGACACACTAGTTGAAAATAAACTTTTATTTATTTATTATTTAATTCAATTTATATCCCAAATTTCTTCCTAAAAGAATGCTCAAAGCAGGCACTCGAGGGAAGGCACTTCCCTTCTTCAGCCAAGTCTGAAACCCCATACATATTCTCCTGTTTCACCCATATAACTTAGTTAGGACAGCCATCTCCTAAATTCCCTTGCATTAGCACAACATCATTTGCCATGTCAAGTTCAAATTTCCTTGGTTATTTGCTATCAGTCCTAGTTTTTCTAACCTGCATTTGTTTCTGCTGTTCCATAAGAGCTCATCCACTTGTCAAGCTGATCATCATCACCTTCTCCCATAACTGAGGTCTATGCGGCAGACCATACTTTTCATCAATGTTCCCATCATGGTTCTTCGGCATCTTTCTGGAAACAGCCTATCATCTCTTAACCTGCTCCCTGCATTGACAGCTGCTTATCTACTGAGCTGCTGCTCAGCTGTCAATCCCTGAATACTCCCCAAACATCTAACATAGCCCGAAAACTTTCCAAGAGTTACTTTGAGCTCATTAATCAAGTGTTGCTACACTTTAAAATACCAACACTCTGAATTGGGTAGCAGTTCAGAGGTGGAAAGACAATCTAATGGCTAATCTTATCTTATATCCACCTTCCTGGAGGAAGCCAGGATTACATCAAAAGGGACTTGCATCTTAGTATATATTCATAGTGTTCTGATATTAATAGGGTAAAGAATAAGAATGGCTGAATAACCATTACTAATGGTCTCAGTTTGGTTCAATTAATATTTTCAAGCTGTCTGTAAAGTGAGGAGTCAAGACACCCCTACCATTCCCAAACATTTCCATGTTGTCGTTGCCTCCAAACATCCATCTATGCCAGGGCAGGCTATAAATATATAGAAAATACTCTCTCAGTAGGATCTTAATTATCTCTGCAAGCCAGGTATGTGTATGGTTGAGGTGCCAAGTAGATGACAGTGCGTGCATGCATGTAGTAACTCTGTGTTATTTGTTACATTTATGTTCCACCCTTCATCCAGGAAGTGGCCTACTTGAGGTTCTGTGGTGGTCTCCAGTTACTTGCTCCACATTGATACTTCTGACCATTTACAGTACTGGTGGAGAAGCAAGAGATAGTTTTTGATGCCATCTGTCAGTTGGTGTGTTAATACATAAAACAACTGCATGCCTTTGGTTTACACATGACAAGGGTGAAGACACATCTCCATTTGTGATGGGGATGTGAATCTAAAAGGCATTAGCAACATGCATTCAGCAGGGGGTGGCTAATTAAGCTGGAATAAAAGGACTGTATATGCATCCTATAAATATATGGGGGATTTGTCAAAAGAACTAAACTGCCATTTGAGATTTTTTTAAAAGTCATTTGAGAGTTCAAAAAAGAAAATATTGTTGTATCCAGGAATAAATAAAGAGAATTCATGAACACTTCTCTTTGAACACTGTATTTTCTAAAGTACAAAGAAGAAACACATTTACTTAAATTATCTGAGATGAAAGAACAAGCAGTGAAAAAATATTTTGTCACACCGTCATTCAAGATTAACCCTGCAAACATTTTTGATTTTGCGTAATTTGAAGAATTCACACGCACACTCCAATGTGTGCATGGAGCTCCCGTATTTTATGTCATCGGACGTCCGCAGAAACCACAAAAGCTCCTTAATGCACTGTTAAAATGTAGTACAAATCAAGAAAAAACAAGATTGAATAGTATTTACAAGTATTTGGGCTCTTCTGAAAATGAGAAGACTGATATAATGAGAATGCAGAGGAGAAAAATGTCACTCAATTCCTATTTGGCAAAAGCCTTGATGTGCTGCAAGAATACTCAACGCAAGAGGGGCAATGGCCCAGATCCTTGGAAACATCTATGCTAGTTCATAATATTTTCCAGTTTGGGGATCAAAGTAACAGTTCAGGCAAGGGTCATACAAGAGAGTGAGAACTTCATCTTCTTCAGCCCCAAAGTCACCTTCACCTAAAAGAAAATGAGAAATCCGTTATTTTTCATTTGTATTTGAAATGTAGCACAGGAGGAGGTACAATCTTTTGAGACGATTGCAAAATCATCATGGTCTTGTATTATTCATGATTGAAAAAATACATGCTAGTTATGGTCAGCCAAAATTACCCTAATTGCGGAAAATTCAAGTTCATGCCAGAACAGTTCAAAACAGGAGCACAAAGAACCAATTTCCTTGGACACACCAGAAGTCCATCTTACTGGGCAGTCTCTGTGACCCAAGCAGATGTCTCATAAGCAGAATATGGGCATCAAAAGCTATATATGGGGGGTTCTATCCTTACCTATTGCAATACAGAGTTTAAAAACATTATACATTATACTAATAAGCGTACACACACAGCAAGTGAGGTTTTCCTACTATGCCATCTCTGACAGGTTTAAAGAAACCTGGACTGCTATATGTTTCACTTGGGCAAAGCCTTGTAAATAATCACATCAACAAGGGCTGTGATCAGCCTAACTGCATCCATCACATTAGTTCAGTTTCCCCCTATTTTTCAGCACAGCAGGCCAATGCCGGGCTTCACATGGAGACATTTCAAATGTGGCTTATGATGAAGTATTTCTTGAAGAGGTAGAAAACTGTTCTTTGCACCTGTGTAAAAATGGGATCTGGATTACAGCAAGAGTTCCAGCCAAATCAGTCAGGACATAATCACGGTGTGAATGCTCTTGGACTGGCAAAAGGACATTTGTTTGGAAGCCCAACATATTCTGATGACAACAGGCCAATGGTGGCAAAATGTGGTCATCAGTAGAATTTTTTTTAAAAAATTCCTTTTTCTTTTGCAGAAATGTTCATTTACAAGATCTGATGTACAATCTTTTTCTATAAAAAAGTTGAGATAATATTGCCAAACAGCTCTCTAGTCATCCTATATCATTTGCTTTGTGGATTTGCAGCAAGGGTAACTGTTATTCTAATGTTTCTTTAATTTGTTTGAATTATTTTGATCCTGAAGATTCAGAATAGAACACAAGAACATGCAATTCAGTTGTGTAACAAACACCTCTAAGGACAAGATCCTTTGAAAACCAAACAACAACAAAGTCTCTCCTGAATTGAGGAGAGCAGAACCGTAATCATGATTTGTATTTTCTAGCAAAACAAAGTGGCAAATAACTAGATTTCAGGAGCAGTTTAGGCATTGTTATGTTTCTGCAAAATGACTACATTATGGAATAAGCATTCAAGATACGTAATTGAAAATTAACTCTTACATATGCAGGGTAATTATTTTCACATGATTTTATTGATCTCATCATGGTAATTGCTTAAAAATTTACAATTCCCTAATAGACTGATCATAAAAGACAAAGCAGTGGGTCATTGTTACTCAATTATATTGTGAGGAAAGTCACCACTCCTGCAACTGCAATTATTCTGAGCAGCCACTAGCGGATGGTGGCTTGAGGGTAGTAATGACTGCACCCTATGTGGGGTTGAGGATGCAGTCACAGCAGAACTTACCCTCTTTTGCCCTGATTACAATTCATGGGAATTACAGTGCCATCACCTGTCATGTTGCCTTATACCTCTTGCCTCAATATTACTCTATTATGCATGCAAGGGCAATACAATAAAGCAGTGGTGCTCAAAGTGGGATTATAACCTCATGTCAGGGGGTAGTGACATGGCAGGCACTGCCATCTTGGTGCCCCCCACAACCCAAGGTCACTGTGTGTGTGACCAAGATATTCCCCAAGGTCACTGTGTGTGTGACCTCAGGGGAGCTGCTATAGCCTCAAGGTTGTGCATGCTTCCTCCCTTTAGAGAAAGTCTATCCCCCCAGCAGGAGGAGTTGCCCACATGTGCTATCAGGGAGTGGGATGTGGCTGCAGGAGGAGCCCAGCCACTTGGGGAAGAAAGGGAGGGAAGCTGTGTAGAAGGTGCCTGGGAGAAAAAGGGCTGTCTTACTACATGCACGGAGGTTGGCTAGGGGGTCCTGGTGCTGTTGCTTCAGCTGAATTACCTCGTGTAGGTCATGAAGGTCCTGATCCTGCATCAGCATTGGGTGCATCATCTCGGAAGTTAGATAGGATTGGGTTCTGAAGATTTCACCTATACACTCTCATAAAATTTAAGCTGCACGTCTTGCTAGAGATTGGTGGTTTCTAGTTTATATTGCTGAATACAGCAATATACATTTTTTAAAATGTGAAAAATGGGAGTTAGCATGCTAGCTGCCTGTCTTGCCAGAACTGAACAACATGAGGATGAGGAGTGACATGGCTGGCTGCAAGTGGTAATTCAAATGGTGGTGATCCAGCACTGAAGGACCAATCCAGACACACTGATGTGCAAAAACATTGCTGAATTACTTCCTGCTAGCAACTCCCAGCATTTCTTTAGACCAGTGGTTCTCAATCTTCCTAATGCCATGACCCATTTATAAGTTCCTCATGTTGTGGGGACCCCCATCCATAAAATTATTTTCATTGCTATTGTTGCAATGCTATGCACACTTACCTGGGATTAAACCTCACTGAACTCAGTGGGAATGACTTCTGAGTACACATGCATAGAATTGGGCTCTAAGGCTGCAATCCTAGCACTTTCCTGGGAGTAAGCCACATTCACTATCATAGGACTGACTTCTGAGGAGACCTCCATAGGACGGGATTCTCAGGCAGCAGAGCCAGCCACAGTTCCCTGGAGTAGCCCCATTCACTATCATGGGACTGACTTCTGAGGAGACCTCCATAGGATTGGGACTTCAGGCAGCAGAGCCAGCCATTATTTCCTGCGAGTAAGTCCCATTCACTATCATGGGACTGACTTCCAAGTAGACATGCATAGAACTGGACTCTAAGGCTGCAATCTTAGCACTTTCCTGGAAGAAAGTCCCATTCACTTATCATGAACAACAACAACATTGAGGGAACTAACTTTTGAGTAGAGCACAAGGAGCAGGACACAACGGTCAGTCCACAAGCAGGGCACCCACCAGACATCTCACCCGCCAGAGCTCTGGGCGCCACGCTCACACCTCAGCATGCTTCACTCTCAGCCCACAAGTGCACTGAGAATCTGTGGGGGGAGGAGGAGGCTGCCGTCTGTGGTGAGTGTGTCGGGCGCCTCCCCACCCCCAAGGCTCCACATCGGTCTCACACCAGCTTAGAGGCTCCTGAGCCGCTTCTTAGCGGCTTCTTCCAGCTGCAGTGGCTCCAGCGTTTCTGCCAGGTCTTCCCAGCTGGCCCCCTGCACAAGGGGTCTTTAGGCAACCCCTAGGAAAGCTCCAGGTAACCCCCAAAGGGGTCCCGACCTCCACTTTGAGAAACGCTGCTTTAGACAATCACACATTTTTTAAAAAATGCAACCAGAGAGCTAGGAGCCTATTTCTCAAAAAGTATTTTTACAAGAGCTGAAAGTAAAGTATATGATGGATAATAACCTGATAGCAAAATAATTCACAGTTGAATGCAGGCTGTATTCAACATTTCATTGTAAGTGTTTACCTCTCTTAGAGTGACAGTACAAAGTAACTGCATTGTATGCTTGGCTGGACCAAAGTAATGACCTGTTTTACCAATAGTAGCAGCTTCACAATGTTCAGGATCTATTCACAGCTGGATTGTTCAAGAAAATATAGTTTATGTTAACTGAATTTACAGATTCTACACTGTACTAGAGCACCTTTCCCTTTCCAATAGTCATCACATTTTTTTGCAGTATTCCCAAATAATTTTTGCACTCAACCCTAAAAGATTAATACACTAAATTGTGTCAAACTATATTAGTCATTACAAACTATACTAGATCATGACCCACCAGATGGACTGGAGATGAACTTTAAGGTGAGTGGTCCTGTTCCAAAGGCAGTGACGGTGCTGCAGAGATGGTAGCATTGCTGCTGCCTATAGCCTTTTTCACTCATGGGGGAAGAACTGGCCTCCTGCAGGGTCCTGGAGGGTCATCCATGGCTTTTGTCTATGATCTGAAGATACTTCCTGTTTTCCCCAGAAACTGTAAGCAAGAGATCAGAGGGGGCTATGACCCTCCAGGACTTTTCTGCCTCCAGACAAGTTCTGCCTCTGATCACCAGTGAGTAAAAAGGTTTAGTTTTTGCAAGATGCCAGTTCTGCCCCCCCACCCAGTTTGTAAAAAGGCTTCTTGGCAGTTGCAGTTCTGCAATCTTTCCATCAGTGTCACTCCCATATTCCACCCCACTTCACCCACGCACTTACCTGTTCCCCACACCCTGCAGGAATATGGAAACCACTAAACTATTATACTAAGACTGTAATGCTTAGTAATCCTATAGATTAACAAGTTTACTAACCTTAAAGTCAAACTACATACTTACTAGAATCTAATTCTCCATCAAATCTAGTGTACATCCTGATTTTAAAAGGCTTGAAATTTTAAAAAAATATATACTGGTGATAGTAACACACAGCTGCAAAGCAGGTGTAAAATTTAAATTTAATGCATACAATGAGTTATATGACAATAATAATATGGCAATAGGTTTATGTTATGATGTTTACCTAATTGCACTACTTTATAGAACAATGGGTTTATGTTACATTTTTATTACAAACTAGCAAAAAGCATACCCGTGTTGCGGGAGTAAAATTCCCCCGTGCGCCATCTCCCCACTGTGCATCAATCCCCCACGCACATCGACCCCCATAAAACATCCCCCATGTTCATGCACCCCATGTGCATCTCCCCCCTATGTACATCAGACCCCCATGCACAACAACCCGCATGCGCAACATCCCCATGTTCATCCCCCTGTGTGCAACATCCCCCTATGTGCAACATCCTCCCATGCGCAACATCCTCCCATGCGCAACTTCCCCCATGTGCAACATTCCCCATGTTCATCCCCCATGTGCAACATCTCCCCATGCACAACATCCCCTCATGCGCATCAACCCCTCATGTGCATCATCCCCGAAGCTCAACACCCCCCCATGCGCAACATCCCCCCATGCGCAACATCCCCCCATGCGCATCAACCCCCCATGTGCATCAACCCCCATGCGAAACATCTCCCCATGCGCATCAACCCCTCATGCGCATCAACCCCTCATGTGCATCATCCCTGAAGCTCAACATCCCCCATGCGCAACATCCCCCCATGCGCAACATCTCCCCATGCGCAACATCCCCTCATGCGCATCAACCCCTCATGCGCATCAACCCCTCATGTGCATCATCCCTGAAGCTCAACATCCCCCATGCGCAACATCCCCCATGCGCAACATCTCCCCATGCGCAACATCCCCTCATGCGCATCAACCCCTCATGCGCATCATCCCCCCATGTGCATCAACCCCCATGCGCATCAACTCCCTATGTGCAACATCACCCATGTGCAGCATCCTCCCCAGTGCAAACCCTCCCTCCAAACAACATCCCCCCAGTGCATTAAGCACCAAGCACCAAATTCGCTAGGGGTTGTTCAGTCTCCCATGTTAAGTATAGGACAGAAACACGTTGCCCCCTTTTCAGCCCCTGAAGGGTTAAATTTCTCCAGATGGTTCTTGGTGGGTGTTCAGGTGACAGAAGGAACTCCTAGAATTCCATGCTTCAGGCCCAGCAGCTGGGGCGGAACGTTGATGAGTCAGCAATTCTCAATGCAAAGTATAGGGAGGAAAATGCGTTGCGCCCCCTTTCACCCCCTTCTGGTTGGAATTTCCAAAAACTGGTTCTTAGTGCACCCCTCAGTCACGGAAGGAACACCCACCCCAAATTTCACACTTCTAGGCCCACCGGTTTTGGCTGGGCGGTGATGAGTCAGTAATGACGATGAAGATTAGTTTTATAAAATGCACTGCACCCCTTTTCACCCCCTTCTAGTTGGAATTTCTGAAAACTGGTTCTTAGTGGATCCCTCCATCATGGAAGGAACACCCTCATCAAATTTCACGCTTATAGGCCCGGTGGTTTTGGCTGGCTGTTGATGAGTCATTGATGATGATGAAGATGCCTTTTATATATATAGACTAGCGAAAAGCGTACCTGCGTTTTGGGAGTAAAATTCCCCCATACACCATTCTGCCCACAGCGCATCAATCCCCCATGGCACATCAATCCCCCATGCGCAACATCCCCCATGCACAACATCTCCCATGCGCATGCATGCATATCAAACCCCCCCGCGCATCATCCCCCCATGAGCATCAACCCACCATGAGCATCAACTCCCATGCATATCATTCCTCATGTGAAACATCCCCCATGCGCATCATCTCCTAATGAGCATCAACCCCCCATGCGCAACATCTCCCAGGCACATCAACCCCCATGGCTACCTCCCATATGTGCATCAAACCCCCATGTGCAACAACTCCCCATGCGCAACAACTCCCATACGCATCAACCCCCCTTACGCATCAACCCCCATGTGCAACAACCCCCATGTGCATCATCCCCCCATGCGTGACAAGCCGCCATGCACATCATCTCCCTCATGCACATCATCTCCCCCATGTGCTACCCCCCAATGTGCAGCATCCTCCCCAGTGCATCCCCTCCCTCCGAACAACATCCCCCCAGTACACCAGGCCCTGAGCACCAAATTGGCTGGATGTTGGTCTGTCTTCCATGTTAAGTATAGGACAAAAACACATTGAACCCCTTTTCATCTCCTTAAGAGTTAAATTTCTCCACAAATTGTTCTTGGTGGGTGTTCATGTGACATAAGGAACACCCTCCCCAAATTTCATGTTTCTAGGTCCGGGGGTTGGGGCAGAGCATCATTCAGTCATCAATTCTTCAATGCAAAGTATAGGGAGGAAAACGCATTGTGCCCCATTTCACCCCCTTCTGGTTGGAATTTCTGAAAACCATTCTTAGTGCACCTCTCGGTCACGGAAGGAACACCCACCCAAATTTCACGCTTCTAGGCCCAGCGGTTTTGGCTGGGCATTGATGAGTCAGTGAGTGAGTCAGTGACTTTTCTCTTTTATATACGTAGAATATTAAATGGTTAAATAACTGACATATACTTATAATCCAAATACCGTATTTACTCAGATCTAATGTGTCATCAAATCTAATGCACAACCTCATTTTGGAGAGTAAATTCGGCTGAAAAAGGTGTGCGTCAGATTCAAGTGAAGACGGTATATCTGCACACCCCACTAACATTTGATGTGCAGTTGGTGGAAACAGAGGAAAGGGGCATTTTCAAGAAAGCACCCAGGTGGACAATCTCTCTTTTCCTGGAGATTTGTTCAGCCCCATCTCTTAGGTTTCCTCCATTTAATGGATTAACCCAGGGGTGGCTAAACTTTTTGACAGGTGGCCACACCATCTTTCTGATACTGTGTTGTGACTGGAAGGAAAAAAAGAATTAATTTACATTTCAAATTTGAATAAATTTACTTAAATGAATATATTAGTGACAGAACTTGTGAGTCAGTGAATTAATTCAATTATGTGTTCATAAGCACATTCAAAATGCCCTCCCACAGTGTGGAGAGCAGAGCTCCCCTTGCCTCTGGAGGATTAAGGGTTTGCCCAAGGACCGAATGGAGGGGGCTTTCAGAGGGCTGGATGGAGGCTCATTGAGAGCCACATTTGGCCTCAGGGTCAGAGTTTGGAGACCTCTGAATAACCTACTGTTTTGGAAAGTGTTTGGCCTACTTGCTGTTGGATAGGTCTTTTCGCGTCTTTGCTTTTCCGCCCTCGTCTGCTGTGCTGTGTTTCATGATAATGTATATTATTATTTTATACTTTGATTTCACTGTAACCATCTGGAAAGGCTGATTTTGGAGTGTAAAGGAGGGCTATATATTGTGTAAATACATAGATACATAATGGTGCCTTCAGAGTGTGACCTGTGATAGTTGAAACTGCCACATATACAAGTCATATATTATATGCTGAAGACAAGCACAGGAGCATCTGAACTGATATGGCACTTCTTATATAAGAAGGAAAACTGAGTAACCATGACAATCATGTAAGGTTTTTTTGGGGAAGGGGGAGGGAGGATAAAAATGTCAGCCTCACTTCCATTTTTCTGATGCATCTCTTCAAATACCTTAGTTCAGATATATTTCTGAAGTAGCAATTTTGGAGCAACGAGGGATCTATAAAATGGAGAGGAGGAAAAAAGAGCCCTTCACATGCTAGTTGTGAGTTATATCCCAAATAAAGGATATCGTAGAGATCCTTTATTAAGCATGAACACCATCATTGATTTTGTTTTTTGT
The DNA here is from genome assembly GCA_030015325.1 of Cryptoblepharus egeriae. Taxonomy (NCBI): domain Eukaryota; kingdom Metazoa; phylum Chordata; class Lepidosauria; order Squamata; family Scincidae; genus Cryptoblepharus; species Cryptoblepharus egeriae. The sequence continues at coordinate 19,767,092 of JAREYC010000002.1, forward strand.
TTTAAGATATCATTAGACATGCATATAAAAGTTGACAAGGATATTCTGCACCAGCAGTAAATAACCACAGGTTTTCTCGGCTGATAAAAAAATCAAGTTATCTTCCAGCCTTTGTGTGCCTGTGATTTAGGAGGCATCAGCCTCCCTTGGCTGGCAGCTGTTTTTTGAACAGCAGTTTCTGCCAGGGCTGTAATCCACAAAAGAGTGATGTGAGACACCTTGGATTTAAGATGCTACATATCTGCTCCCATGGGTCACTGCACTGAGGAAGTGCCAACACAAGGGAGTACTCTGTTGGGACTAATACTTAGTAATAAAGCTTTACAAAAGATTTTTTAAAAAGTTTAACCTTACGAGCCACTGCTTTTATTATTTGTACTATGGGGGAAACCATCTCCTGGAGCATTTGTTGAACTCTACATTTGCTGGAATGGGACCTTTGTGTTTCTCCCTTCACCTGGTCTTTGATTGGAGCTAAAGCATGTTTGCCTTCTCATGAGTAAATGCAGATGTGTGGCTCAGTTTCACTTTCCATAGGTCTCAATACATTTTTCTTATCATCATGGAAGGAGGGACTTCCTTCCTGAGAGCTGTCAAGGCCTGCCTTCATAGGATCTGGAGCATTCTGGTGGTGTTGCAGCCCCCTCTGCCTGCCTTTCAAGTGAACTGTAGCATAGTCACCTACTCACAAATAAACATGCATGTGTTGCTCCATTTTAATTTCCATAAGGTTCAATACATTTTCCTTCTTAGCTATCAACATCTCACCTTTGTGACCCACAATGTTGGTCAGTTCCCAATCTGCAGTTTGAGCCACAGCTCTAAAAACATATGGTGCAAAATGTAAATGTCAGTAGGATTGAATCATATCTTACTGATGTCTGAAGGAACAAACAGAGGGCAAATGACACTTTTGCTGTTATTCATTCATTAGATTATTCATTTATACTGCTAATCTATTTTACAACAAGGGCATTCCTAGATGGAAGACAACTGAATGTTGCCTGTTCCTTTTTTTCTCTTGTAAAACCAGATTTCTCTGTATAGAAAACACCTGCTAGTTTTGACATCTAAAATTTTGGCAGCCTGGGATTTCTATACCTCAAAGGCTCTGCTCTCCACTCCCCGCATCAAAGAGGTTGTTGTCTTTAGATAGCATCAGCTGTAGGAATTGAACATTTTCAGAGAAGGCCTCTAAGGCTACAATCCAGAGTAGTTATGGGTCAACTTAGGTCGATGTAGTTACGGTGCCACCTATGGGAAATGCATAGAGCAATCCAGAATAAGTGCCACTTACGTCAATGTAAGAGGTCCCGTAACTATTCTGGATTGTAGCCTAAACCTTGGGTCCTCTTTCCAGAAAAAATAAGGAAAGCTTCCCTTGCGCTTGTCCTTTCGCAAGAGTTGTAAAGCTTGTCTGATTTCCAGACTTTGAATGAATGTCATTGTACTGATCTGAGGTTTTTTGTTTTTTAAAGCTTCAAAAATGCAGAGGTGGTCTTTGTCAAATTGCTGCTGGAATGCCTCACCAATTCTGCCAACACACTTTCCTCTGTTGCTCTTTGTCTAGTGGAGCTGCTGCCTCTTCTAATGGCCATGGACGGTGTGCTGGGTTTTTACCAGCCAGCAGATGAGGCAGTAGTAATGGCACTGAATGCCAAGGATAACTTCTCTTTATCCTCCTCTTGTAAGCCGTGGTGCAAAAAAAGGATGGAGTTGGTTTGGATCTATGGAGGCTGTAGGCTGGGAAAGGCAGTGGCACTGGGAACACAGTACGTTCTGTCAATTTGCTGTCAGTCACAGTGTTTCCAATTTGCATCATAGATGGGCCAGCCATCCCCATATGATAATACTATGTTTTTTAAATATTGTTTTGTATTTTTGTGGGGAGGATGCAGTGTTTGGAAAAGTAGTAGAAAATACATTTTAATATAATGAAAATAATTCCACTTATTTTACAATGAACTCCTGTATGCAATATAATTTGTTGGTTAAAAATGTCCAAGTGAATATTAAATGTACTTTTAAAACTGAATTTTACGAGTATTTTGCCACAACTGGCTTGTAACTGCAAGCATCAGTTGTATTCTCAGAATATTTGGAATAAAACATCACATTCACCTCCTCATATCTTAGCTTTTGGGAGCTGGAGCATGGCTTCCACTCTTTTCTCAGCCTATTAAGAATTTTGCTCTGATGCTTACCAGAAATATATATTGAATACCCCTTTAAAACTCTCATTCCTTTGGCGTATTTAGGGCCCTTAACATAAAGTATTGTCAGATTCCTCAAAGCAAGGTCCTGACTTGACAGCCAAGGTGTATTTTGCTGTCATATGCAATTACAAATTTACACGCCCATGAAAAGATTCCCAATTTGAGGAGCACCATCTATATTAAAGAATCAATCACCATGATGGTTTCATACCTGAGGGCAGCAAAAGAGCACAATTGAGATCTCTAAATGAATTCTCTAGGAGGATGGGATGGGAGCCTGTTGTCATCCTGACTACAGAAGGACAAAAGAATGTGGACAAAGTGGCTGAAATGTTGGTGGCTCCTGATTACATTCATATCCTGAATTTTTTTTCTTATGGAATCAGCTGCTTCATCATACAGATTCTTGCAACCAACTATAGTTGCTCCTGCACTGGCATGATTACAGGCTGGCTAGAAGTTTATTGGGGCAATGTTTCCATTTTTATGGAGGTGATATACATGGTTAGAATATTGCATGCGCTTTGTGAAATAGTGGTCCATGAACCTAGATAGTTTTAAAAGAACAGACCAATTCACAGAAAACAGAGATCGCATCACCTGGGCCTGATAGCTACAGAAATTCAACTTGACCTCTGATTAGTTATGCAAACAACAGAAGGAAGGTTGCCTTTATCACCTGCTTGTCAGCTTTAGGGGGCATAAGGCTAGCTATTCCAGAAGCAGAATGTTGGACTAGATGCACACGCCATGTAAGATAATTAGCTGAGCTTAGTATTGCTACTCTTCTACTTTGTCTCCTCCACACACATCTATCTGCTTTATGTAGATCACATCAGTTGGGTTAGCTCACCTGACTGCTCCTAGTCACTGTATCAGAGCAACATTTTTATTTGTTTGCTCCACAACGGATCTCAACCCCACTCTTGAACACAATTCTATCCACATTTGTCTTGTAGCCAAACAGCAGGTTCAGGCTATTGTAGTTTTTAGGAATAACATTCCTCCCTCATTAAACATTCCTTCCAACACTGTTACTTGTTAAGAAAAAAATGTCAGGCATGCCAAACACAGATCTCTTATGTCATATCTGTTGGCCCTTACCCGAGACAGAGGGTTACAGCTTCCCTCTGGAAGACATAATCCTTAGTTTTTCCTTCCACAAACCATAGACTGATCATATCGGAAAGTCATTAAAAAGAGAGAAAAGATGGGGTGCCTTCACGCTTTACAAATTGTCTCAGTTTTTGGTCAACGTGAAGTGGCAGTCATGTCCATGAGAAGAACAAAGCCCTCATTCACATTTGTGGTAGTCCTTAACTGGGGAAATATGAATAGCAACTTTCTATTTCTATCTCTCTCTCTCTCTCTCTCTCTCGCACACACACACACACACAGTCTTACCTTCTTACTGGTTACAAGCCTGTAACTTCTTACAAGCCTTAACTTCTAACAGGTTACAAACTACAAGGGTATACATGGATGTGGACAACCTCAAAATGCCTGATTCAAGTGAGGGGGTCCACCTGGATGCAGGTGTCTTGTATGTTCCCTGAGGCATCTGGTGGGCCACTATGAGATACAGAAAGCTGGACTAGATGGGCCTTTGGCCTGATCCAGTGTAGGCTCTTATGTTCTTACCTTGAGGAGTTAGGTGAGATGGTGTTTCAGCCTGTCCTGCCAGGTGCTGGCTTGGAGGAATTATTGGAGGACTGAACACACTTAACCAATCCCTGAAAAACACAATTTGAGTTGAGAGTCTGAAAAAGCGTTTTAATTAAAAAAACAATAGAAACAACTTTGTGTAACAAGCAACTACAGTGGTACCCTGTAAGACGAATGCCCTGTAGGATGCTTTGAAAGACAAACTAAAATTTCTATGGGATTCTGCCCTGTAAGAGGAAAGTGCTTTGTAAGATGAATGCCCTCTCCTCCTGCATGCAGTATCTGCACCCGGCCAACAGAGGGACACACAGGCAGCGTCCTCTGAGCCTCCTCAGCAAGCATGTCAGAGCCTCCCCACCCAGTCTCCTGCAGTCTTCCAGTCTCCTCAAGCCAGCCAGCTGAGCCCCTGCAGCAGCCACCATCAGGTTGGAGGGAAACCCCCTCCTAGACCCTCATATGGACCCCCCGCAAAAGAAACCCCTTCCCCCAAGGAAGTCCCCCTGCTACTACAACTACCCCTCCTCCTCCCACCGTGACTTTCCTGCCTGGACCCTACAACTCTTTCCTGTGAGTAAGATCTAGAACCAATGGGACTTGGTTCTGAGTATAAACCATAGGATTTGCATCAGGCAGAAGCCTTTGGTGCTACTCCTGCATCCTACACACTTTCCTGTGCATAAGCACCGGTGGATACAATAGGACCTGGCAGAACATTTTAGTAAGGTTTGACCAAGTCCATCTAGTAGTGCAACTTGAACAAAATGCTTCTTTGATAAAGTACTCTCCTGTGAAAATAATTTAATACTGACTACGCATCAATACAGATTGGAACAGTATTTAGAGCTGATTCAGCAAAACACAGGGGCCAGAGGCTTCCAGAATTTAATCTTGGAACAACAGTTAAAAATCAAACCTTTAATAAAAAAAACATGAATGCTCTTTGTGAGCCAATTCCATTTTTTCAAGCAAAGAAAAGAAACAGGGTAAGCTCTCTCCCAAATTTAAGACCTTGATTTAACATTTTTGTTTTAAATTTTTTGCTTGAAAAAATTTTTTTTGCTTGAAAAATTTTTTTTGGGATTTCTTGAACCGCGGTTCCAGAACGAGGGACAAGGTAGGCTGGATAGGCAGTTTTTTTCCTCTCAAAATGTGGAAAGAAGCAAGGAAAGAGCTGTGCTTGCTTATTCCATCATGGTCTGTGGTCAAATTGATAGTGTGACAAAAGAAACAAATTTGTATAACATCAAGAATGGCATTTTTTCTATCATCCCATCTTCAATTCTCTTAAATTCACCAAGCTAAGAGCTTGTGTGCCCAAAAGTATGAGCTTGCATTGGAAAAGAGAATTTAAATGAGCTTTATTTTCTCTTTTGCAGAGTCTCACTCTTTTATTTGTAAAACCACACTTGGATCTTTAAGGCATTTATACCCTTGCCTTTCTATGAGGGGAAAAATGGCACCCAAGGCAGAAAACAATCTTGAATAAATACATGAACACCAATAACAACAACAGCCTTAAAAATGAACAGAATAAAAGCTCACAAACTTGTGTGTGTGTGTGCATCCACAAAAGTAGTGATTATGTGGCTGCAATCCTGAAGACACTTTCCTGGGAGTAAGACCCACTGAACACAATGGGGCTTACTTTTAAGTAGACATGGTTAGGACTGTGCTCAAAGTAAGAAGTCTACAAGAACGAAATCAGAAAGGGTGACAATATTTTGCTTCATCTGGACAAAGTTGCACAATCTGGAATGCCACCCGATGCTATCTTGGGTCTGCAACTGTGTGCTCCAATCCTATCCCTTGATGATTGCTATGCTCCATATTAAACTGCCATTAAACTTGGAAGTAAAGGACTTCTGGTTTCATTCACAGAAACATCCATAGTAAATGAAACTGGAAACTTCTATGTATCCAGCAATCAGTTTTTGAGAAAAATGCATAACTGTTTGTGCTTTCCAAATGGTTTACGTGACCATGCAATGTAATACCAGAGGCATGTTGAGAATATGACGGTAGATGGTCCATTCCTTCAATCTATATACTGAATATAAAACTGAAATTTCACTGACTGACTCGCTCACTGACTCATTAAATGCTAGTAGCATGAAATTTTGGGAGGGTGTTCCTTCCTTGATGTGAGCACCCACCAAGAACTGATGTTTAGAAATTTAACCCCCAAGGGGGTGAAAAGGGGTGCAATGTGTTTTTGTCCTATAAGACTAATAAAACCCAGCCCCAAATCCTGCACCTTCCTGATATGGGTGGCCTCAGTTGGGGGAATGGTGCATGGGGGGTGTTGTACAGGGGAAGTGTTGCAGGAGTGCACAGGGGTAGGGTTTGCACAAGTTTTTTAAATGGAGGTGTTTGCACAATGGTAGGTAAATTTTGCTGATTCAACATGAACTGAATTCTGCTCCATTTATCCAGCATTATCCCTATGCAGGACCTGAAAGACATGGCATTTATTTTACTTTCAGGAAAGCTATGCTGATTCTAAGAAACTGCTTTCTACAGAGTCTAGCACAGGTTATCCTAACTCACTATTCATGCTGATGGGCAGGGGCTCCCCACAATTTCATGTGCATTTCTCTGCTATACTTGGAAATCTTAGGAACTGAATTCAGGACCTTCTGCATGGAAAGCAGCTGCTCTACCAATTAGCTAGTCTTTCCCTAAGAGAAAATCCTTCTTCCCCCTCCAAAGAAAATCTTGGCAGGCAGCAGCACTGAAGAAGGTTGTTATAAATAAAACCTGTTTTGGTCTATCTGCCTGTTGGTTCTTCAATTGCTGGCGCACATAATGTTGTCTCATATCATCTGCTGTTAGTGTGTACACATAATCTGGGGGAATCTAGGGACAAACACCTGCTCTGCTTCAGCCTTCTCATTTTCTGCTTCAGCAACTAGAACTGCCAATGCATAAATTCCACCACGTTCCTTTTTGGATTTTGAGAAAAGATGTTTAAGTTGAATTCTTCTAAAGTTGGAACCAGGAGGTTTGGAGCCAAATCTGAGCTCTTATCGCTGGTGCTCAGTGTCGCATGTTCACAGGGCTTCACAGGGAAAGAGCCATTATCAAGTGCCAGCATTAGAAGGTTGGGTGGTGGAGAGGTGAATGGGGGTGTGGGGAGGTGTGGATTTGTGGCCCAGCACAGAGGCTTTTGATTCTACAGTAGTCTAAGGATTGCTGAAGAATTAGGTAGCCCAATTGCTTAAATCAATCAATCAACAACATTTATATACCACTTTTCAACAAAATGTTCACAAAACGGTTTACAGAGAAAGTGAAATAACTAATGGCTCCCTGTCCCAAAAGAGCTCACAATCTAAAATATGCAAAAAGAGCACCAGCAGAAACCACTATAAAAGAAAGTGAATATAAGGACATAAGAAGAGCCTCCACTGGATCTGGCCAAAGGCCCTTCTGGTCCAGCTTCTTGTATCACACAGCAGCTCACCAAATGCTTCAGGGAGCACCCCCGCATCTGGCATGTTGAGGTTGTCCATGTCTACACATACCCCCATGGATTATAACTCGTGATAGTCCTTCCCTCTAGAAATTTGTCCAAACCCTTCTTAAAGGCACTGAGGCTAGATGCCATCACCACATCCTGTGGCAGGGAGTTCCACAGACCAACTACACGCTGGGTAAAGAAATATTTTCTTTTGTCTGCTAAAAAAAGTTCCTCTGCTAAAAATAGAGGAACTCGCACTTGTAGAAGTGCCTCTTTCCCAGTTAGCAGGGGTTGCACAGGTCGGTATTTAAACTTCAACAATTTCTAGCTGTAAATGACAGAGGTGAGGTTTACATTCTAATTCAAGCTAAGACAAGCTCAAAGGGACCTTTGCCTGACTCAAGTTAGGTCCAACGTAACTGAGAGAGGGAAGATTACATTTTGATTTCCCCCTCCTATGCAATCACTCCCAGTCCTAATTGAAAGGAATGGTGCATATGCCTTGGCACACCTGATGATGATATGCAAAGGGAAACCCTATCAATAGGACTTGCACATGAGAAGCTCCCAGATGAGTATGCTATAAACCAATTATGCACAAAATGCATCTTTACAACATCTTCCCTCTTCCTGCTTCTACAAAGACTGAAATAGCCTTAAATTTGTTCACAATCCAATAACACATCTATGCTGAGATCTTATCCACCAAGTTTCAGCAAAGATATGTGGCCAGGGTGACCAGATTATTCCTGAACCCCAGGGCCAAAATTCCTGATCCCAGGCCAAAATTACTACCTGCTTAAAAAAATTGCTAAAAAATGTTTTTTTTTCCCGGTTTTTTGACCTTAACTTTTGATAGGAAGGAGATATTTCCAAACTGATTTTTGCATTGGATTCTGCTCTTCAATACGAATCCAACGACATATGGCATGATGGGGGTACTGTGCACTATCACGAAGTTTCAAAATGAAGCCAAAATGTAGGACACCCAGACAGGAGGCTAAAAATCCAGATAAATCCGGGTTTTTCTTATCATATGGTCACCCTGTATGTGGCTGATGAATAAACCTTTAAAGTCAGCTTATTATGGAAATTCTGAGAGATGTGCTGTTCTAGCAGCCAAGACAAGGATTAGGCACATTGCCTCTTAAGCTTTAGGAAGTGTTTAAAATTATATTGTCTTTTGTAAAAATCTCCCGCTCTTCCTGGTCATTGCTAGAAGATAAACATCCTTAGATGCAGACATCTTAACATCTTAAGAATCACACAATGAGGACTACAACCTTCCAATTCATTCCTAAGCCTCTTTCAAATGCGATAACATTCCCAGCTGGACAGCATCTGCACATAGGAAACAGTACACACAGCCTGAATGTGCAATTATAACTTGTGATTGTGTATATGTGAACAGCACTCTAGTTCCAGTTGAAGGAAATGCTTTGCTTGTGTAGATCTCTTCTAAAGGGAGACAGGTTTATCTCCTCAATAAAGGAGGGGGGAAAACCTAATCAAGGATTTTACTTAATTAGAGATGTATTTCCATTATGTTATCAGAGCCTCAAGCGGAATCAATGCAATCAACATGCAAGGAGCTATCTATGGGTTTCCTGATAACAAAAAGTTAAATGCAGAGACTTTTTGACATTGGGATTGACATTGCATGAAGTATGAGAAGGAGTCAAAGTTAAGCTTCCCATAAAGTATCTCACGTAAAAGTATCCTCATCGGGCCTATAGAATGAGTACACTGCACCTCCTGCACCAGTGGTTTTCAGTCTTTTTCACACCATGGTAAACTGGCAAGACGTGAAAATGGTCAAGGCACACTATTAGTTTTGTTTTTTTTAACCACTGGCAAGGCACACCATGCTGCTGTTAGGGAACTCCAATCCCACAAATGCCTTTCTCCAATGACTGTCCTCCAAGTTCTGTGGCACATCTGCAGTTTGGCACAAGTGAAAATAACTGTTCTACACTGAAGACAACTATCCTTAAATCGCATAAATAATTGGAGAAAAGCTGCAATCTTGCCAATGGAACCCCCTGCTGACAGACCTACTTGCTTGTAAGCACCCCAGTAGCATATTCCAAACTGGAGTTTGAAATGACTGGAAGGACATACTGCACATCCACAGAGCTAATCAATGCACACTATACATACTGATTATGCAGCACAGCATTATTTGTGTCTGTGTGGATGCAATTGGGGGTATGTTGAGAATGGTGGTACAATGTTCCAGAGGTTGTTGGCCTCACTGTACAGGAACCAGTTCACCTTGGCTATGTATCCTCCAGATGCAGTTCAAATAAGATTTTGCTCCAAAGATGACCCTAAAGATTAGCAATGGGTTTGACGACAGGTTCCTTTTTTGTTCCAAACTTCATACCTCCTTTCTGCATTTCTCATGCTTCTTGCTTTAACTGTTTGTTTTCATTTGAACCCTATGATAATACTAGTATAATCAGTAACTACTTTTTTTAAGCATATATTCTTTGGTGATTTCTAACCCTGTATGCAAAATCATGCAGAGAGAAGGGGAAAGGATTCAACAATGCCATAAAAACACTTTTGCTGCCATATCAGCCATCTATGGTTTTTCTAATATACATTTTTAGGTGAAGAGCCTATGAATGTGCTAGGTGATAGGGCACAAACCTCCCAAAGACCTGATTGTCTCAAGTTTACAAACTGTACTTAGACTGCCCTACAAAACTATTCAGGAGGAGGAAGATGAGGAAATAACCAGACTTATGAACATGGGACATTAGATAGAGACAGTAGACCTTATTCACTACAGCATTAATTGATTCTGGGGCAGCTCCTCATACAAGGTTAATATACATAATAGAATCTGTAGAGTCAAGTTCAACATTTATATGCAACTGTTCAGACATGATAAAAGACTATAAAGCTATGCACCTGCTTGTATATTCTAATTATGGGACATTAACATTGATCAACTTGGTGCCATATATAAATCAATACAAGGTGACCCAGCTATTAAAAACACACCATTTTTAAGGGCCCTTTGGAGAATATGATAAATTAACATTAAAACATTTCTTAAACAACCTGTCTCTTCTTTGACTCTACTAATAATAGTCTTTATGCTTGAAAAACTCTCACCTTCCTCTCTGTAAATACAAATATCAGCCAAGAGCATTCAGGTTTTTACAGTGAGTTTTAAAATATTTATTTTAGTTTATAGTTTTCAGTTTTCCATCCCAAAAGAGCCCTTAAAGTGGCAAATATGAAATAAAAATACAACTAATAAAAAACAAAAAATTGAGAGAGAAACAGAAGCACTATATAAAACATGATCAGCATCACAGATAGACTTCATTAGAACAGTATACAATGGTGAGCACCATAAAACACCACAGTCTTCATAAAATATCAAATGCCTAATGAGCAGGGCACTATCCTATGCAGGGCTACTCAAAAATAAGTCACATTATAGTCATTGATGCTTTTTCCCCCGGAAAGTGTGGATGGGATTGCAGCCGAAATTCCATAATCTGGGTGTCTCAACAGAAAAGGCTATGCCCTCAATAGTAACCAATCACAGATCTAACAGTGTAGAACTATATCACTGTGAGAACAGTGATAACTGTAGTTAAGACCTTAGTTGATGGACAGTATTATGGGTGCTTGCATCCTACTTAATAAGCAAACAAATCCCACTGAAATAAATGGAAATATTATTGATTTTAACACAAGATGTGTTGGGAACACAACTTGAATGACTCAGACTCACGTCACAAAAATTTGCACTTTTTGCTGAGTTGCTAGCTCATGAGTCACATGCATGGGAAAACTTTAAAAAACACTTGAGTCAGGGCCCCACTCAGTGATATAGCAAAAGGAGATGCAGGGGGTGCGGTTGCACCAGGTAACAAGCTTTAGGAGGGGACTACAAGCTGAGCTTGATGGTAGTAGCTAAAATTGTGAAAAATGGGGTATGCATGAATGAGAATACCATCATGTTATATATCACTGGAAATGCAGAATGCAATGAAACAACCTGCATTAGAATACCTTTATTCTATCAAACATTATGGCTGATTAATGAGAAAATTAAAACTAAAAAGCACATGGAACACAAAAATAGATTTTCTTAAAAATTTCCCAAACTTATTGCTCTGAGACCCAATGAGATGTAATTCTGATTCAGTATGAAACTATTAAGGTGTTACTATGACTCATCTCTCATTTTCATGTATATATATCACAATACAGTTACCCAAGCTAACTGGGTATACGGGTACTTCTAAGCGGTGTTCCTCTTATATTTAGAAGGGAAAGAACCATTCCTCTTTACTATAGAACAGTTTCCCTAACCAAAAAGAGACACAATTTTCATGATTTTACTTAAATAGGATTTTGTTGTTGTTGGGGTGGGGGAACAAATAGGTGCAAGTAGGTGCTTTAGCTATGCCTTTAGCTATGTTACATAGCAAACAGGTGCTTTAGCTATGCCACTAACAGAGGAAATGAGTGTAAAAAAGAGAGCTCTGACATCCACAGGGCTTGGCAGCAGTCCCATTTTTCCCCCACAGCAGGCTTATTAAATGTTGTGGGGTGATTTGGACTTAAGCCCTACATTGTTGTGAAGGGGTGACTCAAGTACTCACTAAGTGTTCTCATATGACTCATTTTTTACTCAAGTTGTGGGGGAGGGGGTCTGCTGACTCTACTTAAGTCAAGCCCTGTAGGAGGATTCTTGCCAATACTAAACAGAAGTCAGCAAAACCTTATACAGTGGTACTTTGATTTACGAGCCTAATTTGTTCCAGAAGTATGCTTGTAATCCAAAGCACTTGTATATAAAAGCAAATTTTCCTATAAGAAATAACGGAAACTCAATTCCAAAACCCAAAAATATTCATATAAAAATGATTACAGTATTGTAATATAATACAAAATAATAAAGAAAATACAAAATATAAAGAAAAATAAAACAAATTAACCTCAACTTAGGGTGCAATCCAGAGTAACTACGGGGAGTCCTTGCACCGGTGTAAGAACAAGTTGCTCTGGATTGCAATATAAGTTTCCCATAGGTTTTCACTAGGTGGTGCAGTAACTACGGGTACATGTAATGTCTCTTACGTGCCCCCGTAGTTACTCTGGATTGTAGGGCTGGTCTCTCAGGCTGCAATCTGCCTGTCTTACACAGGAGTAAGCTCCACTGATTATAATAGGACTTACTTTAGAGTAGACATGCAAGGCTAGGTCTTTAACTGCACAATCCAGAGTAACTACAGGAGCTCTTATGAGACATTTACACTGACATAGTTACCTAGTGGAAACCTATGGGAAATTCATAGAGCAATCCAGAGTAAATTTTTCTGACAGCTCCCATAGTTACTCTGGAGTGTGTAGTAAGGTTCCTTTCTATTGCCTGCTTACACTGGAGTGAGCTCCATTGACAGTATTAAGAGTAGACATGCGTAGGCTGGTCTCTCAGGAGAGGCTGAGGTGGTGGTGAGAGAACACTGAAACTGGCCATATCCTGACCGAACTATTTTTCGCTTGCTTATTGCTTGTATATCAAGTTAAAATTTATTAGAAATGTTTGCTTCTCTTGCAAAACACTCTCAAACTAAATTACTCTTAATCCAAGGTTTTACTGTACAATTAATCTGGTAAATTTGCTGCAGGCACTGGATCTCCCAGTACAGTCTAGGTTGTTCCCTTGTTCACAAACAGTTCTCATAAACTTCAAGAACGTAAATTTCTCTGCATCCCTTCCACTGATGTAAATTTACAAACTAGACTTGTGGTTAATCCTTAGGCACCTCAAAGTACACTTGGGCTTATAGGACATGTGCATCACAGTACACATGGCCAATTCAAACCATTGTTACACTGCCAGTCTTCACATGTGAAATCATGCGAAATGCACAACATAGTTAACAAGACAGAGCAAGAGAGATTCAGATCTACCTCACTATACTTTTAGAGGTTTTTTTTTAAAATCTGTATTTTAATGTATTTACTAACGTTGGGTTTGTTTTCCTTTTACTTTTATTGTATGTTCTCTTTTTCTTTTATAATAATAAAGATAAAAAACATGAAAAAAAATCTGCAGGGTAGAAATTTAATATTGGCTGCAATCCTAATCATATCTATTCAGAATTAAGTCCCATTGTGTTCAATGGGACTTACTCGCAGGAAAGTGTGCTTAGGATTGCAGCCATCTTTATAATGAATTCCTAATTTTTTAAAAAAAATCTGTTTGCCTTGTGAAGGAAGTTGGGTCAATGGTAGATACCCTCCCAGAGAAAGTTTTAAAAGTGATTTTTTTTCAGATCTACAATGTCCTATTCCTAAGTCACAACCCAAATCAGAACAGCACTGAAAGGTGCTATTTTTTTCAAATGCAAGACAGAAGCATAATTTTTAGCATAATATGAAATTTAAGCTGGAGAGTCTCTGGATCTGACTCCAGCTGGATGGTCCACCAGCCTTTTCCAGCAATTGCACGTTTTGTGTCCTAAACCATTTATCACTGAAGGTACCTTTATATGTAGTCTTATAATCTCTTTCATCAGAGATGACATAAAATGAAGATAAACTGAAGAATGCTCGATGATAAGTTCCTAATTCAGGTAAGTGTGTAATTGCTCCCCGCCCCAGGTCAAAACAAAAAGAAAGGAATTCTATAATGGATGAAAAATACTCAGCTGGAAAATTGAAAATTATAAAAATGCATTACCTACCTGCATGGCAAGCAGTAAATTCACAGAAACAAATGGGGGTGTGACTCCACCGCCTGTAATATATGCCACGATTCTCAGGGCTTCACAGTGCAATATAAAAGTTTGCTCTTTTTGTGTTGGGAGGGAGAAATATATTGTTTAAAAAGGCACAAAAATATTTTAAGGTCAAAACTGGCAATGTGTTGATGATTTTAAAATGTGAGGTGAAAGCAACATTATATTTCTCTTCTAGAGTGTTATTGTAGTGTTAAAATATCATTAAATCAGCACAAACCACACTTATCATTTCCTGCACATTTTTCACTGTAAGCCGCATTCTGACTATGAGTAATCTGTTAATCTGTTCTTTGCCTCACAATCCGTCAAAGTGACAGATTCATTCCATCCCTAATACATAATATCTTCATTTACTGTATGTTCCGTGCTAGAAACTTTCTTTTTTGCTAGTGCTGAGATTTACAAAATCACAGGCAAGTGCACAAAGTGTCACAATCCTTGCTCTCACCACTTTCCACATCACTTCAGAAGGTCCAGCCAGCAGCATGTTGAGTGCTCTTAATCAAAACAAAGATTGCCACACAACATTGAGGGTTTTTAAAGGCTTTGAAAGGACCAATCTCAACCCACTTAGCTCTAGAATCCTTTTGATTTCAGAAGGGATGCTTTCTCCTTTGAAGGATTTCAACAAGTGCAGTCTGAATACCTGGAAGGGACACATACTAATATTCTGTGGTATACCTTAAGGGTGAATACACAAATCCTGATGGAACACTGAGTGATCACTTGCATGTGTGAAACAGCAATTAGAAATGATACATCACAAAGAGAGTTTTCATGTCACCTGACATCTACTCCAATGCAATTATGAACACAGCTTTAATCTGTTTAATTGGTAGATGAATTAACTAAAGTTCTAGGAGCTTTAGAATAAACAGGAGGGGGCCAATTTTAATTGGTAGGGTTGAAAGTTAATGGAATGCTTCTTAAAATGTGTTTGAAAATGAAGAAGAGTTTTACAAAGAAAACACGAACAGTGAGAGGGATGCTTATCATCTAGTTCACTTCTGACATTGTTTTCAGTGATCTCCTATGTAAAATAATGTAAAAAAACTACCATTTAATGTAAAAAACTACCCATCCGTGGCAATTATCAGTCCTCAAGAAGCATATTGCTACTTGCAAATAGCAAGATCACATAAGAGCTGCAGGGTCTGTACACAAATATTTCTAGTCCACATTTCTATTTAAACAGTTTACAATGTGACTTTAAAATGTTGGAAGGGAACTTGGTCAGCAGAGTAATTACCACAGTTAAGTCCCCTTCTGAGACTTTGAAGCCTTTCCCTTTTACACACCCTGGCTGTTTGCTAAATTTCAGGCACACACAAAAATTAGACTGAGACCAGAGTCAGGTTTCAGGAAGGTTTACTCAAAATTCATGTGGTTCATCTGGTTTTGACCAGAGTGCCTATCACTAAATTGACCAGGAGCCCTACGTAACAGCTCCTGCTTGCATGGGGGTCTGAGAGAGAGAGAGAGAGAGAGAGAGAGAGAGAGCGAGAGAGGAGAGAGTGAGTATCTCCAAATGATAGTTCCAAATGTGTGTTGGAAAAACTGCTGCTCTCTATTGACTCATTTTCCAACAGAAAACAGTTATTTAGAGCAATGTAAATAACAAAGCAGCAAAAAATCAGAAGGATCATACATTTTTGATAATTTATGAAGATAATTATGAAGATAATTAAAACTCATTAATTACTATGTAATTACAAAATTACTATAAGTAAAAGCAGTAATCCAAAACCAGTCAAAATCTTTAAAAAGCTATTTTCTTTGGAAAACAAAGTTTTAACTTGCTCTAGGAATAAAAAAAATGTAGGTGCCTCCTTTGTCAGAGAATAGCTTTGCGCTAACAGCACACAGTTAACCCCTGTGATGATGCTTTTCCCCATTATATATCTAACTTCTGGTGGGGGAACTTGGAGATTGCTTTTGACAGGTTCAAAAAAGGAATACAGTCCTATAAAGGATGTCATTTTCGGCCCAATCCTAGCTAACTCCCTGTATGCGGCGGCACCCATTGAATCCCACTGAGCAGGTTTGGTAATTTGAAACTCCTTGGAGGAAGGGAACAATGTTAGGATAACTTTCTGCCAGGCTGGTAGACAATCTGGACCAGCCCCAGCAATGTTCCTGGGCACGTCAGCATTCACCCTGGAAGAGGAGGTTAGGATTCAGCTGCTGCCAACACCACCAAACCTCTCCTTCACTGTCCTGATCTGCCTACTCCTGTTGTCTCCCTGTTCTGCCCATCCCCACCCCTTTCCACCATCCTATCTGCATCAAGGGTCTTCTCTAGTCTCATAGAACATCTCATGATGCTCTGGCCTCCCTGCTAGTGTTCCAGTAACATGTGGCTCTGTGCACAGGTTTGTGACTGTCATAAGGCATTTTATGTTATGTTATAGTTATGTTAATACTGTAGAACGCTTGTTCTGCCAATAGGGCAGTCTAATAGGATTGGGTGCCCTGACCCTCAAAGGCTAAGAACTAGTATTTTGAATCAACATTGTACAATGTAGCTTCACCAAAAGTGAACTTTGGTACCACTACATCACACAGCAGCAGTGAGCACTACAGGCCAAATGGGTAGGCTACATCACCAAATCCCTTTAACATTTGACAACAAGCCCACTCAAACAGAGTCAGTGTGGGTGGGTGAGCCTACAAGTCTTTAGTAAGTTGCAGTATCAGCTGAATTCTTTGTCTTGCTCTTCTGATTATCCCTTTTGCTGAGGGAGGAAGACGCTACATTTCTCAAGGTCTAAATGCTATTTTATGAGAGTATTAAAAATAGATACAGATCTCTCCTTAGATTGTTTTCTTTTCAGCATGGTTAGGTACAATTTGTAGGTCAATGTTATCTCAGACAAAGGAAGTCTATATAGCTATCTGTGAAAGTAACCATGCCTTCTCAAATACAATCACAGAGTCCTCATTGTGGCTTCTTGTGCTTATTCATTTCTTGGGGCATATCTATATTACAGATTGAAATTGGTACAATAGTAATCTACAGTGCCTTAACTAATGAGGCAGATCTACTCAAAAGAAACCCCAGCTGAGTTTAATGAGACTAAGGGTGAAATCCAGAGTAACTATGGGGAGTCCTTGCTCCAGAGTAAAAACAAGTTACTCTGGATTGCAATATGAATTTCCCATAGATTTTCACTAGGTGGTGCAGTAACAATGGGTGCATGTAAAGTCTCTTATGTGCTTCCATAGTTAATCTGGATTGTGCTCTTACTCTCATGTAAATGTCATTTCAGTTTTAGAGGAGTTATGTGAGAAGATTTCGGATCCTCTAACAGATTTTTTCAGGATCTTTACTGTACATAATTTGCAAGATTCTTTGGGGGAAAACTTAAGGTGCTATAAAACTAATTTACACATGGAACTGCCTAGTGCAGTGGTGCTTAACCTTGTTGGAGGTACTGAACCCCGCAGGTTTCATATGTTCATTCACCAAACCCTTCATAGTCGGAAAAAGAAAATGTTTTATCCGCTGTAACAAAAGTATATTAATGCACTTGACAACCATGGCGAATGGAATGGACACACATCTCTACCAAACCCCTGAAACTGACTCACCAAACCCCTGAGGTTCAATCAAACCCAGGTGAAGAACCACTGGCCCACTGATTGAGGTTCAGAGAGGTAACCATGTATGCATTTGTTTATGTTTCCCCATGACCTGTTACAGAAGGAGGAGGACCCTGTAGACTCATGAAGCTCTGTGCTTGCTGCTCATTGTGGGAACTTTGGATTGTACCCCAGCAATGTAATTTTACAGATAACTGAAATTTTGGTGTAACAACTATATTGGCTTGGTGACAATATAAATGGAGCCAATGGACAAAAAGTAACCCAATGTTTTATTACCTAATTTAACAACGGCAGCAACAAAACCCTGTCCTGTCCCTTTTTTTTTGCTAACTTTGATTCATGTGTTTATCAGTCTATTAGCTATATAAAAATTGCATTAAGGAACCTGCACAGGGGAAAAAGAGATACTCGGCAAGATTCCTGCATATTCTCATTTCATCTCCGTCAAACAGGCGATAATGAAGCATATCAGTTCTGAGCTGTCAGTGCTCAGATTCACTTGTCTGCTGCTTCTTCTGCCCACACATTTCACAAAGTGTCAATTAGCTGTTTTCTTCTTTAAAAAAGAAGATGAAGAAAAAAAGCTGAGCACAAGCAAACCATTCATTTTAGGAATTATGTTTTAATGCTTCACCAATTCATAAAACACCTGAAGCTGACTTCTAATAAGTAGCCGCCTCACGTTCAATAACGCTTGCTTTCTCTCTCCTAAGCCTGTGCCTGAAAGCCTTCTGCTGTCTTGTACTATAGATTGCCACCCATTTATTCTTAATGGATGGCTAGAGAACTAGGAGCTTAAAAAAACAACCAAAACCAAAATCAATGGAAAACCAAGTCAATAAAACAATATCTTAAAGTGTTAGCATAATCAGATCAGCAGAAAAGGCTGCACTAAGAACACAGCTAGAGAGAAAAGTGCTACTTTTTTGTACAAGTCTTGTCTTTTCAATTAACACAAGCTAGAACATTTCAATATGCAGTTACTGATTCAAATCTGATAACTAAGAGCACAGTCATAATCATGTCTACTTAGAGGTAAGCCCCATTGTATTCAATAGGTCTTATGCCCAGGAAAGTGTGTTTAGGATTTCAGCATTAGTTGTACATTTATGTCCTAAAATATGTCCACTGGTATTACATATAGATTTTCAGAAACCCTCATTAGGGTTTGCATAAGAAAAAATCAAGAAAGGAGGACAAGCTTTGCAAAAAGAAGTTTTTCAAGTTTCCTGTGCAACATGCAACAAGCCACATGTGTTTGGTATGTTGCAGGTACCACTTGCAGTTCAAGAAACCTGGTTATGGCCCTGTGTGAACTGTACTTACAAAATGTCCCAGAAGCTTGTACAGATACTGGGCTTTAACAGCAGAGGAGTTTCTTTTCCAACTGATTTATGAAGAAATGGGTCTCTAAGTTGGAATGTTTGAAAACCACTACCCTATACAATGAGCCTGATTTTTCCTGGATGTAAAACACGATGGCTCCCATAAGAACTGCCAAAGTAACATTGCAGCATCAGGTCTAAAAAACAAAACAATACAAAAAAACCCCCAAAACTGGTGCTCATATCTTTCTGATCCTGTATACATAGTGGGGGATGTTGATGCGCATGGGGTGTTGATGCGCATGGGGGATGGTGCACATGGGGGGATGGTGCACATGAGGAATGTGAACACATGGGGGATCAGTGCCTATGCGGGGTTTATGCAAGGTGGGGAAAAACATGGGGGGAATTTTACTCCCGCAACGCGGGTACATTTTCACTAGTTTGTGAATAAAGTTAACATGGTTTGTAAAACAAGAAAGAACCTTCTATTAATTTAGAAGGAAGCGTGGCTTGGAATAATTAATAAGATTCAAATGTTCTGATCTGCAAATAGGAAAAATGCATAGTAATCAGCTGCTGCCACTTTTTTGTTATAGAAGGAGCATCTGTGCTCTGTGCCCGGCAACATAAGAACATAAGAAGAGCTTCCACTGGATCAGGCCAAAGGCCCTTCTAGTCCAGCTTCCTATTTCTCACATCAGCCCAACAGATACTCAGGAAGCACACAAGACAACAAGATATTTGGATCCACTAGAATTTAATTGGCCAAGTCACGAAAGCATAGAGATATTGCTGGCCATGTGTTCCTCAAAGTCTCTCTTGGCCTCCCATACTACTTTCTTATGTTTTTTCACACATTTTATGTTCATTTTTATTCTCCTCATTTGGGCAAGTTTTCCATTTGAGGAAGGAAGCTCGCTTGCCCTTTATCACTTCTATAACTTGACCAGCCATGCTGGCTCCCCCCTGGATTTTGTTGAGCCTCTCCTTCTCAGCAGTATACTGTACATATCCACTGGGCCTCAATTAATGACTTAAATAGTTTCCATGCACTCTGGAGAGATTTGACCAACTTTACTGTCCCCTTTAGCATTTTCCTAACTAGTCTCCTCATTCAAGGGAAGTCTGACCTTTGGAAGCCAAGGGTTATTATGACAAATTTGTTTGCCATTCTTTCGACATGCATGGCAAAACAGATTGCAGCATGGTCACTATTCCTCAATGGCTCAGTAACTGTTACATCCCTAACAAGGTGCTAAGTACCTGTCTTATTTTATTTTATTTTTTATTTTTATTTAAGTAATTTTTATCCTGCCTTTCTTCCCCCACAGGGGGGAACTCAAGGCGGCCAAACAATTAAAAAACAATAAAACACCACTAAAATTATATATGGTAATAAACAGAGATAAAAACACATTAAAATGTAATTAAAATACAATTAGATTAAAGCTAAAAATGTAGACTAAAAACGATAAAACAGAAAAGATAAAAAAGATAAAAGCCCCCCAACCTCTGCCCCCATATAAAAAGCTTTTTTAAAATAAAAGGTTTTAAGGCTCCGCCTGAAGGTGCCACCACCAAGTAGGCCCTATCTCTGGCCGCCACACCAGAAGGGCCCCCTCAGATGACCTTAGGTGACGGGTCGGATTGTACGGAAGAAGGCGGTCCCTCAGATACCCTGGACCCAAAGCCGTTTAGGGCTTTAAAGGTCAGGACCAGCACTTTGAATTCAGCCCAGAAACGAATGGGCAGCCAGTGTAGTCGCTGAAGCAGTGGCCCGACAAAGTCGAACCGACGAGCCCCAGCAACCACACGGGCCGCCGCATTCTGGACTAGTTGAAGTTTCCGAACCATCTTCAGAGGCAGCCCCGTGTAGAGCGCGTTGCAATAATCTAGTCTCGATGTCACTAGGGCATGGGTCACTGTGGCCAGATCCAAGCGAATCAGGTATGGTTGCAGCTGGCGGATCAGCCGAAGCTGAGCAAAGGCTCCCCTGGCCACAGCCGCCACCTGGGACTCCAGGAGCAGCTGCGAATCCAGGAAAACCCCCAAGCTGCGAACCTGCTCCTTCAGAGGGAGTGCAACCCCATCCAGAATGGGATGATAGTCCAATACCCAAGTCGAGGACTTCCAGACCAGGAGAACCTCTGTTTTATCAGGATTTAATCTCAGCTTGTTCACCCTCATCCAGTCCCCCACTGCCTCCAGACAACGATTCAGGACTTCAACTGCCTCCTTGGACTCAGGAGGAAAGGAGAGATAGAGCTGGGTGTCATCAGTGTACTGGTGACACCTCACTCCAAACCTCCAGATGACCTCTCCCTGCGGCTTCATGTAGATGTTAAATAGCATGGGGGATAGAATGGAACCGTGTGGCACCCCGCACCAAAGAGGCCAGAGTGCCGAACAAGCATCCCCCAGCACCACCTTCTGGGACCGGTCAGCCAGGAAGGAGCGGAACCACTGCAGAACAGTGCCTCCAATCCCCAACCCGACCAACCGACCCAGAAGGACACCATGATCGATGGTGTCGAAGGCCGCTGAGAGGTCCAGCAGGACCAACAGGGACGCACTCCCCCTGTCCATTCCCTGGCGTAGGTCATCCACCAAGGCGACCAAGGCAGTCTCTGTCCCAAACCCTGGCCTGAAACCAGATTGGAAGGGATCCAGATAATCAGCTTCATCCAGGACCCTCTGAAGCTGAGACGCTACCACCCGCTCGACCACTTTACCCAGAAATGGGATGTTTGAGACTGGCCGATAATTGTTTAAATTTTTAGGGTCCAGGGAGGGTTTCTTCAGGAGGGGGCGAACCACCGCCTGCTTTAATGCAGGCTGCAACACCCCCTCCCTCAGAGAGGAATTCACCACCCTCCCTATCCATTCGGCCAGTCCATCCTGGGCCAATCTGATTAGCCAAGCTGGGCAAGGGTCGAGCGGGCAAGCAGATGGTCTCACACTACAGAGAATCCTGTCCACATCCTCAGGTTCTACAAGCTGAAAGGAATCCCAAAAGATGGATAAGACAGGTGCCCCAGGGACATCGTTGGATGTTGTTAAAGTGGCATCCAAGTCATGCCGGATCTGGTCGACCTTGTCCGCAAAGTGTTGCGTGAACTCGCCACAGCGAGCCTAGAGTTGCCTGTCCTCTGGTGGGCTCCATGACTAGTTGCTCTAAGATAGAGTCATTGAGCATGCCAAGGAAACTCGTTTCCTTTTCATGACAAGAGCATGCACTGACCCAGTAAATATGAGGATATTTGAAGTCCTCCACAATTACAACCATGTCTCTCCTCAACACTTCCCTAATCTGTTTCCTCATTTTAAGATCCCCTTCAGGCTTCTGGTCTGGTGGACAATAACACACCTCCAGAATAACATCAGTCCTGTAGCCTGACAATTTAACCCACAGCGTTTCTATGGTGGAATCAGACCTGCTTCCAATCTCTACTTTGCTAGATGGATTCCACCTCATTCCTAACTTACCCTACAATCCAGAGTAACTACGGGAGCACGTAAGAGACATTATGTGTACCCATAGTTACTGTCCCACCTAGTGAAAACCTATGGGAAATTCATATTGCAATCCAGAGTAGATTTTTCTTACACTGGAGCAAGCACTCCCCATAGTTACTCTGGATTGTGCCCCTAGAAGGCCACCCCAGCCACTTAACTCCTAGTTAAGTAGGAATTGTAGTTCTGTTCTAACTAAATTCTAAAAATTCTTTTAGAGATCCATATCCCCTTTTGACCAAATTCCCAAGATTTCCTGAGAAAAAGAACCGATTATTAATTAAGCCAGTTTAAGACTAAATTGCATTGTAGTCTTTCGTCCTTGATATGCAGCTAACTGAGGTTACAAAGTCTCTGAACTATTAGAGATAATTTTGTTCCACTATTTCCTTTGAAGCATGAGCTGGAGTGACAAATATGGTGGAACTAGACTAATTCAGATTAACGACTGCATAGGCCTGCAGCAAATTATTGAATTCTCTGAATTAGTGAACAAGCCTAATATAAAAGCAAAGTACATTTTATGATACATCATCACCGCTCACTTATTTTGGCATCTGCAGGATAGTTCTATGATACCATAATGTCATGTGGTCTGTTTTGTATGATTAATGAAGTTGTATGACCTCGTTCATCTAATGAATCATAAAAATGAATATGCTTTTTAGTATAACTGAATTCATTTTTAAAATGTACACGTTCAACCTTCAGCTTTTCTGCTATTAAATCTTCATTGAGAAAGTTTAATTTTCATCACTTTTTGTGTGGCATTGATGTCTACATTCAGTATGCAGGTGAGAATCTAATTAAGTACAAATAAATGCTTATACATTTACATGCATGTCTGATTTTTTTGACTACACAATATTTTGATGGACTTTGGCTTTAAATGATAAAAATAAGAGCTTCATGGAGTCGTGTCATGTCATGTTTAAGACAAAAGTAGAGGAGATATAGGGATCAGCGTACATAGAGGGACATCTGGAGCTAACAGAGCAATTTTGGACATCTGCCCTATATTTTAGTTAGTCTGGTTAATGCAAATATTAAGAGAGAGAGAGAGAGAGAGAGAGAGAGAGAGAGAGAGAGAGAGAGAGAGAGAGAGAGAGAGAGAGAGAGAATGGACAACCAGGGAGAGGCAGAGAAGTGGGAAATGGAATTTTGGATAAGAGAGACAGCCTGCAAGCTGGATGACTCTGGCCTGAATTATGCCATTGATTATATTCAGTTCAAACCAATCAATACTCCCAGACTTCAGATGGGGAGCAGAAGCCTCAGAAATGGCAGGATTAATATTAATCTTTCCTATTCCACAGATGGTAAACCTACAGGGGTAACTCACTGCTATGCAGCACTGCCAATATCAAGATCCAGAAGATGATAGGGGTCCCTCACAGAAGAGCTCCAGAGGCCACTCCTCCATCACAAAGATGGAAAGGCAGCAGGGGTCTTGAACCAAAGTACTCTGGACAGTGCACCTATGTCTGTATAGGCAAATGCAAAGCTGTGGCAGTGCTCTGAATCAAGGATACACCAGAGGGCTACTTCAATGTCCACAGGAAATCAAGGGCAACAAGAGGAAAACGTCTGTGTAATAAGCAAAAGGTCACCAAAAGAAAAGCAGCAATGGTTGAGCAGCTTTCACAGGGGGCTCCCATGCACTTACCAGCAACAGTGTACTTCATAAAATGGCCATTAACCGGAGCAGAGGGGATGGAGCTGTTTGACCTAGTCTGAAAATGTTTGGTCAGGTGTTTCTGGTGCAAGCAGGTTGGAGGAGAAGAGGCATAGGTGGGAGCAAGGGTGGTTTCTGTGCTTTTTGCTCAAGCTCTGATCTGCCAAATGGGAGAGGACTGGAGTGCAAGGCTGGTGCTGCAATGAGAGAGAGTGGGGGAACCCCCATCTGAAGCAGCTTACTGATTGCCTGCTTTTGTCCCTGAATAGGGAAGAAAGTGGCAAAGAAGAGGTACACCTCACCACCTAAAGGGAAAATTTTCCTCTGGGAAAATTTGGCTGACATTCAAGCAGACCTGATTCTCCCAGTCCTTTTTGCCTAAGATGAAAGCGAAAATAAAAAAGTGCTTTCTCCCAAGTGAGGGGAAAGCTGTAGAAAGAAAATATTTATGTCAGAAGAGACTCCGACACCCAAATTGGTGTTAAAAAGATGACATTATGGATGTATCAGCAGGATATGACAAGTCTTCCAGCCAGTGTTGCTCAAAGCAAGGTCAGTCTGGGGAGACGGTGGGTGTCCCTCTCCTCAGAAACTCTTTCAGACCGACCAGGCTGCCTGAGGAGAGGAGGCAAGGCATATGTCTGTGCACTAGCCCAAATCTCCCCCAGGAGTGGCACTTTCTTATGGCACTTTTGTGACAACCCCAAGTCAACACAGGACGTATGCCGGGGCTTAAGTTGGCCTAACTGCTGTTTAGAATTGCAGCCATAATCTCCTATGATGTTTTAAAGATGTGCCAGAACTGATATATGAAGGATACCCCATCTGTTGCTGAAATTATATTGAGTGCTTTTTGCTTCCTTCATAGATAAGATATTCACATATGTACCACAATTAAAGTCAATGGTCTTACCTGGGAACAAATGGTCTTTGCAAAAGAAAAAAAAATATTCAGGAGAAGGTGTTGAAGAGGACATTAAATACAGTAAACCTTGGATTGAGAAGGTTTTGAAAGACAAGCAAACATTTCTAATAAATTTTGACTTGCAATACAAGTGATGTCTTGATAAACAAGCAAAAAAAAGTCCTGGCCAGGATATGGCTGTTTTCAGCGCTCCATCAGAAACTGCGCAGCCTCTCCTGGGAGACCAGCCTATGAGTGTCTACTGTGAAGTAAGCTTATTACAGTCAATGGGGCTCACTCTTATGTAAGAGGGGCAATGGAAAGGAGCCTGCGATACATAGCCTTGTATATCTATGTCTAGTAAGTAAGCCTATTACAGTCTATAAGGCTCATTCCTGTATAGGAGGGCAGAATGCAACCTGAAAGACCTAAGAGACTAAGGCTATAATCCAGAGTAACTACGGAACCTTTTATACCAACATAGTTATGGTGCCACCTATGGGTAAGCAAGGGAAACACATGGAGCAATCCAGAGGAAGTACCTCTTACATCTTTCCGTAGTTACTCTGGATTGCAGGGTAAGTGTAGGTTAATTTTTCTTTCTGTTTTGTATTTTCTTTATTATTTTGCATTATATTACAATACTATATTGAAATCATTTTTATATAAATAAGTTTAATTATGAGTTTCCATTATTTCTTATGGGAAAATTTGCTTTGATATACAAGTGTTGTGGATTACAAATATGCTTTTGGAATAATTATGCTTGTAAACCAAGGTATCATTGTAATTAGGAAGCATTCGGACATGTTCTGATACAGCACTATATACAAAGTAAATAAAAACAGTGAAGATTTGAAAATCCCTCATCATAGTTCAAGATAAGGACACATCTGGGTAATGGTAACCTAAGTTCTTAAGTACTACTCTTAGTTGCTGCCAGGAAATAAAAGCACCTGCAGATGCGCCCTCAAGCTTTAGGGACAAGTGTGCATCCTGATTAACTGTAACAGGGTCAACCAGCCTAGGCTAGGTTTATCTGCCTCCAGTCACCTGATTTTGTGGGATCAGCATGTAAGGCAATAAATTCAGCTACTATGGAAACAATTAAAATTATTATTTGTGTAATGGTTATTGATGCCGCCAGTTACAAACTTCTACTCAGGCACAATACCAATTACACTTCAACGAAAAAGAAAGATGTGATTTGTATCATAACTGTCCTAGGTCCCCCAGCCATCTCAATTGACCCTAATCCCAGAGTCACCCTGCCTCTAGCTGAACTGCAATAGGAGTTAGAAATTAGTATACCAAAATGACTAGATGATTTGAACAACAATGTACTGTATTCACAATACAAAAAACATCTTAGATCCTTATAAAAGAATTCATGTTCTTTCTAATCTATTTGCATGGCACACTTGCAAATCAAGAGGTTGTTTTCTACACATGTATATGGAACAACATAGCTGGAAAGATGCATTAGCAAAGTTGATAGTAGTGCTGGCAGCAACATTCAATAAAAGTGATATTCAGAGTGTCAATATTCCTACTAAAAAGAAACATTTGAGAATTTTCACATCCCTTTAGGGACCTCAGCTCAGTGACTGTGTTGAGTGAGCAGTGAGTGACTGCTTTGCATGCAAGAAGTTCTACGTTCAAACACTGGCATCTCCAAGCAGGGCTGGGAAAGAATCTTGTCTGCAAAACCTCCAGCCAGGCTGTGCATACAATACTAATGAATGGTTGAACTCCATACAAGGTAGCTACATATTTTCAGATATTAGACGCTAATATTTTGGAAAGGTGTCATAGCTCACTAGTCGAGCATCTGTTTTGCATGGAAAAATTTTTTTTCAGTCTTCATTTCTGTCAGTCCCTCAGTGGAGCACCACTGCCAATCAATATCAACAGCCTGCACCTATATAGACCAATGAACCTATTCAGCATGAAGCAGCTTCCAGACAGGTAGTATACTTTCATATACTGTAGTTTTCCTCAAGACATGGAATGTCTCACATTAGGATCAATATAGATGATGAGGAAGAAGAAGCTAATCAGAGACGCCTGACACTAAATATTTGAACTCTGAGCAGATTTTTGCTTATTAAAAGATAGGGTACCGAGAGAGTTGCTCTATCAGTACCCAAGTGGTGCTGTGGCAAATGGACTTTGCTGTACTGCTCCTTAAGCATGAAAATTGAAGGAGACCAGGACAAGGGTTAAAAAGCTGTTTTGCCAAGTTATTTTTCATAATTGTTTCTCTTATTTTGAAATCAAGGAGTAACTTTGGCAATGACAGGAAAATATCAAAACTCTGAGAGCCGTAAAAAACAAACTCATCTCATTTTATGACACAAAGATAGCATCCCTTTCCAAGTTTGTAAATCAAAGAGAATACAGGAAAAAAAAACCAAATTCCAAACAAGATGCTTTGCATGTTTCATTTCAGTTGGGTAATCTGACTATCTTCTACTAATCCATAATTACAATCAGACTGCATACTGCCTGACCAGGTTTTCAGCATGAGGTTTTAACATACTTCCCAAGTGTTTAGGTTCTGATTTCTCCCTTATAGGAATAAATCTGGTCATCAGATTTTAAGTAGTATTTTTGTATCAAGACTTAAGGAATCAATATTTTTTCCCTATTCCCTCTAAGAATCACAGCTCAGTTTTCCATTCTGACACCATGGCTCAGGCCTTTTCAGGCTATATATCACCTCTTTACTATATTCAGCTCCTTCAGTTTTTATATCATGATGTAAGCTGACCTCATAATTGTGTCATCCTCTATATTTACAGCCTAGTAACATCTTTCTGGCACTTCACAGGGGCCACTGAATTTATGGGAGCCAATAGCAAGTCAGGTATTTCACACATTGCCTGTGGATTTCACAAGTAAAAATCAGGAATATAAACTGGGGTAGAAGTTAGAACACATGGTATGGTTGGTATTTTTACTGTTCTCTTCCCTCCCCAGTCATAGGTTTTTGAGGTTGAAAAATATAACATGCAAACTTTCATTCCTACACAGTTACAATGGAATGCTTTGGAATTTCTGTGATTTATTCCATTATCTTCAGTGGGAATAAATGAACTTCTATGAAACTGCTTCAGATTTAACACTGCCATTCTTACTCTGCCTTATCATGGACCCCTATGGATCTACTCATTACTATACCCTCAAGACTTTAATGTAAATTATATACAAATACAAAATGGACCACAAAAAATGTAAATGAATCTGGCCATTCAGTTATTGGAACACTATGATTCTATATCTCTAGAGAAGACAGGCAGGAGACAAGGGGCTTTTGCAGAAATGATGCTGAAAGTGGTTGCATTCTCCAAATTTGCAATTCAAATCTAACTACATTGAATGAAAATCAACTGAATGCATATTGAATGAAAATTCTGATTTAAAATGTCTCTCATTCACTTTCACACTATCTCATCAACATTCAAACATGCAGAAGACCGACTTAAAGTTTAGTGTCATACGGAAAAATATTTTTGTCTTGGAGATGTATCGTTTCAGGCTTTCTCCAGCTCTCAAGTTAAACCTGTAGCTTTCCTAGCCTGATCTGTCTTTCCTATTTCAATGTGTTTTGTTGTAGCAAGCAGTTTACACAGCAATCTGTAACTTTGTCCTCTCATGTTTGTTTCCCTCCTATGTCCACTGTGTAAAAAAAGAAGTCATATGGGCAACTTTATGCACCTTCAGGGAACAGTTTGAGTTGCACTGGCTTTGCCAAAATAGATTGGATTGGAAATATACAATAACTCATTCTTAGATTGGAATTCCACAAGTATACCTTTGCCTGTAGGGTAAGAATCTTTTCCCCCAATGCATAATCAAAGCCTAGTTTTTCTAATCCCATTGCATTTTGTTTTGTTGTAAGGAGTTCTTCTTTTGTTTGCAATCTGACAAAATGACTCATAAATCAAGTGGCTTCTATGCTGTGTTGAAAACATACAAAGATCTCTTATGAATCAGACCAATATGTAGTTCAGCTTTCATCATCTCAGAATGGCCAGCTAGATGGACTAGATGGGCTTCAAGGAGCACTCAATACAACAAGATATGTTTAGCCACTTAAATCTAGAACTTAGCCCTTAAATCTGGAATTCAGAGAAAGACTACCTCTAAAATCAGGAAGTTGCATGGAATTTGCAAGTGACATCTTGTGACATGCATCCCGTGGCAAGGAGTTCCACAGTTGAACTGCTTGATAGGTAAATAAATATTTTGTTTTGTCTGTTCTAATTTTACTAGGTACCCCTGGTTCTAGTATTGTGTGAGATGGAAAAGAATTTTCCTTTATCCCATGCATAATTTTATGTCTCAGTCTTGTCCCCCTCTACCCAACACCGTCACCTCCAAATACTATCCTAAACTTGAGAAATCTGACTTCTGTAGAAGCTTAATGGGGCTCCTTTAATGATAAAATCAATTTTGGATGCTTTCTTAATTCACATAAAGCAACAAAAAGGCTCAACAGGAAAGGGCAGCAATCTTCCATAGACTGTGAACAGACTGTGCCCCGACAACATCTCCACTATCTTCCACAATGCACAGCAGTTCCTGTGCCAACCTTCAGTACAGACAGGGCTGTCAACTCTGAAGCCAGATATTTTTCTTCCCCAACATAGCATAATGTCACTGAACCAATGTCACTGTCAACATTTCCAGAATTCAGTTGTCAACTAGATCAGTGATCTTCAAAGTGGGGGTCAAGACCGGGGTGATCCAGGTGCTTGAACCAGGTGCTTGATCCATCCCCCCAAATCCTGACATCTAAGCAAAATTCCTGACATGCTTTAAAAATGTAGGACACCCAGAAAATGTAATGATTTCCTGTACTTAATTTCAATACTATATTACTTAATTATGAAACTGTAAAACCAGAAAGGTATATGTCCAAGTGACCCAAAACCAAAGCAGCCAACCTTTCTCAGGCCAGACTTTCCTTTGCAAGACCTGATTCCAGAACAAAAAATGCACATGTTTACGTATTCACCCAGGGTGACCATATGCCATAACCAAAAAAAGAGAAGCGTGCAGAACAAAATGTAGATCCAAAATGTAGAACATCCAAGCAAAACGTAGGACACGACAAAATAAAAGCTGAAAACTTATGTCATATGCTGAAAACATTCAAATGTTGCCATGTGCAGCATTTGCTGAGTTCCAGGTGCACAGGATCAGGACCATTCTGGAAGTCTTGCACTCCCCTGAAATGACCTTCCACACCAGCTAACGCATGCTTGCTTACTCAAGAGTAAAAGTATCTGTGGAGTCTTCAAAAGGGTTTAATGCAGTGAAACTTGAAAGAGGGGTTTCCTTGTGAGGAGTCTGGTAGGGGCTTCATTCATTGGATCAGGACCAGATTCCGCTCAGCCTGCCCTTTCTAAATATCTAAGGGTGCAATCCAGAGTAACTATGGTGCGTAAAGGCACAATATGGCTCCTTTTCACTTCCCATAGAGAGCAATGCAATTATCAGGGACCTTCTTTTGGGGTGATTTTGGAGGCTGTATTCATTGGATCAGGACCATTCTGGTGTCCTTGGATTCCTCTCATCCTGGCCTTTCTGGTGGACAATGGCATGTTTGCCTACACATGAGTAAAGCCACAATATCACTTTCTCATAGAGTTCAATGCATATTTTTATTTTAGTTTTTTTGGCCATAACATTTGATAGGAAGTAGATATCTCAAAACCAGCTTCTGCTCTTCAATATGAATCCAAGGATATGTGACATGATGGGTACTGCACACCATTGCAAAGTTCCAAAATGAAGCCAAAATGGAGGATAATGAAGCCCTTTTGGAGGACACCCTGACAGGAGGCTAAAAATCCAGACAAATCCGGGAATTTTTGGTTATATGATCACCCTGGTCGGAACACCCTTGTGGGGTCACAACTTCATTTCAAGGGGATGGTCGTGAAATGCTGGGTGCAGCCTTCTTGGAATCTGGCAGTGGGCACCTCTAATCCCACTTCTGTCCATGACATCACTTTGGGGGAGGGTGTCCTAGACTGTCATTCTCAGAAGGGGGTCCCACACAGAAATGGTCAAAAACCACTGATTTCTGGAGACTAGGCCAACAGTCCCAGAGGGGAGACAACTCTAAACACAGAAAAGGTCCTCTGAAGATAGAAAGGTTGAAACCCACTGTTCTAGATTAAACCTCCACTTTTTGGTACATGTGTACACTTTTTGGTGCATCATTCTTGTGACTGTCTTGTGTATCTGTCCCAATAGGTTATGAGGGTTAATCTACTCTGGCTCCCAAGAATAGTATTCCAGCAGTATTCCAAACACAAATCTGATATGTTGAACCATACATCTGTGCTCTCTTTGTCCCTCTTCTCTCACACTCCCACTCATAAGAACATAAGATAAGCCTCTGCTGGATAAAGCCAAAGACTCTTCTAGTCCAGCTTCCAGTATCTTCACAGTGGCCCACCAGATGCCCCAGGGATCACACAAGATCTGCATCCAGCATTCTGAGGTTGCCTACATCAATCAACACACAGACACACACCGATCATGGCTTGTAACCTGTGATGGTGTTTTTCTCTAGGAATTTGTCCAATCTCTTCTAGAGGTTTTGAGG
Source organism: Cryptoblepharus egeriae (assembly GCA_030015325.1). NCBI lineage: Eukaryota > Metazoa > Chordata > Lepidosauria > Squamata > Scincidae > Cryptoblepharus > Cryptoblepharus egeriae. Next base: position 19,798,866 of record JAREYC010000002.1, read on the forward strand.
CAAGATGCCATCATCATATTCTGTAGCAAGGAATTCCACAATTACATGCTGGGTAAAGAAATGCTTTCTTTTCTCTGTTCTGACTCTAACCACATTCAATTTCAAAGGATGTCCCTTAGTTCTGGTGTTATATGAGAAAGAAAAAAAGCATCTCTCTATCCAATCTTGCATAATTTTGTATGTCTCAATCATAGCCCCCTTCAGGCACCGCTTTTCTAGACTGAAGAGCCTCAAATTCTGTGTTGTGCCCCAAACACTCCTGTGTTGTGCAGCTCTAAGATTTCAGGTATGTGTGGTGCAATTCACACGTGTGGTGCTTTTAAGATGCCATTGCTGAAAATAAGATTGAAGATTCTACTGAAGAAAAGTTGCATTGACTGGTTCTTTAGAACATTCTGAGTATATTTCTATTGTCAACTATTAGTTGTTGTCAAGAACTACTGTTGGGATGTAAATAGCATCTTACCGTGGGTTGGAATGGGAAAGCGGGCTCATTTCTTTCTGATAGTGACACCCTTGATTGACAGGCTGTGGAAGACACAAATAAGAGTGAGAAAATAATTTTGCCCATGTTCTTTCAACATGTCTAAAACTAAAGTATTATTATTCAAAGTGAAGTTTCATCAGTGATGCACAAGTTGCTTTATAGAATTACTGAAGCAAATATGCAAGGAACATGTGATCTACATTTCAACAGGGGGACAGATGGCCCACAAAGGAAAGTATTATTATTCGCGATGAAATTTCATCAGTGATGTTGCTTTACAGAATTAGCCAAGCAAATATACAAAGAAGTTGTGATCTAAGTTTCAGCAAGGGGACAGATGGGCCACAAGGGAAAGGGGGAAAAGCAAAAGAAATATTTGCGTGTAGAGCAGGGAAAGGAAAACATTTTAACAGGAGGCCACATCATCTCTGACACTGTGTTGGGGGCTGGGGAAAATTTAATTTACATTTCAACTTTGAATAAATATACATAAATATACATAATATACATATATACATATACCTATATATATACATAAATAAATATACATATACTTTGAATAAATATATATAAATGATGAGATGGGACTTATATGAATGAATTTTACTGAGCTTATAATACTAAAATACAGAACTACAATACAGGTATGTAAAACCACATGAGAACTACATATGAACTGTCTGTACACCCTTATAGTGCAGTGAAAACATACAGACCAAGCCAGAAATACATGGAGTTATAAGTTGTTCAGATGCAATGGGTGGGTAAAAAAAATGCCTGCGGGACAATGCGAAGTGGTCTCAGACATATGCCAGAGGCTCACTGAAGATTGGTGGGGCTCCTTGTGGGTTGAAAATGGGGTCTCTGAGGACTGCAAACCTGGGGGTCCCTTGGTCCCCAAACCTCCTTTGGTGTAGAACTTCACGTGGTTCCTTTTCCAAATTCAGAAAAGTGGTATGATGTTTTGTGTGCATGGTAGGAAAATAATGTTATGATGGATGGGGCAAAGGTCTAGATATATTCACATGTGTAAAGAACCCTCAGTAATAATTGCTTTTCAGTTTCTTATGTCCCTTCATTTTCTCTGCCTCTCTCTTTCTCATACAGGTTTCACATGTGCAGATACACGCATAGCAATACATACACACATATACCCTTAGCAAGTTCCACTATTTTCAAGCAGCAGACAGAAGGCAAAAAATGGGTATAATTGATTTTGATTTTAATATTTAAATGTTTTTCTGAAATATTCATAATTTTAGAAAGAAGGAATTGGTAACTGATTTAGAAACTTGGCAATTTTTATATTTTAGTAAGATTTAAAAATCACTTTAAAGAAATTATTACTGCTGACAGCTAAACAGGATAAAATACAGTTCTTAAAGCTTTTGGACTGACAGTTTAGAGCAGCTGCTAAACAATTTATATTTCAGCAATTTCTCCTGACAGCCTAGTTATTACGTTTCAATTCTTCGTAAACTATCACTGGCTATAAAGTATAGTTTTTCGTATATCACTTTTATGGTTGCGTGCAAGCATCTGTTCATGCACATTTGCTTTGTGTCTTGGCCAAAAGAATTTTGTGCCTTTGTAACTCAAAAGAGAATTTCCCCTTCATGCAATGAAATCTACAAATAGATAGACATTTGATAATTACAGTAAATATGCAGCCTGGAGATATTAAGTATATATGCAGTAGGAGTGAAGTCCAACTCCAAGGGAATGCACTAAAATTTTGAAAAATATCAGTAATGCACATAAACCTGAACATTCATTTATCCAACAATGTCCAAAATGTACAGATGGGAAATCTCAGTAAATATAAAGGACAAAAACAGCCTTCTGGTGGTGCTGTTGCCATAGATTAGACCAAGTGACACAGAGGTTATGTAAAACTAGACAATATTTAGAAGAAAGAGCCTTGCTTTCTGGGTGAGGAGGAGCCCATAATCTATATGGAAAGAATTAGCAGATAGTTGATGAGCAATAAGACTGGGTAAAAATATGATTATTTGGAAAGAGAAAAAATGTTATCAACTGTCTCAAGAAAAGAATGCAGAGCATACAATTTTCTCTAGGACCAACATGGTAAGAAAATCTAAAAAATAAGTTTCCTTCATTTTTAAATGCCAATTTTAGAACAGTACCACAGTGCAGTATACAACAGAAGATAGCTGTTTACCTTAACTGTCATTAAGAATATAATTATATCAAAAGGATACATTTTCACTAGTGGAAGAGCAGAAGGTGGCAAAATACTTCTGAAAGTCAGTGTAAGAATTACAATTTGCCTTGATTGGCAACAAATTTAAGCTGTCATAAAAAAAGAGAAGGACCTGAAATATTTTCATTGAAACAGGAAACATCACTTACACCTTACATGGGATGAGAGTATTAAGGTTTGTAGAGGCCTAAAAGCCTAAGCAAAAGAAATTAGTTAGCTGCAGATTCCTGTTTGTTAAGTGCAGACACCTGGGTATTGACTATGTGGTATGGCGAGACAGCTGAACAGAGTCAGCAATTAGGATTGTGACTGGTGGGGAAACAGCATATAAACAGTTAATTCTGACTAGATGGTGTGAGTTGTTGTGGTGGATGGTTGGATGTTATAATCTTGTGGAATTTGTGGTGTTTTGTTATTAGAAGAATAAAACTGTGTTAGACGGACTTTTGTCTCACGGCTTCTTATCTCCAACCGAAGACCTTGACTGGACACAAAGCTGGTTTAGAGCTGAACCGGCTTCCAGAAGACGCTATTTCTAAGGGATCTCCACGTTCTTTTTGGTGGAGAACACAACAGAGAGGTCTTTAGGCTTGACAGGAGTTTGAAAATTCATTTCAGTGCAAAGCAACCTGCACACTGAAAAAACCCTACACAATCTTTAACCCTCAAGATTGCAAAAGAAAATTGGAAAGCATGACAATACTAAAAAAAGACATTATATTTCCCAGTCTCATAATTTACTTGACAGTGTTTTGATGGCTCACATCTTTTGGATCTGAGGATTTATGTTCTTGGCATTCCATAATACTGGTCATAGAGGGGCTCATAAGAGACTTGCCACCTTTGAGCTTGCCAAGAGCTGTTTTCTAAAGATGTTTTCTAAAGATGTAGGTTCAAAGCTTTCCCAAACACACTTAAAATCCAACTATGGAATTGTCCATGCAAAATTGGGCTGTTATGCATCAACTTGCTGTATTAGGGCCAGTGGGCATAAATTGGATTGTGTATCCATGTGTGGATGCTGCCTGGATGCACTGCTTTGCCTCCTGGTTTACATAACCATGGAGGTTTGTGATGTTTGCACGAGCTGTCAAAACAATCCACAAGAGACTTTCTTTCTTATTGCTGAATTGTGCTGAAGTGGTCATCTGGTATCAGCGTAACTTTTGGTTAGGGCAAATAAATGACTGATGGACGTGGAAGTTACCCCAAAATATGTCAGATTTTAATTTGCTCTGATGCTCTGTTCCCTGATACAATTTATGTCCAGGTCATGATAAAGAGAAAATAATTCTTGATATCTCTATTGAGTATGCCTAAGAAATGATTTACCCACAACTGACCAGATGGGAGGCAGTGGTGGACTGAATTATCACTATCACCCCAAAACTGATATGAGATGTAAGTGTTGCTTAATTGGCTGGGAGCAATAAAATTGCTATAAAATGTAACAAATCTCAAAAGAAAACACTTTTAATAACAAGGGAACTAGTAAAACGGAAGCTGATGAGGAACATTAAAAGGGTGACGTCTCTCCAGGGCATTTGGACATTGTTTAAAACACCCATCACAGAAGTAACACTAGATTTTGTGCCACAAAGTCGGATGCCAGTTATAAAAAGCAAAGTGCCTTCCTTCACCCTTTTTCTAGTGCCAAGCAAAGACTGATACCCCCAGGACTTTTAAATGATTATTATTTTTTATGTGTTATTTTATTATTGTATTTTGTATTTTAAATTATGGTTTGTTTTTTAAACTGTCTTGCAAACTCTAATGATGAACAGGATACTTATTTTTTAAAAATAAAAAGTATGTCAGTCATTAGAGTTAATGACACATCTTCATAAATAATTCTTCAGTCAAGCCAGTGGAGCATATGACTTCCAGATGCAAATGAGTCCTTGATTTGGGATGGGTGGGGATCTGAGAAGGTAGTATATTGAGCCTAACCTAATACAGTCCCATCTCCACTTCTAAACCTGCAATGTTATATTTGGGGAGCAATCACCTTGGGGAGCCCTCAATATTCTGATGAAACCCATGCCTATTTCTCTTTCCCAGGTCCTGTCATTGGAGGCAATCAGGAGCTGGATAAGAGAGAACAAGCTGAAATTAAATCTTGATAAGGTAGCGGTTTTTTCTGGTCCAGAAGTCCATTTCAGTTTTTGGATTATCATCCTACTGTGAATGAGGTGCACTCCCCTGAAGGAGAGGGCTTGCAGCTTGTGGTTCTGCTGGATGTACAGCTTGTCCTGATGTCAGTGGGATAAATAGATCAGATCAGCCAAAGCTGAGCCCATACCTGGATCAAGTCAGACTAAGGGCGCAATACAGAGTAACTACGGGGAGTTCTTGCTTCGGTGTAAGAACAATTTACTCTGGATTGCAATATGAATTTCCCATAGGTTTTTACTAGGTGGTGCCGTAACTACGTCGACGTAAATGTCTCTTACGTGCTCCTGCAGTTACTCTGGATTGTAGGGTTAGCCATGGTGGTTCATGCCTCATACATCTAGATTAGACCATTGCAACTGCTCCATGTGAGGCTGTTTTTGAAACCTCTCTGTAAGCTGCTTGCTGTTAAAAAAAATTCAGAGAGCTAGTTTTGACTTTTAAAGCCTTTTGTGGCTCAGGACCACACTATTTGAGATACCTCTTCTTCCTTGTTTCACGCAGAACTTTTATCTTGTATCAAACTATCTATAAAGAGTAGGACTTTCAGAGCAATTTAGTCACTGCTTACTGCCTAGGGATTACTTATAGCTCTGAGACAGAACTCTGCACTCTGCTCGCCTCTGCATATCAGAAATGACAACTTTCCTATGATTTACTTATGTATGTGGGATGAGTAGGAGGGAAACCAGAATCATATTGAATGCAACAGCTCTTTTTGGTTTGCTTTCCCTCTGCCTAAGACTGATCAATTCCTTGACCATACAAATAAACCAGGTATCATAATGAACCTGTGGCCAAGACGTGCCTGCTCACCATTTTGGTGAGAAAGTTATCTAACCTAGAATGCTGAGTTAACTGTTCTGTTTCTTGAACTGTACTAAAGAAATTAGGTAGAAACAGACAAATACGTTGGCAACTTTGGAAATAAAACAATCCTAAATCAAACAGTCCTGTAAAAAGGCTTTTCATGAGACAAGGATTTAAAGCATGTTGGGAAGGACAGGTTAAAGGAGCTTGACTTTCAGCTGTGTTTTCTCCAGTGGCTCTGTGAACAAGCAAAGAATTTCAATTGTGAATGATGTCAAGCTGGCACTGTATGAAACTTTAGATACTCTTGCTGAGTGAAAACAAAACAAAAAAGCCCTGTTTGTAGACTCCAGACAGATACCAAATTCTCTGACTGATTGCTTAGGTTTTATTTGAATGAATTTTTTAAAATAATTTTGATCTCAAATTAGATACAGTGTGAGAGGGGAAATGTTCTAGTGAAAAATTATCTTCTAGCCCTCATTCTCATGGGCGGGGGAGGAGAAAGCCACCAAATACTCGTGGACCACCGCAACAATACCTAATTTCTATTTTAAATGACCGAAAATACAATCCTAAATTGAGGATGGAAACACTAGGAGAGAAGGGAGGCTGACCCACACACTTGGCCCACACTGGCCAAGTTGGGCTGGCGCAGGAGTTGGAGGTGATGTTTTAGGGTGGGTAGTGGGGCTGTGTGCAAGCCCTTGTGTGGGTGGATGCTGAGTGTGGACATGGACAGGATCCAGCACTTGTGCCAGATCCTATGACTAGTCCTGAATGGCCCAGAGCAGCTCTGGGCTGCTCAGATTTGTGTCACCTACTGAGGTCGCTCAAATCTGAATAGTCCCACTGGAACTGCTGCAGCTTTACCCAGAGGAAGAGGAATGAATTCACATGTCTTAATAGGTCATGTCATTCTTGTGCAGCTGCACTGGTGGGGGAGGGGTAGTGATAAGACTGGGCTCCAAATAGCACAGAATCTGATCAAGGTTATTGGGATCAAAAAGCTGTGCCTCCACTCAACTCTGAATTAACTGAATACATTGCATTGTATCCTGAGTTCTTTTGGGAAGAATCATTTAAAGCTAGACTTGATATGTGTAAATAATCACATAACAGTCCAGTTAATTGCAATGATCAGAAGATAATGAATTTTATAGTTTCTTCATTAGTAAGGCTGATCTACTTTGCAGGTCTGGTGGACTACTGCAATAAAGTTTCTGAAATGCTTTGAGCACTGACAGAAAAAAATCTTTAGAAAATGCTGCTTAACAATGTCACTAGAAGTCATTTATTCAAACCTGCAGGCTTCCTAAGTGAGCAAGTTATCCACATAAATTCAGTTAAGAAAATTCACATTTTTGTGTTTTCCCACCTGAAAGCACAGCAAGATGGATCTGAGAGTCAATCATGGAAGAACTGTTTGAACAGAAGAAACTCATTCTACTTTGCCTCCTAGTTCCACAGAGGTACTCTTTAACTTGCTGGTTCCACCTCAGTCTCAGATGCTGATATTTTATTTCTCTTTCTCTCTCACTAACCCTTAATATTTATTTATTCAAATACAGGCTGAAATCTATCTGCATTTTCTTAGGAGTAAGCTCAATTGACTTTAACAGACAGGCATAGGATTGGGCTCACAGTCTGTTCCATAAGGCTAAGACCATTTATCTCATGATCAAGCTGTGTACAGTGCTACTTTATAAAGGAAAATAAACAAGAGGCTGATCTCTGCCAAGAATTTGCAGTCTAAATTTAAACTATGCTGAAAGTGGGGATAAGAAGTAAAAGTGAAAGAAGCAAAAGTCTCGAGGAAACCCTGGGAAATGGTCTTTTTCTTTCCACAACAACCAAGTTTAAAAGATAACTTGCTCAAAGACATCTAGAAATCCAAATTTTATGTATGGAATTCATGGGCTTTCAGCATCAATGCATAAAATTTTAGATTACTAACCAACATGGATGCAACATATATGCAATCCTAACAAGGATGCACCAAATGCTTTTATAGCAGGACATATGAATTATTTTCAGGTCAATTTTCTTCATACTAATCAAAACTATTCTTTTACTTAATCCTTCATGTGCTGTTCTAACAACCAGATCAAACAAAGATGAGAAACCTTGCTCCCTGCCTAGGTGGAGGAGGATTCCCAAGCACTAGAATTACACAGGCCAAATAATCTGTTTTGGTCTGGTATATGGCTGCTTCTGTGTCATTAAACATAGGAAACATATCTGGAAGGTCTAGATTTTGCAGCTACTTTGCCTCTACCTGTATGTTTACATACATATATAACATTGTGGTGAATAGCTCATAAAAATATCAACTGAATGTACAGCAGCAAAGCAAATTTCATGCTTGAGGTGATTAGGAAAGGGATGGAAAATAAGGCTATTATTATCGTAAATTACTGTTATCCATTTATTTCAACATGTGGATTCTTTTATCCACTTCTATAAAAGTGCAATCCATTTGGCCACAAGTGCAAAATACAAGTGGATTTATAAAAATAAAAAATCCATTTCAGTCCATGCACAGTAGTGAAATTTTTTTGCGAGCCTGATGGACATAAGCACCACCAAAGGAAGCAGTAATATTCATAAATATGTACCGGAAACTGCTGCAGAAAGTGCTGTGTAAAGTTCAGTATGTGAAGTGTTCTTTACATGGATGGTAAATAAAAGGGTGTGTTTCATGGTAAAGGACAGTAAAAGTGCACTGAGTTTTAGGAACCTAACCCCGTTTTCCCCACAGGATCAATGTAAACACAGATTCCCTTAAAGCAGGATTTTCAATGAACATAACTGCTGCAGTTAATAAGAATTAACTGTATATTGTCACTATATGAATCTATGATGTAGGCACATGTGGAACACTGTATCCAGTTCTATTTGCTACATCTCAGAAAGGATATTACAGAGTGAAAAAGAGAGCCAGGAAAATAAGGGTTGAAGCACTTTCCTGATGATGTAAAGCAATAGTGTTTGGGGGGGAAAAGATTATTAAAAAGGGACATAATTGAAATCTATAAAATGGAGACAGCCGATAGAGTGGCCTTCCATCTTTCACAATACTAGAACCAGGGTCATTCATTGAAAATGAGTAGCAAGATAGATATATGGACAAAAGCAGATATATCTTCATACAGTGCATAATTTGTGGAATTTGTTGCCACAAGATGTGGTTATGGTCACTAGCTTGTTTGATTTTAAATAGCTGAAAAATTCTCATGACTGAAATATCTTAATGAAATCCTTTTGATTGCTGAACTAGCTCAGAGGGATTTGGTATATATGTTATAGACAGTATATAACTGTATACAATATAATTCATTCTATTACTAGTTCAACATTACTAGTTCAACTACTTCAACATTACTAGTTTCAGCACCTGCCTGAAACTCACCCTAGGGGTGATGGGAGCCCATAGCCAGAAACCACAGAGCTCCCCCCCACCCCAAGGTGCAGAAGAAGTGAAAGTTGTGATCAAGATTTGGTTCAGTGAATAAAACTGAAAGTGGATTGTGATTGCATTTTCACTTTTTCTGCAACATGGGGGCCATGCAGAGGCTGGTGCTAGGTTCCCTGCATTCCCGAGAGGCTGCTGCACAGTGGGGTGAGTCAAGGGAACAGCCCTGTGCCCTTCCACAGTGACAAGATCCTGACGACTGTGTCACTGCTTTCCCCCTCCCTAGCCCTTAAACTGGTGAAACAGGTCTCTCTGGTTAGGGTGTCACAACACCCCAGTCTGAAAACCACTGCAATAGCAGAAGTAACTTTTGACGTGAGATTAACTTATGGAAGGTGCATTCAAACTCACTGCTGGAAGACAGGAATTCCAAGTTGTTGTGTCATCACTACTTGTGCTAATGCTGATATTACAGTTGTCAATCTGAGATGCGCTCAGTCCATGTGAAGGGCCATTGTCTTCCAACTCTTCATTTTGTTGCCTCTTCATGCTAGCCAACATTTGCAGCTCAGAAGGACTCATGCTGCTTGGCTGGTAGTTTTTCCAATTGTATTCCTAGGATTACATGGAAGTGAAACATAGGAATGATATAAAATAGAATACTGTGGATAAGAATACTGTACAACAGGTTCTCTAATGCAAAATCTTACAAGATTTGAGCTCTCCTTCACTGGGGATCTTCTAGCACAGGCTTGACAAACACCTGTCTGAGATGCTGTAGGAGGATTTCCTGCTACAGGCACGGGGTTGGACTACAAGACCTACTGGCTCCCTTTCAACTCTATGATCCTAGGATTTCTGCAGTAGCTAAACCAATGCAGCATTTCTCACAAAGCAAGGGGTTACTCAAGGTAACCCCTTTGGATAGTAATTGCTTCTACATCTTTAGAGAAAGGAAGTTAACAGCTTGTATTCCAGCTGCTTGTTCTCTTTACTGTAATTAAAAAGGTAAATGAAGCCTCCAATAAGTTTTGATTAAAACTATAGAAATTGCTAAAAAGATAAACCAAAATAACTCCTTTAACATCTAGTCTGTAAATATCTAGGCTAAGAACTTCAGTTATCTAGATAATTCAATAAACTAAATAAATCCAATGTTTTGGAAGGAGGGCCATATCATCTCTCCGACAAATTTGAATAGATTTACTTAAATTTACATATAAGAATGTATTGAAGTGTTTTACAAGGCTTGCCCATCGGCTGGATATAGGGGTCTTGTTGGAGGCCACACTGAGACTCGCTGAGGGCCGCATCTGTCTCCTGGGTTGGGGTTTAGAGACCCCTGATCTAGAACATCAGCTGGAAGATGGAGCTACCCTATTTGCTTATTTACTCAAAAGTTCATCAAAATTCCCCTTTGGGAAAAAGCACAAAGCATTACACAATAGAGAGGGTCCAGATGTGGTATAGCATCTTTTTTACTTGCACATGCCTCAAGATCTATTTAAGGTCACAGGATCTATGGTGGTAGGACTTGGAAAGACCTTATCTGAGGTTTTGGAATAAAAAACCCATCAGGGTTAATATATGTTATGCTTCAGCAGGACTGCTCCGTTATACTCTCCCCCTAAAGAATTTAAGATCAACTGTCTTGTGTAGGTAAAGAAGCAAAGAAAGGGGGAGGCAGACAAAGACATGAGGCATCTGCTCTGCTTCTATGATTTTATTGTTGTTTTTAATTTTTATACTGTTTGCTGCCTTGAATGCCTCCTGAGTGGGAGGGGAAGCAGGGATAGAAATAAATTTATTTTGAATCAATTTCAAAATGCCATTCATTACATGGCACTTCGTCCCACAGCCTGCTCTCCCCATTCCCCCTCTTCCCCTCCCTTTCAACCCTCCACTGCATATTTCCCTCCCCACCTTCTCCAGTGGCTGTGGTGGGGTCCAGCGATAGAAAGCGCTGCCACCTCTTGTGACAGTTTCCAAAAACACGGCTGCTGATGGAGCGGCCATTTTTGACAGTGTTGCAGAATGTGTTGGCTGGTAGCCCTGTCTGGCATAGGGCTGGGCTGCCTGACTTCTACTGTGACAAGCAGAGACAGGATTCCTTCAGAAGGATATGGTTTAGCCTTCTGTAATGTAACATAACATGGATGAGTGTGCCTCTCTCCTGTATTTTCTCTTGGTTGCTGTTTGATTTTTTGATTTTTTTTTGTAATGCTCAATATTTTATGCATGTATTCATCGAAGGGTGAGTGTCTTGGCTGCAACAAGAGAATTCATAATTCTTCAAAAGTACCAAAGATCAGCTCTTGCTGATGGCCTAAAATGATAATCCAGGACCTTCAGAAAACTTCCACTGATAACATTTGGTAATTATTCCAATTACTTCTGCTGAAATTGCTTTGAACATTAAAAAAAAAAACTAATGGAGGCTGAATCAACTCACCAGAGTGATGACCACAGAGCACCCCCTTCTGTGGTTCAGAAGCATTTCCCTCCACCCTGGCTGTTTGCTTAGGCGAATGCAAAAAATCAAGACTGAGCCCAGAATCAAACTTTAGAAATCGAACTACTTCCAAATCATGAAGGCTCATATTTACAGCATCTGGTGAAGACCAGAGTTCCTACGACTTAATCAGACCAGAAGCACTAAAGCTGCCACTGCTTGCATGTGGGTTTGGGACCTGATTGAGAGCCATGTGCTCACATAGAGAGAGAGAGAGAGAGAGAGAGAGAGAGAGAGAGAGAGAGAGAGAGAGAGAGAGAGAGGGTATAAGGAACACCTCCTGCAATGGTCACTGAGAGGGGACAGGTAGAGGGGTCAGTCAGGGCAGAGGGTAGTTCACTGTCCCCTTCTGACATGTGCAGGTTGGTGTTTCTTTTTCTCCAACACCCCTTCTCAACACCGAGTGGTTGAGTCCAGGAGACTCATCCTTCCTCTTTTGCACTGCCACCATTTCTTCACAGGAAGCATCCTTCTGCACTTCTGCTTTGGCTGTGCACATTCCTTCAACTTCTGCCAATGATTCTGGGTTACCCCTCTCCACCAATCTTGCTGAGTAGGACACTCCAAGCCGTGGCGGTAGTACACCTTTCTTCTTCCAAGATGATTGTCTGGGCTCTTATGCTGGAACTTGAGCTTCCTGCAATTCTTCCCGCTGGTCATTCTTTCCGTCTTCTGGACTGCTGGCGTCAGGATTTGCCCCTTTGGATATCTTCCCTTCTGCTTGAGAGCTGACCCTGTGGACTGGTTCCTGATAGGTCGGCACAGCCACAAACCTCTTGTCTGATTCTGGTGATTTATTGAAGAAGGCTTGACTCTAACTTACACACTTTTGTGGGATGGATGGTTGGAACCCCTTCTGGTTGTCCCAGCTGGTTGTCCCTTTATACCTGTTTTCAGCTTTCTCCTCTCAATGTCCAGTACAGCATTTGTGTCTCAGTGTCCAAATCTTCGGTGCCACAGGGTACTACTCTTTTTGGTTAAGACACTGTGCCTGTTAACCAGCAGGCCAAGGTTCAAGACCCGGGTCCCCACAAGATAGGGTGAGTTCCTGTCCTTAGCCCAGCTCTGCAACGCGCTGGAACCAATCATATTAGCTTTGCTGTTCCATTGGACTATATCAATGGCGTGGAGAGGGGGGATTTGCTGCTTGGTTAACAGCCTATCCTCCATATCAATCTACCCAGGCCTTTGTGCTTTGCATGCAGCGTCAAGCATGAAACCATAATCTTTCAAGACTGATGGATGCCAACAGACTCCTTTACAGATATTACTCTGTCATGCTCCAGGTCTAAAGCATATACAGCATCCTGCAAAAAAACTTGTGCAACAAGTTTATTGTTCTTGAAAATGGTTCATTTACCATTAAAGAACCTCACATTAAACCCCTTCTTGTCTAGTTGAGGCACACTTAAGGTGTCTCCTTGTAGCCCTGGTATGTAGAACACATCATGCACTACAGTACTGATGATTCTTCCACCAGCCTTGCATTTTAATCTTTCTTTCCCTTTGGCTGCAACCTCCAAGGTTTGTCCACTTGCCACCACCTTTCCTGTGCTTTTGTGCAGGTTATGAAAGAACTGCTTTTTTCCTGTACAATGGTTTGTTGCCCCACTGTCCACAATCCAAATATGACTTGATGGGTTGGACTGATTTATGCAAGAAAGTTTTCCTGTTAGCAGCATATTGCTTTCTGTATAAAAATCTTTGTGCTGAGAAATAGTACTCTCTGTGATGGGATCTCTGATGCTCCCATTCCTTTGGGAGGGCCTGTTCCTCCTTGCCTTTGTCCTTCCCTTAGGAGGAGAGGCACTAGGATAATTCTCTGAGGTTGGGAATTGTCTTGCAAAATGGCCATGCCCCTGACAGACCCAACAGATAAATGGTTCTTTGTTATGGGGCTTTCCTTGCAGCTTGTAATTTGAGCCATTGCTCTCTTGAAGGAGGCATTGTAAGTTTTTAGCTCAGCCAATGCTTTCTATAGGCGCAATCCAGAGTAACTATGGGGAGTTCTTGCTCTGGTGTAAGAACAATTTACTCTGGATTGCAATGTGAATTTCCCATAGGTTTTCATTGGGTGGTGCAGTAACTACGGGTGCACGTAATGTCTCTTACGTGCTCCCGTAGTTACTCTGGATTGTAGGGTTTGTCTCTTGCATAGACCGTGTTACAAAAAGTACCAAAAACATCTTCATCCAATGTTCCCAGGAAAACCCAAACACGCTGATTCTCATCCAGGTTAAAACCAATTAGCTCTAAATCCCATAGAAGCTGCATACACTCATTAATGTGCTTTTCGCAGTGCTCCTTTGAGGTTAGGTTCTTTTGGCCCAAGTCCTTCAACAGGTATCATTGGTGCTTTCCTCCCAGTTTAGCACAAACATCTGTGAGATTTCTTTGTGCCTAGCTTAGGGTTGCAATAATTTTCTTCCACTAAACTGGAACAGGAACTTCTGTCCCAGTTGCCAATTTGTGAATACAGTCCCCCAAAATCAGGATTGTCTGTGTTTTTTGGGACTTATGGCAACCCTAGCCTGGCTGGTTTTAGGGTGTGTGGGAAGGGGAGGGGTGGAGTGGAGGAGTCCTTCCTTTTCCTAGTGAGATGGAGTCTTCACTGTCCTCCTTTTCCTGGTGAGCAGGCAGCACATAGCTTTCCTGGACACACTGTGTTCAATTGTTCTTACTCTCAGGAATGTATCTTTAAGATTGTAGCCATAGTATTTCAGTTAACCGCATGAAAGCAATACGCATCAGTTAAAAAATAAAACATCCCCTGAAAATAAGCCCTAGTGTGTTTTTTATGCAAAAAAGAAAAGAGATAGTGTCTTATTTTGAGGGAAACACGGTAAACATCAGAACCACTTTGTCAGGGCTTTTCAACTGGTATAAAAACCCCATAAAATTAAGCACAACAGAAGTGAATTCTATAGTAGCAATCTGTCTTTAATGTGCTGGGCTGCAACTTATGTCTTATGGCAGAGTCTGAAAACCATTCCCATTTACCAGCATCTCCAGCCTGCCATCCAGCCCCTGAAATAATCATGCCAAAATGTTGAACTATACAAGACCAAATTACATACGACCTTCGTGAACATCACAGCTTATTAGTGTTGATAACCAGCTGTTATTCCCTGGCATCTCAATATTGAAAAAGACTTTTAAAATAAACTTGCTGCCCATTCAGCTGGTTGAACAACCACAACTCAATCACAATCAAAAGCCTTCAATATGTGCCAGGTTCTCTTGTATTATTTGGATTGTGATGGCACCCATCAAGTTCTAAGAAAATGTTCTGCGCATGCAGAAAGACAATGTTCCCAAGCCTCGCCACAAGACACCCTTGAAAAACATGCATTTCACTGAGGTATTTGGCTATGCAATTTATTTCTTTATTGTGGGTGTGTGCTTAAGTCCTCCTCACTTTTTTTGTGACATGCATTTGACAACCCAAATAAGCCCAATCTACTTATTCAATAGGAATGTCAATTATTTATAGCTCTTTCAACAAGAGCCCCCATCACTTCTCTACGAACTCCACAAAGCTCACCATCCTACACTTGGGTTGGACTGCATGTTCTTTGATGTATATACATTTAGAGCCAATAATTATGGTTCCTTTATATTGCAAAAAGAAGTAGGCTGAAAAAACCAGGGGGCGGGAAAGAACGTCACATTTCTTTAGGGTGTTCACAATTCCTTAAGAGTCCAGAAGCTAAAGCACACTGAGAGCCTTTTCGAACATAAATAGCAATGTGTAGTCAAGGCTTTAATCACAATATTGAAATTTAAACAATGCAGTCAACATAATACTTTGAAAAGGGAAGAAATGATGCCTGTTACATTTTGGCCAAGGTTTAGTCTAGTGGCTTGCCCTACAATACAGAGTAACTATGGGAGCATGTAAGAGACATTATGTGTACCCATAGTTACTGTACCACCTAGTGAAAACCTATTGGAAATTCATATTGCAATCCAGAGCAAATTGTTCTTACACCGGAGCAAGGACTCCCTGTAGTTACTCTGGATTGTGCCCTAAGAAATATTTGTTAGGAAAGGGAATAAAGAATATTATTTCTGCTTCATAATAATTTTATTTCATGAACAAAGACACAGTTGCTCTGGATTTGTGTGTCTGTGTGTGTACATGCATGCATCTGTGTCAGTGGTGTACCTAGGTCATTTGGCACTCAGGACCCACAAATTTTTTGACACCCCGTATGTAAAAATTATTTAATTATCAATATTAATTAATACAAATAGATATTAATTAATATTTTCATATTTTAAAAATCCAATTTTAAATCAGATTAATCTTTCCTTACGATTAAGCTTCTGATTTTTCCTTTTGGGGGTGGGGGTGAGGCTGCCTTCTGGAGCTCCACTTTCACTGGATTGGGAACATCTGGTTGCCCTGCCATTCCTCTGTGCCTGACCTGAACAAAAGCCTTTGCTTTTGTAAGCCTTTGCTTACTCTCAAGTAAATGCAGCTTTGTTGCTCAATTTCACTTCCTATAGGGTTC
This sequence comes from Cryptoblepharus egeriae, assembly GCA_030015325.1. Lineage (NCBI taxonomy): Eukaryota > Metazoa > Chordata > Lepidosauria > Squamata > Scincidae > Cryptoblepharus > Cryptoblepharus egeriae. The sequence continues at coordinate 19,815,003 of JAREYC010000002.1, forward strand.
AATGCAATTAATAGGGACTTCTTTCTGGGTTGATTTGTGGGGGCTGCATTCACTGGATCAGGACCATTCCGGGGTCAGAATGATTTGTCTCAGTCTGCCCTTTCCAATGGACTAAGCCACATTTACCCACTCTTGAGTAAAGGCATGATATGGCTCAACTTCACATTTCATAGGACTCCATGCATTTTTGTTTTTCAGTTTTTTGGCCATAACTTTTGATAGGAAGAAGGTATTTCAAAGTTGTTTTTGCATTGGATTCTGCTGGAAAACATGCATCCATCCAAATATATATGACTTGATAGGGTTATGCCAAAAGAATTTTAGCACTTTTAGCAATTTTTGTAATTTTGATCACCCCTAGTGTGACACCCCCATGAGGGTGTCACTTGGGGCCCAGAGCCTCCCCAAAGATACTACTGTTTATTAGTGTAAGTTACTTGCACTAGCCATTAAAAACTTGTTATGGTTGCCTCAAATGCAATGAACCAAGTTGAATTTATAAATTACATAGTGTTATCAAACCACTGCTCTTAAAATGTTATGTCTGTCTTCATATTTGCTTACAAGCTGCTGGAATGAAATTAAGACTTTAAAAAGTGTTGTGTGTGGGATGAACTGGTCTTAGATCTCTGCTAGATCTCTGATTTTTTTTTCAGCAAAAGCTTGATTTTTTAAAAATTTTTGCTCTTATAATGCAGTTCCAGAAACATGTGGGTTTTAAGACTGAGGATAGGCAGACTCTTATAAACAGTCCACTGTTTTAAGAACACGATTTGCTGTCCAAGCTCCTTTCCAATTTTGAAACCTAGTGCTGGTTGATAGCTTGTAGTCTTTTATGTCTTTTGTGATGTTCAAATGGGATTTCCAAAACGAGAATTAAAATTGAAGTTTATTTTTATTTTCAAAAGGATTTTTGATGTAAAAAGTAATTTCACATGGCTCCCAAGGTTCTTCAAAATGCAACACTTCAACTCGCAATTAAAAGCTTATCTTGTCTTTCCGCATATCCTCTCCTTATGATAAGAAGCATTTTTATTAAGCTTTTAAACATTTGCCAGATTGACAAAACCTGTTATAAAAGGCAGTTTTTCCAGTTTAGAGATGCACATAATGACATTTGCATTCTCCTAGGTTCAAATGATTTATTCAGAATTGTTTGAATTTAGTTATACGTGCGGAAAAGTTTAATTACCAGCTATCTACTTGGTTGCAATACTACCCAGAGGGCTGCACTTCTATCTTAATTAAAAAATATTTGAACTTAATAATAGAGAACTCTATTAAAACATGAATAAAACATTACCAGCATGCAGGTCCTTAAAGTTTGCTAAGTAGTTAGCAAATCAATTTCATTAAGGGTTACTTGAGCATCCTACCAGTCATGTAAACGAATGAGCGGAGACTTCTTCGCTTTAAGTTCCTGTTGCAAAACACAACCTGACATTTCCATGTTGTCCCTCTAGGCTGCAACTGTTGTATATGCTCTGTCTCTTCCTCCTACTCTGAAATTGGTGGGATTGGCAGGATCTGTTATGAAAAAGCCTGTCATCTTGTTCCTTCTGGCCAGTAATAGGCAATCAAAGATGAAACGTTTATAAATTACAAGAGCTGTTTTGTTCTCTTTCACATGCCACAATTGTCCATGTGCCACAAATAATCACTGTGGCTAGTAATGCCTGTGGAATTATTTACAAGCCCCAAGTTTGACATTAAAAGCAGACATGTCAGCATTAATGATTATGTATCTCTACCACTTAGATTTTCGGATTTCGCCTAGTCACAGTATGGTGCCACCACATAGAAGTTATTTATGAGTACAAATCTGAAGTGAACTCACTGCAAAATAAATCTGTCATAAAAACCTATTATGATCCAGTTTCCTTGCACACTGACACCTATTGCAATAACGGTCCTATCCTATCCCTCTCAGTTGATGCAGGCATACTGAAAAGGCACAAAATTCAATTTCACTGTTGTAAATGGCTGTACATGACCGCCCAATCTGAAATAGGATTGGACTGTCTTTCTCCTATGAATGTATCTGTTCTGGAGTCCAAGATGAAGCTATTGTGATATTGGAGCAATTGTTCCCCTCCTCCACAAGTTAGGCTGGCTCAGGAACAGCTTCATCTGCACCAAAATGCTACAGAGGCAGCCACAACTGGTCAGCATAGTGAGAAAAGCCACCTCCTAGGAGTGTCCAAATTTGGGGAAAAAACAGGTTGTTCACCAAATAAAAGAAGGCTCCCCAGTTCCAGCTCACAACCTCACAACCTTCATGGCTAAATTTGACAGGCATGTTAATGTTTTATCTGGACTTTGTCTATTTAAACCAGGAGTATCCAAATCCTGGCCCTGGGGCAAGATGTGATTTAGTGAGTGGCAGTGATGAAAAGGTTCTCAGATGAAAAAGGACTATCTGGACATATGGCTTCAGGCCAGGTTTTAAAAGAAACAGCCATTGGCCACCATACAAGATCCCCATACATGAATTTACGCCTGCTCCATATGAGCATGCTTAGATGTTCATCTGGTAACAGTGGTAAATCACTTCTTCAGGTAGGTGATTTTAAAACTTCCAGCCCAGGTATGTGCTACCTTTGTGCTGCCCCTGTGATGAACTGAACTTTTCCCTTGGACAGGGACCATACATCATAATAAAAAAAGAGAACAAAGCTCCCCCCAAACTGAAGGACATCCAAGAAAAATGTAGGACATGAAAAATAAAGCTTAAAACACTCATATATATTACTTACATGTCATATATATTACTGTGTTGACTATTATTAAATTTAAAGCAGGATTTATATTAATTTATAAATCAGGATTTATATTAATTACATATTTATTACAAGAAAGCTATTGGAAGAATTATTACAAGTATTACAAGAAAGCTACATGCTTCCTGCTTACAAAGAAAAGGGGGATATTGATGCTTTTTCCAGGACACAAGACTAAAATTCAGGACATGTCCTAGAAAATGGGGACATATGGTCTTTCTGGCCTCTGAGCAGAGTACAGCTTGTTCCATTTTGGTTATGGGGTGAAATTTTTTTTGGGGGGGGGGGTAAATGAGGGTCTGGGTACCCTTCCTTCCAAAGGAACTGCTGGAGCCCAGGAGGAATTGCTGCCCCAAAAGGTTGTTTGCAGATAATCCATTTCCCCCTCCTTCCTTCCAGGTAAAGCAAGTTAACCACTTGAAAGCAATAAATATGAATTTTAAAAAAACTTTTATTTTGACATGTCCTACATTTTCCTGGGATGTCCTAGATTTGGGGTGGGGAGCTTATTGCTTGTGATCATTCTTGTTGTAATAAATAAATAAAATGTAGCAATTTTAAATTTACACTATAATCCTAAAGACTCTTTCCTGGGAGGGAGACCCAAAGAACACAATGGGACTTACTTTTGAGTAGACATGTTTAGGATTGTGCTCATAGTGTTTAAATAAACCACATGAGAGCAATATACAAAAGTGTTTTTAGCATTTTTGTCATGTCCTACATTTTCCAGGAATGTCCTATATTTTGGGGGGGCTTGTCCTTTTTTCCAAGTTATGAGATATGGTCAACCTGCATGAGGGCACACATATGTGTGCTTCTCCCCCATCTGTGATGAATTGTGCTTTTCCCTTGGACAGGGTAACCATAAACGCCTCCTCAAAATATAGGACACAAAAGAGAAATGTAGGACATAAAAATTCATATATCTATTACTTTCATGCAGTTAATTGTAAGCAGTATATGAGTGTTTTTAGCATTTATTTTGTCATGTCCTACAGTTTTCTTGGTTGTCCTACATTTTGGAGGGAGCAGGATAACCATACTTCATAAACAGAAAAGACAAGCCCCCTTCCAAATGTAGGCCATCCAAGAAAAATGTAGGACAACAAAATAAAAGTTAAACACACATATATCGCTTTCAAGTGGTTAATTTATACACTATATTGCACTATACATTAGTGCAATATAATGAATATATATATTTAAACACTATAAATGTAAAACTATTGCATATAATTTATGAATTACAATAAGGTTATATGGAAAAAAGAGGACAATTTTTTTTTCCCCAGAACCCAAGGGTAAAGTCCAGAACATGTCCTGGAAAAAAGAGAACATATGGTCACTCTGTGGATGAGAAATTGGAGGTGGGGAGGAGATTGTGGTAATTTTCCAGGACCCAAGGCAAACCCTAGACATGTCCCAGATTTTAGCCCTTTGTCCTGGAAAAACTTCAATGTCCCCTTTTCCTTGTAAGCAGGCAGCATGACGCTTTCTTGTAATATACAAATATACAATAAATACAAGTCCTATGTAAACTTGGCATCCATCAATCTTGAAAGACTATGGTATCATGCTTGACGCTGCATGCGAAGCATAAAGACCTGGGTAGATTGATATGAAGGATAGGCTGCAAATCCCCAGCAGCAAATCCCCCCTCTCCACACGACTGAAAAAGTCCAATGGAATGGCAGAGCTGATATGATTATTTCCAGCTGCATCCAGAGCTGGGCTAAGGACAAAGCTCACCCTGTCTTGTGGGGACCCGGGTCTCGAACCCTGGCCTGTAATAGTTTGAAATTTAAGAATAGAGGCAACATGGTGTTTAATGTGGTTAATTTAAACATTTTCAGTACAATCCTATTCATGTCTACACAGAAGTAACTTCCATTGCGTTCAATGGTGCTTACTCCCAAGAAAGTGCTCTTAAGATTGCAGCCCTTGTTACTTATTATTAAATTTATAACTACTATATTACATATAGGCTCCTATCCTATACAACAAGGGTGTCCACACTTTCAACATGAGGCTTCCTGGACCTTAACAATTGGGGGGCATTTCAGAGGGGGGGAATTTCAGCAGGTGCAGCTTCTCATCTCACAGATCACAAGCTACACCTACAGAAATTTCCTCTTCTACATTTCCTCTGGACCTTTAATTGTTAAAGTTCTAAGAGCCCTAAAGTTGAAAGTTTGGACATCCCTGCTACATACCCTTACCCAGGGGCTCTTGTGACAACTTTTGTGTAACAATTGTGTACAACAATTGTGTAAAGGAGGGAATGCCAGCAGGTGTTGCTTCTCATCTCACATATCAAAGCTGCACCTTCTGAAATTCTCTCTTGTATGCAATTTTTAAAGATCCAGGAGCTCTAAAATTAAAAGTTTGGAGACCCCTGCTCTAGGACTTTGTCCAATCTCTTTTTAAAGGCAGAGGCCAGATGCCATCACCACATCTTGTGGCAAGGATTTCCACAGACCAACTGCACACTGAGGAAAGAAATATTTTCTTCTGTTTATCCTGACACTTCCAACATTCAATTTGAGTGGATATCCCCTAGTTCTGGTGTTATGTGAAAGGGAAAAGAGCATCTCCCTCTCCACTCTATCCATTCCTTGCATTTTTTAAATAATTAATCATTAGTCATAATTAATCACCCCCAAATATTTCTCTTCATGAAATTGGGTTTAATTACCCAATTTTTGATTGGGTAATTGATTTCCCATACCTACCCTTTCATTTGTACACCAGCATAGATAGTTGCCATAATTGCCCACCCCTTGAAAATTTTTTTGGCCCTCCTACTTGTACAATCCTGGCTAAGGCCCTGTGTCCTACATTTTCCTGGGTTTCTTACATTATATGGGGGGAGGAACTTGTCCTCTTTTTTTGGTTCTGACATATGATCAGTCCTGCCACCTGAATTGGAGATTTTAACTCCAATTTGGCACATATAACTCCAATATGTGGCACTTCCAGTATGAAGCATACTAATAATAGTATCCATTTGTGTGCATATCTAATTTATTCACAAAAGAAGTAACCAAAACATGTCATAAAACTGAGAGTATTTTCCAGGCACAGTGATTTATGCTAAAGCTTTGGTATAGTGCTTTTAAAATGTCAGATTAAACAGCCTAGATTAATTCCTATGCTCTGACCCTGATATCACAGTTACTAATGGAGACTGAAATCCCCACTTCACCTATAAATATATTTTTGAAAGATGGAAAAACCTTTTGGTTACTCTTTAACCTCCTGTGTGCCTGTGAGCGTAAAAGAATCAAGCAACATCTTCAAGAACCTGCAGAGTGCCTTGGAAGGGCATTAGCTTTGAATGCAGAAGTTACAAGGTTCAGGCTAGAATCCTAACCCCCAGATAGACTGGCACAAGTCCTGTGCTGGCCTGGGGTGTTGCACACTTCTGCACCACTCCTGGGAGGGCTAAGCCAGTGCATAGATATGGGCCACCCTTTCAACACCACTTTGGGAACAGGGAGATGTTCTCTGAGCAAGTTGAGCTAGACTAAATTGATGAGGATTGCACCTGTACCCAGAGGGTGCAATCCTAACCAATTTAGGTCAGCATAACTCACTCACCTCCCCATTTCCATGGTTGTGTAGGGAGACAACCACATGTCCACGTCCTGGCCTAACCCTCCCTAGTGTGACACAGGTGGCACTTTTGCAAAAATCCCAAGGGACTTGTGCCCGCTTAACTGGGAATTAGGATTTCAGCCTCAGTCTTAGCATTAGGAAAAAAAATTAGAAAGAAATATTAATGTTGGCACTTAAACATTACTTTTGTGTTTGTTCCATGGTGAAAAACATATGTCAAAACAGAACAAAGTTAACAGAATGTAGAGCTCTAAAACAGGCGGTCAGAATAACCACTAAACAAACTAATGCCAGGTGAAACAGGTATATTTTTAGCCCTTGTTGAAAAATCATGGTGGGGAGGAAATTTCTCATTTTTCCTGTGAGGGCATTCTCCAGTTGAGGTTCCACCACAGGCTTACATTTGAGTTTACACTTGTAGAAGAGCCTCTTCAGCAGACCTAAGAGGGTGGGCTGAAATGTTTGGAAGGAGATAGTGTTTCAGCTACTCTGGGCCCAGGTTATGTAGGACCTTAAAGGATAGGACCATCACCTTGAATTGAGAATAAAGGAAATAGGTAACCAATGTAGCTGCTGAAACTACATTGCCAGCTACACTGAGTGGCTGAAACATTATCTCTTACCTTACAAAACATGGAGAGAAGTCAAAATGCTGAGCAACAATGAACAACATACAGATACTTTATAAAAGTCTCTATACATGCACCCAATACAAACTACTCTGATGACTAGCTTGCCTGTCTCAAAGTATACAATACACACAAAATGGATCAGGAAAGCCAGCAGATATTACCATAAAATTGTATATTCTGCACAGCAAGGTATTTAACTGTCCAAAAAGTGTCTCAAGAATCTGACAGCTCAGAGCATGTGCCAACGCCGCAACACACATCCATTTCAAAACTCTCAATTTCCTATTCACAGCAGACTGTTTAACAAAGAACTTGAGGGAAAAATTCTTCACTCTTCAGAAAGGTACAGGGCAGTGTCATCATATTTGCAGTGGACTAATTTGTTCTCGCATAACTAACTGCTGCTGTAATGAGAATACATGGTGCGGGTGGGGACGTAAAACCACATGAGGGAGAAAAATCAATTTGATGGACATGAGTACAGTCCCTAAAATAGCCTGGGGATTTGGTGTATGACACTACCTTACTGTTAGCCTTCAATCATATCATTTATTATTTTTCTGGATGGCTGCAGCAGCGACACTATGAAGAGCAGAGACTAATGATCTTATGAGTTCACCTGCAGATTGCTATTGAAAATCTGTCAATTGTCCTCTTCAGCTTTTCAGCCTCCAGACTGAGCCTGTCGTGCTAATTCATAGACTTATAACGTTTGCCTGTAAGACCACAATAAGCGTGCCTCCTTTTTTGTTTTGGGAAGTTTGTAATGAAACTATTAATTCATGAAACATTGCATGGAAATACAGTATGGCAGCAACTGAATCCATTAAATACAAGAACAAAATAAAAAACAAAAGCAGAATGTAAAGAGCCACAATTGAATGTGGAAGCAGTCCAATGCCCCCCATAATGCCAACATAAGCACAGCCCATTATTATGACATCTCACAAGAGGAGGTACAGTTGGTGGTTTGTCCCATCATGTCAGTCCTTTAACTTTCCTGCTTTCAACATGCAACAGAACACATCTGAACTACAGTGGTAACTTGTCAGACAAACACTTTGTAAGACAATCAGAAATTTCTAAGGAATTCTGCCTTGTAAGACAAATTTACAAATTTCCTTGTAAATGAACAAATTGATGGAGCTGTATTGTGAGCAACAGCAAAAGGTTATAGATTTGATCTCTTCTGCAGAGGAGGAGGAGAATAAGGAGAAAAAATTCCTCACATCAAATGAGATTAAGGACATTTGTAAACATTGGAAAATTGTGCAAAATTTTGTAGAGAACCACCACCCAAATAAGGCTATAACAGTGTGAGTGATGAATCTGTTTAATGACAATGCAAAGTCACATTTCTGTGAAATCCTCAAAAGGAATCATAGAATCATAGAGTTGGAAGGGACCTAGTAGGTCATCTAGTCCAACCCCCTGCCTGCAGCAGGAAATCTCCCTAGAGCATCCCTGACAGGTGCTCTAGGAGACAAAAGCAATTGGCATTAGATACATTCCTTGTTACAGTTGCTCAAAAAGACACCAATGACTCTTTTAGTCATCCTTGGCCATAAAGGTTTTTCTTTCTGTTTTACTGTATATAATATACAGTATTACAGTATTTGTGTTTTACAGTATTTGTGTACAGTATTACAGTATTTATTAATATTACAGTATTTGTGTTTTGTATTATATTACAGTGTTTTATTATCATTTTTACATACAGTTAATATTTTTGGGTTTTGGAACCAATCGTCTGAGTTTCCATTATTTCCTATGGGAAATCTGCTTTGTATAAAGAACGCTTTGTAAGACAAACATGCTTCCGGAATGAATTAAGTTTGTCTTACATAAGCAGGCCTCCATCAGTCTTGAAAGACTATGGTATCGTGCTCGGCGCTGCAAACGCTGCATGCGAAGCACGAAAGCCTGGGTTGGATTGTTATGGAGGATAGGCTGTTACCCAAGCAGCAAATCCCCCTTCTCCATGCCACTGAATTAATCCAATGGAAAGGCAGAGCCAATTGGATCCAGCTGGCGTCGCAGAGCTGGGCTAAGGACAGGAGCTCACCCTGTCTTGTGGGGCCTACCCAGGTCTCGAACCCTGGCCTGCTGGTTAACAGGCATAGCATCTTAACCACTTGCGACACCCACAGCCCTGTCTTACAATGTACCACTGTATTATGTAAATCTGCAAAGGACAACTCAGGTGGCGGATTTTATTGCACTTTCAGGGCTATGTGAAGGAAAAAAATACTATGAGTGAGCTAAGAGGCATATTTTTACCACATTTGACCTCTTAACACTGAATGCTTGAACAAAAGGTATTAAACCTCTTCCATATATTGGGCTGAATAGTACTCATGGTGCCAGCTGAGGGCTGGAAAGGATCTCAGCAAGCAAAAAGTGATGTCATTAATCTGAACATAGCTAGAAATAAGCACATTTTTCTCACTTTGGATCTCATTAGCTGCTGCTGTAATGAGAAAGGTAGAAAATGTGTAAATCTTGATTATATTTTTTTAGGTGTGGGACAGTTCAATTATTATGCAGGCCAGGCTTTCAGCAGCAGCTCTTCTACCTGTAGCATTCCTTGCCTTCTGAGGCTTTCTTTTATCTTTCTCTCCTGGAGCTTTGGTGGAAGTGGCACCACTGGTGCAGTCCACTTTATAATAAGAGTCCACTACATAATAAGATAAAGACCTTTCAGGGATTGCATCCAGCACTCTGTCCTTATATTTGACACCCCTGGTTTATTACATATCTCAAGTTGATCCTTAGGCATGCTCATCCAAAATTTTGCATATACTTTTGTTTTTTACATAGTCTCCAACCTGTAAGTAACTGGTAATGAGATTACTATAACACGTATTATCACCACTTACTTCCAGGCTCTGAATGCTGCATGTGCAGCATGGAAGGGTTGCAATAGTTTGGCCAGTGCTGCTTTAATATATTTCTCCATCCTGAAATCAATAAAATTATACATATTTTTCCTTTCAGCTGAACTAGGGAACCAGGGAGCTTCTTCCAGACATTTACACCCCCAGCCCTCAGAATCATTAACTTCAACTTTATATATATTATTACTGGCCAATTGGTATTCATTAGTCCTACCCACATTCTTCTTTCACTGTCATCTTTGTGACAAATGTCAAACCATAACTGAACAGATTGCACTTATTCAACAGGACTTTTTTAAACAAAAGACTGCTTTAAATGTTCCAAACTGCATCAGCATTTGATAAATCTTGACACACGGATTGACAAACCATGAAGTTTTGAAAAGTTAAAAACAGCATAGTTTACTTTTGTTTAATTTATTACCATATATTCTTTTTTTACTGCAATTGCCATAACTTTGTTTTAAAATTTAAGTATATACCATAATCTTAAGGAATAAAAATTTTCACTCCCCTCCTCTTGGTGAAATTTAAAAAGTATCAGGTGCTTAATGTGTTATACAAAACTTTCCTTTCTTGACTTGGGATTAAACCTATTGAAGCATTACATTAATGGAATGTACCTTCAGACTGTGGTGCACCCCGGGCATAAATAGCCTACCAATATTGGCTGCTGGACCTCACAAGGATCTCCCAGCAACAAGAAACAGCATGAACATCTGAACTGCTATACAAATAAATAAAACCTAAAATACTAGCCATGCCACCAACAAGTTTTTTTTTAAAAAAGACACCCTCTAAACACAAACAAGGGTCAGAACAAAGGCAATGTTTTACCAGTGAAACCAGCAAAAGGTAAGTACTGTCCTGTTTGTAGAGTTATAGTTATATGTTATAGTGTTATTTGCGACTGATTTATTTGATCATCCTGACCCTCTCTATATTTCTACTGGCCAATTTAATGAACTCACAATTGATGCCAAGTGGATATACAGGAATGTAGAACCTGCCATTATTCAAACAATTTCAGAGAAAAGCTTAACATTTTCCCCACCCTCCAAAATACTTACTAGTGTTTGAACTGTCAGATTTGAACTGTCTTGTGGGATTTCTTTGAGAGATTTTCTGCTTATGGAAGTTCTTAACTGATTGGTTGATATCTCCTTTGACTTGCCAGGTGCTTTCTTGTAAGACTCATTTGCGCTTCCTGGTGGTGACAAGCAGCAAGTAGGCAACATGTTTCTTTGAAAGTTCTCTGCTTTTCCCATTCCGACAACTGAATCTTCCTGTCCTGGGGATATGGTTTCCTCAGTAGTCTGTTTTGCATATCCTATGTTTCCCCAGTGTTCAGGACTACTTGATGACCTTTTCAGAGGAATGTCTTTGGACAGTACAGATTCTGGAGACACTACAGGTTCTGATATAAAGTTGCTGGCCTGACGGTTTTGAGCCTCTTGCACAAATTCGCTGTAACTATCATCCTGTAGCAGGAGAAAGATTGTAAAGTAATATGTTACTTTAAGTATCAGTTCCTCTGACACAATTATTGCTTCCATTAGAGAAGATAACTTTTAGATTTAACCCAACTTTCTCTGCTTTCCCACTGTGATTTCTAAGACCCTTTCCATGTCCATACAGTTGGTGTTCATCCAGTTTTCATTCCTGTCTACTGAGATTTTATTTGTTTTCAATTGTTTAATTTATTAAATTGTTAAAAGCAATCATTTGTCTTTATCTCATGGAAACTCCCTTCTGTTTTTGGGAAACATCCAAATCTCCTGGTTTATATACGAACAAAGCAAACATGTAAATGATGGCCATGCCACAGTTGCCTTGGCCCTCATTGTTCTAGGAGGAAAAAGGTGTAAGAAATAAAACATTTCAGTAACTCAAATGACACAATGATATTGGTTCAGAATACCTCATGTCTCACTCCCATCTTCCTCCAATTTTACAATACCAGGCTCTGAAAATCCTGCTCTTTCTTAGTATTGGAATCCTTTTGCTAGCATTCACACCTGTGGATCTGAAACCTCTGCCCCACTTTGGGGAGGGTGAGGGTAGGCCAGTGCAAAGTCTCATGCTGACCTCCTCACACCACCACAGGAAGATATGCCAGTTGAGTTATGCCTGCCTAAATTAATTAGGATTGCACCTTAATATTCTGAATTAGGCTAATATAATATAATTTGGAAGTATATTTTAAAAAAACTAAACCAGCCATTGAAATATTGTTTTAACTGACCTTTACCTAAGGTCTCCACACTGCACTCACCAACATGCATTTCAATTTCTGTCATTTCAGTTTTTAGAATTTTTTTTAAACTATTCAATCATACAACAGCCAAGAACTTCAATAAAGTATGTCTGATTAACTGTAGCATGGCATATGTATACTGAAGAGACTGATTTCCCCAAGGAGATGGCTCTCATATTGTTGTACCGTATTCCTTGAAAGAACATACAGATGGATTTTAGGACAATAATTTTTGGATACAGAAACCTGATGGCATTTGCTGAGTTGTAATTTTAAAAAGATCATTCTTGAGAGCTCCCCACTTTGGAGCAGATGGGACCTAGTCCTTTTATATCCAGATCTTTAATGTTGAGAAGGCCAAGTTAACATGCTTTGTGACGATCACAGTTTTCTTCATTTAAATGTGAATGAGAAGAGGAGTGTGGAGCACTTTGTAGAATTAGGCTGCAATGCTGCTCAGTGTCACAAGAGTATAAGCCCTGTAGGTTTAAATGGGAGTGCAAAGAAAATACAGACCAAATGGAGATAATTTGCCAGCAAAATTCAGATAAGATTCCTATGAAACTGAGAACAGCATGAAGCAAAGGTTGTCTTTAGCCAGGGGGAGAAAAAAAATAGGTTTCCCAATTATGGAAACTAGTGAACAAGTTTGATCCAGAAACTTTTACAGGACTCAATAAGTATACCTTGATTCCAGCATACTGAAGTGGTCCTAACTGGCTTTCCCTACTTTGGGCAACTGTACATGAACTGAATCCCTTTTCTCACCAACTTGGGACCATTCAAAATGCCCTACACAACATGAAAAGTCATATCCAGTTTCTCTTTGGAAAGAGGGCTGCATTCCAAAACCTGCAGAGGCCATAGTCCCTTTTGGTGGGATTAAAGGCCAAAATTCACAGATCTGATTATCTGCAATTTTTTGTATCTGTGGGAGAGTCTGAGAACAGATCTCCCATGCTTACTGTTCTAGTGGATGGATTGTTGCATCACTAGGAAAATATGCCATGTAAAGAAAGATGTAAAATGGGTTATCAGGATTTTAGCCATCAAAAAGTATCTTTTAAGAACTGTTTTAATTAGAAAAATACGTATGTAAAAATGGTAATGTTAGAATTGAATGTGATGTGCAATACAGAGCATGACACATGCTCACATGAGAATGGATCTACAATCTTCAAAATGGATATGCCTTTGTTATAGGCAAAGAGATGGCATTGTTTGTTTGGAACTTTTAACAACACATTTACAAAGTATTTTAACTCCAAAAAACATACAATGCAGAACCCAGATTGCCTTTTGTTATCTTACTCCTTAACATCCCTTCCAAAAGACACATGACCTGTTTTTGATATGGCAAGGAATTCCTCTACAGATGGACTGGCTCAATCATTTTAATGGAGGAATTGCCTCAAGATTAATGAGGAAGTGGCTTCAGGTAGGGGAGGTACATGTACATGCTGGTGATCCTGAATGAATAGGGGAAAAAACCATTGGATTAGAACGGACTTTGCACATGTTAAATGCTGAAGCCTATAATAAATCTGACAACTTAAAAGAAAGACAAAAAAGACAAAAACAAAGCTGAGAATCTCGAAAGTTACTGCAGATGCCTTCTGGACTGGCAGGATCTAAATATGGATTCTCCAGTACTTTTGTTCATTCTGTTAATATTTCCTTTGGCTTTATGTTACAGTTGATGAGATAAAAATGAATAAAGCAACTGATTTTGTGTAGAACTGCTTTTAAAAATAAAAATAGTAGTAGTAGTAGTAGTCGTAGTAGTAAAATTAATGATGGATTCAGAAATCCACAATGTGGGTGCCCTGCTTGCTCTAAACAGGGTTGCGCATTTCATGAAACAGCAGGTTAGGAATTAGGAGGTTATCCTGAACTCACAGCTGTTCCTGGATGCCCAAGTGTTGGCTGTTGTCAGAACAGCATTGCCCAGCTTCAGCGGGAGCACCAGCGGCAACTTTGGACACAATCCAGAGCAAATTCAGCCTGCTCTGACCTAACTGCACTCTCCTAACTATTCTGTATCCAGAGCAGAAAGTTATGCTGAATCCAGAGAGTCAGGAAGCCTGGGCTGCCCTAACTGCTCCAGAGCATGCTAAGTAATTGACACAAGGGGAAGATTTGCTCCTGAGGAGACACCCCTCAGATCATACTGAACAAGGAACAGCTGTGGTGCCTACAGTGGTGATATGACTCTGCACATCACCTGGTGCGGAAGTCTGTGCGTCATCCCTGGGATGCGCGCCCCCCTACCTGGACTGCGCAGTCACCAAAGTTGGCGCCTGCGCAGTTGTTTCTGAAGCCAACTGGCTTCAGAAAGAGTACTGCACAGGCACCATCTCTGACACCTGCGCAGTACTTTTCTGAAGCCTTTTGGCTTCGGGGGAGACTGTGCAGGTGTCAGAGTTGGTGCCTGTGCAGTACTCTTTCTGAAGCCATTCGGCTGCCGCTCCGCCTCCTGAGTGAGGCTGAATGGCTGTGCAGAGGCGCGGACTTTCTCTGCTCTAAGGAAGTTTCCTCTGAAGCTGTTCGGCATGCTCAGTGTGTTTCTGCACAGTGCACCTCAGATGGCCGTTCAGGCCAGCTCCTCAGACAAGTGTCAGCTTCTGGCTGCTGCTCCGCCTTGGAGCAGGCCTGAATGGGGGTGCTGACGCCCGGGGCCTGCCAAAGGACAGTCAAACTCCTCTGGCACATCACCCCATACGGAGTGCATCACCCAATGCAGCCTCCACCGGCCGCACCAGTCTGGTGACGCCACTGGGTGCCTGCCTTATAAGGAGTCCCTGATGAGATGCCAGTACATTCTACAGTGAATACAAGGGGCTTCTTGGAGTGGCCTGCTGTATCCTGAGCTTTGTGGGCAGCCGTAGTTTGTTCCATATCCTGAGGTTGAAAGGCAGGGGTTGCAGCTAGGATGGCCAAGAACTCAGATTTTTGGTCAACACTGCCATTCTTACTCGGGCCTTATCATGGACCCCTATGGGTCTACTCATTACTATACCTGCTCCTGAGGTGGTATAACTCTGAGGGCTGGAAGAGGGCATTTCTGCCTTGGAAACAGGCTCTGGATACAGAGTAACTGCTCTGCCCTAGGCAATGCTAAACATGCCCTCAACTTGCCTCTCCTGAGCTGCTTAGGCTGCCCCAGTTAGGGCAGAGCAGGTCCACCTCTCTTAGGGCACCCTATCTTGCCTTGCTCTGCCCTAAGCCTCTTCCAGAGTAACTGGGCTGGAGCATCTTGCAGTTGCTCCAACCTAGTGTTAGATAGGACAACCTAAGGGCTCTTATGAGGACAGATTAGTTGCTCTGGATTGTCCTGTTTATCTACCTCAGTTGGATGTGGCCACAGTGATCCATACCACAGTTACAGCAAAATTTGATTATTGCACTATGCTCCATGTGGGGCCACACTGAAGATGGTCTGGAAGTTGCAGTTAGGGCAGAATGAGGCAGCTTATGTGGTTGCTGGAGATCAGTTGCTTGATTCTTTCACACTCTTGCTCCAGGTCCAATTCAAGGTACTGGTCTTGATCTTTGAAGCCCTCAACAGCTTGGCACTAGTGTATTTGAGAGACTGCCTCCTTCCATACAATCTAGTCTGTTCTCTTAGGATAGTCTCTCCACAGCGGGGCATTGTTGATTGTGACACCATTAAGAGAAGTTAGGGGATGGTTGCCAGGAACAGGGCCTTATGGTGGTGGCACCTGTATTAAGGAATCCCCTCCCCTTTGACTTGACAGCCTCCTATTTATTTTTTTTAACTGATGTCTTTTATAGCTGTCTGTTGTCTGCTTTTAGTCCTTTTTATATCATATTTTTATTTGTTTTGTATCCATTGTTTGGTTACAATTTTTTTGTATTTTAAAATTTATTGTCCACCCTGGATACACTTTGGGGGAGAAAGGCCGAGTACAAATTGAATAAATAATGCAGATCTATTCAGGGGAGAAAGGCCGAGTACAAATTGAATAAATAATGCAGATCTATTCAGGCTTACAATGAAGTGGGAAAGAAATTCTAGAGTTAAATTTTCGAATAGGATAATGAAGCAATATTTTGTTAGAAAGAAAGCTATTTTTCATAATCTAGTCCTTAATGCTTTCATCCTAATCAGCAACTAGGCTTATCTTTCAGAACCATAACTGAGATATAGAAAATGTGTTGCATTGGACAGGAGTTCCAAAATAGACAGCATATGGAAGAGATGATTAAGATTGTTCAAGGTTTCATTGTGTCAGCTTTACTTAGCATAAGCCTGAAATTCTGAAATCATAGTCAGAAGAATGAAACCTGACAGGATTAAGGTGAAAAAATTAAAACAAGAAACTAAGAGCACAATCCTAACTATGGCTGCAATCCTAAAGACACTTTCCTGGGAGTAAGAGCCATTGAACACAATGGGGCTTACTTTTGAGTAGACATGGTTAGGATTGTGCTTTATGTCTACTCAAAAGTAATCCCCATTGTGTTCAATGGGTCTTACTCCCAGGAAACTGTGTTCAGGATTGCAGCCTAAGAGTGTTTTTAATGGATAGTAATCATAATGTTATTTCCTTAGGGAAACTGTATTATTTTTTTTTTTTGGGGGGGGGGGGAAGTTTCATCTTTCTTGCTGTAATAGAACTTTGTTGTACCTCTAAGTCAGCAGAAAGAAATTTATATGATAAGAAATGCTTTCCATAATTAAAAAGGAAAGAGGCTGGAATGTTAATAAAGGCAGAAACACTTACCAGTCACTATCACAACCTGATGCAATGGATGATTGACATGGCAATCTGTTGATTTTTTTCTGTAATTATAGCAGCAGCTGATGTTTTCAGTTAAGTTGTTAGGTGTTATTCAGTTATGTTAGATCTCAATATTTTTCATATTGCCAATGATTAAAAATGCTTAATCACACTTATACTGGTGCCACCCATGTGTTTAAAAGGAATGAAAGACAAGGTTACTGGCATCCTTGAAAACCACATTTGTTTTTGTCCACATTCACCATGAACAAAGAAATCAAATTCGTCACATGCCACTGCACTCTTTTACATCTGGAAAATATAATCCAGAAGGCATGACTTACATGAAATTATAGCTTTCATTAACGGGGTAGGAAAAAAGTTGTTCCAACTAACAAACAAGAGGCAAACCACAAAGGTACAAAAGTACTTAATATATGCACAGTTGAAGAAAATGTATCAGAAAAATCTCTGCACAAGCCATCATTGTTAAAGGTCTGGTACTGTATATAGTTATAGTTTTCTGTTGTTCAGAGTTACTCAATTTTTGAACAGAGAATGTTGAAATGAAGGGGCCATTCAAGAAAAGTTCATACCCAGAAGGACTAGGGTCTACTAATCTTCACTAGTGTGAAGGCCTTCACACTACATCCATTCCCCCACAAAATTAGGACTAAGACACATGATTCACATATGAAAAATGCTACATACTGGTTCATATTACTGGCAACAGCACAAGCTATGTGTAGGGACCTGAAAATGGTGAGGTTATTTTTCCTGACAAAGGGATGCTAACCTTTTGCAGGTCCCTTCCTATGGGCAAAATCCAGAGTAACTACGGGAGTCCTTGTTCCAGTGTAAGAACAACTTACTCTGGATTCCAATATGAATTTCCCATAGGTTTTCACTAGGTGGTGCAGTAACTATGGGTGCACATAAAGTCTCTTACATGCTCCTGTAGTTGCTCTGGATTTGGGGGTAAGTGTTTTCATTGAATGAATGCAGAAGCCAACACGTCTGTGCACACAAAACGTTCACAACGTTTCTGAACCACAACAGGACTATTTCTGAATGCAGAAGTTTCACAAAACAAATATAGTTTTACTTTTTTTTTTGCTCTTCTACAGGATTGTCACAATCCAAATCAATACCCTTGTGTGGAGTTCCTCTACTGCAGTGATTTTCAACCAGTGTGTCAAATAATCCAATTTGAATTGTCTGGTGTGCCTTGTCAATGGCAAAAACAGTTGATGGTATGCCTTGAAAATTTCAGTGTTTTTTTAAGTGTGCCGTGAGATGAAAAGCGCTGTGGGTGGCGCAAGTGGTTAAGACACTGTGCCTGTTAAACAGCAGGCCAGCGTTCAAGACCCGGGTTGGCCCCACAAGACAGGGTGAGCTCCTGTCCTTAGCCCAGCTCTGCGACGCCGCTGGATCCAATCGTATTGGCTCTGCCTTTCCATTGGACTAATTCAGTGGCATGGAGAGGGGGGTTTGCTGCTTGGGTAACAGCCTATCCTCCATATCAATCTAACCCAGGCCTTCGTGCTTCGCATGCAGCATATGCAGCACTGAGCATGATACCCTAGTCTCTCAAGACTGATGGATGCCTGCTTCGTGAGATGAAAAAGGTTGAAAATCACTGCTCTACTGAATCATGTCATGGTCTGGACTTTTTAAATCATATATGCATAAGTATACTATAAAGATTGTATGGATCAATCAATGCGGCCTCAGTTAAGGGATAAACTGGTTTCCCCATTATTATATTACTATTTAATGCAGGAACTAGCCATCTTTTGAAGTTGACTGTGAGATGCTTATAATGGTTTTCAGAAAGGTAAACTATGGGAATCCTATGTGAGAGACTGAAGAGAAAACAACATGAACAAAGAACTTTCTTGCTTGATAAAAAAATAATCAGGACCAAAGATAAGAACATAAGAAGAGCCACCACTGGATCAGGCCAAAGGCCCATCTTGTCCAGCTTCCTGTATCACACAGTAGCCCACCAGATACCATAGGGAGCACATATGACACTTCCATCCAGGTGCCCCCACTGCATCTGGAATTTTGAGGTAGCCCACATCTACCTATGCACAAATACACACCATACTGAGTCCAAAAGCAATTCACAACGTTGACTGAGGCTGTAATCCTAATTACCAATTAAGTCCTTTGTACCACTTCTGTACCACTCTTAGGGGGTTAGGTCAGTGCAAAAACATGCACCAGCGACCCCATATCACCATGAGAACAGGGTATGGGTGAGCTGCACTGGCCTAAATGATTCCCTCGAGGATTATAGACAAACAAGTCTAATCACTTTTTGCTGGCAAATGCAAGCCATGGGTTCTACTCACAATGTATTCAGATGGTACATTTAATATTGAGATGCTGACATACAAGAAACCTTCTATAGGTAAAAAGCTCCACTTACAGTCAGTAGATACTGAGCTGGATGAAAGCCAGCTAAGGGAAGGGGATGGACATGTGGCCAGTCAGAGATGTCCCTATTCAGTACTAGGAAAATGACAACAAAAATAATAACAAAAGAAGTACAGAAAAGAGCAAGATCCAAGAGTGGGAGAACCATCAGCAAAACAGAGTAAAGCTGAAACGTACTACAACCTTTTCTGGTCTTCTGTTAAACTCAAACTCAAGTTGGCCACTTAAGTTAATGCAATAAAAGATCACTGTATTTATAAACCTTTGTTAGCTTTGTGTTATTTTAGACCACAGAAACAGGAATAAATTGAACTGTTTCCCCTAAATCAATTTTCCCTAATAAACTAACTGTACCTCAAGTGTGATTACCACAATCCACCCCTAGGTTCTCGAGCTTTTCAGACCAGGACCCCTTCTGTGAATGACAATCTGCCTGCGAAGCCCTGCAAGTAATGTCAAAGTCAGAAGTGACATCACTGCAGGGTGACCATACAGAATGGATGACAGAGTACCTCTACTTTTAAGCATTCCACAGAAGAGGAGATTTAGGCAGGTTTACCTCAGTATAGAAGGGTTTAAAAACAGCACCTGTATAAATTCCCTCTTCTATGCAATACTTAAAGGTAGAGGCCTTTGTCCTCCATTCTATACAGGTCACCCTGCATCACTGTGATGCCCGAGCTCGTCCATGTCCACTCAGACGTCCCCTTGTGTTAAGTGAGAATTACTCCTAGGAAAGCAGTCTGAGTGCCCCATTCCAAGATGGCAACACACAGTGCCACTTTCCAAAGTGTCAGTACCCAGCATTTTGCGACCCCCTGGAATTAAGTTGCAACCCCCCCAGGGGTTCCTGATCCCCACTTTGGGCAAAATCCAGAGTAACTACAGGGAGTCCTTGCTCCGACATAAGAACAATTTACTCTGGATTGCAAAATGAATTTCCCGTAGGTTTTCACTAGGTGGTGCCATAGCTACGTCAACGTAAATGTCTCTTACGTACTCCCGTAGTTACTCTAGATTGTAGGGTTTGAGAATCACTGCCTTAAAGGATCCTTCTAACTTTGATAAAAGGTTGGCAGGTGTCAAAAGATCAGAAAAGGACAACTTAAATAGAGGCACATGAAGAAATGAAGAAAAGCTCAAAACATTATTGTATCCAGGGTTTAAATACAATGTGACTAAGTGGGAACAGGATAGGAATTTTGTAGAGAAAGAGAATAGAAAATTAGGAATATTGTAGAGAATATTGTTGAAATATTAAAGAGAAAGTGGTAACAGTAAAAGTCAGATTCATTCAATTAAGTAAAAGTCAGTCATTCAAGTAAGATAAAAAGAATAATTTCTTCTCACAGCCCATGCTTAATTTATGGAATTCATTTCCACAAGATATGACAACTTTCACTATTTGAAATGGCTTTAAAAGGAGATTTGGGCTGCAATTCCAAAGACACTTTCCTGGGAATAATACCCATTTAATACAATGGGGCTTACTTTTGAGTAGACATGGTTAGGATTGTTGGGATAGACAAATGATTGCTATATGGTAGCCATAGGTTCAATAGACGTCATGTATCTGAGTGCAAATTGCTGGGAAGTAACTGTGACCTATTTGCTTACTACATGTTCTGCTCTTGAGCTTTCTCAAGTTATATAATGCTCCACTAATCAAAGATAAGAGAGTGATGCATCACTAAGTTCTCATTTTCCCTATGTTATTTGAGATCCCCCTGGATCAATCATAAGTGACACTGCTTCCAGCTATCTTCCTGGATAGGCAGCGCATAATTATTTTAGTTCATAAAATGTAAAGAAATAATGGCAAAAGAAATCTATTTCTATAGAAATAACTCACGTCTTCATTGCTATCACTTCCATAAAAATCATCTTCCATTTGGGCTCCTCGCCACACCCCACTGATTTCTTCTTTTAAATCTACAGAAAAGCTACAGCCTTCTGATGACAAGTTCAAAGGTTTCCCATGAGGTGCTAATCTAGGTTTTGAAGAAAAGGTAAAAATATCCTCAGGTATGTCTTCTGCTTCTTGTTTGGTTTCACTTGCTTGGTCGCTACTCAATGCTGGGGATAAAAAGCCATAAGGTGTCTCGCAAGTAATTGGTGACCGACTGGGGGAATCCAGATGACTACATTCCTTGTTAGGAAATATCCATTCATCTGCAAATAAGAAAAGTTCAATTTAATTTGGATAACCTTTCCCCACATTGAAATATATATGTATTTTAGGAAAACATATCAAGCAAATACAAAGTGTTGCAAGTAATATAAGAGAAGATTGTTAAAAGGCACAACAAACAACATTAGAATACCAAGATATTAAAGCAGCAGGCCTCTGTCAGTCTTGAAAGACTATGGTATCGTGCTCGGCGCTGCATACGCTGCATGCGAAGCACGAAAGCCTGGGTTGAACTGTTATGGAGGATAGGCTGTTACCCAAGCAGCAAATCCCCCCTCTCCACGCCACTGAATTAGTCCAATGGAAAGGCAGAGCCAATATAATTGGGTCCAGCTGGTGTCACAGAGCTGGGCTAAGGACAGGAGCTCACCCTGTCTTCTGCGGCCAACCCTGGCCTGCTGGTTAACAGGCACAGCGTCTTAACTGCTTGCGCCACCCACAGCCCACCAAGATATAAGCAGCAACATTATAGAGCAAGACCATGCATGAAACATCTAAGTCAGTAATGTCCACTCCTGAAAGCAACTCTGGCAGGGACCTTTCCTAGTTTTACTGCCCAAGAATCTGTTAAGAGATGTTCAGGATTGATATGGCATATGCTATGCATCTCCATGAAAGGGAAATTTGCCAGAATGCAAATTTGGGGGCTGTCCTACATTTTTTTAACAAGTCAGGAATTTTGCTTGGATGTCAGAAATTTTGGGGGACCTTGCCCTCTTTTTGGGTTTCAGGCATCTGGTCACCCTGGACTAGATCAAACTTTGGCCTGATCTCATGACTTTCTTTTTTTTAGTGTATTACTTCCTGTTTAGAGGGTGATAAACCCTTCATCTTTTTCACAACATGTTTCTAGATAAGTTGTTTTACTAGGCGAGTTACCTACTTCAACCAACTAACCCATGATAACAGTTGTTCAATACCAATTTTATTTTAAAGAAATGTTATGGAAGATTTCAGTTTCTGAATTTTGTATTTTAAAGACGGTGCTATAAAACAGAACTTTGGATCTTATACAACCAAGTGCTTTTCAGCACTACAGTATTATGAATAGAATATTTACTTATTGTTTTCCTTTAAAAATTTCATTCATGTCTTTCTTCCCACTTTTGGGATGCCCAGGGTGGCTTATAACAGTACAAATAAATAACAAAACAACACAAAACCATAAAACACACAATAGCAGCAATTGGGCAATAAAGTGAATTGGGGAAACAACAAGAGCAATTACAATCCAAAACCAGTAGCAATAAAAGTAATGAAACAAAAATACTGAGTATGTTTGCAAATACAGTAGGGTTTCCCAAAGTGTTGGTCACAATTAGGTGCTCTAACCAGCCCTTGTTGGTGGCCCTCAGCCTCTGAAAACAAAAAGTCACTTCTGGACATTAATGTGGGTCATTCTAAGGCCCATTGAGGCCAATCAAGAGTTACTGGCTTGATGCAACCAGGAACAGGTCTCCAGATGCCTCCCCTGGCACCATCAGGAGCACAGAATCAGACAATGTGGGTTGTGGCATGATAAATATTGGGAACAGTGGATATACAGTGTATCTTGCAAACTAAGAGAAACATGATCATTGTGATTGGTAAAGTGTGCTTACTGCACTCCTGGAAGGATTTTGTCAGTAAGGACCAGTAAGGGTGATACTGGGACACTGCCCCATCTATCCCCATTACTCCTTGGTGCATAGACATACTTTTATGCAGAAGAATGAACGGTAGGCAGTCTTTAACCTACACAGAGAACATTCAGAGGAATACAACTCCTTCCATGTTTGCCTGATGCAGGCTGTCTTTATGTTTGTTTTCAAATGGGAATAGCAACAGTACTTCCTGTCTCTGGTGATCTACAGGCTCTACCCATTACAAATAAAAACCTGTTCCATCTGCAAAGTCATGCATCCTGATCCTGTATTCTGTTTCCTGGTCATGCTGGAATGTGAAGGGGATTTGGAGCCTGGTGTGAATATATAATTAGTAACTGCTTTCTTAAACACCAAACGTAGCATTGCTTTCTCTTCATGCCTTCTTTCTTTCTTCATTGCTTTCTCATCTTCCATGCCTGATTTATATATTTCCATCTCAAAATAACTCTATCTCAACAAAGGTGTGACACGAAATAATGTATGAATCTATTCATTGCACCAGATACCCTCTAGACAGACAGTGTTAAACTTCTTGTTCAAAAATAAACAGAAAATCACTGAAATGGATCTAAAGATTGACTGTTCCAGAAAAAACATGGAAGGAACTTTTTTACTCTTTCATTGTTAAATTATACTTTTTTTTAAATTAAAAAAGCAGGCCTCTGTCAGTCTTGAAAGACTATCGTGCTTGGCACGGCATATGCTGCATGTGAAGCACGAAAGCCTGGGTTAGATTGTTATGGAGGATAGGCTATCACCCAAGCAGCAGATCCCCCCTTCTCCATGCCACTGAATTAGTCCAATGGAAAGGCAGAGCCAATACGATTGGATCCAGCTGCGTCGCAGAGCTGGGCTAAGGACAGGAGCTCACCCTGTCTTGTGGGGCCAACCCGGGTCTTGAACGCTGGCCTGCTGTTTAACAGGCACAGTGTCTTAACCACTTGCGCCACCCACAGCCCATTTTAAATTATGTTAGGAAAAAATGCCAGTGTGATTATTGAAAGGGATCTCAAATAACATACTGGGAAAAGAAAATTGATGAAATATGCATTGGTCCCTTATCTCCATTAGATGTAACATCATGAAGCTTGGTTGCTAGAGTGTGGGACCCCTCCCTCCCACCTCAGAAACCAATATTTCCATCTGTCAGGTTAAAAAAAGTATAAATATAAAATTCTGGAGGTAAACAGCAACATGATCCTTCCCTGTTTTCCATAGCAGAGCAGAGGAAGACTGGGAGGGAAGCTGAAAGAGCAGTAAGCATTAGAAACAAAGTCAAGAGGTGTTCTGAGGCGTGGGAAGGTGAAGAAGACTCCTTACTCCTCAAAAGACCTTCTCAGAGGAGAAACCAGAAGTTCTCACAGGTTCTCACAGGCCTTATTTATTTATTTCATTCATTTAAGGGATTTATACACTGCCTTTCACATGCTAAAGCAAATGCCCCAAGGTGGCTTACAAAGCTTTTACCCTTTTGTCCTCACAACAACCCTGTCAGGCTTCTGAGGCTGAGAGTGAGTGAGTGGCCCAAGGTCACCCACAAAACTTTTTGGCCAAGGAGGGATTAGAACCTGGATCTTTCAGGTCTCAGTCCAACTCCCTAACCATTACACCTCTGTGTGGCTTTTCTTTGTCTCAGAACACTTCAGGACAAATCCAGAGATCCTCTGTAGACCCCACCTGCATCTCAGGATCCCTGGGTTTGATATCTATGGGGAATGGATCCTCAGCAGATGCCAAAGCCCAGCTTATAGTGGCATTTATTTCAGATTTTGACATGATACATTGGTGGTTGGCCAGGTCAGGCATTAGCTGAGGAAACCTACACATTAGAGGGCCCATCTGGCAAGTCTGACCCCTAAACTCTCAAGTGGTAGTGATAGAACCTAATAAGTCATGATGATGGGGGAATGAGGGCACTAAGGAGAGCAATGCAAGGCTGGTGCTGGCATTGTAATGATGCTCTATATTCATCATTGCCATCAAATGATGAGGACTTACAGCATGGAAACCCGAAAAATATGATGACATGGGGGTTATTAGGAAACATTACAGAGCTGGAGGAGATGTTTTCTGGTAGTAATCATACCATGCAGTTCTGCTCTTATTTTGGAATTCAAATCTGACAAAAATCAGCTTGCTCAAACAGGGGCAGGAAGAGGGTTGTGTTCATGTTTGATATCTAATGATATATGTCAGGGTTTGTTTTCCCACTCTACAGAGTTATTGTCTAATACAGACTTGGGTTGAGAATGAGTCCTTCTGTGTCATTCAATTTGTACACGTGACATTACAACACATAATCTCTTCTGCTCAGTAATACAAATTCAAACAGCAAGAAAGGGGAGATTCTTTTCAGGCACTTTGGAGGATGTAGATATTCTGTATAACTCAATGGTTCTACAAAGTGAAAAAAGAAGATAGCGCATGAGACTCAGGAATGATATTTTACACCTTTGATACAGTTCAACAACTCATGTTGTCTTCAGCTAATATAGTATCGGTACTTGTTTACAAGTGAATAAGATGAGTGTTCTAGGCCAAACTAAATCCCATTATCTCTAAACCACAAATTATACTGAAATTCTTCTACTGGAACAAAAAAAAATTCAAATGTTTTCATATAAATTGTAATGAATTTGGTGTATCATTTTAAGAAAAAATATGTAAATTACAGTGTAATCACAGTATTGCAGAAAACAAGATAAATACAAGAATGATCACCTAAATGTCTAATTAGTTTCTTTACAGAGTCAGATTTATGCTGGAGCTTCTAATTGCAGCCTAAAATTTTAATGAAGGTTTCCACATGGCATAAATAAGACTGACAAATGATAAACAACATTTATTCATTTTATTTCTTCCCTTGTCCCCAAACAATTTTCCTTTTATAATGGTACTGCACACCTGCCAGGGAAAATTCGCATTTATGTATTCTCTGTCACAAATCTAAAACATTTCATTTTGAAATGAATTCTACTCATGTTTTGCATGATTCCAGCCTCTCTCTACTTTCCCCTATTCCATTCAAATTCTCTAACAACACATCTGGGGTACTTTTTCTCTTTTCCAGTTCCTCTATATTTACTGATACCAGTGACGTACCAAACTGCGGAAATGGATGTCCACCTATTATAATGCCATATCTTTTGTTAGCTTTCCCAAGGCTTGAGGACGGCCAGGCTATACATTTGTTTTTGTTTTGTTGTTAAGATTTTTGGCTGGGATACAGAAAAGGCTGCACTTGTCATGAAAGGAGAAATTTCTGATTGCTAGCAATGCCCAAGTTTCTTGGTGTCTCTCCTATACTCATTCCTGCTAACCACATGATGAATTGGGAAATGTCCATTGAATGTCTTGAGACACCACAGCTGAGTTAGGTCATTCAAAGGCTGGTCAGATTGCCTTGGAGCTAATTATGAGGCAGTATATGTTTGATTTTTTTAAGTACTTTAAATAACTGTGTCAGTGCCCAGAAGACAGAATGCACATGAAGTTAGCCATTTGGTTTTTTATTTTTTAAATGAATCCGTCTCCATAGAATAGAGATATATCATGTGTAATAGTACAAAAGACAAACATTAGAAACTAACTAGGACAAGTAAAATCTTTCACTATTCTTGATGATTGGGTTCTTTTGGTGCTTAAATTTAATAAGGTCTTACAAGAATAATTTATTTTTAGTTCTTTCTTGTTAATCATGAAAGCATGGGAGTTCTTTATTTATATGCACTGCTCTAGTAGTCTTTGTTTAAACCTGCAAATCTTTATCAATGCTCTGAAGCAAATTCTGTTGCAGGGTGTTTGATTTCCATAATCCCTGCAGTGCAGACATTTATATTTTATGTGAATTGTTTTAGAATCCTTTGAAACATAGAGATTTATTTTCTCATTTTGGAACAGAAGAGATGCTATAGAATGCAATTTTTTCCGTATCACCAGCCATCTTTTTGGTCACTACTTTTCTGTGCCCACTCTCAGTCTAACAGCACGATCTGATGCATGTCTACTCAAATGTAAGTCCAAAAAGGGGCTTATTATGTACCGTGGAGTTTTTCCCCATGAATGTGTATAACACTGAAGGTTGAGGAAGGATGGTATGGCTGCATAATGAAGGAATAATGAGTATGTTTTTAACTACACTGAAAACAAATTAAGTTTCCTTAGGATTTCAGCATAAAAAATTGTATGGATGGAATATATATCAATAGTTAATGAGATTTACATTTGCGTTTACTGTTTTAGAAGGCTACAGCAGAGATTCCTAAGCTGGGTTGTTTTGACACCCTAGCCAGGTGAGCCCTGTTGCTGCCCCTTTAAGGGTTGGGAAAATGATGATCCTGCAAATACACTGCCACTTGAAAAAATACAAAGCGGCCCCCAGAACATGTGGGACTCAGCAGCTCCCTCTGACACTCCGGATAGCTCCCAAACATGATCACAACCCACTTCTAGTTTTTGTCTGAAATCTGGAAGTGTACAGAAACAACTGTGTTCGGGAGCAGCTCTGGGGCAAGAGGAGGCCCACAGAGGGTTCCATACTACCTAGTCACTCTTCAAAGGACTGGTCCTATCCCTGCTAAGTACAAAAAAATGCACTTTTCCCAAAAAGGAGGCATGATCGCAGGAGTATTCTCATCCCTCTTTGCAAAGATAGTGGTACAGATTCTACAAGAGAGTTTGGGAGTTTGGGAACAGATAGTTCACATATGAATGTCCATTACTTGATAACTGCAATGAAAAGTGACAAAATAGGTACATAACAACTAACGTGTCCTAGAATAGAGGTGGGCAAGCTGGGCTACCTTAAGAGATCCAGGACCTTTAAAAATTGTACAGAAGTGATACCTGATATCTCACAGCTATGCTTGCTGCTTGCTACTAGGATAAAAGCATCTTTCAAGGCTCGTATCAGATCAAGAAGAAACACATGGTAAAGTAGGAAGAATCAATCATTTTTTACAACAGATATCACCAATAATTAGCGATGACAGGACAATTATAACAAAGTAAAAAACACACAATTTAAAGTCAGATATACATGGAAGCTTCCTGCAACAATAAAATGCTGTTATAAATTGACAGTTCAATAAGTGGTACGGCAGCCTTTAGAAACCCTCATGTTAACATCTTACCCTTGCTCAGGCTCATGTGGTGAATATTTTCCTTGTTTCCTTGATCTAGAGCCATATCAAATGGTGAGGGAGATTGCTCAGACCTCCCAGTGTCTTGTATTGTCTCTCTTCTCTTTTCCAAAATCGGCAACTGACACGATCTATTAGTCTGGATGCTACCAGATTTTGCTACCTTTAAGAAATAAACACACATATATAGGTGCTTTCTTATAGTTGTTATAATAACTGTTATAAGAATAAGAATATAATAAATATAAGAGATAACTATTAAACTAATTCCAAATAAGAAGCACTGGATCAAAATGGCCAGTTTCAGGCTTGATGCTAAAGCATGGTTTTTAATCCAAATATTGCACTGAATTGTAACTCAGATATTTATAGTAAAAATGCTCTCTAAAAGGAAGTATGACTTTAGAAAATGTTAACGTGAAATAGTTATGATATTTCAAAAAGATGTAAGCAAAAAGCTACAGATGTCAGTATTTGGATTTTTAAAGGTTAGTACTAGGCAAACATATTTAATACAAATAATCATTTATCCAAAATTTGCCTATTTGCAAAACCTTTGCCATTTAACCTCTATCTTATTGTGGTTGCTCTGTGTATGCTGCAGTTTGTTCTGCTATTTATACTGAAGACTCACAGACTAAAGACAATAACTTGCCCAACTCTTAGTTTTTTCTTTTCCCTTGTGAAGCATTACTATACATCACTCACACACCCTACTGCCACTTCTTCTATAGAGCTTTTAAAAATGTTGTAAATGCTAGTAAGTCTGCGCTCAAATTTCCACATGAATCCTCCTCCCCGCTCAAGATCTCGCAGGATGTTTGGGCAATCCCTACTTCATCCCTCATCACCATTTCTAATTCATAATATAGCCTGAACACCCACACGTCAGCACTATACTATAGATCCATTTTTATAGATTTCTTCAACCAAAATCATTTCCAGCCCGTTTTTGTGCATCTCAGGACATACATCAAACAGATTTTCAAGGAATGTGCTTAGGACTAGGGCATTTTCAAGAAATGTGCTTAGGACTAGTACATTTTTTCCTCTGAAGAAATGTAGCTGTAAGGTGCTTTGATCCAGGTTACACTATGAGTTAGGGAGAACAAGGTTAACATTTCCCCCTGTGCTATTCTATTACAGAAAATTGCCTTCTGAAGAAGCTATTTGCTGCTAATTTGCTTTGGGGGATTTCTGCCAGGGAAATAGTGCAAAAGAAAAGGATTAATCTCCCTGCAGTTCTCACTTGGATCCCAGTCCTCACCACCATGGCTGCCTTTTCTTTGAAAAGTGTGCAGGCCTGTCTTCACCATGTTGCCTTAAATCTACCAAATGTGCTATGTTGTTCAGTCCTTATACAGCTAGTAATAACGTGCAGCTATCAGCCATGGAGGTATAATAAACATTCATCAGTTTAAAACCATCCACCTGTCCAGCATTTCAACTGCCCTTTTGCCATCTCTCTCCTCAATGGCTCTTCTCAATTGCCCCAGGACTATTATCTGTCTCAGAGACAGTTAGAAATGACAGTTGACAGTTCTTCCTCCCAGCTTTCTCTGCCCCAGAGACAAATGGGTATAAAACCCTCAGTCTGCTTGATTGTGGACATCACAATTGTGGAATGTGGAATGTGTGGACAGTCTGTGAACAGGTCATGGCTTATTTGTAGACATATCTTGATCAAAGGGTCAAAATTTCTTCTAAAGGCAATAAGGACTGAGCTCTTACTTCTCCAGATGACCGTGTGCTGAATTTTCGACCTGAAGGTGGTGGCGGTCCAAGGACCTTAGATCCAAATGCAATATGGGATACATCTTGATTTTTAGTGCTTCGTGAAGTGGTTGATCCTTTGTTCATTAGGTGCTCTACTGAAAAAGAAAACAATAGGTAAACAATGAGCCACATAAGAAACTACAGGGGTTGATCTAATCCATTCATAAATCACTTGGAAATTTTTTTAAAAAATCAGAAAAATATGACTTAAACCCCACTCCTATAGGGTTTTGGCGTTTGTATGGGTTGATTGGATTTGCCTAGCTAAATTGGTGGAAGATAACTGAGTAGTTTCATAGGGCAGGCTGGGGTTAAACACGGTAAGGAGAAAAAAACAAACCCTTATTTCAAGATGATTTCCAATGTGTTCCTCACCTGCATAGGATGCATCAGGCCAAAGCGACAGCTTTGTCTCTGCTGGCAAAGATAAGGACTGCCCCCTAAGTTTCCTCCAGAATTTCTTTGCATCTAGTGAAATGAATAATAGCTTTCTCCCATAAAAAAAGCTTTGATAGCTTTCACCCACAGAAAAAGATTAAAATATTTTACAGAGTGAAGTGGCTCTCTCAGGCAGGGTGATGCATTCCGGTTTAACACCAATCCCTTTTATTTTTTTTACTGCTTGTGATGTTCTCTATCCCCAAATCAATTAGAAAAAACAGATTATCATGAACATTAATGATCACATTAGTCAACTGCAATTAATTGGCAACATCAACATGTACAAATAATCTGTTATGTTGAACAACGAGGTATAGTTAAAAGCAGACTAAAAAGTAATTTGGGCTTTTGATTAGTATTGGAACAACAACATTTAAAAAATAAAAGTTTAACAGATAAAAGATGAAGTTTCTAATTAAATCGAAGCTTAAACTTATCAAAGTGTTCTCTTCGAAGAAAGGTCTGATTCTGGGACTTTGAAAGCAAAGGAATGGTGGTAGAACTCATCTTCTATTCACAGTGCAAGGTTAAAAATAAAGATTAGATTAAACCCTGAAGCTCAAGGCATTTCACTTTCTCTAGTTAACAAAAAAAAATGAACTTGGCATAGGTCAGGGATGTAACCACTAATTACTTTATTACTTTACCAAGGGCTACATACCTTTGTAGTTGGATGGTAAAACCTGAGGGTGCTGTCTAATTGCCTTTTTAAAAATAAACACTCATTTTTCTCTTTAGGTTCACTGCACTCATTATATCAGCTGTTTAGCTGTATTTTAAAAAATATTTTTTACAATATTGTGGAATCAGGAAAGATATTTTTGGCTTTATATGTATAGATTGACTAGTAACAGCCTGCAGCTGTCACTTGGTGAGGTATTATATAACAACATTCATCAGTAACCCCCCGCCCCCACATTCCAGCAACTCAACTACCTTTTGCCTCCTTTCTCATCAATGGCTCTCCTGTTCTCAGCCTGGCCTGTTATCCATCCCAGTGATAGTTAGAGAAGACACTTGAAATATGAACGAAATGTTGATGGTTCTTCTCCCAGCTTTCTCTGCCCCAGAGACACATGGGAATAGAACCCTCAGCCTACTTGATTGACATGGAATGTGCGGACACCCCTTGCATAGGACAAGACTTTTATGTAGATAGATGTTAGGTGTCTTAAGTTGGAAAAGACTGGATATAATCAATTTTGAAATTATATCGATATAAAATTTATATTTCCATCCCTTTCTTTCAATGACATACCATCATTAAGTACAGTGGTACCTCGCTTAACAAGTGCCTTGCTTATCAAGTGATCCACGTAACAAGCAAAAATTTCTCTAGGATACTGCCTCACATAACAAGTGTTGCTTCACTTAACAAACACACTCGTTGGCAGTTGGGGCAGACAAACTGGCCTGCAGCCCTTTTAAAAAGCATCAGGGCTGCCTAGCGCGACTGCCCATAGCAAAAGCAACACTTCCACATTGTTCCTCCTGCATCTTCTGGGCAGAGGGAGAGAACAACAGTGGAGAAGAGGGAAGCAGCTCAGGGCTAGCCAGAAGGGAGCAGGAGAGAGAGGCTCAGGATGAAGAGAAGGAGAAAGTTGGGAGACACTTTGAAAGTGTTTTTGATTGCAGCCTCCTAACCATGTCTACCCAGAAGTAAGTCCCATTGCGTTAAATGGGGCTTACTCCCAGGAAATGTCTTTAGGATTGCAGCCTAAGTAGACTTCACAGCAGATTCCTTAGTTATGTCACTTCCCCATTTTTCACATTTTAGAGTTTAGATGTGACCCAATTTTTCACAAGTCTTGATGTGACGGCAATTCTGGAAGTGATGTCCAGTAATGGGATTCAAAGAAATTAACAACCGGTTCTATGCCCAGCTGGCAGCCATTTTTAAATGGCTATTTTTAAACTCTATATGTCCTATCTCTCGTTAACAACCGGTTCTATAGAGTAGGTGCAAACCTGCTGAAACCCACCACTGGTGACGTCACATCTGGGGCATCATTTTCCACATGGCACCAAGCTACACTTTCATTAGCTATGCCACTGCATCCCATTTTTCCAGGTGTTTGCCCAATAGGGCTTGATTGTCTGCATCTTATGCTCAATGTATGAGGCTCAATGTATGAGATTGGGATTCTGCTGGCATACTGACCACCTCTGCTGCCTTACAGTCTCTTTGCCTGAGCTGTTAGATGTGATCTTCGATAGTTTGCTGAAATCCCCCAAGTATTTGAGCATTCATAAATTTAAACATCAATGCAGAGAGCTGTAGGCTCAGGAAATGCTCATGCTTTCATGGGTTGCAATGGCAACCATATGCTTGTCTATTGATTTTTGCCAAGGTGCCACCACATATTTAGCAGGTCATTGGTCCTTCCTTCTGGGCAGGCTATATAGATGACAAATAGTAATACTATATAGTTACAAATAGTAACTCTGGGGTGACGGAAATAATAGACAGATCACTGGCAAGGTTTATTGTGGCATTACCTCTTCAGGGCTGAAGGGCCTATTTAAAAGGCCCAACCTCAGAGGCTTATGAATCCAGATGGCTGAGAGCTTTTGGAGATTTTGCTGTTACTAGATGATACTGCCAGGAACCTGGTTAACTTGGGAAGCTATCAGGGCAATTTACATTCTTGCTCCTAAATATCCTTTGCTTAGCTATAGAGTGAAGCTGGCACCCTAGTCTTCTGAAAAGCTGGTAGTCATTGCCGGGGGGGGGGGGGTCAATAACCAGCTTGCACTGTCCTGTATGTGCTATTGTTTTTGAAGATTCAGCTGGCAGCAACAAAGCACCATCTTCTCCATGGTGGTGCCTAAAAAATGAAATCTCTTCTGAGATTTCTGTGCATGTGTTTCAGCAGCATTAAAAACATTTATTTTTCCTTTTGCAATCTGGATTGACTCCACTTTGTTTTAGTATTGTGACAGTTTTCTGACTGGACCATGAGAGCGCCACCTGATATCACTGTTCCTGCTGTATGAATCACCCAGTGATCCATTCTTCCCCTAGTCCCTTCCTTGATTACACTCTATTTTGGACATGACTCTAAATACCAAAAATTTCCAAATCCCATGGCTTCAGGAAAGATAAGTACAACATTAGAAGAGGCTCTTAATTGCCACAAATGATGCAAAATAATCAGCTGCAAGATCTAAATATCTAGCCACCAGCAGAGAACATGCCATTTTTCTTGGCAGGTTCTGATGGTTGCTGGTCTTCTGACAAGCCATGATAGCTACTCAGCATTAGCACAGAACTGCTTGAGCAATGGAAAGCTCCTAAATGAATTTTTCCTGCTTGTGTTTGCCAGCCTTAATTTCAAAGTCATGGCTCAAGTTGCCAAGAGGTCTGGCAATGCTAACTGTCCCTAAAGCATAGGCT
This sequence comes from Cryptoblepharus egeriae, assembly GCA_030015325.1. Taxonomy (NCBI): domain Eukaryota; kingdom Metazoa; phylum Chordata; class Lepidosauria; order Squamata; family Scincidae; genus Cryptoblepharus; species Cryptoblepharus egeriae. Next base: position 19,848,972 of record JAREYC010000002.1, read on the forward strand.
GAAATTGCAGAAGATTTTGTGACTGCACAAGACAAGCAGGAGACATATCAGCATGTGCAGTAAAAAGCAGCCTCAGAAATATTTATTATAGTAAATGTTGATAGTTGAATGTTGATTCAGGGCTTTTTGTACATTTGAGCAGTTGCTACTCTTCTTATGGCATGGACTTAAGAAAACACATTTAACGTCTCAACTGGACAGTCATAGTGTACTTTGCAGCCCAAGGATGGTCAGGACTGCATGCACTGATTCGAAAATGTTATAAGATGTTAGCTCATGCAGCTATAAAGATTAATAAGTTAAGGTATGCTTTTATAGAACAAATCAATAAAAATATATTGTGTTTTCATAGGGAAACAAATACAATTCCCTGTACCTAAAAAAATGGTGAGGGAAAGAGCATTGCCTCTGTGGAAACAAAAGCACTCAGGCAAAGAGAGTGCTAATTTTTAAGTAAATTACCAGTTTTGATTTGTGCTTAGTGGACCACAACAACTTGTCATTAGCAAGTTGAACTGCTCAATTTAAGGAGCTAGACTTGATTCTGTGTTCAATTAAAATAAGGTTCCATTAATGAGAAAATTCATTGCATCCTACAGTCCTGTGTTGACTAATAGTCAGTACTTAATCTGGACTCAGAATTGAAGGAATTAACAGCGTAACATTTTAGTCAAATTACACACATAATGATTAACTTGATACATGCTGGTTTTATTAATTTTGTTGAAAGCATTCAAAACACTTCAGCAGCATATAATTATATTTGTAATTCTGGAAAATTGGTTGTATATAATTAGGAATTTCAGCTTGGCAAATGTTTGAGGGTAAGGAAAAAATGGAGAGACTGACATGTGTGGATAACCAGTGCACTCTGAGTCCCATAAAGGGCAGAAGAGAAAGTTTTCCCCTTAACTTGGGTAATGCAGCTACAGCCCCAATGGGTCTACACGGATCTGCGCCACTTCTCAAAGTGAGCAGCCTGAGGCTATTCTGCACTTTCTGGGGACAGGTTTGGATCTGGCATGTTGCAATTCACTTTCTATCCATGAGCAGACAGGTGTGCAGAGTATCTGGAATCAGAGCAATAGTTCCCTCTGCCCATTGAACTCTTGGTGGTTCATAACATAAGGCACATGAGTCCTGATGCCAAATCCCAAAGTTCAGACTCTGCAGGTGCTTTAAAATGAGACTGTATTGTATCATCCATCCATCCATCTACAGTATTTACTTTCTAAAAACTTTGTTCTCAAGTGTCTACATATATTAACACATCCTGTTCACTGTCCCTTTTTAGCTAACAATATACACTATATACTGCATACACTAAAATATTAAGGAGCAGGGGGGTCCAAATGCCAGCCCAGGGAATAGAAGCAGCCTGCACCAAGCCTCAATGCAGCCCTCAGCAAGACCTTTTCATCTGGCCCACAGGCAAGCCTTACAATCCTTCATATATGTCTCTATGTAAATGTATGTAAATTTATTCAAATTCAAAATATAAATAATTTTTCTGGCACCCCAATAGTGTACGAGAGATGATGGGGGCCTCCTTCCATAAAGGTGAAACACCCATTATAGCAGGACAAACCAGATCACAAGGTTTTCCTTGCTTCATGGTAGTGTGGCAGCAATGCCAAACTTGTGTTGGATGCAGCACATCTGTAATCAATAGTATCAAGATCACACACCAGTATTGTTACCCAGTCAAAATACAATACTGATGCAGATAACGGAATGCTTTATACAACATGCTTCCTTCATCCTGGCAAGCCATCTGACAACAGACTGCAGTGCTACTTTCAGTTGCTGCTTCAGGAAGTCAATATTGGGTTTTAAATTACAAGGTTGTTATTACTTCAATAAGGCCAACTGGCCATAAGAAAATATTGAAAGGCCTCCTTCAAAGCTACCTTTTGAAACTGCAAGTTAAACTTGGTTGTATTATGAAAGCTTCTACTAGAAGACAACTTCTAGAGGTAGAAAACTGCTAAAATTATTAGAGGTAGAGAGGTAGGAATATCATTCATCTCCAATAGGATGAGTCTGCCACCAAAATGTTTGCTTTTAGTATGTAATTCAAGGTAGTGTGCAGGTGATCAAAAACCAGTATTCAATCGGGTGAAGGGGCTGGTTAAGGCTGTTGTTGTTCTTTTTAAAACAGCCTATTCATATTTTTCAGCACATCATTTCCCAAAGATGGGCAACACCATTCATTCCTGTTGCAGCTCTGTCTATAATTCATTCAACGTCATGGTTAATCTAAGCTCCAACAGTTGTCCAAGTCCACTCTGTAACCTTCAGAGCCTCCCCATTAGCAGCGTCTAATTAAAGGAGCTTAAGATATATATTTGTAAACTTGGATGCTCTGGATACACTATAGGATACACTGGATAGTTGTTGATGTTTTACTGTGCTACTGTATCATGTTTATGAAAGGGGAATTAACTATAGGATTCCTTTCCCTTAGCGGGATGAACATAATGTATATTAACTTATTAAAAGACAAGGTTCAACTTGAATAATCAGCAAGGTAGTTTTTACCTCATGCATAAAAAAATTAATAGTGCCATTAAAGGTTTTCAATGAATCTATCCTAATGCACTCATGCTCAGTCTTCCACCCTCACCCCACATTTTATGTCAAGCATCATAGTGTCCTTGAACTTTAAAATTAAAGACATTGAAATTCTTGGGTGCAGACTAGAATTTTTATTCAAACATATAATTAAATGTCTTGTAAAAGTAAAGGAGAGCAGGCTGTCATACAAAGGATGAAATAAAAATAAAAAATAATTATACTCCTAAGTGGTTATCTAAAATTAAATGAACTCTGTTACCTTTCTTGTTGTCATTATATTAGGCACAAGAATAGTGCCACAGTACTCTAAATTATTCACCTTTCTTATTTTGTTGCAGTTCATATTAATAAAGATCTTTTCTCATTACAGAATTTAATAGGGCTTCTTCTTTTTGAGCAACTCATTAACATCTCAAGTTTTGACACTTGCATATGACAGACTGAGAAGGGGGCATGGATCTGATGAAGATTTGGACATATGGAGACTACTATATCCAACATGCACAAACTAATCTTACCTAATTCTGGTGATGTTAAAGGCCGACCTCCATACTTTTGTTCTGGTGGGCGCAGTTTGTTCATATTCAGCAGTTGTGTAACTTGTGGCACATCTGAATTTAACTGGCAGGCTCGAGGTATCGTATCTGTTGGCTCATCAGCTGCAAATGGTACAGAAAGTCATTTCTGAATATAAACTTCCATTCCTAAAATGACCATTTAAAACAAATACCAAAACATCTAATCAAACAAGGACAGCATCATAGACCACAGATAGTGTAATTGCATGGATTCTATGGGATTTTTAAATTGAAAAATTCAACATTTGTATTTTGAGAGCTTCTAGCACTCATGGTTACCAACTAGAAATGAACACCTGGAGGTACTTGGTGTTCTCAAATCTTAAAAACCAGAAAACAAATAAAAAGAAGCACACAAGTGTTGTTGCTTTTCCAAATGATACAATTCTTAACTTAGTGTCATGATTTGTTATGGGGAAAAAGTCATTGTTTCAAAACTTATCATTAACTTTCATTAACTTATCAACAGAAGGACTTATGGCACAAACATATACAGCACAGAGGATCAACTCCAAATGCTACACTGCATCCTGTGCTGAGCAGGCTGGAGGCTTCCTTGATGTAAGGGGACATTAATCTCCTTACTCCAAGTAATGGGGCTACTTGAATCTGAGCCAGCTATTTCACTGATGCAGACTTGAGAAGTTCAGTGTCTGGTTTTAAGCGTTAACATGCAAAAAGGCAAAGGCAACTTCTTCCCGTGTTTGACAGTGTGGTGACGGTGTCCGCTTCTTGAGGATTGCAACTGCATCCAATCCATGATAGACGTGACATGGGGATACCTGGTTGGCCTGGTTGGTACCTATTTTTCTACTTGAATTTGCATGCATTCGAACTGCTAGGCTGGCAGGACCTGGATTTAAAGATGGGAGCTCATTCTGTCTTGCAGCACTCTGGGGTCTTGAACTCTGGTCTTAAACTGCCAACCAGCCAACATTCCGGTTGTCCAGTTGGCAAGCACAGTTTTCTAACCACTGAGCCACTGCAGCCCCTATATTTTGCCTTTGAGTGTAACATGGATGATAGATTTTGGTGGGAAGTGGTTGTGGCACCAAATCCTCAGAGTTTCATGAGTATTCAGAGTGTATTCTTTACTAATTTCATCTTTCATCTAATCTAAAAATAATTGCCACCTAAACAAAATTTATTTACTCTGTAGTTTGTTTTTAAAAAGTATTTTGGAGGCTTAGAGCAAAATCCTAACTATGCCTACTCAAAAGTAAGCCCCATTGTGTTCAATGGGTCTTTAGGATTGAGGCCATAATCTTGCCACTGGACTATTAATATCCTGGGACCCCCAAGTCCCAGTTGCTTATTTGATTATTTGACAAATCCAGTTGCTGGACTACATATGTCATCAACTATGACAAAGCAAACAACAACATAGAACAAAACTCAATTGGAGAGTTTTGAATTGAGTTTTGATGCTTCATACTGAACAGCAGTGCCAAACAAAGACTAAGCAAATACTCAGATGAAGGGAGAGGCTAAGAGGAATACAAGATGGCAAGCCTAAAATTTTGCATCAGAAGGTGTAACGATCCCCTTGTTTATTAAGAAATGAAAAAGCTGAAACAAAATTTGAGGATGCAGCTCAGTCTTCAGAGAAATACCCAAAAAGCTTTGCAGAAAGAAATCTACTTATCCACCTGATTCCCAGTTCCATGGATTGCCCCCAAAGGCTCAGCCTCACTGCTCTAATCCTGATTAAAATGAACAGAAAGTTTCCAACTTCCATGTGAAGTAATTAGTGTACATTGTTTCAAATGAGACCAATTCCTGTCCAATCCTTTTACAAAGACAGTTTTTTTTTCCTTGTGCGGCTTTTTTTCCACAAACACTCTTGGGTCCTTTGAGGACACTAAGATACTGTAGTTAAGAACTATGTATATGGCGAAATCACATGCATATCAATCTTTACAGAAATATTTCCCAAAAGTACTAAAACAATTTGAGCAAAATTCTTCAGAATTACATTTTCTGTAAAGGATTTATACCTGCATAACATTGGCACAGTTCAGTGGGAACAAATCCCAAAGAAAAACTGATTTAATCAAAAGTGGGAGATTGTGCTTTTCCTAATACTGAATTGCTGGGATGGTATCTGCTTAGGGAGAGTATTTTTTGTATATTTGAACTCACTTTCCATTGAACTGTGGATCAACTGTCTTCCTTTCTTTAAGGCAGGGAACACTATCTGGCCTTCTGATCATGTTTGCTGTTCCAGTAGTTAATATGTACCTTTGAACAACTGCATGCTGGAGTGCTCTCTCTCTCTCTCTCTCTCTCTCTCTCTCTCACACACACACACACACACACACACACACACACACACAAACACACACACACATAGTGTGCATACATGACAAAGACACAGTTGCACATTTTCTTCAGACAAAATGGTCAGAGACAAATCAGCAAGAGAAAGAACAATTTTCTTCAGCACAAGAATTAATCTCTGCCCAGGTAAGGGACAGGAGACTGGGAGATGAGAATCAATTTCCTATTATCCTTAGGTCACAATCCAATCCATATCTAATCAGAAGTCAATGGGTCTTACTTCCAGGAAAGTGTCTTTAGGATTGCAGCCTTACCCTACAATCCAGAGTAACTACGGGAGCACGTAAGAGACTTTACGTGCACCTGTAGTTACTGCACTACCTAGTGAAAACCTATGGGAAATTCATATTGCAATCCAGAGCAAATTGTTCTTACACCGGAGCAAGGACTCCCCGTAGTTACTCAGGATTGCGCCCTATGTCTTAAGACCCCTTGTGCAGGAGAAAAATGGGGTATAAATAAATAATCAGGCCAAGGTACTATCTACTCCAGATTCTTGTTTCTCCCAGTGGCCTACCAGTTGCATCTGAGAGCACACAAAACAAGAAATCTGTACCCCACTGAAATTCTTTGCATCTGGAACTCAGAACAGGATGACCACAACAGGGATGGGGAAAGAACAAAACTGGGCAGGAGAGGGTATCAATAGCTGGGAAAAGTCTTTGGCGATCAGGTCTACAGGGCTTTCCAATGCAAAACCCAGAGCTAATGGCTCATGCAGTGTCAGCAGCTAGGTACTGTATCATGGAAAAAAAAAAAACACTTGTCTTTGCTGCAGAAAATCAGCATCATTGTATTTAGGCTTACATTAGAATGGAGAGTATCATGTTTGCACCACAATATGCAGAAACTGTAACCCCACAGCTATGTACTTGAATTCCTGTACACTCCTTCATGGCAAAGCAGATCTACAAGCCACTCAAACTCTGTAGTTTTTGCATGGATTTGATACTGTTATGGAATGTCATGTATGCATTCCTTGGCACAAGAAACAGAAGAAGCACATCCAGCATCACAAAGGCCAGGTGAGATGGATGATGTGGGACTTGGCTGAGACATTGCCTGTGTACACTAAGATGTCCTTGAACCTCAGGTGGGAAACAAAGATGTTTGGGGGCCAGAAAGATGCAGGTAGTTGATGTTTCATCTTTTTTTCTTTTGAGGACCACATGACCTGGGCTGTCAGAACCTCCAGGTGGGCTCCCAAGCAAGGAGACCGGTGTCTGGTTTGAAACCAAAATTGGAGAACCCTGGCTCAATCAAATCAAATCAGGGAGATCAAATCAGGGAAAACCCTGGCTCAATCTGTGTGACTGTAGCCACCAGCTATACATCAGTTCTGGAGTCCAAATCCAGAATACCTGCTTGTTTGTTCCTTTGCTGAACAGTTTACTCCGGGAAGGAAAGCAGTAGGAGCTGGAGAGCTCTCACCCTGAATTTGGCCCATAGAATCATGTCCTGGCATGATGTTAATATGGCCAGGAGGCATGCAAGTATTAGGACATCCAATTGTCCTAATTGGAACTCTTGCAAGAGGAAGAGCCAATGAAGGCAGGTATCCGCCCAGGTGGAGGATGGACCGAGAATGTACCGAATGTCTCTTGTCCCAGAAAACTGTGGTGAGTCAGACCTAATATGGTTTGGTTTATGTGCTGAGCATGTGTTGTTGCCCCTGAGCAAACAAGCCAGGTCTCAGGAGAATATTGCTGGAAAAGCTGCCACTCCCTGGTATGAAGGTGAGGTATAAGAGTCAGTAGACCTTTGCGAATACTTTCAGTGCAAAGGCTAATCGGAATGGAAGAGCCTAGTTTCTGGTAATGAGTGTCACTGCAGCAAAAATGGAGGAAATGCCATTGTGTGAGAGAAGCTCTTTTCCCTTTCATATAACACTAGAACTAGGGGAAATCCACTAAAATTGAATGTTGGGAAAGTTAGGACAGACAAAATAAAATATTTCTACCAGCAGGTAGTTGGTTCGTAGAACTCCCTGCCACAGGATGAGGTGATAGCATCCAGTCTCAATGCCCTTAAGAAGGGATTGGACAAATTCCTAGAGGAAAAGATCATCACAGGTTACAAGCCATGAAGGGTATGTGCGTATGTGTGAATAGATAGATGTAGATGTGGACAACCTCAAAAAGCCAGATGCAGGTGAGGGCATAGGATGCAGGTGTCCTATGTGTTCTCTGAGACATTTGGTGAGCTGCTTGTGATCCAGGAAGCTGGATTAGATGGACCTTTGGCCTGATCCAGTGGAGGCTCTTATGGAGACCATCTGGACAGACCGGATGGGACACTGAGATCTGTAGAAGTTTCTTGAGCCAGTGACTGGAGCGGAACCTCTGGAGACACAGAAAGAATGATGGCTGGAAGATGGAGAGCTCCATTGGCGAAGGGTCTGCTGCTGCCGGAGCTCTCTCCTGGCCAGCCATTTGCTACGACTCCTCTTCAGGCCCCTCAGGGGCAGTAAAAATTGCAGGTCAGCAAAGCTGGCTAATGAGACTTGAAAGCCTGACCTACTTCTTTATGAGGTGAGGGCAGCCTAGGAAACCACCTCCCAAGATTCTCTGAATGACCAGCCTGCCTCTAGGGAGGAGCTATCCATCTGGAATGACTGACCCTGCCGTGGAGAGCCCATCAAAGAAACCAGCAGGCCTCTGTCGGTCTTGAAAGACTATGGTATTGTGCTCTGTGCTGCATATGCTGCATGCGAAGCACGAAAGCCTGGGTTAGATTGTTATGGAGGATAGGCTGTTACCCAAGCAGCAAATCCCCCCTCTCCACGCCAAGAACATGCCAAGAAACCAAGAACAGATCATAAGGAGGGCTGGACCAAATTTACAGAGGCCACTGGCATGAGATGTGGTTATGATGGAACCAACATGCCCTGTAGATTTCAGATTCCTTACTTCTGTTCTACAGTCTGCATAACAGATAAATACCCAGATTTCAGTCTTGCAAATAAAAAATAAGAACTTACTGCTCTTAATTTTAAGAACAGGGTATATTCCATTGTTTTTAATTTTTGTGCATCTGTTTTATGCTTTTGTACATTACTTTGTTTTAATTTTACAATACACACTGTACTGCTCACTTTTAATTTCATGTAACCTTTGTCAAACTGTAGATAGAAGGGGGAAAACTATTTTCAATAAATAAAATTCAGAACAATTTGAAACATAACACAAAATATATCAAAAGGTATTAAGATCCAGAAATGTATTGTGTTTGTGTTCAAAGGGAAGAGACTCTAATTGTTAGCCAGCTTTGGGACATTTACTGCCTATACTAATGGAACATTTCATCCTTTAGATTCTGTGACCTGCACAGTATAGCACATATAGCATTTACTGTCATGTCAGCCTAACTGGTAAGTAATGCCAATCCTCTTTGCCTTCAGCTGGCAGGACCCCTTGTTCAGCTGTCACCCTTGTGAAAACTGTTCAATAAACATTTCAATATGAAGGACTTCTTTCCAGATTGACACATAACAAATCAAACAACTAATGGATGGCGAAAGGCTGCCTGCACAGATGGCACAGCTCGGCAAAGCAAAATGCCAGTCCTTGAAAACCAAAGCCTTGCATATTCAAATCACCTGGAGAGAATAAACACAACAGTAAATTACCATCCTCACAGTATCTTAAAAAAAGCCAAACACAATATACTTGGATCAGATTGTAGGAATGTAGCCCAAGCTAAAAAAACAATCTGTTTAAATCAAGACTTATTTGCTTACTAGTGAAAGTATCTAAAATTTACCACCTGCTTCCAAGGAGAATGGTTTTACAGGAGATAGTTTCCTGTTCCATTGTTGGCCTATAAGAACACATATAGCAAGCAGTGGTGGAACTCTAGTCATCATCCACACGCATTTCTGAGCAGTTAGCTGCAAAAACAAAACTTTTGGAGCTCACTGCCTGTTTGTTCCTCCTAGAGGTAATCCATTACTATTGGATTAGAAAGTTTAAAAAGTTTTCTAATCCTGCAGTAGAAAAGTTTTCCTTCACTAAGGAAATCTATATATATAAAAGAGAAAAGTCACTGACTCACTGACTGACTCATACATCAATGCCCTGCCAAAACCGCTGGGCCTAGAAGCGTGAATTTTGGGGTGGGTGTTGTTGTGTCCCTTCCATGATGGAGGGGTGCACTAAGAACTGGTTTTTGGAAATTCTAACTAGAAGGGGGTGAAAAGGGGTGCAACGTTTTTTCCTCCCTATACTTTGCATTGGAGAACTGATTTCTCATCAACATTCCACCCCAACCCCCAGACCTAGAAGCAGGAAATTCGGGAAGGGAGTTCCTTCTATCACCTGAACACCCACCAAGAACCCATGTGGAGAAATTTAACCCGTAAGGGGCTGAAAAGGGGTGCAACATGTTTTTGTCCTATACTTAACATGGAAGACTGACCAACATCCAGCCAATTTGGTGCTCAGACCCTGGTGCATGGGGAGGATGTTGTTCAGAGGAAGAGGTTGCACTGGTGAGGATGTTGCGCGTGGGGGAAAGTTGTGCATGGGGGAAAGTTGCGCATGGGGGGATGATGTGTATGGGGAAAGTTGTGCATGGGGGAATGTTGTGCATGGGGGAAAGTTGCGCAAGAGGGAAAGTTGTGCATGGGGGGATGATGCACATGGGGGAAGTTGCGTATGGGAGATGATGCGCATGGGGGAAGATGCGCATGGGGAAGTTGCGCATGGGGGAAGTTGCGCATGGGTAAAGTTGCACATGGGGGATGATGCGCAGGGGGCATGATGCGCAAGGGGCATGATGCGCATGGGGATTGATGCACATGGGGATTGATGCACATGGGGATTGATGCACATGGTTGATGTTGCATATGAGGAGTTCAGGCACATGGGGGATGATGCACATGGGGGAAGTTGCACATGGGGGATTGATGTGCATGGGGTTTGATGCGTATGGAGGGAAATTGCACCGGGTAAAGTTGTGCATGGGGGGAGGTTGCGCATGGGGTGTTGATGCGCATGGGGTGTTGATGCGCCATGGGGAGATGGCGTATGGGGAAATGTTACTCCTGCAACGCGGGTACGCTTTTTGCTAGTGCTTGTATATGAAAACAGCGATGTCACTAAATTTGATGGATGGAGACAGTTTAGAATTTTTGCCCACTTCTTAATGCTAAGCTATATTTCAAAGGAAGTAAACACACACAGAATTCATGTCCATCTGGGATCATAATCCTTGCTGAGTCATTCCTTCCTCTTCTATGTATCTGGCTTGGTAGCAAATGCACCACCCCCTTTATGTCTGTGGTTCAAATTCACATGTACTGCGTTACAGAGTTAGCTCCTTTTATTTACAGAGTTCCTGCCAACCTAACCGTTTGAAAATCTAGCAGTTTGAAAAGTAGATAAATAAGTACCATTTCGGTGGGAAGACATCAGCATTCCATGCGCATTTGGTGTTTAGTAAGGCTGGCCACATGACCACAGAATGTCTTCGGACAACACTGGCTCTCCAGCTTTGGAAAGAGGATGAGCATTACACCTACACTCAGACACAGCTAGCAGGGCAACCTGCAGGAAACACCTTATACCCTTCAGAAGATGTATAAATCTCCTCTCCTCCTTGGCACCTAGAACATTCATTTCCCAGGATCCAGGAACCCCAGGAAGCTACATAACCTAGAGTTCCAGATTTGTGCAATGCAAACATCCCAGATGCCAAACATAAAAAAGAAAGGGGAGGCAAAGAAGAGGTATCCCTTAATATCTTTTCTCCAGTGCTGTTACTGCAACTGTGGCTACCAGTTAAAGTAGCTGATGTGATAATGAACTCTACTGTGCACATGACCAAAATCACAAAGGGATTTCTACATTCAAAATTCAATTTGGAACAAGTGAGCTGTCATTTGATTTAATGACATTTAGTCAAGATTCTGAAGAGCAGAGTTGAAGGGAAAATAGCCAACTCCAATTTTTAGTCATAGTGATAATACAGAACTAAAAAAGTAACATAAGAAATAAGAACATAAGAGCCTCCACTTGATCAGGCCAAACGCCCATCTATCTATCTATCTACAGTATTTATATACCGCTTTTCAACTAACAAGTTCACAAAGCGGTTTACAAAGAAAATGGAAAAATAATAATAGCTAATTAATAGCTAATGGGTCCCTGTCCCAAAAGGGCTCACAATCTAAAATGCAAAAAAAAGTCCAGCTTTCTGTGTATCACAGTTGCCTACTGGTTACCTCAGGGAGCATACAAGACATACGCTTCCAGGTGCCCTCCCCTACATCTGCTGAAGAGTAATATATTTTCTCCCAACAGCTTTTTCCCTTCTCCTGGTATCCACTTTCCAAAAAGCAATGGCTGGATTTTATGTGGCTTATCTTGGCAATTTTGAATCTCTTCAGAAGCCACCTTGAGAAAACGACATCTCTCATCAGAAGAGCTTGCTGATAATTAAATAATAAGCTCTCTTTCAAATTGCTTAATGAAATACTTACCTGAAGGTAGCTTGCCAGAAGATTATTAGCAGTTTTGTATGGTAATTTAAAGATGGAACCTTTTCCACAACGCAGCTTTAATGAAGGGAGTGCTTTATAAAAACCCAAGTGCCTGCCTATAGTATAACCACACTTAGCTAATGTAACTGACAGCCCATGAGGAAGAGAAGTGCATGACCTGTGCTTATGTTAATTGCAATGAAATCAGATAAATTATTCAAATAACTAATCATGGAAGCTTGATAGACATGCCTGGAAGTATACTGCACCACATCAAGTTATGCTAGACTTTTGCGGGGTCCAAGTTAACATACCAACATCATCAGTGGTATCCAGGGGTTTTGTCTTCAGTGTAAAGATCTTTCGCAGTTTACAGTTTGCAGAGACAATGATACCATCCAACGACTGGAAGACGGCTCCCTTGAATATCTCACTTGTGAATGCTACCAAGTCAATGCATAGGTTGCACCACTAGGAAAAGAGGAAAATGAGTTTAATTACATCTCGGTATAAATTGCTGCACACTGGGAGGACAACAGCACCAAAGTTTTATGCTATGTATAATTACAGTGCCACTGTTATTGCTTTCTCTAGGAACATACACTTCCTCCAACCTGGCTTGTAAGTTTTGTAAGATAAATTTTGTAAGTCTCACTGAAATTCATTTGGCTTTCTTCAAAATTCTTAAGGTGTTTTATTTGGGAAAAATCCCCTCTTCATTTCAAATTCTCTTGAAATGTCACTTTGAAAGGAAGTTCACGACAACTGAAGCTGTCACCCAGTAAAGTATTAGGACCTCAGTTTAAAAAATAGATGACAGTGACTGCACTAGAAATGGCAACTGATTCCATGAATTCAGGTTAAATTGACATAGCTGCAGATTGTGAACATCAACTTGGATCCTGGTACAGAGGCCAGCTAAGGGAATGAACAGTGTATTAGGCTGCAGACTTTAATCCAGACACAAAGCCGTAATCCAACAGCCTGGAAGCCTCCTAGCCTCCCAGATGCAGGTCTCCAAAAGACATCAACCTCTAAACTAGATTCATCAGAGGAGCAGGGCACCTTCCCACCAAAGGACTCTTACCACCTCACATTCCTCTGAGCATGTAGGCAGCACACATGGTTGGAAAAGCATATCAATAAAGTCAAAGGCTGCAGGACAGGTGGTGTCTTTTAAGATTCTCTAATCTTCAGGAAAGGGATATACCCTTTCCTGAAGAGAAAAACAACCAGACCTGGGAGTAATTAGGGTTAAGACAGAACAAATCATCTGTTCCTTAGGATCTGGGAGATCCTTAACGAGGATCTTTCCCCCTTTCCCCTTTTAGCATGATTTTTTGTCCTTTTTCAGTTTAAAACCTACAGCTGTACATGTTTTTACTCTTTTACTCAACCTCAAGACATAGATATTCTCCAGTCTAGGCCTTTCTTAATTTGCTGTAATTTTAAAAATAGTTGTTTTCCTTTCACTCTCTCTTTAAAGCATTTTAAATGCTTTAAAGCATTTTCCTTACACTTCTCTATTTAGATTGTAAGCTTGCTGACAGCACCTTGTTTTGTTTAGGCACTTAATAATATATACGCAAAACATATAAGACATACAACCATCTCTATGTAGTGTATGTATATAGACTTTCCAGTGCCCACTGCCATCAGCCCAAGACCACTGAGAAGGATTTCATAGAATCATAGAATCCTAGAGTTGGAAGGGGCCCAGTAGGTCATCTGGTCCAACCCCCTGCCTGTAGCAGGAAATCTTCCTAGATTCTGATGAACCCTTCCACTGGCTCAGTCTTGTCAGAGCTTACCACAAATCTGTCAACTGCCATGTGAGCAACAGGAACAAGGGTTTTTTAAAACTAAGAGAGTTACAGCACATGACCTGCCAGCACGTGAAATCTGCCAGCATATGTGCAAAATCTCAGGGAGCTACAGGGTCAAGCACTCACACAGAGAGGCACAGAGAGGATGCACTTCTTTGTGGCACTCCCGGATGCCACTGGAGATGTTCTCTAGTAGCATCGGAACCCTTTCTGAGGAACGGATCCCCACATAAACCAAAAATCCACTTGTACCTATATGTCTACATACACATGTGTGCACACAAATAAAAATAATCAATCTCAAATCACCTCTTTAAAATAACTGATGAAACTAAAATTTCTTGCATTTCAAGGGCATATAAATTCTGAAACCCAGGACCTGCATGATCAGTTTTAAAAAAATTTAAGATATTTAAAGCAGTGCAGTGTAAAAGAAATGGAAATTACAAATTGATGTTTTTAGCAAGTTATGAAAGATACCTACAATTTTGCGCTTTATCATGAAGAGAGGAATTTTTGCATGTAGAGGGGTTACAGACAATTCCTTGTGGACTGTCGATAAATACAATCTTCTTTTAATGTTTCCTAAATCAGTTATCCTGTAAAAGAGAAAGGTGAGAGTGGGGCGGGACAAAGATCTCCATCAATTCAATAACCACTATCTCTGGGCATCCACAGAAAACTATCATTCATATGCAGAACCTTTATATCAAGGACAGCAAATGGAGAATTTAAGTATTACCCCTTTTACAAGATAAGTAATGAGATTTCTCTCTAAAATTCAAAGTTAGTGGCTACGAGCCTGAATATATAAAATCACTTTACATGCTAATTTTATTTCAATGCTCTGCACTCTTCACTGGATTTCCATAGCACTTCAACCTATGAAAGAATTCAATTTGTATGAACTGAGAAGCCACTAGCCTTTAATAATCATGCTTCTTTCAGCCCCTCTAAGCTTATGTTATCTTGGGACATGCTGTCACCCCACTAAATAGGAAATCATTATAGGCTTTCTTTTTCGAAAAATGCTTCTGCCATTTCATATGGGCTCTTTCTCCATTTAAAGACAGACAGAAAACAGTGTTTGTCGATTTCACTTCCTGAAAACGTATCTCTAAACCTGAATTTAAAATGCACATGTTTATTGCTAACTGTTTTGACTGTTCCTTCAGTTATATCAAGGACACTAGATTGGAACACCTTTAAAAGGGTTGGGTCACAATCATGATCAGCTTTGGTTCCAAATGAAGCTCCTTTTATGTTCTGCTTCTTTTGGTTACAGATATATTCAAGCTGACTTAATTTCTCTCTAGATTTTACCTAATAGAAAATGACTTATTAATATCAGAAGTATTTTTAGACATGAAAATTGATTCAGTTGATATTTTATCAAATATTCACAAGACTGACAATTCCTATAAAACAAATGAATATATTTTTACAACAGTTTCAAACTTATGCTAATAAAAGTCATTTCTATTAAAAGTTATTTAGGACGAAATCCATAGCAGTTACGGGTCCACACAGTTACGTCACACTTTAGTGCAGCATTTCTCAAAGTGGGGGTCGGGATCCCTTTGGGGGTCGCCTAGAGCTTTCCTGGGGGTCGCCTAAAGACCCCTGGTGCAGGGGGCCAGGTCAGACTTGCGAGACCTCCGGGTGTAGCTGCGCACGTACTGGGGCTGAACTGACAGCCTCAGGGCCCAATCCTATGCATGCCTACTCTGAAATAAATCCCATTCTAGTCAGGGGGGCCTTTACTCCCATGTAAATGTGGATACGATTGCAGCCTCAGGGCCCAATCCTATGCATGCCTACTCTGAAATAAATCCCATTCTAGTCAGGGGGGCCTTTACTCCCATATAAATATGGATAGGATTGCAGCCTCAGGGCCCAATCTTATGCATGCCTACTCTGAAATAAATTCCATTGTGTTCAATGTTTGCATAGAACACACATTTCACTTGTAACAATGAAAATACATCCTGCATATTGGATATTTACATTAAGATTCATAACAGTAGCAAAATTACAGTTATAAAGTAGCAACGAAAATAAGTTTAAGGTTGGGGGTCCCCACAACATGAGGAACTTATAAAGGAGTCACGGAGTTAGGAAGATTGAGAACCACTGCTGTAGTGTAATCTTATGGAAAGTCATCTTAACTGCTCCGGAGCAAGGGGCTTAATTTCAGTTTAGGATATAGGACTGTTATATTTCTAATAGGGAAATGAAGTAATGGTATTTGCTTTTCCAAGAAACACCTTCAGAAGTAGATCAACAGTTTGGAAGCCACACCAAACAGCCAGGACAGCCATGAAATCCATGCAAAACAAAACACACAATTGTGTATGTTAGCTATTAATTTTCTCATTTTCTTGTAAACCTCTTTGTGAACTTTTCAGTTGAAAAGTGGTATATAAACACTGTAGACAGACAGACAGACAGACAGACAGACAGACAGACAGACAGACAGACAGACAATGTAGGTAAGGGCTGTGGATGGCGCAAGTGGCTAAGACATTCTGCCTGTTAACCAGCAGGCCACGGTTCGATTCCCGGGTCGGCCCCACAAGACAGGGTGAGCTCCTGTCCTTAGCCCAGCTCTGCAACGCCAGTTGGATCCAATCGTATTGGCTCTGCCTTTCCATTGGACTAATTCAGTGGCGTGGAGAGGGGGGATTTGCTGCTTGGGAAACAGCCTATCCTCCATAACAATCCAACCCAGGCTTTCGTGCTTTGCATGCAGCGTATGCAGCGCCGAGCACAATACCATAGTCTCTCAAGTTTGACGGAGGCCTGCTAATATAGGTATAACTAATGGGGATCTGTGGCCAACAGCCCAGCAGATCAAGGGAGCAGCCATTCAAAAAGGTTTTGGAACCACTTGCATAAATTCATACCTGTCCTTTGGGAAATCTTTGGAACTGAATGGTGGGATTCAAATTAAATAAATAAAATCTCAACTTCCTATCTGAAAACCAATTCAAATAGGAAAGTCTTTGAGACTTTAAAACGTTTCATGTTGCTATTATGAAGTTATGTTCTATTGTAAGTTTTTATTGCTGATGCCTGGCATTATTTTATATTTTAATGTGTTTTTATTGTTGTTAAGCGTATTTACTGTTTGATTCTTGTTTTATTTTATAAATTATTGATTGTTTGGGGTGCCATTTGGGAACGTGGAATCCAAACAAACAAACAAACAAACAAACAAACAAACCATGTATAGCCTATAATGCGTAAGACCCATACATTATAATGTATAATTATATGTATAATTATGTATATGTAAGATGTATAATTATAATGTATAGCCTTACTAACATTCACTTATACAGCCAGGCCACTTTATAGCTCATACACTATACTCTTGGCCAGTGCAGTGGCTGTTGCACTGGCCCAGTGTAGGAATGGTACTGTGCTCTTAATCTATGACCGAGGTAGATTTTAAATATACAGTACAGGTATATGCAATCTATGTAGAATTAAAAAAAAGAGTTAAACCTTCTAAAACTTTAAAAAGTTTTAAGGCATCAGCCAAGCGCAAGGGGAATCGCTTCCTCTTACTCCAGGAAGAGCCACTACTCCAGGGTTGCCATATGTCTGGAAAAACAGGGACAACCCCAATTTTTGGGGATTGTGTTCACACACTGACAAATGTGACTGTGTTTCCTGTCCCGATTTTGTGGAAGAAAATTCTGGTAAACCTAGGCTACACACATCTATGCCCCCAAAATCAGAGTCACGCATCTGAGCAGCCCAGGAATGGCACACGTGCTACTGTAGATAGATAAATCCTAGCCACATCTCCCACTCCCCCACCCCTGCCCTCAGGAATACCCACCACCCTCCCACCTGCATCCTTCCTACCCTCTCCATATCTCTGTGCCAGTCAAGGTCAGCTATCTTCTGATATAGTGCAAGACTGCTTTGCAAACTCTTTGGCCAAGTGCAAAGGGCTTGCACCTGCTGAAAAGGTACTCTGGAGTACCCTGACGGCAATATCCAGAGTAACTACGGGGAGTCCTTGCTCTGGTGTAAGAACAACTTACTCTGGATTCCAGTATGAATTTCCCATAGGTTTTCACTATGTGGTGCAGTAACCATGGGTGCACGTAAAGTCTCTTACATGCTCCTGTAGTTACTCTGGATTTGGGGGTTAGTCAGCTAAATGTGCAACGTTCACTATGTACATTTGACAACCAAATGCTGAGGACAATCTACAAGTGACTGGCACTGCCACAATTGGGCCTGCATGCCCTATTTTCCTGATATCTATTTCATTAGTGCCAGAGTTATGGGATAAAATGGAACACTGGCCTAGTATGTAGCATAAAATTTGGATGTGCCTCCATTTAAGGAGAGCTTGTTGATCACTCACAAAGCATATATTTTGCATAATGAACATGCATAAAAGGAATCTGAAGATTAGGTTACAAACGACCCTGTTAGAAAGGTTTGAAAGACCTGTCACTGACATTCAGTATAGATAATACTGAGCTGGAATCTAGTTGCTAGATGAACTATTGGTCTGACTCAGACTGTCAAACCTGGCGTTCCTTCACTTGAGTGTAATTTAGCAGATGATTATCTGATTTGCATGCACCTCTGCTAACTGGGCAAGAGGCACTTTTTCAAGTGGATGTTCCTCCTTTATTTAGCAGGGGAAGAGTAACTGGCCCTACATAACTCCAACAATATCTATTCTAGTGGCTTCTGCTATCTATCTATCTACAGTATTTATATACTGCTTTTCAACTAACAAGTTTACAAAGCAGTTTACAAAGAAAATGGAAAAATAATAATAGCTAATTAAAAGCTAATGGTCCCTGTCCCAAAAGGGCTCACAATCTAAAATGCAAAAAAGAACGCCAGCAGAAGCCGCTTGAACATACACTGCTGGGGGATGTAGGGCCTGTTACTCTCCTCCTGCTAAATAAAAGAGGAACACCCACTTGAAAGAGTGCCTCTTGCTCTGCTAGTGTTCTTTTCCATTTTAGATTGTGAGGCCTTTTGGGACAGGGACCCATTAGCTATTAATTTTTTCATTTTCTTTGTAAACCAATTAGTGAACTTTTGAGTTGAAAAGCAGTATATACAGTAAATACTGTAGGTAGGTAGTTAGGTAGATAGATCATCCCACGTTGCAGATAAAAGTTTGTCATTTCTGGAGAACAACTGGCAGTCCTGGGGGAGAGTTAAGCCAGTGACAGACATGTGCTGGCCTCTCACACCATCACAGGAGCAGAGAGACGGGTGAGCTGTGCTGGCCTAAACTGGTTAGTACTGCACTCTGAATCAATTAGACCAATCAACTGACAGTATAAGGACTCAATCCAGAGTAACTATGGGGAGTCCTTGCACCAACATAAGAACAATTTACCCTGAATTGCAATATGAATTCCCCATAGGTTTTCACTAGGTGGTACTGTAACTACATCGATGTAAATGTCTCTTACAAGCTCTCATATCTCTGGACTGTGCTCTGGACTGTAGGGTAAGACAGCTTCCTGTGGTCTTACAACTTCCAGTAAAATGATTTGAGATACACCAGCTCTCTTAACACTGTTCTCTTCCCTGCATCTTGCAAATCATGCTAATGATAGGGCTCACTTAGATGATTAGGCACAATCCCAATCAACTTTGCATTAGAGACATAGCTGCGCCAGTGTGGCATGTGCTACATTCTGCACTTGTGGGCAGTCACGGACGACTCCTCAAGGTAATAAGATGTTTGTTCTCTTACCTTAGAGTTGTACTATCCTCACCCTAAAGCTGGAAAATTGGTTTAAATTACACCCTAGATGACAAATAGAGACAAAAGAATGTAAATCCAATCCCATATGATGATGACTTTCAGATTGCTTTTATGCTTGTTCCCTTGGGAAAGAATTCCCTCTGAATTCAAAGGAATTTCCTCCCAAGTTAATAGTGTGCAAGTTAATAATGTGCAGGATGGTAACTGGCTCGAAGTAATTGATTACTATGTAGAAACTGGCTAATTATTGGGGTTTAAGGAGTACTATACCTTTTAATATTTCAAAATAGTGAATTAAGGACTGTAACAGTACAGCTGCCTTTAATTAAGGGCATGGGGAAGCTTGCTTATCAAGTGTTATGAATGGTGTTTCCTGGTAACACCTGGTTTTCTGGTTAGATTTTAGTTTGCATCCATTAAAAAGAATGACCCCCTCTGTTACGTTTTTCAAAACAAAAACCATAAAGCTCTTGTCACATCAGGAAGCATATGAAAAGCTCTACAGGAATTAATGTATTTTTATTATGTTTATGCTCAAACTTTCACATCTAAGGGGTCAGGCATGTGATAGAAAAATAATGAGACCACTTTGAGAAAGAATGAGGTAGTCAACAGGAAAAATCAACCTCATTTATAATAATATTCCTCTGATCAGCAGGTGCATAACTCTTCCAGTGACGGTCATTAGCTGCATTCATTTCACACTTAATGTCTACATTTGCAAAACATTTAAAACAAAATTACTTTTCAGTTCAATTTTCAATTCAATTTTCAATTCTATTCCATAGCTTCAACTTTGATTGACTATTTTCCTCATGATAGCAACTTCAGTAAAAACAAGAGTTAAAATGGCAACAACTACCCAGGAGTACAGATACACTCATTGACTCAGATTACCTATTCAGTTTGCTCTTGTGAGTATGACAATTTAAGGCACTTTGTTAATGATCACTTCAAAGTTTGAAATGAACTCAGAATAAAAAAGTGAAGCATTAGACTGTGGATTATTAGTTTATAGTCTTCCTTGTTCTTATAAAATAATTCCCTCTTTTATGAATCATTCAACATATACAGTACATTGATTGCTGCCATGCAAAAGATTATCACCTTTCGGTTGACATGTTGAAAGCCCAGGATAAAGACTGTTAAAACACAATTTTGTATTCTAGTAAATGAATACAAAATGTTAGGAAAAAATGTTAAAGGATAGCAAATGGAATGACTGAACACAAACACAAGTTCTTGAAATGCAATGGGCAGAAGCAAATCAATGGGCCAGACTATGAACCAGATCCAAAGAACTGTGGATATACTAGTACTAATTCGTGATTGCTTTCAGCAAACCTGTTTTTCAACTTGCTTCTATTGATAAACCACTTCACATGTTGTCTCTTTAGAAAAACCAATACCCAAAACACCTGGGACCATGTTACTTTCAGGTCCACAAAACTCCATTGTTTCTAGAAGCAATTGCTGGTCTCTATTCTCAGAAAAGAGAACAGGGTGCAATATAAGAAGAGCATAAGAAAAACCTTACTGGATCAGGCCTAAGGCCCATCTAGTTCAGCTTACTGTACTCTAGTTCACAGCGATCCACTGGATGCCAAAGGGAGCACTCAAGACAGGACACCTGGTGCCCTCTCCTTCATTTGGCATCTTAAACAGGGGTCTCTAAGGTTTTTGTGAGAAAGGCCACATTATCTTTCTGATACTGTATTAAAATAAATTAATTTTATTTTAATAAAATTAGGAATAAAAAAAGAATTGATTTACATTTCAAATTTGAATACATTTACACAAATTGAATATATTAGTGAGGGAACTTGTGAACGAATGAATTAAAATCAGTTCATAAACACTGTCCAACACACACACACACACACACACACACACACACACACACACACACACAGAGTGATCTTCAAACCAGTTCATAAGCACTTTCATATTCTGGATGGATATCCGAAAAAAATTTCTGACGGTAAGGGCGGTTTGGCAGTGGAACAGATTGCCAAGGGAGGTGGTGGACTCTCCCTCACTGGGGATTTTCAAGGAGAGGCTCGACAAGCACCTGTTGGGGATGCTGTAGGAGGATTTCCTGCTGCAGGCAGGGGGTTGGACTAGATGACCTACTAGATCCCATCCAACTCTAGGATTCTATGATTCATACACAGTGAGAGGAGGTGATCCCCACATAAACCAAAAATCCACTCTCCAGAAATACTCTCCAGATGTGTGGACAGCAGGGTTTCCCTGGCTTCTGGAGGATTACAGGGCTTGCTCAAGTGTTGAATGGAGGGGGCTTGCTCAGGGCCGAATGGAGGCTCGCCCATGGCCAGGGTTTGGAGACCTTTGATCTAAAATAAGGAAAGTTCACACACTCATCATGGCTTGTAACCTTTGTTGGACGTTTCCTCTAGAAATTTGTCCAACCCTTTCTTAAAGGCATCCATGCTGCAAATTGGCAAAACGTGAAGCAGCTGCAGAATCTAGCACAGTGATTTTTTGCTTGGAGTCAGGAGCCTTTTTGAAGGGGAACACACAGGAACAGAGTACTGGCACTTCTGTGTGAGTTCTGGCACCTTTATGGGTGAGTTTGGTGGTCCCCATGTAGACATGCCTACGATTGCAAATAACAACTTCATGGTGAGTACACGTGAGTACCGCCAGGTGAGTTCCGGCACCTATTTTCCAGAAAAAAGCACTGCTTGGAGTAGCCCCTTTTTTGCTGATCCCAGAAATTATGCCACGGCTCAGGGTGCCAGAGCACCATATGTACTTCTGGTACACAATATCATCTCATATACCCACATCTCATATATCACTTGTTGAAAAATGCTGCACTAGAGAAAGAGTTTGTAAACAATCAGATACATACAAGAGACACCTGCATGATTTTTCAAGCACAGTAATGTATTTGGATTTAATGTTACCATTGTCACATAATGCTCGGCTCCAGCATGTAGGGTAAATCTTCCCTTCCATGAACAACTTTCTGTGCGTGAAATTGATAATGCGTATTGATAGATGTTTTTAATATGCTGATGAGTTCTGAGCTGGCTGTGATTAATTGGGAGAGAGATCTATTACAGGAGAAATCAGGAAGGGGGCTGATAGACTTCTCAATTAAAATGTCAACCCAGCGTACAGTGACTATGAAGGAGGTCAATTCAGTGCTTTGGGATCATTCCATATCTGAAAGAAGTCCATCTGTATTACAAACCTATGTTTACACCGAATTCCGGGATAAAGCTAGGTGACTACAAAGGTCACAATGAGATTTTCAAAAGCAAAATTCACATTATTTCCAGGCTACTTTCCTGTGCTTACAAAAACCACTGTAATATGTTCCCACAAGGTTACTAAGGTCAGATCAAGTTACAAGATATATCATCATATTTCACAATAATCTTTTAAATAAACAATGCTATACAATCAATTGCACCAATCTAGGGTGCTTGAGCTTCATATATGCTTTCTTCTCAACAACATCTCTGTGAAAGTATTTCTGATTTACATTAAAGAAACGGCAAATCATGATGATAAAATAATGTCACAGCGAGTATGCCTCAGCTACACGGTATTTACTTTTGTAAATAAAATGCCATATAATCTATGAAATATTTCCAGACACAAGCACACAAAAAGAACATAAAGTCCCTGAACTCTTATTGGAATTGCTGGTGTTTTGGACTGCACACCATAATTTAAGTTTCAATTGTACTAGATTGCTATATTCTGGAATATGCTCAAAATTGTGAGTCTTTGAAATTCTGCTTTCCAAACTTTCCGATAGGTCATTCCAATGCCTACTTCTTTGGTTTTAAACTATTTACTAAATTCAGTTTTATGGAATGATGATTTGTTTAGCTAAGCTTTGGGAAACTGTGCCAGCTGATTTAGGAATCTGTATTTCTACAAAATGTCTTTTAATTTGCTCACTACAGACAAGGTCCTATAATGAGTATAAATGTGCACAATGTTCAGCTAATGAACCTCTTCCAGAACCAGCTTATTTATAACCAAGAATGTGGCTATTTATGCTTCTAATTAATTTTGCTGGCATTCTTCTTTAGCTTTTTGGCAGCTATTCATTCCATTTTGATTTTCTTTCCATAAGGTTACCTGCTGCAGAAGAACAATCTGCCTCATCAAGACTATAAGACTAGGACTGACAAGTAACTTTAATTGGCAGTCAAACTTCACCCTTGCTAGTTTAAAAAAGGAGTTGACTCCACAGCTTGTATGAAGAAGTTTAAGAAGTTATACAAAAAGCATCCTTAAGACTCCCTTGCAGCTGTTAATTTAGCAATAAGATGATTATGTTTTTAATCACATTTTAAGGGTACACAAGAGAAGAGTACTATAAAAATGATGCACAGAAATCTCTTATCCTTCCACAATTGTAGACTTTGACTTACAGCACAATCCAGAGTAACTACGGGAGATCATATGTTGACATTTCGATTAACAGCCAGCAGTTTGGTGCCTGGTGCCTGATGCACTGGGAAGGAGGGTGCACTGGGGGGGGGGATGGTGCACATGGCGGATGGTGCGCCTGGGGGTTGATGTGCAAGGGGGAATGCTGCACATGGGGGATGTTGTGCATGGGAGATTGATGTGCATGAGTGTTGATGTGCATTAGGGGATGTTGTGCAAAGGGGGATGATGAGCATGAGGGATGTTGCACATGGGGGTGATGCGCATGGGGAATGTTGCACATGGGGCATGTTGTGCATGAGGGATAATGCACATGGGGGATGTTACGCATGGGATGTTGTGCATGGGAGATTGATGCACATGGGTGTTGATGCGTATGGGGGATTGTGCATGGAAGACGTTGCACATGGGAGATGTTGCGCATGGGTGGTTTGATGCGCATGGGTGGTTTGATGCACATGGGAGGATATTGTGCATGGGTGGTTTGATGCGCATGGGTGTTGATGCACATGGGAGGATATTGTGCATGAGAGGGTGTTGCGCATGAGAGGGTGTTGTGCAATGGAGGATGGTGTACGGAGGGTACTGTATTCCCGCAATGTGAATACATTTCGCAAGTTCTACATGAAATCAGAACAGCGTTTTTAAACAGAGTTTTTAAAAACAAAATTGAATAACCAAGTATACACAAGTCAAAGTAGTTATAAAATATACATTGAGAAAATATTTGAAAAGTTAATGAGAATATTTCACAGCTGATTCTGTGTCTAAGAACTTCTTCATTACAGAAAGACAAACATGCATTTAATTGGGTACAGAAGTTGCAGTTATTGTTTGTTTTAGTGCATAAAGCCTTCCAGAAGCTGAGTGGGCTCAGGGTCATTGCTCTAAGCATGCAATTACAATTTTCACCCTTTCCAAATGGCGACTGCTTGTGTAATTACATGTCCAAATCGAGTTCACACATTTGCAAATATCATTTATTGTGATTTCTTTTCTAAGCCCTCTTTTTGCAGCTCTTCATGTTCCACCCCTACGCACCAAAGCACTGACAAGCAGTCTTGATTGCAGTTTTGTTTTCATGTCACTTTGGGGCTTAAATGACAGGGGAGAATAACAGAAATAAAGTGGAGCCAGTGAGGTAGCCAATAACTGTAAATAGTTACACTCTCTCAGTAGTGGATCACCATTGCCTCTTTCTTTCTGAGCATTCTGTCACCAATTAACCCTTTCTTCACTAATGTCAATTTATCCAGATTGTTGATCCCTTCAGTGGAATGCTGTCAGATTTATTTTGGTTTTAACATTTATCAGGAATAGTGCTACTTCATCTTCAGTGCCTTAGGGCCCAGTCTTAATTCCTCCAGATGCCCATCAATCCCACAGGGTTAAAATGGCAACAGCTGCATACTATGTTGAGGGACAGTTGCCAATCTCTTCTAGGTAAGGGAACAATCTCTCTAGGTAAGGTCTACTCAGATCTGCAACAGTTAAACAGTTGTTGCAAGTCCACATTGACCTGTGCCATAGGATCAGTTCTAGAAAGAGGTTGGGATATTGGAGGTGCTGATCACGTCCCCTTCCCAGGCCCAATTCATCCATCGTATGCTATTCCGCTTTCCCTGTTTCACTCCTCTCTTCCCTCCTGCCACCCATCCTACCAGCTAAGGTCATTCAGCTATTGGAGGGGGATCCTCCAGCAGCCACAGAAAAGCAAAGATCTTCATCTGGTGCTCCCAACAGTGCACTATGTAGTGTGCTGTCAAGAGTGTCTTCTGCAACCGGTGCTGATTGCTTACAGTAGTCAGTGCCATCATAGAAGAACAACTGAGGATACATGGGGAGTTTTAAGATTGGGTTGTTGGACACTGAAAGGTGCAATCCTAACAAATTTAGGCCAGTGCAACTAGCCCATATCCCCATTTACATGGTGGTGTGGGGAGGCTGGCACATGTGTGTGCATTGTTCTAACACCCCTAGTGCCAGATTTACATATAAGCTAAACAAGCTATAGTTTAGGGCTCTACTCTCTTGGGGACTGAATCCCAATAAACTGTCAAAAGCCCGCTCAAGCCCAGTGATTGGCCAGAAAGTGAATTTATTTACTAATTTAAGGCAAAACACAAGGCAAGGGGCTATTCCCCTCTTTTCTTCCTCATACTCACCTGGCTGAACAGACATCACTGGCTGAAACTGCAAAATGAACAAGCTGCCTTCTAGTGAGGAAAAGGAAGATAAAAGGAATAGGAAGGCAGACAGCATTGATAGAAGTAGCTTAAAGGTTTCTCTTTCCTTCGAATTTAATTGTGATGTCCCAATTCTATTCGGCAGGGATGTCCAAACACCGACCAGATGCAGCCTGAAGTAAGCCTCTATGCAGTCTATTTCAAGCCCTCTCCATCTGTCCTGCAGATGAGCTCTCCTCCCCTTCTGAGGGTATTCTGAGGGCCAGGGAGGATGCAAGCTTCTCCTTGCTCTGTGTGTGCGAAAGTGTTAATGAACTTGTTTGAAGATCACTCCATCCCTCTGTGTTAGAAAGTGCTTATAAACTGGTTTGAACATCACTGCCCTGTCTTTGTATGTGAAAGTGCTTATGAATTCATTCATTCATATAAGTTCCATCTCTAATATATTCATCTATGTAAATTTATTCAAATTTGAACTGTAAATGAACTATTTTTCCTAGCCCCCAACAGTGTCAGAGAGATAGCGTGGCCTTCCTGACTAAAACATTTACACACCTCTGCTATTAGGCCTTGCCTCCAGCAAAACCTGTGATCCACTGGGGGTGACTGGTGTAAAATTACTGTAAACAACTTGCAGGAGGCCTGGAGCCCTCCTTCTTGCATCAGTTGACCCCAAAAGACCTGTTTAACAGGCTGAGGGAGACAGGAAAGGCAAATGGGGGACAGGTGAAGCATGGCAGGGAAGGGAGATGGCAAGAGAGGGTGAATCCAGTGGTGGATGGAAGTAGCATCCCTGCCCCTTTTACTCCTTGGAATTAGACTAGCAAAATTAGTAACACAGGTCTGAGGAAACCAATTGTGGAGAAACGTAGGAGTGTATAAATGTCTTAAAATGTTTTAAATGTTATAAAAGTCACAGTTAGTGCAGAATGTAGTGGCTTGTGTTGTTGCTGGAGGTCAGCAGTTTGACTCTATCACACCTTTGCTCCAGCAATTTTTAAAAACAGCAATTAAAAAAAATTAAAAATGAACTGCTGCTGGTTCATTTCTGGGCTCAGTTCAAGTTGTTGACTATGACCTATAAATTCCTAAACACCTTGGGATCAGTGTATTTGAGAGACCACCTTCTTCCATACAATCTGGTTCTCTCTCTGAGGTTGTCAGAGAGGGCCCTGTTGGTTGGTTGTGCCAACACTGAAAAAGTAAGAGGGATGCAGCCAGAAACAGGACCTTCTCAGTGGTGTCTTATGGCACCCAACTTATGAAATTCCCTCCTCACTGAGTTAAGGAAAGCTTTCTCTCTACTGGTGAGGCCTAAAGGCTCTGATTCAGAGAGCCTTATAATGGCTCTTCTTAGATACTTAAGAACTATCTTCACTTAACTGTCTTTTCCCTGCCTTTTAACTTGTGTTTTTACTGCTTTTATATAGTTTTAATTGTTTTTTAATTGTTTGGTTTTTACTGATTTTGCTAGTTTTTCCTCTTTATTTTTTTCTATTGTGAAATGTTGTTGGCTGCCTCGGATTTCCTTCCTTTAGGAAGAAAGACAGGATATAAATCAAATAAATAAATTAAATTAATAAATATTTATAAATAAATAATCTGACCTCAGATATTATTTACAGATTTCACTTAAAAAGTCACTCCATAGCATGGTTACTTGCCTGTTGTTTTGACCATCATTTTAATGGGCTCTAATCAGAAATTTTCTGGAAAAGCTCCTATTTATGACATATAAGAGCATGAGTTGACTTACAATACTGAAAGTTGAAAAGATTTAACTTTAAATTGGTCTCAAATCCATATTTGGTTTTGCATATGACCATAATGGATGTAAATATGCTAAGTAAATCCTTCTTTTCGCCCATCACAGATGCAATTTGATTGTTACATCAGCCATAAGTATCTGTGTGACTGACATGATATCAAAAAGCTGCATGGCGTGAACACTTAAGGGAATTCTGAAATTCTTGACTGAAGTTGAAACAACCCTATTTGTCTTCAGAGCTATGAACTGTCAAGGATTAGTATGTCAAGGTCTTTCAAAATGACAGACACTTTGCCCAAAGCAACAGTCTTTTAAGCTCTGTTTACTTGAGGTGAGGTTAGAGCTCTCTTCCCTCTGTCCTCACAGCAGGCTCCACGGACTTTATGGTGGCGGAGGTCTTGCTGGTAAGTATTTACATTCTCAAAGGAAATTTTCTCAGAATAGCAGTACAGTATAACTACTTCCCAGAAATGAAAATAGTTTTAAATTGAGTTAACAAATACCAGGAAGAACCCGTTCTTCATAAGAATAGTTAGGCAGACAAGAGAGGCAGCCAAGATTGCAAAGTCCTGAAATGCATTTTTATTTTACAGGAACCTTCTGGAATTCACATGTGAAGAATAATTCTGTGAATGTTAACATTCAGTCAGTGGTGTTCAAATGTTAAATCTATTCTAACCATTGACCCAAAGAGTTGCTTAAGGGAAAAATACCAGGGAAGGGTACTTTTAGACTTTCTTTCTTTTAGATCAGTTTTGCTCCAAGACCACACCGTGCAAAGAAAATTCAAAAATTAACTTTCTTTTAATTTTTCTCACTTAGAAGATTAAATGGGTTGACACAGAGGTGGGGAGAGAGAAGCATGGATGAAGCCTTTGTAATTCAAAGATGAAAGCATTAAAAAAGTTACAAGGTGCAAAGGTACATTCTTTTGTATTGGCCTGAAGTGACAATTCTTTCATGTTCTGACTTGCTGGAAGGCAACACTGCCATACTATTTTTGTACAACACAGAAAGAGGACACAATATCCCACTACTTTTATGTTTTCAGTCTCCCTTTCTCTTGTTTGCTTTTAAAGATACTGTACTTTCCTTTTCTCTGTTCCCAAAAACTTAACTGTACCACCTATACTACTTTGCCATGGCAACTCTTAGAACTCATTTCCTTTGGCCACTTCAAACTTAACAACAGAGTCCTCTTCAAGAGGCTGTTAAAAGGTTTCTTTCAATACATTCCAGAAACTTCCTTTTCCTGCTTCTAACTGTTAGTTAGCAAAAGGTATTCTCAGCTTCATTTTACAATCCAGTAACAGTAATTTTCTTCTGTGGCTCAAAAGTCATAATGTGCCATTCACCTTACATGGGTTCAGATTTCTAGGATTTCTCCAAGCACCAACACACAATTTCAAAAAATTTCAAGTGTCAAAAAATTTGTAGGCCCCAGGTGCCAAATGATCTAGGTACACCACTGAGTTGAGGCTTAGGATGTATGATTTGGTACACATAAGAACATAAGAAGAGCCAAACAGATGCTTCAGGAAGCACATAAGAGACCTGAACCTAGGTGCCCTCCCTGCATCTGGCATTTTGAGGTTGATCACATCTACATCTATCCATGCACTCTGGACTAGATGGGCTTTTGGCCTAATCCAGTGGAGGATAGGGAGCCTGATATACTGCAGTCCATGGGGTCACAAAGAGTCGGACACAACTGAATGCCTGAACTACAATATACTTCAAAGCTGGGTTTTTTGCATTGGATTCTGATGGAAAGTACACATCCAATGGTATATGACTAGATGGAGATAATTATTCTGAACAATTTTAGCAATTTTGGTCACTCCCAGTTTATCAACACCCCCCCCCCAAGAAGGTGGTTCCTGGGCCCCCCAGACCCCTCTAGTGACTCCACTGCCGCAACTCACAACTCAACTCAATCTCTATCCTGTCTGCACTGTGATGTGTAGCATTCCACTACCAAAGTAATTTATATTTATTTAAAGAATTTCTATGTGACCTATTCTAATGTAGCAAATTGAAAGCCAAATGTAGCAGCATCCATAAAGAAACCGTACCAGTTACATGCATCAGACAAAAAAGGCAATTATTTTTAATTTCCCAACTATTCATAAAAGTGTAACAATTTTAACATGCTCAAGAGAAACCTGAAATGGAACCAAGTGACAAACGCTTGGAAACACTAAGATTCCAGGCAAAGGAAGGATAATAAATTAATTCCAAGTAGCAAAGACCGGTAAAGAGAAATAGTTCATCTTCTTTAAAACTGCACTCTAATTGAAGAAAGTCTCATTTTTCAGCAAGGTCTGCACTATTGCTATTAATTCTGCAATAAATTACAGCACACTTTCCAAGCATGACAGCCTACATGTGGTTCATCTACAAAGCTCCCATCATAGTCACCAATGCTATATTGATACTTAAAGAGGAAATGAAATTCTTGTTTTATGTGTGTTTGGAAATTGTAAATTCACATTTTTATAAGTGTTTCAAAATGCTTCAGAACTAGCAACCTGATCCTAACCAAAACCATTCCTGTTGATGCAACTGCAGCAAAGGTCGATGTGCTGCTTCCTATGGGGGTGGTGGTGGAGGAGGCAGTTGGGAAGGTCTCTTCTCATGATAAGGGAACTTTCAATTTTCTGGAGCAGAACCAGAATCATTTTCTGGGAGAATAAAAGCACAATCCTAACCATGTCTACACAAAAGTAAGCCCCATAGTTTTCAATGGGTCTTACTCCTAGGAAAATGTCTTCAGGATTTCAGCCTAAGGGAAGGATGTGCATAATAATGTGAGTGCTGTAATGTAAGTGCTACTGGGATCAGATGTATGTAAACATCATATAAACCAGTGGTTCCCAAAATTCTGAATGCATGGCTTTAGAAGAACAGGGACAAATGCTAGGACATATTATATGGGAATTTTGGGAACAAGTCTTTATGGGAGAGAGGGAAGAGGAGAGAAGGCAGTAATGCAACCCCCAGGATACTGAAGCTGCTGGGGTGGTTTCACTGACTTGTGTGAGCTTCCAGGAGTTAGCTGGGGCTCAGAAAGCCTAACCAAGTCTTAGAAAAGTTTAAAATAGCAATTGGAAACCACTTCTGATTTTTGATTGTAAAACAGCCTCCCACTGCTACTGGAGGCCAGTCCTGGGCATCATAACACTGCCTTTCCCTCCGATTAAGAGCCCAGGGACAAGTGCTCCCCTAGGCTGGTAGATAGCAACCCACCTGTTTGGGAACAACAGATGTATTCTTATCTGGAAGTTAACATATCTGGAAACTTATACCAGGAAACCCAGGAAATAGGGTAAACAAAGCAGTTCCTCCCACTAGTTCCTTGTTCAAAATTATAACTTCCTGAGGTTGTAGCAGTGGGTTCCTGAGGTTGCTTTTCTTAAATGAAAAAGGACTATCCAAACAAATTAGGGCTGCTCTACAAACACATGTGTATAGCACAATATTTGCTCTTTTGATATACAGCTTGAATCTACATCTATCAAGTTATTCAGGAACAATTTTAGGTTTCAAAAATATTGCTAGTTCTTCTATACAAGCATTGGAGAAGATCTCTTAAATAGACAATGTTTTTTAAATGTTTGTAGGTAATGGTAAAAAATATGAGTTGATTCTGAACTGAGCAAAGGGGAGTTCACTCATCATTGCTTGCCACACAAGTACAGAAGTGACATGTTCAGGAGTTGGGTAAGAGAAGTTCTTGATTGAATAGTGTTCATGAACACAGTTATCACAATGTTTAACAGTATCATAGAAAAACTGAGCTGTTCCTCTATTTCTGTTATACCACGCCACTCTGCAACATTACTGCCAAATATTCAATAATAAAATATTTCTCATAACATTCTATTACCATCCTGACATAGGGGTTTATGTGGTGGAGAGATTCTCTTACACATATTTTGATTTATCATTTGTTTTCTAATTGTTCACAAGGAAAGAACACAAAAAGCAAATGGAAATTATTGCCAGCCAAAGGAGTTAACTTCACCCATCATTAATCCTGACCTATCTGCTGACAGATAATGGAACAGATTGTCTTTCCAACTTTATGATATAACTGTTTACATTCCTACATCAGCCAGATAAAAAAATCTACAAGTCAAACCATGCCTCTCTTCAACAACTGCTTAAATGGATATATTTGACAATAATTTTCTATTTTATAATTTACAGGAAACAGATCTGAGAACTGCCTGTAGATCAGCATGCAAGCAGCCTACTCATGGCCTGGCAGATGGCTATTCATTTGGAAATTTAACTGCACAGAATAATGGTACATTTTAAATAGATAGTTCATTTGTCCACTTTGAAAATCTTTGCCTCAGTACATGGCATTGAGTCATTTGCTAAACAGTCTGGGAGCTGAATTTCAAATTAAATTAAATCCAATAATATGACTTCATTCAAAACTACAGAATAATGCCTAGGCAGACAACCTAGAATGAAAACCTTGCAATGTGCCATGTATCAGAATTATTTAAGTATTAGCATCTTACTCTTAGGAGTTTGAAAGAACATTTGTGACTACAGTGAATATCCCAAGAAATTATTTTAAGGCTACAATGTTTATAGTTTGACCGCCAGCTCCTACAGCTAAAAAGCAGTTCCTGTGATCTAATATTTCCTCTAATATTAGATCTCCCATGATCTAATAAAAGAGCTAATATTTCTGTAGGCAGGAAAAATCCACCTTTGATCAACCGTCACACAAACCAAGTATTCGCACACATTCCTAGTGGAGAAGATTCACTAACACTACCCACTGCTGAGTCTCTTCTGTCCAATATTTCCCCAAAGCTAAACTAAAATACACAATTTCCAAAGGTAACAAAACTAATATAACACAATGCAACCTTTGAAGATTTTACATCAACAAATGGCCACAGGAATACCAACTGCCTCACTATTACTTGTGTGGAGAAAAAGACTATACAATTACACATTCTGCTACCACTATATAGATTCTAGCTATGCAACATTTGGGATATTTGATCCCAGTTACGAATCAGTTTAAAGATTTTCTAGCCAAACTGATCCACTGAGAATAAAGTGACAATACTTCAACCACATTGCTGCAATCCAACATGACATTCTGCACAAAGTTGAAGGACCCCATTCATTTGTAGAGCTCAACTAAACCTGTAATACAACAACAATAAACAAAACAGTATTTATATACTGCTTTTCAACAAAAAGTTCACTAAGTGGTTTACAGAGGAAATCAAATAACTAATGTTATTATCAAATAACTATTATCACAATCCAAGCTATTAAGCAAGAAACAAGCTCCTGTTTCTGCAGACGTTGCTACAAAATACGACAAAAAACTCATGTAAGTAAGTAGAGTAAGCTTTATTTATGATGGGAATCTTGCAAGACCGGAGGCTGATAGCAGCAAATTAGAATACTTAAGCTGAACTGCTGTGGGGAATAATGGATGGCCTTGAAGATTCCCTCACTGGTTTATCAAATCAGCCAAGGGTAGTATGAAAAAAGTGGGAGCTACTTCACATCACAGTTCCATCTATGAGCAAAATAAAACCAAAGAAAGCAAGCAAGAAGAGATGACCCATAAAAAGATACCATCCTACCATTAAAAATTGCCAAGAACCTTTTAGATTTTACTGATATGAATACAAAGCAGGTGCCATAGGTATTATTTTACTAACAATAAGAGGAGAGAAATAAAGACAGTCTTTCTCAGCCATTTCAAACAGTCACACATTTTGGCACTGGTCAATCCTCAATAGTATAGTGCATACTTTGGGATCCTGGTAAACCAGCACCTTTTCTTATGATGAGATAATGTACAGGATTTGTTAAGGAAGAAAACCATGTGTTGATGGAACAGGCCAATTCATACTCCGCTTAAATAGGACTGAAAATGGCCTTTCTGAACCTGAAAACAGGCAAATGAGAAGAGCTAAATAGCATAGTAAATCCATGGTAGATACTTGAATGAGGAAATGGCCAAGATGGTGGCCTTGCAACATCTGCCTTTTTATAAGAACCCCTTGATTTTCCAGGGCTTTGCAGGCACTGAAATGGACAGGGAAGGCATTTTGTGCAACACTCAGTGTGAATCAGACCAAATATGAGCTAGAGCTTATTACAGGATAGGCTGTAACAGTCCATTTAGTCCATAAATCAGCTTGAATTGTGTGGTAGTGATGGCAAAAAGGCTTTTTTTTCTATCATTGAATCTGTGGAGCAGAGTAGTTTTGGGTGGTCTGAAGCTTATTGTAACCAGCCCTCTCAATTAAGGAGGAGAACTTGGTGGCCCATGTTGAAGGTTTCTTA
The DNA here is from genome assembly GCA_030015325.1 of Cryptoblepharus egeriae. Lineage (NCBI taxonomy): Eukaryota > Metazoa > Chordata > Lepidosauria > Squamata > Scincidae > Cryptoblepharus > Cryptoblepharus egeriae. The sequence continues at coordinate 19,883,271 of JAREYC010000002.1, forward strand.
AATACTTTGCAGATAAAATTGCTCACATCTATCAAGACATGGAACACCATAATAACAGTCCCAGTGAGTATCTGTCTGTGCCTGTTGGTTCTGTTAAAATTTTACAACCTAAGGATTATGGACAGTATCATTTGAAATGTGACTGACTACCCACTTTACCCTTGCAAATCATGGTTTACTAGATCCACAAGGGGCTTACTGGCTAAGTGAGTGGAACCTAATTCTTAATTAAGGGAGGGAGTGCTGTCTACTGCTTTATAGTTAGCAGTTGATCACCCCTCTTTAAACCTACAATTTCAGTAATTATCATACAGTTTCTAACCTCTCATTTCTGGACAAGCTGATCTTGTGAATGACAGTGAGCCAAATCCAGAGGCTCCTGGATGAAACAGATATTCTTGACAGCTTCCAATCCTGTATCAGGCCTGGTTTTTGTGATAGATACAGTTTTGGTCACTCTGCTAGACGATATTGCTAGGGACTAGACATATGGAATGCCTCCCTGTTGGTTCTGTCAGACCTCTCAGTTGATGTCAATAACTATGGAATCCTTCTGGATAAACAACTAAATAAGGAAGGTTTGTTTTGCAGTGTCTATGCTTTTTTCTGGCAAGGAGACTACTCCTTTAATCATGTAATTTAACATCAATACAAAATTGCTGGAGGAAATCATTATGGAATTTGGAATTGAGTATCATTATGTGTATCATCTACATCAAAAGGCAGATAAAACTTAGTACGTGTCTCCATGTCATGCATGGAGACACCAGGAGGACGGGTGGGGGGAAGGTGCTGTGGAAGTTCTCCCTTCATGACTGAGCACCCACTCTAGTCTCAGAGGGAGAACTTCTGCAGAACATCCTGCCCAGCTCTCTGCCTGGAAGGACATGGGGTGAGGGAAGGCACATGCAGGCGATCCCTGGGCAGTTCTGGAAAAAAGCCCAAGGAGGTGGCTTCTGTGCATATATAATCAATATTAATGTGTCCCTCAGCTTTGTCTTCCAACCTTGTCTTAGGTCCATATCTTAGGTCATAAGTCAAAATAAGCCCTTTGCTCCGGAGCAGTTAAGGTGACTTTCCATAAGATAACACTAGAGGGTGACTTAACTGCATGGACCCATAACTGCTCTGGATTTTGCCCTTAGTCTCCATTGAAGGCTCAATCATGAACAAACCTCACTGAAGTTAATAAAGGCATTCAATTGTATTACTTTGTTTTCAACTTTTCTTAAATGTGATTTTGATTCTGAGTCCTCAGTAAGTGTCAAATAGTAAAGGTTATGTAGCAACTCATCTCTACAATGTGAAACAAGAGACAGACAGACAGACAGACAGACAGACATTAGTTATCTGAACAGCATAAGGCCCCTAGGCTGAAATGCAAACAGTTCTGTAATCTTTTGGATGTCTTAAAGGAGTTCTAGAATACACCAATTAATCAGGACTGACTTTTTAATTTCCTATGACATATTGTAATAAATAAAATTATTAAGGGGAGTCTAATCCATCTGCTGTGCAGAGGTCATGATTTAATTAGGATTTATACATTTCAGAAATTAAACTGGGAGTATAAGAAATGCCTAAAAGTTACTGAAAACTTTGATAAGACCTTTGCAGCTATTAACACTGCCTTGTTTTCGCCCTCAATATCTTAATAATGCAATTATCCTTGAACAAGCCAGAAAAAGACATACTGTGTTTGTTTATTTACATTTCGAGTCTGCCCTGTTGCTAAAGTTCAAGACAGGTTTTTCACGTAAACACCCGGTTAAAATCAGTTTAACAATCTGAGAGCCTCTGCTGAGATAATCTAAATGCTCCTTCTGGTGCTGGAATTCAGTCCAACCCTGTTAGAGGCACCACTGGGCCAATTATTCTATCCATGCCTCAGGGTCTCAGTTGAAGTCTACAATAAGATTTCTCAGAGTTGGCAATAAATGGAGAGGGAAGCTATCAACAACATTCTAGGCTACCGTTCCCCTCCAGGGCTAATTATTTTGGGCAGCAAAAGGGATGGGACACTTCCAGGGTATGTCAATGGCAAGCGAAGCGAAGTTGGACATCTATTTTAATTGATGCACAGTGACGCAGTGATGCACAGTAATTGATGGTAACCAGTGTTACCTGGTTTGCTGTGGCCCAAAGTTCTTTTGGACATAGAGCAGGTGAAGTTACAGTATAGAATTGGGCTGCTCAATAGCTCTCTCTCTCAAACACATACACACACACAAGGGGAGAAAAATTGAATGCAATTAAATCAAAGTTAAGTGACAAGAAAACGTTTCCTGTCAAAGTAAATGCATATTCCCCAAGGCAACAAAATGAATGACATTCATACAGCAGTCTTGTGTGACAATGCAGGCACTGATAACACCATCAAATGTCCTCAAAAACACACAACTGGAGCTACCATTTATTTCTGCATTACAATGGAGATGAAACATCAAGAGAAAGCCAAAAAAATATCAGTCTCCTTATACACTTAAACATAAAGAAGGAATTTAACCCATGTCTACAAGAATACTGTAGAAATCTCTCAAAGAAAATGAGGGAAAATGGATGTTAAATATTAGTTTCAGAATTTCTACACTTATCTTTTTCACAAGGGATAATGATTCAACATTAGGCTGTCTGCTCTCAGACAGGGTTCTCAGAATGCTCAAAGGAAGGCTGGCACAGGCATTACTTTAACTATAGAAGTAAAACTTTTAAGAAGACATAACATGACTGTAAGGTTGAACTATAAAGGAGCGTCAAACCCGTTTCATACAGTGGGCCAAATGCCACTCATGATACTTGCTGAGATCCAGAAAAGATGTAATTGAGTAGGAAGTGATGCCACTTAGCAGGTCATGACCAGAAAAAGCACTTTGGTCTAATTTAGAAACTCATTAGTCTCATATGACAGAAAATAGATGCATCTTCCAGTCATGTTAGACAAAAGTCAGTTTTTCAGTTAAGTTGCGATTACTATTTTCACTATTTATCAACTATGGGGAACTCTGCAGGACTCCCCCACCCCCTGAAAACCCCTATTAAATACCCTAGGGATTGTGTTCCTGCTTTCCCCCTTCCCCTGCAACTTAAGGGAGCTGGAAACCATTACACAAACTGAGGGGTTGTGACCTCCCCCCAGTTTGAGTAGCACTGGTCTAACTTTTCCTTCATGCTCTTGCTCATAGGACAATGCACTGATTGGTTATGAGGATGTTTAAAATCTCTATATATGATAGCGATTTATGTATTTTGCAGAAAGCACATCATTAAGAAGCCGATGTATTATTATAAGAACAGCTACAATGCTTCTTTTATGCCTTATAGGGCATAGCTAGAAACCTACTTTCCCACTGGACACAACAGATGGGATTAGCAGCTGGTCCTTCCCAGTACAGAGAACCCCAGAGATATTGGCCAGCTAGGAGCAAATTGTACTCATTCCCCAAACAGCAATCAAAGCATCTTTGGTTCCAGAGATCTTGGTAGATGCAATACTAAGGAGACATTTTGAATTAAAGTCAGATCAACAGTTTGGAAGGGAGCCCAGAAAACAGGTCTTTCTGAAAGAAAACAGTGTGAATATTTCCCCATCAACATCAAATTAACAATTTTAAAAAGCAGCAACCATGGGATTAATGGTTGTAGAATGTAGAATTCTACATTCTGTTACCCAATGTAAAATGGTAATATGCAATGTATAAACTTAGATTATACAAAAGAAGAATATGGTGGTGATGTGACATCCCTGTTACTAACTTCAATGTACTAACTGTATATTAATGCATTGTAATGTAATGAACTGTTACTAACCTCAGTGTACTATTTCAATGGTTTTCAAACATAATATTTGCACACTTTTGTTCCCAACATTTTTCTTCTTATGTATTGGAAAATTATCTGAGCAGTCATAATCTATTCAAGCACCGAAGGATCCCCAATTTTTAGTGCAAAATCTGTCATATCCTGAAGAATTCTCAGACCAAGACAATTGGCAAGTTTCTCATTTTCACCTGATCAGCAAATAATTTTCTGTCTAAATATTCTGTAAAACTATGCAGCAATGTAGAGAGACCTAGGATGAATTTCTTCCACCAGGAGCTGATGTTCCACAGAAACTACAATGATACTATATTGTCATACCTATACTGTAGCTATGGGCTATAGTGGCTCAGTGGTAAGACACTGTGTCTGTCAATAAGCTGGGGTTCGAGACCCAGGTGATATAAGATAGAGTAAACTCCTGTCCCTTGCCCAGCTCCTGCCATCCTAGCAGTTCGAAAACATGGAAATGCAAGTTGATAAATAGGTTTCACCGCAGTGGGAAGGTAACAGCATTCTGTGTACTTCGGTGTATATTCATGCCGGCCACATGACCACGGAGACATCTTTGGACAGTGCTATCTCTTTGATTTAGAAATGGGGATGACCACCAAAGCCTACTGTCAGTCACAACTAACAGTATAACCTTTTTCAGCCTTTTTTTTACCTCATGGCACACCAACCAGGGGCCAAAATTGTCAAGGCATAACACTGATCTTTGGATAACTGACAAAGCACACCATGCTTCTGATGGGGGAAGTTCAATTCCTGAATAACCTTATTATTTTGATGTTAAAGAATCTCTTTTAAATCTCTTTTAACATCTATTAAATGATGTTAAAGAATCTCTTTAACATCCAATCTCTTGCAGCACACCTGTGGACCACTCGCGGCACCTGTGAGCCACAGTACACTGGTTGAAAATCACTGCTTTACACTGGAGCTATGTCCTAAAAAGCTAGGCTGGTGAGAAGAAATGAAAGGCCCAATCCTAAACAATGGCAGAGCTGAGCTCCTGGAACCAGCCCAAAGCTGGCCAGATGTAGTCTGGAGGTAGGTAAGAGTTCTGGGCAGCAGTGAGGGTCTTAGGGGTGGGGGAGGCATTACAGGTTAGGGGAGAGTGGGAAATAAATAGGGGAGGGAAGGGTGGGATTGGTGGAGCTCGGTGGGATCCTGAATTCCAGATGGCACAACCTGGAGTCTGTGCAAGCAAAATATCCAGTGCAGACGTGAGAAGTCCTACTGCAGGGCTTGGGACTTCCTAAAGGGAAGGGGGCAAAGTCCCATTCTGCCAAGCTGACCTCTGGCAGACTTGATAGTGCTGCTGGATGCAGTTACTACCTTTTTGGCACAGCTGCACCAAGTAGAGCTATGGGTTTAGGATTGGGCTGCCCTTCACCTATCAAGTGTTCTAATCTAAGAGACTGACAGCTGGTTAAAAAAAGGTTTTCAAAACATTTCTGTTCATGGCGTTAGAGCCTTTTCATTTTATGCTAAGTTCCCAACTTTAACCCTGGCTCTATTCTGAAAGTTAGTCAGGATTTAGAACAGCTATCACACCTGCAAGAAACTACAAGCATGGATGAAATATGCTGACACTGCCAACAAAATGGCTCAGTGCTGTCAAGAAATAGCATATATGGATAAGTGAAGGCATAAATAGCTGACATGGGTAAATGAAAACAGGATCAGGGTGACCAGATGCCCCAACCCGAAAAAGAGGATTGAGTCCCCCAAGATTCCTGACAACCATGCAAAAGTCCTGACATTAAAAAATGCAGGATACCCAAAAATGTAGGGCAAATGTAGGACATGTTAAAATAAAAGCTAAAAACACTCATATTGCTTTCCTGTACTTAATTTCAACACTATATGACTTATTATTAGCACCGTCTTTGCACCTGTTCCCAAACCAAAGGGCACATGTTTAGGTGAACTAAGCAGCCAGGCTTTCTCAGGCAGGCATGAAAAGGCTTGGTCTTTCAGCCTCCTTTCCTTTCCCCCCTTACACAATATAAGCACCACTAACTATAATGCTCTTCAGTGGACACAACTGGGCTTGGAGGCTTAAAACTTAAAGAGCCAGGAGTTATCTCCACCATCTCTACCCTGAGAAGGTTGCCAACTTTACACCCAGCCCCTGCTCCTCTGCATTGACAATAGCTGGATTATAGGCCCCACAACCTGAGCAACTCAAGACCTTGTTGTGAATTACATGCTTTTTTGTGCGAAGTATATATTGGTGGATCCATCTACAAAGGCATAGGAGCAGGGGAGGCTGGGGTTTCTCTGGTCAGTTGGCAACCCTGCTTTAAAAAATTAATTCACCCCCTTTCTCTTCAAAGCCAAACTCACTTCAAGGTTTCAGAGCAGCTCCTTCCTTTCTCTGCTCTCCTCTCCAGCAGCCTCAGCTAAGCTCCCTCCTTCTTTGCAGCAAACTGCAAGCAAAGTTTCTCCCCCTTTCTCTCTTTCTCTGGCAAGTGCAGGGACTGAAGCTCCCTGCTGGCCACAGCCATCTTCCATTTGCTACAGCATTTGCTGTATTTTCCATTTGCTACAGCATTCAGTAGCTGGAGCCGTTTAGGCCTCTGGGAAGCAGGCGGCAAAGCCTGGTATAATGCATGCTGGGAGATGTAGTTCTTCCACTGATGGCTTGGAAAGAGGCTTTAGCATGGGGAGGAGGGGAAAGACTACAATTCCATACATACTGAAATAATGTTAAGCACATAAAATATGGTGCAGAATTCCAGTTGAAACGCAATTTATATGATCTAAAAAATGAAATCACTTTAGTGCAGTTTTATGGCTTCTTATGGTTCTTCATGTGAGAGAAGTAACAAATGAATGGGACAAAACTGTTTCCAGATGACAGTTTGTATGACCATGGAAGCCTATTACATATCATGCTCACGTGAATATTTGCCAGGAAGCTGTACAGTTTTCTATATGCTACTTTCTTCTGAGAAGAGCAGTCTCATTACTAGGAGGTTCTCTACCATTTAAGAACCAGGATACCTTTTTAATATTTTTATCCAAATCATTACATAAAATAAAAATAAAAATTATATTCGTCCATTACAACAACAACAAAGCCACAAATTCAATCACTTAAATTTAGAATCGGGATTTAGCTTTTCATGGGCACCAACAATAGACAACAACACATTTTCAGTGGATGTAAAATCCTTTCTGTATACAAATTAAGTACTTGTCGATCAAGAGCTACCAGCATCTTGAAGTTATAGACAGCTCACTCATATTTTCACCATTAAAAAACAGTTATGTTGTATTATTTAGAATTAGTTTTTCAATCTTCAGGAAAAAACCACAAATAGTGATCCAATTAGCTTAATTACTCTGTCAATTTGATAAGCACTGTTCTTTAAATGCAAAAGTTGCCACTCGCAATTAATAGCAAGTTGGAACTAATTCAGTTGGTTAGGTGTCTACAATGAATGAAACATAACAGGAAGTTTGGTGTTCTCTTACAGCAATTCAGTAGAGAAGTCTTGACCCAACGGTACATAAATCTGCAGTACAAGAAACTGCTGGATCAGTCCAACTAGAAAGAGACAAAAGAAATACTTTGAGTACACATAGAACACAAACATACATTTAGTATTTTGAAAATATACAGTACTTTCCAATGTCCAAGCAATATATGAAAAGAGTTGTAAAGGCCCAGTTTATAATCAATAGCATGTCAGCAGAAGTCAGCTTGGATATACAGAGGCAAAAGAGATATCACAGTGAATTAAAGGATGAGCACAGATAGAAAAACAAAAGAATTCTCAGTAGGCAAGTCAGATTATTAATGGATATGGATTATTAACCAATATGTAGACAGGATAGCAACCCTAGTGGGATATAGACAATGGACACAATCCTATCCATGTCTACTCAGTAGTAAGCCCCATTATGTTCATTAGATCATACTCCCAGGAAAGTATACTTAGGATTGCAGCCCTAGTCTCATGTTTAGACCTTGCCATTACATCTACATTTTCCTGTGAGTAAATTCCATTGACTATAATGGGCTTACACCTGAATAGACAGACATAGGACTGGGCTCCAAATGTACTTGGGAGGCAATTTTAACCTCCACTTACTGGAGCCTTGGAGAGAGGAAAAATTGTGATATCCTGAATTTATACCAAGAATCTTCTTTCAGGAGCATGGAACAGAGCACCAAACCCATGTGTGTAACAAAGCCATGGGCAATTTCTCCAATATTTCCCTGTCTTAACCCATGAAAAGATTTTTTGAAGCTTTACAGCTCTTTTTTATCTTTGGTTTTAAAGATTAGCCTATGGTATAAAGCTCTAAATAAATACAAAATGATAAGAGACTTCATGTATCTACAATTCATTTTAGTCAAGAGACATGGTAATTCAAATGTAAGTGGTTCAAAAACAGCCATTGCACTGAGTCTTTAGTAATTAAGGGTTCTCAAATTAAACCAAGCACTTTGTTTTAACCCTGCCAAACAATTCAAAGTTCCATTTTTCATAAAAGAAGCATTAAATATTTAGAGATCTGAAAATTTTATAGCAGGAATTTAAAATTAATTGAACCCATAAGCATTAATGCAGCAGAATACTTTAAAATGCCTCATTTCTTATATTGCCAATGATTGGAAAGCTAATTTGTAATTACAAAATACTATACTATCCAAGAAAGATTAAAATGGCCTCTTTAACCAAACACACCATGTGGCTGAAAAACATATAACCAAACTATAATTTAAACAATATTTAACTGCATTTGCAACATTAAATTTCATAACAGCCATCTTCCCTAGGGCGGAAAGACAAATCAGAACCTAAGGCTACAAACCTATACACACTTAATTAGGAAGAAGTCCCACTGAATTCAGTAATTTAGGATGAAATCCTAACCAATTTAGGCCAGCACAACTGAGCCATCTCCCTTTTCCCACGTTGGTATGGGGTGGCTGACATATCTGGGAGCTGGAGTGGCACCTTCAGGAGTAGCACAGAAGTGCCTTATGGCACTTTTGTGACACCCCAGGCCAGCATGGAACTTGTGCTGGCTGATCTGGGGGTTATGACTACAGTTTCACTTCTGAGTGAACAAGCAGTATGATATGTCTACAGAACTCTCATTAAAATCCTGTAAGTTTCAGTTTGATGCTTTTCTTTATGGAGTATCTATATAAGACACTTCTGCACTTGCCTCCCTACATCAGTATGGGCACAAGAAGTCCAAAGAGTTCTGCCAGCCTAGGTTAGGATTGCACCCTTATATACCGGTACTTATTTATCCATAATGTGGGTAACGATGGTCCACTGGTCCATCTCATCCTGAGTACATGCTATCATGTGCACAATTCCCTTGATTGAGCAGGCTTTCCCACCTTTTTGTAAATGAAAGAGCTAAGGAAGTACACCTGGTTCGGCATGTGAAGAACAGCCTGAACTTTTATGTTTTTACTGAGTACCTGAAAAATGTACACAAATCTAATTTTGTGAAATGTGTGTGAAGACAGTGTCTCACTAGCACCAGTCGTTTGAGAATTGGCTGAAAGACTAGAACAGTGATTTTCAACCAGTGTGCCATGGCACACTGGTGCAGTGTGGCTAATTCTCAGGTGTGCCACAGGAATTTGGGGATTGACATTAATTAATTGGAAAATTAGGGGATTTTTACAGTCTGGTGTGCCTTGTAAAAACAACTGATGAAAACTGAAAATTCCAATTGCCTTGTTAGTGTGCTATGAGATGAAAAAGGTTGAAAATCACTGGATTAGACTATCTTTTCCCTGTACAGATAAGAATTCTACACCAAATCTGCGGATACAGTTCCATATTAATGACATGGCCAGGAGAGATAAGAGTTGTCTTTGAATTTGGTCTGTTACATTTTATCCAAACAAAACCAGACAACACTGGCTGGGCTGTCACACTGCCTGAAGGCAGACTGATAATGTCATCATGGCTGAAACAAGAGTAGATCCTTCTTGCAGGAAAGAATGGCAGAAGCATTTGGCTATATTCCAGATATTCCTCCAATTATCACTTTACCATTTCCAAACAACAGTTGTTTCTAAATCATCTTAAATGGCTCATTTCTGAGACCTTTGCAAAAATAAAAACATAATCTGAGCAAAGAACACTAGAAATTGTAATAACATGCTGCAAAACAGTTTTTTAAACATAATATTCTAAGTACAGAAAAATGTCATTATTTATTGAGACTTTCAGTGAAGTTAAGCTGTAAATCATTGCTACAGCCTTATTTGTTATTGTGAATACCACAGAAAATATTTATTGATACAATAATAAGCAGTGATATGAAAAGCAGATAGGATTATACTTCTTCCATTTCAATTCCATTTCCATTTTCTAACTGTAGAGATAAACACACAATTAACCTTCAGTACAGTATTTCAGGAAATACTGTAGCCACACTTTCACAGCTGGTGTCAGTGCTTAGTTTACAACAACTGAGTTGTAACAACTGAGTTACCAAGTCTGCTTTCAAGTCATGCTGTCCCTTAATGATCCATCTTGAATTCAGATTAGTCAAAGAGGACTAGTTCACTTGCATTGACTAGAAGTTACAGGAAAGACTGTGCAATCCTATGCACACTTACATGAGCATAGAGCCTAATGAATATAGTAGGACCTAATTATCAATAAATGCATAGGATGTGTTCTGACTCTATGTGTAGGAGTCTATGTGTTCTGACTCACAAGCGCTTTCACTGTCACCAACTGTGAATATCGAACATGACCAATCAGGATTTATAACAAGAATCTATACAGATTCTAGAGACTGTCAAAAGTGAAGCTGAACTTTACAGTAATAGAAGTGCTGGACTATGTTTAAAACAGCAGCAACAACAACAACAACCACACATATTAATCTCTACCACCAAGAAAAGTACTTGGGTTAGGCACTATCTCCAAGTCCAACCTGTTTCATAAGGTTGTTGTTAGGACAGTAACAAATAAGAAAATAACCATAGACCAGTGGCACTAAGTTCTTTGAAAGAAGGGCAATTTAAAAATGTAAATAAAAAATTAAAAAAACCTCTACACTTCCACAGTCCTCTACAGTCCTTAGCACATAGGAGGTACTTAATTAAAGCAAAACAGCCACAGCTGTTCTAGCGTAGTTAATCTATCATATTCAAGATCCTTCCTCACCTTAGGCATCTATCCAGATTTATGTCCCGCCCAAGAACACCACAAGATTATTCCTAGTTTCCCTTTCTCATGGGAAAATTATACTTGCCAAATGGAAAGTAAGACAGGTTGTTCCACTTCCTCTCTGATTCTGGTGCTAGTTAGATGGCACTGGAATGAGAGGGTGGGGTCTGAAAGTTCAATTAGGATGGCTGTAAAGAGACTGGCCAGGGGGGAGGGTCAAGGCAGGGTGACCATATGACCAGAAATGTCCAGATTTGTCCTCTTTTTTAGCCTCCTGTCCACGTGTCCTCAAAAAGGACTTCATTGTTGTCCATTTTGGCTTCATTTTGGAACTTAACAATGGTGTGCAGTACCCCATCATGTAATATGTTGTTGGATTCATATTGAAGAGCAGAATCCAAAGCAAAAATATCTCCTTTCTGTCAAAGGCTATGGCCAAAAAACTAAAAATAAAAAAAAATATGCATTGAGCTCTATGGGAAAGTGAAAGTGCCCAATATAACAACTTTACCCGTGAGCAGGCAAACTTGCCATTGTCTGCTGGAAAGGCCAGGCTGAGAGGAATCCAAGACCTTGTCCTCCTTCTATGATTTAGGCATCTGGTCACCCTGGTACAAAGCAGGAAATTTCACAGTAGCCAGCGCACTGAGCAACAGTATCAAGACCCAATCATGAGTGAGAGAGGCTGAGCTCACTGCCTGCTTATGCAGGGGGAAGAGACAGTACATGGACGGGCAAGCAGATGACCACTGCATTGCAGCCTCTGCTGCTGTCACCTCTGACTACGTATACACACTCTTAAAAAACCAGATTGTTACTGATATGCAGGGAGCAAATGATGGCCAGCTGAAGACTTGGGAACCAAATCAGATCTGTGGTTGAATTTTGATTACTTCTAATACATAATATAATATAAATATATAATTCTTTTGTACTTACGTGTTTGTCTTGTTCCCTTTGGAAGCTGCATCTTGTTGGTTTGACTGCTTCCTTCAAGAACAAACACAAAACCTTTCACTTCTCTATCAAACTCCTAGGACAGACATAGTGAACCAGCATATCATTAGAAAGTATTCAGGTACTCAGAACAATTGAATGAATACATAATTGCAAATTTTCTAAGTTTAGTTTAGTATGGGCAAGAAGCAGAATGGGTTAGTACAGTACTTTCTAAAACGTGTGCTACTGAAGATGGATAAGGATATGGTCTGGATTTGGTATTACTATTATTTTTAAGCACTTATTATGTCAGCCACCTTGTTATCTTAGTATAGGCTGAATTACTACTATGGCTCTTCTTTCTCCATCTTTATAAAAGAATAAAAATGTACACTGTCTCCACTAATAGGTGGGTTGTACTAGCCTGAAAATGTACCTTCCATTTTATGCAGTAAAATTAGACATTTCTGACAAAATGTCATTGGCAACAATAAAAGGCATCATTTTATCAGTTTTATGCAAAATTTCACCAACTTTTAAACTTTCCCAGCTTCTGTCATTAACCCATTTCAGCCCATCAGCCTATGAGCTGCTATATAATGTTGTATGTATATATCAACAAGCATAAGGTGGGTTTAAAACGGCAGCTGGATATGCAGAAGTTACACGGATGAACCTTCCTTCACTTTATCGCCATGCCAGGAAAAGCCAGACATATCTTACAGGGTTTCACAGCTCCACAAATTAGTATTTGCAGGACAGGGGAGACAAAGTGTTGTCACCACTGTCATAGAAAAACAAGTCTGTCTTCTGAAAAATCACAGCCTCAATGAAACTACAGCCACAAATGAAGCTTTTAAATAGGGATTCTCCTCTTAAGATTCTTTAAAAAATGTAATTGTGTAATGTAATTCTGCCTTTCAGGAAATGCACAGATTCAGAAAAAAATCACCCATCTAAGTAGTACTCAGACTCACAGTAAAAAAGAAAAAATCAGGGCGGCCCAGGTGAAGGTGTAATAGGAGTGACTCTGCCTTAGGGCGCAATCCAGAGTAACTACGGGGAGTCCTTGCTCCAGTGTAAGAACAATTTACTCTGGATTGCAATATGAATTTCCCATAGGTTTTCACTAGGTGGTACATTAACTATGGGTGCACGTAATGTCTCTTACGTGCTCCCGAAGTTACTCTGGATTGTAGGGTTAACCTGTTAAGTATGAAAATGCAGAAATCAGAAATAAAGAGAATGAGAAAAATAAGCAGACACAGCAGAACAAGGGCATCATTTTACCCAAAAACCATTAATGGAAATTACCAAGTGTAAAAGTGATGCATGAAAGCAGATCCAACAACCAGTTGAACACAGAAGCCTCCCCTTTTGTGACAGCACGCATTATACTGGCTTTGGTCTGAGATGCAACAGGGAGATGGTGTTTGTAACATTTGCTATCAGACTCTTTAAAGATATATTTTTATGAATGCACCATCCAACTTGTAAGTGGTTTAGGATCCACTGGCTCAGGGATATGACCCAATAGTAATAAGACAAGCAAAGGTGCTCCAAGCTTCCTTCTATTCAAAATCCTCAGCTGTAAAACTAAGAAACCTTATCTGCAGGAAGGCATGAAGTGCTATCTGGTGTGGTCATTTATTCTGTCATGGTAACAGAAGTGAAATTGACAACTTTTCCACAGTCAGGTCAAAGCCCTCATTACTTTCTAATTTTAAGCTTCATGTACATTTTCCATGGTTTAAATTCAAAAGTCTTATCATCATTCAATGCAACATACTTTCCCGATTACTGATGGACTGCCAAAGATCTTCCATTTTGCTCCAGGGTTCTTGCCTTGAGCGCTGAAGATTTCAACAAATGGACCACCCTACAATAAAACAGAGATGGACTGGTCTGCCTCCAGTATGTTGTCAATTGTGCACTTTGTCCATAGATGTAGAATCATAGAATCATAGAGTTGGAAGGGACCTAGTAGGTCATCTAGTCCAACCCCCTGCCTGTAGCAGGAAATCCCCCTAGAGCAGCGTTTCTCAAAGTTGGGGTCGGGACCCCTTTCAGGGTCGCCTAGAGGTTTCCTGGGGGTTGCCTAAAGACCCCTGGTGCAGGGGACTAGGTCAGGCTTGCCAGACCTCCCGCTGTAGCTGCACACGCACTGGGGCTGACTGACAGCCTCAGGGCCCAATTCTATGCATGCCTACTCTGAAATAAATCCCATTGTGTTCAATGTGTGCATATAACACACATTTCACTTGTAACAATGAAAATACATCCTGCATATTGGATATTTACATTGTGATTCATAATAGTAGCAAAATTACAGTTCTAAAGTAGCAACGAAAATAATTTTATGGTTGGCGGTCCCCACAACATGAGGAACTTATAAAGGGGTCACGGTGTTAGGAAGATTGAGAACCACTGCCCTAGAGCATCCCCGACAGGTGCTTGTCGAGCCTCTTTTTGAAGATCCCCAGTGAGGGAGAGTCCACCACATCCCTTGGCAACCGAACCGCCCTCACCGTCAGAAATTTTTTCCGGATATCCAACTGGAATCTCCTCTATTGCAGTTTGTATCCATTGGTTCTAGTCCTGCTTTCAGGACAAATGAGCCCCTTCCTCCCTATGACAGCCCTTCAGGTATCTGAAGAGGGCAATCATGTCTCCCCTCAGCCTCCTCTTCTCCAGGCTGAACATCCCAGGTTCCCCCAACCTTTCCTCATAGGGCTTCCCTTCCATCCCACTGATCATTCTTGTCGCTCTCCTCTGGACTTGCTCTAGTTTGGCTGCATCTTTCTTCAAGTGAGGTGCCCAGAACTGAACACAGTACTCAAGGTGAGGTCTGACCAATGCTGAATAAACAGGAACTAGAACTTCTCGTGACTTGGAAGCTACAGTCCTCTTAATGCAACCTAAAATGGCATTTGCTTTCTTTGCAAACACATCACACTGCTGACTCATGTTCAGCTTATGATCCACGGCGACTCCAAGATCCCGCTCACATGTTGTGCTGCCAAGTCAAATATCCCCCATTTTATACCAGTATTTTTGGTTTTTATTTCCTAAGTGCAGAACTTTGCACTTCTCCCTGTTGAAATTCCCGCCACGTTCCTGCCACGTTGTTTTTAAAAACAGCTGGTGTATAGAACATTAGCACATTTAAATTGATTGAAGACGTATGTCCGCAAGAGCATTATAAACATTACTTCTTTACCTGATATTCATTTTTGAACATCCTGGCAGGTATTTTACACCTGGAAAAGTAATTTCAGCATCTCTCTGAGCAATATGACACTTCTAAAAGAGGAAAGAAAAAATAAGTTACTATTACACAGGATTACTCTCAAATGCACACATAGCACACATACACTCTCTTCAAAAATCAACTGTCTCAATGCTTATTGCCAATTTCTGATTAGAAATATTAAAAAGTGAATGAAGTGTGTTTTACTATGGACCACCTTCTTTCAGCCTACACTAGCTCACTAATTGGCAGTGAATCAGCAACATAATGAATGAAAAAAAATTTGTACATGATTCTGACTGAATCCACAGATGCTGAAATGTTAATTCCAAAAGAAATTAAGAAAAACAAAATTTGATTGTGTAGAAGACTTGGGGCCCAATCCTATCCAACGTTCCGGTGCTGGTGCAGCTGCAGTGCAATCCTGAAACAAAGGAACAAATGTTCCCTTACTTTCTGAGACCTCCATATCTACCCTCCTACCACAGCATGTGACACACACCCCATTGGTACACTTACACCTGGGCTGGAAAGTTGGATAGGATTTGACCCTTAATGGCTTTGTTGCAATTGGCTTTGTTGCAATTCAGAAGAAAACCCATGTATCCCATTGAGAAGAAAACCTCACTGAATTCAGTGGAATGCACTCCCAGATGTGTATAGGTCCTCTGGTGGCGCAAGTGGTTAAGACACTGTGCCTGTTAACCAGCAGGCCAGGGTTCGAGAGCCAGGTCCCCAGAAGATGAGGATTTCCTGCTACAGATAGAGTGTTGGACTAGATGATCCACTGCTTGGACTAGATGATCCACTGGGTCCCCCAACTCTATGATTCTATAGGTGTATCTTAAATAAAAGTACTTTAAAATGTTGTTAAATATCAAGCTGTATAAGTCTACAACAGATGCTAACATTTCTTGCACACTTACAACATATTCTTTCTGTCATTCACCAGTAGGTAAGCTGGAACATTTGTAGTTGAGTACACACCTCAAAAAGTTTATATCACTGAGATTCACATCAACAGCTTCAACTGTATTTTAACCAACTGCTCAATACATGTTCATTTTTGATGACTGTGACTAGTATGTATTAATGGATCATCACAATCCAAATACCACAGGATAGTCACAACTTTATTTCAGCATAAGGTGTTTTCAGTAGAGTCAGTCCAGACACTGAGCACCTGTTGTCAAACGTGCAACTCATCAATCGCAGAGAAATCTGGTTATGTACATTCAGGTGTGAACGAGACCATGAAATGGTTTCTCCATTGCACTGTAACTTTTATATATCATTCTCCCAAAACTCTTCATTTGTTACATGCTTTATTTTTCTTTTAATAAATAATTTTTCTTTAACTGTATCTGAGCAGATTTTTTAAAAAATAAAGCTCAACTGTACCTTTAAACTGAGCAATGGGTTCCTTTTTAGCAAGTGCCTTTCTAATAACTATTACACTAGGGAGATAAAACTGGGCTTCAAAAAGCCAAATCCCTCAAATCTTCATTCTGTGATCTTAATCTACAGTGCACATTTTAGTACCGATTCTGTAGTGCGTATTACAACAACTTTGAAGCACATCCCACCATATCTGTTACCCTGAGTAGATATCAGTTTTTTAAAAGTTTAAATGCATTTACTTAAAAAGCAAATGCATTATCCTTTAAATTGCTTCACTAAATTGACAGTATAAATTAGCTATTGTATGTGATTAAAGAGTACTGTACAATTTCTTTGTTCTATAAATAAAACAGCCTGGCACAACTTTATATTTAAAGAAAGATTAGTGAAGGAAAACAAACACAGCTCACAGCCAACACTGCAGATTTGAAGCACCAACTCTTAGGCGGTAACATTCACCTACAGAAGAGATTGTAAAGAGCGCAAGAAAGAGCTCTTCAAATTGGGAGGGTGGGCAATAAAATGGCAGATATTTTTAATGTGAAGTAAATGTAAAGTCATACACAGTAGGGAAAAGAATTAAAACTTTACATATAGGCTAATGGGCTCTGAGTTTTCTGTGACAGATCAGGAGAAAGAACTTGAGGTGCTGGCGGATAGCTTGATAAAAGTGTTGATCCAATGTGAGGTGGTGGTAAAGAAGGCTAATTGCATCCTTGGGGTGATTAGAAAAGGTGCTGAGAGTAAAATGGATAATATTATGATCAGTGGCATCGCTAGGGTTTGCATCACCCGGTGCAGGAGACCAGCGCATCCCCCCCCCCATGCAGTGGGCAAGGCAACAACCTGGATGACAGCCATGGCTATGTGACACTGGTCCACCTTTGCTGGATTTTTTACCCATAAATTTTGATAAACATGTTTCAAAGTAGTTTATTTCACTGCATTCTGTTGTAAATTATACATTCATTACATTGTCAAGCATATGCTGAGTTTCAAGTGCACAGGCTTAGGACCCATTCTATAAGCCTTGCGCTGAACGTCTGCAATATGCAAAATTATGGAAGGGTAAAGTTATGTTCTTTTTGGGTCTAGAAAAGACATTTGTATTCATTTGCAATCCCACTTTCTGTAAAAATTCTGTAGATACCCTCTGCACAGATTTTTCCAGGTGAATTCACACAGGCCACCTGAAGAAAACATAGGCTGAATTCATATTGGCATGTAATAGCCATCTGAAGAAAACATAGGTAATGTTTTCTTCATCCCAGCTTACACTAAAATACATGTAAATCAATCACCTAAATAATTTATCAGAAAGCAATTTAGCATGCATTGTGAATCTTATATGTATTAAAGCCTGATAGGTCATGTTTTTACATTATTAACTGCAAGACTTGTGTTATTTTGTTAGCCTCAAGTTTTCTGCAAAGCCTATCATTTTTTACTTTGATATTGAAACACTGATAGTCTTAGTAGGGTATATTAATGTTTTTATTGGCCATCTATTATGTTAACTTGTATTTTGAGGGAATATATACCATTGTGATGGACTTAGTTTTAAATATTCAGTTTGCAGAATTCATTTGTCTGGAAGATGCTACAACCTGTCATGTGTGATTAACTGTTGTCTCTGTTGTGTCTTGGCTTCACATAAATCAGTTCTATCTTAAGCCCTGTGATACTGAGATTATATCTATCAATATCTATATATTTTAAAGTGTGGTGGTGCTTCCAGAGCCCCGAGGGGAGTGCTTTGGAGAACTATGCTATTGCTTGGAAGATGGAAGGAATCTTTTCTATCTTGGACGATACAGAGGCAGCAGTTCTTTCTAAGGTATTTGTAACTAGTAGTGACAGGGAACTACGTCAACCCAATGTCTATCCATCTTTGAAGATGTAGGAGCATCCTAAAAATTTTACAAAGCTGGTGGAAAATGTAGTGTTTATAGTAACAAATGCATTCTAACTTTTACTGATAGAGGAAACATACAGTGGATAAGAGATATACTCAACTCCATGTCAGAGTACATACTACACACTGAGAAAGTCCCAGGCAGATGCTAGCATCTCCAGTTAAAAGAGCTTTAGGAAGACAAGCTGGAAAAGATTATGATGTCATTGTCACTGAATCACTGACTTTAGGGAGTCATTACTGGACTACATAGACAAATGATTTGTCATCATATAGCAGTTTCACATGCTCAAATGTGTGATCCTACGCACAATTCCTGGAGAGCAAATCCCACTGAACACTACCTAGACATACCAGAGGGGAATTCTGAAATTTGAGATGCCTGAAGTAGCGCATATTCAAACCTATGAAGACTCTATGACTCCAAAGGAACAGTAATGCTTTTACCAGCAAACATTTCATTTTCACTTCAGAAGCAAATCAACCTGATCTCTACTCAGCCCTTTCCCGGAGTTATAGAATTTCAAATATCTCTTTTAATTTTTTATCTCCAGTACAACTGAAACCCACCATTACACTGACAATGCAATCCTAATCCCCAGTCAGGTTGGCATAGGTCGGCCCTCTGGTGACCTGGGGTTGCTGCAAAACAGACGTAAAGGAGGGGGGCTACACCAGCACATACATATGTGTGTTTGCCCTCCTTATGCTATCATGGAATTGGGAGATAGGTGCACTGTGCTGCCCTAAATTGTTTAGGATTGTGCCCTCTGAGTGATCTGAATGCTAGTCTTCCACTGATTATAATTTAGAGTTCAAATTTGTGGTAAGGTTGTCTTCTCACTGTGCAGACACCTCAAGACCTCCAGTAGAAGGTCAATTTTGTCCCAGGAAGCAGTTGCATTCCCAAATGGGGAGCAAAGCACTAAGAGCACAATCCTAACCATGTCTACTCAAAAGGAAGCCCCATTGTGTTCAATGGGTTTTACTCCCAGGAAAGTGTCTTTAGGATAGCAACCTAAGTGTTGCAAGACACTTGCCCCTCCCTTTCATTGCTGTAGTGATTCCAAGTGGAGAGATCAACATGAAGAAGACAGAAGTTAATATTTTTGTTACAAGCTCCTTGTTATGCACCTTAACTTTAAAGAGTAGGTAATACTACTTTTTCAGTCTGCTTTATTACCATATAAACTCACTTTATGTACCACCAAGTTTTGCATTCCTGATCAAATAACCTCACCAAATGTTATTTACCACATAAGAAAGATATGACGTCATTAGTCATTGTTAAAGTTAGTGGTCATGCTCTCTCACCCTCTCAGTGTGTTTTACAGAGATAAAGAATACTTTGAACTGTATAAAATTTTGATAAAACTGTAGTTGGACATTTATATGACTAAAAATACAGAATATTTTGCAGGAAGATGAGGGGAAAAAAATCTCACGATTTGTTGTAAAGGCTCTTCCAGCGATGCGAAGGTTACACCATTTTCATATGCTTTGGAGCCACCGACGCAAATGGCACAAGCCTCCAGAGCCCACCAGTCAGCCTGCTAACACAGGTAAAGTGGCATCACGGGCAGTTTTGGGGAAGAATGGGGTGGCAACCAAGCTGAACCAGCAACAGCAGCACACGTCAATATCCTATCCCCCTTTTTCGATCCTGATGTACCCCCAACAAGGTTCCTCTAATACCAGTCTACCAGTTAGCATGGGTTTTTATTTTATGGGGCAGCTTATGGAGAGCTTAAGTAAAAATCATTTTTATTTACACTCTAGATCAAATGGTTACATTCTCCACCATTCCATGCAGCACATGGAATAAGTGCACCACTAAATCGAACAAGTGGTGCAGAATTAGAAACAGAATTAGGTTGATAGCATTATAAGTATTATAGACTGATAGTCAAAATATTAAAAGACAGATCAGTGAGAAGATAATTCATTGCTGGAGTCGAAGATCTAAATTTCAGAAAATAAAAATGTCATTCAGTGGAACATTGCTTTAAATACTTCGTTCTGTTAATTTCTCATTAACAGTACCACTGACGGTTCTGAATTCCCAGTTGGGCTGATGTGCTGTATAAAAGTACAGTACATGCTTTGAGGGCAGTAAAATAATAAGAATTTTGATCCTTGATTGAAAAATGAAAGAATGGCTACTTTATAGCATCCTATAAAGATGTCATAAGCTGCCAATTTATCTGAAAACTATGCTAAAAACTGGAGGCATTTAAAATTCAAGGTGACATAGATTCCATCAAAGAAAATTCCTCTGTTCTTCCTGGATCACAGGCCTTTTTCACATAAAGAGACTTTTTCAGCATATTACACTTCTGAGCAGTCAGACAGTAAAAATCTACCAAACTACTGGTTGATTCCAAAGGTGACGTTGTGACAATTTGTTTAGTTTTTTTGGATACTATTGCAATTTTGGTGACTTTCTAGAGCAGTAAATAAATAAGCAGCAGCCTTTTCTTAAAAAGGTAAAGGTCCCCTGCAGGTTAACTGCCAGTCAGATCCGACTCTAGGGTGCAGTACTCATTCTCGTTTCCGTCATCATGGGGCCAGCATGACTATATGCCGAGGGGCACGGAATGCTGTCACCTTCCCACCAAGGTGAGATCAAAAACCTTTTCTTACTGAATTGTTTATATAAGTAAATGTTTATAAACATGTAAATGTTATTTAAACTGTAACAATACTTATAATTAAATTAGCAGAATTTAGCTGTCATTGTGGGAATAAAATTTCAATAATATTCGTGAGTCCTCGCACACTGGGTAGCGAGCACAGGACAGTGTGCACTGGTGGGCACTGGGCACCTAAAGGCACTGAAGGCTATCAGGGAGCAGCAGTGGACAGAAGCAGGCATTGGGCATACCTACTGGGAACAATAGGCAGCAGGCACCACCATGCAGCATTCACCAGGGGACAGTGGGCACAATCAGGCACCACCAGGCAGTGGGCACCACTGGAATCCCTATGGGAACCAGTGGGTGCCCCAACTAGGCAGCAGGCACCACCAGGCACCAGTGGACAATAGGCACCAATTTCAGTGAGCACATGTCATCCCTACCAGCTCCATATGGCACCCCTACTGGGCACCACAGAGCAGCAGGTTAAGGTACCCCCGTGGACCAGGCATCCCCACTGTGCAGCATGCAGAGAGAACCAGGCACCAACTGGCAAAGCACATCCCTACTGGGCACTGGGCAGCAGCACTCCACAGGTACCACCAGGCATCTCTGTTGAGCACTGGGCATCCCAACATTGGCCAAGCACCAGTGAAATATGTCAGACATTGGCCAACACCAGGCACCAAATTGGTTCCCAGAGGGTCCTAACGTCACAGAAGGAATATGCTCCCCAAATTTTATGCTTCTAGGTTAAGGAGTCAGTCATTCTTCAGTGCTAAGTATAAGGACAAAAACACATTTCACTCCTTTTTACCCCTTCTGGTTTAAATTTCTAAAAATTGGTTCTTGGTGGATGCCAACATCATGAAAGAAATAAACTCTTCAAATTTCACACTTCTAGGCTGGGCATTGGTGAGTGAGTGAGTCAGTCAGTCAGTCCATGATTCTTCTATTATATATAGATTTTAATTCATCTTATTGATAGCAGCAATTCAGTATCTATTCTGAAATTCTGACAATATATAGGTTAACTATATATATAAAAGAAAAAGTCACTGACTCAGTGACTCACTCACTGACTGACTCACTCACTGACTGATTCATCACTGCCAAAACCGCCGGGCCTAGAAGTGTGAAATTTGGGGTGGGTGTTCCTTCTGTGACGGAGGGGTGCACTAAGAACCGGTTTTCGGAAATTCCAACCGGAAGGGGGTGAAAAGGGGCACAACGCGTTTTCCTCCCTATACTTTGCATTGAGAATTGCTGACTCATCAACATTCCACCCCAACTGCTGGGCCTGAAGCATGGAATTCTGGGAGGGATCCTTCTGTCACCTGAACACCCACCAAGAACCATCTGGAGAAATTTAACCCTTCAGGGGCTGAAAAGGGGGCAACGTGTTTCTGCCCTATACCTAACATGGGAGACTGAATAACATCCAGCCAATATGGTGCTCAGTGCCTGGTGAACTGTGGGATGTTTTTTGGAGGAAGAGGTTGCACTGGTGAGGATGCTGTGCATGGGGGGAAGTTGCGCATGGAGGAAAGTTGCACATGGGAGGATGATGCGCATGGGGGGAAGTTGTGCATGGAGGAAGTTTTGCATGGGGGACTGATGCACGTGAGGAAAGTTGTGCATGGGAGGGTGATGCGCATGGGAGGAAAGTTGCGCATGGGGGAAGTTGCGCATGGGGGAAGTTGCGCATCGGCGGATGATGTGCATGGGGAAAGTTGCGCATGGGGGAAGTTGCACATAGGTGGAAGTTGTGCATGGGGGGAAATTGCGCATCGGCAGATGATGCTCGTGGGGAAAATTGCGCATGGGGAAAGTTGCGCATGGGTGGAAGTTGCGTATGGGGGAATGATGCGCATGGGGAATGATGCGCATGGGAGAATGATGTGCATGAGGAAAAGTTGAGCATGGGGGAAAGTTGCGCATGGGGGAAATTTGCGCATGGGGGATGATGCACATGAGGGAAAGTTGCGCATGGGGAAAAGTTGTGCATGGGGTTGATGCGCATGGGGGTTGATGCGCATGAGGGAAAGTTGCGCGTGGGGGAAAGTTGCGCATGGGGGAAAGTTCCACATGGGGAAAAGTTGCGCATGGGGGAAGTTGCGCATGGGTGGAAGTTGCACATGGGGGATGATGCGCATGAGGGAAAGTTGCGCATGGGGGAAAGTTGCGCATGGGAGGAAAGTTGCGCGTGGGGGAAGTTGCGCAGGTGGAAGTTGCGCATGGGGAAAGCTGTGCATGGGGAAAAGTTGTCCATGGGGGTTGATGCGCATGGGGGTTGATGCGCATGAGGGAAAGTTGCGCGTGGGGGAAAGTTGCGCATGGGGAAAAGTTGCGCATGAAGAAAAGTTGTGCATGGGAAAAAGTTGCGCATGGGGAAAGTTGTGCATGAGGGGATGTTGCGCATGGGGGGATGATGCGCATGGGGGAAAGTTGTGCATGAGGGGATGTTGCACATGGGGGGATGATGCGCATGGAGGGATGATGTGCATGGGGGGATGATGCGCATGGGGGGATGATGCGCATGGGGGAAGTGGCACATGGGGTGTTTCTGTGCCATGAGGGGATGGCATAGGGGAAAATGTTACACCTGCAACGCGGGTACGCTTTTCGCTAGTCTATATATATAAAAGAGAAAAGTCACTCACTCGCTGACTCGCTGACTGACTCATCACCACCCTGCCAAAACCGCTGGGCCTAGAAGTGTGAAATTTGGGGTGGGTGTTCCTTCCATGAAGGAGGGGTGCACTAAGAACTGGTTTTCAGAAATTCCAACCAGAAGGGGGTGAAAAGGGGCACAACGCATTTTCCTCTCTATACTTTGCATTGAAGAATTGATGACTCATCAACATTCCATCCCACTTGCTGGGCCTAAAAAAGCAGGCCTCCATCAGTCTTGCAAAGAGTATGGTATCGTGCTTGGCGCTGCATATGCTGCATGCGAAGCACGAAAGCCTGGGTTAGATAGTTATGGAGGATATGCTGTTACCCAAGCAGCAAATCCCCGCTCTCCACGCCACTGAATTAGTCCAATGGAAAAGCAGAGCCAATACGATTGGATCCAGATGGCGTTGCAGAGCTGGGCTAAGGACAGGAGCTCACCCTGTCTTGTGGGGCCAACCCGGGTCTCGAACCCTGGCCTGCTGGTTAACAGGCACAGTGTCTTAGCCACTTGCAGTTTTTGTCCTATACTTAACATGGGAGACTGACCAACATCCAGCCAATTGGGTGCTCAGTGCCTGGTGCACTGAGGGATGTTGTTCGGAGGAAGAGGTTGCACTGGCGAGGATGCTGCGCATGGGGGAAATTGCGCATGGAAAAACGGTGTGCATGGAGGAAAGTTGCACATGGGAGGATGATGCTCATGGGAGAAAGTTGCGCATGGGGGAAGTTGCTCATGGGGAAAGTTGCGCATGGGGGAAGTTGCTCATGGGGGAAAGTTGCGCATGGGGGGATGATGCGCATGGAAGGATGATGCGCATGGGGGGATGATGCATATGGGGGATGATGGACATGGGGGATAATGCGCATGGGGGAAGTTGTGCACGGGGAAAATTGCGCATGGGGGTTGATGCACATGGGGGAAGTTGCACATGGGGACATGATGCACATGGGGACATGATTCACATGGGGGAAAGTTGTGCATGGGGGAAAGTTGTGCATGGGGAAAGTTGTGCATCGGCGGATGATGCGCATGGGAGGATGATGCGCATGGGGGGAAGTGGCACATGGGGTGTTTCTGTGCCGTGGGGGGATGGCATAGGGGGAAAAGTTACACCCGCAATGCGGGTACGCTTTTCGCTAGTATATTTATAAAGGGCCATATAATTAGGGTAAATTTTATAACTGATTGGTTTAACAGCTGTAATTTTAAGAGAATAAAATTCATCATTCTTTACTCTGTCTTCATGCTGTGAAAATTAAGTGTATTGTTTTCATCATGCACTGTGAAAACAAAAATATGAATGCTGTACAGTGATACTTAGAGTCTAATAAATATCCCCCATTTAGTGTTAGAAGCATAAATACCTCCACTTAGTATTATTACAATGAATAGTACAAGCGTAGCACTAATGGCAAATTATTAGAACATTTCTGCAGTAGCTACCAATCCTTATGGAGAAAATAAACTCTTCCGTAAGCTCTTCTCTATTGGCTTACTGCAAATATCCCAAAGAAATATGACTAAATAGGCCACAGTGAAATTCTCTAAAGTTACAATTGTAGGAAAACTATCTTTTCATTAACACATTACAGGTCCAGCGGGCACTAGTGGGCATTGGGCATTCCTAACAGGCAGCTCATATTCAGGCCTCCTATTCTATGTTTTAGTTTATGCCCAGCGATAACTTGCATTCAGTCTCAAGCTTGTTACAAGTCCATTAGGGAGGAGGAAGAGGAACCTGGACCTGAGTAAAGACGCATTTTGAAGTCCTCCTCCAAAGACTGTAGAGTTCAGAGCTTGTTGAGAGCTTTGTGCAGAGGCTCACTATAAACAGAAAGCAGCAATTTAGGCAAAAAGTGGCCGATTATACGAAATAGGTGTCTTGTGTGCTCTGAGGTATCTGGAAGGCCACTGTCCAGGGAGCTGAATTGGGCCTTTGGCCTGATCCAGTGGAAGTAAATCTTATGTTCATATATACAGTATGCTTATCTCATGGCATTAGCAGTCCATGGCTTCCTTCTGCTTGTGTGACACACCAAGATTAGGTCTTAATAGGTTAAAGGTCAGGAATTGGAGTCAAGGGAGGATATTGGAGAAGGAGATTTTCAGGATAGTGACCTAATTTGGGAAAACAGGGCCAAGAGCTTTCATGAGAGGGAACTGTACTTAATTTGCTTATGTAAGTTCTAAGAGTATTTAAACCTTACTTGGTTGGCTGAAGCCTGAGTCGCTCCAGGATTGCATGGAAACAATATTCTGCTTGATGAAAAGGTTAAAGAATGTATTATTCATTAGACTAAAGATGTGGGTCATGAGCTTTCTGTGGAGATATGGGAGAAATTATGGATGAAGCATATGAAATTTACTGTAAATATTAAGATCAAGGAAAATGTATACAGAATTATTTATACATGGTATATGTATAAATAATTTGAACACATGCTAACTGGGCAAGAAGCACTTTTTCAAAAGGGTGCTCCTCTTTTATTTAGCAGGAGGAGAGTAAATGGCCCTCGTCACCCCATCAGTGTATTTATGTAATGGTTTCTGCTGCTATTCTTTTGCAAATATTTAGACTGTAAGCCCTTTTGGGATAGCAAGCAAGTAATTATTTGATTACCTCTGTAAACCACTTCACAAACTTTTTGTTGAAAACTGGAGTATAAATACTGTTGTTGTTCCATATGACATCAAGTAAGTTAATGAAGTAGATTCATGGAAAGAGGAAAATATAACTATGATACACAAAGGAGGGCAAGATAATGAATTATTGAGATATATATAAATAGCTTTGTGAACTTTTTAGTTGAAAAGCGGTATATAAATACTGTAGACAGATTACAACATTTTATATATGAATTTTCTACCAAAAAGGCATCTGAGTGATGTTAGAATTATATGGTAAGGGAAAAAACCTTTATGTTTGAAGTGAAGTTTAAGATTTTGCAGGAAGCAAAAGAAAGAGAAGGACTAGAGCTGCCTGATATGAAAATTTACTATTCATCATGTTTTCTGTGGCTGAAAGAATAGCTGTTGCTGCAAAAAGAAAATTGTTGACTGGTGTATATTCCCAAGCTTTCTGTCCATTCGAGGAGTTATTGTTGGAAGCCTAACATGTTGCCATATATATATTCGATGGCATCCTCAGATACACAAAGCAGAAGGAATAACAGCCAAGCAGGAACTTCTAAAGAGCTACAGTGTAGACATCATCTTAAATAGTCCCTGCTGTCGTACGTTAGGCGTAGCTAGGATTTGAATTCCATGTTATTTTGTTTTTGCTCCCTCTCTGCACCATGATGGCCAAGAGGCCTGCCCCTCCTAGTACCTTCCTAGTTCTAGGTGCTGTTTGAAACCCCCCTAGTCATTTTTCCAGCTTCTTTTCTGGGGAGCAGTATTGATCCCCTGGCAAATTTTTACCCTAGTCACCCCTCCTAAGCTGACTTTTGGAAGTTTCTTATTTCCTTTTATATTCATCATAACTGTTTATTTAGCTCTTTTTATGAATGGAAATTACAAAGATTGTGGATATTATGATTTTGTTCATAATATTGTACATATTTTGTACATAAATATGTATTTTTGCCTAGGGTTGCCAATTAGATACAATTCAAGCATGTACTGCTGTTTGCTTTTTCTCTTGTCTTTTTCTCTTATCTTTGAAAAAAGCCATTTCAGCCTGCATTTTACTGACCATTTGCTCATGTTGTCTTCACACCTTTGATTGCTTTCTATGGACATGCTAATGAACAAGTCCTCTTTGCCTTGAGGTAGGACTCTCCCATTGTTTTGGGGGTTCCTGACCCTGTTGATGATATGGATGTTTCTCCTTTCCAAGGCTCTTTCCCCCCTACTTTGGTGGAAGGTTTCACCTTCCAGGAATAGCTGCATCTCCTGAATTTTATTGTTCGCTTTTCTGTTGATTTCAACAGGAATAGAGAACACATGCAGAGAAGTTTGGCTTGTCCAACAAGGGCCACATCTATGGGTTTTCTAAGCCAAATGCGGCCCTCGAGGCTCTTGTTGGACAAGCCTTTCAGTCACAGAGCTGAACTGCTGAACTTCCCAACAGTGACTCAGAGTTACTCTACTGTGCCTATATTTCCAGTTCAGCTCATAATTAATGCTCATATGTCTTTCTTTTTTCATGAAAACATAAAGCAATGTGGAGGCAAGTATTAATTTTCAGTGATTTTGGTTTTACTTGCTGTATGATTAATAAATGAGGATTTTTTATTATTGTCTCTTTGTACATCCTAATGAATGTCACTTAACACTTTAAGAGTGTTACTATTGAGTTAATTAGGTGCTTATGACAGTTTTCTAACAGTGGAATTTTGTGTGCACTGTGCCCATTGGTTGAGTCAAACAGCTATGCCTGACGAAGGGTTAAGTAGTACCAGAGCCTACAAAATTGTTGAATTAAGAAGTACTGTATAAGATTTAAGATTCAGTTAGCAAATCATATCAGATCAGTTAGCAAATTTCTCATATCATATGAGAAATTAAAAGTACTGTATATGCTGAATTTAAGAATCACTATGTTAGGTGGCATGTGTTGTGGAGGAAATTGAATCATTACCAAAAAAAAAATGTTTAGCAAAATTCCACCCTTGACTGCACCACGACCATTCTGGTGTGGGAACAGGGCAAAGAGACAAATGATTATCTATCTATCTATCTATCTATCTATCTGTCTGTCTGTCTGTCTATCTATCTATCTATCTATAAAAGAGAAAAGTCACTCATTGACTGGCTCACTGACTGACTCATCACCGCCCTGCCAAAACTGCTGGGCCTAGAAGCGTGAAAATTGGGGTGGGTGTTCCTTCCGTGACTGAGGGGTGCACTAAGAACCAGTTTTCGGAAATTCCAACCAGAAGGGGGTGAAAAGGAGCGCAACGCGTTTTTCTCCCTATACTTTGCATTGGAGAATTGATGACTCCTCAACATTCCGCCCCAACTGCTGGGCCTAGAAGCATGGAATTCTGGGAGGGATCCTTCTGTCACATGAACACCCACCAAGAACCCATTTGGAGAAATTTAACCCTTCAGGGGCTGAAAAGGGGTCAAAGTGTTTTAGTCCTATACTTTACATGGGAGACTGACCAACATCCAGCCAAATTGATGTTGTTCGGAGGGAGGGGTTGCACTAGGGAGGATGCTGTGCATGGGGGGTTGGTGCGCATGGGGGAAGTAGCGCATGGGGGTTGATGCGCAGGGGGGAAGTTGTGCATGGGGGGTTGATGCACATGGGGAAGTTGCGCATGGGGGAAGTTGCACATGGGGAAAGTTGAGCATGGGGGAGAAGTTGCGCATGGGGAAGTTGTGCATGGGGGTTGATGCACATGGGGAAGTTGCGCATGGGGGTTGATGCACATGTGGGGAAGTTGCGCATGGGGGTTGATGTGCATGGGAAAGTTGTGCATGGGGGGCTCATGCGCATGGGGGAAGTTGCGCATGAGGGAAATTGTGCATGGGGGGTTGATGCACTTGGGGAAGTTGCACATGGGGGATTGATGCGCAGGGGGTTTGATGCGCATGGGGGTTGATGCGCATGGAGAAGTGGCGCATGGGGGAAGTGGCGCATGGGGGAAGTTGTGCATGAGGGGTTGATGTGCTTGGGGGAAGTTGTGCATGGGGGTTGATGCACATGGGGAAGTTGTGCATGGGTGTTGATGCGCATGGGAGTTGATGCGCATGGGGTGAAGTTGCACATGGGGGAAGTTGCGCATGGGGGGTTGATGCGCATGGGGGTTGATGCGCATGGGGGTTGATGCACATGGGGGAGAGTTGCGCATGGGGGGAAGTTGCGCATGAGGATTTGATGCACATGGGGGTTGTTGCTCATGGGGGGAAGTTGTGCATGGGGGGTTGATGCACATGGGGAAGTTGCGCGTGGGGTTGATGCGCATGGGGGTTGATGCGCATGTGGAGAAGTTGCGCATAGGGGAAGTTGAGCATGGGGAAGTTGCGCATGGGGGTTGATGCGCATGGGGGTTGATTCGCATGGGGAAAGTTGCGCATGGGGGTTGATGCGCACGGGGGAAGTTGTGCATGGGGGGTTGATGCACATGGGGGAAGTTGCGCAATGGGGGGTTGATGCGTATGGAGGGTTGATGCGCATTGGGGAAGTTGCGCATGGGGGTTGATTCACATGGGGGTTGATTCGCATGGGGAAAGTTGCGCATGGGGGTTTGATGTGCATGGGGAAGTTGAGCATGGGGAGTTGATGCGCATGGGGGAAGTTGCGCATGGAGGGTTGATGCACATGGATGAAGTTGTGCATGGGGAAGTTGCGCATGGGGGGTTGATGTGCATGGGGAAAGCTGCGCATGGGGGTTGATTCGCATGGGGATGATGCGCACGGGGGAAGTTGCACATGTGGGGAAGTTGCTCATGTGGGGTTGATGCGCATGGGGGAAGTTGCGAATTTGGGGATGTTGCGCATGGGTGGTTGATGCGCATTGGGGGTTGATGCATTTGGGAGGATGGCATATGGGAGAATTTTACTCCCGCAACACGGGTACGCTTTTTGCTAGTTAAATATAAATATATTGAACTTTATACAAGGGCAATGTAAGTTGAAATCTAGAGAAATAGATAGAATTGATTTTAATTGCTAATGGTTTTTATATGTACAACAAGTGGACTTCACCCACCTTTGAGGGAACAAAATTTCAAGAATATTTGAGGGCCTTGGGCACAGCTGGGCACCCGGAGGTAATGGGGAGCACTGGCAAGCACCAGAAGGTACCAAGGGACAGTGGCGGGCAGCAACGGGCACTGGTAGGAACTGGGCAGCAAGCACCTGCATCCTTACTGGGCACCAGCAGGCAGCAACTACCACTGAGCAAGAATGTGGACCAGGCATTGCTGTTGGTGCATTCAGTGACTGGCGGTCTCCTGGTAGTGCCTGCTGTGTAGTACCAGTGCACTCTGAAGTCCCATTTGAGTCAATGGGACTTACTCCCAGGAAAGCAAGGAGAAAATTGTCAATTCAGAGCCTAAGCATGTCTACTGAGAAGTCCCATTAGTCAATGAGGCTTACTCCCAGGAAAGCATGAAGAGGACTGCAGCTCCAGAGCCTAAGCATGTCTAATTCAGAAGTCCCATTAGAGTCAATGTGGCTTACTCCCAGGAAAGGACGGAGAGGATTGCAGCTCCAGAGACCAAGCCTAAGCATTTCTACTCAGAAGTCCCATGGGGCTTACTCCCAGAAAAATGTGGATTGCCGCTTCAGAGCCAAGCCTATACATGTCTACACAGAACTAAATCCCATTATAGTCAATGGGGCTTACTCCCAGGAAAATGTGGATAGGATTGCAGCTTCAGAGACCAAGGCTAAGCAGGTCTACTCAGAAGTAAGTCCCATTAGTGCCCATTAGAGCCAATACTCCCAGAAAAAAATGTGGACTGCAGCTTCAGAGCCAAGGCTATGTATGTCTACTCAGAAGTCCCATTATAGTCAATGGGGCTGACCCCCAGGAAAATGTGGATAGGATTGCAGCTTCAGAGCCAAGCCTAGGCATGTCTACTCAGAAGTAAGTCCCATTAGAGCCAGTGGGGCTTCCTCCCAAGAAAGCATGGAGAGGACTGCCGCCCCAGAGCCCAAGCCTAAGCACTTCCACTGAGAAGTAAGTCCCGTTAGAGCCAATGGGCTTACTGGCCGTAAAGGAAGGACCCCGCAGGGGAGGAAGGGCTGAGTGAGAGGCGCCCTTACCTGGCGGGCGAGCAGCGGGGAAAAGCGGCCGCCTACTGGAGCCACCCTCCGAAGCTCAGCTCAGCTCAGCTTCCCTCCAGCGGCGAGGCAGGGGGAGCGGCGCCGGGTAGCCACCCCCGCCACCCCACCGGGAGAGCGGCTCTGTCGGGCGCCCGCAGCATCACTCAAGATGGCGGAGGAGTCCCTGGAGCGCCCAGAAGCAGCCACCGGGACTCCCTCCGGGCCTGCCTGAGGCTTCCTTCAGCGTGGGTTACTGTGGCGACCAGGGAGAGGCGGGGCCGGCGGGGCCGGAGGGACGGTTGCTCCAGGGCAACCGTCACTCAGGGTGGCCGTTGCAGCTGAAGGTCGCGCCTTCCCTCCCCCAGCTGGAGAGGTGGGGGGACCACATGCCCTGGCCTGACCCCTTGTATGGAGGAGGCAGTGGGGCCCTCAGACCCTTCTCTGTAGAGCTGCCCCTGCCCCACTTGCCTCCCCCATACCAGGCATACCCTTGTGTTGAAGAGGGAATGGGGCAGGTGCTCTTCAGTGCCCCCTTTCTCTCCCCTATAGAAGGGTTAAGGTTTTGTGGGGCAGCACTCAGCCCCCCCCCCCCCAATCTGGTCCCCTTAGCCTTATACACTCTGCCCCTTTTCTATCTGGACCCCCAATTATGCCCCCATACTGGGTGGGAGCTGCCTGAGGCCACCCTATAAGGCTGAGGTCACCCTATAAGGCTAAGGGGACCAGATAGAGGTGGCTGCCCCACATACCCTTAACCCCTCTACAGGGGAGACAATGGGGGCACTGGAGCAGCATCTGCCTCATTCCCTCTTCTATACAAGGGTTTGTGGGCAAACCTCTTTCCCCCTTTCTATCTGATCACCCTATTACTCCCCCCATATCACAGCTGAGGCTGGGTGGAAGAGGGTGCCCATCTGTCCTTTTTGTCCAGGACATGTCCTCTTTTTTTAGCCTTCTGTCCTGGAAAAAATCTATCCTTATCCTTGTGAGCAGGCAGCACACAGCCTCCTTGCAATTAATAAATTACAATATATGTAATAGTTTAAAATTTTATAATAAGCAATGTAGAGTTTAAATTAACCACATGAACGCAATATATAGGAGTGTTTTTAACTTTGGTTTTGTCATGTCCTACATTTTTTGGGGTATCCTGCAATTTTTTTGTTCTTTTTGGGGGTCATGACATGGTCGCCTTGTGTTTGTGGCCACATTGTCATAAATGGGCACAGGACAAGGGTTATCAGATACAGCGAGGGATAGTGTCCCCTTTATCAATTGTATAGGAGAGGGAATTTGGGCAGGTGTAGCTTTTTTTAAGCTTTTCCTGTTGAACTGCACCTGCCCAAATTCCCTCCAATAGAGGGGTTAATTGGCACGCTGTCCCAGTCACCCTAATTATTATCCCACCATAAATAGCCAGTTTTTACCTCTTTCTACTTCTAAAGATATAAGCACTGTGCGCCCCATTTTCTACCTGGTAACTCTGACAGGAGAGAACCTTTCCCGTTTTTTGTATCCCCCTCCATCCCTGGGGAGGAAAGACATGACTGAGATGTACAAAATTATGTGGGGGGGGGGTAGGTTGGATAGAAAGAATAATGTTTTTTCCCCTCTTATACAACCCAAAACCAGGGGACGTCCACTAAACTTGAGTGTTTGGAGAGTTAGGACAGACAAAAGAAAAAACATTTCTTCTCCCAGAGTGTCCTTAGTCTGTGGTACTCCTTGCCACAGGTCACGATACCCACAGTCATGCAGAACTTGCTGTTGTTCCCCCAAAAGTGTTATCCAGTTGTGTGCTATATATAGTTCTCACTTCTAAAAGGGCATGATTTTCCAAAATGTGTCCTATTTCAGAGCTCTCTGAAATAGAATATACCTATCTAAGCATAATCACTACAGTCCAAATAGAGTGTTAAGCATTAAGATGCTTAAATACTGCATTTACTCGAATATAATGTGCCATCGAATCTAATGTGTACCCTATACTTAATATCAAAATGTTTTATTTACTCAATGCTAATTAACATTTAATCTAATGCACACCCTGATTTTGGAGACTGAATTTGTCTGGAAAAGATTAGCGTTATATTTGAGTAAATACAGTACATTAGCACTGACAAGAACAATTTTGATATGTAAAAGTGTGGCTTCAAACATCTGATATTTTCAAAAAATCTGTCAAATAACTATGTTCAAACCCACTATTTTGTTAAAGAAAAAAATTGACTCCTGTCTGGCATTTTCCTAGATAAGATTGAATTAAAAGCCTGCCTAGCTTAACATCACTCACTGTTGAGGGTATTTGAAATCTTTGAAATAATGTGAAAAGGTTAGGTGGGGCAAATAAGACTCAAACATTTGAAACAGAATTTAAGCAAAAGATGATCTTTACAGGTAATGTCTTTTCTTTTCATCAACATTACATTTTGTTTTGATGCTGAATATCTTCTTTCTTAAACCATGTGAAAAGTTTGATGTTTATAGTCATAACTCATCAATGCACCCTTAAGCATCAAAATTGTTACAGAATTTAGTGCTCTGTACTTCAGCAACAAGTGCATTTTTTCCACACATATTCACAAATTAATGGGTCAAATGATCTAATTTTCAAAGAGATAGAAGCTCTTAGTTGCTAAATACATGTAGTTCACTTTGAAAAGCCAGGTAATAGGGCTGCAGACTTATTCCCATTTACTTGTGAGTAAAACCAATTGAGCTTCAAGGTGCTTACTTACCATGCATTGGAGCAGGTTTCACATTCCCGTAAGTACTACTGTACTGTGCAATGGATAACAGTTTCTTTGATGTTGGGAATATTAGAAAAGCAAATTTCTCATGGTTTTTTATGTGGAGATATTATTCAACATGAAAAAGCAGAGAGAATGGAGGAACTAGAAAATGAGATACTAGGAGAAAAGCTCATAAAAAAGCAGACTAGTCCAGAAGAGGGAGTGGAGGACTAGTTTAGATAGGAGAAGCATGGTTTGCAATAATCTTATTAATACACATTTCTGATTGTCCATCAGTTGAGTTTCTGCAAGCTGCACATTTATCAATGTTTCAGAATCAGGTGGTATTTAGAGCATATAAAGTTTAGAGCATTTAGAGTTTAAGGGGGTCTAAGTCAGCTAACCATATAATCCAAGGTATTTGATCCCATGTAGGCGCTCTGAATTATTGTACTACAGATGAATCACTGAATCCTAGAGTTGAATGGGACCTAGTAGATCATCTAATCCAACCCCCTGCCTGCAGCAGGAAATCCCCCTAGAGCATCCCCGACAGGTGCACGTTGAGCCTCTGCTTGAAGATCCCTAGTGAGGGAGAGTCCACCACCTCCCTTGGCAATCTGTTCCACTGCTGAACCACCCTCACCGTCAGGAATTTTTTCCAGATATAAAGCTAGGGTATTTTTTTTGTTTGTTATTGTAATCAGTTGGGAATGTCTGTGACACTGTACCAGTTCTGAAGTTTCACCTCCACAATGGTGATCCAATATAATTTTGTTAGTACTGTATCAAAGTATTGCAAATTCCAGAGTATTTATTAGTCAATTTATACAGACAACTTGAGAATTGGTCTGAGGCTGTCTGAGAAAACTTTGAAAGCACAAGAAGTGTGTAACCAAGATAAAGTCTTTATGAAAATAAAATGCCTGGAGAAATGGA
The DNA here is from genome assembly GCA_030015325.1 of Cryptoblepharus egeriae. Classification (NCBI taxonomy): domain Eukaryota; kingdom Metazoa; phylum Chordata; class Lepidosauria; order Squamata; family Scincidae; genus Cryptoblepharus; species Cryptoblepharus egeriae. Next base: position 19,918,477 of record JAREYC010000002.1, read on the forward strand.
AGGTTCTATGAGTTTCTCTCATGGATGGAATAACACTTGTAAAAACCCAATTTGAATAAAAGGGGAGGGTTATGGTCAATCTATGGTAAACTACTTTCAGTCCATGGAAAGGCAATAATATAATTATTGTAATTACAAAAATTGTCACCTGCAGTTACCCAGCCTTATCTCTTCTGCTTGTAAAAGTGGTACAGGGCAGTGGGGGAGCAGCCTCATAAAAAATCTTTGTTCCTATTCACCAAAATGATGCAGCAGTTTCGTACAATCTTTTCCCTTCCAAGCGCTCCATTACAGTGTATGACAGTAATGAGAATATCCAGGAAAACTGACAGTTCATCATAGTTTACCGCTCTACTGGGGCAACCTATGCTTAGGTTTAGCAGTTCAATTTAAAGCTCAGACAGTTTTTTTGTATATCTGCTAAGCAGCTATTACGGTAATTATACTCATATTCAGACTTTATAACTATGTGGCAAAAATCACTGTTTTATGTCATATATGGCAGAGCAGGTGATGGTACAGTGTATTTTTCTTTGCATTCTAGGAGACATTTCCCCTTTCCCTTGGAAGTTGGTATATCAGCTCATAACTTGCACAGAAAATTTCGGGATTTGCTGTATAAAGATGTGTTTGCAAAAGAAACAATACAGCCTTTTCTTATCCTTGGCCGACATGCGCATTATTTTTATTATATATTTTCATTTATTTATGTAATATTTCCTTTATACCCAGTATATTTATCTCCTGTCTCAACTTCAAGATGGCATCATGCATAGTTAAGATGGTAAAACATACAAAAAATATAAGCAAAGCCAAACGTTGCCCAACCTAACCTATGGGCTAATGGAACTGAAAGTACTTGCATCAGCCTTGCCCTCTGTCCAGAGGTCAGATAGGCCCACTGCTCACTCAGTCATTCTCTAGTCTGACAAACGCCCCCAACATTGTGATCTGATTCTGCATGTTCAAACGTGTACACAAGTGGTGCAAATTCAGTTGTTGCGAGCAGCCCTGTTGCTGCTGCAACTGGCTGAATTAGATGAACTGCAATAATGAATTTATTAAAACACATATATAAATCAGGGATGGGAACCTACATTCTATACCAGTGTGTCGGACAGGGACCAGGACCTGCCCCCTCCCCTTGATATATTGCTTTCATCAGTTTTCTTCTTGTACAGTATTGGTGCAGCAGTGCCTTTTCCCCATTTGGGAACCATACCCACAGTTTGGAAACCACTGTGTTTGCTTTCACCTCTGTTTGCCCCCACTGCCAGGAAGGGCTCTGAAGGAGATGAGGATGGGCTGTTTGCACACTGCAAAAATTAGTGCTTTGCATCCCCTCTAGCTATGCCACTGTCAATAGTTGCAGGGTGTAGCAGTAGCTATTTTGGCAGTACTGTTGGACAGGGGCCTCCAAAGTTTTTGGCAAGAGGGCCACATCATCTCTGACACTGTTATGGGCTGAAAAACTAATTTACATTTCAAATTTGAAGACATTTACATAAATTTACATATAAGAATGTATTGTCATGGATTACAAGGCTTGCCCAAGGGCTGAATAGAGGAGTCTTGCAGGGGGACACATTGAGGCTCGCCAAGGGCCGCCAAGGGTTTGGAGATCCCCTGCCATAGGGGAAGGGGAGAAGAATAAGATTGGGTTGTAAATGGGTTTTGGATTGATTCTTTTGTTCTTGGAGTTTTCCACTTTAAATTCACTCCCCTTCCCCCAAGTTTGGCATAAGGACAAGCTTCATGGAGGTGAAACAAGAGAAGGTGCAGCTGGCTTGTAGAGAGGAAGGCCAGGTAATTGAACCAATGGGATAAATGTGCACCAGCCAATCATTCCTTTTCCCCAGAGCTCTTTACAAAAAACAAGCACCGTCTTCAGGTCAGAGGGTGGTAAAGCTGGCTGTCAACTGAAGCCAAGTTCTTTATTTCAACAGTGATTCTTGCGCAGCACAAGCATACCCTTTGGAGAAGAGTCTGCTTTTTGTGATAACTCCAGTAAATCAATCCATGCTCAGAAACGGAGGGGCTGGTATTATCAGCCCTAGACTGGCAAAGTGGTAAGCAAGCTCGCCACAGAGCTCTTCACCAGCTGCGTCTCCTCGGAGGATAATCACTCATGCATGCCTGCTTTCCAGGTGCAGAGTGCATACAAGACGGAGCTCATTAGTTATAAGTGGGCCTTGTCATAATCCACGGCTCTCCCAGCATTTCTCCTGCAGCACGGCAATTAAAACCATCCAGCTCATGTTTTGTAAGCAAGCTTCATTCATGTCATTGGTATGACTGCAGGCTGGGGGTAGCACAGATATCCAGGACATGTAACTAGTATTGCTGCCTTTTTCAGGTCAGTGCTCCAAATGTGGACACACATAGAGACAAAATATAAAAAAGATATAGCATGCTGAGAATGGAAAAAGCATTTATCAACATTTTTTCTTTGTTTGTGTCAGAAGCACATATAGAGGTATAAATTTTACAAAGAACATTAAGGGGAAGTTAATTTTCCATTACCAGCATAGGATCTTCCTCTGTGCATCATAAGCTCTGGAACATATTTGGGGTAGTTTGTTCTTCACATTCACACAGCCCATCTTTTATGGTGTAACCCATTTCCTCAGGTTGTCCTTAATTCTTTCTACCCCAGCACACAGTCTATTTAAGGATTTCCATACTGGATTTCCCTAACCGTAACCTAGTAGCAGCACAATCCTGCAGATTGGGTCACTGCCTTCATCTCACCCCCACAAAGACTTATAGTGCAATCCTAACCATGTCTACTCTAAAATAAGCCCCATTGTGTTCAGTGGGTCTTACACCCAGGAAAGTGTCTTTAGGACTGCAGCAGTAGTGGTTTCCAAACTCATCAGAGAATCATAGAGTGGGAAGGGACCCAATAGGTCATCTAGTCCAACCCCTGAAAAGTTATGAGGAGAAATTTGGGAACCACTGTTCAACATCATCTGTTATCTGCGGGATGGGGTCTTTCCTTTATGGGATTGAAAAATGGGACACAAATGTCTTTAATTAATTAAAGTGACACTTATAGGACTGACAAGGTATAAGATTATTATCCTCCTCTACTCTGCAGGCATCCAGGGCATCACTAGGGTTCGTGTCAGCCAGTGCAGGAGGCCAGTGCATCACCCCCATACATGGGGCAGGGCAACAATATAAATGGTGGGCATGGTTATGTGCCATTGCCCCCCTCCACTGGTTTTTTAGCCACACATTTTAACAGAATAAAGATATTTCAAACTGGTTTGTTTCACAGCATTCTGCTGTAATTTACACATTCAGAAGTGTATGTTATGGTGAGATTATTTCTACAAACCATGATTTTAGCCATGAAGGGGGGCTGCCACGCCCTTCAAGGGTGCCCCCTTTCGAATGCCGTACTACCCTCCCTGATTGGAATCATTTTGGAAGTCTTGTAGTCTCCTGGACTGACCTTCCATTCCAGCCAAGCCATGCTTGCTTACTCTCCAGTAAACACAGCTGTGCAGTTCACATCCATTTTCAATGAATTTCAATGCAATCATCAGGAACCTCTTTCTGGGGTAATTTGTGGGAGCTCCATCACGACAATTCTGGTGTTCTTAGATTCCTCTCAGCCTGCCCTTTCTAATGAACTATGGCACCTTTGCCTAATCTTGAGTAAAGCAGCAATATGGGTCACTTTCACTTTCCATAGAGTTCAATGCATATTTTAGTTTTTTTAGGTTTTTTGGCCATAACTTTTGATAGGAAGGTGCTATTTCAAAACAGATTTTTGCACTGGATTCTGCTCTTCAATACAAATCCAATGGTATATGACGTGATGCACCATCACAAAGTTCCAATTTTTAGGTCTCCCAGTGCACACCCCCCTTAGGCACGTCAGTCGGTGCGGACCGCACCACCTGCACCTCTCTAGTGATGCCACTGCCTCTACCATGTGCTCCTAGTGCTCTTTTTCTCAAGAATTCTTCCAGAGCATAATTACCCATTTCACAATCTTGATGCCCTTATGAAGATAGGCAGCTGTTTTCCTGCAACCTTTTCTTAGGCTTATTTAAATTCAGTTATCACATTTAACAGGAACTTAGTTGCTCCTTTTCATACTCTTGGAGATGTGCATCTTTTCTGAGACACACATCCAGCTTATAGCCCCTTCCTTTGCAGAGGAGGAAAAAAAATACCTGAGTCCGTGGAAATCTCTGAGTTCAGGTATGCTTAGCTGGGCATCACATTATGACCTTTGCAATAACAGAATGAGGTAGAGAGCCCCGTGCATTAATCAGTTCAGTGCTGCTTCTGCTTCACAAACTAATTGATCTGTCAGATGAATGCAAACCAATCAACCAGATATCTTGAGTGCCTTTTTTTAAAGCATGGAAGCATTTGTCTCAATTGTAAACACAGATAATATTCTGGATTGTACAAAGGGTGGGAAAGAGAAAGAAATCCTTTCTTCTTATCATATAATTGCTTCTAAACCCTGTAATATCTTCCTCGTGGCTTCAAGTGCCCTTTCTGTGATGCCGTTTGCTTTCCAAAGAGGTTTTATTCATCACAGAATCTCAAGGGTGCACAAACTTTTTTTGCCAGGAGGGCCACATCACCTCTTTTTCACTGTCAGGCCAGGGGGAAAAAGGAATTAATTTATATTTTAAATTTGAATAAATTTATATAAATTTACATATGTGAATACAACACAGATGGAACTTTTATGAATGATAACACAATCCTAACTTGTGCTGGAACAGGCAGTCTGACATGCATGCAGCAGTACCACCCTGGAGAGGGGAGGCTTGTCCTCTTCTCTAAGTAAGGCAGCAGCAGCCTCTACAGATCTAATCAGACTTATGCCACTACTATGGCCTCTGAACGTGGGCCTACATCCAACCAGACCAGTGTGATGATGTGCCAAACCTGCCTGCCCAGAAAGCAGGGTCAGGATCTGACAGAAAGTCAGATCCTGGCTTGCCCCCCGCTGTCCTTCCTCCCACCCTCTGCTCTCTCAAACACTTAGAACCAGGATCCACTTTTTAGAATAAGTTTCAGGATCCACCAGGAGTGACATACTAACCGGAAACAATATCATCAAGGTGGAATTGGGTTTTTAACAATCCTAGGCTGCAATTCTATCAATGCTTACTTAGGAGCAAGTCCCATTTACTATCACTGTAAAATGCATATACATAGTAGTCTGTAAAAAGTACAGATCTGTAACATTTCCCCAAAAGCAGTCCTTTGCCATGTTAATCATCAAGCCTAATATATTAAAAACTAGCAAAAGTGTACCTGCGTTGCAGGAGTAAAATTCCCCGTACACCATCCCCACACTGCGTATCAACCGCCCATGCACATCCACCCCCATATACAACATCCCCCATGTTCATCCATCCTATGCACAACATCCCCCATGCGCAGCATCCCTCTATGTGCATCAACCCCTCATGCGCATCAACCCCTCATGCATATCACCTCCCCATGCACAACATCCCCCCTATGTGCAACATCCCCCCTATGGGCATCAGTCCCCCCATGCGCATCAATTCCCCATGCGCATCGTCTCCCCATGCGTAGCATCCTCCCCAGTGAAACCCCTCCCTCCGAACAACATCCCTCCCACTGCACCAGTCAGTGAGCACCAAATTGGCTGGATGTTGGTCAGCCTTCCATGTTAAGCATAGGACAAAAACACGTTGCACCCCTTTTCAGCCCCTTAAGGGTTAAATTTTTCCACATCATTTCTTGGTGGGTGTTGATGTCATAGAAGGAACACCCTCCCCAAATTTCATGCTTCTAGGTCTGGGGGTTGGGGCAGAACATCCCTCATTCACAGATTCTTCAATGCAAAGTATAGGGAGGAAAACGCGTTGCGTCCCATTTCACCCCTTTGGGTTGGAATTTCCAAAAAATGGTTCTTAGTGACTCCCTCTGTCATGGAAGGAATATCCTTCCCAAATTTCATGCTTCTAGGCCCAGAGGTTTTGTCTGGGCGTTGATGAGTCAGTGAATGAGTCAGTGAGTCAGTGACTTTTCTCTTTTATATATATAGAAAAAAACATTGAAATGCATGGGAACCCATCCAAAATTGGTTCATGACCCACCCAGTGGGTCCTGACCTAAAGTTTGAGAAACAACATCATAAGCAAAGGGGAAGCGAGGGAGGGGACAGCAAGGGGTCTGGTTCATTTTGAAAGAGTACACAGTGGATCTGCCATGCTTGGACATGACACAAAAACATGATACAGTAGTTGAAATCCTGAACAGTTATAGCCTCTTTTGCACTTTGCTGCGACTAATAAATTGCCAGTGTTTCATTGCCACTATTTTCAGCCTCAGGTCTACAGCTCTGATGGCAAGGCACTTGGTAGTTGGCCAGCGAAGGGTGGCAGAGTGAAACTTTTAACAGAAGCTGATAGACTGTGGGGGCATGGAGTTCAGTGGCTAAAGGTTTGCAGGACTTCACCTGTGTAATAGGATTTTAATTGAATTGCACCTCTATATCTTCGTTTGGCCTTCCAATCCATTGACCATGCAAACATCAGGCTGCAAGAGAGTTCTGTCTCTTCTTCTCCTTTCCTGGACATTACTTGTATCAGCATTTTCAGGTAAGCAGGCCCGAGTTCTGCAAGACATCCTGATTTGCTCCGATCTGCATCTCATTATTTGTGTTGCTTCTGCATTCGTCTCTTGGCGCCAGTCCAGTGCACTGACCTTTGGCAAAGTGCGAGCATGATGTTGTTTATCGCAGGCTCCTGCTTGATGGATTTGTACACCCTAGTCATTTGCACATAGTTTTGCTCTGGCATATGTTGAGCTTACAGCCTAGCAGGTTTTTTCCCCCTTGCGGATTGTAATCAGGTAGCAAAATCCATTATCTGGATGACCTGACTTTAGCAAGCCTGTTCTGCTCTCCTGCAATCTATTGGCACCTTTCCAATCCTTTCAATTTGTTTTGGAGTTTTGTTAAGATTACTAGTGTGACAAGCTTCACAGCAGAATGGTGATACTCTTATGTCTCTGTGTGCCGGTTTTCCCTGACCATGAGTTGTCTTTAGAGATATCCATAGGTTATTGGTGCTTTCTGTCTGGCACCCGTCCAATCAGGAATTGTGAGCAAGTTCTACGCATGCATATAAATATGCTGTATAATTCAGGGTCTCAGCAAGTTTCTTACCACCACCAGGAAACATCGTCCTTCAGAACTATGAAATCAGCTGTGGGATCCAGGCATATATTTCTAAGGAAATTTGGATGACCAGATCTTGTTGCATAGTTTGTTGAGTCTCTATTAATGGAGAGTCATCCCTGAATCTGTGAATGTAAATAAACCAGAAATGAGTCTTTGGGCAACAGACTGTATAAACAGGTCATTTATAGGTCCCTGCTCTTTCTCCCTGTTATTGAGCTGATCCGAGGACTCAGGCAGAGGTGGAAAGGCTTGTTTCAAATATTAATGCGAGGTACAGATATTTATGTCATGAATAATTAACATCGAGCAATAATGTCATAGGGTGGGAAGTCAAAACAAGAGTGACAAGCCATCTACTGCCTGCGATGACTGAAAAATGCTAGACCCTTAAAAGATTTGTATGAATTATTAGCATTGCACAGGATTTTTGGGGGGGAAAGGGGTAGTCTGGATTTTTGACACTGAAAAGTTGAAACAGGGTTTATTACCACTCTAATTTTACCATGCCATCATGCAAAAGCAGTAGTATTTCATTCCTCCTGGCCCGTGTTCCACTGAAACCAAAATCAAAGTTAATGTCAGAAGAAGGCAGAAATTCAGTTCAAATTAAAATTCACATGAAAATCAGTTGACTGCTTGGAAACGACTGATCGAAATTTGAACAGTGGAGCAGTTGTCAATTTTAAAGTACATGAGCTCACCATGAGGCCCCCTTCCATAGACATGTGCACATACTACCAACAACAATCAGTTTGAAAAGAGTTCGTGAGAGTATCCTCCTAACACTAATTTGAAACATTATATTTTAAAGATCTAACTAATTTCTTTCCAAACCTGTGGAATGGGTAACAATAGTTGCTAACAAAGTGTATAAAATAGGATTTTATAAATCCCAAGACATACAGTGCAAGCCTAAGCATGTCTACTCAGAAGTCTGTGTTCAATAGTACTTACTCTCAGGAAAGTGTGATTAAGATTGCAGTCATATTGGAGCTTACTCAGAAGTAAGTACCACTTACATCAGTAGGATTTACTCCCAGGTAAGTATCATTATTGTGATGTGAACTTGCGATGGGCTGCTAACGTGGCATGCTGATGCATCTGCTATACATACTGGGTCACTTCCCTCTGGCTGCACTACTTGTCACAGAGCATATTAGGCTATAATCCTTTACACACATCAGGGCAACAGCCCCACTGAACAAAAAGAACTTACTTCTGAGTAGACATGCATATGATTATGCTGTGTTTCTCCCTGCAAATTTAAAGACCTCGTCTGTAGGTCAAGGTATAGAAAGACCTTGGTTTGCGAGCATAATTTGTTTCAGAAACATGTTTGTAATCCAAAGCACTTGCATATCAAAGGGAATTTCCCCATAAGGAAAAACAGAAACAGAGGAGATTTGTTCCACAACCCAAAAATATTCATATAACAATGATTACAATACTGTAATATTACACAAAATAATATACATAATATAAAATACAAAGAAAAACCAAACAAATTAACCTACACTTCGTTTCTGAGGTCAATCAGGCTGCAATTTGCCCCCTTATATAAGAATGAGCCCCACTGAATAGGATTTACCTTAGTGTAGACATGCAAGGCTAGGTCTCTCGGGCTCCTTTCCATTGCTCCCTTTCCATAAGAGTGAGCCCTATTGACTGTAACAGACTTATTTCAGAGAAAACATGCATAGGCTGGGGATGTGGGGATACATCAATGGGGATGGATTGGTGAGTGGTAGCCCTGGTGGGGCACCCAAACTGGATGGAACCTAGCTGGGACTATTTTTTTTTTGCTTGTTTATCAAGATATCACTTGTCATCCAAATTGTACATTCCCTCTTAGGTGTCATGCCTCCAGATGTGGATGCACCAGAAAAGGAACTGTGGGACATTTAAGGAGATTAAGAAGTGAGACAACTCTATTCCTTGACCATCTCAAGATGCAGTCACTTAGAGAATCCATCTTGTAGATACTTCCATGGATGAAGGAACCTCAGAGGATTCTCCCTGCAATTTTTTCCCCGCCAGTGTCCTCAAATAATGACAACACCTTCACAGAAACTGCACAGAAACTTTGGCAGTCCTGAAATTGCTACCATACAGTTCCAAAAACTGCAGTAGATATGTCATCATTGCTGTATGGCATGCAGGATGAACAGAAAGCTGTCTATCTTCTTCTTCCTCTTCTTCTTTTTTTTTTTTTTTTGAGGATTGATCTGCTCCATCAGTCAATTGAATGGAAAATTGATTGGACTCAATTGTGGCTGACTGTCAAATCCTGACCTTCCCTAATGTCCAGGGCTACAGTGGCACCAAAATGGCAACCACTGTATCTTATAGGACAAGGGAAGTTGTGTCAGGTCTCCTCAAGGAACATTTCCTTCCCGTTATGTAACATCCATGCAACCTCCAACAGTTCTCAGATTTGTGCCTTCCAATGAGCTCACACAGAATCACGGAGATTCATGTCAGTTTTCCTATCCCAAAAGGGGGGTTAGGATATGCCTCCCCCCCACCCCTCCCCTCTCAACCACCCAGTTCTGCCCTTTTCCAGCCCAGATTGGGGGCACCAACAGAGTGCCAGTGCTATGGCCCATTGGATTGGGCCCTGAGACTAATTAGGCTGCAATCCTAAAGACACTTTCCTGGGAGTAAGATCCATTGAACACAGTGGGACTTACCTTTGAGTTGACATGGTTAGGATTGTGCTCTATAGGAGACGCCACAATGTCTAGTGTTTTTAGAGCATTTCTTACTTAAATGGAACCTGACCCTATAAAAATTTGTAACAGAGATCAGGGTTGCTTAAGCTCTTATTAAGGAAAAGAACATGACTTTCTTATATTTTCTAGTCTTGAAATAACAGCCCCCTGGGTGACTCAAACCCTAGTGACACCATGGTGGAAGATTATTGCCCCCTGCTCCACTTCTAATAGAAAATAGAGAAGGCCCCCCACTGTGATTCTTATTATTCCACTAATTATTACTCTTTCATGACTATAAATAATAGATCAAGCCCCAAGAATTAATAAGAACAAAAATACAGTATTAGAGACCTTGAGAAAAGGACTGGCTTGATCTTTGCATGCTCCAGTGACCCAAACTTTGAAATTGGGTAAAAAGCCTGACCTTTCAGAAAGCTACATGTGCCACATCTGAGTGCTACGTCCTCAAATAAAAAAGAAATGGCCAAATAAATAACAAATTGTGGAGAAATTGCAGTCCCAGCAGAAGTGTGGAAATTGGCAATGGCAGCTGCAATTGCTTTTAATAAATTGTTCAGATGTGTGTTGTGTTTCTTGCTTGTTTCTTGAGATTGCTATGAGAAGGGCCCAATCCTGTGAAGTGGTTTTCTTTCTCTCTTTAAAACAAAACCTCTGCTGGGGTAAAAAAAAAAAAAGATGGATTATTTTCTGTTTTGCTTAAAGCAAGTTTGCTGGCTTGAATCCTTAATATATTATAATCGGCTGTGAATGCCTGATTGTACTGCATGCATCTGCGATGACCTTTTGTACCTTCCTTGTCATTCATGCTTGATATAAACCAAAATTGCACAGGGAGGAAAAAAAGGGGAGAATCTCATACATTCTGCCCATAATTATCCTGTTGGCATGGCATGACCTGCTGATTCCATCCTTATTGAGATGAATATGAGCAGTTAGTAGAGCAAGGTTCTGTGAATGCATTAAATCTTGAGGCCTCAATCAATCACCCATTTTCCTCGAGCAGCGCTGTGATCACCAGGAAAGGCAAGAAGTATTGCACATCATTACAAGGGACTGAGAGGCAACAAACTGTCAAAGAGCTCAATCCTAAAAATGTCTACTCAGAAGTAAGCCCCACTGTGTTCAAAGGGACTTACTCCCAGGAAAGTTTCTTTAGGATTTAGCCAAAATTTCTTACCTTTCAAATGGCCCGCCTGGTCAGTATAATCTTGCATTTGATTTCATTGACCTTGGTTTAGGTTTGTTGACTTTGAAGAAAGTTGCTCCCCATGTAACAATGTCCCAAATGAGCAGAGAAAATTAAAATACAATAGCCGACTTTTGCATGCTATTCCCTATTTGAGCCAGGCACATCTGTAGTGGAAGATATATTCAGGTATTATGTGTCTGATTTGGCCCCATTCATGTTACTTCATATCAGAAAGATGCTGCCAGAAACTGCAGACTGGCCCAGTGCAGTCATACCCAGCAATGACATATTTAGGTCAATTGGCAGCTGGGGCCCACAAATTTTTTTGACATGAATAATTATTTATTATCAGTATTAATACAATTAATTAGATATTAATTAGTATTTTGAAAATCACCTTACCAATAGACTGCACAATCCTAACCATGACTACTCAGAAGTAAGCCCCATTGTATTCAATGGATCTTGCTCCCAGGAAAGTGTGTTTAGGTTTGCTGTGTGAGCCTCTGTTTTATTCTTTTTTGGGATAGGGTGAGACAAGGCTCATAACAACTCTGGTTGTGTTTGGAATCCAGGTAGACTCTGAAAACTATAGATTTTGTTATCCACTCTTCTTTCATAAGAGTTTTTTTCCCCTCCGTTTTTTTTTGTCTTTCTTTTTAAAAAAATTGGTCCAAGAATAGTATCCTTTTGGATAAAAAGGCTCCATCTATATAGCACAGAGAAGATGGTTTAACATCAACATAAAATCTTAATTAATTCTGACTTAGAGCAAAATCCAGAGTAACTACAGGGAGTCCTTGCTCCAGTGTAAGAACAATTTACTCTGGATTCCAATATGAATTTCCCATAGGTTTTCACTAGGTGGTGCAGTAACTATGGGTGCACGTAAAGTCTCTTACGTGCTCCCATAGTTACTCTGGATTTGGGGGTAATTCTAATGCTTTTTTGGCTTCATAATAATCCTCCCCTCCAAGGCAGCAAACAACTTAAATAAAGATCAAAAGCAATAAGCAATCACAAAACAGCTAATGTAAAAGCAATAAAAACGAAGAAAGCTGGAGCATTTATAGGAACAGATGTGGATTGTGAACACATTATTGAGTCTCCTAAATAAAAACATGTTTTGATTGCTACTTGAAGACTCATATTAAGGGGCAGGTTGGTTCTCTTGTGGAATCTTGTTTCATAAACTTTGTGTCTACCATATGTGAACAATGGGATATTGCTTTTTCTGGGTTTTTTTTTAACATTTTTTCCTCCCAGGAACTCAAGGTGGTCTATGTGGTCCTATCCCTCCTCACAACAATCCTGTAAGGTAGGTCAGGCTGAGAGGTCAAAAGGCACCCAGGAAGCTTCATGGCTGGGTAGGAATGTGAACATGGATCTTCTAGGCCTAAAATCCAACCCCCCAAATTGCTACATCATCCTGGCTGTCTTGTTACCAATGAGACTGGTCATGAAAAGATAACTTCCTGGTTGAAAGAGAGGGGTCATTTACACCGTTACTTCATACTGATTTGACCATTCCATTTTTTTAGGTGATTCGAAGAATTCTTGGGCTTGTTCTGAGATGAAGTTCTGAACACTTTGCATATCAGATATGCATATCTTTTACCTATGGAAAAAATAAGCATAGATGATTTTCCAGAAACTGAGTCAGAACTTTACCATGTTCCCATTACTACTTTAAGAAGCAGATCAAGAATTCAGTGGAAACCACAGACATTACAACGATGCATGAATAGTGTAAGTATTTTTGAAAGCAGTGATAAAATATTAGGAAAGGTTTTAGTAACAATGAGGGTAAGTGAAAGAAAAGCAGGTTTTTGTTCTTAATGTATTTGCAACATGAATACACAGCCATGCTCTAGTTCTGTTCATTATTACAAGGCTTTTAATGACCCCCTTATCTCAAAGTTTTATTTATTTTTTTGCTACATGCATGCATGCACACACACACCACATCTCCCCACCACACACTAAAGGTTAAGGTAGTACCCTACAGGTTGCCCTGCTAGTCATGACTGACCCTAGGGTGTGCTCATCCCCATTACAAGGGGATGGGACCGACCCTAGGGTGTGCTCATCCCCATTACAAGGCAGAAGTGCCAGCACTGTCCAAACACACCTATGTGTTCATGTGGCCGGCAAGACTAAACACCAAAGCACACATAATGTTGTTACCTTCCCACTGAAAGGGTACCTGTTTATCTACTTGCATTTACATGCTTTCAAACTGGTAGGTTGGCAGGAGCTTGGCAAGACAAAGGAGCTTACTCCATCTTGCAGTACTTGGGTCTCAAGCCACCATCCTGGCAACCTTCAGGTGGGCAAGCACAGCATCTTCTCCACTGAGCCTTTACACCACACATCACTTTATGATCAAGCTAGATCAGTGCTAGATACTGGGAACTGGGTTTCTAGGAGTCCACAACCCCATGATGCCCCTATGCCCTGATGCCCCGTTTGTGCTGAAAGACATGGACAACAGGACTGCCCAAAGACAAGATGTAGACATTGTTTGGCTTTCTTGCCATTTTAAAAGACTAGTTACATATCTAGTGAGCCTTCAAGTTTATGTAGAGCCATGTATCTAAGAACATTTGTCATCTTTCTGAGCAGGGCATAACTCTTACAAGAGCACTGCATCCTCCAGTGACATGTAATTTGTTCTCATTAAGGGAAAACAGAACTTATTTATGCTCAGAGAAGTGATTTGATAGTCTAACTAGCTGTCTGAAGAAATTGCAGTGATTGTTGATTGAGTACTGTTAGCCTGACAGCAATTGCAACTATTAGCTGCACTGAACAAATGCTTTCAGTTGTTACATCTCCAGCTCTCCAACAAAACAGACTCTTCAATGGTTGAAGAAATAGCTGATTCTGAGATAGGGCGCAACCCAGAGTAACGATGGGGAGTCCTTGCTCCGACGTAAGAACAATTTACTCTGGATTGCAATATGAATTTCCATTTGGATTTCACTAGGTGGTGCCGTAATTACTTCAATGTAAATGTCTCTTACGTGCTCCCGTAGTTTCTCTGGATTGTAGGGATAGATTCAATTTGGCCTGGGTTGCTTGTGTGAACTGCTGTAGTGCAACGGCTATTTGAGAGATATTTAAACATTTATACATTTATTTATTTATACCCTGCCTTTCTCATGCTAATGCAAATGTCTGTTCAAATTTTGCCTCAATCATGAATGCAGTGGTTGATGGCACCAAAGATGCCATTTGAGATTTTGGGGTGGGGGAAGCACTGAAGAAATTGAGGTAGTTGGGATCTCTGCAAAATTCTTGAATATATATCAGAATACATAGCAGCGAATACATAGCAGTGAGGCAGGACCCAAGGAAACACCAAACAAGTTCTGTGAACCAAATGAAGTGTAGACTTGTTTTTTCTGAAAGCAACTCAGGCTGCAACCCTCACCTCCAGTTAGGCCAGCATAAGACCTAGCATAAGTCCTGGGCTCACCTGAGGGTGTCACAAAAATGCCAAGAGGCACTTCTGTCCCAACCTTGAGGGTTAGGCCAGTGCACAGGCATACATCGACCTCCCTACACCACCACGGGAAGATATGCAGCCGTTCATTTTTTTCATTTTCTATGTAAACTGCTTTGTGAACTTTTTAGTTAAAAAAACAGACAGACAGACAGACAGACAGACAGACAGACAGACAGGCATGCCTGGTGAGTTATTCCTGCCCAATTGTCATCCTCATTTTCCAACGTTGTTCGCTGCATTGCAATGGGCTTTTGAAAGCTAGGAGGATTCCAAAAGCAGTTTGTGAAATGGCATGGTTGTGTAACAGAAATGCACAAGATCCTTCAAAGAGAGAGGTTTGGTGTCAACAGTGGTCTGAGAAGCATGGGATTAATATCAATGCATTAGAATGCATTGGTGTGCTGCACAGCTGCAGCCATTTGAAGATTGATCAACGTCTAACCCAAAATCCTGCACCTGCCTGGTATGGGTGCCCACAGTTGTGAGGGGATGATGCATGTGGTGGAGGGATGTTGCATCAGTGGAAGCATGTTGCGCATGAGGGGTTGTTGCGCATGGGGGATGATGCACCTGAAGAACCATGCGCATGGGGGACATGCGCATGGGGGACGTTGTGCGTACAATGAGCTTTGAGGAGAACGATGCACAATGGGGGATGATGCAAAGGGGGTATTTTACTCCCACAACACAGGTACGTTTTGCTAGTTAATGATATATGTTAATCTTATATATGATTTAAAAAAAATTTGAAGAGTAATTCTGGATATTTTATATACCTTTAAAATGGACAAATCCAATTTCAAATTTAAAAAGATGAAGCAATGTTACATGAAAAAGATATTTGGTAGAACAATTGAATGGTTGCAGCAGCCAGCGTGGACCACATTGCTAAGGCACAGAGCAAAATGCTCTGCTATTGAGCTGTGCATGTTGTACACAAAGATGCCTGCCTGTTCTTTGTTCGCATACAGTTCTCAGATTGCATATATCGATTGCTTTCTGCAAGGCAAGCACAAAAGCAAATAATCATCTCTGTCCTACATCAATCACCGGAAACTCAGTGAAGGGCTTTGAATGCCACTGGACAGCTACCCTCGTAACATTTTTCCGGAGGACAACCTATGTATTGTGTTAAAGCTGAGGAATTCACTTTTAAAAGGTGGTTAAAAAGACAGCTGTGTTATTCAACGGTGGACATATCTGCGCCAACACAGGAAGATATCCAGAGGCTACAGCAGATATCTGTGGTAGCTTCCATTGAAATGAATGATCAGAAAGCAAGCTGGCTTCTAAGGACCTGAGCCCCTACATCAAAGTTTGAACCCTCCCCAACAGGCAGTGGCTCCTGTTCTGTGCTCTGCAATGTGCAAACCTTGGTATAAGTCAATGTCAGCTGTATGTGAGTGACCTCTTGGCAAGATAGTGAATTTGCAGGTTTCCTGAGACACACACTAGTATCTCATACTCTCATTTGAAAATACTGCTATTAATCTCTGGCTTTTAGAAAAGAGAGGTTAAAAGCAGGATCTAATAGCCCATAATTAAACGTTGCTCTGTTTAGTCCTGTATGTACTTTTTCTGCACTGAGGGAATACAAAATAATAACAAGGACAGTGACATTCAGACCTTGGTGCTATTTCTGGTTCGAGTTCCTTGATCCCTGCCTCCCTTCAGTTGTTGGGAGCGAACAAAAATGAATGAATGTCAACAGGCATAGGAACACAAACCCTTGAACACAAAGCCATAGGAAAGTGAACCCACAACCTGGTGTTATTTGCAATTGCGAATGTCTCCTCCTTGAACACAGTGTGCAAAGATATAAGGTATAGATATATTATATAAAAGAATGAGATTGAGGCAACATTGCAGCATTAACAATCTAGCAATGCTCCTTAAGTTGAGGCTTTTGAGACAACCATTCCAGCTGGCTCTGGATGGCAGCAGCGTCACAGAGCTGTGATGGAGCATGTTGTTCGGTATGCTCAGAGTGCTACATTTCTGAACGAAAGGCTTTGTGGTTATCTGGGCTTCACTTAGTGTTTCCACAGGCAAAGCCCACCATATTTTAATGCTTTTTTACAGCCCACTTTCCTTGCAACTGTGGCACAGAGCGGCTTACAGGGAAGCAGAAACAAAGCATTGCAGAGGAGCACATTCAATAAAAGCACAATTAAGCAATCCTGTGGCACCACAAACCATGCCAGGGAATAGCAGCAGCCACTGAGATAGGAGATTGAAAAGCAATCAGAATGGAGTTCTCTAAGCTCAAGACAAGTTGTCTGACTCTTGAGCTGAGCTTAGAGTTGAGCTGGCATTCAATGTTGAGCTGTAAATGTGCATCTAGATTTGGCTCAACCTCAGGCAAGCTGCAGTCACCAAGGAGGTGAATACAGACAATCGATCATGCACCTGGTACAGGAGGCCAGTTCCAGATGGATCTTCATGATGGACCTCCTCCCATGGAGTAGGGCAGAGCAGTAGCCTGGGAGGTGGGAATGGTGATGCACCCTTGCCCTGCCTGACTTTTTTTGCTGTAACTTTTGATAGAATAGAGGTATTTTAACATGGTTTGTTTCTTTGCATTCTGCATGAAAGTACGCATTGAATGATGTATACTATGATGGTACCATTATTTCAAAAATTTTGAACAATAGTGGTGTCATCCCCGTGTCCATCATCCTAGTGACACCACTGGTAAGGTTGTCTTGAGAGCTTGCGTTGTGGTCTAGCTACAATCATAATGAGATGGGAATTCATCTCAACTGAGGCCTTAGGGATTGGAAAAGTCATTATTCCTCCATTTCTACCATAGATATAATAATTTCAGCCTCCTTTGCAAAGCTCTTGCAAGTTTTCCAGAGAACCTGTATGTGGATGTTATTCCGAAATAGTCAATATAGGAGATACTCTGTCCTGCTTGTCCATCTTGCATTTGATATTGGTGCACCACAGGTGAAGCTGGTGGAGCTGAGCTGCTCAACTAAAAGGATTGATGCCTGAAAGCTGTTCTGACTGTTTGATTTTTCTTTCTTTTTGTTTTTCTAGACTGTCCTTTTTGTTTTTTTCTTTGTCAGCAGTAATGAGGGTGAGCTTGAGCAGCCAAGCAAAGGCACCATCCGGCCAGCCACTCAGCCCTTTGATCCAATGTCATCACATAACATGGTTAGCTGGAGCTGTGTAGGAAGATGCTTTCCATGCAGACAGAGTCAATGAGATGAACTGCAGGCAGAACCTTCTCTGTCATTGTGAGGATGTTGAAAGTCCCCCACTTTCTGATGGTTCGTTTTCTGATGGTTCCACTCTTTCAACACCTTTCATTTATACCCAGAATGTATTCATTCAATACATTCTCCACTCTTTCTACCTTTCTCTCCTAGTCTAAAGGCTAAAATTATCTTTCCTGATGTTGCTTTGCACATGACCTGATGATCAAACTGTTTTTGGCATTTCTCATTACTTTTTTCAGTAAATATCTGAAGAAATAACTTCATTCAAATACATAAGATATTCATTGCCCACAATACATTTGTTCATTTTACTGTACTTTGGCAATGTGTTAATAAATACCCTCTTTACCTGAATCTAACGATCACTTTTGCAGCTAAATTTAGTCTCAAAAATCAGCATGCACATTAGATTCAAGTAAATATAGTATTTTGATTATAAGTATAGGTAAGTATTAAGTTTAACAGTTTACTATATTGTAATAAAAAATTTAACATAGGGCGCAATCCAGAGTAACTACAGGGAGTCCTAGCTCCAATGTAAGAACAATTTACTCTGGATTGCAATATGAATTTCCCATAGGTTTTCACTAGGTGGTGCCGTAACTACATCGACGTAAATGAGCACAATCCTAACCATGTCTAAGAAGTAAGCCCCATTGTGTTCAATGGGTCTTACTCCTAGGAAAGTGTCTTTAGGATTGCAGCCAATGTCTCTTATGTGCTCTTATGTGCTCTTGTAGTTACTCTGGATTGTTGTATGAGTTGTATACATTGTTGTATGGGTTTTATATATTAACATAAACCCATTGTCATATTATTGTGATGCAACTGATTGTTAAATGCAATTAAATTAAGTGTTTCACCTGCTTTGCGGCTGCACATTACAATATCCGGTAAACAATTTTTTAATTTCAAGATTTTTAAAACATTAGGTAGGCGTTAGATTCCAGTAAATACAAGTATGTGTCATTTAGGCTTTTGCAAGTGATGTTTATGGTTTTTTTGGTGACCATTTTGCATTTGCAAGCTGAAAAAGACAAGAGTTCCACATTTCAACAGTTTTCACTTTTGGACGGTGCTCTGGTCCCTAACCTGTCCAATAAGTTTGGGATGCCTGTACCTGATCATGTTATGCAGGTGGACAACTTAAGAAGAACCAACCAGCGGGAGAACCAGATGCCCAAACCTCAAAAGGAGGACATGGTCTTGGATTCCTCTCAGCCTGGCCTTTCTGGCAGACAATGGCATATTTGCCGACTCAAGAGTAAAGTTGTGATATTGGGAAAGGAAAAACCTCAAGAGATTAAAACATCATGAAATACATCCACAGGTAAATGTTAAATCCTAAGCATCATGATTAAATCAGACCCTGAGAGGTTTTTCCTCCCCCTCCCGGGAGGATGTTCGCTAATAATGAATTAATATTTCACTTATTACAAAGATGTTGAAACATACAATATGCAAATGCATTTAATGTTTCTTTAACACCAATGGGTTGGCGCAAAGCCAAGAGCACCAAATGTTAACATATTTTCATCTTTGTGATATTGCAGCAAAATATTTATTCTTCCTGTGTATCACTTTATGAGTAAAAAAATAAAAATATAGAGTGCAATCAACAGTAATAAGAATGTTCACTTCTTTCTACATAAAAGCTTTAATCTGTGTGTAAGGGTGTCCTTATCTTCTGGCCAACATTCCATGTTAATCAAGCAGACTGATGTGATGCAACTGTAAACATTCCAACTGTCAACTGCTGCAAGTAGAGGCCAAGTAGAGAATGGGCCCAAGGGACAGTTGAAGAGAGCCATTGAGGAAAGAGGTGGCAAAAGGGCAGTTGATATGCCGAAAATGTTATATTGTACATCTGCAAGCGACAGCTGCAGGCTGTAACTAATAATCATCATGCCATGATTACAGTCCCTGATTATTCAGTCAGTTTAATGTAATTTGCATATTTGTAAAGGCTCAGTACAGAATAGATTAGAAGATTTACTCAAAACAAAATTTTTACTCAATAATACTCACTATTAATAAACCATATTTACTTAAAACAAAAATTTTAAATGGCCATATTTAAGTTCCTTGTTTGTATCTCATTACAAAAATGATACTAAAATCAAACCACCCTCAAGAGACTAACCAGTCATGCCCTTAACATGCTGCACCTCTGACTAAATTTGGCACAATAAAAATTAGGAATATGTTGAGACTTCAAACAGGGAGAGCTCAAAAATGCTCATTTCCCCACTCAAAAGTCTCATCTTTGAACCTAGGCCCAACAAAAAATGTGATTTGCTCTCTGATTGCCAACTGGCCCTTAGGTTTTCCAGGCAGGAGATCATGGGGCAGCAACCCCATAGATCCATAGTAGAAAATGTTGGTCTATGCATTGTTTATAGCTAAGGAAAGGCATTCACCTCTCCTGTCTGGAAGTGAACTTGGCAAGGCTTTATTATCCCCTCTTTTAGCTTGGGACCAATTAGGGCAGAGACGGAGTTGCATTGACCAGGATCAGTAAGGAATAGATAATGGGGGAAGGAATGGGGATAGAAGCCTGACATATACTGCCAAGATCCACCTGTCCTTCCCCAGTTCCACCACCCACATGCCCTCTTCTCACCCAGAAGAACAGGGGTTCCTCCATGGACCTTAGTTCTGTGCCAGCAAAACGTCTGGCACAGATCCAAGGAGATCCACCAGGGTAAAGTCCTTTTACATCAAGGAGTCCTCTGGGACTTCCTTTTCCCAACCAGATGCAGTGCATGCTCGATTGGCAAGGCTGCATCAATGTGAGTGGTTAGGATTGGGCAGTTAGTCAACCAAACTGTAAATGGTTCAACAAATAAGCTATGTAAAGGCAAAAGAACCACAACAGTGTGTACAGAGTTGGTAATCTCTGTCAAAATCTCAGTCTCTAAAGTCAAACCATCTCCTGGCCTACTATTGAGTTTGTGCCACTGTGGCTGGTGGAAGTGCCCATCGAGAGCTTGCCGTAGGTACCGTAGGAACAGTTTTGAGTGGCAGCAACGATAGCTGCTTATGACAGCAAATGTGATGCTGGTAAATCCAATAAATGGACATGGTGGATCTGTTAAATATGACTGTCAAGGTCATTGGACTGTGCCAGTTTTTCAAACTTACCCAGCCAGAGGGTTCTCGGGGAAGCAATTAATTGAATGATGTGGATGTGAGGACATGTTGTTACCACACCCTTCCTGGGCTGCATTTGATGAAAGCGATGCTTTTTTTTGATTGGCATTAATTGTAGCAAGAAGTGGCATGTCCTGAGGCCAGGGATCCTACCCAAAGCAGGCAATTAATCCAACAAACTTGGCATGGGGAGGGGTCAGTGTTGATTGCAAGCAGCATCGGGCACGTATACTTGTATCCAATTAGTGACTGAAGGGAATGGGAGAAGAATTAACAACATGAGTGAGCAGGGATGTCTGTTTTCCCTTCAAAGACTCATTAACTCTAAGCAATTATTAAAACAAGACAACGTTCAAATACATGCTGCAAAAAAAAATTATTCAGGTGCAGATCTGTGGAACTGAGGTGAGATCTTTAAATAAATTCACCAGGATGGGAGTTTCCCCAAATTCCTTCTAAAGAGAAATCTTGAGGCAAAATGGGTAATTCCTGCTTACGGAAATTTTTCCCCAGGGTTAGCACCAGATTTGAAGTGACCCCAAGTGAGGTATCTTCGGATGGGTCTCCTCTTTCCTGAATGAGAGCCCCAGCCTGGTGCACAATTTTGTCCTTTTTTGTTCATTTTGTATTTTTCTCCTGAAATGTCCCACTTAACTACTTAGCTACTGTGTGGTCAAAACATGGTGGGCAGAATCCACCAGATGGTATGCTGTTGCTGCCTCTGAGGGAACTCCGAGAATGAAAAAGACTTGTATCCACCAATACAGTATGGAGTGGAAGCCCAACACAATTAGTAGCTATCTGTCCTGGACAAGAGCAATCCCAGATGAAAAGTGTTGGTTCTCCCCCTCCTTTAGTGCCAAGCTTTCCATAACTAACAAAGAGCTAGGTTGATAGAATTCCAGAGCCAAACTATTTGATTGCATCACTGAGGTCTGGAAACTTGTTTTCTTTTTTTATTAAACAATAGCTGTTCAATGTCCTGATGTGGATCTGACTACAAGGGGGAATCCTTAACCTTTGTCCCAACCATGGCCCTAATTGAAGGTACCTAGCTATGGGTTTCCAGGAGGCAAAGCTAAAACCTCCCTTTCTTTCAGTGTTGACAGCTTTTTTGATCTGAAGTCCCTCTGAGAATGCCTTTTATGGGGTCCGCTGATTTTCTCTCTTCTATCTTCCAAATGCCTTGCATTTCAATTCTGTAACAGATACAACTGAAGCCTTGGTTTTGAAGGGGGAAGCTGTCTTCCCATGAACAAATAAAATGGGAAAAATAAAATTTTCATAGCTTTAAAATGGTCTTGCTAATAAAACAGTTTGAGTAAGAGCTACCAATCTTCCCTAGGTCTACTTATAGTCTCAAATCACATCTCCACACTGTCAAAAGCACAGAGAGAGAGAGAGAGAGAGAGAGAGAGGAGAGGGAGGGAGATAAAAATTAATTTATCAGTAAGATTAAATTTTAAGCTGTTTTTGAATGGATTAATGAATCAGAATGACATTTTATTATTTAGCACAGTGGTCTCCAAACCATAGCCTTAGGGCCAGATGCAGCCCTCGGCAAGCCTCAATGTGGCCTCTGGCAAGACCTCTCTATCTGGCCCTTGGGCAAGCCTTGTAATTTACTCCAATATATATGTAAAATTATTCAAATTTGGAATGTAAATCAGTTTTCTGGCCCCTGACACAGTGTCAGAGAGATGATGTGGCACTCCTACCGAAACATTTGGAGACCCCGATCTAGCATGTTCAGAGGTCCTTAGCTAAACAGACAGGATAATTTCTGACTATGATGCCACCATGTTATAAACATTAGTTAACACTACCATCAGTTGTGGCCCCCCTTTGTGCAGAAGTCTAACAAAATTAAATCATTCATCTCATGCTAGCCAATGCATCCCTGCTCGCTCATCTAATGATGAAGCTAGTGTGCTTAGCCCTTTGGTAGCAATGCATTATGGTGCTCCTAATCTGCAACCATGTCTCTCCACCCCCTGTCAACACATCTTGCTGGTGACTTGTTATGAATGCAACTCTGATTTTTCATTAGCATTTGTAAATCTTTGCCTTTCAGCATGAGAAACTTGGAAGAGTCACTTTAGCACCCATCTGTGCCAATAAACTGCTGTGGCAGAACATGAAATAATGGAATTACTGCAAGTTGTCATCTTCATCATCATCAACTCAAATTCTCAGTGGTGTCACT
Organism: Cryptoblepharus egeriae; assembly: GCA_030015325.1. NCBI lineage: Eukaryota > Metazoa > Chordata > Lepidosauria > Squamata > Scincidae > Cryptoblepharus > Cryptoblepharus egeriae. The sequence continues at coordinate 19,941,693 of JAREYC010000002.1, forward strand.
AGGATTTGCATTACCTGGTATGGGAGGCCAGCACGTCACTCCCATAATGAACCTTCTCCCATGCAGTGGGTATGGCAAAAACCCATGTAGTAGACATGGCAGCACACATTGCCCCTGCACATAGAGAGTTTTTTAATTTTTTGCTATAACTTTTGATAAAGATATTCCAACATAGTTTTTCACTGAATTCTACATGAAATTGATATATGCATGAATTCTGCATGAAATTGATACCACATATATTGATATATAAAATTATGGTATTGTTCCTAACATTGGTAATTTTACAAATTTTGGGCCATAGTTATGTCATACCCCTTTGGAAGCCATGAGGGCTGTGTGTAGATGTGGAAAACCTCAATATGCCACATGCAGAGGGGGCAGCTGGATGCAGGTGTAATATGTGCTCCCTGCGTGGGTTGCAATGTGATAGAGGAAGCTGGACTAGATAGGCCTGACTTTAGGATTGCAGCAATAATCTTGAATTAAGGTAGTCCATTCCCACCCCAGGCAAATACTGGTAATCTTGGTTTTGTTATGATCTATAAATCACATCTCCTGTAACAGAGGAGGTATCTGATGATATGTCGGGTTCAGGGTGACCAAATATAACTGCAAAAGAGGACAAGGTGCCTGAAAATGTAGGACATCAAAAATGTAGACATGACAAAATAAAAGCAAAAAAAGATCCATATTAATTTCATATGGTTAATTTAAACCAGCGTTTCTCAAAGTGGGGGTCAGGACCCCTTTGGGGGTCGCCTAGAGCTTTCATGGGGGTCACCTAAAGACCTCTGGTGCAGGGGGCCAGGTCAGGCTTGCCAGACCTCCGGCTGTAGCTGCACAAGCACTGGAGGTGACTGACAGCCTCAGGGCCCAATCCTATGCATGCCTACTCTGAAATCAATCCCATTGTGTTCAATGTGTGCATAGAACACACATTTCATTTGTAACAATGAAAATACATCCTGCATATCAGATATTTACATTACAATTCATAACAGTAGCAAAATTACAGTTATAAAGTAGCAATGAAAATAATTTTATGGTTGGGGGTCCCCACAACATGAGGAACTTATAAAGGGGTCACGGCGTTAGGAAGATTGAGAACCACTGATTTAAACACTATGGCTACACTTTCCCAGGAGTAAGCCCTATTGAACACAATAGGGCTAACTTTTGAGTAGACATGGTTAGGATTCTGCAATCCTAGCCCTCAGCTAGGCCAGTATAACTCCTGGCATAAGTCCTGTGCTGGCCTGTGGGAACTGCAAAACCATAAGGCACTTCTGTGCCACTGCTGGGAAGTTTAGGCTAGTGCAGAGACATGCGCCAACCTTCCCACAACCAATACAGGAATAGGGAGCAGATGAGCTGTGCTGGCCTGAATTGGTCAGGATTTTACCCTGAATTACTCATTAATAAATTTAAAAATATATTACATAAAATTTATTACATACAATTTATTCATTTCAAAAAGGCTATGTGCTGCCCACAGGGTCCCACACATTTAAAGTCATTAATTTTTTCCTCTATCACACACTAGGCAATACTAAAAAAGTGGACATGCCCTGGAAAAGGAGGATATCTGCAAGGATTTGGAAAATTAGTTCAGGAATCACAACTGGTACAAACTCCCAAAGTTACCACCCTGTTAGGGGATCCTACAGAAGAAGACAGGTAGCCTGAAAGGATTTTCTTCTCTCAGTCTGGGGAGATAGCCTGAATCTTGTCCTCTGACTCAATTATTCATATAGCATGGATGGCACTTCTAAACTATATGAATTCAGGGGTGGTGGAACTTTGTAGCTAATAATAATGTAGGCTGGTGCAAAGTTCAAAATGTTCCCCCAGAAGAAATGTCACAACCAAAGTTTTTTTTTAAAAAGCCAAGGGTTTTTTTAAAAAAGAAAATTTGGGTAAACATGCCTTCTCCTCCCCAGCAGTTCACCATCTATCAGTCTAATGAGTTAGTTTTGAGTTAAGAAAATCTGTTTTCTTCCATAAGCGGTGGGCATTTTCATTTTTTTAATTAATTGGCCATAACTTTTGCTAGAATATGGATATTCCAGTGCAGTGTGTTTCATTACAGTCTGCATTAAATTACCTTTCCACTGATATATAACATGGTTTTATTATTTGTACATATTCCATTTTTCATAATTTTGACAACTAGTGTCAAGCTCAGCTTGTTGCCCCTAATGCTTGCTACCCGGTGCTGCTACTCCCTGCAGCACCCCCTTAGCTATGCCTTGGAGTAGAAGGCTTCCTAACCATGCTGGGTGTATGCCTTGGGGTGTATGTATACTTATAGGGTATAGACATTTTCAACCCAAGCAATTTTCCTTCAGAAAGTTGGAGCTTGAGACCCACCCTGCCACAGAACAAGATAAACATGCTGCTGGCTCCATTATTGTTGGAATCACACTTGTTATGTGTTCAACTTGAGCTTGTGAACCTTCCAGTGCCTCTTTCTGTCTGAGATCCTTATTTATCATACATTCATGTATTTGCCATATGCTAAATAAATATATCCATAGACTTGTATCCAGCCCTACCCTATCTTTGCATTTAAAAGAGTACAGTACATCTAATATAAATACACTTCACTTGGGTCGCAGATGTCAGGGACTCAAAAAGAAGGGAGGTTAATAGGTTGTCTAACAAATTATCTAATAAGGGTAGTTCATCCCCATTAAAAGGCTGAAGAGTCAGTTTTGTCTGAGGATGTCTCCGTAGTCATGTGGTCAGCATGGCTGAAGGTGCACGAAATGCTGTTACCTGAAGTGGTATCAACTGGCATTTGCATTTACATGCTTTCAATCTGCTAGTTTGGCAGGAGCTAGGCAAGTAATGGGAAGCTTACTCTGTCATATGGTATTTGGGTCTCAAACCACTGACTTGCTGACCTACAGGTTGACAAGCACAGCATCTTCAACCACTGAGCCACTATAGCCTGATACTAGAACGTAAGACTGGGATACGGTTGTTCAGGATGCAGTTAACCTGCAGCTGGAACATAGGAAGCAGCAGGGAAGGCAATGACTGCCAGGATCTAAGGATACGAGATTCTCTGGAGACTAGTTGTGCGATATAATTCAGCCAAACCTTGGACTTTCCAGAAGCTTCATACCCAGCCCTCATATGGGAAGCATATCATCTTCTCTGCCTTCCTCCCCATCCTAGCACCAAAGGCCAGTGCTGTGCCACCCACATTGTTCCACTTATCTCCATACTCCAGTCTCCAGCCTGCATCCATCTTCCTCTAACTGCTGCCCTTGACTGCAGCAGTGAGTCCAATTAAGGAGTGCACTATCAATACCAGGCAGTTCACTTTCTATCACAGTTTTACGAGGGTAAAAAACACCACTGTCTTGATGTTGGCATACACTGAATGTCAGCCTTCACTCCAGAGAAAGTTCTCCATTGTCGTGCTGACAAAAGATTTTTTTTCTGGAGCGTGACCTCCTCTTTGTAAAACCTTTGACTCACCCTGACCACTGGCTGTGAAACATGGCCAAGAATATTGCCTGTTTTTATCACTCAATGCAGAATGGAAAATATTTGCCTACCCGCGGTCTGCCTCTGCGCACCACTTATTCATTCTTTTTAAGCGGTAGCCATGCTAGTCTCTTCCAAAGCTTAAAGCAATTACAATTTGCCAGGGTGATGGCACCAAACATTAAGTGTGAGTTAATTGTAGCTCTGCGGCCATGGTCTGAATGGCTGATTATAAAGAGGTTCCTTCTATTTCAAGTGAGGATTTTGCCCTGAGCAGAATTTTCGATATCCCAACACAAGGAGCTATAATACAGACCTCATTACTTCCAATCTGTTTTGCCTTTGAGGTGTGCAGGATCCGCTGTAATAGCTGACTGCACAGAAGGATATGTGAGTAAAAATCCATGGTGTTTTACTGACGTCTCTACTTCCACTCTTGTTTTAGGGTGAAAAAAACTGAATAGAAAGTTGCCCTGCCTTGGAATTCATCCATGCTTTACTTCCTTTAGTTGCTTTCTGTCAAAATGAGGCAGATGAATGATCAGGGAAATCTAATATTCTCCTTATCACAAACGCAAGCGGGCCCACCATCAATAGCACAAGTATCAAGGGAGTGCAAAGAGAGAAAGGGAGGAAGGTAAGCTCTGGCTGATATATTGTAGGGCAGCAGTCTACTGATGCCAGCATCTGTTGCCTTCTCTGCAAGATCACATGAGCCTGGGGGTCACCCACAATGACACTGACAACTCCAGTGAAGTTAAATGATGCTTATACGATTCTTCTCCTTCAAATCCTTCCTCCATCATGAGCAAAGACTACAGCGTTTGGGGCTCTTCAGTCTAGAAAAGAGGCACTTGAGAGGAGACATGATTGAGATGTACAAAATTTTGCAATGGATGGAGTGGCTAGAGAGATGCTCTTTTCCTTTTCACATAATACCAGAACTAGGGGATATCCACTAAAATTGAATGCTGGGAGAATTAGGACAGACAAGAGAAAATATTTCTTTACCCACTGTGTTGCTGGTCAGTGGTGATGGCATCTAGCGTCAATGCCTTTAAGAAGGGATTGGACCGTCTTAGAAGAAATTCCTAGAGGAAGAACCATCACAGGTTACAAGCCATGAGAGGTATTTGTGCATAGATAGAAGTAGATGTGGACAGTCTCAAAATGCCGGATGCAGGGGAGGGCACCTGGATGCAGGTGACATGTGGGCTCTCTGGAGCATCTGGTGGTCACTGTGTGATGCAGGAAGCTGGACTAGGTGGGCCTTTGGCCTGATCCAGTGGAAGCTTTTGTTCTTTTGGTTCTTGGAAGCATTTTGTTCTTGGAGGCTTTTTGTCCTTTTGTTCTTGAAGGCCTTGTGAGTCTGGTATGGCTAGTTCAGGCTGCCCCAGATATGGCACTCCATGGGATGACATCACTATCACCACCCATGCACACCTTGCTGCAGGCACCTTGCTGCTGATGAGGCAGAGCGCACTCTGCATTCTGATGCTTCTGCACATGCTAGAAGTTCCTCTCACCTGCACCACCTCCAACTGGCTCCAAATTGGGGCACTTGATTGCGGCCAGATTTCATAAAGCAATAGTGTAAGAATGACTGTGTGTAGGGTACTATAATGAGTAATTGGAAGGTCGTTCCCTTCACCTTCTCTTCCTGGAAAGCAACACCTGTACTTGGTGTCCACATCGATACTTGTCAATGTCACTTTTGAAATGCGATCAGATACCAGATACCCTTGTATGGCAACCACCAAGTATTAAATAATCAAATGCTACTGTGTGCTAACCTGCAAGTTCTGTTTAGTATGAAATATCATTGCAGGTCAAGTATCCTGTTTCAGTTGAACACTGACATCAAATGTCATAGCAGGCTAAAAATAGTTTTTGGATACCAAAATATTGATTGACTGTGTGAAGAATATCCAACAACAATATTTGCAGAGGAGAATTCAGGGACAGCCATTTTTTAAACTGCAACTGTAGTTAAAATGCCTTTCTTGACTTCTGATTCCATCCGCCCACTGCTACTTCTACTTCAAGACACATACATTTATCACTGTTTCCACAGATGGTGCCTGTTTGGCAAGAACCGGATCCAGATGCCAAGTTCTGGAAAGTTCCCAACAGTAGCATCTGGGTTTGATTCTGGCTCTCTGTCTGCCTTCTTCGTTGACATTTAACAGCTGGGCGAGGAGCAGCCTGGGAGACCATCCTGGGAACGGCTACCCAAGATCTGCCTGGGTTTTAGTCTACTTGTGAGGGGGGAAAATCAATGATTCAGTACATCCACCTGTAGCACAATATTGTAGCAGAAGCTTCACATTGTACCTCCACACCTAGGGACTTCTCCTTGTTTAATGAACTGAAAATGAAGTGAGATACAGAACTCTCTGAAATATTCATGAGGGAGTTCATGTTTTCAGAATTTGCCAGTCCTTTTTGATGATGGAGGTGACAATCTGTGCATTACATTCATCCCGAGAAGGGCTGATGGGCTGTTCTTTTCCTCAATAAATAGTACATATGAATACCAACCTGGATCAGAGTGGCAGCTTCGAGTGGACTGACATGATCCTGTGTGTTGGACTGGAGATTCTGTGGCTGCCCAAGAAAGGAAGACCCTACTAGCGTCAGTGTTTAGTATGTAATCTTTGGATGGTTGGAAGGTGAAAGAGCCTTAATCAAAAGAAGGCATGATGTTCAAGGGTAGCAAATCAAAATTCTGAACAAAGGAAACTGAATAGATATCCACAGAGGTGAAGGCTCAGGAATTTCAAGGTGGCAGAGGCCCCCAGGTAGGAACAGTGTTTCCTTCCAATATGGCATACATATGGCTTCTCAGATCAGGAGCCAAAGAGGGTAGGGTACCGATGCCCCTTCTTACTTGGGTTGGTGACAATTTTGAAACAGGAACAGGCTGGGGTAAGCTTCCCCATAACTCAGTGGAGAACCTCCTGGCTTTGTTTTCCAGGGGATGGGGAAAGGGTTTGCAGACTGCTTAGTCGGTCTCCTGACATCAAAGTGAGTGGTTGGGGAACACAGTCAAGAGGTGGCTGGGGTTCACACTTCTCTTGGAGAGGCCTGGGACAGCCAAGACACCCTCAACTGAAAGGAAAGCACCTCTCTCCCTCTAGCACCTCCTCACTTTCCTACCTCACTTTCAGAGGTGTCTTCCCCTTGCAGGGTGAGACCACAATGCCTGGGTATCCTTTACCATCCCTGTGCCTTTTCCTGCTCAAGGGCCCAATCCTTCCCTTCCTTGCATGTGTTTCTCACCCAGTGAAACTCCTTGGGTTTCCCAATCCCCCAAATTGATTTTTATCAAAACAGCTGCCATAATTTCCTCATTTTCCCATTGCATCATTATTTTTAAATAGAATTTCTGTTACCTTTACCAGTGTACAAAGTGCACTACGATTCTTATTTCATGTGTTGTCACCAGGTTAAGGTGGATTGCCATAGCTACCAAATGGCTTTTGTAGCAGGCATGAGGTTTGTTGTGCGAGGGCGCACTTTCTATCCCAGCAGGTCCATACTCTGAGCTAATAATGTGTACGTGCTTTTGCTACCCTTATGCTTATTTCACCAAACTTCGGACTCCTTCCCCAGATCAAGCTTTGCCTAGCATTTTTTTCCAGGTGCTGCAACTCTTTGATACCATTCCTGAAAATGGTATGGATGGGCAGAATGCGCCAGAGGTTGGGCAGAGGGTGGGTGGGCAGAATGAGTCAGAGAGTGAAGTGGGGAAAAATGGATATATGCTGGGAATGAGGCAGCAGCTCCACCTTTCCCCCTTCCCAGTTTCAATTCATGCTCCTAAGTCCACATGAACTTGTGACAGCAAAGTTGCTGAAGCAGGTCTGATGTAGAGCATCTGGGTGGTAAAAGGTTATCCTCCAACACGGGAAAAATATTCCTTTACCCACAAAGAGACATCTGAAACTCCACATGGGATGCAACCTGTGCTCTAGTTGTGCAACTAAATGCTGGGGGATTTAGGTACAATTGAGTTATGCAGGTTGTCTAGCACAGTGGTCTTCAAAGTGGGGGTTGGGACCCCCTTGGGTAGTCACGACTTCCTTTTATGGTGGTCTCAAAAAACTGATGCAGCCATCTTGGAATCTGGCAGTGTGCAACTTTAATATCATTTCCAGCCATTCTGGGGGGGTCCCAGATAGATTGTCATTCTGAGAAGGAGTTTCTGGGCTGAAATGCTTGAATACTGCTGGTCTAACATCTCTGAATTTTTTTTTGGGGGGGAAGGGGGGGAAGCTAAGAGGGGGGAGTTCCAAAATGAGATATGTCAACTCTAGTCATTAGTTGGAGCTCATGGGTTACAAAGCTAGTGAGTTCCAGAAAGCAGAAATTACATGAAGATCAGGCAAGAGCTCAGAGCAGTTTGTGTAAAAATCTTTCATTAGGCCTGGTTTGCTTTTTGAGGGATATAATTATTTGCTACTGGCATAGATCTGTCTGAGCCCTCATGCTGCCCAACCTTTGCCTGGGCCACCTCAAATAACCTGAGCAGAACCAGATCATTGCAGTCCATCAGTATGTGTTCACTCACCTTTGCCAAAGAATGACTGCATAAAGTTGTAATCATTTTTGTAGCATACCTTCTGTGGCATTAAGAGCTTCACAACAGCTGTCATTCAGAAATTCAGCTGGTGAGAAAGACACCAAAATCCTGCGAGCATTAAAAGAGGCAGACATCAGGGTGAGAAGTGGACAATGTATGGGCAAAAACTGAATGGCCCCATTCCATTCAGCATGGATGTCACAAGACACTGCAGTAGGATGTGGCTCACACCTAAATCTCATTGGGACTAATGAGTTTGCAAAAATAAAAGCAGTCCAGAAGGAACTTGGACATTAAAAGGGCTGTAATGTATTAAACAGGTCAAAGTGGGGTTCGCAAGCTGGTACCAGGAAGGGAAACTTAGATGGGACAGGCCCATCTAGTCCAGCTTCCTATCCTTCAATGGCCCACCAGATTCCTCAGGGAGCAACCAAGACAACAAAATACATGGATCCTGCTGTCCCTTGCATCTGGCATTCAGATAAATTTTACTTCTAGGACCAGGAGTTTGCATATATCCATACCACCCATGATTGATTTTTCCTTAATAAATCTCTCCAAACCCTTTTAAAGCCAACTTGGCCAGGTACTATAACCACATCCAATGGCAAGGATCCCACAGATTAATTACATACTGGGCAAATAAAATATTTTTGTCTGTTTTAATATTTCCAACACATTATTTTAGTGAATGTCCCTGATGTTCAGATGTTGTATGAAAGTGGAAAAACATTCCTCTACCCCAATGTCCATATCCTGCATATTCTGTCCATCTCAATTATGTCCACCCTTGTCAGACAATTTTTCCCTAGTGATGGAACATTCTAGAGTTCTAAAATGAGATGTCAACTCTAGTCATTAGTTGGAGCTCATGGGTTACAAAGCTAGTGAGTTCCAGAAATCACAGTTCCACAGTAACCATGAAAAGTGGGAAAACTAAGCCATGAACCATACTTCTGAAAGGCTACAATCCAGAGTGACTACGGGACCTTTTACACCAATGTAGGTCCGGTGCCACCTATGAAAAACCTATGGGAAATGCATAGAGCAATCCAGAGTAAGTACCTCTTACATGTTCCCGTAGTTACCCTGGATTGTAGAGTTATTCTCTAAAGTCCAGGGTTGGGCAAACCCTGGTTTGAGTGCCATTTGTGGCCCTTGGGGACTCTCAGTTTGACCCATAGGGAGCTCCCAGTTTTGAATGAGCCTCTAGCCAATCAGAGATTGTTGGAGCCTGTGCTGGACTGCAGCCATCATTTTTAACCCTGCCATTGCCTCTGAACATTTTATGCCTCCATGTGTTTCTGGCTTGGTCTGTGTGTTTTCACCGTGCAAAAGGTGTAGGGTAAAGAGTTCATCATTCTCCAGTGTTTCTACACGCCTGCATTATAGATCTCATGTGTACTATAAATAAGCACAATAAACATTCATTCATATAAGTTCCTCCTCTAATGCATTCATTTATGTAAGTTTATTCTAATTTGAACTGTAAATTAATTTTTGGCCCCCAACATAGTGTCAGAGAGATGACATGACCTTCCTGCCAGAAGGTTTGCCCACCCCTGCTATAAACTGATGGAGTCAAAGATGATGCAGTTACAACTTTATGACTATGATCAGGGTACCGGATCATTATCTGCATGTATTGGCAGCTCTTTCTTTTTGAGCTTCACAACATCCTTGATGGCAAAGATCATTATATTTGATCTGCTCTTGCAATATGACCCTTCCCTTTAAATCCAGATTTTAGATAAAGGAGGAAAATGTATAATTATTAATTGCAGTGATGAATCTGTGAAAGGTGGAGAAGGCAAAACCCCTGTCTTCCCTGATAACTGCATAATTCTTTTCTATTCTTTTGACTTGAAGTGAAAGGGAAAATTGTCTTTAAATATCCAAGGTCGCATCTTCTGTAGAGTGAAATCTCTGTGAATATTTTTAGATTGAGTGCCCTGTATCAATTGTTTCATTTCCCTCCTTGGAGATGTTCCATCTTTGACATCACAAAAGGAACTAATCCTTGTTGAGGCTTGGAGGGCAAACCCCCTGCAATTGTCCCCTTTTGACAGGTTAAGCCGTTGTCAGAAATCCTACCACTCAGTGGGACTACACAGTCACTACTTCATCTCTTATTTTTCAACATGGACGATACAGGAGCTCTTCTAAAGCATCCCTCCTTCCCTCTCAGCTATTAAGGTGTGGAGGACAGCACAGCTATTTCAAGCTGGAAACATCAGAAAACACCCAGAGTTGTACATGCCAAGCTATGTGCCAGCCAGGTCAAACCAGCCAGAGCTTTATTCTTCTCAGTAGGCTTTGAAGCTCCTCTCATGTCTGATCCCTTCTGAATGACTAAGTTCAGGAAGACAAGCTTTGCTTGTCACCAAACTGTGACACTCTGGGAACCTTTTATAAATCTTTATTCCAATCCTCACCCCAGCATCTGGGAATAATTCATGATCCAATCCCATCCCTTGCTGGAAATCAGGATTTAGGGTTACCAGTGCAACGTCTATTATATCCTGCCTGCCAGGAGGTGACTAGATTGGCTGGGGGAGGTAAGAAAAATCTCTTTGGGGCTTATTCAGATCTATACGATTTCTTTTCCTATAGGTCAGCTGTCTCCAATCCATGGACCACTGTTCACTGTTCTCCATATAGGCACAATGGGGTGGTGCCAAAGCCTAACTGTTCTGCCCTGAAGACATCATTTGACATTTCCTGTCTTCACATAGATTTGCACTGGGCAGATGCTTCCACTACCTGTTGCCCCAGAAGTCTCTACAGAGTGATTTTCTGGTGGAAGCCCAGTCACAAGTCTATGTGAAGATCAGTGGCAATGAATGTTGCCAGCGACATGGAATTATGAGATTGTTCCACTGCCACACCACTCCAATCTTTGAGTGCTGAATTTGGCTCAGTAGGTAACAGTTCCTACAATTGACAAAGGGGCATAGGCTTGGGACAGGAATTCCAGCTTTGCCAGAAATTACTCCTGTAAGGTCTGCCCAAATCCATGTCCTGATCCTCCCTCACTGCCACCCAGTTGCTTCACTAGGGGATGCTGGCTACGCTGGGAGACATTCATAGGGGGATGACATCATTATTGACCAATTTTTAAAAAACTTTATATTTTTTGTATTTGAATAATTCCATCACGTCTTATATCATTTGATGTGTTATTTCATTCAGAATATATTGAAACAAACCATATTGAAATGTATCTATTCTATCAAAAGTTATATCGAACAAACCAGCAGGGTAGGGCAATGGTGCATCACCATGCCCAGTGCCTGGGCTTTGCCCCGTCAACTGTGGAAGTAGGTCCATTGTGGTATCACATGTTTCCCTCGTGCAATGCATGATGCAAACTCTAGTGACGCTACTGCTGTCACCACAATGGCAACAATGCTTCACAGTGCTGCTACTGGTGTGTGCCCCACCAGCCTTTGATGTATTAACAGCTCTATGAAGAATTGACTTCTTATCTGCTCCTATGATATCCTATGGCTAACTACCAATTAATCAGCTATACTTCTGGAGTACTCTGTGGTGTAGATGCTACCACTGAAAAGGATGTAGCTATCACCCTGTAGTTCTCACTTATGTATGGAGCAGGTCAGAGAGCAGCAGTTCCCCCACATGGTATGTCCCAAATGCAGTTAATTCTTAGCTTGCAATGAAAGCATCGTCTTTAGTTTGAAGCACATAAAAACTTACATTTTTGTTAGCAGATTAGATCAAAACCAACCGCAATATCAGCATTTCTCTTCCTTTAACCACAGTTCCAGGTCAGCTGCCTATATTTAACCTTCACTTTTGAGATAAGTTCCAAATTTTACACACAAAATTACCTCAATGCTATCAAGTAAGAGGCTAATCTATCATTTTGGTTTTCCTGGACACAGCAGGCCCAGCTGCTCTCCACGATCATTTCCTTAATCCTTTTTTAATAATGCCTGTTTTACCTTTTATTGAGTGCACCAGTGCATTTACAAGGAAATGTTACTTTTAACAACCATCCTGGGGTTTTTTTTGTTTTGTCTTTTATTTCATTTAAAACATATACTGTATCTACATTACTTCCAAAGTCTTAAAATAATCGCATTTCTTTCTCGTTCGTTTTTAACTGACCTAAACATCAGGAAATCCTATTTCAATAGCCGAGTCTAGCTCAAGAATGAGATTTAGCAAATAAAAGTGTAGTGAACTTTTAAATATAAATCAGCTCACTCCCTCTGGTTTTTTTCTTGTAACCGCATACCTTCAAAGAAATTATATTTTTACTCCCAGCAAATTACCTCGGAGAAAAAAATGACAAGAGTAATCTATTTTTTTCACAGCTGGTCGGTTGGCCAGAGTTTCTCATCAAGGAGTACATGCTGTTTGCTCCCCAGATGGACAGCCTGGATGAGTAACAAATCCTCAGAGCCTGGGACACAAGGTAGAAATTATACTGCCGGTGCTTTTAATCTTGCACAGGCACTGCACACTGGTAATTGCAAATGGCCTCTTTCCAAATGAGGATCTACTGGGACAGGATCCTATATCTTGTCAGAATGAGTCCCGGTAAAGCCTCACCTGGAATTAAATCAGAGACTTGTAATAATTACTGGAAACTTTTTTTAAAGGCAGGGGAAAAGTCAAATGTATAGGACTGAGAACTGCAAAATACTTACGCGACGTCAGCTGTAATTGGAATATGCAGTAGATTTGCATTTGTCCTTGCTGTTGGAAGAAAAAGGTTTGTAGGGATGGAGAATTTATCAACAAAAAGGGTTATCTAGGATACATTCACAATCATACGATTTTACATACAATTCTGGCTATTATCTAGATGAGGGGTTCAAATGCATTTCATACAGCAGGTCAGGTAGCATTCATTATGCCTGGTGAGGGGTGGAAATGGTGTCAACGAACAGAAAATGATGTCATTAAGCAGGCTATAACCAGAAATAAGCACCTTTTTCTCACTTAGGGATACAGCTTCATGGGAGAGCCCATGTGGTCATAAGAAAAGCCTCCACTGGGTCAGGCAAAAGGTCCATTTAGTCCAGTTTCCTGTATCTCACAGCAGCACACAAGATACCTGCATTCAGGTGCTCTCCCCTGCATTTGGCAATTTGAGGTACCTACATCTACATCCATCTATGCTCTCTCTCTCTCTCTCTCTCACACACACACACACACACACACATACACACATCCCTCATGGCTTATAACCTGTGATGGTCCTTTCCTCTAGGAATTTGTCCAATCCCTTCTTAAAGGCATTGAGGTTAGATGCCATCACTGCATCCCATGGCAGGGAGTTCCACATACCAACTACATGCTGGGTAAAGAAACATTTTCATTTGTCAGCCTTAACCTAACGTTCAGTTTTAGTGGATGTCCCTCATTCTAATTTTATGTGAAAAGGAAAAGAGCATCTCTATCCATCTCATCACTCTGTCCATGGTCTGTCCATTCTTTAGCAGTGACACCTCAGCCGACCTCCATTGCTGACGGTGAATCTGAAACAACCTGAGGGCTGGATAGTTACGTTTGACACCCCTGAAATTCTGGACAAGAAGTTTTGAATTGGCAGTCTGAATGATACTTGGCAGGTGCTTGTGTGAATTTCAACACACTGTACTGGATAAAGAAGGGAACTGCAGAAAAACGGGGAGAGCCAGCATCCACAGTCCGCTGGCCCAAGGGAAGAGTCGCTCTGACTTGATGTTGGTGAGATGCTCTGGCAGTTGACTGTGCCAGACCATGTCTATGTCTGACACACCACAGGCATTCCAAGTCCCCACAGGGCACCCGTGGAGTGTTGGACATAGAGTTGGTCTCATGGAGTTGGTGGCACACCATGGTACATCAGCGGAGCATCTGTGGCAGTACAGTGCACAGTGGTGATCATTGTGTGCCTAGCAGCCACTCCAGAAGAAAACCAAACACCAAAAAAAAAAAAACAACCAAACAGATGATGACTAGTGGACTGGTGGTCTCTTCAGGGTGGACATGCCACATGTCCTGCCAAGGTCTAGGGAGGGAGTCTGGGGAACACTAGGGAGTGCTATAGATTGCTAGCAGAGCCCCCCACAGCAGAAAAAAGGTGAATATTCCATACACAGTGAAGCAGAAATGGCATCTTCTCTTCACCTGTGTCTTAACATTTACCCTTTCCCAGCTGTGGGGTGGGGGTGGGGCTCTGCCAGCAATTTGCAGGTCTCCCTAGGGTTCCCCAGATGACCCCTCAAGCCCTGGCAGGACCTAGGTTGCCACAGCTCACTGGTCTTCCCTTTCCCATGGGAATGTAGAGTGACAAGCACATGACTGTGCACTGGCCTAGCCCTCCCACTAGGAGTGGTGCAGAAGTGCTTTACAGCACTTTTGTGACACCCCCCCCCCTTTGAGGCCAGCATGAGACTTGCTCTGGGGCTTAGGCCAGGGGTTAGGATTGCAGCTCAAATTTCCTAGGCTCGTGTACACACAGCTCTCACCTCATATGACACGTATGAGGAAAAAGAACAGAGGCACTAAGCAAGTTAGTGTACAAGACAAGATAGATGGTGCTTTGAGGGTCAATGGACAGGCTTTCCAAAGGCCAAGATTAACTCTATGCTGGCTCCAGTGCAAAGGCTTATAAAGACCACATAATTAAGTTGCCAAGGCCAAGCAATCTCTAGTTGTAGAAGAGGGTATGAAGATGAAAAGAGCCCAACATAAACTAAGGGGCAATAGCCATAACAAGCATTCTTTGCATCCTGTTACTGTTACTTACAGTCTGTGACTGCTTAATGAGATGGCCATTAATTTACAAAGAGATGGCAAAATCAGTTTACTCTCAACATAAGCAAGAGACACTCATAGCACAAGCAGAGGGTACAAATATTTTCTTTCCACTTTGCTATTTGTAACATAAATGCCTCCTGGATAATTAAGAGAAAATGTTAATGAGTCTGTACGTTTTGACTTTGTGGTAGGTTTTTCGTGAACGCTGAGAGAATTAATTAGTTTCTCTACACACAACTCTATTACCACTGCTCCTTGTGAGGAAAAAAAATGTAATATTGTTTTAAAATTCAACTGAAGTGAAATTGATGCTTGTAGCAGATTGACCGACCTCTCTCTTCCCCTGCAGATGGAAAAAGCCAAGAAAACTATGTTGTATTATATGTCGGGAGGATGGAAATAGAGGAGCAGATAAAGAGTCATAGTTTCCTGAGATTAATGTCGTCCAGTGTTAGCACAATACTAAAGTTGGCACCGCTCTTGTTGGGTGCAGTTGTGACAAGGTGGCTACTGCTGCGTTTTGTGGGCTTGTGGCAGCCACCAAAACACTTACTGGGAGAAAGGGGTTTTCTTCCCCCCAACCCCCGAAAAGCCCCAAGCCCTCCAATGAGATTTCTCAAGTCAGTCCTGGCTACGCTTGAAAGACTCCATGCCGCGCCTTCCATCATGACATGGAGTTCAGGATTTGACCGAGAAGAGCTGAATTGCTCTGAATGAAAGCTGAACACTCAGGAAGAGGAGTTTGAAAATCTCTGAGGGGATGGCCTCCTCACACAGTCTTGGGGGAACATATGGAATGAGATGTTCATTTCGATAGCTCCTGGTTGCATATGTTTGTCATTCACACTTCACATGTCTGTTACAGGAAACACTGTCAGAACCTTACTATAACTGCAGCATATTCGATTGCCACGTAAATTGCCACGTAAATGTCCTGGGTTGCTGTTCTCTACCCAGGACGTAGCTTTCATGATGCACCCTAACAAAGCCAGTTTGATTTATTAGATCCAGTAGCAATAGAACCTGGACATGCAGTACTCAGCTTTCTGGGTTACAGAATCATACCTTTGCACTTACAGTGATCCGAGGTCCTTCCTGTTGACTGTAATAGGGCTCAATCAACTTGAATCCAAGTACTTTAGCTTAATTGGTTTGTGGAAGTGGCTCTTATTGGTTTTTTTTCCTGTGGAACAAATTAGTGGCTCTTAGTGGGTTTTTTCCTGTGGAACCACTTAGTGGCTCTTAGTGGGTTTTTTCTGTGGGTTTTTTTTTTGTTCTTCTTCATCTACCTCTGGCAAATATAATAAATAGCTTTGAGAAGGGAAGAAACATACATCTTTGAGCAAGTCATCCTGCCCAAGACTGTAGATCTATACTGCATCAGACTGCACTTAAACCATATAATTAACAAAGCATATAATTAGAGTTCTATGCAATGACATGGCTGCCTAAAAATGGCAACGTCTTATTTGAAATGTTCTCTGAATATCCCAAGTCTCATCTTGTGATTTAAATGACAAGAGGAGACTACTACTTTTTTAAAAAGTGACAAAAATAAGTAGAGAGAAATATTTTCAAAAAAATGGGGAACATAGATAAGCTTCCTCACTTGTGTCTGAATGTTCATTCTCATCATTTCTGTGTGGTTTCACACCTTCAAATTCTGGGGTTAGTACAAATCTTTTATGAAATACAGAAGCAAGAAATTTCACCCACAGTATTAGGGGACATCTTCTAAAATGAATGTTGGGGGAGTTAGGATAAAAGAAAATATTTATTTACTCAGCATGTAATTAGTCTGTGGAACTCCTGCCACATGATGTGATGATGGTATCTAACCTCAATGCCCTTAGGAATTTCTTTAGCCTGTGGCATACAATATCTGAACTCATTGTAAATCAGATGATATGTCCAGACCACCCAGTCATTCCAGGATAGAGTGGTCTACATTGAAAAAATCAGATACTGGCTAGTATAAACTCTTGATTGACACTCAAATGCAATGTGATGAATAGTTTGTCAAGGAGCACCACAGTCACAGGTTAAATTTACATAGACACACAACACAAAACAAGGATGACATGCCATCCCCATTTCATATGGAAGCTACAAGGGCATCAGCAAAAATGGAACAAAAGCAGACTTGGATGGAATACCTTTCTGACCACAGTACAAGAAGGGTGGAAAGATGGAACAGGGTAGCCATGTGTAATAGGTACACAAGTCTCTCCATGGTGCTGAACACTCAGATACAGGCAGATATGTAGACGAACCTAGATGAAAGGTGCCAGGTTTTGACCTACCTCTCCAGTATTGGTCAACTCTGAACAGGATCCATGGCCAACCCAGTGTCTGCCAGGAATCACTATTTAAATGTGGTCTGGTGTATACCCCACAGGATAGGCTGTTGGGAGGCTGCAGTAGCTCCCTGGTTAGTATTTTATTTTATTTATTTAATCAATTTATATCCCGCCTTTCCTCCCCCGCAAAGGGGAGCCCAAGGCGGCTGACATCAGGGAATAAAGCATCATTAAAATAGCTCATAAATAAAGATTAAAACACCATTAAAATATAATTAAAATACAATTAAATTGAATAAAAAACATGCAGATTAAAAATATTTCTTAAAAACAGTAAAAAACAATAAAAACAACTGTCCCCCCCCTCTGCCCCATTTAAAATGCTTTTTTAAAATAGAAGGTTTTAAGGCTCCACCTGAAGCTCTATATTGAGGGAGCTTTTCTCAGTTCAAAGGGGAGGGAGTTCCAAAGCCGGGGTGCCACCACCGAGAAGACCCTATCTCTGGCCGCCACACCTCTCACATCTCTTAGTGGCGGCACAGTCAGTAGGGCCCCCTCAGATGACCTTAGGTGACGGGTCGGATTGTACAGAAGAAGGCGGTCCCTCAGGTACCCAGGACCCGAGCCGTTTAGGGCTTTAAAGGTCAGGACCAGCACTTTGAATTCAGCCCGGAAACGAATGGGCAGCCAGTGTAGTCGCTGAAGCAGCGGCCCGACAGAGTCGAACCGACGAGCCCCAGCAACCACATGGGCCGCCGCATTCTGGACTAATTGCAGCTTCCGGACTGTCTTCAGAGGCAGCCCCACGTAGAGCGCGTTACAATAATCTAGTCTCGATGTCACTAGGGCATGGGTCACCGTGGCCAGATCCAAGCGACGCAGGTAAGGTTGCAGCTGGCGGATCAGCCGAACCTGAGCAAAGGCTCCCCTGGCCACAGCCGCCACCTGGGACTCCAGGAGCAGCTGCGAATCCAGGAGAACCCCCAAGCTGTGAACCTGCTCCTTCAGAGGGAGTGCAACTCCATCCAGAACAGGATGATATTCCAATACCCGAGTTGAGGACTTCCGGACCAGGAGAACCTCTGTCTTATCAGGATTTAATCTCAGCTTGTTCACCCTCATCCAGTCCCCCACTGCCTCCAGACAACGATTCAGGACTTCAACTGCCTCCTTGGACTCAGGAGGAAAGGAGAGATAGAGCGTACTGATGACACCTCACTCCAAACCTCCGGATGACCTCTCCCAGCGGCTTCATGTAGATGTTGAATATCATGGGGGATAGAATGGAACCTTGTGGCACCCCGCACCGAAGAGGCCAGGGTGCCGAGCAAGCATCCCCCAGCACCACCTTCTGGAACCAGTCAGCCAGGAAGGAGCGGAACCATTGCAGAACAGTGCCTCCAATCCCCAACCCGGCCAGTCGACCCAGAAGGGCACCATGGTCGATGGTGTTGAAGGCCACTGAGAGGTCCAGCAGGACCAACAGGGACGCACTCTCCCTGTCCATTCCCCGGCATAGGTCATCCACCAAGGCGACCAAGGCAGTCTCTGTCCCAAACCCCGGTCTGAAACCAGATTGGAAGGGATCCAGATAATCAGCTTCATCCAGGACCCTCTGAAGCTGGGATGCCACTACCCGCTCGACCACTTTGCCCAGAAATGGGATATTTGAGACTGGGTTTCTTCAGGAGGGGGCGAACCACTGCCTGCTTTAATGCAGAAGGCAACACCCCCTCCCTCAGAGAGGAGTTCACCACCCTCCCTGTCCATTCGGCCAGTCCATCCCAGGCCAATCTGATTAGCCAGGCTGGGCAAGGGTCAAGCGGGCAAGCAGATGGTCTCACACTACAGAGAATCCTGTCCACATCCTCAGGTTCTACAAGCTGAAAAGAATCCCAAAAGATGGACAAGACAGGTGCCCTAGAGACATCGTTGGATGTTATTAAAGTGGCATCGAAATCATGCCGGATCTGACTGACCTTGTCCGCAAAGTGTTGGGCGAACTCACCACAGTGAGCCTCCGTGTGCTCTACACATCATTGTGGGGGGCCAGATGGAGTAGGCCCCAGACCACACGGACGACCCCCTGTCTCCTTGACTAACCATTCACACTGGGGAACCTAAAAATTGCAATTTCATGATGGTGTGTCAAACCCCATTATGTCATATACTTTTGGAATTGTATTGAAGAGCATAATCCAATGTAAAAATCTGTTTTGAAATAGCACCTTCCTATCAAATGTTATGGCCCCCCTCAAAAAAACAACTAAAATATGCATTGAAGTCTATGAAAAGTGAAAGTGACCCATATTGTGGCTTTACTTGTGGGTAGGCAAAGGTGACAAAGTTCATTGGAAAAGGCAGGCTAAGAGGAATCTAAGGACACCAGAATTGTCCTGATCCAATGAACGCACCCCCCACAGATCACCCCAGAAGGACGTCCCTGATGATTGCATTGAAATTCATTGGAAATGAATGTGAACTGCACAGCTGTGTTTACTGGCGAGTAAGCAGGCATGCCTCAGCTAGAGTGGAAGGTCAGTCCAGGAGAGTACAAGATTTCCAAGATGGTTCCAATCAGGAACCTTACTAGAGCGTTAAAAAAGAGGGCACCCTTGAAGGCACCCCTTGTGACCGAAATGACTAAAATCATGGTTTGCAGAGATAATCCCATCATGTTATACACCTTTGTATGCATAATTTACAGCACAATGCAGTGAAACAAACCACTTTGAAATATCTTTATTCTATTAAAATGTGTGGCTAAAAAATCCAGTGGAGGCCGGGCAATGGCACATAACCACACCCGCTATTCGTACTGTTAACCCCCAAATGTATGTGGGTGATGTACTGGCCTCCCGCACTATGTGACGCGAATCCTAGTGACATCCCTGCTCATGATATATTGCCAGATCTGTTCTTGGCCATCTCAAAGCTTTCCAGAAAGCTACCTCTTCCTTAAAAAAAATACATTTTATCTGTGCTTTAATTTGAATTGGGAGAAGGCAAAAAGGAGAGACACCATTCTGAGAATTGTGGGAGTAAAACAAGATAGTTGTAGAAAGCTGGAAATACTGAAAGAAGAAATTTAACAAATTAGATCTTACATTTAACAGCTATTCTGGGATGGAGTCTGTTTCCCGGAATAGAACAATCCCATTTTCTCACAAAGTGTTGATTGTCTAATACTTTTTGTCTAATCGACTCTAATTTATTGTGTTCTTATCAATCTTGCATTATGGTGTTACACATTTGCAAATTATCTATCCTCCTAAGAGATTTTTCATTATTTTTACTATGTTTGCAAAACTGTAATAAACCTGATAGCTAAAACAGATGATAATCCAATAATTGTTTTAAGGCTTGGCATTTGTTCACACGACTTTCCTTGACTGCAAAGCAGACCTTCCATGGTTATGAGGTTTAAGCAGTTCAAAACCAGTTCCTACGTCTTTGATTTATTTTAATCTACAACCTTTTCCCTTATCCCAGGAGTAAGCAATATGTGCCCCAGTGGGTCTGCTCGGAGTGGAGTGGACTGGGGTAAGTGAATTGAACCTAGGAAGGGAGAAAGGATATTGATAGAAATATCTTTATTCTATTACTACCTCCTTCCCTTACTGCCTCCTTCCCAGTTTTGACACATTACCCTTCCTGATCTCTCTCTGACTCACCCCTCCCTGTTCCTCCCACCTCCCATACCATACCCTCCCATACCCTGCCATACCCTGCCCACCTCCCATACCAATTTACCAGTTCTGGACTTTCCTTAGAGGCTGCTGGTGTGTGGCTGTTGCCACTCACTGCTTATGGCGATGGCCTGGGAGGGCAGAATGGCAGGTGGTGTTTCACTACCATTGTAAAGCACACTGTGCCAGTAAAACATGTTCTAGCAGCTCGGTAGGATTGGGCCACAGTGACTAAAACAGCATGAAATGTTGACCAGAAAGTGCATCCATATGCAATTTCTAAAACCGTTAGGGCAAATGTAGTTCGGTTCTGTGGCCTGCTGACCTCACTGGTTGATTGGAAATTTGAATCTAATCCACTTTATTCCAAATCTGACATGTTAGCCGCTACACAACCCTGGAATGAGATATTCATCATAGTCAGGGTGACCAGATGACATAACCTCACAAAAGGCTGTCCCATTACGTTCAATGGGTCTTACTCCCAGGAAAGTGTCTTTAGGATTATAGCCTACATGGGATCTACACTTTGAGCAGAATATGCAGTAAACAAAGTGAGACCTAACGTTTGAATTAGTGCTGTAATCAGTTTGCATTTTTTCCTTTTATCATCTATGGGGAATCATTTGGATAAATTTTACAGCACAAAATAAGAAATATACCACCATGCTTGATCAAATTAGATTTGGAGGCTCTTAATTCCATCATTAGCAGTCATTATTTTCTCTTCAAACCATGTAATTAAATACCACATGAGGAATATAGAATTTTTCCTTCCCCTTATTTACCAAAGTATCAAGGGTTACATTTTGAGAATGATGTTATGGTACACAGCTGTTTGTATTTAAATTAGGAAGGTTTTAATGACAACTCAAGAATTAGAGAAGCAATTGGTTAACTAAACTGAGGGAATTCTCGGCAAATGAGAGATCATTATGTTTACATAAGATTGGTTATAGTATAAGACTGGCTGTGTAATTAGTTAAATTATGCCAGGGAAAATGGGACACCCTTGCATTCTTTACTCTTCTTTTGTGCACTGTGAAATCAGACTGAATCAGGTGGAAGTCCTTTTTTTTCCTTAAATACCACATTTGTAGGTAAAGTTTAGCTCACGTTTACACTATTGATTGATTAAAGACCTGACATGACCAATGATTTTTTTTTTGCAGCATTCAATAGCTTCTAATTTTCTAAGACTGCATTCATTCCTTCTGAATGGACATGCTTAGGATTGTGCTGTGAATGTGTTATACTGTTACTGTGCTGGGGAAACATAAGCTTTCCTCCAAAGAGAGTAAGTCTTGGCCATGGATGGTGACTTTCTAGCAGTAGAGCATTTTCAGGAATACACTGGAGGCAGTGTTGGGCTTCAAAGAAATTAAGAACCGGTTCTCTGTCCATCTGGCAGCCACTTTTAAATGGCTATTTTTAAACTTTATATGTACTATCTCTTGTTAAGAACCGGTTCTATAGAGTAGGTGCGAACCTGCTGGTGCCCACCACTGACTGGAGGCCATATAGAAGCCATGGTGGGGAACTGGGTAGGGAGAGGACTGATGAATTGCCTGCCAAGGGGGTGGCCAACCATAGAATCATAGAGTTGGAAGGGACCCAGTAGATCATCTAGTCCAACCCCCTGCCTGTAGCAGGAAATCCTCCTGGAGCATCTCCGACAGGTGATCCTTTTGAGCCACTAGCCATCAGTTATTTTCTCTGTAAACTGCTATGTGAACTTTCTGTTGAAAAGCGGTGTATAAATTTGTTGATGGGTTGAGTTTAGAGCTGATGGACTTTTAAGGGTCAGTGGTGAGAGAGCAATGAAAACGTTCTGTTTGGGACTTCGGAGAGATGCTGCCAGCCAGAGGAGGCATCAGCAGACTAGAAGCTTCAGTGTTCTGATTCAGTATTAAGTAGGTCACGTTGTTCTCAATCATCCAAGTAGATATGATAAAGTGAATTGTAAAGGCATCCAAGCCAGGATGGTCAAGGTAACTGTAACCCATAACATTGGAATCAAAACTCACATTGGTTTATTTATAATTCCTTGGAATGGCCTATGGAGGCCATCAAAAAAATCTGCAGTGTAAGGTAAATGGAAAGTCACACAGAGGAAATGCCAAGAGTGGTTTTTGCTTGGGGTTGCAAGAGCTGAACTCTTGCAGAGAGTTTGTCAAACAAAATTAGCACATTAGCATCGCAGTCATGGCAGATTAGCGTGGGGTGGTTGCATTTCCGAAGTGGGAGAGGAAACAGTCGTCCCAGGCTGCCAAGGTAATTAATATTTTTTCATTACAAAAGTCATATGCTGAGATGTGGAAGAGTTAGAGCAACCGAAGAACATAATTATTGTTTTGTATGACTGTGTGTGCCTGCATTGTACTGTAGTATAATTTTTAATCACATCTGTGGGTGAAAAATGGTAAATACAGCATATGAACAGAATTATCATGATATAATTCATATAAAACTGAAAAAGCAACCCAAGTTTCAGCAGCGGGCTTTTGAACTATTGTGACGTCCATGTATGGAATGTGGCTTGGAAATATTTTGATGTCCCACATTGGGAAGTACCTGTAATACTCTTTGAATTTCACAGTTGACACTGTTATTATTATTGTGCAAAATCTAGTACAAATGATAACCATGTCTTCTGGTTCACATAACAAACTGGTTCATGTGACAAAGTGACACCAGGGATGCTTTGGGAGATACCAATTTGGAGATTTAAAACAGAGAAAATAAAATTTTTTATTTACCCAGTGTGTAATTAATTTTGTATCTCTCAGGGCACAATCCTGAGGTGACCTTGGGTCAACGCAACTCCCTTGTGTTGAACCAAGGGTGTCACAAAGTGTCATAAAACACTTTTATGCCATCCAGTGACATAGCGACCAGGGAGGGTGGGGAGAGGGCAGGGAAGGAGGAAGGAGAGTAGGTGGCGGAGCAGGGAACTGACACTTATGTCAGATCCTGACTTTGCTTCCCAGGCAGGAGGTAGTGGCGCATGGCTGCACCAGTCTGCTCAGACCTGCGCTGCCTCTAGAGACAGTGCAAGTCTGAATAGACCCATGGAGGCTGCTGCAACCTTACCCTGGGAATGGGGCAAACCTCTAAAGCTAGTAGCAGCCACCAAAATTTGCACTGGATACAATGCAGGCATATCAATCTGCCTGTTCCAGCAAACGACAGGATTGTGTTGCCCATCTTGTTCCCCTTCAGCCTTCTCTTTTCAAGACTGGAGGGCTCTAAATGCCTAACCCTAACCCTTTCCTTATATAAGAGGTCCCAGACCATTAATCATTTGGACTGTCTCATCTGTACTTTTTCCATTTCCACTATCTCAGGGGGAGCCCTGAACGTTTTTTCATGCCCTAATCTGTGGATTTAATTTTTTCTGTTGATTTTGGCATTTGTGGGGTTTCGCATTTGTGGGGTCTCTGGGGTCTTTGTCTGTAACTGCAGTAGACCTAACGATGACATTCAAAATCATGATTCTCCCACACCTACTCTCTGAAGTAGCAGAACCCAGAAAACACACACACGCACCATACTAAGTTGTAAGTTAAAAATGGCTATCACAAGCAAAATCCTTTGGGGAGGGAGGGAAGCCAGGAAAATACAGGCACAGAGCTCCATGCAATGTGACATTTGCCTTTCAGTTGTGAAATGGGCCAGGCTTTGGAAAGCAACACAACTCAGTAAATTATTCAGCAGTCAAAAGTCTGTAACCAAACGGCCTATTATCGCAGATGACAGCCGAACATATAGGTCAGTGGGGAGCACAAATGAGAGTGACACCTTGCTCTAAACAACAGCAAAACATATTCCAGGAGTCATAAGCAATTAAATGAACTAGAAATGGCATGTATTAATACCATCTTTTTGATGAGCCAGGATCACTGTGCAGCAGCAATGATTCCACAGAGGGTCAGCTCAGCAGAAGTAATGCATGGCAGGGAACTAGCATCATTAAAAAGAGAGGGGGTGATGGGGACGGTTCATAAATCTTTGCCCTGGAAAAATTATCAAGGTTGTATCCAAACATGATTTGAGTTGTATGATTTAGGCCAAGCGATGTGTGATATTAACTTTGTTTCAACCGGGTCACAAGGGCTGTGTTCGTTTGCAAACATTACACATGTGCAGGGCTGATACAGATTGGGATCATGGTCTACTTTTGCCTTAGTCTGGTAGGTGCTGACTCCCTGGTAGGTGCTGTTTTTTAAGGCAAACTAACCAGGAAAGGGGAAGAACAGGGGATGGGATGCAGTAACTAGTGGCAGATCGAGTGACAATGGGGCATGCCAGATCCTATCCCATCTTCCTCAGACCTGTCTGTCCCTTTCTTTTCCTTGAACTTGTGCCAGCTGAAAAGCTGGTGCAGATCCAAAGAGACACTTGTGAAGTAGAAGGCTTCTTCACTACTGGCGTAGATACTCCTGTAGCTTCACTAGTGGCAAAGCTACTCTCCTAGCTACGCCACTGATCAAGCTGCACTCCTAAGAACACTCTCTTGGGGGCAAGCCTCATTAAACATAATGGGACTTACTTTGGAGTAGGCTGCTAGTGGCATACAAACAATTCAGGTAGTGTCAGTGGGGAGCGTTTCAACCATGCCACTGATGCTGACTAGGTGAAAGCTTCATCTAACATTTGGTCGATCAACATAGAGATAAATATGGAAACCTCATCCCTAGACTCCCACTAATATATAACTCTAAGCAACTTTCAGAAACATTATAAGAAAGATTACTTTAAAATGGAGGTGGTGGGGAGGAGCAGTGAGGTGGGGTCACTGAGACCAGCAGCCAGAGGAGAGGAGTGTTTTCAATTAGTATTCATAGAAGTCTTTTACTATTTAAGCTACCTGGTACTTTTGGAATGGTGCAGCCAGAAATTTAAAGAGACCTTAGGTGTAACCCTACGCCTGTCTCCTCAGAGGTAAGTCCCATTATATTCAGTGAGCTTACTCTCAGTAAAGTGTGTTTAGGAGAGATTGCAGTGCTACCTACCAGAGCATAGGTTTATTTATTTAGCAAAGACATGGTCCTTATGGTAAATCAGATATCATTGTGCCATTGCCATGTATTTTGAGAGCCACAAATTCCACACTGATGTCGCCAATTGCCAAGTCTTCATTGTAGTCTGGCTGCCAATTGATGCTCGTCGTTTAGTTCACACTTTTGTGCTATCTGGAGTGCACCACAAGGAGGCAAAGTAGCACCAGTAAATCTTATTGTACTTTGGCCACAAATTCTGTTAGGGCCCAATAAAATGTTAAAAATCCCCATCATAACTTTAAAAAACATCCCTGAATTGCCCCATGAAGATCAGGAATATGAAGTGGAGGGGAGGGAACTTACCTGCCACTTACCTGTCACTGTGATTCCAATAGAGATCTCTTCCCAAAGATGGGTATTTCCCAAAGGGGGAAAGCTCCCACTTGGGAAAAATTAGGGAAAATTTCCTTTGGCAAATTCTCCCTTTTCCCTTTGCAGCCATGGAAAATGGTCTATATTGGAACTATGATGGGGAAGAACCCCTACCACTCAATTATGGGTCTTTTCTAGGAAGGACCCCTAAATTAACTTCTAAGTAGGAAGTATAATCCCATAAATACTAATGATGGGCTTAATGTATTCTTTAGTTTGCTCCAGATAACTTAGTTCTTCAGAACTCCCACCTGCATGATGGGGATCATTACATAGTCCTACCTCACAGGGATGTTGTAAGGATAACTGCAATGTTGTGTGTGTGTGTGTGTGTGTGTGTGTGTGTGTGTGTGTGTGTGTGTGTGAGAGAGAGAGAGAGAGAGAGAGAGAGAGAGAGAGAGAGAAAGTGCTTGGAACTTCCATAGCACCATGTCAAATTTATTGGGATTGTCATTTTAGACATGATTCAAGTCCATGAGTGACATATCAAGCATTTGAATTCCCTTTACATCCGTTCCACAGCAAACTTATTTACCTTATACCTACCTTATATCTCCTTAATGATATGTTGCCACAGTTTTATTAACCTGCATTGACTGCTTTTAAAATGGCAATCAAATGCTTTAGTGAAAACTGAATGACAGAGAGATGGCGGGATTAGGACGCGTGGCACGTTGTGACAGATGGACAGGAGGAGCATTGCTTGCAAAAGCTTAAGTTAACAGAACATCAAAAGCCAGTAGGATTACTGTATAACAATCAAACAGGGACAACTTAATGTTTCAAGAAAACAATTATCTCGTCACAAAGAACACCTACCTAACCCACTAAAATAGCTGCTAAATACGATCTGCCATTTTTCCACCTTTCAGTAAATAAATAAGTACACAAAAGTTTCAGGTTGCCAAAATAGTGGCATAGTAATTTTGGCTGCAGTCCTAACACCCAGTTAGGATAAGTCTTGGCACAAGTGCTGTGCTGATCTGGAGGTATCACAAAATTGCCATAAGGTACTTTTGCACCATTTCTGAGGGGTAAGGCCAGTGCACAGGCATATGCCAACCTTCTCATGCCACCATGGGAAGATATGTGAGGTGAGTTAGGCCAACCCACACCATCATGGGAACAGGGAAACAGGTGAGTTATGCAAGTCTCCTGGTAGTGGGATATAATGACAATATGTTGACCTTAACCAACAACTTTGTGAAGTCGATTTGACTAAGACAAGTTCAAGGTCATCCAGTGAACTTCTGAGTGGCTTTGAATTCTGATGTTCCTGGTCAGAGTATTACCATTATACCCCACCTTAAAAATTTGTTGTGAAGAACAGACATGTGCCAGCCTCCCCAAAACACTGCAAAAATGGGGAGACAAGTGAGTTGTGCTGGCTTAGATTGGTTAGGATTGCACTTTGAGTGCAATGAGTATATTTGGCTTATGGAAACAAACATGCAGAAACTGATTAGATGAAAGATTAAAAACTCTTGGCTTTTTGTTGGTTTTATTTCACAGCTTGTTATCAAAGAATGGAAGTTAGACAACCTGAATATTTCATGTACAAGATTCATATTGCCATAAGAACCACACTGATCTGCTCCATAAATTCATACATCCAACACTTGTTTCTGTTAAAGAGCAGAATCCTAACCATGTCTACTCAAAAGTAAGCCCAATTGTGTTCAATGGGTCTTACTCCCAGGACAATGTGTTTAGGATTGCAGACAAAGAGAAATAAACAAAACTGGAATATGACATGAAAGCCCATTTCATGAAAACTTAGACCATACCCTGAACATCAGTCATGGTTTGTCTTTATTGCCACCGTTTCAGTATTCAGGTCTTATCGGGTAGTCATAATAGGAAAAGAACAATTTGTTATGAATAGAGTATCCATTTATGTTCCCAAATTGAAAAAGAACATAAAACTAACCCATAGGTACCTTACTATTGCCTGTGCAACAGGAGGGTAATGCTTTACCCCGCAAAGGAAGGATTATGCTAAAGAATTCATTGGGTGCCCTTCCACAGTTACTCACACATTTTCTTGCCCCCTTCCTCACAACAATCCCATGAAAAGCCACTACTGATTTTTGAGGAGTCAATGATGTGGAATAGTGTGCCATGGTCCTGAAGGGAATGGGGAAAAAATGAGATTTGTCTATTCCACAGGCTCCAAAAGATTCCTTTATTCAAAAACTCTATTCCTTAGAAACTCTGTCCTTTCCCCCTACAACTCCCATAATGATAACAATTTTTGGGAGGGTTGCAATAGGTAGAAGAGCCGAGAAGTTCCCTTCTACTTTGTTTTGGTTGACCATCACTCTGTGCAGGGCATATGATGCCATATTTAACTGATCTCTTATTCTTTCTTTTTGCTGAAAGCCAACAATTCTCATACAGAAGACAGTAGAATTAGGGAAATTGCAGAGGCAGGAGTTCCTTTCTTTTCTACTCTTTTACTGTTCAGGAGATCTAACTGGATGGCTATTCAAGAGCCGGTGCAGAAGGAGGATTAATGAGCGCATTTTTGATTGGAGTAATTGGGTGACATGCATGCAAATATTCTGTACGCTGCCAGGAGAACAAACCTTTAAAAAGGCCTGGAATATCTGTGTTAAGCTGATATGCGTGAGCGTTCGGCTTTGACTAGAATTTGGCACTTTTCAGCGCCTTGTAAAGCAACATTGTGAAGCGCTAAGCTATGAAAAAGAAGTTTTGCATGTCAAACTTCATTGCCTTGAAAACTGGGGCAAACATTCTCATCCTGTGCTGAAAGGCAATAGAAACCAATGGCTGGAGACAGCTCACTGAAAGACCGCAAAAAAAGATACCATGAATGGGGGCCATATCTCTCCATCCTTCCGCTTTATACGAAAAGCAAATATCATAAAAATAAAAAGCCGTTTCATATCGGAGGCAATTGCAAATGTTTGATAATAGACTCTAAATCCAATTTTACACATTAAGGGGAATGAGACGTTTATAGGAAATGAAATTCACTTGGAGTTCTGCAGTTGCATACAGAGATATCTATATTTAATATAATACCCAGGCCAATTAAGCTGAAGGTAAAAAAGCGAGCCAGAACAGATACATTTCTCTTCACTAAATCTCCTGAGTTAAAACAAAGCAGGGCTTTCGAAAGATATCCCTGTCACCAGGATAAAATTCTTAGGGAAGTATCTTGGGTGCATCAAGTTCATTAGATGTACAGGTCTCTTTTTTAAAATTGCTAACTAAAGAGAGCCCCCAACTGAAGGGAAGCTTTACTGGCTCTGTTTCTCATCTGGGGAAAGGGTTGTTGATCATTAAATAAAGCCCTCCTGTCACCTTTCCTGAAATGTCTGAAAATATAAAGCCATACATCTTATTAGGAATTTAAAATTCCCACTTTAATTGGATGGAATCTGGCTGCTTCAGTACCAGTTTTATAAAGAAGTAGCTGAACTTGCCCATCGTTGTGGGAGTAAAATGTAAAGAATATATTTGTACCAACTTGGTGTTTATAAATTTATAAGGGAAAAGAGAGTAGGATTGCATTAAAAACCAGAAGTTTGCAAACATTAACAAATCTCTGCAGCATCTCCAGATTAAGAAGTAGACCTATTACTTTACCCCTACAATCCAGAGTAACTATGGGAAGACGTAAGAGCATTTCCCATAGGTGGCACCGTAACTACATCAGTGTAAAAGGTCCCAAAGTTACTCTGGTTTGTAGCCTACCTGGGTATTATTCTGAAGTAATGCTGCAGGAACCGGACACTGGAGGCCAGGCACTGGTGAGCACCACCAGGCATCCCTATCAGGCACCACCAGGCATCCCTATCAGGCACTGGTGAGCACCACCAGGCATCCCTATCAGGCACCACAGGGCACTGGGTATCCTTACTGGGCACTGGGCAGTAGGTAGTGAGCACCAGCGAGCATCCCTACTGGGCATCCCTACCAGGAATCGGGTACCACTGGTCACAGGGCATCTCAGCTGGCCATCAGGCATGGGGTACCAAGCATTACCACCACCAGGCATCACTGGGGAGCAGGCATCACTGCTGGACACTGGGCACCAATGTGCACTGGGCACCACCGGGCACTACTGGGCACTGGGCAATACCAGGCAGTGGGCACCACCAGGCACTACTGGGCACTGGGCAATACCAGGCAGTGGACACCACCAGGCACCAAATCATTTCTTTTATCACAGAAGGAATATGTTCCCTGAACTTCATGATTCTGGGGGTTTAGGCTGGGCATTTATGAGCCAGCGATTTTTCAATGTTAAGTATAGGGAAGAAAACACACTGCAGCCTGTTTCATCCCCGTAGGGTTTGAATTTCTGAAAATCATTTCTTAGTGGGTGCATACTTTATGGAGAAAAGAACCCTCCACTTCTGGGTCTGGCTTCACTTTTACATCAGAAAGGTGATATTTATGCGGTGGAATCTTCTTGATGGAAAAAATTGACCTCAAATGAGCTTGTGGATTCAGAAATGGAAAACATTATTTTTAGTATGAGATTCATAACTTGTTAACTGCTTCTTCTTTCCTGATCTCTTCATTGTTTTTTAAAAATAAAACTCCAAAGAAACTTTTCTCTGAGACCAAGAGTTGCCGATCAGGATCATGTAGGTGATGGGATGATATCACATAATCATACAGACAATGAATTTGGCGATACAATTATATCATAAAGCCAAATCAGATTTAGGGGTAATGCTTCTTGCCCTCTTCCTTAAGAAGTGAAGAGGAGGAGGGACTTTGGGGGAATAATATAATGAAGGTACATCTCTAATAGGGAGGAGATTGCATGGTATGCATTTGGTGGGAATGGCAAGAGGCATCATGGCTTACACTAATCGGAAACAATATAGCATACTTTGACCATTATATACAGACAGGGTAATCATACAGAAAGCAGGACAGACTGCCTCTATCTTTAACCATTGCATAGAAGAAGGAATTGAGTTGGGTTTGTAGAAGGTTTTAAAACTGCAGCCTCCTGGGTTCCCCCAGTATCTTCTTTTCCCCCTTAGGAAAAGTAAGATTTTATACGTCTTGTTTTTCAGGCTTATCTTCCATTCTGCATTAACTCTTACCTTCTCTAAAGTTCAGAGACTCTTTCCATCCCTCCTTTCCCTTCTGAATCAAATGCTTGCTCATGAAAACATAACACTCTCATGTATAGAGACTTCTCCTGCTGATGAAAGTTTTTCCCATGCTGGGACTGCTGTGTTAAATTTGCTTGTATCTCCACTTTTCATTTTCTCCTTCTATTTCTCCTTCTATTTTCTCCTTGTTATTCCCACAAGACCACAGAAAGCAGTACTTTTTACTTTGGCCTCCATTCTGGTGATGTTCATACTTTTGGTGATGCAAGGCCCCAGTAGGATGGGACTGTGGCATAGCTACAAGGAGTAGAATGGTAAGTACTACAGGCACCAAAACATGCCACATAAGGCACCACACATGACACAAAACATGCCACATCCTCCTGAGTGCTGACAGAGGCATTATATTCAGCTGTGGGAACATGTTGGAGATGCTGTTTGGGTTTGGCAAGTGCCTGTACCTTTTCATTTGTGCCAGCTTTGGAACCAAGCAACCACTTACAAGACAGTGTCGTGCTTGCAGTACTTACCTCACCACCCCCCACAGCAACACCACTGATATTGAATCCTTTGTTTCAGTTACTCAAGTTGCAATCCTCATCCCAGTTAGGCAGGCATAAGTCCTGGCACAAATCCTATGTTGGCCTGGAGTAGGATTGCCATATGTCCCCTCAAAATAGGGGCAATCCTGATTTTGTGGAAGAGAAATATGGCAACTCTAGCCTAGGTGCATTTCTGCACCACTCCTGGGTGGGGGGAGGGGGTTAGGCCAATGCATAGGCATGTGCTGGCATCCCTGTACCATCATGGGAATGAGGAGCAGTTGAGAGGTGCCAGCCTAAACTGGTTAGAATTTTACCCTCGGTAACTTTTAATTGCTTGATACAGAAGCTAACCGTTCCAATATCTATGAACTCTTACTCTCTGGGAGTCTGACAAATTAGTTCCCATAGCCAGTCTTGACCAGGCTTCATTCTTCTTTACAGCTTCTAAAACAAAAATGATCTGATGCCAAACTCCTCATAAAAAGAAAAAAAATCTAAGCGCTTTTGAAGCAAGACAAAGCTATCCTGTGGCAATAATACTGAAAAATTTGTCATAAGGGCCTTTTTCATCTCCCTCTTCCATTGCCCTTTGCCTGCTTGGTATGGAAGTCGAGCTGGACCATTAAATGTACCATCGAAATCTTTATGGAGAAGCCATTTTCCTCCTACATCATTAGAATCACCAAAGGTCACTTCCTTTAATAGGAATCCTTGTTAGACTTCTAAGCAATGAATCTTCTCCTCCATCAGGTATAAGAGACACTCAGGCCTGCCAGTTCTAATCAAAGGATCTCTGGTTTCCCAAATGATGGATAAACACACAGCCCATGAACTAAAGTTCAGCCCAGAAAGGACATCAAAGAGAGAGTATTTGCTTGCCTGCCTTTCTGGACTGGCATTGCGGACATGATCATGTATGTTTTGTTCTATGTTTCTCCTAATTGAGTCCACCGCATCAAAACTACCTTCAATCCCAGGCCCCAGGCCTTTGATATCTCGCAGTTCTGAGCTAGTCAATTTCACTCACTGTTTGAAATAGTAAAGGCTCTGGCTGGATCTCAGCAGGGGATGGAAAGTATCTTCCACCTCCCCCTTTTAGTAAATAACAACCTGCACTGCTATAATTTTTGTGCTTTCGTAATGGCAAATTCCACCTTGGTCCATAGGCAAAGGCAGCTTACAAAGGTCAAAAACTGTGCCTCTAGCTTAAAAAAAATTTCACGTTCTTACTCGTTCATTTTTAATGCATAGCATTATTAAGTTGGTCTGCGCACATCAGGACACTCTGACATCTGTTGAACAGTCTAGATGGAGGTGCACACTCATCTGCAGTGGTATAGCAGATACCATGGTGGGCGGACTGTGGTGAGTGCCACTCCACAGGATCATGTGAGGCCACCCAGTATGGTTGCCATCACTTCTTAGTCTTTCCCCCAAATCAAGAGTAACTGCAGGAGCACGTAAGAGACTTTATGTGCACTCGTAGTTACTGCACCACCTAGTGAAAACCTATGGGAAATTCATATTGGAATCCAGAGTAAGTTGTTCTTACACTGGAGCAAGGACTCCCCATAGTTACTCTGGATTTTGCCCTTAATGGAACAAGCTATTTGGCCCAGTTTGGAGTGACCACTTCTTTATGTGTCCTCATCTGGAACCTCCATCTAGCTGAGCCACTCAGAGTACAACTGAATGGCTTCTTCTTGTTCACAGAAGGTCTCAGCCTTGGTGGGGGTTATGCAAAGTAGCAAAGAAGTGGCCACACTCCCCCTTCCTCCTCCAAACGTCAGAGATTTGCGATGAGTTAGTTGGAGCCAAAGTCAACTAGGGAGATTCTGGAGAAGGAATGGGGCAGAACCAACATCACAAAACCACCATTGCCTTCAACCTAACCCAGAAGTGACATCATAGCATCATGTAATGTCATAACATTTCAAAGTGATGTCAAAACATTACATCCCCAGGTGGTGGATATGCCAATGCTCAGCTGTCCCAGATCCTGGCATGATACATAACCATAGCTCTGTTCCCCTTTTTTGTTCCCCCCTTATTTCAGATGACAAGATCTGTAGATCTAGTGCAGTGACAGAGCACTCCCAGTTTTACTCTAGTATCACCAGCTAAGTTTCCCCCATCTTACACCCTGAGAGCCACTATTACTTGTGTTGACAATACTGAGCTCGATGGACCATCATCTGACTTGGGTTAGTTTTAGGGTGAAATGGTACATAATAATATACTTT
The DNA here is from genome assembly GCA_030015325.1 of Cryptoblepharus egeriae. Lineage (NCBI taxonomy): Eukaryota > Metazoa > Chordata > Lepidosauria > Squamata > Scincidae > Cryptoblepharus > Cryptoblepharus egeriae. The sequence goes on from JAREYC010000002.1 coordinate 19,975,876, forward strand.
ATTTATACTCCACCTTTTCCCCAGGGGACTCAAGGCACCTGATACTTGTGACTAAATGATAATTCCTTGGTCCTGCCATTCTCCTCCACTTCTACAATAACGCTCGCACTTTCAGAAAAAAAAATCCAAAGTTGGCTTGATCTTTTGCTCCAGATAATCTTGCTGGCATACAATATTGATAGAAAGTGGTTCAAAGCATGATTCACGATGAAACATTGAGAAGCAAAGGTTCTGCGATTCTTCAATTAATGGAAAATCAGCTGCAAGCAGCTGCTTGAGGCTGACGACCACTTGCCCGCCTGGAGTCAGAAGAAAAATAATGTTCCTTGGAAGAACACATGGCATCATTTTTTTCCCTCCTCTGTCTGCTATTAAGAAAAATATTTAAAATTCCTCTTAAAGCTGTAGATGTTATTCTCTGTTAAAGTGGCACCACTTTTCTCTCTTTTCATTAAGTCGTCACCTTGGAATTTGTGGCATGCTAATTAACTCTGATTTACACAACCATTATTTTGGGAGTTAATGGTTGGAGAACATTGTCTGATATTATTATATAGCCATTACTATGACAAAGAGGGAAAAATGAATTAAATGAAAACAGGAGAAAGTTCTGAAATTAAAGTACAGTGTTGTGTTTCTTGACATTGGGTCACTGCAAATGTGAATTTTGTTCTGCTTTATATGATAGCACTACTGAAGCCAAGATGCTGAAATCACCTTGATATTCAACTCCCTATAAGTTTTGCTTGTCTTGTGTTGAACTTTGCATGATTTTCGCTAGAGCAAAACAGAAATGGTTCATGCCTATCTCCTCATTTAAGGAGCATCTTTGATTTGTTGGCATCTTTGTTGGCATCTTTGGTGGCATACCAGTGGGGAGAAGTCCTGGGGTTCACATAATCCCGGGTGGCACATCTGGGAGGGAGAGCTGCTCCCAGCAATGCCACTACCCCATTGGTCTGGTCCTCTGTCTCCATTCCAGAGATCTCTGGAAGGACAGAAGGTGTGCATAGCCTTCTCCAAAGGCTTGTAAGGTTCTCAGAGGCCAAAAATACTTGGTAAACCAGACATGACTTTTTATGCCCTTATAAGGCCTTAAGTTGGAGATGGGGTGGTAGCAGCCTGCATGGTGGGGAGGGGATAGCAGATTGTGGTCATGGTTCCTGGTGACCCAGGATTGCAACTACAGTATTTCCAGACAGTCAGTACTTTGCATATAAAATAGCAAGTACCAGTTAATCATAACCAGCTCACTTCAGTCATAACTGGGACTCTCAAACCATCCATGGACCAACCTCCTGTTTTTTGCCTGCATAGGACTGCAATAATAGGGAGATTGTCTAGTGCCTGGAGAATCACCAATGTATGGCTGCTGGATAGCAAGTTATGGGAGTCACTCACCACAGGTCAGCAGGTTTTGGCAGGAGAAGCAGAAGACACTTCTGACCATGTTCTTTGTTGTCCTTGGAAAACAAAGCAGACAATTTCAAGCCACAGGTATGCAAGTCAGAGCTACAGGAGATCATCTGCCCATCAGTGCAGAGGCAATTTCTAAATATTGCCATAGGTGTGTGAGCACATCAGGGATGGCTCCGAATTGTACATGTGGGTGTGGAGGTTTCTTCTTGGCCTACCAAGCCCTTGGCAAGCTTTCGATGCCTGCTCTCCACAAATTGTTGCCTCCTGCCGCGTGATGAGCAGCAGGGCACTCGACTTCTCATTGTGCTTATTCTCTCCTTTCATCACTTTAATGAGGGCTGCCAGGCATTTGTGCTGTTGCTGAGTCTCTCTCCCAAAGTACGCTCTTGCCACTGGTATTGAAAAGCACAGTATGTTCGTTATTGCAAACCTCCACATTTAGCAGAACTGGCAACAATTCACCTGTTTAAATCTTGGAGCATGTTTATACCTCAGATGTAACTGGGTGTAATCTGTTTGTCTCTGTCTACTTGTGTGTGTGACTTATAGCACACTTCTAATTGGCCTAGAGCCACTGTAGCAAGCACATTATCTATTGTAAACATGATGGAAAGCATGTCATGACAGTGTAGTCACTCCTGAAACAAGCCATTGCTAAGATCTGACACTGGTGCTAAGACCTGCATTGGATGCCAGGCCCAGATCCAAGTGGAACATCTAACAGAGTAGATAAGATCTTGCCTGGCAGCAAGGAATGGGGGTTGGCAATGGAGTCAGGGAGGGGAGAGTAATGGGGTGGAAAGGGTTAAGAGGGGACGGTGGATCAGGCCTGGAGGCTGGTGAGCTTCACCTCCTGGGGAAAAAGTGCTTTATGGCACTTTTGTGGCTACCAGTGCCCGTGTAACTAGCCCAGCATAAGCTGCGCTGAAATATCACAAATAATAGTAATTCTGTAAATGGCACATTGGTGTTCTTTTCTGAGGCCAAAAATTGCACATCATACTGTGCACTTCATATCATGTTATTGCTGACTACAACAGCTCATGCTGAAGAAATTGCCTGAGTCTGTCGTCTTGTGAAGTCTCAGGTAGGCTTTTGATGTGCTACCTTGTAGGTGTGAAGTCCTTAGATTTGCCTTTAACAGAGTTTGCAAAAATGGAACGCCAAGACTGGCTCATGAATGATTCAGATAAGTAACTCCATGCTGTGTAGAGGCAACAATCTGACTTTGGTCTGACTATCCGGAATGATGTATAACAAAAGCATATCTCCAAAACCATGGATGAAATTCTTGATTACCACCACTGTGTCTCTGCGTTGGATTTTGTGCTAACCACCCAAACTAATTAAGCAAAATTATCCTAATTTGTTTATTATGTTAATGATCTGAATTAATTTATCGCAATTTAGCATGTATTACTAAAGATTTATTATGTTTTCTACCAAATTACTTAAGAGCTATAAATCCCATGGTTAAATGTAATTAGTGGAGACATATTTATCGACGGGGATAATTACATCTGATAAAAGTTCTTCAGTTAGGCTTAATTAAAACAGATTATTCCCCCATAAATGAAAAGTAAATATGGTAATTACTGGGTTGATTTTCATTGCAACAAAAAAATTGAATATCTCAGCATTTTAATTTCCTTAAAGGGGTGGCAAAGTAAACTGAACTCTATAACTGATTACTTCCCAATAAACGATGATTAATAATCCCTGAGAAAGAAGGATTTTACTGGAGCAAACATTTTACTGCTTAATGACTAAAGGGCAGACAGTGCTCAGGAAAAAAATCAACTTTTAACTTGTTGCATTTTTTTTGGGTAAAATGGACTCTTGCTGTTGAAGTATAATGAAAAACATGTCAAACAAATTATGTGTTATTCCAATGTGCCTAACTGGATTTAGCATGCAGAGGGGAAAAAATAGTTCTTAAGTGCATTCCAATTAATTTTGCTGATGATAAAATTGGCTAGTCGTGATCAGACAGAAAACAAATTCACAACATCCCCTTCCTAATGCCAGCAAAATCTGCTCCATGCCCAATCGTACTCATGAAAAGCTTAAACTACAAATCTCAGCTTTTACAAATCTGGGCTTATTTATTCTGGTTTTACGAAGCACTTTAGTCTTGGTCCTGCACTTTGTAAATCACTTTGGAAATAGAACAAGGTGTGGGAGGTGAGAGAGCAGTTTTTCCATAAGCTATACTGTATATTATAGTATCATAGTATATTGTATACTAATCATTGATCTATATACAGAAATTTAAAGTCTGCTCACAGAGAGTAAATTAACTGTTTGAGAACCTGTTAGTCTCTCTTGACTATTAAAGTCCATAGTGTAGTGGTTGGATTGAGACCTGAAAACCCAGATTCAAATCCCTTCTCAGCCATAAAGCTTCCTTGGTGAATTTGGACCAGTCATTCAGTCCCAGCCTCATCTACCCCACATAGTTGTTGTGAAGACAAAACGATAAATTCTGCAATCCTAATGACACTTTCTTGGAAGTAAGACCCACTGAATGTGAAGGGACTAACTTCTGAGTATACAAGCTTTGGATTGCACTCAAAATCATTGTAAATCACCTGGGTATGGTTTTTGCTTTGTAATGGGAAATGTGGGATATACATTCTTTAAATAAATAATAAATAAAATAATCTGTCTTGATATATTTGGGATATTTCAACATAGGGAAAAGAATAGTGTATGTACAGTAGTAACCTGAGGTCAGGTGGACATCCTACAGGATAAGGAGACACCAACCGCCAGGACTGCTTCGCATGCAGGAAGGATTTCAGAGTTGCCCCTCGGTTAGCCTTACTGCAGAGTTTTGTGATAAATCAATAAAAGTGAATCATTAAATCCAATCCTCATAGAATTATAATCATAGTTGGAAGGTGCCTCATAGATTCTCATGTTGTTATTCTCATGTAATCTCAGTCTCATGTTGTTATCTGGTGTTATTTGGTGGGTCAGGGGTAATCTCCTCATGTCACCATACCCTAAGATCATGTCAAATATTACTAAGGCATTCCTACCTACCTACCTATAGTATTTATATACTGCTTTTCAACTAAAAAAAATTCACAAAGCGGTTTACAAAGAAAATGAAAAAATTAATAGTTAATTAATTCAGTCAAATATTGCTACATACACACAGCTTTATGAGGATAGCTATAGTAGGTACAGCAGGTACACTTTACTACCTACTGCTCAATGTGCAGTTGTTTGGTTGCAGTATATGTCTGGAGAGCTTCAGTAGGACATCTCTGTTGTGTTCTGCAGTCTCATCCTAAAATGAAATCATGCTGTCTACTACCAAGTTCTCCTCTGCACATTTCATTGAACAGAAAAAAGGGGGTCATGAAAATGTGTCATTCAAAAGAGATATTGAGACAAATATCCAATGAAAGAAATGTGAGAGCTGGACTTGGTATGTTTCATGGTAAACCCCACAATATCTTCATAGTTGAAAATCAAGACTTTATTAATCCTAACTTATGGGGCCGGGTGTATTGGGGCATGAGACACAATATGCATTCAACTGGAGTTGGGTACTTCTTCCTGAATGACTTTATGAGTTGTATATGAAGGAGCTTAGTTCTCTTTTGTTAAAAAAATAAGGAAACTTCACTTGCTCCCATTGGTATTACAAGGAAAAGTTAAATGCACAAGAAAAAATTAAATTACTACACCAGAGGAAGAAAGTGTAGTCAAGTCTCTAGGGCTCAAAAAAGGAAAGTTACCCAGCATGTGCTATTTTTTCTTCAGCAGAGCTCAAAAGTAATATTGATAATCTAAGGTTAAGCGTGTAAAAATTGAACCGGCAGAGACCTCAGGAGGACGGCAAAACATAATGGAAGCTGCCAGGACTGGAACTGTCAAAAGCTTACTTTCACGGAGATACAGCCAGGAAAAAAGAACAATTTGATTTTCCCCCCTTTATACATTAGCAAAATTCTGAACTAGGTGTGTGGTTTACTGTGAAACGGTGATTTGCCCAGTTACAGCTGGTCTGTGTTTACCTCTTGTACCAGGAATCGGAAACAGAACACCAAAAAAATGTACACGTAGACAAATACAAAGACTTTCTATGCCAGCCTAAGCCTAGAAGAGAGAACTGAAGGATGTAGCACAAGCAGGGTTGCCATATGTCCTGAAAAACAGGGAGAATCCCAATTTGGGGGGATTATGTTCACATACTGGCAAATGGGACGGAAGGTCCTGTCCTAATTTTGTGGAAGAGAATTATGGGAAGCCTAAGCACAGGCCTTGATAGCACAGCTATGCTGGTGCTGGGATGTTGGTTAGGATTGCACCCTAAATGTAATTTATATGCAACACAGTACCTATAAATTCAATAGTTAGTAATAGTGTTTAAATTAACCACATGAAAGCAATATACAGTATATGCATGTTTTTAGCTTTTATTTTGTCATGCCCATTATTTTTCTTGGGTGTCCTAGATTTTTGGGTGGTGGGGCCACTTAGGATAAGAATCCTAAGATTCTTATTCCAGCCCAACACTAACCCTGCCAATGTGTTTTTAAAATATTAATATATTAAAATATTAATAATATTATTAATAATATATTATATTATTAATATAAAATATATTAATAAAAATATTAATATATTTTTAAAATTTTAAAATATATTAAAAGTAGATTTAATATAAATACTGTATAAAAAAATTGGGACACAAAAATCCGGGATGCAAAAAAAACCTATGTATATGTCCAGAGATGCCAGTGATCAGGACCCAATGGTCCTGTCACCATTGTGGGCTCTTCTTACCTAGCTGGTCACTGAAAACACACTCTATCCCCACCAGAGAAAGGCTATGGACATAGCAGTGGATCATCAGTGGGTGTCAGGCCCACTTGCCCACTGCCTGAGTTCTTGGCAGCTGTTCAACGAAACTATCCCTGACAAGTGCTGCTGTGGGTTATGATATTCATTGCTTAGGAAGACATAACACATACACACATGTACGCAATGCACAACAATTGCCAACCATTAACAAACAGCCAAATCATAATCACATTTACTTGGAACAGACATTCTGGTTGGTATGTTTAAAATGGTGAAATTGGGAGCATAAGCGTTTTTTTTTTTTAAAAAGAAAGCTAAACCTAATTACTAGGACAGAGGTGCAATAGTAAAAAACCCAGAATTCAGCTCCAAGTTGGTTTAATGAGATCTTCTGCGGAGCAACTTTCAGCCAGGAAGAGGGAGAATTAAAAAAATCAAGTCATGAGATGGGATAAAAAAGAGACACAGCAAAGAGCCAGCACTGAATGCTGAGAAGGAGACGCTCTCGGTGATTTACACTGCGCTGTTAGAAGCAAGTAACTTGCCAATTCATAAATTCACAGCAAGCCAGTTTTTTGTATTATCATCTCTATTATCTTGCGCCTTTAGGATTGATAACGTACTACACAAGTAATCTCGAGCCCTTTCAGTCTCTGTCACCTAACTCACTGACAGCTTCTCCTTCTTTATGGCACTATTTCGGCTCCATTTCCGTGACTTCCCGGTTGTTTTCATGCTGCTTTTGGGATTCAGGGAGACACTTAAATGCGAGACAAAGATGAGAAGGAGAGGTCGGGGCTGTGAGTCTGTTCGTATATGGTATATGGAATACCTCAGTGATTAAGGAGGATAACTTCACTTCCTTGCCTTTGTTTATTTTTTTTAAGGCAAGGCTGCAAGTTCTCATAGGAGATGGGAGAATCTGGCAAAGCTTTAGGTTTGTGTGCAACACAGAACAAAAAACATAAGAAAAACCCTACTGGATCAGGGCCCATCTAGTCCAATTTCTTGTATCTCATAGTGGCTCACCAGATACTTCAGGGAGCACACAAGACCACAAAATATTTCTTTCTCACTACCACTCCTCCAAGTCAACGTGATTAGTATCAAATGCAGAAAAAAGCTCATGTGGTAGAGAAGGTATGAGTGGATTCATGGTATACAATGAAAGGGGGATGTAGAAAATATGCCCTTCAAGTGGCATAGCTAGTGGGGTAGAGGTGGTAGCAGTTGTACAGGGTAGCAAACTCAAGGGGGCAACAAGCTGAGCTTGATACTAGTGACTAAATTTGTGGAAAAAATGGGGCATGTATGAAAAACAATGGCACTGAGTTATGTATCGTTGGAATGGTAATTTAATGCAGAACGCAATGAAACAAACCACATTGGAATATCTGTATTCTATCAAATGTTATGGCTGTTTAACCAGAAAATGACAACACATATGCGTTGGAACAAAAAGTGGATTTTCTTAACCTTTTCATGGTTGCTCTGAGAGCAATTATGATACTGTATGGAACTAATAAGGTGTTAATATGAGTCAACTCTTATTTCCATGTATGCAGTTACTCCCACTAACTGGGTAAAGAGGCACTTCTAAGTGGTGCTCCTTTTATATTTAGCAATGACAGATTAACCATCTCTAACCACTCTCTAACCAATAAGAGGCAGATTTTTTTATTTATTTACTTAAAAATTTTGTTGTAGTTGGGAGTGCTAAAAAAATCTTCTTTGAATCCAGATAGTAGATAGGTGCCTTAGCTATGTCTCTAGCAGGGGTGGGGAGTGGGGGGAGCACTGCCAATGGGTGGTGAACTGCTGGGGAGGAGAAGGCAGTTTTCCCCCAACTTTCTTTCTTGAAAAAACCCAATTGACATCATTTCTAGTTGTGACATCACTTCTGGGACAACATTTTGAATTTTGCACTGGGCAACATGATCATCATGGTCCGTTCTGGTGCATTTTGGGCCCTTGTATCACCAGGGGCAGAACACCAAAAAACCACCCCTCATGTTTCCCCATCCTGCTATATCAAAGTTTTATAAAAACTGCAAAATATATGTCTGAAACCCTGGAGATTACCTTCTAGTCAATGAAGTCGGTACTCAGTTAGATGGATCAATGGTCTGACTCAGTACAAGGCTGTTTCCTATTTAATCTATATATGCGTTCCGAATGACATGTAGACTCATCCTGCTTCAGAATACATATTCCTAGTATTGACTGATGCGATGTCATGTCATGTCTGGAGTTTCACATTTCAACTCAGCCATGAAGCGTACTGGGTGACCTTGGGAAAGTAACTCACAGTGTTGTAAAGCTAGCATTGAGGCTTGTATAATACCTCATTTCCTTGGAGGAAAGGTAGAATTAAGCATGCAATCAAATAGTCAAACATCTTCTAGAAGACAGGCAGATCAATGACTTGTACTGGAATAGGCCAATGCAAGAATCAGGTCTCCTGCTGTGCTATTGTAGGAAGCTTTCCCCCTTCCCTGGGGTAAGGAAAGTACAGCCCTGATTGGTCTACTTGGTTTAGGCCAAGGGACATATAAAAACTGCTGGTCCAAGCTCCACTTCTCGCTCACCTACCCTTCCCCAAATGCCCTCACCTGCCCCCTCCCTGCAATCTCCCCATCCCCTATCAACCCCTGGCCTGGAACAGCCTTGTTGTGCCACAGTGACTAGCACAGAGAGGTCAATGCAACTCCCTGTGACAGGATGACCAAAGTCTTCCCACCATCCATGACTTCACACAGCTTGATGGAGTTCTTGGTGGCTTCATCTGCATAGAGTTCTCTTGAACAGGAGTCCCTGCAGTGAGAATGCCTTGCAAAATGTATTATCCAGCTTGTTGAAATGCTAGGAACTGCAAGACCAAGTTCAAAAGTGGCACATGATGTTGCAAAAATGCGATGAGTCAATACCACCCAGAAAGGAGGAAGGCCAACACCAGATATGTTAGAAACAACAAAGAGGACAAGGCCCACAAAATGTGGAACAAACAAGAAAAATGTAGGACATGACAAAATAAAAGCTGTAAACCCCTGCTAACTGGGCAAGAGGCACTCCTTATTTAGCAGGGGGAGAGTAACTGGCCCTACACACCCCAGTAATGTCTGTATAATTGGCTTCTGCTGGTGTTCTTTTGGCATTTTAGATTGTGAGCCCTTTTGGGACAGGGACCCATTAGCTATTAATTAGCTATTAATTTTTTCATTTTCTTTGTAAACCACTTCGTGAACTTTTTAAGTTGAAAAGTGGTATATAAATACTGTATGTAGATAGAAAACACTCATAAATTGCTCTGCCTGCAATCCTAAAAACACTTTCCTAGGAGTAAGACCCATTGAACACAGTGGGACTTCTGAGTAGAAATGGTTAGAATTGTGCACTTTATGTGCTTAATTTAAATACTTTATTACTTTTTATTAAATTTTAAACTATTACATTTAATTTATTACATAGAATTTATTAATTAGAAGAAGACTATATGTTGCTTACAAGGAAAAGGAGCACATTGAAGTTTTTTTCCAGGACACAAGGCTAAAATCCAGGACATGTCCTGGGAAAAAAAGACATATGGTCACCTTGTTCTATTGCAATTGCAATCCTGGCACCTGGGCTCTGGGACTCCAGAATGCCACCCCACCCTTGTGGTCTTCTTATGGCCTTCTGAAATACAAAGAGGCATGCACACATAGCCCCTCTGGCCCACAGAAGGCCTTCTGAGGCTACCAGAAGGCCTTAAAATTCCATTTCCTGTTCTCAGTGAAATCTGGAATGACATTTTTGGGCCTCAGAGGGTCCTCTGGGTTTTAGGGAGCCATAAGTGACCTCCTGACCCTCAAAAGACCTTGAAAAAAGGTATCAGTAAATGGGATCATGATCAGTGATGGGCAGGCCTGGTCCTAACAACCGGTACTCTGGAAGTGGGCAGGGCCAGGCCAGGTCAGGGGCGGGGCCGAGGTCAGGGGGCAGGGGCAGGGCCGAGGTCAGGGGGCAGGGGCAGGGCCAGGGGCAGGGCCAGCAAGAATTTTTTAAAAATTAAAAATACTAAAAAAAAATTAAGCATGTGGCTTACCTCTGAGTAGACCTGCATAGGATGTTGCTCTGAGGCTGCTGTCCTTTCCACACTGTCCTGGGAGTAAGCCCCATTGACTGGCATGAGGCTTACTTCTGAGCAGACCTGCATAGGATGTTGCTCTGAGACTGCTTTCCTTTCCACTCCACCCTGGAAGTAAGCCCCATTGACTATCATGGGACTTACTTCTGAGTAGTCAGGTTGGGCTCTCAGGCTGCAGTTCCAGCCTCTTTCCTGGGAGTAGGTCCCATTGACTATCATGGGTTTCAGCATCCTCAGAGCCCAGACCTGTGCAGGTCTACTCAGAAATAAGCCCTATTATAGCCAATGGGGCTTACTCCAAGGAAAGTGTGGATAGGATTTCAGCAGCCCAGAACCCAGACCTGTGCAGGTCTACTCAGAAGTAAGCCCTATTATAGCCAATGGGGCTTACCCACAGGAAAGTGTGGATAGGATTATCAGCAGCACAGAGCCCAGAACTGTGCGAGTCTACTCAGAAATAAGCCCTATTATGGCCAATATGCTTACCCCCAGGAAAGTGTGAATAGGTTTGCAGCAGCCACGTTTCCTTTCCCTGGCTGTTGGGGCTAGAGCTAACTTAAAAGTGCCCGACCAGCCTCCTTAACTCTTGAACTGCCTCCAGCTGCTGAAGGAGCATCTCTGTCCCCATCCAAGGAGCCCTTTGTAAAGCTCTCCATGCCTCATTTGCATATGAGAAACCCCATCATGCTTTGCAAACTGCAAAAGGAAATAACTTCTGAAAATATTGCTAGAGAACAACTGAAAACTTGCTGGAAATAAGGTTTATAAGATGTATAAGGTTTATAAAATAAGATGTTTAGCAAAGACAGGATTCCTGAATAGCTTCAGATAAAGGTTTGGGGCATGAAGAATTTCTTCACTCTGACTGGAAAATATTAGAGGTAAAGAGACATATATAGTGCTGCAGACCCCTCCCATCTTAGCTGTGAGTGTCTGATATGCTCTGGAATGACTGCAATTCTTTGAATGAGGTTAATGGGAACAGATTGTTTGTATTTTAAAATTAAAAGATAACCTAGGGAGGGGGGAGAGAGAAGGGGGAGAGGCTTAAAAGGGGAGGGGGGAGAGAGCCCCGCTCAGAAGGGGAGGGAGTGGAGCTGAGGAGGGAGCAGAGGAGGAGGGAGGACAGACCCAGAGGCCCCTTAAGAGAAATTCAAACACACTTGCATGCAATTCAAAGATGATGGCCCCCAATTAGCAACCGGTTCGCTAACGTCAGCCCCTAATTAAGAACCGGTCAGAACCGGCCTCAGCCCATCTGTGGTCATGATGCCCAAGCATTCCAGGGATTATCCCCTTTGACCACCTCATATTTTCCAGTGGCTTGGTGACCCTTTGTATCACTGAATCTGCATCACTACATATTGCTCTGGCCTGCTCTGAATGGCATTAACAGGCTTTATCAGAAATGAATAAAAATAAGCAATTCTACAGAGAATCACTGTTTAGATCTCCAGGCAACACCTGCAAAAGGAGCAGGTTTCCTTACTGATTGAGAACTGGATGTGAAGGGTTCCCCCTGTAATGAACAACGTACAATAAAACCTTGGATTGAGAGTAACTTGGACTGAGAGTGTTTTGCAAGACAAATAAAAATTTCTTAAAATTTTAACTTGATTTTAACTTGTCAAGTGATGTCTTGATAAACAAGTAAAAAAATAGTCCGGCTGGGATATGGCTGGTTTCAGCACTCCACTGGTTTCAGCACCTGCTCAGCCTCTCTTCGCTGAGCCTTGCATGTCTACTCTAAGGTAAGCCCTATTATAATCAGTTGTGCTCACCCTCCTGTGTAAGGGGGGCAATGGAAAGGAGCCTAATGACTAGCCTTTCATGTCTACTCTAAAGTAAGCCCTATTATAATCAGTGGGGCTCAATCTTGTGTAAGAGGACAGATTGCAACCTGATAAACCTGTAAAACTAACAGTGCAATCCTAAACATGTCTACTCAGAAGTAAGTCCCATTGTATTCAATAATACTTCCAGGAAAGTATAAGTTAGGATTGCAGCTTAAGTGTAGGTTAATTTGTTTTATTTTTCTTTATATTTTGCATTTTCTTTATTATTTTGTATTATATTACAGCATCGTAATCATTATTATATGAATATTTTTGGGCTGTGGACCGAATCATCTGAGTTTTCATTATTTCTTATGGGAAAATTTGCTTTGATATACTAGCATTTTGGATTGCAGGCATGCTATTGGAACAAATTATGCTTTTAAACCAAAGTACCACTATAAATAGTATGTTGGGACCAAAGATTGGTGTCTTGGATCTTCATGGTGTAAAATTGCAAGTGACTTTCCCTACAATCCAGAGTAACTACGGGAGCACATAAGAGACATTACGTGCACCTATAGTTACAGCGCCAACTAGTGAAAACCTATGGGAAATTCATATTGCAATCCAGAGTAAATTGTTCTTACACAGGAGCAAGGACTCCCCGTAGTTACTCTGGATTGTGCCCTATGTCAGCCTTGATTCCTAAACAGTAAACTGGGGCTACAAATGCCTTCACTAGTGATTTGCAATTAAGATGAAAGAGTTACTCTGCAGGTACACGGGAGAAGAATAAACTCACAGTTTTTTTCCGTCTTAGTCTCGTGCTAAAGTAATCAGGCAAGAATAAAAATAAGATGCTTGCTTTCTTAGCAGCAGGTTCCCATTAGTTGCTCCTTTGTTCTCTTTTTGCTGAGACAGGTTTCTCAATATTCTCTCTCCTTTCCCCAACATACATCCTAATGCACATTTAGATTGCATGCTGGGGAGAAGAGAAGTGGGACCATTCCTCTATAGGTCCATCAATCGCTTTTCCTGCTGTTTCTACAAGACAGAGAAAGCAAGCAGAACACAATCTCTAATTAGCAACAGGCAAGGCACCCTCTCCTTCATCTCCACCTTACTTTACCCCAGTTTGGCCCTTTTGATGTTGACAGAGGCAGCTCTTGATTTACTCCTGAGGATCCACCTTGGTCCCTGGCTGATCTACCGATTGCGCCTTGCGGAAAAGGAAGGCTGAAATGTAAACGAAGCTTCACCGGGGGCCGTGGGAAAGCCCAGCAAATGGAAAGAGAAGAATAATTATCCTGCCTTAACCTAATGTTGTTAATCTATATTGGCCATTACAATCTCCAGCATCCTGCTTAGTGAAGTATGCAATCTCGGAGCGCAGTAGTTTTTTGCGCAAGCAGCGTATCTAATATAACGGACGGCCTCCACATCCATCATCATAATTACTGTGTCATAATTTGCTGCCCTTCTTGCCTCTGCCACAGAGATAGAGGAAGGTTAAAAAAAATGGAGAGGGAAGGAGAGACAAGAAGAAATCATAGTGTTAAATGGGAAAAGAAATCTGTATTATAGCCATATGTGATTATGTCCTTTGCAAGTGCAGAAATTTGAAAATAGTATCTCATGTATTTATTCTAACTCTCCCAAAAGCAGTCCTCCCCAAATGTTTTAGCACTGGGACTGTCTATTTTAAATGAAATTCTGTTGGAACTCACCTAGGTTTACAAGACTTTTAAAAATGGAGAGCTAGAAAAAAATTGATTTATTTTTATGTAATAGTAACCAGAAAAAATATGCTCAAACATTTATCCCCCTCTATTTACATACAGTAAGGGCGCAATCCTGAGTAACTACGGGGAGTCCTTGCTCCGGAGTAAGAACAATTTGCTCTGGATTGCAATATGAATTTCCCATAGGTTTTCACTGGGTGGTACAGTAACTATTGGTGCACGTAAAGTCTCTTACGTGCTCCCGTAGTTACTCTGGATTGTAGGGTAAGTCTGCAAACTGCAGGAGCTGAGCTCTTTGCAAGGTAATTAGCAGCTGCAGTACAGTATCTAATTTATGAATAGCCTCAGGACTTGATGCAATTAATTATCTCTTTCCATCACCCTTTTGTAACTCACCCAAAAATAAAATTGTAGTCCAACAGTAGGTCCTGATCCACAGTTTGGGAATCACTGCACTAACTAAAAAAAAACAAAACCCCAAAAAACAGAGGCTGCTTGTGACTGAAAATGTAGAATATGGCCATGTACAAGGCCATACCTTAGTTGCAAAGCACATGTTTTTTATTCACAAGGTGCCAGGTACAATTCTGAAATCCTATGATACAGGATTTCAGGTAGCAAAGTGACAAGGCCCTGCCATCTAAGTGGACAATACCATGCTAGAAATACCTTTAATCTGACAATATAAGACAAGTTTGCATTGTGTTGCAAGGTGGAAGCAGCCAAGGAATACCAAGAATGTTTTTAATTTACAAGTGCATGTTCTCAAGTAAGTCTGCAATTATATACGTAAGACAGAGAAGTTCATTGGGTGAATCAAAGTGGGAGATTCTTAGCTTAGAATTCCTTAGTTGGGAATCTTGGATATATACTGGAAGTGGGTGCACATCAAGATGTGAATCTGCATTATGATGTGCATTTAGATGTAGCTACACTGGCCCCATTTATGGTATATGACCTCTCAAAACCGGGCAAAGGAGCAACCTTTAAAGCGGTGTCTCTCTTATACTGAACAGGTGGAGAACAACTCTCTTTACTTATCCGACCATATTTCCTCCAAGTGGCTGCAACTGATGCTTCTCTTATGATGTTTCATTTTAGATTTTGAATTCCTCGTGACAGGGAGGGATCTAATTCCTTATGTTCTCATTCCTTCTGGTAAGGTATTTTATGCTTATGAACTTTTTATTGAAAAGAGGTATGTAAATTATGATGATGGTGGTGATATAGGGATGATGATTTAAGAAGGGATTGGACAAATTCCTAGAGGAAAAGACCATCACAGGTTACAAGCTACGAAGGGTGTGTGTGCATAGATCGACGCATAGATAGATACACGCAGGACAACCTCCAATGCCAGATGCAGGGGAGGGCACCTGGATTTAGGTGTCATATGTGCTCCTTGAGGCATCTGATGGGCCACTGTGTAATACAGAAAACTGGACTAGATGGGCCTTTGACCTGATCCAGTGGAGGCTCTTCTTATGTTCTGATTAGGATGATGAGGAAGAAGAATTGAGTGTCCATCTCAATTGCAATGGGAATGCACATTCCAAGGTATGGTCTTGCTCTCCACATGTGTACAATTTGAGATCAGAGACAATCCAGATGATTGCTGGATCAAACTGAAACTCTAGCCCACTGCTCCAAAATGATTTGATGAGATTTTCCATTTAAAAAAATAAATCCATCATGGGTTGGCTAACTGAAGTTGGCATTTCAGGTAAATTTTTGCATGTTAGATTATTTAAAGCCTTTTAAGACCAGCTAATAGTATTTTATTCCTGGAACAAATCAAAATATAAATGTTTAAATTTTTTTCTTTTCCTCTTTTTAATAAATAAAAATTGCCTTCCTCATCTATCGTCACCTGTAATGCTATGTAAAAGGTGTCAGTTATCAGCCATGGAGAAGAGCAGCTGTATTAAATGTTAAATAACCTTTAACAGCAGCAAATATTTAATCATAAAAAGTTAAATTGACAGCAGTGTGGTTCAGACAGTATCCCCTCAAAACTCGACAGCAACATTCCTCATATATATTGATAAGTACAAGACATCCATAAAATGGCAGGCTCTGTAGACTTCTATTTATGAGAGGCCATCTAAAACTCATTCATTGCAGGTAATATCAGTAAGTCAATTCAGCTTAGCCTGATAGCTCATAACTTTTTAGCCTGTTGTATTTACTGAGCCATAGACTGGCCTCTCTTGGAGTATACTTGAGAAAATGACTTGTACCGCAAGACTATTTCTTCTCAAAGTATAATCAAGTGCTTCAAAATGAACTCCAGAACTGCAGCGGCAACCGGCATTAGTTCTCGGCAATGCTATCGAAACAACTTCTTTGGTAATGTGCTGAAAGGTACACCAGAGACCTATGCCGTTCATGCGATTGTTACAACCCGTCCAGAGAATGCCTGACTATTCCTGTCATTTATGGGAAGGCGTTCACGAGAGCATTTGTACAAACGGGGTCTCCTCCATTCCCAGTTGCTTAGACTAGTAGCTGGGCAGAACTGAGGCATGCGGTTGAAGAAATGGGAACTCGAATCAAGGCACTGTTTGAGCTGGAGTAGGCAAATGAGAGAACTGCAGCACTTTATCGACTGAATATTGGAGCTGGCCTTCAAATGTTTCTTAGGGACCAATCCTAAGAGCACACCATGCCAGTGGAATGTAAGTTCAACCTAGGGTTGCCATATGTCTCCCAAATCCTGATTTTGGGGGATTATGTTCACATACTGGCAAATGGAACAGAAGGACCTGTCCTAATTTTGTGGAAGAGAATTAAGGCAACCTTAGTTCAATAGGTATAGCGCACTTTCCAGATGTCATAAATGTGGCAAGCGAATGCAGTCTGGCTGCCATCAAATATAGAAGGTGGCCAGGTTTGTACGGCGATAGACCACAGATGCCTGCCACATATGGAGAGGTGTAGGTGGACAAAGCGTGGCAGAGAGAACAGGGAGAAGGTTGGATTGAGATAAAGATAAGATAGGTTCAGTGGCAGTAGCATCAGCTGAATCCTGACCCTGAGCCTGATCCATCTTCATAATTCAGTTCAGAATTGTGCCAGCTATACAACTGGCATGGTTCTGCGGTAACCCACCAGGCCTGTGGAGGCTTACCCTTGGGCAAGGGAACCAATGTTCCCTCACAGTCAAGAGGCCTCCAGAAGCAAAATTTCCTCACTCGGATGCAGTGGATGCTATTGTATCTCTCTGTGTGTCGTGACTAGTGTGGCAAACTGTGGGGTACTACTTTTACCTTATAGATGTTTTGTAGCACATGTGGCATGCAGAGAATTGGGGAATAAATGAAGGTGCTTCCTCAAAGGCCATCTCCCCTGCCCTGCACGTACACAGAAATGTATTAAGTTTAAACCTTGCTTGCTTGGTGGACTGGGAAGGTTAAAATGGAGAAGAGGTGGGGTAAGAGGCAATGTGAGGGAAAAGGCACGGAGAGAAATGGGCATCCACACCTGGTTGCTGCACTGATGCTGGAAATCTCTGGGAAAAATATGCATGGCAAAGCTGTGCAAAGGTTCCTTCCGAACTTGCATGGAATATTGATTGGTGACCTCTGTGGCTGTGTCGCTGATTGACATCTATTTTATAAGGTTAACAGGAGAGCTTGCCTTGAAATATAATTTTAAAAAAAGATTTTGCTCACATTCTGAGACACAGTTCAGTTTCCTACAATTTCCACCCACATAAAAGATGTATCTCCTATGTAGTCATAATTGTATTGTGAGGAAACAGGTGGCAAGCGACAAGGCCAGTTTCACAATTTTTGGCTTCCTCTTTTCTTCTGGACAGACTTTAGGGTGCTGAATTATCGTCAATGACATCTCAAGAACTGTTGGTTCCTGTATACCTGAGGCCAAATCTACCTATGCAGCAGGGTAAGAATGAATTTGCAGAGATCACAGCAAGAGATGGACCGTACCCTTTTAGATATCTGATGGGGCAATCATGTTTTTTAATGCTGATTTTTTTGAAATGTTCCCTATGCTCTGAAAAGTCGTAGGTCACCCAGGGGGACCATATGACCAGATTTTCCCTCTTTTTTAGCCTTCTGTCCAGGTGTTGTCCAAAAGGCTCCATTTTGGCTTTATTTTGGAACTTTGCAAAGGTGTTCAGTATCCCCTCATGTCATTGAATTTGTATTAAAGAGCAAAGTCCAATGCAAAAATCAGTTTTGAAATATCTCCTTCCTTTCAAAAGTTATGGCAAAAAAACTAAAATAGAAAATATGCACTGAGCTCTATGGGAAAGTGAAAGTGCCCAATATTGCTGCTTTACTCATGAGTAGACAAATGTGCTATTGCCCACCAGAAAGGCCAGGCTGAGATGAATCCAAGACCTTTTCCTCCTTTTGAGGTTTGGACATCTGGTCACCCTGAGCACACAAGGAATGAGCATTTTTTCCTTTGGTGCATTTTTTTCCTGAAACTTTTTTAAAAACATGGATTGAACCAAATATAATTTACTTTTGAATAGACATGCTAATGATTCATCTGTTCACCCCATAAAAATAATATCCCAACCAGTGATGGGCTTCAAAGAAATTAAGAACCGGTTCTCTGTCCATCTGGCAGCCACTTTTAAATGGCTATTTTTAAACTTTATATGTACTATCTCTTGTTAAGAACTGGTTCTATAGAGTAGGTGCGAACCTGCTGCTGCCCACCACTGATCCCAACCCAGAAAGGAGGAAAAGCTCAACCCAACACCGTAGCATTATAGAGCATTTTCTAACTGCAAAATCCTAGGCATGTCTCCTCAAACCTAAGTCTCATTGTTCTATAGGTCTCACTTTCAGGAAAGTGCATATAGGATGCAGTTCTAAAGCAGTTAGAAACCACATCCAGCAATTCCCTTTATCCTCACACCAATGTTTAGTGACAGAGACGGGACTTCATCTTCAGTACTTAATGTCTGCAAATATATTTCACAGACAACTCACCATTGGCAAAGAAAATGGGCTCTATTGTTTGTCTCTTTATAATATAATCAACTCAGTTGTACATACACACGACTTTGTGGCAATCCATGTCTCATGTTTGCCAGGATGAGCTGTATCTTCCCTAATTAAAGAATTCTTGTCATCAAGCTATCATCACAAAGAGATACGTATCGATTGGTCCCAAAGCTTCTTTTGATTGGTCACTTTAGGGAGCGCAGCGGAGATTGGCAGCTTCTGTTGTACAGTGTTACACTCCCACCCTAGGAAAATAATGTCAGTTTCCCTCCCCTCACATTTCACCATATATTTCTTACATCATATAAAAGGAAAGACAATAAGAATGCAGCAATATATACTATTTATTTTTAACATATAGAAACATTTGTAAACAGCTTCTAGGAGGGAAGCTATTTTCTCTGGGGTGGGCATTGGCCTCAAAGGACAGCAGAAGCTATTTCTCATATAGCAGAATCCTATTTTCTCATAGGAATTCCTGAGGATCTTTTTAGATTGAAAGGTTGGGTATAAATCTTTAAAATAACCTTATAATTTTGGGATAAGGAAAAGAGACAGGGAAACGGCCTGGAGGAGAACATTTTCTGAACACTGATTATTTGTAAAGTTTTACAAAGTGCAAAAGATCTGTGAAGTTTTCATTGAGGGTCATTTTGTGAAAGTTCTCTTGATATGTTTCTGGTTTGGTCTAAAACAGAAAAGCTTGGTGAGGCAGCGCTTGAGTAGAGAATAGATGAGGGTCTCCCATAACCTTTACTAGGGAAATGGGCATTACAGGTTTGTATCCATTGGGGTCCAAGCACAGCTATTGAAAACCATGGCTAATGAAATCTGCAGTTGGGCCTCCAACCATGACTAGAAGCACCTTCTGATCACAACTGGGAGGTCCACTGTGGGTCTTCCCACATGTTTGGAATCTGATGGGTCAAAACCATGGGTTCAGAGGACCTACAGCATGCCTCTGTTCCACATACAAATTTTTTTATTTTGTTGATTAGTAATCAGGCCAGATCTGATGGGATGTCCCCAAGCAATATCTTCTTCAGATTCCTCAGTCCCAAAATTCAGTGTCTTGCTTGAGGTAGAGACACAGGAGTTCCTTGTTAATCATCAGTTTTATGTTAAAGCTAAGTGGTTCTTGGGAAAGAGCAATAACTGAAATCTGATTAATTTTGCATTTTTACAGCTTCTGAAGATGAAACAACAGCATTAATAGATGACTGAGTAACTGGATGTTGAAATGTAATGGTTTTTCTTTCAATCAAAAAGCTTAGTGTTAATTTTTGTTTTTAGGCTGAAATGCAGAATTTATGTTTCTTTTAAAAAGTGGTCAGGATTCAGTTAAAATGAATGATAGCCCGATCCTGAGCTGCCCAGAGAATGGGAGTGCTATGGTGCAAAAAATGGCTACCACAGTGTCCTGTGCACATTAGGCCGCAGCAGCTGCTGCCTCCTCATGGGATGGGGAATTTTAAGGAAAGTAGCCTTAATGGGGCTACTCAGTTATGCAGAATCAAAGATTGGTCCCGCTCCCTCATACTACCATCATCTGGTCCACAGGCAAGCCTTGTAATCCTCTGGATCGGTCTCTCAAGCACTCATATATGTAAATTTATGTAAATTTATTCAAATTTGAAATGTCAATCATTTTTCTGACCCCTGACAGAGTGCCATAGAGATAATGTGGCCCTCCTGCCAAAATGTTTGGATACCCTCACATCCATGTATCCATGGATGCTATCCATGTATATTAGGAAATTACTCCATGTATTAGGAAAGCTATTCGTGTATATTAGGAAATTACTAAAAGTCAGCATTCAGATTTTGGACAGTTTATCACACAACATGAAAGGAGGTTGCAATAAATTCCAGACACAGAATTTGTGTTGCTGCTTCCCACCATAACTGTGACTTTGACCTGAATTGTAGCCTCACAATCTTTTTGTCATCCTGCCCAGATAACGATAAACTACAGGTGCTTCCCCAAGGTATGGCTGTGTGATCATTAAATTGGGGCAGTGGGGTTGCAGGAGAAGGGGAAAACCTGCTGCTGTGCATATGCTGACAACCAATTTATACAGTGGAAGATTGTGAAGAATGGCATAGCCTCCCCATGTCAGTTGGAGGGCACCGCGCTGCATTTGTTGTCATCATCATTAGAAGGGTTACAAATGACCTACCTGGAGCCTAACATATATCTTTCGGACAAAGTGTCAACGTACAGATAATATGGGTGATTTCGGTGCGCTTGTCCTTTCCTTAGGACAGCAATTCTATACTTAGAGGCTGGAAAACTTGTACACGTTCGCAGAAACATAGACATGGGTACAACAGTATCTTATGCACATTGGGCAGCTCCATCCTGCACAGACGCACACACACAAACAGAGAGAGAAAGAGAAAGAGAGAGAGAATCCAGTTGAATTACCTCACTGGAGGTGCTGCTGTTTGGCCACAAAAAAATAGTTTATCTCAATCAAGGCTGATGGTGGCAAAACCAAAAAAACAAAAAACAAAAACTGTCTTCCAAAGGAAAACCATATTTATCTTAATCTTTCGCTGTGTACTTGTCAGTATCTATTAGGTGGAGTGAATTATCAGAAAACCTTGTAGAATTGACAATGGCATGTCTATTTGGTTTGTTTTCCGGCTCTAATTGGTCATTAGGTTTGAAAATGCTTAAGTTATAACCATTCCAATTATGAATAGTTTGCTCTTCAAAGCTGCCCCCTTGTGTGTTTGTGAGTAGGGGACGGGTGCAAAGTCTGTGGACATCAGATTTCCACCATTAACACATATAATTTTTTAACTAGCAATGAACAACCTAAGCAGAATGTATGGAAATGTACTATGTCTATGAGCTAGAAGTGTCTGTAGCATGAAAGGCCTTATTCACACAATGTACCCATGGATATAAATGTGTACAGGCAGGAAGTGAAACAAACCCACTGGACTTATCTCCAAGCTTCAATCTGTTAAAACTGCAAAGAGGCCCTATGTACAATTATTCTTCTGGGTGTTTTGTAGGACTCTCCAGATTGGGCATTGAGAACCTATAGACACATAGGCTCTGTGCACTACTTCTGATGGATTCGTGGAGGTCAAAGGGAAAGGCAATCCCATCACTCCTCCCTTTTCAGTCAGATGTTTGCCGACTACTGAAACTATTCTTGGTTTTTTCCTGAATGTGATGCTGTGTTAAAAATATCTGGCAGTTCTTTTAAAACCTAAAAGACTGCTTTCAGTAGTCACCTGATTCCAAGAAAATCCAAAACATTCCTGGGGGGGGGGGGGTTGTGTGACGGCCTACACCCTTTATAAGTCCATATCCATGGCTTGGGAGCAGGATTAAAGACCAGGTCACATCACATCTCAACATGGAGAAGTGGTTTCAGAACAGAAGGTCATGTTGGCTTTGACCTCCCAGACCAGGGATTGTCATCTGAACTGATCTGAGCCCATTTTGCTCTTAGACAAAATTGACAATAATAGTGAAAAATATTGTTAATTGTTTTTCCGCTCTTTAAAGACACTCATCCACTTGGTCAAGGTTTGTGTTGGCAGTGAATCTCAAAAGCAAATATCCTGTGGGAAATGATCAAGTGTTTACATGATCAATGATCAATGAGTTTACATTAGACTTGGGCTGCAATCCTAAAGACACTTTCCTGGGAGTAAGACCCATTGAACACAATGGGGCTCACTTTTGAGTAGACATGGTTAGGCTTGTGCTCTTAGGCCATATATAAGATTCAGACTGCACATTTCTAATCAGATAAGCCAAGGAGAGGTAGTCTGCTTTGCAGCTGCTAGGATAGAAAAGAAAATCATGCCTCAAACCCCGCAAAATTAAAATATATATGAGTATTTTTAAATAAGAATGAACAAATTAAATAATAATTTAATAATAATAAATTACGTCTTCCTCTTGGAAGATGTAACAAACCCTATCATACCATATATCAAAGCACAAGCATGTATTAAAAATACAATATTGGTACAGTTTAAATGAAATGAAATCCATAAATATGGTTTATGACAATTTTCTAAACACATGGCGAGCATACCATTTGCCCTGAGATGTTGAAATGATGAAACAGATGTCAGAGCACCCATTGCCCTAATTATGCATTCTGACAAATCAAGATCTGGAGATTGTGCCATCTTTTTGGATTATTTTCCATTAAGAAATTTAATACAATTTAACACACAACATGCTGTAATGGTGATGGGTGGGTTCTGAAGTTATATTGAAATCTTGTTGTGGAGTTGTACTGGGACTGTCTGGCTGCTCCTGGCCACCCTTTGGGTAGGACAGTTTTCTCCTGGCTTTCTTGGGACTGGTGGCTGGATCCTGGGAAATGGTAAAAGAGGCTTCAGGTATGGCTTGGAGAAGGTGGTTCACACCACCCAATTCCTCCTTCCAGCTGGCAGCCTCTGCTCCCTGGCTGCCCATCAGCCCAGAGACCTCACCTCCTTTTGTTTGCTGCCGCTCCCATCACTGGCCACTCCTTTCTTTAGCCAGGTCTGATCCCTGAGTCCACTCCTTCTGGGATAGGGACGTCCTCCCTTGGATATAGGGGACTGATTCTACCTTTTCCATCCTTTATTATATAGGTGATCAGGTGACCATGAGGGGTGTTCGCAGAGGTGGACAGCCTCAAAATGCCAGATGCAAAGGGGCACCTGGATACAGTTGTCATATATGCTCCCTGAATCATCTGGTGGGCCTCTGTGTGATACTGGAAGCTGGACTAGATGGACTTTTGGCCTGATCCAGAGGAGGCTCATCTTATGTTCTTATGAGTCAGGTTGAACCTGACACTTGTAAATGTGTAAATGTCAGGAGGAAGGGATTGAACCATGGCACTTGTAAATGTCAGGGTGTCCCATCACAGGTTGCCTTGCTAGTCGTGGCTGACTCTAAGGACTGTGCTCATTCTTATTATCAGGCCAGAGAGCCATCATCGTCTGAAGATATCTCCATGGTCATGAGACCAAGTGCCTAGGGTGTGTGGACAGAGCACTGTTACCATCCCATCAAAAGGGTACCCATTTATCTACTTGCATTGACATACTTTCAAATTGCTAGATTGACAGGAAGTGGGCAGGTAATGGGAACTCTCTCCATTGTGTGGAATTGGGTACCAAACTGCCAAAATTCAGGTTGACAAGCACTGGGTCTTTACCCACTGATCCGCTTTAGCCCTTATTGAATTCTTGACAAGCTAACAAAAGAATACAAGCCGCATTCAATATAGACACTTAGCCAAATTGTGTATTTGAAAAAGAAGCCCCAGTTTGCGTGTGCCTTCTGAAAAACACAGCTGTACAGCTAAAATGTGATTTTTAATGTGTGTTTTTGAAAAAAAAAATGTTTCTACTAGGAAGAGATCCTGCTATGAAGATCATTTGATTTGAGAGTGCCAGCTAAGGTAAAGTCCCTTTTCTGTGCACATTTAGCGGCAAGAAAGAGAGACTTTTGCTACCCCTGAAGCACTGGAAGAAGGGCTTTTGCTCTGAAGAATACATATAAGTGGGAACAGATAGAAAGGAGATGGCCGCTGAGGGGAATCACTGGTTGGGGGTCATATGAGAAAATCTACAGTATTTGACTCTAAGTCCAGATTTTCCTCAGGAGGTTTTGCATCAACATTGCTGTGCCACAATCTTTAGGTACCCCAAGGGTTTCTTGCAACTGTTGTCCCTTGGTGCTAGAGTCTTCCTTCCTTCCAAACAGGCCATCCGTCTTCAGGCTGAATCACTGAATCTTCCTGTCGCTTCTTTTACAAATGTGTAGGTCCTGGAAAAAAGACAAGCGTGTCAACAAGTATGTGGACAGAGATGATCTTGTTGGTTCTGTACACTTGGACTCTCCATCCATCAGTCTTGAAAGACTATGATGTTGTACTCAACGTTGCAAAGCATGAAGGCCTGGATAGACTGATATGGAGGATAGGCTGTTACCCAAGCAGCAAATCCCACCTCTCCACGCCACTGAAATAGTCCAGTGGAACAGCAGAGCTGATACGATTGATTCCAGCTGCGTTGCAAAGCTGGGCTAAGGACAGGAGCTCACCCTATCTTGTGGGGACCCAGGTCTCGAACCCTGGCCTGCTAGTTAACAGGCACAGTGTCTTCATAAGTTTTTGGCAAAGGCCCTCACCAAAGGCCCTTAAGGAAACGTAGTGATCATGGGATAAGAGGACAGACCCCTTTAGTTATTTAATAAACCAATCCAAACATTGACTGGTGTTGGTGCAGGACCCATGCACTAGATCCAAACCCCAATCCTAAACAAGTCCTGCGCTGGTCTGGGGGTGTCACAAAAGGTACTTCTGCACCATTCTTGGGGTGGGGGATTTTGCCAGTGCACAAATATGCACCAGTCTCCCCACACCACAATGGGAAATGAAAGATGGGTGAGTTGTGCTGGCCTTAATTAGTTAGGATTGCACCTAGGGTGTTACAATTGTGCCATAAAGCTTGTTTGTGTCAATTGTGGAACAAGCATTGCTGCTACAAAGCCTTACTGGGCTACCACTGCCAGCTATCCCTGTGCTGGGCTATCCCTGTGCTGGTTGATAAATTGGATTTGGTCCAGGAGTGCCTGTGATCAACTATAGCAGTGCACACCATATCCTAACCCAGTGGCACTCAAACTAGGGTGGTGGTGGTCACGACCCCCCAGTTTGTGTAAGGTTCCCTCTTACCCTTTAAGGGACAGTGGAAGGGTTGAGGGCAGTGACAAAATTCATAGGAACATGTTGCTAAGGGGGTGCTATCATGTATTTTACTGATCTAGAGCTACAGCAGAGTCCAAGAGATGCGGTGAGCCCTGTGCAGCCCTCCACAGTTTTCTCTAAATCTTGGAGTAATCACAGAGCACTTCCTATTTGCACCTTTCCAATATTCCAAACCTTGGGGATTGCTTTGGAGAGCTGCACAGGGCTCCCCACACCTCCTGGAGTGTTCTGGATTGTGCCCCACGTCAGTGCTCAGGAGTAAAAGTAAGTCCCCTCCTTAGTAACACAATCCTTGAGCAAAGACTTAGGGAGTAAATCTCCCCAAAAGTTTGGGAAACACTGTCCTAAATCCTTGCATGGACTTGGCATGTAAAATTCTGCATTAGCTAAATAAGCTGCTGCAGATCTGAGTAGCTCCACAGGGCAGACTGCAGAGTGATACAAGGTACGGGGAAAATATATCCTTACCCTGGGATGACCACTTGCAGCCTCCCAAACTGTGTTGGATACAGTTTAGGATTGCACCATAAAATATTTGTACAGGTTAGGATTGCACCAAAGTACAGGATAGGATTGCACCATAAAATATTTGGCCTTTCCCCATTGAGAAGTACCCAAGATAACTCAAGATCATTTTTTTCTGAATATTAGTACAGTGAAGCCACAATTTGGTGAAGGGAATGTCCATTAATGTTCACAATTCCTTAAATTCTAACTTATGTATGACAATGCACAGAAATCTACAAACCAGAACAATAAGGCTGCTTTTAAAAAATATGTTAATAGCACAGTAGTCCCAAAATATGCCAAGAAGAAATTCTTCATGTTGTTTGTTGTTGGAGGGAAGAAACCAACTGGTGCTTTTGCATGATTGCAGATGGTGCTGTTTGTAGTTAGGCTTGTATGTCCTTAAAAACGTATGTCAGTAAAATATGCTTTTTGGAAATCAAACACCTGCTTGCCAAATACAAGCATATTTACAACACAATTATATCAAATGTTGTATATGCTGAATTTGAATTTGTCTTACTGGAGCCATTCATTTGTGTTCATGTACTGAAATGAATGTCAACTCCAAACTGCTCCTCAACAATCTTCGTTGTGAATATTCTCCAGAAGATTTCAGAATAAGTAGACTGAGTAACACAAAAATTGTTTGTGTTATTTTTTGCTATGTTGTTTTATTTATGTTGAATTTATAATATTTCCAAACATGCTGCTGCCATCACTATTTGACATCAGAGTACAGGATGCAAGGCTGCCAGATTACTGAATCCTGCATGGCTGTGCCAGAGGTGGCAGCTAAGGTGGGTCCCTACTTCCTCCCAGACGGTGCAGGTAGAGGTGGGTGAGAAAGGAGGAAGATGGCACCAAGCTAGTGCTGCAGCTGATGCCTGGCCATGAACTGGCCTGGATGTGTGCCAGAAAGAGGAGGGACAGAGACTACAGGGGCTGCAGGTGGCCCAGTTCCTAACAGGTTATGGACCAGTACTGGTCTGTGACCTGGGAGTTGAGGACCTTGCCTGGTAAGACTCCTCAGCTCTGTGACAGCTCTTTTGATGGAGGCTGCTAGGAAACTGAGATAGGAGTTTGGATGTTGGTACTGCTGAGCCCTTTCCCACCCTGATCTGTCCCTGATCCACCCTGAAATTCACCTTTCCATCTGTGAAACCTTCCTGCTGGGTGGTTTGCCCAACAGTACTAGTGGTACACGTACTGGAAGTACAAAGACTCTGCAGGCCTCTGGAGAGGCTGCCATGACTGTGGCACCTGCAGAAAACTGATAGACCTCACAGCATTCCAGTGTAGTACAAGGATAGGATTGGGTGACTCTTGGAAAACGTATAGGTCTCATAGTTTTATAGGATAAAGTTTGGATGATGTGTGATCTGACTCCTCTTCAGAGTGCTGGTTTGTCCAAACTATCCTTCTACATGTGTAGGTGGTTGAGATTAATTAAGTCCAGCATTCCAACAATCAGCCTTATACTGAGTAGGGCAATTGATTCATCTAGGAGAAGAAGTGCAAGCCTATTTTTTTCTTGACTATATGAAGATTCAGGGATTGTCATATGGTAGATCCATATCTATTATATGGATCTAATATACTAATATAACTTCTAATATACCTTCTACTATACTAAGCACTTGGGCACCTTTTGATTATTTGATACTTTACCACTGATGCACCACTTTCCCCTAAAGCACACAGTGTATGCATAGAATCGGCCCATAGTTCTGTTGCTATTGTCTCAAATGTGATACATTTTCTAAATCCATCTGTCAAGATTTTTTTCCCCTGGAGCTGAGCAATTTCTCAATTTAAGATGCCGTGGACAGAGCAGAAATGCTGTATGCTGAGAGCAACATGTTTGCCAATTATAATTCTCCTTATTCATCAAACTGATTCACAAAGTATGTTAATGAGGTATAATTAGGATCTGCTGTTTAGTTCACCATTTTCTTTGTTTCATATTATATTTCTGATGGGCTCACAGACTGCTTTGTATTGGTCACATATGTACGAGAGTGTGTTTGTGATTCTCTGCTTGGACAGTTTGTTTGCTAAGCTAAAGGGCTTTGACTAGAGCATCGCTTAAATTTAGACAAGTGTGCAGGGTACAAACCGGAACAAATTAAATTTGAAAGCTCAGTGACTCTGAATTTTAGCTCTGGCAGGACTTTTTTTTAAAGTAGTGACCAGACATAGGACTCGTCCAGACGTAGGACTCATCCAGACATAGGACTTATCCAATTTTCCTACTCTGGTGTAGTCACAATGCAGCCCATTGTAAGTGAACAAATATTCCCATAGCTTGAGAAAGCCCCAGTGACTTTCTCTTCCATCACAGGATGTAGTGCCCATCCCACCAGCACAGTTGCACCACAACTGAAAGATTGGATAGGTTCTGATCCCAAGCACTTTGGATAAGGGATGCTCAACCTGTTCTCCAGTGGTTCTCCAACGTATCGCACTGGAACCCGTTTTTTAGAATGAGAATCTGTCAGTACCACCAAAAGTGATGTCATGACCAGAAGTGACATCATCAGGCAGGAAATTTTTTTAACAATCCTAGACTCCAATACCATAGTCTGCACAGACTGATGGAGGCCTGCTTTATATATAAAGTAGCTGGTTAAAAGTCCAGCTATGTGGCATTTCTCCCACTGCAAATACGATAACAGCATCAAGTCTAATATATTAAAAATAAAATATTGAAATGAATTAGATAGTGATATTATATTTCAGGATATTATATTTCATAATATATATTATATATAGGTTTATATAGGTTGGCTGCCATCTTTGGTAAGAGTATTTGGAAAGTTAATCTTTGGAGATGTGCAGTACAGTGGTACCTCACTTAACAAGCGCCTTGCTTAACAAGCGTTTCACATAAAGGGCAAAAATTTCCAAGAAATCTTGCTTCACATAACAAGTTCCGCTTCACTTAACAAGCAAGCATGCTATGGGTACAATGCTATGCAGCCCTGACGCTCCGCGTGGAGGCTCTTTAAAAGGGACCAGCACTGCTGCCTCTAACTGCCCCCCAACTTGGGGGCAGTTGCCTGGAAGTGCCAGAGGCAGCTGCCCCTAACTGCCCCCAAGTGTCCCCACCAACCACCTTGAACCTCCAGCAGCTGCCCAGGTAAGCCTCCCAGAAAAGTGTCTTTGATTTCAGTCTCCTAACTATATCTACTCAGAAGTAAGCCCAATTATCTTAAATGGGGCTTACTCCTAGGAAAGTGTCTTTGATTGCAGCCTCTTAACCATATCTACCCAGAAGGAAGCCCAATTGTGTTAAATGGGGCTTACTCCCAGGAAAGTGTCTTTAAGACTGCAGCCTAAGTAGATTTCATAGGATCATGCACATTGAATGCATGTTTTGAATTCAATTCCAGTGTTTTGTCATCCAGTTAATATTTTCCAGTGATTTTCTAGTGAATCAATTCCAGTGATTTTTACATCCAGTTAATATTTTTATATGAATATTTTTTGGGTTGTGGAACCAATCGTCTGAGTTTCCATTATTTCCTATGGAAAAAATCTGCTTCACTTAAAGAGTGTTTCACTTAAAGAGCATGTGAACTGAATGAATTACCCCACTTTATGTGTGTGTGTGTTTGTGTTTGTGTGTTTTGCTGATTCGGGACCCAGAGGCATTCATATCATGGAGAAGGAAAATTGAACCGAATGGGCTTGATTTGGTTCAATGTTCCATTCGTTATGACTTGTGACTCAGAAAACAAATGTTTTCGTGTGACGTGTGACTCAGAAAACATATGGCCAGACATAGTGGGGCTTGCTTCTGTCAGACCATTTCCTGGTAGTGGAAGATTTCACATAAAACCGTTCACTTTTCTTAACCAGGTGGAGCAGGAGAGAGAAATACTATGGCAGAGACGGTAAAAGTATAGAAACATCTTAGTTTGCTTCTTTTTTTCCTGGTAATTATTTTCTGGTCTAAAAAGCCAACCTGGGCAAGATTTATTTTAAAAGTTCAAGAATGCTGATCTTTCTTTGAAGTTCTTCATGCACTTCAAACTTCAGCGAGAAGCATTGATTTAATTTCATTTCCCACGATTCTGATTAATGAAAACACATCTTTTTTGCAGCAGTTAAAAAATAATCTTTGAATATTTTGTAACCTTTCAGATAAATGTTAAGGGTATGGCAGGAAGTTCTATAATTCTAGGAATTATGACAACACATAAATAAAGATGAAGTGGAGCCCCAATGCATTCCTTGCTGTCGTTTAGAGGACCATTATTTAAATACCCATTAACAAGACAGGGAAAGGAAAAATACTTGCAGTTTTAAAAGAAGTTCTTTTTGTTTAAAGACTCCTTTGAGTTGTGGTTATGGAGAACCAACACAAGCTATTACTACTTCCAGTGATACTGTAGATCGGGGATCTCCAAACTTTTTAATATGAGGCCCACATCATGGGCTGAAATGAAATGAATGAAATTTAAATAAGTTTTACTTACATCTTCCTATAATCAATATGATATGATTCAAAACAAAAGAAACACGTGACAGTTACAAAAAAATTGCCATGCTTTAACTGAGAATTGATACCTTTTTATGAATCTAACCCTACAATCCAAGGTAACTATGGGAGCACGTAAGAGACATTATGTGCACCCGTAGTTACTGCACCACCTATTGGAAACCTATGGGAAATTCATATTGCAATCCAGAGTAAATTGTTCTTACACCGAAGCAAGGACTCCCCATAACAACTTTGGATTGTGCCCTTAAAACACTTTTTTCTGCTGAATTTAGTCTCCAAAATCAGGCTTTGCATTAGATTTGATGGCACATTAGATTCAAGAAAGTATCGTATTTTGATTATAAGTGTAGGTCAATATTTAGTTTAATAGTTTATTGTAATAAAAATGTAACATAAATTCATGGTTGTATGGGTTTTATTACTTAGTGCAAATACAGTAGGTAAAAATCATAACATGAACCCATTGTCATATTGTTGTCAAATAATTCATTTATATGATGTTGTAAAATTAAATCTTGCACCTGCTTTGCTGTTGCACATTACAATTGCCAGTAAACATTTTTTACCTTAAGATTTTAAAAATTGGGGTGTGCATTAGATTCAATGGCACTTTAGATTCAAGTAAATGCTGGGTAAGAATGGTAAACATCAGCAAATGCTTTGACCAAAAGCAACAAGTTATTGCGGGCCAGATAAAATCTTGTGGGGGGCTTGATGGAGCACTTTGGCAATAGTTTGGAGACCTTTGCTATAGAACTGTGGTTCTCAGGCTACGTTTTTATGACCAAATAACAAGATAATCATAATAATAACAAGATTATGAGGGGGGGAAGTGTATGATCATATGAAGGAGGACTTTGCCTATGCACACCTTAATAAATATGTGATAAATTTATATGGGTGAAACTGCCATTTTTAAATTCAGGGTATTACACTTGAGGAACAGAGCAATATATAAATACTGTTGATGGATGGAGTGTCACACTGCTGGATGGATGGATGGACGGACGGATGGACAGATGGTCAGGCTGTTCTTTCAAGGTTGAGTTAATCTTTCTAAAATTGCTGGGTCATGCTTAGTCAGCTTTTGCACCTAATAATAATCATAGAATCCTAGAATCCTAGAGTTGGAAGGGACTTAGTAGGTCATCTAGTCCAACCCCCTGCCTGCAGCAGGAATTCCCCCTAGAGCATCCCCAACAGGTGCTCGTCGAGCCTCTGCTTAAAGATCCCCAGTGGGGGAGAATCCACCACCTCCCTTGGCAAACTGTTCCACTGCCGAACCGCCCGAACCATCAGGAATTTTTCCAGATTTCCAACCAGAATCTCCTTTCTTGCAGTTTGGTTCTAGTTCTGCTTTCAGAAGCAGCTATGAACAAATTGGCCCCTTCCTCCCTATGACAGCCCTTTAGGTAGCTGAAGAGGGCAATCATGTCTCCCCTCAGCCTCCTCTTCTCCAAGCTGAACATCCCAAGTTCCCACAACCTTACCTCATAGGGCTTGCCTTCCATCCCACTGATCATGCTTGTCGCTCTCTTCTGGACTTGCTCCAGTTTGGCTGCATGTTTCTTAAACTGAGGTGTCCTTGCACCTCCCTGATACCTACCTTGCTTAGTCATCATAATTAGAGATGCTCTGAGCACCAGGCCAAGATAGTGTGCTTGGATGAGGCCACATTTTAGGAAGTTTCATCCTATACTTTCTTGGATCTCGTTATCTTAAAGGGTCTTGGAAATGCCATTAGCCATCCATCTGTAATTGGTGTGGAAAGCTGCAGATGTGCTCCACAAAGTTGCCCATGAGAAGATGGCATCAATAGGAGGAGGTGTTCCTTCTATTGTGAAGCATTTGAGAGCGCTGCATTCATTCTGTTTGCCTGGGAGATGGTTGCTTGTGCAAAACAAATGCGCCTAATTCCAGTTTTCTCCCACTAGTCTCTTTTATTACACCCATACCAAAAAGAACCTTGCCATGTATGCTGTCTTCAACTCCTTGGAGACAGGGCAAGATGAAAATGCAATCAATAAGGCATGTCATTTTCTGATGCTAAAGTATTATGTTGCCTGCATTTTGATTATTTGCAGGTATCAGATTCACAACTTACAGCACATGTCAAATTTTGCATGTTTTATAAATGCAGGTTAAGCAGCACTAATCCAAAAGGCTTGGAACTGGAAACGTTTTGGATTTTTTTAGCTTTTAAAATTTTTGGAATATTTGCATAGTGAGTTATCTTGGTAATAATACCCAAGTTGAATCAAGAAATTCATTTATGTTTCATAAATACAGTAGCTTCTACACATAGCCTGAAGATATGGGGATGCCTAACAAACAGTTGTGTGCCTTCATTTTGCCTGCAACCCATCACGAGGTCAGAAGTTGAACTTTCCACTTCTTGCGGCTCATCAAGTTTTTTTATTTTGCAGCATTTTAGATTTCTGGATAATGGATTCTCAACCTGTGCTAAATAGTATTTGTTCATTATCTGTGCATCCACAAAATAAGGCATCAGGCCGAAGTTTGTGTTCTGGCTGGACAATTTTATTTAACACCGCTGCAGGGTTGGATGGGGAAAGAAGTTTAACTAGCCCACTCAAAACACAATACTAACCAATTTAGGCTGGCATAACTCACTTGGCATATTTTCCCATGGTGGCGTGGGGGAGATGGTGAATGCTTGTGCACTGGCCTAGCCTGCCAGTTACTTCAGCTCCCAGACTGAGTTCATAGGTAAAATGTGTCCATGTGAGCCCAGTTCCTGCCCCAAAACAGCCCATGCTGTTTTTGGTATCATGCAGCCCCAGCTCAGCTTCACAAGGCAAGGCAGGGCAATGGTCCATTAACACTCTTGACACGAACAGTCTTTCTTTACTAAAACCATACCCTCTTCCCACTAGTAGCTTGACATCTGTGATTCTTCACTCTGCACTGAGTCCCTCATGAAACCCCAGATATAGTAACGGAGCACACTGTCAAGCCTGGCATTGGTTTCGTTTCTGTTCTTTTGAACTATACGAGATGTTGGCAGGACATATGGCAATGCAAGACTGATTTAGCATTGCTCATTTCAACTTCTACCATAGATACAATTTCAAGCAATTGGCTTTTGACAAAAGCACAATTGCTCCCACCAGTTGGGTTATGCTTATTTCAGCTGTGAATGGTATAGAAATCAATACATTAACACAGCTTCTTAATAAAGTGTGTGGTAAGTTGTCTCAGCTCTTCCAGAATACATATTTCAAACATTTCCAATGTTGTGCTGGATGGAGAGAGGAATGAATGAGAAATGAGTAAGCAATCCCCATGGATGAAATGATCACTTGAATTAAATAGAAATAAATAAATAAATAATTTCACTTGCTCCTATTGCTGGGATGCATAAAATAGGATGTTATCGTGATTTTGGCATTTCTGGTATTCGCATTCAATGGTGGGTGTAGATTTGTTTTCTTAGAAATTAGCTAAAGATCTGTCCTTAGTTTTAAAGTGACAGTATGAGTTAAAACATCTGTCCCTAGTCCTATGCATGTCTGCTCAGAAGTACATTCCTGGACCCATTCCTGGAATCCCACAGATACCAAATTAACGGATCCTTAAATCTGTAAACCCCCAGGCTCCTGGAAGATTTTAGCATCCATGCACCCAT
This sequence comes from Cryptoblepharus egeriae, assembly GCA_030015325.1. NCBI lineage: Eukaryota > Metazoa > Chordata > Lepidosauria > Squamata > Scincidae > Cryptoblepharus > Cryptoblepharus egeriae. Next base: position 20,010,159 of record JAREYC010000002.1, read on the forward strand.
CCATGCATGCTATTAGCATCCATGCACCTCAGAAACAACTTGGATTCAATCTTTGGTAGAATGATATAGAATTCTGAAATTCTATATCATGGGCTTGTGATCCACAGTGAGTCAAATCTACAGATTGCAAACCTGTAAATGATAAGGAGCAACTGTATGTCTTATTGTGTTGCATTGGGCTCACTCCTAGGAATGTGTGGGTAGGATTGCAGCCACATAGAAACAGTGCAGGCTAACAGTTGCCCTTGCAACAAAAAGGGATAATCTCCTTCAGATAGAACCCTCTTGCCACATAGGTTGTCCTCCTAATAAAGTTCTTCTCAGGCCTGTGGGTGGAATACAGGAGGACAATATTTGGATCTTCATTTTGTTAATGGAGAAAAAATTCTAGTCTCTTGGCATATAGCAGTGTTTCTTCTGCTGCCCTCTGCCATTTTTCTCTGGGCTCTTGGGCATTACTGTGCTCCTTGCAACCTCTCACATTGTTCTTGCTGCAAAACACCATCAGTGCACCTGCACTTGACGAGGTACAAGAGGACCAAAGTACAAGAGGACTGGAATAATTCAGGAGGAAATAATCTAGAATTCCAAGTAGGGGAAATCAGGAATAAGGCAGTGAAATGGAAATAGGGCTACAACAATGTTGTTATGATTGCTAGTTGTCCATGCCTTTTGCGAGGCAGATGACTACTTAATACACACACACACAGAGAGAGAGAGAGAGAGAGAGAGAGAGAGAGAGAGAGAGAGAGAGAGAGAGAGGGGGGGGGAGCGCACTGGAATATGATAAAAGAAAATATAGAAGGTCAGGAAAAAGTCTAAACCTGACATATTAGTTTTCTGTGGACCAAGATCTATCTTATTTATTTATTTATTTAACTAATTTATACCCCTTTTCTCATGCAACTGTCCTCACAATAACCCTGTGAAGTAGGTAGTTGTTCTAGAGGCAGCTAGTTGAACTCTTCTCCTGTTCATCTCCTGTTCAGCCTGGAGAAAAGGAGGCTGAGGAGAGACATGATTGCCCTCTTCAGATACCTGAAGGGCTGTCATAGGGAGGAAGGGGCTCATTTGTTCTTAGCTGCCTCTGAAAGCAGAACTAGAACCAATGGGTACAAACTGCAAGAAAGCAGATTCCGGTTGGATATCCGGAAAAAATTCCTGAAGGTGAGGGTGGTTCGGCAGTGGAACAGATTGCCAAGGGAGGAGGTGGATTCTCCCTCACTGGAGATCTTCAAGCGGAGGCTCGATGGGCACCTGTCAGAGATGCTCTAGGAGGGTTTCCTGCTGTGGCAGGGGGTTGGACTAGATGTCCTACTAGGTCCCTTTCAACTCTATGATTCTATGATTCAATGATTCTCTTCCAGATGGAATCCTTCACAGCATAGTCATCATCGCATTTGGCTTCAGGAAACATCTTCCAAGCTTCTAACGAGAAGTTTCAGGTTGGCCAAGCCATAAATAGCGATACTTCTGGCTCTGTTGTCTCATGACAGCTTTGTCATCTTTCTGTCTCCCATCCAAGAATTATCCAGGCCTGTTTCTTCTTAGGTTTCTTCCTGCCTGCCTGCCTGCCAGCCAGCCAGCCATCCATCCATCCATCCATCCATCCATCCATCCATCCATCCATCATCTTCAAATGGTGAAGCATTCAGTGAGTCCTAAGTCTTCCCTTTGTCCAGAAGTGTGACCGTCCAGGAAAAGCGCGACAGCCTCGGAATCATGGCTTCTCCCCAAACTGCTGCCACAGCAGCCCTGCTCTAATTCAGCATGAGGGGGCTCTGCGGAGAGATATTGTAAAAAAGGAAGAATCCTCCTGTTGTGAATTCAGCTGGCCATTAAGACATTTTCAAGAATTGTTTCAGTAATCTCATTGAGAGCAGCAGGCTAGCTTTTTAACCATGCTAAAATGCCTCACAGAACAACAGTAGGTGCCATTTGGAGTCTTTCTTCTTGGGAGTGTTCCTAAACCTCTGACATGGTGGACAGCTGGTAAATGGCGCTCAATCGGCTAGCAGAGCCTTTCCAGTAGTCAATGAACGCTTCCTTCCTGACCAGGGAATTTCTACCCTGCTTGCCTTGGCTGCTGTTTATTTAACCAAGGGCTGTTAATTCCTCTTCATATTTTCTCCAGAAAGTTTACACAGCAGGATAAACATAGGAGAAGAAGCACTCTGTAGCAAATAGGCAATTCCGGACTAGAGATGTCCCATCAGGTGGATAAGAAAAAGAAGACACCTGTGAGCCACATGTGGCGGCCACTGTGAAACTTCACAATTCATCTTACAGAGCAGCATATTATAATATACTGACCCATGCTAACTGGGTATACAGAGGCTTCTAAGTGGTGCTGCTCTTATATTTAGCAGGAAAAGAGTAACCATTCCTCCTTGCCCCAGCACACTTTCCCTAACCAAGAAGGGACACAATTTTCATTTTTTTTTTTACTAAATTAAATTTGATTTTTTAATTGGGGGGGGGGGGGAGCAAAATCTTCAACTCCAGATAGCAAATAGATGCTTTAGCTATGCCACTTGCAGAGCAAATGGGTGGTGAACTGCTGAGGAAGAGGAAGCAGGTTTTTCCCCAATTTCCTTTAAAAAAAACCTGGGGATGACATCACTTCCGATTGTGATATCACTTCTGGGGCAACATTTTGAGCTTTTTTTTACTGGGCTACATGTTCATCAGCTACTCCACTGGTTCTGATGCTTCTGATGCACTCACAGGAATGCTGGATTTGGAATGGTGGTGGGGAAAATATCCACAGTCGGGTTGCGTTGGAATCAGAGCAATTTTCCTGAAAGTTCAAAAAAATGGGTTTGTATATTTGATGGAGCCAATCCCTTTCCCTGCTGCCCTATGACCCAACCAAGTTGCAGGGATATAACTAGTTTTGGAGTGACATTGAAATGGTTTGTCGGTTGACAAAGGCACAGAAAGAATTGGGGGAGGAAGAAAGGGGAAAAGATTCCTACTATCCCTTCTAATGACCATCAGAAAGCTAATAACTTGCTGCCCTGCAATAACACAGGCCAAACAAACATTTTTCTTCTTACAAGTCAGCCCCATTCCTGAGTATACTTTGGCTGCTGATTCCAAGATTGTCCTCAGTTTTACCCTATTAAGTCAATCACTTGGGAGATATCACATAGCCTATGCTATGGGGTCTAACAATGAAGCTGCTTGAATCATTTACTAACGAGGACATGTCATATCAAACAACGTAGGACAAAACTGATGCCCAGGTGACCATATAGAATGGAGGACAGAGTGCCTTTACCTTTAAGCACTGTATAGAGGAGGGAATTGAGGCAGGTGCTGCTTTTTAAACCCTTCTATAATGAGCTAGACCTGCCTAAATTCCCTCCTCTATGGATGCTTAAAGGTAGAGGCACTCTGTCCTCCATTCTATATGGTCACCCTACTGATGCCATTTTTGGAAACAGCACTCCAAGTTTGTAAATTTTGAAAAGTTTTTTTTTATTCTCAATTTTGTAGGCCTATGGGACAGCTGTTCTTTCAGTTCGAAGACCTCACAATTTCAATGCTCAATTTCTTAAAGTGAAAAACCACGAGACTCTCTTACTCGCAGAAGCCACAGGCATGAAGTGGTGCGGAGTCACTGCAGCCTGCCCTTTGCTCGTCCTGCTGAGTTTTCATATTAACAGCTGCAGGGACCTCCTCAGAGCTTTAATTTCCTTTCTTGGTGTTTGGGCAGGGGAGGAGGAGAAGAGCATCTTCTAGTTGCAAAAAGTATCACGAACATTTCTCACTTGACTTCTGATGGCACTGAAGTGTGGCTTTTGATTAGAATTCTTGTGAAGTGCCAGTTTCAAGGGGATCTGAAGAATTTTAACAAGTTTTGCCATGATGGATAACCCACCAGGGACTTGCGTTTGTCCCCGAGAACCGATGGATGCTGAAAATTTTAACCTACGATTTGAATTCCTATCGGAACATGTGGCTGTTTTGTTTTCAGAGTCTGGGCGCGTCTCTGTGTGACCTCTTGCCTGAAATACTCCAAGACCATCACTTCACATTGTGAATTCATCACACAGAACAATGCTTTGTAATGACATATCCAGACCAGAACTGGTTTGGGATGCTATTTATTAAAAGCCAGTTACCGTTTTGCTGAACAGATTTTTTTATCGAGGGAAAAACAGGCAAAAGACACAAAAACAACAATGCAATTTTTTAAAGGTAATGAGAAGAAAAAAAATCTAACTGCAGAAAAATGAAAATAAAAGCATTCCTAGGCCAAGGCATTATCTTACTTGGCATAGATAAAATTTTCCACCGTTGTCAAATTATTGACATATATGTGTGAACTTGTGACATCTGTTTAATTACATTACAGTTTAAAAAAGAAAAGAACATTTCCTAATTTCTTAGGCATTCTTCATTGTAGACCTTTTGTGGCAACACCTCTGATTGATTTTAATAACTCCTCATTAGCATGGCTGTTATATAACATATTTTTGAAGTCATTAAGAATTGCAAATATGCCTCTCGTAAGTGTGTCAGAAGTCCCTGCCCACAGAACAAAAACAAACACATGCTCAAAATTGCTGGCTTCATTATTTATCAGTATTGGATTTCAAAGCTCAGCAATTGTCCTGAAACACCTTTGCAGGACATATTTATGGGAAAATTAAGAACCCAATCCTATCCCCTGCCATGCTTTAGCAGATACAGTTTAAGTGGATCCAGTTTAGATTTTTGCCAGGGTGCTCAGTTCCATGTGCTGACATCTGGGAAGGATTACCCGTTGGGTAAGACGATATAAGACAATGTAAGAAGGCAGGGGATAGGACTGGGTTTTCCATGGCAGGCCCCAAGTTTTATAATTTCTTCCTCTGAGAAGTTCATAGTGTTGTAATTTTCCCCACCTTTATGTGACTTTTAAAATTTCTACCCAATGTTGCATATGTGCAACAGAATCCATATATGGGCCTGGCAGAAATGGCTTTAAGACTTCACAATCCTGCCATGGTTCTAGGACTAGCTGAGATGACCCTTTCTTACCCTATTTTCATAGCATCCTTTTATCTTGTCTTATCTTATATAACTAGGATTTCTTGTTTCTGTTTTAATTATATTGTTATTTACTTTGAGTCCAGGAGGCAAAAGACATAAAACAAAAACTTATTTCTTTTTCCAGCTATTTCAGGAACAGCCAAGCCTTCTTTCGTATGGTCATAACAGCTGCTTGCACTCAGATGATGAGGGTCAACTGGATGGCCTGGCAAAAGCCATGCACAGAAACAGGGTCAAAGAAGTATAGATGCACCAAGCACATACACCTCAGTGTATGTGCCACTAGGACTTCTGCACCGCTCTCTTCCCTCCGCAGCTAAAGTCCAATGCTCGCTTCCATCCTGTGCTTATGACTGGGAAAGGTGCCTTCTTGCATAGATGTGTGATCACTGGCTCTGCGATGTTTGTGACTTGTGACATTTGAAAAAGCTGGAGCAGCAATTATGATTTTGCTGACAAATCACCAAAACACACCTGGCTGAGCAGGTGTCTGTTGGGGTTTTATTTTCTTAAAACTTGACTTTGTGGCATTAGTTAGGGTCAAGGGAATGTTCCTTCTATCTCATTGCTCAACTTTGCTTTGTCAGTTTTTACAGAGAATTGTTTTTGAACACACAAATGTGTGTGTGTGTGTGTGTGTGTGTGTGTGTGTGTAATGGCGAAATCCAGAGTAACTATGGGGAGTCCTTGCTCTGGTGTAAGAACAACTTACTCTGGATTCCAATATGAATTTTCCATAAGTTTTCACTAGGTGGTGCAGTAACTATGGGTGCACGTAAAGTCTCTTGTGTGCTTCCGTAGTTACTCTGGATTTGGGGGTAAGTGTAAATGTGATCAAAGGATACTTATGAGAATGTTTCTCAGGGCATATTCTCACTAATTCAAATCACATTTATGATTATATTTATGGTTAGCTTCTGAATATCGACATATTAAGGTCAAACTACATGTGGTGTTTAATACACCATTAGACCTCATTGACTTCATTTTTTCTTAATACCAGCCAAGGGTGGGTAAAGCTGATCCAAACTGAAACTGGAGTGTGAGTGGAGAGTGTCTTCAACATTTTGTCCCCCCCATGGGCTTAGTCTGTATCGTCCTTTTAGCCATGGTTGCTGTTGTTGTCTAGAGAAAAACAATCAATCAATATAAATGGCACATATATCAAAAGTACAGGCATTCCCTGCTCATTTGACAAGTTAAGAAACGGAGCCATGGTGAAAAGTGGAAACAGCAGGAAAGTGGATCCCACTGAAAATGTTGCTTCCAATAGTTTTTTTATCTTGCAAATTCTGCAGCACACAAAAATTTCTGCAAATGGACTCTCATTAATGCCTTCAAGATAGTTTAGCCATATGTCCCCAAACAGGAACAATTCTGATTTTTGAACAGTGTGTTCACATACTAGCAAATGGGACAAAGGATCCTGACCCAATTTTGTGGAAGAGAATTATGGCAACCCTACTTTGAGGATGGGAATAGACCCAGAGTTAGTGTGCATTCTCTCTCTCTCTCTTTCTCTCTCTCTCTCTCTCACCCAAACCAAAGCAGTTTAAATCACCATGTCATATGCAGTGGTGGGCCCAGACTGGCCCAACAACTGGCTCGCCAAAGTGGGCTGGCCAGGCCGGGGTCAGGGGGCGGGGCTGGGGTCAGGGGCAGGGAGGGTCAGGGGCGGGGGTGCAGGGTCAAGCTTGGCGCAGTGCATCTCGGAGATGCACTGTGTGTGCATCAAGCTAAGCTTGACGCACGCACAGTGTAGGGCTTCCCCGGGCGCGCTGAACTGGTGTGCCTGGTTTTCTGGCTCCCCCCCCGAAGCAGGGTGCCAGAATCAACAACCGGTTTGGGCAATCCAGCCCAAACCGGTCTTAGCCCACCACTGGTCATATGCAAATCAATATGGGGGGAGGCAATTTTAGCCTTTAGACCTTTAGAGAGAGCTTGAAAGAGCAGAGCATGCATTGAATGAATGACTGCCAGGTATAATGAAAGACTGCCGGGTGTTGAAAGAGCAGAACCATCAAATAAGAACCATAAGAAAGTAGAGGACGCAGTGCCTATAACTGACTGGCAAATAACACTGGGAAAGGAGAACTGGGGAACACAGACACAGAGACAAACAGATGCACACACACATACACACCCCTTAAATGGTGTTGGAGATAAGCACATCCTCCTTCCCAGAAAGGCTATATAGAAAAACCATAACATGAAATCACCGCTATAAAATGCATTAACGTCCACATGCTGTTATTATACAAACTCTCACCTGCTTTCAGACAGTTTTAGCTAATAGGCCCTCAGGAGCAAACTGTGACAACTAACACCAGGCTCTTTGAAAAAGGACTAAGCAGAGCTACAGAAAGAAAATCTAACAAGCCAAATTGTCTCTTCACCCGGCACGACTGGGATTTCTCAGGTACCTTAATGAGTTATACAGTTTCCTTGAAAGAGATAAAAAGGCAACTGAAGTCAGGCAACCATGCGTACAATGATATTTTTAGAAAAATGAAAACAAGCCTGGACTAAAAAGGTACGCAGGCCTTAAGCACAGTCACCGTATGCTTGCTAACATAAATATAGGCAAGAAGAGGCAAATGGCAACATCTTCAGCAGTTGCCCCATGAATTAACTAATCTGAGTTAACTAATGAATTAACTAATGACAGAGTTATTACAGAGTTACTTAACTAATCTGGATTGAAGTCATCTAATCATGTTCTGATGTGACATTGAGGAAACTGGTTGGTCTGTCACAGAGGCCTGTTGCTGGGTTGTTACCTTCCTATCAAAGTGGTACCTACCTACTTGCATTTGCTTGCTTTCAGACTACTTGCTTGGCAGGAGCTGGTTTGAGTGATGGGAGTCCACTCCATCCTGTGACACTGGAGTCTCAAACCACAAACCTTCTGACCTTCAGGTCAACACTGAGACATCACAGTTTCCTAAAATCCAGACGCATGACACCTGCATCCAGGTGCCCTCCTCTGCATCTGGCTTTTTGAGATTGTCCACCTCTACACACACCACCTTCACACACATCAAAATGGCCATGGAGGCACATCAGAGCTATTTAAAAAACAAACAAAAACAGTCTTCTTTTTCCTTTTATGTCTAGGGAATCAATCAGTCCATCCATCAATCCACACACCCATCCTCCCCTTCTCAACAAAAGGGTTCACAAAGCGGTTTACAAGAAAAAGAAAAATACAATAGCTGATGAATAGCTGCTGGGTCCCTGTCCCAAAATGGCTCACAATCTTAAATGGAAAACCAGCAGAAGCCACTAAAAGAGACATTGCTGGGGTGAGGAGGGCCAGTTACTCTCCCCTGCTAAATAAAGGAGGAACACCCACTTGAAAGAGGGCCTCTTGCCCAGTTAGAGGAAAGAAAGAAACACAATGGGGCTTACTTCTGAGTAGACACTGTTAGAATTGTGCTCTAAGGCTACAATCCTAGAGACACTTTCCTGGGAGTAAGACCCATGGAACACAATGGATTTACTCCTGAGTAGACACTGTTAGGATTGTGCTCTAAGGCTTCAATCCTAGACACACTTTCCTAGGAATGAGACCCATGGAGCACAATGGGGCTTACTTCTGAGTAGTAATGCACAAGTAATGCAAAATGCAGTTGTAATGCACAATGGTGCTTACTTCTGAGTAGACATGGTTAGGAGTGTGCTCTAAGGCAGAGGTGAGGAGTGACATTGTGCATGCGCAATCTGAGTGAAGCAAGGAAAAAGAAAGCACAAGAAAGCCAGACTGTGCATGCCTCGGCAGTGGAAAGCAAGGGAGGGGGAACAGCTGAGGTGGTGAATAGGCATCTGCAGAAAAGACCTACAGAGTATCTCCCTTGGCATATGTGCCGTGAATTGGTGCTTGGAATGAGGGTGGAGCTATGCAGATAAGGAGGAGGGTGTAGCTATGTAAGAAAAGACTGGAAAATGTGGGTGTGGTTATGCAAAGGAAGGGATTGCAAACAGTGAAGCATGTTTACTCACTGAATGGGTATTTCAGATTCTCCAGCTGGGAATCATCCCTGTGGAAGGTTGTGGCCATGGGGTGGGAGCAGTGGGGGGAGTGAGTGAGGCAGAAGTGGGCTGACATGAGCACAGAAAACCAAACAGAAGGTGGTAAAGAGGCAGGTGCTTGTTCAGCCTCACCCTTACATGAGTGATCCTCTCTTGGCAACTGGCCCTTCATTTCACCTTCACTCCTTCAGCTCTTATTCTCTTTATCCATCATATATTCTGTGTGCATGTTTAGTTCAAGATATATTGGATTGCAGCAATTACTTAACTTGCCTTTTTTAAGTCTGTGGAGCCACCAAGAGAACATCCAGAGCTGCTCCAGCTGGTCCTACAGATTTTCAGCTTCATAATGTTATTGGCTGGCCAGGGTGACCCTATAGAATGGGAGACAGAATGCCCTCCCTTTAAGCATTGCATAGATGAGGGAATGGAGGAAGGGGTACTTTTAAACTCTCCTATGGTGAGCTAACCCTACCCTCAATTCCCTCTTCTATGCAATGCTTAAAGCTACAGGCAATCTTTCCTCCACCCTACCTGGTCACTCTGCGATCAGCCACCTTCCAGGGGTCTCATAGTTGCCACCCCTAAGCAAAGGCTTGCACTAAATCAGTGGTCTTTCATCCATTAAATCAAGTATGAGGACTGAGGACTCATCCTGTTCCTCTCCACCAGTGATGGGCACAGCTTCCCCTAATAACTGGTTCTCTGGAAGTGGGCGGGGCCAGGCTGGGTCAGGGGGTAGGGCCAAGGTCAGGGGGTGGGGCCAAGGTCAGGGGCAGGGCCGGGGAGAATTTAAAGGGGAATTTTTTAATTTAAAAAATTTTTTAAAATTAAGCATGCGGCTTACTTATGAGTAGACCTGCATAGGATGGGGCTCTGAAGCTGCAGTCCTTTCCATTCCACCCTGGGAGTAAGCCCCATTGACCAGCATGGGACTTACCTCTGAGTAGTCAGGTTGGGCTCTCAGGCTGCAGTTCCAGCCACTTTCCTGGGAAAGGGTTGCAGCATCCTCAGAGCCCAGTCCTGTGCAAGTCTACTCAGAAGTAAGCCCTATTATAGCCAAAGGAGCTTACTCCCAGGAAAGTGTGGCTAGGGTTGCAGCATCCTCAGAGCCCAGACCTGTGCAGGTCTACTCAGATGTAAGCCCTATTATAGCCAATGGGGCTTACTCCAAGGAAAGTGTGGATAGGGTTTCAGCAGGTTTCCAGAGCCAGGCTCAGCCCCTGCAATAAAAAGTCTATGGAACTCCCTGCCACAGGAGATTGATCAGCCAGCCAGCCAGGGGTAGGTGTATTATCAGTAAATTGTGTAAGAGTGCATTCTGTCCCTGCACTGAAGGCAGTCATCGGCAGCAGAAGCAGCAGCAGCACAGCACTGGGCTGAGTTAACATGGCCTACTCAGAGGTAAGCCCTGTTATAGCCAATGGGGCTTACTACAAGGAAAGTGTGGATAGGATTTCAGCATCCCAGAGCCCAGACCTGTGCAGGTCTACTCAGAAGTAAGCCCTATTATAGCCAATGGGGCTTACTACAAGGAAAGTGTGGATAGAATTTCAGCATCCCAGAGCCCAGACCTGTGCAGGTCTACTCAGAAGTAAGCCCTATTATAGCCAATGGGGCTTACTACAAGGAAAGTGTGGATAGAATTTCAGCATCCCAGAGCCCAGACCTGTGCAGGTCTACTCAGAAGTAAGCCCTATTATTGCCAATATGCTTACCCCCAGGAAAGTGTGAATAGGTTTGCAGCAGCCACGTTTCCTTTCCCTGGATGTTGGGGGTAGAGCTAACTTAAAAGTGCCGACCAGCCTCTTTAACTCTTGAACTGCCTCCAGCTGCTGAAGGAGCATCTCTGTCCCCATCCAAGGAGCCCTTTGTAAAGCTCCCCATCTCCAGAGAGGCTGCCTCATTTGCATTTGAGAAACCCATAATTCTTTGCAAACTGCACAAGGAAGTAACTTCTGAAAATATTGCTACTGAAAACTTGCTGAAAATAAGGTTTATAATCAAAATAAGATGTTTAGCAAAGACAGGATTCCCGAATAGCTTCAGATAAAGGTTTGGGGCATGAAGAATTTATTCACTCTGACTTGAAAATATTACAGATAAAGAGACATAATACTCCAGACCCCTCCCATCTTAGCTGTGAGTGTTTGATATGCTCTGGTATGACTACAGTGCTTTGTCTGAACGAGGGTAATGGGAACAGACTGTTTGTATTTTAAAATTAAAAGATAACCTAGGGAGGGGGGAGAGAAAAGGGGGGAGGCTCAAAAGGGGAGGGAGTAGGGAGCCCTGCTCAGAAGGGGAGGGAGTGGAGCTGAACCTCTGGGAAGACAGACCCAGTGGCCCTTTAAGAGAAATTCAAACACACTTGCATGCAGTTCAAAGATGATGGCCCCCAATTAACAACCGGTTCGCTAATGTCAGCCGGCTCTACAGAACCGGTCAGAACTGGCATCAGCCCACCTGTGCTCTCCACCCACTCCTTACCCCCCATCACCACCCATTTCTTGCCCCTTTACACCCTTCAATTGGACTTTTCCACTGGACTAATTCAGTGGCGTGGAGAGGAGGGATTTGCTGCTTGGGTAACAGCCTATCCTCCATAACAGTCCAACCCAGGCTTTCGTGCTTTGCATGCAGAGTATGCAGCACCAAGCATGATACCATTGTCTCTCAAGACTGATGGAGGCCTGCTTTTTTTTTTTTTTTACACCCTTCAAGAATTATTCACTATCACCAAATATTCTTATTAGGGAGTGTAGAAATAAATACTCTGAAGCCTGGCACTAGTGAAAGCTGTTTGAGCACAGTTGCTAAGAATCCCAGTAGGACTGGTCCCTGAAGTGGGTATACTGGATGCATCTTCTTTGAGAATTTACGACCCCTTTGGGGTTCTGACCATGGTTGAGGAGCACCAGACTAGATGACCTTCAAAGTCTTTGAACACTCAATGTTCATTAGAATCTAACATCAAAGAGTGAACATCTCATGTTCTTCTGTCTTCTTTAGACAGTTCTGTGGCTACTTCTGTCTCCACGCTCCACACTATTCCCTTTCCTGTTGCTCTTTTCTCTTATTAATCTCCTCTCAAGGAGTCTCCCTTCATAGGGATGCTCTTTTTCCAGCTCTCTAAACTGCTTTTCTTTTCTGGCTTGGACTTCCTCTTCATTGGCCCGGAGGGAGAAATTTTCTTCAATGGAACACAACCTTATAAGGCCATAAAGGGAAGCTGTCCATTTCTATAATGGGGCTTTTCCCATCCCTTCTACCACTGCTTTCTTTGAAGGAGTCTGTTTTGGGAAAGCTGTCCTCGGTGACATTGCAGTCTACAGCAGGCTGCAATCCTATCCTTACTTTCCTGGGAGTAAAGCAGATGAAACACAAGATCATTGATTTGAGTAGACCAGGGGATTTTAAATCTTTTGGCCAAAAGGCCACATCAAATACCTGGCACCGAGTTCAGAGCCAAGAAAATTTAAATATAAAATTAAAATAAACAGGCCAGAGAAGGAACTCAGATTAACAAATAAACAGACTGAAATTTTCAGGATTTCTGCAATCACCAACACACAGGAAAGAAATAAAACACACACTTAAATGAACCCCTATTTTCCCCTCCCTTCTGTCATACCCCAACATTTTGTTTGGTCAACCGGATCACAGGCTTTTAGGGGACCAAGGGCTGGCTGCAGATCCTTTAGGCACTTGCCTTGGGCCACATCTGGCCCCTGGGCCAGGGTTTGGAGACATCTAGAGCAGACATAGTTAGGATTTAGTCTTGATCTTGAGGTTGCTCTTCATTTTTTCTTTTCAGATTCAGGCATCTGAGTGATAGCTTTGTGAACTTTTTAGTTCAAAAGTGGTATCAAAATGCTGTAGGTAGGTTGGTAGGTAGACAGATAGAGAGAGAGAAATAGCTAAGCATATAATGTCATTAGAGTTATAGTGCCCCCCAGGACATGTTCGAATTTTTAGCCTTATGTCCTGGGGAAAACATCCACCTTTTCCTTGAGAGCAGGCAACAGGTAGCCTTCTTGTAATTAATAAATTCTATGTAATTATTTTTAATTCTATATAATAGTTTTAAATGACATATTACTTTAAGTTGATGAGAGCAAAAGGGGAGTGTTTGGGGTTTGATCTGATGGGGTTTTTTCAGCAAGTTGTGGATGTTCAAAGTAATTTGCAAAACTTTTCCAAGTGCTCCGATGAAACAGGGACCACTTTGGGATGTTCTATCCATAGTTGTGTGATTTTAATGACCTGGTCTCAGTATTTTATAATGTTCTAGTTCCTTTCCATTAACTCTGACACGTCAGGAATTGTGATATCAATTAGCCAGACATTTTTATTTCTACTAGTGAAAATACCCCCCATCCACCCCTCGGCTGAGCAGCAACAACCCCATTTGCGCAGCAACCGTGCACATCATCCCCCATGCATATCACACACACACACACACACACACACACACACACACACACACACAAACACACACCCACACAACACCCCCAGTGCATCCTCCCTCCCAGTGCATCTAGTATTAAATTGGCTAGATGTTGATCAGAAAGTTAAAGCCAATGGTAGTGTTTGTGTTTGTTCAGAGACACAACTATCAGTTTCCTTCTAGCAACATAGACATTGATATTTCTGATCTTTCAGTTCCTCTTCTAGTCAGCAGTGCCCAAAGTTTCTTCCCCTGTCTTTCTTTTCCATCCTTGGTGTTCAGCTGTGTCTCCTCTTTGCAGGGCTTTCCACTATTTGGAGAGACTTGAGTCCTGTGGGTATTGACAATGGAGATGAGATTGTCTTTAAGCAGAGTGGCTGGAAGATTTGGGATTTGATCTCGCTTTTCTGGAAATATGGACCGACCCCCCTGTGAATGAACACGTGGGGAAAGGCAGGACAAGTAATGAAGCATGTGCAGAAATTGGTCTCCCATCTTGAAACGGAACGCTGTGGGTGCTTGATTGGGGTTGTGGAGGTTGAAATAGGCAGGCAATTTATTTATTATATTGTATTTATCTCTTTAAACTGGTTTGTTTTTTGTGCTTTCATGGTCAATTTTTGGTTGTCCTATTTGTCCGTGAAATTCTTTGGCTATACTGGTACAAGAATGTGCCTTGAACCACGGAAACTGCATCCAGACTCCATCACAATGGAAGCGGGTTAAAGCTAGGCTGATGCTGTGGTCTTGGGGGACTGCGGAGAGAAGAGAAGAAGGGTTTAGGAGGAGGAAAGAGGAGGGGAGCAGGACCATGGGTGGGCACTGGGAGAGCAGGGATTAGTGCCAGGATCCAGCATATGTGCCAAATCCTTACCCCTATCCCAGGCAGCCCAGCCCTATCCCAGATCAGCACCACCTCTTTAGCAGGCACGGATCTGAGTAGATCTATTGGGGCTTCTGCAGCTCTCCCCAGGATAAGGGGAAATTATTCCCCCACCTCTGGGTTGAGCCACTTTCAGCTCAAACCTGCTCTGGATACGGGGCAGGCCAGCCGGCCAAGGTAGGATGACACTGTTACCTCCCTTACAATGCTGCCAGCAAGAAAATACTTGGATACTCTAATTATACAATCCTGGCTGTGGCCCTGATTCATAAGAGGTGTATCCTTGGACCAGTTCCTCTTTCTCCTACTCTGTTTTTCTCCATGACCCTCCCAAGCCCTTCTGCAAAAGGTGACCAGACCTGGGAAACTAGGGAAGAAACTGCATGGAAACAAACTTATTCACAACAGACTGTCCATTGACAAGGCTAAGAACTTGGCCACCAATTGCCAAGACTGGAAACGTGTTGTGTATGCTTCATAGCCTCACCTACTTCACAGGGTTGTTGTGAGGACTGCAGGAGGGGAGGAATCAAAGCTTGGATGCCATCGGGGGTATTGGCACTGGCATGGGAAAGGTGGGGTCTATAAACTAACCCACCCTTAAATCACTTCTCTACATCAGGTATGGATATGAGAATTGGGCAAAACAAGTCACACTTGGGTGTGTGTTTGTTATCTGAGAACATGTGGGACTGAACTACCAAAAGAATCCTCTTTCATTCGTGGTCAGTTGCTGGCAAGACGGAGGTGTCAGATCAGAGATCTTCAACCAGCAACTTGACCTCAAGAGCAGAGATGTCCTAAGCAGACTTCATTTCCCCAAGTGGGAATAGACAGAAAGCAGTGTGGGTGTTTGCACTTCATGGGCTCATTTTAAATAATTTTTAATAATTACTGAACAAAAAGAGGAACGTGAAAGAATAAGAGTAAGTGAGTCCAGCAGAATCAGAAAGACTGACTCTAGAAAGAGAGGGAGATTCAGGGCCCAATACTATCCAGCTCTCCATGGGTGGTGCAGTGGTGGGGGGGAACAATGCTGTATCCTCTGCTGGAAATAGAGTATGGGCGCAATCCAGAGTAACTACGGGGAGTCCTTCCTCCAGTGTAAGAACAATTTACTCTGGATTGCAATAAACCCATAGGTTTTCACTAGATGGTGCAGTAACTACGGGTGCACGTAAAGTCTCTTACATGCACCCGTAGTTACTCAGGATTGTAGGCTAAGAGTAATTTAGATGGCACTGCATGATTGTGAACATCTAATGACAGTGATGGGAAAAAACATTTTAAAGCAAGATGACTATATGTCCTCTTTCTCCAGGACACCACCTCTTTTTTTAGCCTGATGTCCTGGAAAACTTCTTCACTTTCCTCCAAAGTCCTCCATCCAAGCAGCATCTAGCCTTCCTGTAATTAATAAATTGCCGTATAGAATAAATTATATTTGATAGCTTTAAATTCAATGACTAAAATTCATGTGGTTTAAATTAACCACATGAAAGCAATATGTACAAGTGTTTGGGGTGTTAACTGATCACCCTGATTTTAAAGGGTAACCCACTTGCTGGAATATGATGCAAAGAAACCACTGCAGAGAGCAGAGTGATGATTCTCCCCCCACCTTGGTCACCTTGTGAGGAAGAGGAGGAAAAGAAACCAGGGAGAGATCCCCCTTGCTGGAGTAGAATAAGACATAAAACATCTTAGGTGTAAGAATACTTGTGGAGTATGCTTTGGGGCAGAGACCTACCTCTCTGTACACTGACTTCTGCTATAGAAATACTTACTTTCCTCGGGATGAGCGGCAAACAGTTTTGTTCTTATCATTTTAATTTTAATGTAGCTAATTTTTTGTATCTGTTAGCTGTGTTGAGGCTAAAATAAATTTAAATAAAATAAAGAAATAAAAGAAATAAAATTAAGAGAGGGTATTTTCATATAATAACTTACGGTATTTGCCACAGGTTCCTTTACACAAGTTGCTGGGTCATGATCCACCAGTTTGATTAACATTGATCTGTCCTCAAAGGTTCAGCCAGGAAAAGGTATAAACCAAGAACTTTAAAAGGAGTTCCTATCACGTACCTACAAAATAACTGAGGTTGGCTCCTTGCCCAGAGTTGGAGCCCAGAGTTGCATCATTGGAGTCACCATTTCAGTGCTGAACTTCGGAGAGAATCCAGCCTGCCGCTTGACCTCTCTCCTAGTCTCATTGAGCAGCTCCATGAAACCCCCTTGTCCAAGGGCATGAAATAAATCTCAGAACTACTGAGGGCCTGATCCTGATACTGACAGTCAGAGATCCTGCTCCAGAGGGGGGTGGAAAGTGTCTCTTGGAGGCAAGGCGAATAGATTAAAAACAAATATTAATATATTGTGTGTCCTGCATGCCCTTTACCTATATTGCTTTACATATACCACATAGCTAAAGAAATAAATCTTTTCATGCCACTTTTGACATTTCTGGGGGTACTTCCCAACCTGGAATTCTTTTTCAAAAAGCTGATCCAATTCCCATTTCTAAAAGAGGATGAGGAGTTCCCATTTGGACAGTCCAATCCTAAGGACTTGCTGCTGGTGCATTGCTGAGTGCTACAAACATGCCATAAAGTCCATCTGCAGTCCCCAGTGCTGGTTCTTGGCAGTTGCTCTGCCACTCAGGAATCAGACAACTCTTGGGGAGGTATGTGAGTGGGGTGTGGGGTGAGACCGAGTAGAGGGACGGTGGGGTTAGGGTTAGGCTCTTAGATCCTTCTGGTGTTACATGGAGGCTCTTGATTCTAAGGCAACCATAATGTTCCTGCAGCGGGAAGTAGACCCATTGCAGGACTACTTTCTTACTCTGTAGAAGGGGATGAAGTCCTAAGGAGCCCCTCGTGGTACCCTGTTGCGCTTAGGATACCGTGGCAGACACTATGGTGCTGCAGTAGTCCTGGCGCCAGAGGCACCACAGGATTGGACTGTCCGTTGTTAGAAATTCAAAAGATCAGGTTGGGAATACAAACTATCTGGCTCTCTTTAGCTCATAGAATCCTAGAGTTGGAAGTGACCCAGGGGATCATCTAGTCCAACCCCCTGCCTGTAGCAGGAAATCCTCATCTTCTGGAGACAAGGGTGTCGAACTCTGGCCTGCTGGTTAATAGGCACGGTGTCTTAACCACTTGCACCACCAAATATCATCTGCAAACTGAAAAAAGATTCATCCTATGGTACTCAAGAACTCTTTACTTTTGAAAGCGAATCTCAGTTACCAAACTGCCAAAAATTCACAGAAAATTTCATATCTATTGTACATGGATGATTTGAAGCTCTACGGAAAGTCAGAAGCAGAAATCCAGTCACTCACCAATACAGTCTGAGTCTTTAGTACCAACATCAACATGGAGTTTGGCCTGGACAAATGTGCCACAGTGGCGCTAAAGAAAGGGAAGATCACGGAAAGTGATGGCATTGAAATGCCGAATGGTCAAACCATTAAATGCCACCAACCTGAAGCCTACAAATACCTAGGCATACTGCAGCTGGACAATATCAAGCATGGGCATGTAAAAACTGTGGTCAGCAGTTATGGTTAGAAAAATTTTGAAGAACAAATTGAATGGCGGCAACATTATAAAGGCTATAAATACCTGGGCCATACCTGTAGTTAGGTATACTGCTGGCATTCTGAACTGGACATAAAAGGAACTGGATGACTTGGACAGGAAAACAAGGAAATTAATGACCATTCACTATGCTTTACATCCATGTAGTGATGTTGACAGGCTGTACCTGCCTAGAAGATCAGGGGGAAGAGGACTTTTGCAAGTGAAGCAGTCGGTGGAAGAGGAAAAACATGCCCTAGCAGATGATGTGCAAGAGAGCCAGGAATCTGCTCTGATTGAAGTCAGCAAGAGAAAGTTGTTGTAAGTGCAGCAGACCAACTATGAATATCGCAAAAGTGCAATTCAGGCTCAGACTGCCAGTTGGCAGAATAAAGTATTGCATGGCCAATTCCTCGCCAAGATAGAAGGAAAAGTGGATCAGGATAAGACATGGTTGTGGCTCACGAGAGGAACACTGAAGAAGGAGACGGAAGGCCTGATACTTGATGCCCAAGAACTGGCAATCAGGACTAATGCCATCAAGGTCAGAATTGACAAATCAGCCGATGACCCCAAATGCTGGCTCTGCAAAGAAGTGGATGAAACCATCAACCACATTCTAAGTGGCTGCAAGAAGATCGCACAGACTGACTACAAACTGAGGCACAATCTGTTGCCCAGATGATCCACTGGAGTCTATGCCAAAAGTATCATCTGCCAGTGGCAAAAAACTGGTGGGACCAATGAAGAAGCAGGCCTCCGTCAGTCTTGAAAGACTATGGTATCGTGCTTGGCGCTGCATACGCTGCACGTGAAGCATGAAAGCCTGGGTTAGATTGTTATGGAGGATAGGCTGTTACCCAAGCAGCAAATCCCCCCTCTCCATGCCACTGAATTAGTCCAATGGAAAGGCAGAGCCAATACGATTGGATCCATCTGGCATCATAGAGCTGGGCTGACAGGAGCTCACCCTGTCTTGTGGGGCCGACCCGGGTCTCGAACCCTGGCCTGCTGGTTAACAGGCACAGTGTCTTAGCCACTTGCGCCACCCGGACTTCTGGACAAGGTCTTGGAACACAATACTCCAGATATCACCATCATAGAAAGCAGTAAGGTGTGGCTTGTTGACATCGCCATACCAGGTGACAGCAGAATTGAGGAGAAACAACAGGAAAAGATCTCCCGCTACCAAGACCTAAGAATCGAATTACAGTGTATCTGGTGTAAGCCAGTGCCGGTGCTTCCAGTGGTAACTGGCACACTGGGTGCAGTGCCCAAAGACCTTGGCAGGCACCTGAAAACTATTGGCATTGACAAAATATCACTGGGTCAGCCCCACAAGACAGGATGAGCTCCTGTCCTTAGCCCAGCTCTGTGATACCAGCTGGATCCAATCTTATCATCTCTGCCTTTCCATTGGACTAATTCAGTGGCGTGGAGAGGGGGGATTTGCTTCTTGGGTAACAGCCTATCCTCCATAACAATCTAACCCAGGCTTTCATGCTTCGTATGCAGCGCCGAGCACGATATCATAGTCTCTCAAGACTGACAGAGGCCTGCTTTTTTTAATTGGGTAGGTGGGACATGTTGCAAAATGGCAGTATATAAAATAATATGGTTATTTTCACACCCACCCAGTCACAGATACTCCTCCACCACCACCACCACCACCACCCCCCCACTGGTACAACTTGTTCAATATTCCAAACAAAGTTGGATTTTGATTAAAAACTCTGTTTTCAAGAGCTGCACAGTTTGTTTTGAAATCAGTATGAATGGGTGGTTCAGTATGAATGGGCAAAAGGTTCAAAACGGACTTTTGAACTCTATCAGAGTGACAACTTATTCCAGAGTGGTCCTCATACTGACCCAGCCCTATGATCATTCTTATTCATTCATGCCTATGGACACCTCTGAATTTAGACTTTTCAAAATGATCATCCCTAAAGTCTTATTCAAGACTCTTAATAACTGAATTGCTTTGTAGATTAGACTGGGAACTTTGAAAAGAACTTGGAAGAGACTTGGAGCTCAGAGACAAGATGGCTGAAGGAAGGGTGCGGAATGGAAAGTAGGCTGAGAAAATTGATGCACAGCACTCCAGGCCAGCACAGACTCATGCCAGCATAACTGGGGTTTAGACTGCAACCTATTTCTATAAATAATGAATCATTTTTTATTCTTTTTATACCATTGACAGTAGCACCATGGGCCGAGGCCTAGACCCTGGGGTATCCACTAAAAAAGCTTGTTGATAGAGTTAAAACAGAAAGAAAGAAAAGTTTTCTTTTCTTTAAAAGAATAAAAGAAAATATTCCTATATCCAGTATGGAATTAGTTTGTGGAACTCCTTGCCGCAGAATGGGATGATAGTATCTGGTCTACATGCTTTAAAAAGGGATAGGACAAATTTTTGGAGGAAAGGTCCATCACAGGTTACAAACTATGACAGGTATGGGGAACCTCCCTATTTTAGAAGTAGGCTACCGCCGAATGCCAAATGCAAGGGAGGGCACCAGGCTGCAGGTCTCTTGTTGTTTTGTGTGCTCCCTGAAGCATCTGTTAGGCCACTGTGAGATACAAGAAGTTGCACTAGATGGCCTGATACACAGAATTCTTATGCTCTAGCATTGCCTTGCAATGTAGTGATGCAGTGCTACATTGTCTGGATCTACCTGAAGTCTGAGGTCTACCTGATCTACCTGAAGTTGTTTTTGCACAGAAGAGTTTTATGATGAAATTATGGCTTACTCTGGAGAATTCTGAAGGAAAAATTCTAGAAGCGCTAATGACTGAGAGAGAAATTCTCATTTTTCTTCAAAATGCAATAAAGTGCTTGGGCAAGAGTTCAACTTCGTTGAAGAAAAACTGTCCACAGAAGTTGCCTGGCTTGTCTTTTGGGTGAGTTATTGCCCCACAGTGAGCTTTACTGGGTTATTGAAGGCCTTTCCCAGCAGGATACAATGGATGAAGTCAGGGTTTTTAAGGAGTGTTCTGTAATAGTTCCTGAGAGGCTCGAAGGCATGAAGTGCAAGAATGATGACCACAGACATTTTGTAACAGTCCCATAGGACTGTGTAAGTTTTTCCATAACTTCCTGTGTAAAAAGTACTGTAATGTGAAAGATATGTTTAGGCGGAGAATACATGTCCATGAAATAGCAGGGCCTTTGGTCTCAAAATCATGCAGGCCAGGACTATTCAAAGTGAGGAATGTTAACTGTGGAACTCGACGTGAATAAAACGTTGCAATCATAAACAATTTAGGCCAGCACAACTCACCCATCTCCCCACAGTTCCCACAAAGGTGTGGGGAGAATGGCACACGTCTGTGCAGTGGCCTACCACCCCCCCAGAAGTGGCGCAAAAGTGCTTTACTGCACTTTTGTGATGCTCCCAGGCCAGTATGGGACTTGTGCTCACCTAACCAAGGGTTAAAGTTGCACTGTGTTTCTAGTCAATGTGTCAGTGGAAAGATCAGAGCCTTCCTGTATGTACTGGTGGAGTGGACACCCATCAGACTAGGCAAGTCCAGTATAGGGATGAGGTGAGAGTGGACGGAAAGGTCACAGGTGGAAAGGAAATGGAATGGTATAGTAGGACTGAGCACTGTTGGAATGGTGTAGTTGTATGAGCACTGTTGCACACTTTATTCTAACCCCCCTTCTGGGCCTGTTCTGCCTACACAGGTCAGTTTGAACCTGTTCTGGCGATATCACTGTCACAGATCCAAAAAGACCTATAGAAATGTCCCCTTACCCTGAGGAGATTTCCACCAGCTCCACCACCTGAAATTTCCATGCAAGATGCTACAGAGTGGCCCATATTGGTGCCACTACATCACATAGGAATTTACCCTACAATCCAGAGTAACTACGGGAAGACGTAAGAGATTGCTTTATGGATTGCTTTATGCATTTCCCACAGGTTTTCCATAGGTGGCACTGTAACTACATCGGTGTAAAAGGTCCCATAGTTACTCTGGATTGTAGCCTTAGTCAGGATTGGAATGTGTGAAACATTTTATTTCATATAGTCCTTGTATTACAACATATTGTGATATATTTGATGTACGTTTTCATTCATTTATTTGCACATGTTATTATATTCTTTTGCTTTGAGTTTTTGGATAAAAATTGAAAAATTAAATTAAAAAATCCTTATTTTTTAGAGCACTTTTCCCCAGATAAACCTGTCCACACATTAAGACCTGATGAGGCAAATGATTGTATTTATAACCGATTAGGACACAGTTGAGGACAATCTCCATGGCTGACCCAGGCTTTGTAACTCCCTTCTTATGGAACCCAATTGCCACCCCTATGCCCTTCTACTGCTGTGTGAAGGACTGTCCTTTTTCACAGGCAGATATGAGTGAGGGTCTTTCTAGATTACAGCTCCTGCTCTTAGCCATGAAAGTGCGCTATCTCAAGAGAATGCTTTTGATGTGGGGGAAAGAAATCTGATTTCAGAACCTATTGCCACTGTTATCATGACTTTTCAGGCTTCCGTGAAACTTAATTGGCTACCATTGCCAAAAGGGATGCAATAAAAGATGAGGCTTGCTTCTCAAATTGCTGAGATGCAGGTGGAAGTTCATGAGTTACCTGAAGATATGGAGAGACATAATGATGGAATTGGAACTGTAATTAAAGGCATTCAGCACCGCAGTCATACTTCACACCCCAGGGTTGCAAAGCTCTATAATCAGGGGAAGCTGAATCCAATCAATGTATAGTCCTTTGGTAGTTGACTTCCTCCAGGTCACAGGATCAGCCAACCAACCCAATTTCAAGGCTGCAAACAGATGCACGCTTACCTGGGAGTGGGTCCTATTGAACTCAGTGGGGCTTCTGAAAAGGAATGCACAGATATGCATTGTATATATGCGCTGAGGTGACAGACTAGAAACCAAATCAGATGGCAGCAACAAATATATAAGAACTGCCTTGTAGGGTTCAACATTCATCTGATACAGTGCTTTGGCTGCAGTCCTAAAGACACTTTCCTGGAAGTATTTGTATTGGCATCCTTCAGTCTCGAAAGACTATGGTATCGTGCTCTGATTGGAGGTCCTGAAACAACATCTAGTGTGACTAAAGAGGCCAATGTGAGAGTGGCCATCCCTTCCACACTGAGGACAAATAAATTCCGTCTCCTGCCCAGGCCCCAGGTTTCGCTGCTTTCGGGTCTGTCTCTTTGCTTCAGCCTGCCAAACAAGTGTCTCTTCCAGTTGGAGAAGGCCATGCTGGGTCTTTTGCCTCCACGCTGAACGGTCAGAGGTCAAGGTTTCCCAGCTGTTGATGTCCATTCCCAAGGCCTTTAGATCCCTCTTGCAGATGTCCTTGTATCGCAGCTGTGGTCTCCTTCTTGGGCGCTTTCCCTGCACTAATTCTCCATATAAGAGATCTTTTGGAATCCGACCATCAGCCATTCTCACGACATGCCCAAGCCAGCATAGACGCCGCTGTTTCAGAAGTGTGAACATGCTAGAGATTCCAGCACGTTCCAATACTGTGTCATTTGAGACTTTGTCATGCCAGGTGATTCCAAGAATACGTCGGAGACAGCGCATATGGAAGGTGTTCAGCTTCCTCTCCTGCCATGCATAAAGGGTCCAAGACTCGCTGCAGTACAAGAGTGTGCTCAGGACGCAAGCTCTATAGACCTGGATCTTTGTATGTTCCGTCAGCTTCTTATTAAGCCATACTCTCTTTGTAAGCCTGGAGAATGTAGCAGCCGCTTTACCAATGCGTTTATTCAGCTCAGAGTCTAGGGAGAGAGTGTCAGAGATAGTTGAGCCAAGGTACACAAAGTCATGGACAACCTCCAGTTCATGTTCAGAGATTGTGATACAGGGAGGTGGATCCACACCCTGACCCATGACTTGTGTTTTCTTCAGGCTGATTGTTAGTCCAAAGTCTTGGCAGGCTTTGCTAAAACGGTCCATAAGTCGTTGAAGGTCTTCGGCAGAGTGAGCAGTAACAGCAGCGTCATCGGCGAAGAGGAACTCCCGCAAGCATTTCAGCTGGACTTTGGACTTTGCTCTTAGTCTGGAAGGATTGTAGAGTTTTCCGTCTGATCTGGTCCGGAGATAGATTCCCTCTGTTGCGTTTCCAAAAGCATGCTTCAGCATGACTGCAAAAAAGATCCCAAATAAAGTTGGTGCGAGGACGCAGCCCTGCTTCACTCCACTTCGGATGTGAAAGGAGTCTGATGTTAAGCCATCAAAAACTACAGTGCCCTTCATGTCCTCGTGAAAGGACCTGATGATGTTGAGGAGCTTAGGTGGGCATCCAATCTTGGGGAGGATTTTAAAAAGGCCATCCCTACTAACCAAATCAAAAGCATTTGTAAGATCTATGAAGGCTACAAAGAGTGGCTGTCTTTGTTCCCTACATTTCTCTTGCAACTGTCGAAGGGAAAATACCATATCAGTGGTGGACCTGTTGGCTCGAAATCCACACTGTGATTCAGGATAGATTCTCTCTACAAGCACCTGAAGCCTCTTCAGTATGACACGGGCAAGCAGCTTCCCTACAACACTAAGAAGAGAGATGCCACGGTAGTTGTTGCAGTCACCCCTGTCGCCTTTGTTCTTGTACAGTGTGACGATATTAGTGTCCTTCATGTCCTGTGGTACTCCACCTTCCCTCCAACAAAGGCAGAATATTTCATACAGTTCAGTGGAAATGGTCCTTCTACAGCACCTCAGAACTTCAGCAGGGATGTTATCTTTCCCGGGTGCATTGAACACAGACCCATTGAACACAGTGGAGCTTACTTTTGCATAGACATGGTTAGGATTGTGCTCTTTGTCCCCAAAATTGATCAGTCAAATGTTAATACTGTATTAGTTAATATGAATCCTCTTTGGAATTGCCTCTTTCAATTATGGGCTGTTCAAATATGTTTCCCATTGTATTATGGTTGGTTAGTCTGTAAATGTATTAATAAAGGATGGATATGCATTATAACTTTAATGTTGATCTTATGTTGTGATTTTGCAATCAAGATAGGGTTGCCATAATTCTCTTCCACAAAATCAGGACATGACTCTTTGTCCCATTTGCCAATATGTGAACATAATCTCTAAAAATAGGAATTGTCCCTGTTTTTCAGGATATATGGCAACCCTAGATCAAGATATACATTTTGCCCATTTTATTTTCAGGGAATACTTACCAGTGATCTCCAAGACCTCCTAATTTTCAACCTTTTTCATCTCATGGCACAATGACAAGGCCCTGTCAAGACACACCACCAATATGTTGACCATTGACAAGACACACTATGATGTTGGGATATGGAGGTTCATACCCAATGGGTAATAAATTACTTCTTCCCCAACTCACTGGGAACTTGAGTTGCCAGAACTAGTGATCCAGCAGTTCAAGGTCCTTCGTAGTGGTGTGCATGCTATAACATTGTGGGGAATAGGATTGGGCAGTACAGTGATACCTTCCATAACAAGTGATCCACATAACAAGCAAAAATTTCTCTAGGATACTGCCTCACATAAGTGTTGCTTCACTTAATGAAGCAAAATATCAGTCTATTTTGGGCTGATATCAGCCTATTGAGGGACTGCCTTCCTCTGTACAAGCTGACCTAAGGTCATCCGAGGGGGCCCTACTGACTGTGCCGCCACTAAGAGATGTGAGAGGTGTGGCGGCCAGAGATAGGGCCTTCTCGGTGGTGGCTCCCTGGTTTTGGAACTCCCTCCCCTTAGAACTGAGGAAAGCTCCCTCAACACAGAGCTTCAGGTGGAGTTGAAAAGCGGTATATAAATACTGTAGATAGATAGGTAGATAGGTAGATAGAGCCTTAAAACCTTTTTAAAAAAGCTTTTTAGGGGGCAGAGGTTGGGGGGGGCTCTTGTTTTATTGTTTTTAATCTATGTTTTTAGCTGTATGTTTTAATTGTTTTTATCAAATTGTTCTATTTATATTTTTAATTATGTTTTATGGCAGCCGCCTTGACTTGGGCTAATTTGCCCAAGAAAGGCAGGATATAAATTTTTAAAATATATAAAATAAATTAACAAGCACACTCATTGGCAGTTGGAGCAGACGTGCTGGATGCCAGCACTTTTAAAAAGCATCAGGGCTGCCTATGCACCTGGCCATAGTGAAAGCAACACTTCTGCTCATTCACTGGTTAGAGGGAGAGAACAGCAGTGGAAAAGAGGGAAGCAGCTCAGGGCTAGCCAGAAGGGAGCAGGGGAGAGAGAGGCTCAGGATGGAGAGAAGGAGAAAGAGAGGAGACACTTAGAAGGTGTGTTTGATTGCAGAAGAAAGTGTCTTTGATTGCAGCCTCCTAACCATGTCTACCCAGAAGTAAGCCCCATTGTGTTAAATGGGGCTTACTCCCAGGAAAGTGTCTTTGATTGCAGCCTAAGTAGATGTCATAGGATCATGGACATTGAATGCATGTTTTGAATTCAATCCCAGTGTTTTTGAGTTCTGGAACCAATCGTCTGAGTTTCCATTATTTCTTATGGGAAAATCTGCTTCACATAAAGTGCGTTTCACAAAACAAGCATGCTTCTGGAACAAATTAAACTTGTTATATGAGGCACCACTGTATTTCTTGTAAGCTATGTTGGACATTATGGAAGTGTTGGTGGACTTCCTCAGTCACATTTTCAGCTTCAATATTGATTTCATCATGAAATTGTACCATCTGTTGGAACATTCTAAGGTAAGTCAGGCCAGTAAATCTGCCACTATTCATTTATTTAACAGATTTATATCTTGCCTTTCTCCCAAGGGGACCTCAGACTGCTTACAACAATGTTAATAAAATAAAATAAAAACATATCACAATTCAAAACATTTAAAAATATTTTTAAAACATTTGAAAGCAAATAAGACACTTCTGTACACTAAAATCACAAAGGTAGATAGTTAGATAGATAGATAAATTAATTTTGTGAAAAACATCTTCCACACTGTGCACAGCATTTATTGTTCCATGCGGCTGCCTTTTGCCAGCTGAATGTCTTAGAAAGCCACTCCAGCCATGGCTTGCGCAGCCATATAGATGTACTATGTATGTATTTTACATATGGCAAATATTTTATATCCTCTTTCAACAGGCATTTGGTATTTTGAATCTTTCCTGCACCCTTAGTGACAAGTGTAATGTTGTTTATGGCAAGTAGTTTGGACTACTCCACTGGGGTGTCAGCATGTCGATGAAATGAAACAAGTTTCCATCTCAAGCCTATGACTCTAAAAAGCATTTCTCCAGCCTGGCACGACAATTTATGTGCTGTATCCTCTCTTTCCCCCTCAGAGAACACAGGATTAAGCACATATGTCATTGGTGTAGTGGATGTATTCCATTTAATTTTTCTCACATCTCACCAATTTCAGCTTATCTCCCTCTGCTCGCCACGTGTCTGTGTCTCCCATGATGGATTTAGCACAAATTGCTTTGTCCTCTTCTTTCTATGTGCGGAACTGAAAGATGAGTGAATGCATTATAAGTACGTGATGGTCTAATTGTAGAATCTTTTTTTGTCTGGAGTGTGTTCTTAGGACTTACCTTGGTCAGTCATTTAATTGAATTGGATAGTGACAACACGCTGACATTGTTAAGGCTAATGGCCCGCTGATTTACAAGACAGGGCACATTTACTAGCAAATGGATTTTAGCAATTATTCCACTGAACAATGAAAATAACAATTTGTACTTTGATCCACAACCTCCTAAAGCACATACTTTATTCGTGCTTTAGCAAGAGGTATCATGTTCCGTTCCATGAGCCTGTGTTGTCTGAAAGGGCATTTTCAGAGAGAGAGAGAGAGAGAGAATTTGTATATTTTATATTTGCGTGTGTATATGTATGTGTATATGTATGTGTGTGTGTGTATACACACACACATACACACACACACACATACAGTCCAACAGATTGCCAGGAGATGTGCTAACAATTATTGGCTGCAGCTTTGCTCTCAGATCCAGGTAGCAGCTGACACAGGCAACATTAAGGGGATGTACGATGGCATCAAGCAGGCCTTAGGTCCAACAATGAGGAAATCTGCCCCGCTTAAGTCCGCTACAGGTGAGGTCATCTGGGACCGAGCACAACAGATGGCACGCTGGGTGCAGCACTACTCTGAGCTATACTCCAGAGAAAATGTAGTAACTGAAGAAGCATTAAACAACATTGAGTGCCTGCCTGTCTTGGAGGAGCTCGACAGTGAACCAACTTTAGAAGAACTAAACGAAGCCCTGGATTCCCTTGCTTTTGGCAAGGCACCCGGGAAAGATAACATCCCTGCTGAAGTTCTGAGGTGCTGTAGAGGGACCATTTCCACTGAACTGTACAAGATATTCTGCCTTTGTTGGAGGGAAGGTGGAGTACCACAGGACATGAAGGATGCTAATATTGTCACACTGTACAAGAACAAAGGCGACAGGGGTGACTGCAACAACTACCGTGGCATCTCTCTTCTTAGTGTTGTAGGGAAGCTGCTTGCCCGTGTCATACTGAAGAGGCTTCAGGTGCTTGCAGAGAGAATCTATCCTGAATCACAGTGTGGATTTCGAGCCAACAGGTCCACCACTGATATGGTATTTTCCCTTCAACAGTTGCAAGAGAAATGTAGGGAACAAAGTCAGCCACTCTTTGTAGCCTTCATAGACCTTACAAAGGCTTTTGATTTGGTTAGTAGGGATGGCCTTTTTAAAATCCTCCCCAAGATTGGATGCCCACCTAAGCTCCTCAACATCATCAGGTCTTTTAATGAGGACATGAAGGGCACTGTAGTTTTTGATGGCTTAACATCAGACTCCTTTCACATCCGAAGTGGAGTGAAGCAGGGCTGTGTCCTCGCACCAACTTTATTTGGGATCTTTTTTGCAGTCATGCTGAAGCATGCTTTTGGAAACGCAACAGAGGGAATCTATCTCTGGATCAGATCAGACGGAAAACTCTACAATCCTTCCAGACTAAGAGCAAAGTCCAAAGTCCAGCTGAAATGCTTGTGGGATTTCCTCTTCGCTGAAGACGCTGCTGTTACTGCTCACTCTGCTGAAGACCTTTAACAACTTATGGACCGTTTTAGCAAAGCCTGTCAAAACTTTGGACTAACAATCAGCTTGAAGAAAACACAAGTCATGGGTCAGGGTGTGGATCCACCTCCCTGTATCACAATCTCTGAACATGAACTGGAGGTTGTCCATGACTTTGTGTACCTTGGCTCAACTATCTCTGACACTCTCAACTGAGCTGAATAAATGTATAGGTAAAGCGGCTACCATGTTCTCCAGGCTTACAAAGAGAGTATGGCTTAATAAGAAGCTGATGGAACACACAAAGATCCAGGTCTATAGAGCTTGTTTCCTGAACACACTCTTGTACTGCAGCGAGTCTTGGACCCTTTATGCATGGCAGGAGAGGAAGCTGATCACCTTCCATATGTGCTGTCTCCAACATATTTTTAGCATCACCTGGCGTGACAAAGTCTCAAATGACGCAATCTTGGAACGTGCTGGAATCTCTAGTATGTTCACACTTCTGAAACAGCGGCGTCTACGCTGGCTTGGGCATGTCGTGAGAATGGCTGATGGCCGGATTCCAAAAGATCTCCTATATGGAGAATTAGTGCAGGGAGAGCGCCCTCTTTTCCTGTTGTCTTCTTGGGCTTGTAATCCCCATCGCAAACTACAAATCTCTACCATTGGTCTAGATTGATGAATATTTTCAAATTATGAATTTGATATAAACATATATTTATGAAGGCAAACTGCCCCCTTCCCAATGCTTGGCTTAGCATGAATGCATGAGAGCTTTATTGCATTTAGCTTTATTTCCCAGTACCTTTTGGTCTACATTCATGGGTTAAATAATTGTACTGTTTAGACACTGACAAGTTAAAACTGGTTGAGGATGAGGTAAAAAAGGAGCCCAAGGGGTTTGCAACGGTTATCAGCAGTGATAAGTGATGTGAGGAATATGTCGGGATAAATTGCTGCTGCTTCTGAGGTTTATTCCTTTTAGTGAAAGAGAGAGACATCCCTAACAAGGCGGTAATGCAGCACAGCTAGTAAAATAAACTTGCCCATTCTGTCCAAAGCTCTGGACTAATGATGCATCCCAACCTTTTCCTGATGTTCATCTGACAGGTGT
Source organism: Cryptoblepharus egeriae (assembly GCA_030015325.1). Taxonomy (NCBI): domain Eukaryota; kingdom Metazoa; phylum Chordata; class Lepidosauria; order Squamata; family Scincidae; genus Cryptoblepharus; species Cryptoblepharus egeriae. The sequence goes on from JAREYC010000002.1 coordinate 20,040,295, forward strand.
TGATAGAGTATTATATAAAATGGAGGCTTCAGAAGGTAGCCTGGGGTGAAGCCAGCAGCAAGAACAATTTCAAAGCTAATTTTGAAAAATAAGCAGATGTTAAAATGTCTGGTCTGAGTAAGTTTATACTTCAAGCTGGTGATGGACGATCTCTCGGCAAACATATTGCACAGGAGAAATGTGTGTGCTACTTTCATGTGTCCATTTTGAAGATAATCTTTAGAGAACGGAAGCCTTCCTCCCTTCATCTGATTTTTGTTTTTCTACTTCACCCCAAATACTGGGATTGCTATGCCCCAGATCTTAGCAGTTTTGCCCACTTAGGGCACAATCCTAACCAATTTAGGCTGGCACAACTCAGCTGCTCTCTGTTCCTGTGGTGGTGTGGGGAGGCTGGTACATGTCTATACACTGGCCTAACCCACCCATTCCCCAAAGTGGCACAGAAAGACCTTATGGCACTTTTGTGACACCGCCAAGCCAGCATGGGACGTGCACCTGGACTTGTGCCATTCTAACCAGGAGTTAGGATTGCACTGTGAGTACAACATTTCTTCATCAGCCCCATCAGCACTAAGCCAGTGCTGGTGAAAGTCAGATGACACCCACAACACAGCCTAACAATGTGCATTTGTGATTTAGTCCACATTGGCCAGTCCTTACTGGAATACTATTTCAAAATGTGGACATCTCACTTTAAGAAACATGAAGCCAAGCTGTTGTGTGTTCAAAGAAGAGCAGTGAGGTTACTCAAAATGGCTGGAGAACAAGCCCTCCAAGGAAAGCTTCAGCGATGTTTACCTTGGTATTTCTAACTTGAAGAAGAGGCTAAAAGGGAATATCATAGCATTTTTCAAATACCCAAAAGGCTGTCATATGGAAGAAGGAATAAAATTGTGCTCAGTTACCTCTGAGTATAGAACTAGATTCAATAGGTAAAAACTGCAAGAGATGAGATTTTTGACTGGACATCAGGAACATCGCGGACATCCATCAGATGGTGGATTCTCCCTCACTTAAGATCTTCAAGCAGAGGCTTGACAAGCATGCTGTAGGAGGATGTCCTGCCAGAGGCAGGGGTTAGACTAGATGGTCTTACAGATACCTTCAAATTCTATGATTCTATGTTTCCTGCAGTGTTGGTGAAGGTGGGTAGACCATATCTTTGGGTAGAATCTTTGCTTCTCTTCAAATTCTCGGTTTAGTAACCTTTGAATTTGCCTGAAAAAATATACTGTAGCTAGAATGCGGCGGATGCTCACATTTCAGGTCACCTTTCCTTTGACTTGTATTACCTTATATGTATGCATTTGACTTGTATTACCTTATATGTATGCATTTCCTACCCTTGTTAATTTTCCAGTGTTTAGATTATATCTCTCACGGTTTCTGGCAGTTCCCTGTTTTTAATGATCTGGGCTGAGACTAGCTCAAGGTGCGAACGCAGTCTGGTGAGTCTCAGCGGGCATCGGCTTTTCAAGTCAAATCAAGTGTTTGCATTTTAAACTCCTTGGCGGCTGCTTTTTCCTTCATAAAAGGCGGCTGCTCTTTTTTGCCTTCAGTCCCATAGCAAATATGTGGGCTGTAATCACTGCTGATAATACATGTACAGAAAAACATTTTCCTGTATTGCAAGTTTTGAAGCTGATCTATGGGTCAGCCATATCAGCAGAGCTGAAACCAAGTTAGGCCAGGTGAGTAAGGATGACCTAAATTTCTTAGGATTGCACCCATGGTGATTCAAACTATTTTGTGTATGTGTGTGAGAGAGAAAGTGTAAACCCACCTGCTGCAAAACATGGCAAATTGGGAATCATGGGATGCAGTTCTAACTCATTGGTTTTCCTATTCCTGTCATAGTGGAGATACTGTGCTGATGTGCCACAGACTTCACATGTCTGTGCACTTGCCTAACTCTCTCCTAGGAATGGCACAGAAGTGTCTTATGGCACTTTTGTGATACCCCCAGGTTAGCACAGGACTTATGCAAGGGCTTAGGCTGGCCTAACTGGAGATTAGGTTAGCAGCCATGATATCTGGAAAACATGAAGAACCAAACCACATTTTCAGGAGAGTTATCATAGCTGACCAACACAATCTTTTTTCAGTTCAGAGGCTGAACAGAACCCTGTGACATACAATACAAATTACCGGTACACACAAAATGGTCCATTTCAGGATCATAACCAAGAAAGGTCACCGCTGGGCTTTCTTCCCCCTACAAGGTACCATCTACCTGGCTTTATTATACCGCCTCCAAGTAAAGAAAGGTACAGGAAATAACAGCTACAAAACTGAATGACCTACAAAAGAAGACAAGAGCTGTATGTGCTTGTCTGCAATTTCACGAAAACTTTCACAGTGCTCAAGTTCCCAGATTGGAGCTGGGGAAAGTTCCTAGAGGAACTATCAGTTCAGCTCCATGGCACATATAAAATCAGGCCTGGCCCAAGGCCTCCTGGTACTCCTGGTGGCATGCCAAATGCTGTCTCCCACCCAGAAGCACACCAGTTCCTCAGCTATTATCCACCTTTCTCATTCTTTAGCTTCTTGAAAGAGGGGAATGAAGAGCAAGTTTGTAGGAGAGGAGACAAAAAATAATTAGTATTTCTGATTACTGCTCAGTCCCCGAGTGACAAAGTTCACATTCTCATGAATGTGGTATAATTTTGAAAACAGGTCTTCACCTTTTCGGTCAATGTGAAATTAATATTCCATTTTATTAATGAGAAATTGAGGTTGAGGGTGTGATGCTTCTGAAGGTCAACTTGAAAATTCATGACAGGGATTTCAAGAAAGGTCTCCTTGGTTCATCACCCTATTCGCTGCCCTGCCCTGCTTTCTACAACCTGAGAGGAGTCAACAATCTAGACTACTGTTTGCAAGTTTCCTCTGATTCATACTAATTGTGATTCTAGATGAGTGCTCACACCTATTTGACACAGATTGAGGGACAAATCCAGATCCACAAAGTTTTGTGCCAGCAATATAACTGGTGCAGATCTACACAGACCCAGCAGGCAGGCATGTGCTTACTGCAGGCCAAGTCAACAAATATGCCCTTACCCTTAAGTGGAGTCCAAGACCCAAAACATCCCTGTTAGTATGCATGCACCATGTTGGCACAGCTGCATAACTGTGCCAGCCATTGCATTAGTTGGTCTTAGTTCATCACAGACTTACAGCACAATCCAGAGCAACTAATCTGTCCACATAAGAGCCCTTGGGTTGCCCTTTCTATCACTCAGGTGGAGCAACTGCAGTTACTCTGGAAGAGGCTTAGGGCAGAGCAAGGCAACATAGGGTGCCCTAAGAGAGCAGGACCTGCTCTGCCCTAGCTGCTCTGCCCTAGGCAGTTCATGAGAGGCTTGTTGAGGGCATGTTTAGCATTGCCTAGGGCAGAGCAGTTACTCTGTATCCAAAGCCTGTTTCCAAGGCAGAAATGCTCTCTTCCAGCTCCTCAGAGATATACCATCTCACAGGCAGGTTTAGTAATGAGTAGACCCATAGGGGTCCATGATAAGGCCTGAGTAAGAATGGCAGTGTTGACCAAAAATCTGAGTTCTTGGCCAGCGTGGCTACAACCCCTGCCTCTCAACCTCAGGATATGAAACAACTACGGCTGCCCACAAACCTCAGGATACAGCAGGCCGCTCCAAGAAGCCCCTTGTATTAACTGTAGAATGTACTGGCATCTCATCAAGGACTCCTTATAAGGCAGGCACCCAGTGGCGTCACCAGGCTGGTGCGGCTGGTGTGAGCTGCATTGGGTGATGCGCTCCGTATGGAGTGATGCGCCGGAGGAGTTTGACTGTCCTTTGGCAGGCCCTGGGCGTCAGCATGCCCATTTAGGTCTGCCCCAAGGTGGAGTAGCAGCCAGAAGCTGCCGCTTGTCCTCTGAGCTGGCCTGAACGGCCGGCTGAGGTGCACTGCACAGAAACAGACTGAGCATGCCGAACAGCTTCAGAGGAGACATCTGTAGAGCGGAAGAAGTCCACACCTCTGCATGGCCATTCGGCCTCACTCAGGAGGCGGAGCGGCAGCCAAATAGCTTCAGAAAGAGTACTGCACAGGCACCAACTCTGACACCTGCACAGTCTCCTCTGAAGCCGAAAGTCTTCAGAAAAGTACTGTGCAGGTGTCAGAGATGGTGCCTGTGCAGTACTCTTTCTGAAGCCAGTTGGTTTCAGAAACAACTGTGCAGGCTCCAACTTTGGCGACTGTGCAGTCCAGGTAAGGGGGTGAGCGCATCCCAGGGGTGACGCACAGACTTCCGCACCAGGTGATGTGCAGAGTCATGTCACCACTGTAGGCACAACATCTGTTCCTTGTTCAGTATGAGGGGTGTCTCCTCAAGAGCAAGTCCTTGTTCAGTGTGAGGGGTGTCTCCTCAGGAGCAAGTCCTCCCCATGTGTCAATTACTTAACATGCTATGGAGCAGTTAGGGCAGCCCAGGCTTCCTGACTCTCTGGATGCAGCATAACTTTCTGCTCTGGATACAGAATAGGAGTTAGGAGAGAGCACTTAGGGCAGAGCAGGCTGAACTTGCTCTGGATTGCACCCTTAGTTAGTCATAGTTCATCACAGATGCTCAGCTCCATCAGTACCCAACTTTCTTTTTTAAAGTTTTTCCAAATGGGCCTCCCTTTAAAACTATTTACTTTGAGTCATATTTCCTGTTTGGCTGTCCATTCACTTGGGCAGGAGGTATCATTTTGGAAGTCCTCTTAATATGCTTTGGTTTCTACCACTTGGAACAGTTTGGTGTCCCTGCAAACTGGGCCAGTGGCTGCTTACCCCACACCTCAGAATAATTATGAACAAGTTGAAAAGCACCATTTTCAAAACAGATCCTTGGGGAATCTCACTCTTACCTCCCCCCACTGTGAAAATTACCCATTCCTGTTTGTTCCAACTCTCTGATCTTTGACCATTTCTAATCCATTAACTTGGTTGTTGCTTTTGTTTTAATTCCTGCCCATGTGCATTAAAAAGGCTTTTTGGTTTATTTGTGTTTCTTCTGGTGCTGTTAGGCTGAATCTGTCACCTGCCTCTTGTAGGCTACATTAATTGTATTTACGTTTTACGTTCCCAGGTTAAAAAAGAAAATAGGAAAATTTACCTCTGACATTTTAGAGTTGGATTTAACACCACTATAGCAGGTAATTTGACCCTTCACACAAAACAACCGTAATAACACGTTGAAACACTGGAACTCTGCATGGACACATTTTATGTTGTCATGACTAAGGAGTGGTTCAACTCTAGTACACAGCATGACTAACTTTTATTGCTAATTCCCCCTTTTACTACCATTATTGATGTACTGCTTAGGAATATTTTTGTACCAGCAGCAAACACATCCCAGAAGCTATTAACACCATTTATTTTACCTTAACCGCAATAATTGGAGGCTTCCGTTTATCAATTGGCCCATGCAGGACACATTACTTGGATCTCCTTTTAAAATACAAAAGCAGTGCCTTTTAGAATATGTTTTCCTCCCCGTCTGCTTGAGTAGTGCAAATTTCTACTAATTAGGATTTATTAAAGTTTGGATGGACGTACTGGACATACAGGACTTTCTTTAACTTCTTGCTATTTTAGAACTTTTAACAAGTGCAGTAATATATCTGGCACAGGTCTAAGTTGATTGCTGTAGCTATACAAGGCAAGGAAACAAATGTTCCCTTACATCAAGTAGATCACCAGCAGCCAAAATTCCTCTACAGAGTGCAATGCAGTCCATGTTGGCACCACTGCTTTGTCATAGGGAAAGTTAGTTAGGATTGGGATGAAAAAGAAGTTAAAGCAGGTTAAAGCATACTGAAGTCAAACTTATCCAGAAGGAAGACAATGTATAGTCAAGATTTATGACTTAAAAGGAACTACAAACAAAGGGGAACTACATAAGAACATAAAAGCCTTCACTGGATCAGGCCAAAGGCCCATCTAGTCCAGTTTCCTGTATCACACAGTGGCCCACCAGATGCCTCAGGGAGCACTGCATCCTGTGTTCTCCCTGCATCTGGCATTTTGAGGTTGCCCACATCGACTTCTATCTATGCACATTGACACACACACCCCTCATACGTACTGATGATGACAAAACTTTGAGGATTTTATCCAATACCAGTATTATTTTCCATAGTTTCCCAAGATCAGGTGGCTTTCTAATCTTCATATCTTAAAAGGGAGATCCAAGATCTGGCTGTCTGTGTGCATGTCAAGCAGATGTGGCCTTTACAGCACTATGCTCAGTGGTGTTGCTACAGGGGCATGGGGTGAAAACCACATTTGGTGTTGCATTTAGGGGGTGTGTGACTGGCCAAAAGTGGGAAATCTTGGTATTTTTCAAATACTACCAAGGCTTTTTTCTGGGGGTACTAATCAGTACTCAATACCAGCACCTTTTTCCACCTGACCCCGCCCCCCCAGACAGCTCATTAATAATTAATCATAAAGGGATGACCTAAGGTGAGTACTGGCACCTTTTTTCCCCAGCAAAAAACACTAAATACCATGATCATGTTATATATCATTCAAACAAAGAGTAATTTAATGCAGAATGGAATAAAAAAACATGTTGAAATATCTGCAGTCTACATTTGATATGGCCAAATCAGTGGTAGGCTCCAGCAGGTTTGCACCTACTCTATAGAACCGGTTGTTAACGAGAGATAGGACATATAAAGTTTAAAAAATAGCCATTTAAAAGTGGCTGCCAGATGGGTAGAGAACCGGTTCTTAATTTCTTTGAATCCCATCACTGGGCCAAATGTCCAGAAAAGGAAAAGACAACTGTCTTATGTCATAAAAAGTGGATTTTCATTACTCAAAACTGATTGTTCTAAGAGCCAATGAGGTGTTATTATGATTCAGCAGGGAACCAATAAGATGTTAAGTATGAGTCAGCTTTCATTTCTATGTATCAATGCTAATTCTAGAACTCTAGAATTCAGTTGTGTGAGTGCCATCAAGTTGGCCACTGATGGCCATCAAGTCTTTCATTGATGACTGATTTTGTTGGGTGATGTGTGCTGTAACATATTAAAAGTTCACATTCATGTATTAAAGTTCACATATTAGTTAGTGAGGATTCCGCCATCCCTAATGATGCCACTGCATTTAGGCTGTGAGCACGATGTTATAATTTATTCTTTATGGTCTGATATGTGAAGAGTTCCATCATGGGAGTGATACAATGAGCTCTTGCACCAGGTGATGCAAACCCTAGTGATGCCCCTGTCTACGGTAATGCATGATTAGGAACCCTTTTGCACCCTTCTTTCTTCAAATAAAAGGGAGAAGAATTGATGTAATTCTGAGGAACGTTTAGTCTACTTATTGAACAGAGAAGGGCTTATAAATTCTTGGAAGCGGTGTACATGCTCGTCCTATTGTAGCCAAGTCAATGATGAAATCCCACACTTGGCATTCATGCCCACCGGAGAGCATTTGAGACCTTATTGAATTTTTTCCTGCTTTTCATAATCTTAAATGCATTCAAAAAAATTTGTATGCTCAGCCCGTTTCCATCTAAAATGGAAGATTCTAGTGTTTCATAAAATGGCGTTCTCAATCACTTTGTACTTCCCTTATTTATGTATATTTTCCATCTCCTCCTCCTGTAATTCTTTTTATATATCAGCCATTTACAATGTTCTCCTTTGTGTTCTTTCCATACTGTAATCATTTCTTCATCATAATTCTCACTTGTTGCTATGTGATGTTCCCTTTGTCCCTGTGTAGCTTTGATTTAGCTCTTGACTCTGAAATTGTTCCATTTTTATCAGTGCTCTTCTTTTTTTTTGAAAATAGATGGCAGACTTTTCTTTTAAACTGCATTTCCAAAAGAAGAAGTTGCAAGCAAATCACATCTGTAAATTCTAACTGGGTTTGACTGAAAGGTTCAGTGTAGCCTCTTCTTCCTGGAGATAATACATTTCCTCTAAACTGCCTGTCATTCCTGTCCTCTTCACAGGCACAGAGATAATTATTTCAGTCAGTTTAGACAAGACCGGTGATTTACTTGACCATAGGTGCTGATTCACCTTCCCATACTCCATGGGTAAATGTATGCGGGGGTGGGGTGGGGGGAAATTACAGTATCCAAAATTTGTTAGTTGCTGAATGCAAATTATGGTTCAGCTGAAGAAGGGGGAAAATGTATATAGACATAGCCATGCTCTTCAAATTGCTGCAAAAGGTGATATTCTAGTGCAGTGATTTTCAACCAGTGTGCCGTGGGTCCTTGGGTGTGCTGCGGGAATTTGGGGACTGACATTCATTCATAGGAAAATTGGGTGATTTGAATTGTCTGGTGTGCCTTGTCAATATATATATATATGGGCAGGAGATCTGGTCTAGAGGGTAGAGCCTTCGTTTGCCTGAAGATAAGAACTGAAGGTCGCTGGTTCGAGATAACCAGAAGTCAGATCTGAAGCAAGAAAAGCGGCTGCTGTAGCTGAGGTTTTCCATTTGCTTTTCAGTGGGAGTGAAGGAGCTTTCTCAGCTGCCCTTCGTGTGAGAGCTGAAGGAGAACTTTGTCAGCCAGCATTTCAGACACTGGGGCCAGTGTTGTTAACCAGACTGTGAATGTAACATCTTGAATGTAGTGGTTCTTGAAAGATAGAACAAATCTGTGTTTGTAAAAATCCCTTCGGGAGTTTAGATTTGCCTGTCCATGTAAAGACTGAGGAGCAATCCAAAATGTCCAGAAAAGTGGTATATAAATACCTAGTTATTATTTATTATTTTATTATATACACTCATGCCTGGTATCTCCCTCTGTTTAAAAGAGATTTCTTTCTCATACTGATCAGAAACAAATCTGTACGAGTATTCCCATCTTTCTTTCTTTCTTTCTTTCTTTCTTTCTTTCTTTCTTTCTTTCTTTCTTTCTTTCTTTCTTTCTTTCTTTCTTTCTTTCTTTCTTTCTTTCTTTCTTTCTAGGAAGGAAGGAAGGAAGGAAGGAAGGAAGGAAGGAAGGAAGGAATTTGCTGTTTTAATCTCAATTTAAATTACTCTGTAATGTCATGGTAGGATGAGTGTATTGTAATATTTATTTAATTTTTGTAAATTGCTCTGAAAACACAATTAAGTATAGTATTAAAAGTTATATGCTAAAGATATAAATATATCTACAAGATATAAAGATATAAATCAATTAATTATGCATGAGACGTAATTGATAATAATGAGTCAGATGGGCAGCCCAGTCCTAAGCTGCCCAGAGTGCTAGGTTTGATGAAGTGACAAAGTGGTTTGATGAGGTGACTGCTGGTGGCTCCTTGGGTGAAGGAGACTTTCCTCCAGGTAAGGGAAGTAGCTCTGCAGTGGAGCTATTCAATTCTGTGGCAACCCTAGGACTGCCGTAGAAACTAGAGTCTTCACGTTGGGCTGCAAAGCCAACATGGAAGCTCTGGATCTTGCAAAGCAGAGCTCCACCATTCCCACCATCCACCTGTCCCACCTTCCCCACCCAATGCTTCTCGAGATTGTGCTGCCAAGGACAAATCTCTGGTTTCATACTGTTTACAAGAATGATTGATAGTTCCTTTGCTGACTATCTTGGCTATAGATATAATTTTTTTATCGGATGCTTATGCTAAATCTTTCTTCCTTCTCCTCCTCCCTGTGGAAAGGGCCACCTATGTCCACTGAACTCTGCCCCCAACAGTAACAAATACTTATTTCCACACGTACATAATCTATCTTTTTATTTCAAGAAAAACTCAGGTTGGCTTACAAGTTAGATACAGTAATTCCAAGTTAATAAAAAAGCAAAAAGACAATCAAGTCAGATAATCAAAACTAATACAAACGAAAGGAGAAAGTGATGTAATAATGCAGAGGAAAGTCTTAGGAACAATTTCCCAAAAGGCAGAAGAATAACCTGAAAATCCAATAGCAACTTTGGGTCCAGGACAACAGACCTGATCTTGCCAGGCGCATATTGCCCCATCCAAAGCCAGCAGACAAAAAAAATATACAAATCCTGCTCCACCACTGGCATCTGTGGCCCTGCTAATAATGTTGCTTCTCCATGCAGAATTCAAACCCACTACATCACAGAGGGATTGTTAGCACAAAATGAAATTCAGCATTGCATAAGTGCATGCAAAAGCTGCTGAAGTATTGACATGCTGGTGGGAAGTGACCTTGCAGATACTGTTCGCATAACCCGTTAAGAAGCTCAGCATTCTGTAGCAGTAACAGAGGGCCTCAAGGGTGACCCAAAGGGTTAAAAAAAGAGGGGGAAAATCTTAGCTCCTGGGCCTGTGAGATCTTGCATAAACTCTATTGGGACCTACTCAAAGGTAACCTCATAGACAGTTTATGAATACATAGATAATGAGTTCCCTGAATGAATAACCTACAAAGGCGAGCGGAATAGCCGAGTTGCTGCCCTCTCTGAGAACGGAACAGTCTTTGAATTATAATCATACGTGGCTGTAGACAGACAGTTCAGACTCTGTCCCCCTCCCTCGAGGATGAAGCAGTACAACTCCATAATGCAGGGAAATCAGGTTAGCGGAAAAAGTCTAGAACACTGATTTTTCAGCCAGAGTGCTGTGGCGCATTGATGTGCGATGTGTGGTCTGCAGGTGTGCCCTAGAAAATGGGGGAAGATATATTTGGAGGGCTACTGGAGGAAGTGCGTCCCTGACTGACAGTGCAGTATGAATTTAAAAAAAACCCACCAAACCTCCCAAACCAGAGTAACTACGGCAGCACGTAAGAGACTTTACATGCACCCGTAGTTACTGCACCCACCTAGTGAAAACCTATGGGAAATTCATATTGGAATCCAGAGTAAGTTGTTCTTACACCGGAGCAAGGACTCCTTGTAGTTGCTCTGGATTTTGCCCAAAACTGATTTGTTTTGACATTTTTAGCACCTCTTCAGTGTGTAGCAGTTGTGTACTAGTCAGAAATTGTGTAATGGTTCAGGAGGTGAACTTAGATCTGGACAGTTCAGGTTTAAACCCCTGCTCATCCTGAAGCTTTCTGAGTGACTCTGGGCCAGACCTGTCGCTACCCCTCAATCTCACCCACCTCGTAGGGTTGTTGTGAGGAAGGGACCATACATACCAGCTCAGCTTGGCTTTGTGAATATGGCTTATTTCTCTATAAATTGAAAGAAACGATAAATCACAATGACACAAGCTCTGTACTCAAAATCGACTGACCCCACCTCTATAGTGCCACTCATGAAGCCAATCCACATGCCCTGAAATCCAAAACTATGTGAATAGTGACTGGAAGTCTATTTTGCATGAACATAGCAAGAAATCATTCAAGTAATTGGGATTCTTTAGTGTCAAATGCTACCCTCGTGCTGGCCCCAATTGCTTGGTTTCGATGGTTCATTGGGTTTTACCATTGGGTAATTGGTGTTAGTGAGTGGTTGTGGTCCACCAGACCTCTGGGTCCCCTGATGGATGTGGACCCTTAGCTGGTTCCCTCCCTGCCCCATTTTGTGCCTTCTTTGGTAAGCATCATGTATTCTGGCGGTATTCGAAGTGGGGATCAGGACCCTCTTGGGGGAGTTGCAACTCTTGGGTTGCAAGAGGGTGGGATCCAACATCTTGGATTTTGGCACTGGATTTTCTTGGGAGTAAATCTCACTGAACACAATGGAACTTCCAAGTGGACATGGGAATATCCCAGTAAGTCTGAAAGAGGGTCCCGGACAGATTTTTAAATTTGAAAGGGAGTCCCAGGCTGAAATGCCTGAATACCACTCGTATTTTTTGACAACAGCACCTGCTGCGTGAAGTGTTTAACAATTGTTTGCTCTTCCTTCGCATAAATGATACAGGGTGAAGTTCTGCCATTAATATCCACTAACCTTATCCAGCAATATGAAAATTTGATTTAGTCCCTCAGTTACTGCAGCTCAGGGCTTCTAGCAGGAAAATGATCAAATAGTTCAGGGTGACGTGATACTTGAATAGCAACAATGGCAACATCATTGTTCCCTCCTTCAGGCCTTGTGTGGAAAAAAGAACCCATCTGGCACATAAAGGACAGACACATAAAAATGGCTAAATTGAATAATCTGATGATGCCATACATCTCAGAAATGAGCATCTCGGGGATCAATAAGAATTGAGATTGGAAAAAGGGAGGGGAAATATAGACATCTGGCTCTGCAGTTCATTCATTCATTCATTCATTCATTCATTCATTCATTCATTTTGGTACCTCTTGAGGGAAATGTGAGGTGAAAGGTTCGAGCTCTAATGGGAAAGGAACAGCTCCTGGGATACAAAATATTAAATGAAAGGCAATAGGCTAACAGTATTGGCTAATCGGCATCATTGATGTCAATTGCCATGTTCACCCATGGCTGGCAGATGGGTTCAAATAATGGCTACGAGCCAGTGGTGGGATTCAAATAAATTAGCAACAGGTTCTATGCCCCATGAGTAACCGGTTCTCAGACCCAGATGCTCATTAGCAAAGGGTTCTATAGAACCTGTGAGAACCCCCTGAATCCCACCACTGGCTATGACACTGGTCACCTTGCCTTGCCTCCATTAGCCTCCGTAACATTTCTCCCTCTGACCCCACTCTGCTGCCCTCTATTTTGAAATTTTAAAAGTGGACTCTTTAACTAGTTAGCAGGGCTCATGAGAGGGGCAAATTGTACCAGAGCCTAGGGCCAATTGGGGATTAGGAACCAAGAGAGAGACCCCCCAAATGTATTGTGAACTTACATCAGAACATAAGAAGAGTCCCACAGGTCAAAGGTCTGTCTAATCAAGTTTCCCGTATCTACCTGTGGCTCAGGGAGCACATAAGACAAAAAGAGATCTGCATCCTATTGTCGTCCCTTGTATCTGACGCTTATATTTTTGTACATCATCAGGAGTCATGAGAGAGGTGTAGGGGATACATCTTACATGGACCCAGGTTTGAAAAGGAGATCTCAGTACCAAAGGAGGGGAGCCAGAAATTTGGGGATCTCAGAAAATGTCTGCATACATTATATTGCGTAAAGACTAGCATACATGTATTGTGTATGCAAATTGGTTTTATGTAGTTGAGAGAAATTATGATCCAGTGGAAATCATTATCCAGTAGAGAAGGGAAAGGGCCCAAAGCTTGGGACCCCTGATAAAACTCCTTTCAGATGCCTTGCCAATTAGCAAGGATAACCAAAGGAATAGAAGAATATCCTTTCTTCCACTCCTTCTCTTCACATAATAAGAGTCCATATTTCTGCTTTCTGCTTATCTACCAACTTCTGAACAGGTTTGACTGAAAAATTATTAAGCCTGAGGGAAAATGCATGTTCTTGAAATAGAGGCAATTATCTCCTTAGTGGATCCAACAAAGCTAAATTGTTTTAAATGTAGATCAAAAATATTAAGGGAATATTAATTATTTCCTTCATTTAGAGTCATGCTAATGATGTCTTCTTCATTTGCCAGAAGACATGCTCTCTTAACAATAAAAGAGCAAAAAGGACTTCCCTGGGCATTCAGTAAACAGTCTGTATATGTCCCAGTTTTGTGGAAGAGAATTATGGTAACCCTACTCCAGCCCCATTCCAATCCAAGTCTCTCTCTCTCTCTCTCTCTCTCTCTCTCTCTCTCTCTCTCATATTTGCTAATTGTTAATGACAAAATGCAAAATGAAGGCAAGAATAAACCACTGTTAAATGGAGGAGGAGGAGAAGTGCAATGAACTTATTCCAATGTTCTTAAATCTGGAAAAAATAATGAAATCTTGTACTCTGAGCCTCCCACTGACTTTATCAAAATAAAGGAGGGCTTGAAGAATGGTTTTCTAAAATGTCTGCTAAGTGAGCAAAACAGATCTCAGTGGCAACGTAAGAAATTGGAACCATCTATTAAGTGGACTCTGCTTTCCATTTCTAAAAAGCTCTTAGAAGAGGGTACAGGGTATGGTCTGCATTCCATGGACAAGCACGTCTATAGGAAGAGGAGTTCTCTGGCAGGATCAAGAGGGGAAACATCGCATAATCAATACAAGCCACTCTGTTTTCCATTTACTCCATGCTTTTTAAACAGCGCTTTATTCTGCGGCAGTATAAGGAGGCCTCAGTTCAATAATAACTCAGAGACTGGAGGAAGGACACACAGAGTGACTTAGAATGTACACAAGGACATTGGCTGCACCATTTACTGCTGAGAATAAGTGTTGTGGTGGTACACTGGGGTACTCTTGCCTCCAGGAATCAGGCACAGTAAGTAGCTAGCAGTGAGTCTTGATGACATTTTTTTCTCTTTAACCCTACAATCCAGAGTAACTATGGGAAGACATAAGAGGCACTTACTCTGGATTGCTCTATGCATTTCCCATAGGATTCCCATAGGTGACATCATTACTATGTCAGTGTAAAAGGTCCTGTCATTACTCTGGATTGTAGCCTAAGAGCAGAAGGGAAAAAGAAACACAGGTAAGAAGATTTTTGTTCCCTTTAAAATACCAGTAGGTTCATGTTAATAGTTATGGTAGGAACTCTGCTGGTCCTAATGAGCCCCCAGTGCCCCCAATCACCCTCCCACCCCCACAGAAGTCCGGACACAGTGGAGACCTGCCCGGAGAGAGTGGCGTTTTGCTGGAGACCTCTGGGAAATGCTGGAGGTCTGGCAACCCTGCCTCCTGCCTCCCTTTGCCTGGCAAGGGGAGGTAGGAGAGGAGGCACTTCGGGTGAGCTGCAATGCGGGCGCCCGAGTGCAGCTTGCCAGCAGCACCTCCTCCTCCACCTCCTGCCTCCCCTCACCTGGAAGGAGGCACTGCAGGCGAGCTGTGTGTGTGTGAGTGTGTATGTCTATGGGCAAAATTCAGAGTAACTACGGGGAGTCCTTGCTCCGGTGTAAGAACAACTTACTCTGGATTGCAATATGAATTTCCCATAGGTTTTCACTAGGTGGTGCAGTAACTACGGGTACACGTAAAGTCTCTTACGTGCTCCCATAGTTACTCTGGATTTGGGGGTTTGTCTCTGTGTGTCTGTGTCCTAACCATGTCTACTCAGAAGTAAGCCCCATTGTGTTCAATGGGGCTTACTCCCAGGAAAGTATCTTTGATAGCAGCCTCCTAACCATGTTTACCCAGTAGTAAGCCCCTTTGTGTTAAATGGGTCTTACTTCCAGGAAAGTGTCTTTAGGATTGCAGCCTAAGTAGACTTCAATTACATTTTTACATACAGTTAATATTTTTATATGAATATTTTTGGGGTTGTGGAACCAATTGTTTGAGTTTATATTGTTTCCAATGGGAAAATCTGCTTCACTTAAAGAGCGTTTCACTTAACAAGCATGCCTCCTGAACGAATTAGTCTCTTTATGTGAGGCACCACTGTTCTACATACCAGGTAGTGAAAAATAAAAGCTGAAAACGGAAAACTATATATTGCTTTCATGTGCTTAATTTACATATTATATTACATATCATTAAATTTAAAATGTTTACAGATAATTTATTATGTATAGTTTATTAATTACAAGAAAGCTACATGCTGCTCACTTACAAGGAGGACATTTTTTTCCCAGGGCACAAGACTAAAATCCAGGACATGTCCTGGAAAAAGAGGACATATGGTCACCCAGCAATCACCACAAGTTTGGGCTTCCATAAAGTTGGTAACTTTTGCCTGGCTCTGCAAACTGAGCATAGAGAAGCGTAAGTGCCGACTGTCAGGTCCCCCAAGGCTTGGTGTTCTTGAGTGATTGATTGAATTTGTTTACATCTCATCTCTAAAGGCTTTTCTGATAATTCTCTGAGAAAACAGGAAAAAATGAACTTGCTCACCCCAACTGACAGCCGTCTGTATCTCTAAGATCAGGCAGAGCAAGAGGTCTTGCATTAGCTGTTTTTGATTGTTACATATTATGTGAATAGCTAAAATAACACACGGTACATTCACAGGGGGATTCGCTGAGATGCGGAATTTTGTCCTCACATTGAATCCCAAGAGTTGAACATCCTTGGGAACTGTCTTCCCAGCAGCGCACTGAGTTGCGCTGCTCGGCTTTCCCAAGTGGCATGCTGAGTGCATGGCTCGGCTGGCTCCTGCTACTACCTCACCATCATAATAGCCTGCTATTCCTCCCATACAAAGCATAGTGTGTTGTTTTGACCTTGCCTTGTTAGAAACTGATTGCCGGTTTAGCTGTCTTTTTCTGCCCATTTGAGATGGTAATGGGAGAAAAATCAGAACTGACAGTGCATTTTAAATCCAGATCCTGACAGAAATGAAGCTTGCCTGCTTCTCTCTCTATTTTTGCTGGAACAATATTAGATCTTCAGTGGGAAAGCAAAGGGCAACCAGTTTGTGATGATGACATGGCTCTCTGCATATCTGAACCTAAGGGAGCATCCTAACTGGTCAGATTAGATTTAACTGGTTTTCTTTCAAGATCTGCTATAGAATCTTATGCAAGGAGGTAGCAGGGATTAGCATTTTGTACCTTAGAGCAGTGGCTCTCAAACATTTTAGCACTGGGACCCACTTTTTAGAATGACAATCTGTCTGGGCCCTACCAGAAGTGATGTCGGTTGCAAACCTAAAGACAGTTTCCTGGGAGTAAGACCCATTGAACAGAATGGGACTTACTTTTGAGATTAGCCTGGAAATGATGTCATGGCTAGAAGTGACATCATTAAGTAGGGCAATTTTTAACATTCCCATCTGAGAAAATCAAATTAATTTAAAATTTACAATAAGTTTGTTTAAAAATTAATTTAAAATTAAGAACCATCCTAACTCTCTCAAGCAGTTACCAATTTGGGTTTTTTAAAAATTCCCAGTCATCCCAAAGGCTGCAATCCTATCCACAGTTACCCAGGATTAAGCTCCACCGACTCTCAATGTTAGAAGCGTACGCATAGTAGCCTGTTAAAAGTACAAATCTATAATGTTTTCCCAAATGCAATCACATATCTTGGTAGCATCAAGTCTAATGTTGTAGAAAGAAAATGCACCTTGAAGTGAAATTGACTTGTGACTCACATAATGGGACTCAACCCACAGTTTGAGAAACACCAGGGTGACCATATAGAATGGAGGACAGAGTGCCTGTATATTTAAGCACTGTATAGAAGAGGGAATTTTGGCAGATGCTGCTTTTTAAACCCTTCTATGTTGAACTAAACCTGATTAAATTTATCTTCTATGCAATAGTTAAAAGTATAGGCATTCTGTCCTCTATTCTATATGGTCACCCTGAGAAACACTGCCTTTGTGAGTTGCTGACAGCATGCATGCCGGAAGGAATGCTTCCTATTCCTATTCTAGCTGTGCGCACCTCCTGATGACCTTGCTGGACCTTGCACATGGCCAGAATAGGAATAGGAAGCGTTCCTTCTGGCGCACATGCGCACTATGCATCCCGGATGGTGTGTGCATTCAAATTAAAATGGCTGTCACAGCTGGCAGAACTTAACCAGGATGGTGCTGTGGCTGCTACCCATAAGTGTCCCCAAGGGCCCCCACCAGCCTCCAGCCATGGGCCTCCACAGCAGGCAGCAGCAGCCAGGTAAGCCCCTTATTCTCCATGTTTATTCAGAAGTAAACCCATTGAGTCAATGGGCTTACTCCTGAGTAAAGGGTGACCATATGGTGGCACCCAAAAAGGACAGGTTCCTCCCCCCAAAATTTTTAAAGTCTGGATTTTCAGTGGAAAATCCAGACTTTTCGGGGACCCTGTCCTCCTTTTTGGGTGCCAGCATATGGTCACCCTGGTGCAGGGTGACCATATAGAATGGAGGACCTTTCAGGATTGAATAGAAGAGGGAATTTAGGCAGGTGCTGCTTTTTAAACCCTTCCATGTTGTGCTAAACCTGCCTAAATTCTCTCTTCTATGCAGTGCTTAAAGGGCACTCTCCATTCTATAAGGTCTCCCTGAGAAAGAGGTAAGTGTCCACCCTATCATATTGTTCGTCACACTACAATGTGAGTGATGAGGATGGTGCTTTGTCACACTACAACATGAATGAAGAGGATGGTGCAGCAAGCGATGGGAGAACATGGGGTGCAGAACACCTCCAAAAGTTTTCCACACACACCCAGCCCACTTCTCCAAGTAGGAAATTCAGATGCAATACTATTCACATTTTCCTGGGAGTAAGCTCCATAGATTATAATGGGATTTAATTCTGAGTGAACAGGCATAGGATTCAACTCTCAAATCTTCATCCAGTGGACTTGATGACGCTTCCCCACTTGTCACTTTCACTTGACTCACTTCTTGTCAATTTCAGTACTGGCCACTGAGCAAAATGGTGCAAATCCAGCTGCCTCTATTTTCTCACCATAACTTACTCTGTGTGTTTGTGTGTGTGTGTGTGTGTGTGCGCGCGCGCGCACGTGTGCTCAACATGCACATAACTTTGTATAGTCAGCTATTCATTTTTTTTCTCATAGTAGAAAATAAATCTGATCTAACTGGTTTTAAGGAGGATTTGGGACACCAGGATTTGGGATACCAGGAGACCGACAACCACACTAGAAACAGAACAGGGTAGATAACTTCCTCCTTCCTTGTGTTCTGACTTGCTGTGCTGTAATTTGTTAGTTATGAGTGTGGCTCCTGATTGACAGTTTTGAGAACATAATCTGCTAAGACCTTCCACTTTGAAGTTTTATCACATTACACCTGCTCCTGGCAGCAAATTGATCTGACAACATTATTACACTTTTTGACAGACTTGTTTGAAAATCCTTAATTCCCAGGGGCGCCTTTTGTTTTATTACTGTTTAATGATTGGCTCCATCTTCTAATCACTTATGAAGACCATATCTTTGGGTATCCAAGTCCCTTGATGGAAGAAGTCAGGCCAAAGTGATTTTAAAATGGAGATGATTCTTTAAAAATATGATTAAGTTATCACCTTAAATTTGCCATGGTCAAAACCTCTCTTATATTTTTTAATCTATTTATGTGAAGAAGTTTTCATAGATAGTAGGATGCAACAAAATAATAAAAACGTATAAAGTAGAAAGAAAGAAGGGAAGAGATATTGCACAGACAAACTGAGATGTTAAAAAATACCAATGTAAATTCTACAGGCAGTATAAATTTTACAATATAAATTTTATTTACAATATATTATAAATACAATACAAGTACTCTCTCTCTCTCTCTCTCTCTCTCTCTCTCTCTCTCTCTCTCTAATACAATATAAATTTATTATAATTTCCCTATATATAAAACTGAAAAGCCACTCACTCACTGACTGACTGACTCATCAACACCCAGCCAAAACCCCTGGGCCTAGAAGTGTGAAATTTGGGGAGGGTGTTCCTTTCGTGATGGAGGCATCCATTAAGAACTGGTTTTTGGAAATTCCAACCAGAAGGGGGTGAAAAGGGAGATTAAACACTGATTACCTTTTGGCAGTTTTATCATTGTGCATATACACAGTCTGTTTAGAGTCCATACATGTTAGCAAAATAAAAGAGGAAGAGGGTACAAATGGATGGAAGGGTTTGAAAGATGCAACAAAGTACATCTATGCAACTTTTTAAAATGGCATGTTGGAGAATTCTTAATGCACCAGTTGCATTTTTTTAAAAATAGCACTATCCTAACATGTCCTGAGAAGGCAAGCTAACTGGCCTGTGCTGCACCCAGAGCAGGGTTAGTCCAGGTTGCCTTATCCCAGGTTACAAGTCAGCTGCCACTAGTGGGCCACCTAAAGAGTTACACAAGCAGCCCCATGTAAGCAGTGATGGGCTTCAAAGAAATTAACAACCGGTTCTATGCCCATCTGGCAGCCACTATTAAATGGCTATTTTTAAACTTTATATGTCCTATCTTTGGTTAACAACCGGTTCTATAGAGTAGGTGCGAACCTGCTGGAGCCCACCACTGCATGTAAGGCCAGGCCACTTGGGAGAGTGGTTAGGATGTGATCTAAGTGCATCACCACCTGGCATCACCACTTCTGGCATCACCACCCCTGGGCCCAGTGGCCTGCCCAATACCTGCCCTCCCACTGTTCCAGAATGCCCTTGTAACATACTTCCCACCCTCCCAGAGCCCCTGTGCCAGCCCTCTCAGGCTAGTGCTTATTTACCAGAACTGGGGTTGGATCCAGACAGAGCAGGCCAACTTGCATCCCTCCACTGGTGTAGCCTGCTTCTGAACCATCACAGAAGTGCCTTATGGCACCAGATGGCAATTCCTGGAAGCCTAGTGTGCAGTTTGGATTGTGCCCCAAGTAATGTAGAACTTCAAAAACTAGAGAGAAATTAACCCTACAATCCAGAGTAACTACGGGAGCACATAAGAGGCATTACGTGTACCTGTAGTTACGGCACCACCTAGTGAAAACCTATGGGAAATTCATATTGCAATCCAGAGCAAATTGTTCTTACACCGGAGCAAGGACTCCCCGTAGTTACTCTGGATTGCACCCTAAGAGTAGGGAAAATGGAGGTGCATCCTTACATTTCCACATGTAGTGGGAGCTAAAGTAAGCTCAGCTTGTCTAAGCTTGGCTTAATCCTTTCCAAGTTCTCTCTCTGCTTCTCTCCTTGTCTGCTATAGAGCACATGCAGAACAGAGAACACGATAGAACAAATAGAGAAAAATAATTATTCTCCATGCCATACTGCCGTCATCAGGAGAGACTGTCCCCTTTAGAGCCAACATTTTGGAAAAATGTAATTTTAAGCAGCCAAAAGGATTTTCATTTAAGTCAAAGGGATTTAGGCAGTCTAATCATCTGCAGGATTGCAGCCAAAATGTGTGTTTTCCTATTATCTCAAAGCACATATTTGCACAGTTAAGTATCACATTTTTTAAAGCAGTATTCATATTCATCTCCAAGAACGAAAGCTTTCTACATTTGTATGGACCAGCCAAGTTCCTCCATCCCACATCAAATTAAAAAGCTGGTGTTTTACATCCATAGCGTAGCCAGCTGCAACCTGGAAATTGATGTTTAATTCCTCAATGAATTTCATGAACTACAATAGCTTGTTTCCCGTGATCTATCTATATATATCTTTAATTCATGTGTTCCTTCCTGGCCTGTAGAGTAGAGCACAAGTAGTAGGTAGGAAGGAAAAATGGTGGAAGATGATCTTATTTGGTTCCCTCGCTTCATCTATGAATGGAAAGATATTGAGTCAATCTTTGTGTTGTGATGTAGCAATTCCACTTCTGCCGGAATAAAATAAGTCTAATGATTTGCCCAGGTCTAGACATTCAGGGTTGGCCACAGTGAACTATTCTCTAGAAACATCTAGATTAGATTACTGCAGTTCACTGAATGTGGAGCAGCCTTTGAAGACTGTCTGGAATTCAAAACTGGTTTAACTCAGTTGGGCCACTAAACTGGCTGCTGGTTTGTTTTGGGTCACATGGATTAACTTTAAAGGTACTTTCTGGCTCAAAAACAGGGTATTTGAGAGAGACCACCTTCTTCCATGGAATCCAACCTGTCCTCAGTGGTCATCAGAAAACCTGCTTTTAATCATAGCCAGTGGTGGGCTCCAGCAGGTTTGCACCTACTGTATAGAACCGGTTGTTAACGAAAGATAGAACATATAAAGTTTAAAAATAGCCATTTAAAAGTGGCTGCCAGATGGGCATAGAACCGGTTGTTAATTTCTTTGAATCCCATCACTGATCATAGCACCTTTGATGGGGGTGAGGGGAGAGACAGTGAGGAACATGGCCCTCTTGCTGGTGGCAGCCCAATTGTGAATTCTCCTCCTCTTGGAGACCTTTAGGCAGAGTCTTAATAACTTTTTATATAGTGTTCAATAGCCAACATGTTGGACTGCCCTTTTAGTGGCATTTTAATAAAATGTTATTTTTTTAACTTTTTATGTGATCCATTGGGGTCTTGTTTGGATTGTGACTTTATTTTTGGTAGTGGCAGAATAAGGGTAATGCAAAAGGCTGATGGAATGATCAGACAACTAATTGACTCAAGCCATGAAGCTATTCAAAAATACCATTCAAAAATACAATTAAAATGCAAAGTTTACAGTTTGCAGTTGTGGGTACATACATGGAGATAAATTTTTGAGGGTCTTTTATCCTGGATATTATTTCTTTCTCCATTTCAAAAATGAAAGTCAGGTGGATCTCAATGTCATTTTAAAAAGTGAGTCCTGGCGCTAAGTGATTTGGGAACCACTGCCAATGATCATACAATTCTAATTCAATGCTGTCCAAATCCTTAAAAAAGAATATCAAAAATTATGGCAGAAATTGCATCTCTCTCTCTCTCTCTCTCTCTCTCTCTCTCTCTCTCTCTCTCTCTCTCTCTCTCTCTCTTTCTTAAATGCTACCCTGTTCTGTCTACCCCTTTCTCAACTCTTTACTTTCAGATACAAGAGCTATGATTTGCTTCAATGCTCAATTCAAAACCTTCAACTCCCATTACGGGACTGCCATTCCTAGCAGCTTTCAGAGCTGCAAATGCCCACATTTTTTTTAAACAGAGGATGGGGGGAAAGAACAATGAAAAAGAGAGCCTCCAAAAATAAAAATGAAATGGCCAGAGAGCCGTATTCAACACAGCCTTTGTTAGAAGGGACAGATCGCTCTGCTGGTGACAAGTGCTCTTAAAGTGATTGTGGTGTTCAGAAGAAAGCTGATACCAAAGGCATCTGAAATGGCATGTGAGTACATTAAAAAAAGTTTCTCCCAGTTAGGAAATGAGTTTGAGAAGCTTAAGGAAGTTTCCATCTCATTTCATCCTCCCACAGACGTCGACATTAAAGGATGGCGATGTGCAAAGCTATGCACACAGTCAGTGCAGTGACTTCCTATAATCACATGTGTGACTTCAGCCTCTGGGAGTCTTCAGATGATAACTAATGATCCTTCGCTTTGCAGAAGGCATTAAAATACAATTACATCATCTTCACAGAGCTCTCCTGACTGCTGAATTGCAGAGCAGCTGACCTTACACTTCTCCAGACGGGCCTGTACCCCACTTCACAAATTATTCCATTCGTACCTCCCCACGCACATCTCAAGCTAGACAAATATATGAGATATTTCAACATTTAACACGTAAGGCAGACATTTATTCATTTGTGCATTTTGCAAAAAGCAAGGAAAGGAAGCCGCCACTTGCGCTCTGACAGTCTCAAGTTCTCGTAAATGCACTAAATGAAATTCTAATCCTGGACTTCACCCATTAAAGCCTTCCATTATCCATCACTGTAAAAATCTGATTAACAAGATGTTGTCTTCAATATTATCAGCCAAGTGTGAGCTCTGAAGAGTGGTGCTCTCGTGTTCTTAGAACTGAATTAAATGACTGGTGCTATTAATCTTGATCTCACATTATTTACAGCCTTAGAACATCCTGTTACCACTTTGACTGCATGAGAGGACAATATGAGCTCTTCACAACTGTCCAGCAAGTGGAGGTCAAATGGAGGATTCAGAATCAGATCTTTGGGTTTCTTTTTACATGCACCAAAAATGCATATTCAAACATTGAGATTCACATATTACAGCAGTGTTTCCCAAGCTAGTGGTTCGTGACCCACCAGCCTAAGAAACACTGGCCAATGGCCCTTTAATGGGCAGGCAGGGAGAAAGGCAGTAATGCAACCCCGAGGATTGTGCTCCTGCTGAAATAGAAGGATTTTTACTTCATTCACTTCATGTCGTGCCAGCAGGGATGTCCAAATTTCTAGCAGGAAGGCCACATCATCTCTCTGCGTTGGGGGCCAGAAAAATGATTTACATTTCAAATTTGAATACATTTACATACATTTAAACATGAGAGTGTATTAGATACATTACAGGATTAATGTCCTATCCAGATGAAGGGATCTTGCTGCAGGCTGCTTTGAGGCTTGCAACAGGCCACATTTGGCCCCAGCTCAGGGTTTGGACACCCCTGGGTGAAGAGAGACCAGTGGGAAGTTTTTGCGGGGCTTCCCAAGCATCTGATAAATTAAAATAGAGATTGGAAACCACTTCCAGGTTTTGATCATGAAAATTGGAAGTGGTTTCCAATCTGTATTTATTGTTTTTTGAATATATTTTTATTTATTTATTTTCAAATAGGGGAACAACAAAGAGAAAAAGAAAAGAAAGAAAAAGATTTAAAAAACAGAAAAAAATAAACAATGTTCTAATCAGAATATATGGCAAGCACAAATTACATAATTTACCTTTCTTTCGTCTAAAATAATTTCAATTAATTTCCGTTAAATTATACTAATTTAAAAATTTTCTTAAACTATAAGGTTACTTAGCAATTCCAACAGACATCAAAAAGGGAGATAAAAATTTATATAAAAATTATCTCTTCATCAAATCCATAGTTAATTTTACTCATCATCCACTTTTCACACAGAAAGTCCATAAATGATTTCCAATTGTCCATGAAAGTTTTTACTGACTTGTCTTTATAAAAAGTTGTAAGTTTGTCCATTTGGCAAAGTCCAATATCTTGATCCACCATTCTTCAACATAAGGTTTTTCTGGAACTTTCCAATATTTAGCATATAAAATCCTTGTAGCTGCTGTCATGTATAAAAACATACTTTCAAAATTTTTATGGATTGAATCGTCTAATATTCCCAGTAGAAAAGCTTCTGGTTTCATTTGAATATTCACTTTAAATATTAACTGTAATTGTTGATGAATCATTCCACATTTTCACATAATTGTTGTGAAATAACATACAATTATTGCTTGTCAAGTTGATACCCAAATATTTAACTTTTTTATCAATCTTAAAACCACATCAATTCAAGCTGGTCTTTCCTAGTCATGTTTTTGGTTAAAATGTTTGTTTTCTGTTTATTAATTTTAAAACCTGCTAAAGTCCCAAATTTTTTTAATT
The DNA here is from genome assembly GCA_030015325.1 of Cryptoblepharus egeriae. Taxonomy (NCBI): domain Eukaryota; kingdom Metazoa; phylum Chordata; class Lepidosauria; order Squamata; family Scincidae; genus Cryptoblepharus; species Cryptoblepharus egeriae. The sequence continues at coordinate 20,065,115 of JAREYC010000002.1, forward strand.
TTATGTTTTATTCAATCTATATTTATTGTTGATGGAGGTTTGGGGAACCTTGTGAAGAGGCTAAAGAGGCTCCCATGAGGCTAAAACTACATAAGGTGAGTGGAAAAAAACCCCAAACCATCAGTCTATCTGACATCTTGGGACCATGTGACTGCTGTGGTCCCACCCTCTGCCAAGACTTAGAGCACAATCCTAACCATGTCTACTCAAAAGTAAGCCCCACTGTGTTCAGTGGGTTTTACTCCCAGGAAAGTGTCTTTAGGATGGCAACCTTAAGAAGTTCACTCCTTCCATGGAAGACTTGGGGTCCCACTATATTAAAGCATGTATGTATGTGTAAGTAATGTACGCACACATGTCCTACAAACATGTAGGTTTGATGGCGCATTAGATTCAAGTAAATATGGTTGTATGGAAGAACTGAAAGAACCAAAACTATGGATGCTGGGCATGCCCTGGAAGCATAGCAGCATTCTTGGGGGAGCATCAGGGTGGTTGGTGCTTTGGGAGTCAGCTGTGACGAAGGTTATGATGTGCTCCCCTCTGTGCACTGTGGGTACCATATCAAGCTTATGACAGCTTTCTGTTGTTGGTAAAGAAACTGTATTTCAAAGTGAACAGCCTTTATTTGTTTGTTCTCCGTTGCAGATGGGAAGGCTCAAACAGTGCCTCATTTTCTTTTTAATGTACATTGATGTATTTTTTAATTAGTAAAGCAAACAAACATATGCCCTACATAGAAAAAAAAACATAAGTAGTGAAAAGATAAAATTCCACCCATGTGGTGTGTTATACTTCCTTTCAGACAGCAATGAAGAGAGGGGAAATAGGATGAATGTCAATCCATTTACACTGCATTTTAGATCAGGATTCTTCAGAGTTTGAATTGGGTTCATCCCAACCATCTCATCATCTATTAAAGCAATAAAACAAGGAATGGGAAAAAGTTCAGATCGGATTAACAACAGTAAGGGCACAATCCAGAGTAACTACGGGAGCACGTAAGAGACATTATGTGCACCCGTAGTACTGCACCACCTAGTGAAAACCTATGGGAAATTCATATTCTTCTTATTCTTGTTCATATTCTTGTTCATATTCATATAACTTGTTCTTACTCCAGAGCAAGGACTCCCCATAGTTACTCTGGGTTTTACCCTAAGTCAACTGTGAGCAGAATTAAAAATCTGCTACAATCAGCAGATTTTTTTCCCCAGCTCCGTCGCTCAGTATGAACACCTTTCTCAAGAGTGTGTATTTCAGATGCCACAATGAACCCATGTTCTTCTTGCCAAGTCACCCCTAGTTAGTAGAGTCTCTTGCGCTTTGCTGTTGCTGCCTGGAATGGCTCCAACAGAGAAAGGGAGATGCTGCTTTATTGCAGTGCCTGCAGTACTTACTGTTTTGCCCTCTCCCCACTATGCTACTGTCCCCAAGAGATGCTCTGTGTTTCCAAAGTAGCATAGTAACAAAGTAAGTTATTCTGCACATTAATAAGATTAATACCAACCCCAGAAATAACCCCATGAAAACGGAAAGAAGCTTTCGATTGGCAATTGTTTATAGCTGCCATGGAGATCAGAGGTGTCTGTGAAACTCAAGGACGCTGCAGGAGATCAGTGCTGCCCACAGGTGAGTATTAAAGTCTCTTGGAAGCAGCAACAACATGATCCTGGAAGTGCTTTCCCTGCACCCCTTCCAGCCCCCCTCTCTGCTTATGCAAACATTTACCTTGTTCCCAAAGCCCCTATGGGTTTTTGGGAACCAGTGATCTCGTTTGTTAGTTCCTAATGCTATTAATAGACACGTATAGGCAGGGGTGTCACCAGGTCTGTGCAGCTGGTGCCGGCTGCACCGGTTGACATGCCCGTAGGGGATGACCCACTTCAGAGCAGAATGAACAGAGCACACTGGTGCCCACTGCACATGCCTATAATATTGGGCTTGGAGTAGGCTGGTGCCCAGTGCGCATGTGTAGCCTTGCAACCCCAGTGATGATGTGCTCACCTTTGCACCAAGTGATGCACAGCTCCCAATGCCCCTGCATATAGGATTGTGCTGTAAAATCAGCTCTTCCAAATCTTCTTCCTCCTCCCCACTCTGGACCTCATAGTTCCAGTGTTTCTTTGATGCAACAGTATGAAAGATAACTTGAAGGGCTCAAACCTTCCCCAAAACTTGAGAGATTGAAAGATAATTTAAAATCGCCAGCCACATTTTCACTGTATGAATCCTGTTTGATCTTTGTGGGGAGGAATGAATGCTTATTCTTACAGGTTCGCTTCCCCTAATGAATGGTTCATTGATCCACGCTGCAAAACATCAGCCTTGTTGACTAAAGGGAGAGGCGTAGAGACAGCAAGCTGTGTTTTCCCCATAAGCTAGATGGCATCGATTGCCACAAATCCGATACATTTTCATTAAAGCAATTGGTCGTGTGTTTTATTATGTTTTATTTTTTTATCCTTAAGACTTTTTTTATCATGGCAGTGTTTATGAAAAGAACAGGCTAACAGTCTTGGTTAGACAAGGCTCTGATCTGCTGGGCATTAGGAATTAGCCATAAGAAGATGTTGCAGGCGGGTGGAGTGAGCTTGAACTAATCCGCAATAAGAGGAATTGTGCCATTGACCTGTTGAGCAAGAGGAACGGCTCAGATATGCTATAGAATATTCTCCCTTTCATTCCATTCAATCCTCTTACTGGCTGTCTTGTTCAATGGTCAATTCCTCTTATTTGCTTGAAGGTAGATGACATCTCCAGAACAGGTTGATTGAGGGCTGGTCCATTTATGAGGCCAACTGGAGCAGTCTCCACAAGTTGCAGTTGGTACATGCATGTACCAACCTGTCTACACCACCGCAGAAAGATGTGCTTAGTGAGTTAGGCTGGCCTAAATTTGTTAGGCTGAGTCCATAAACCTTTAAATAAGCAGGATAAAGCTTATGTTGATGTTACAGTTTGTAGTGTGCATTAAGAGCATGTGCACAAGTGGCCTCTCAGTATGGTACAGTTCCTGTTCAAGGCAGATTCAATGTGGAGTCTTCAGGCTGCCATAGAAAAGGTTAGAATGAATTCACCTTCAGCCACATCACTTGTAGGCACTGGTTCAAGTCAAAGAGGGCTGCAGGCATATGGGCCCATTGCTGACTGTCTAAGTTAGAGGGGGAAAAGAGTTTCATTCCAGTTCCTGTTACTCAGTAGTACCACTAGAGTTTGTATCACCTGGTGCAAGAGACTTAGGGCGCAATCCAGAGCAAGTTCAGCCTGCTCTGCCCTAACTGCTCTCTCCTAACTATTCTGTATCCAGAACATAAAGTTATGCTGCATCCAGAGAGTCAGGAAGCCTGGGCTGCCTTAACTGCTCCAGACCATGCTAAGTAATTGACACATGGGGAGGACTTGCTCCTGAGGAGACCCCCCTCAGATCACACTGAACAAGGAACAGCTGTGGTGTCTGCCTTATAAGAAAGCCCAGAAGTTCCTGACAGCCTGTTACAGCTGCAGTTCCTCTAGTGGAGGTTGGATGTTTGGAGTGGCCTGCTGTATCCCCAGGTTAGTGGGCTGCCGTAGTTGTTCCATATCCTGAGGTTGAGAGGCAGGGGTTGCAGCTAGGCTGGCCAAGAACTCAGATTTTTGGTCAGCACTGTCATTCTTACACAGGGCTTATCATGGGCCCCTATGGGTCTACTCATTACTATACCTGCTCCTGAGGTGGTATAACTCTGAGGGCTGGAAGAGGGCATTTCTGCCTTGGAAACAGGCTCTGGATACAGAGTAACTGCTCTGCCCTAGGCAATGCTCAACATGCCCTCAACATGCCTCTCATGAACTGCTTAGGGCAGAGCAGTTAGGGCAGAGCAGGTCCACCTCTCTTAGGGCACCCTATGCTGCCTTGCTCTGCCCTAAGCCTCTTCCAGTGTAACTGGTGTGGAGCATCTTGCAGTTGCTCCACCCTAGTGATAGATAGGGCAACCCAAGGGCTCTTATGTGGACAGATTAGTTGCTCTGGATTGTGCTGCCTGACAATACATGATGGACCTCCTCCCATGCAGTGGATGTGGCAATGCTCTGAGCAGTGGACATGCTGATGCAGCATTGCTCCAGTCAGTTGCTTTTTGATTATAATGTGCACAGTTCCTGTTTGCTTGTGCAAATTCCAATCCAGCTTCAAGGCAGAGATAGGAACTTGAGTCCAGGTTGCAAAAACACTTTTTTGGGTGACTCGTTACCCTCAAGTCAGAGATGTTAATGATTCCAGCAGTGACCCCCCCCCCCCCATACCTTTTGCTGCTTCTGACTCCACTCTCCTGCAGTTCATCCCTCTCCTACCCACTTTGTTACTCCATTTGTCGGGATGGCATATTGGGGTGTAATTAATGAGAACTCACTCCCTCACTCACTCTTACACACACACACACCACACACACATTCAAATGGTTTACTGCACTGGATACATTTACTATGTAGGTCTTTAAAAAAAACCTAATTATTGCTAGTGTGGCACTGACTGAAGCCGCTAATAAAGTGTGAAGGTGCCTTGTAGATCTGTGCAGAACATTAAAAGAATGATCCCCATCGAAATTGTACGGAATGAAGTTTTTGTACCCACCAATACTGCAGCGATAGCATCGTAAAAATTAATCAAACTTCTCCCAGTGTCAGAAACATTAATTTAAAAATTTTGTCACTATTAGAGAGAGTTATTGCAGCCCCTGACTTGTAATTAATTTCTCTCCCTTTTCATCACTGTGCTAGAGTCTTTTGTAATAATGATGAATGGAATATCTACCTGCCTGACCTTTTATTAAGAGGGAAAAAAGAGGACTTAACAAAAACGACCAATCATCACAACCAACACCTTTAAATAAACATGAGGGTAAGCAGGATTGGCTTTTCTTTCAAATCTTCAGCACCATGTTTGGCAGAGACCATTTTGTCACCTTGGCTTCAAAAACATCTTTTGGACAACTGTGCATAGATAGCTGTTTGCAAGTGTTGGACCATGGCCTGAGTGATGGGTTTAATTAATTAATATTAATATTAATTTTAATGAATTTTTAATGAATTATATTAAATTAATTTAATTAATATTTTAATGAATTTTAGGACAGCTGTAGGATTGTGCCAAAAATTGTCACTAAACAGCCCAGGGGAGGAAAATAACTATTTTACAAAAGTAGAAAACTCTTTAATTTACCCCTCCGTAGGCTACCTGGGCACCAATGGATGTTCTTGGACTTATATCTTTCCTAGGTCATAGTGGAGTCCTGAGGGTGGCCCTGGGCTGGGTGAGAAGATCTTCTGCTTTTGTGATCCACCACTCTGGCCTGGCCCACTGCTGACTCTGACCAACCCTGATCCTACATTGATCTTCCTCTGCCACCAACTTACCAGCATTAACAGAAGTTCTGTGGGTCACAGCTGAGGTTTACAGAATGGGGGAGCAGCTGTTATGCCATTTTCCCTAACCTTATGGTGGCATATTGTGATATCCAGGACGGTTTAGTCTTGTGGACCATTAACTGGGAGTGTAAAATGAGCATATCTCAAAAGTGGGTATCATCTTGCACAAAATGATTCAAGCAGAAGCTCCCTGTACAAAGGTGTATTCTGCCCTTGCAAAGAGTCCTTTCACTTGTGCAAGGACCCCCGCCTTGATGACATTATGCACCTTGATTGGGATGAAGCAACAAGAAGAAAGTACTGATGAGAATGTCAGTTTCCTTCCTTTGCCCTTATTGCCATCAATGAACCAGAAATAAAACATATCCCAAAGAGAATTGTCTTTTGGCATCCTTATATCTGCTTCCCAGCATGCTTTTAATGTTCCTGGTGACCCAGAGTGTAATTCAATCAAGCATTCATACAGCTTGTCTAATGCCCTTTAGAGATTTAGAACTTTAAAAAAAATCAGCATAATCAATGGGTGTATTACCTCTGGCAACAAAGAAGGTCTGCCTTCCAAATCAAATATTTGCATATATAGACAGCAAAGATGCTTTATAATTTCTGATTTCTCCTTCAGATCACTATAGATGCATGTTGTTTATCATGAATAATGTTTCATGGATAATGAATTATGTTAATAATGTTTCATAAAATGTCCAACACCCTTTTTTCCAAGCTTTAAGAGATATATTAATGTCTTGAATTAAAATACCTTTACCAGTTTGAAAGGATTTAAATGTAAGTAAAAGACACTGCAAGTTTACTAAGAGTGGGGTAACACTCTTAGTAAGGGACCACCAGGCAGGGTGACCAATGCCTGAACCTCAAGAGGAGGATAAGTCTTAGATTCCACTCAGTTTTGCCTTTCAGGGTGACAATGGCATGTTTGCCTACTCACGAGTAAAGCCACGATATTAGGCATTTTCACTTTGCCACAGAGCTCAATGCATATTTTTGATTTTTAGTTTTTTGGCCATAATCTTTGATAAGAAAGCGATATTTCAAAACTGATTTTTGCATTGGATTCTTCTCTCCGTTATAAATCCAATGACATGTGACATGATGGGGTACTGCACACCACTGCAAAGTTCCAAAATGAAGCCAAAATGGACAATGAAGCCCTTTTGGAGGACATCCAGACAGAAGGCTAAAAAAGAGGACAAATCCAAAAAAATCTGGTCATATGATCACCTGGCCACCAGGAGCATCATGATGGATAAGGTGGGTAGAAATAAATTTCATGGCTCAGTAAGGATTGAGAAGCAGATATCCCCAGTTCTAATACAATGCTCTAATCTGCTGTCCCACATGCAGTCTCAGAACTGTGTTTCTTTGTAGAGAATGTTTATCATTATTCTGAAATATTTCTTTTTGTGTAAATTTGCGTCCATCAGCTCTTCCCGTGGAGAGATACCCTCCGAGGCCTGCAAAGAATGTCAGTTTGGCTGATAGAGTATCACTACTCTTTAATAACTATCTCCTACCCTTTCTCAAGAATTCTGACTGACACTTAAAACTAATGGTCGGCAGAGCCGTTGGACGTTCTCATCAGAGTGCCTCAACCTTTGGGGACACTCTTCATTTCCACCCATGACATTGTTCCTGTTCTCCATCAGCCTCAATTACAGGCAAGTGATACAACAATAATGAAGTCTTTCAAACCCGTGGTTTTCAGCCAATAGACTCATTTAAAAAAAAGATTGTGAGGGGTGGGGGCAATAGCACTGAGAGCAGAGTACTTTTGACGGTTCCTGTCGGAAATTAATTGTGAATCGTATAATTACCAGGGATGCTTCCCATTTGACCCCATTGACTTGTTTCTAAACATAGGCTCATTATTTCAGCATTCATGACAGCAGTCACAAAACCCTAAACAAATCTAATGATCTTTTTGAAGAAAAGGAAAATATACCCTACAGAAATGACATACACTGTTGGACTGCTTAATGAGTTGACCATTATAGGCTGGGGGGAGCAGACTGGAGAATAGATCTATATGAAATAGAATTTCTCTCTTCCATCATTGTCATCAGTTACTTGCACAGGAACACAGCACATCAGTGGATGCGTTGAGCTTTTTCAGTGAAAGACTGACAAACATTGCAAAACAGATGTGGATGTGCAGCTGTATTAGCATCTGCCATATGAATGGAAGAAAAAATATTTTCTGTAATCCAGATCCACTCAGGTACCTCTCGGTATTTGCGTCCTGGACAGTTGTGTAATGGTCAAATGTTCCTGGACATTAGCTTTGCTAGATATATATGTCTGTTTTTTGGCATCCCAGTTATTTGCATTCCATTATAACTGGGCAACAAACAAACCAAAACTGAGCAACAAACCCCATGTTATATATTGTAAGCCTCTTATCCCTGACTTAGGGACTGTGGGTGGCGCAAGTGGCTAAGACACTGTGCTTGTTAACCAGCAGGCCAGGGTTTGAGACCTGGGTCGGCCCCACAAGACAGGGTGAGCTCCTGTCCTTATCCCAGCTCTGCGACGCAGCTGGATCCAATCGTATTGGCTCTGCCTTTCCATTGGATTAATTCAGTGGCGTGGAGAGGGGGGATTTGCTGCTTGGGTAACAGCAAATCCTCCATAACAATCCAACCCAGGCTTTCGTCCTTCGCATGCAGCATATGCAGCGCTGAGCACGATACCATAGTCTTTCAAGACTGACGGAGGCCTGCTTATCCCTGACTTAACCCTAACCCTTATTTTGTGGTTTAAAAATAAAATCTACATCTAATATATATACATATTTGGGACATAAATGTCTGGGTTGCAAAAAGAATGGATGCAAATATCAGATGTGTCCAGTGGTGGGCTTCAGGGGGTTCTCACAGGTTCTATAGAACCCTTTGCTAATGAACACCTGGTTCTGAGAACAGGTTACTAATGAGAGGTAGAACCTGTTGTTCTATGGATGTAGCACCTGTTGTTAATTTAGGTTATTAGGACATAGAACCTGTTGTTAATTTATTTGAATCCCACCATTGGATGTGTCCCGCCCAGTGTTACATGAATGTGCTAGGTAAGCATATGTGTTAGGAAAGGGTGTTAAATGTCTTTGTCATCTGCATAACAGTGACATCTAACCCCATTTCCTCACATGGTTTCTCTTCAGCCATCCCTGACCCATTTCTGCCTATTCAACAAAATGAGGTCCCTGCCATTCCCAAATTGACAGGGAGAACATGATTGGTGATACTTTCTTTAATTTTTCGTATTGCAAAATAGCTGATCAGCATCACATACAAGTGTATGAACTATACTAGGTGCCTGGGCCTAAGGCTGAATATCTAAATATCTAATATCTAAAATATTATTATATCCTTTCACATCCGAAGTGGAGTGAAGCAGGGCTGCGTCCTCGCACCAACTTTATTTGGGATCTTTTTTGCAGTCATGCTGAAGCATGCTTTTGGAAATGCAACAGAGGGAATCTATCTCCGGACCAGATCAGATGGAAAACTCTACAATCCTTCCAAACTAAGAGCAAAGTCCACAGTTCAGCTGAAATGCTTGCGGGAGTTCCTCTTCGCTGAAGACGCTGCTGTTACTGCTCACTCTGCTGAAGACCTTCAACAACTCATGGACCGTTTTAGCAAAGCCTGCCAAGACTTTGGACTAACAATCAACTTGAAGAAAACACAAGTCATGGGTCAGGGTGTGGATCCACCTCCCTGTATCACAATCTCTGAACATGAACTGGAGGTTGTCCATGACTTTGTGTACCTTGGCTCAACTATCTCTGACACTCTCTCTTTAGATACTGAGCTGAATAAACGTATTGGTAAAGTGGCTACCACATTCTCCAAGCTTACAAAGGGAGTATGGCTTAATGAGAAGCTGACAAAACATACAGCGATCCAGGTCTATAGAGCTTGTGTCCTGAGGACACTCTTGTACTGCAGCGAGTCTTGGACCCTTTATGCATGGCAGGAGAGGAAGCTGAACACCTTCCATATGCGCTGTCTCCGACGTATTCTTGGCATCACCTGGCGTGACAAAGTTTCAAATGACGCAGTCTTGGAACGTGCTGGAATCTCTAGTATGTTCACACCTCTGAAACAACGTCTGCGCTGGCTTGGGCATGTCATGAGAATGGCTGATGGTAGGATTCCAAAAGATCTCCTATATGGAGAATTAGTGCAGGGAAAGCGCCCTAGAGGGAGACCACAGCTGTGATACAAAGACATCTGCAGGAGGGATCTAAAGGCCTTGGGAATGGACATCAACAGCTGGGAAACCTTGACCTCCGATCGTTCAGTGTGGAGGCAAAAGACCCAGCATGGCCTTCTCCAACTGGAAGAGACACTTGTTCAGCAGGCTGAAGCAAAGAGACAGACCCGAAAGCAGCGAAACCTGGGACCTGGGCAGGGGACGGAATTTATTTGTCCTCAGTGTGGAAGGGATGGCCACTCTCGAATTGGCCTTTTTAGCCACACTAGATGTTGTTTCAGGACCTCCAATCAGAGCACGATACCATAGTCTTTCGAGACTGAAGGATGCCAATGATGAAAATATTATAAAATATCTAATATCTGTATATCTAAAATATTTAACAACTAGCGGGATGTACCCACCATTGTGGGAGTAAAATTTCAAGAGTATTTGAGGGCCCCAGCAAGCACCTCTGGGCACCACCAGACCTACGATTGGCATGACACTCCTCTTATTTGTTCCTTTTGGCGTACATATTTCTAATGCATATTATTTTTGCAATCGTGCACATTATCATCCACCTGGTGCCTTCAAGACCAAGCAGGCTAAAAGTTGAAGTAGCTAATTAAATAAACATTTTGTGTAGCTGATACAGGTCTTCTGGCCGGGTCTCAAGTCTCCTGACAAAGATATAAAGGTGTAGTAAATTATGCACTATGCAACATTCCAGCCCATAAAGCTCTCATGGTCTTCACATGACATAATTTATGTAGCAACAAAAAAGGTCACAAAAATGAGTTCCAGCTTGCTGTTGGCAAGTAAATCAGTTGATATTCTGAGAGCAAAACACTAAATCTGGTCAGACTAAATAGGATGGGTATGAATGAAAAAAGAACAAGCTCTCAATTTCAAGAAGAGGAATCTTCTGGAGAAGAAATTTTTGAATTTCTTAATGAGATGGGCAGGAAATGGGAACTGTGTTGCTATTTGCAATATACAGTGGTGCCACACATAAAGAGCTTAATTCGTTCCGGAGGCATGCTCTTTAAGTGAAACGCTCTTTAAGTGAAGCAGATTTTCCCATAGGAAATAATGGAAACTCAGACGACTGGTTCTACAACCCCAAAAATATTCATATAAAAATATTAACTGGATGTCAAAATGATGACAAAACACTGGAAATGAATTCAAAACATGCATTCAATGTGCATGATCCTATGAAGTCTACTTAGGCTGTAATCCTAGTGACATTTTCCTGAGAGTAAGCCCCATGTAACACAATGGGGCTTACTTCTGGGTAGACATGGTTAAGAGGCTGCAATCAAAGATACTTTCCTGGGAGTAAGCCCCATTTAACACAATGGGGCTTACTTCTGAGTAGACATGGTTAGGGGACTGCAATCAAAGACACTTTCCTGGGAGGCTTACCTGGGCTGCTGCTGGAGGTTCAAGGTGGTCAGTGGGGGCAGTTAGGGGCAGCTGTCTCTGGCACCTCCAGGCAACTGCCCCCAAGTTGGGGGCAGTTGGAGGCAGCAGTGCCAGCCGGCAGCCCTTTTAAAGAGCCTCTGTTGCGGAGCGTCAGGGCTGCATAGAATGTGTGCCCATAGCACACTCGCTTGTTAAGTGAAGCGGAACTTGTTATGTGAAGCAATAATTCTTGGAAATTTTGCTTGTTATGTGAAATGCTTGTTAAGCAAGGCATTTGTTAAGCGAGGCACCACTATAAACAGAACTTTATATATCAATGTATATTATTGCTTACAAATTTTTGCATTACTGTTTTTCATTTATCTAGAACAGTGTTTCTCAATATTTGTTGGCTGATACAACACTTCACATCATACAACACATTGCTGTGTTAATAATTTGCTTCTGTAGATGTCCAAGGGAACCACAAGGATCACCAGACACCACCTCAAGTGTCCCTGGTGGTACCCATGCCACTGGCTGAGAAACACTGATCGAGTAGCGCTTCCCAAACTTTTAGCAAAGTGACTGACTTTTTAAAATGACAGTCTGTAATGACTCAACCACACACAAAATCATACATATCTCCCTAAAGATATAACTGGGAATAATCATAACATCCTCACATTTTATTTTTGTAAAAAGTTATTTTTAAAAAATTGTTCATTTCAAATTCTAATGGCCCCAGTATATTGCACAAATGTCTTTAGGGAGCCATCAACAACTCAGAACAATTTTTTGTTTGTGTTTTTGAATGCGGCTGTATATTTTGCACCTGTCTACTATTAAATTATGTCTCTGAATCTCCATAGCTGAAGCCATTTGACCAAAAGTTGTATGTCAGCAGGCAAAAGTGGAATGATTCACACCTGCGAGTCATTTCCAGTTATGAGTGCAAAAATGCACATTAGCACTTACAATGATTTAAAACCTCTCATATTCTATTTCCACTGTCCAACTGATGTATTTCATTTACCAAAAATGGGGACAAATACATACTATGCGCAGTCAGCAATGGGGCACCCTTAGAAAGAAGGTGGTTATCCTTCCCTGGACTCCTTGTGTAAGATTCACTCAAGAAGGATGTATGGCAGGGCAGGGAAAATGTATGGCAGGGTATGGAGCAAGGGCAGAAAACCTATAGGTTAGTCCCTTGATATACAATATACTATGGTAACACTACATAGTTACGGCTAATGCTTTATCAGTGAAACTAGCGAAAAGCATACCCGCCTTGCGGGAGTAAAATTCCCCCATACACCATCCCCCATGGCGCATCAATCCCCCATGCGCATCAGTCCCCCCTTGGCGCATCAGTCTCCCCACAGCACATCAGTTCCCCCATGAGCACCAGTCCCTCCAAGAGCAACATCCCCCATGTGCAACTTCCCCCATGCACATCAACCCCCATTGGGCATCATCCCACATGCACACCAGTCCCCCATGCACAACATCCCCCCATGCACATCATCATCCCATGTGCATCAACCCCCATGCGCAACATCTCCCATGTGCATCAACCCCCCATGTGCATCAACCCCCATGCGCATCAACCCTCATGCGCAACATTGCCCATGCACAACATCTTCCCATGCCCATCATTCCCATGCGCATCAACCCCCATAAACATCAACCCCCCATGCGCAACTTCCCATGCACAGCATCCTCTCCAGTGCAACCTCTTCCTCTGAACAACATCCCCCCAGTGCACCAGGCAGTGAGCACCAAATTGGCTGGAGGTTGGTCAGTCTTCCATGTTAAATATAGGACAAAAACAGGTTGCACCCCTTTTCAGCCCCTTAAGAGTTAAATTTCTGCACATGGGTTCTTGGTGGGTGTTCATGTGACAGAAGGAACTCCCTCCCCAAATTTCATGCTTCTAGGTCCGGGGGTTGGGGCAGAGCATCCCTCAGTCACCGATTTTTCAATGCAAAGTATAGGGAGGAAAACGTGTTGTGCCCCTTTTCACCCCCTTCCAATTGGAATTTTGGAAAACCGGTTCTTAGTGCACCTCTTGGTCACAGAAGGAATACCCACCCCAACTTTCATGCTTCTAGGCCCAGTGGTTTTGGCAGGGCATTGATGAGTCAGTGAATCAGTGAATCAGTGAGTGATATAAAAATGAAAATTATTTAGAAGATTTGGTTGGTAACAAGCAGAGCATTCCATAATGAATTTTAAAAATATGAGAGACCCAGTGGTTCAGGCCAAAGGACTGAGCAAGAGCGCAATCCTAACCATTTTATGATAGCGCAACTCACCTGCTCCCCATTCCTGTGGTGCTGGCCTAATGGGTGGTTAGGATTGCAGCCTGAGTCTAATTTGCTGCATGTCATAGTGGCCCACCAAATACCTCAAGAAGTACACAAAATAATACCTGATGGCTGAAGTGATGGACTTTTCTTCTAGTATTTTATCTAATTCCCTTTTTAAAAGCATCCAGGCCAGATGCCAGCACCACCTCCTATGGTGAGGAGTTCCACGGACTAATTATACACTGTGTAAAAAAATATTTTCTTTTGTCTAGTTTAACCCTCCTGACCCTCTATTTTAGTGGAATGTGTGTCCCCCCCTCGTTGTGGTGTGAATGGAAAGAACGAAAAGGGGATCCCTCTATCAATTCTGTCCATCCATTTTGTCAACCCCTGCATAATTTTGTATGGCTCAACCAAAATAAACATTTGGCAGGATTTGGCAAAATAAATGTTTTGGACATCAACAACATTGGACGTTGGTGTAGGACAACATTATATCTCAGGAGCTGGGCATCCCAAGATCTTACCCCTCTTTTTGTGACCTTTGCACCCAAATTGGGTCTCCATGGGTGATAGGGAATGGGTGACTTACCTCTCCAAGGCTCTCCAAGGCTCCAACATGCAACATGCCTCCAACCACAGCGTATGGGTTCGGGGTGGTGGATAAGATCGGTTCAGCAGCCCTCATCTATCTGGAAAAACAAAACAAAAAACCCTGCATTTTTTGGTTTAGAGGAAAGTCTAAATTCTTTGGTTGGCTGTAATGAGGCACATTGGAAAAGATCCCAAATCCCCAGTCCTCAACCCATTGATCACCCATGAAATATCCCAAAGCAGGCAAGATGTTCTCAGTGTTGTTCTGTAAGTTTTGGAATATTAATGTTTTCTTTGTGTTCTGATCAGTTTTCCCTGAGGATGTGTGTCACTCTTGAACTTTATTCAGATATAGCATCTTCTGATTTTTGATTCTCCTTTGTTGGGAGGGCTACTCTTTTTTCTGACTCCATATCAGAGTGTCCCATAAGTGAGAGAGGAGTCCTTCAATCATTAGCTCTTCTGTACCTTTTTTTTAGTACCCGCCACATGACGCAGAAATCTCCAGCAAAGTTATTAAGCAAGATACTTAAGCCAAATACAAATTTATAATGTGATGAAATTTCCCCATGGCAAATGCATAACAACTGTCCTCCCTATAAAGTCGGAAGACATAATTGTATTCCGTTCCCAGATAATAAAGTTGCTTGCATATTTTAAGCACCAAAGTGAGAAAGCAGAAGGGTGTAGAGTCCGTCTGGGATTTCATTTTCCGTTAGCAATAATGCAGGAGGACTGATGGCAATATGAAGTGGGGTGGAATTAAGAAGAAATATTATGACACATAAATTAATCATAATTCATTATTAATTTTCATTTCGACGGTGGCCTTTGATGAGGACTTCTGTCTGGTTTGTGGATAAGAATAATTGTCTCTGCATAATTGCTTATGTTTTTCCTAACTCTTGGCTTCGGGGAAAGTCTTTGCTGCCGCCGAGATTGCAATCAACGAGAAATGAAGTTTAGGTTAAATTACTTAGCCGGTCAAAATTTGCTGACCGCATTTATAAGTTGCTAAAAGGCACAGATGTACCAAATTAGTCAGAATGACGAGCCATGCTGACAACCCAAATGTTAAATGTGAGTGTAAAGGGATGTGGGGGGCGGGGGAAGAATAATAAAGGGATTGTGATTATTTAAAAGCATTTTCTAAAAACATTTGGTTTATTTGGGGATGCCTGCAACTTGCCTTGCCAAATTCTTCTTTCGTGGCCATTTTATCTGAAATCAAGCCTGTGGTGCAGCACTCAGTGAGGGAATGCAGTGGGAGTCAAAAGGCTGAAGATGTCTCCTCTCAGAGGGTAGAGCCACAACTCAGTGTGTCCAGTGCCAGATTCCAAGATGGTGGTATCCACCTTTTCATGACCCCCCTGAAATGATGACTTCTCAAGGGGGTCTTGACCCCACTGTGAAAACTATTGCCACTGAGTACCTACTGAGTGGCTACCAAGTGCCATCCTGAGGAACGGTGAGAACAAGCTGCCCCTACTGAGTGGGTCTTGAGTGCCACCTTGAGGGGGCGAGGACAAACAGTGATGGGGCAAACTCCCTCAGGCTAGCCGGAGAGGAAGCTTTCGGTAACCTACCATGGCCAATCCAGGGTAACAAGACAAGTAGGAGGAGGGAGGTGTGATCTGCAGGTTAAACTGTCGCCTTTCCTGAAGAAAGCTAAGCAGGGTAGATTGGATCTAAATAAGAAGAGTGGATTGGAGGACAGTGGGAGTAGCAAACAGGAATTTTTCACTCTAAATCTGAGTCAGTGAAGGACAGTTATAATTCACCACACCTCTCTGCTGAAGAGTAAGGAAATAGAAATTTCTGTGACATCACTAAAAGTGGATACAAAGGGAGATCAGATCCATACAGAATCGTGGCTATTAACCCACCATAGGCACTGACATGAACCCTCAACAGCACCCAACAAGCAGATAATCAATACCATCTCCAGTTTCTGAAAGAAACTAAAATTCATAGAAAATTTCAGGGTTTGTTTCAAAGAGAAATTCTCAGAGGACATCAAGTGAATTGCTAAAATGAAATTCATTAAGGGGTTTTGACACATCCCTGCTTTGAAAGTGCATTTATTTTATTTTATTTTTGCCTTGCAGGGAAGGAGAAGAATTGGCAGTTTTATCAGTGCATATACTGTATAAGGCACAGATCAAGCAACTAATTGTTGTTATAGAAACATGGAGAATCAATATCTTTCAGTTGGTTGGGTCATTGACAGAAAGTTTCTGCTGGATCACAGATTTTGGAGATTAAGTATCACCCACCATAAGAAATCTCTGTGGACGTTTTGCCAGTGAAACTTCTTGCAGTGCTTAGAAAGCAGAAAAATAATAATCCTTATGAGTTTGGTTATTTATCTCTTGGGAGACGATCTGATACAGTTAAAATCAAATTCAATTACATTTATTATGTTGTGGGAGTTCTTGATCAGTAAGTTCTTTACAGAGGCACACCAGCAATCGGATTACAGTAAGAGATACTTTTATAGCACACAAGAGAGGAACAAATGCTGAAGTGAAGTAAATGAGAAGGAGACCTGTAGACTGTGGTGTCTTGAAAGAGGTGCGGGGAGCTCTGGATACACTGGGTTTTGCACAAAGGTAACACCACTAAGGGCCAAAAATTTTTAATTCTTAGTATTTTCAAATATCATAATGTTATATATCATATATGATGCAGAATGCATTAAAACAAACCATGTTGTAATAGCTCTATTCCACCAAGTTATTGTAAAAAAAAAAACCAGTGGGGGCAGGACGATAGTGCATCACTATAACCATTGTGTAGGTTGTTTATGTGCTCACTGCATGGGTGGAAATTCATCAGTGACCTGTTTGCCTCCTGGATGGGGTGAACCAAACCCTAGTGACTTATACTAATGCCTGGAGAAGAGCCATATGCAACTTCTATTGGAGTCCAGCCATTGGAGAATGTCTTCTCTGTGTTGTGTTTGGGTTTCAGTCACATGCAGAGCTCACCTAGAAAACCATGCTGCATAGTCCTTTCTAGACTGTGTCATTTTATTTTCAGAATCCCCAAGGAAGAAAGGCCAAAATCAAAAAATAAAGGAAAAACTTAAAGCGGATTTCAAGATTTCTTCTCAACAGAAACAACCAAAACATTTCACAGGAATTCAAATTAGTTTCTAGAAATGAAGTGATATTAGTACCGGGGGGTGGGGAAGAGACTGCATAACACTATGCCAGTAATTCCCAAAATATGAGTTGTGGTGCCTGAGGATGCTGTGGCAAACTTACAAGGATGTGGCAGAAAGTTTCACAGTGACGGAAAGACTATTTCACCCTGATGCTCTCCGTGTGCCTGTGATCCTCCTTGGGATCAATCACTAGCTCCAGTAGTTTGCAAGGAGAAAGCATAGCTCTGGGGAGTCTTGGTGTATGAGGTATGCTCCTTCTCCTGTTGCGCCAAAGGTGGAAGCCAGTGTAGTTATGCTTTCTTTACTCTCTGAAACTTCAATGCATTCAGATTCAAGCATTACATTGCCATACTGCACTGTATGCTTTTTAAGGGATCCTTCTTTATACAGAAGAATAAATCAATAAGAGTTTACAGTAATTATCATCAAATTCACCTCTGGGGTAGTTGCCTGGGCAGTGGAGAAGCAAAGCATGACAATAATTGTATTTTGAGCCAACCTGCAGAATCATGAACTCATTTCCATGAGCTTTACTTTCCTGATGCAGGTTTAATTAAAAATTGTGCATGCAAAAGATAAAGGTAAAAACTGTGCATTCAAAGACGGACAGGGAACAAAGCATTTGAAGGGGTACCCCAAAATGTCTACCCCCTGCTTCCTTACCTACTGGGAACCAATATGATGTTCTGATTGATGTTGATGATGTTGCACTGTTCCTAAGTGGAATATGATGTTGCACTGTGCCTAAGTGAAACTGGGTTCAAATCCACCCCCAACCCTGAAGCTCACTGGTCCTGGACCATTACCACACTTTCATCCCACCCAATTATAAGGATAAGTTCAAACATACTAGTGATGTCTGTGGAGGAAGATGACACCATGTGTGGAATCACAAGGTCACAGAGTTGGAAGGTACTAACAGGTCATCTAGTCCAAATCCTCTACAGCACAATTCTAATGTGGCCTACCATGCAACCATCCCAGTAGTGGCTCAGAATGACACAAAGGTGCATCTCAGAGCAGCAATGGTTAGAGCAGGATATTGCATGCTGGATGGTGCAATGTGGTGGGGAAGAAGTATTTCTGGCTGGGGGAGAAAGGAACAGGGGACACACCAGGCATAGGAGGGGGCATGGTCAGCACAGACTTCCTCCACTGTATCCTCCTTTTCTAGCACTCCTGAGGATTAAGTTAGTGGGGTGGAGGGGAACCATCTATACAGCTGTGAATGCCTTGTATAAAGAGTGGGATATAAATGCCAATGACGACGATGACAACGATGATGATGATAATGTCCTGAATGGCACAAGCCAATTCCATACATAGTGTAGTTTTGCCAGAAACTGTCACCATGCTAAGTTAAAGAGCTCGGAAAAATATAGCGCAGTTCAAAATTCAACAAATAAAAGTTTTTCTGCTGGGTTAGATGTTTTCTGTTGGCTTGATACATAATGCTTGCTAGTGAATAATAATATCAGACTGAGGAGGAGATGAGATCTTTCATCAAGCCCATTGAAAGTTAAAAGAGTCAGGCTATGTAGTATATAATGGAATGGATGATAAATGGCAACGTGGGGAAAAAAGGGAGGGAACACAACTGCTTTACTCTTCTCTTGTTATAGGTTTCTGCTCCAAAGGTCTATATGTTACAATTTTTGATGGCATAAATTTAATGAAAACTATTTGGGAACGCTGGCCAAAAGGGGCTCCACAACAAGCGGTGGCTCTTCCAGCATTGCCCCTCCCCTCCTGGAGCAATCGATCTGTTGATGTCTTTCTTATGAAGTGCTGTGGTATGATATTCCAGCCACATTACAATATAGGATAATAATTCTAATACACAGGCATTAGAGCAAATGTCACTCTTAACAAATTAGCTGTTGTAAAAGTTTCCCCTCTGGCCAGAAAAGCTCGTTTCTTTTGTCTTCTCTTCCAATGTGTAAAAAACAAAACTCACCACGTTAATGCCTGAGGACACATTTCTGGTTGATAACCATACAACATGTTTCTGTGGGGAGGGAAAGAGACAACTTTTTTGAAAAAATCAAAGCATTAAAATAAAGTTTTGTGGCCTTGGGCACACCAGATGCTGTCAACTCGGAGGCAGCAGGAATATTTTCTGCTCAGTTGAAGCCCAAAGAAAAAGAACAGAGAAGCGAGGGCTTCAGTGCGCCATTCCTTAACAAGCTTTCCACATGAGACTGTCTGACCTGTGAAACTCATTGCCATGGGAGGCTGTGAAGGCCGACAGTACATCCGAGTGTGAGACAGGGTTATTTAAGGAAGATGTGGCTATTAGCCAGGGTCATCCGGGAATGATCTGTCAGGTTCAGAGGAGGGCCATGTATTTCATTTTTCCCTTCTTTGCCACTGTGACCATTGTATTACATCGTGAAAAATGCCACAAAGAAGTGTTGATGATTATTATCCATAGTGAAATGCCGGGACAAGGAGGCCCTACAGAGACTCTTGCACATGGTCCAATTTCCTTGCAGTGCATATACCAAGCAAAGCAACCCTGACAGCTCTGAGAAGCCCATTGCTATGAAAGACTGTCACACAGCAGTGGCCTTGGGAAAAGGAGCAGAGACAATAAGGTCTGAGAGACCTTGGAGAGGTCTTGAAGAGGAGGAGAGACGGCAAGGCTGCTGTGCTCAGTCTTGGGACTGAAGACTCCAACAAGCCAAGCACCATCCAAATAGGTTCTGCAGTGAGGTTAGAAGCAGACAAACCCTACAATCCAGAGTAACTACGGGAGCACGTAAGAGACATTATGTGCACCCATTGTTACTCCACCACCTACTGAAAACCTTTGGAAAATTCATATTGCAATCCAGAGTAAATTGTTCTTACACCGGAGCAAGGACTTCCCATAGTTACTCTGGATTGTGCCCAAAATTGAGATACAACAGAGAAAGAATTGTAGAATCATAAAATTGAAAGGGTCTAAGAGATCATCTAGTCCAACCCCCTGTCTCTAGTAGAAACCTTACATCCAATGGGGACAGGGAGACAGGCAAGCCACCTGCTTCTATTCCTTCATCCTAGTCATCCTATACTTCTTCCTATAACTTCATCCTATTCAGCTGGCAGCTTGCCAGAGCATTGACCATGAAAACAGGTCACTATTTGCCTATCGGAAGCAGGTTCGGATAGGTGCACCCAGAGCCACTTGAATCACTATTTAAGGCAGTTTATGCATGGCTCTAGCATATATTGACAAGAGAAAATATTGTTTTAGCCTAGTCTGTGGAACTCCCTGCCACAGAATGTGGTGATGGCATCTAGCCTCAATGCCTTTAAGAAGGGTTTGGACAAATTCCTAGAGGAAAGGACCATCATGAGGAAAGGACCGTGAGGAGTATGTGTAGAGGTGGACAACCTTAAAATGCCAGATGCAGGGGAGGGCACCTGGATGCAGGTGTCATATGTGCTCCTTGAAGCTTCTGGTGGGCTGCTGTCTGATACAGGAAGCTGGAGTAGATGGGCATTTGACCTGATCATATGGAGATTTTTCTTATGTTCTTAGTTACAAAAAATTGTTTCTGTCCCCCAACATATCTTGTTGATGCATTATTTAGGATACATTTGCCAAGCTTTGTACTACCTGATGACTACAATGCAGATGAAAAGATAATCTATCCCATGGTAGTCCACCATATAGCTCCCAAGGATCTTTCTTGAGGCCCCCCCAAGCCTGACTATAAACTTCACTCCACTGTCTCCTACTGCTTCCTGGTCTCCCTGCTGCACAATTTCAGGGTGTCTTTTGGAGAAGGAGAAGCTGCAATGGTCCATTGAGGAGATCAAAAGCTCAGCTGTACCCATTACCACCACTTGTACCCTCGTTCTGCTGAATTGCTGCAGCAGGCTCAGAATGTGGAAGTAATTGGTGGTGATGTATTCATGTCTGATGCATAGCAGGGGAAGTCATGCTACGCCCCCCCAGCTGCTCAGAGTTGTACCACCTTGGTCTATGAAGTAGACCTGCAGATAAACTGTTGGTGGAGATCCATGAGACAATTGCTTGAGCCACTAACATATTGACCACAATGAAGGAAGCAATTGGCCTCTTGTGATGCAATTAACCCACCGAAGACATTATTATCCTGCAGTGTAGGTCGATGATGGTTGGTGTTCCTTTTGTCCCCAAATAACACAACACAGAATTAGGAAAAATTATCTAATATTAAGGAAAAGAAAAATCATTTGCCTGAGTGAATGGATCCTACCTCTCTTACAAACCAGGCGACGAGGACAACCTTGAACTACAACAAATTTGTTTTCTGCCCCCAAATGTTGACTTCTTATTTCAGGTCTGCAACAAATACACACATTGCCCTTATGCTCAGTGATAAATGAAATGCATTATTGGGGGTGTAAAGCCCGTATTTATCCTTGACTCTTGTGTGGAGCTTTGTTTGTTTACTCCCAACAGAGTTCATGTGAATCGGTTTGGTTGACCTTCATATATAACAAACTGGAGGGGGGGACACATTGGCCTCAGTAGAGGATATAAAAAAATCTTTCAGGTTTTCTTCTTTACATAAAAACCTCCCATCATGACACTAATGAGGAAGGGCAGCATTAAGAATGTTTGATGAAGCTAAAAATAAATGTGCCCCCAAAGCAAGGTGCCAGCAGGATTTGATTGTTTACCAACATAGTCATAAAGAAACAGAGTTATTAAAGGATCCGAAATCACTCGGTAATTCAGCAGCTGACTTTGATGGATGGAACCTGGCTGGTTCCTCTTGCCGAAAGCTGCTGACTGGATAAATGTTTTATGCATGAGGTCTAGGGCAGGAAAGGATGCCAAAGGTTTAGGAATATTTTAAGAAACTCATCCAGATGTCAAGGAAGTGATCAGGCATCTTTAAGAAGGCAGAGCACCCAACGTGGAATGTGGAAACACAGGTGGCCACCAATGGTATACTATACATAATACAGACCTGCCAAAATCAAAGAGGCAAATGTTTACCCTCCACACACTGTAAGAAAGTGTGTATTGAATGAAAGAATTCACAGTTGTGTCAAGAGTAGAGGAGGCCCTACTGTGCATGCAAGGGAGTGGCAACAGGATGAAGGTGTCTTGTTGACTTGAGTGCCCCATGAGGAATCAGGTGGGCCACTGAAAGATATAGGAAGCTGGCCTAGATGGACCCTTGACATGATTCAGTAGATTTTTTTATGTTCTGCTGGATCAAATCTTGGGTAGCAGTGTTTACCTGGGTCTCAGCGTTCTGGAAGTTCAGGGGTGTTATAATGATGTAATTGATTTGTCCCTAACTTTCCAGGCTCTTGCTTCACTTTAAATCTGGAAAGCCTGCCTCCTTTTGACAATCTTTGGGCAGCTTCTGGCCCAACCACTGTGTGCTGTTGCTGAAGAACAGCATCAACATATTGATGGAAAGACTGGAGAGCATCTGAACCTGAAGTGGCACAAGAGGGAGTGTGATGATGTTCCCCCTTGAGCCTTGTGCCTGGGGTGGCCAACCCCCTGTCCTGCTTAGTGATGCCACTGGTGAAGTGGTGTCTTGAATCAGGATTCCCATGGTTAGGTCTTGCTTCCTGTCTCTGGCTTGGAATCATAGAATCCTAGAGTTGGAAGGGACCTAGCAGGTCATCTAGTCCAACCCCCTGCCTGTAGCAGGAAATTCTCCTAGAGCATCTGTGACAGGTGCTCATCGGGCCTCTGCTTGAAGATCCCCAGTGAGGGAGAGTCCACCACTTCCCTTGGCAATCTGTTCCACTGCCGAACCACCCTCACTGACAGGAATTTTTTTCCGGATATCCAACCGGAATCTCCTTTCTTGCAGTTTGTACCCATTGCTTCAAGTTCTGCTTTCAGAGGCAGTTATGAACAAATGAGCCCCTTGCGCCATATGACAGCTTGTTGCCTTCTGCCTCACCAGTACTCTGTGACAGTCACAAATAAAGGAAACTTTGTGCTGTTGGGTTTATGGGAATCCTTGGATATAGGTAGATCTTTGCATGATTGTGCAAGAATAAGCTGGCAAGACCCCCACAACCAACACCTCACTGTGCTCTGAAGTGTTGCCTTACTCACAAACCAGGAAAATAGCATTTTGACTACAAAGATAAAAAAGATACTTTGGGAGAGATTCTCTACATGATTGAGAACACTGACTGCCCACAACTTGAGGACCAAAATGTCTTTTCTGCCCAGGTTGCCAACATAATCACTGGATCTCCCTAGTAGCTATCAGCCACTATGGATCCTCTCATTTGGAGAAGGTGAGCCTATGGGCCTGAAGGGGTGCAATACAGAGTTTTGCTTCAAGAAGATGCAGGAATTTGTTATTCACACTGCAGATCAATTCCACCGTGCCAATGGCACTCCTCCATTCAATCTGATGAGTTCCCTACTCTCCATGCAACCACTGACAATATGGGGGACATGGGAAAGCAAAGGGAAGAGAGCAAATTGCACTGGATGTAAGTGTTCTAATGAAATTATTCTTGCCCATTCTATTTCTCCATGGGTATATTTCAAAATCAATATATTAATAACTTATTTTAACTGTCCCCAAGCAGCGCAGATGAGCTTTTGCTGGAGTGAAACTGTCAGTCTGATCACAATGAAAGCAGGAAGGCGCTGAGACTACAACTTTTACCTCCCAAAGGTGCCTCCTTATTGAGGAAGCCGGAAAGGAAAGGGGAAAAAATGCATTCTCAGAGGAGACCTTGAGATGATTAAAAAAAGTCCAACTAAGATATTAAAATGAGTAATTAAATATTGAAAAAATGAAAGTTAAGAACGAATACAAAGTAGAGAAGAGTTCGGACTTCTGGTCTTTTAAAAAGACCAAAAAAGATCCGGAAGGCTCACAAATATAAAGCCAGCCATATTTCTCCCGGGTGCTGGTTAAAAGTCAAATCCGACAGACTGACAGCAAAAACTACAGTAAAAAGGCTGTCAGGGTGTATTTAAATATGTCACTGTGTTACCTCTTTTTATCCGTCAAAGACATTGATTATTTTCAATAGAGGAACCCCTTTGACATTTGCTTGAAACTGAGGAATTTGGCACTGCTGTGATGTGGCTGACACATGTCAAGTACTCCTCTAAAGAGAGAAGTCAAAGACAATTCCTGCCCCTGTCCACAGATACGTATATGTTTTGCAGGAGCGGGGAAATGTAAATGCATGTAGATATAGTCTGCAAAAAAAAGAGAAATCATGTAGGGGAGACAGAGCATCCGTTTGCTCTTATAGTCAACTACGATATCTTAACATTATTTATTAAATTGAATTATTAAATGATTATACTATATTTTAAAATGCCTGCCCCAAATATTGTCAGTCTCATAGCCCACACTGATTTTCAATTTCATGGGCTTTTGTTTTCAAACATCAGTGTTTGCAAGCAGCAAACACCAGGGTGACCATATGTCATAACCACAAAAAGAGGACAAGGCTCCTACAAAAATGTAGGACCTTACAAAATAAAAGTTAAAAAAGAGGCTACCTGATCACAAGAAAATGGAGAAAAATGAATATTTTTCCAGGACACAATTCTAAAAAAGATGAGAAGTCCTGGATAAAGGGGAGATAATACCCTGGTTTGGTATTACCTAAAGGACAAGACAATGCTGGACTGCCTCTGTGTTTATGGGTAAGGGGTATTCTTGTTTGGCTGTGTCACTGTGCCAAGAAAGAGCTAGAAGTCCTAAACACCTGATTGATGACTGATTAATGATGGCTTAAATTCTGGCCATCATTCAATGGGGCACAATTTTGAGTTAGAAAGGAATTCTTGAAAGGGGAACTGGCAGTGGTTGGCTGTCTCCCCTAAGTTGGATGCCTGCACTAAAGGGGGGGATGACTCATGAGGCCTGTGGCAGGATTATTTTTTGTGGTTGGCTTGCAGTAAAGTAGCCCAATTTATATTCCAGGCACCTTGTCTGTTGTGTGTTTTCTGTAGGGTGATGAAGTTGACATCACCAGCTGAATAACATTTTCCCATATCCCTGCTATTCTTCTGACTGTATCCCTGGCATTGCAACTCCTTGCTAAAATCCGTGATGATTAAAATTCCACATATTCCTTTCATCAGCATGTACTATAACAGTCTGACACCCATTGCCCCAAATGATGGTGCTTTAAATGGTAGCTGTTTCACATTTAGACCCTCTGTGATGTGGGTTGCGATTAGATGTGGATTTCTCATGACCCACCAGCATATTAATAAATGTGCAAATAGGCTCCAAGAGGAGTCTTCGCAAGCAGGCAAAAGCTTCTGCATGTAGCCTTTATTATTCATTAGCACATATTGTGCACTCTGCTCAGAATGACTCAGACTACTCTTGTTATCATATTTTTTATTTATTGGCATCCTTCAGTCTCGAAAGACTATGGTATCATGCTCTGATTGGAGGTCCTGAAACAACATCTAGTGTGACTAAAGAGGCCAATGTGAGAGTGGCCATCCCTTCCACACTGAGGACAAATAAATTCCGTCCCCTGCCCAGGTCCCAGGTTTCGCTGCTTTCGGGTCTGTCTCTTTGCTTCAGCCTGCCGAACAAGTGTCTCTTCCAGTTGGAGAAGGCCATGCTGGTTGCCTCCACGCTGAACGGTCAGAGGTCAAGGTTTCCCAGCTGTTGATGTCCATTCCCAAGGCCTTTAGATCCCTCTTGCAGATGTCCTTGTATCGCAGCTGTGGTCTCCTTCTTGGGCGCTTTCCCTGCACTAATTCTCCATATAAGAGATCTTTTGGAATCCGACCATCAGCCATTCTCACGACATGCCCAAGCCAGCGTAGACGCCACTGTTTCAGAAGTGTGAACATGCTAGAGATTCCAGCACGTTCCAATACTGTGTCATTTGAGACTTTGTCATGCCAGGTGATTCCAAGAATACGTCGGAGACAGCGCATATGGAAGGTGTTCAGCTTCCTCTCCTGCCATGCATAAAGGGTCCAAGACTCACTGCAGTACAAGAGTGTGCTCAGGACGCAAGCTCTATAGACCTGGATCTTTGTATGTTCCGTCAGCTTCTTCTTAAGCCATACTCTCTTTGTAAGCCTGGAGAATGTAGTAGCCACTTTACTAATGCATTTATTCAGCTCAGAGTCTAAGGAGAGAGTGTCAGAGATAGTTGAGCCAAGGTACACAAAGTCATGGACAACCTCCAGTTCATGTTCAGAGATTGTGATACAGGGAGGTGGATCCACACCCTGACCCATGACTTGTGTTTTCTTCAGGCTGATTGTTAGTCCAAAGTCTTGGCAGGCTTTGCTAAAACAGTCCATAAGTCCTTGAAGGTCTTCGGCAGAGTGAGCAGTAACAGCAGCGTCATCGGCGAAGAGGAACTCACGCAAGCATTTCAGCTGGACTTTGGACTTTGCTCTTAGTCTGGAAGGATTGTAGAGTTTTCCGTCTGATCTGGTCCATAGAGATAGATTCCCTCTGTTGTGTTTCCAAAAGCATGCTTCAGCATGACTGCAAAAAAGATCCCAAATAAAGTTGGTGCGAGGACGCAGCCCTGCTTCACTCCACTTCGGATGTGAAAGGAGTCTGATGTTAAGCCATCAAAAACTACAGTGCCCTTCATATCCTTGTGAAAGGACCTGATGATGTTGAGGAGCTTAGGTGGGCATCCAATCTTGGGGAGGATTTTAAAAAGGCCATCCCTACTAACCAAATCAAAAGCCTTTGTAAGGTCTATGAAGGCTACAAAGAGTGGCTGTCTTTGTTCCCTACATTTCTCTTGCAGCTGTCGAAGGGAAAATACCATATCAGTGGTGGACCTGTTGGCTCGAAATCCACACTGTGATTCAGGATAGATTCTCTCTGCAAGCACCTGAAGCCTCTTCAGTATGACACGGGCAAGCAGCTTCCCTACAACACTAAGAAGAGAGATGCCACGGTAGTTGTTGCAGTCACCCCTGTCGCCTTTGTTCTTGTACAGTGTGACAATATTAGCATCCTTCATGTCCTGTGGTACTCCACCTTCCCTCCAACAAAGGCAGAATATCTTGTACAGTTCAGTGGAAATGGTCCCTCTACAGCACCTCAGAACTTCAGCAGGGATGTTATCTTTCCCGGGTGCCTTGCCAAAAGCAAGGGAATCCAGGGCTTCGTTTAGTTCTTCTAAAGTTGGTTCACTGTCGAGCTCCTCCAAGACAGGCAGGCACTCAATGTTGTTTAATGCTTCTTCAGTTACTACATTTTCTCTGGAGTATAGCTCAGAGTAGTGCTGCACCCAGCGTGCCATCTGTTGTGCTCGGTCCCAGATGACCTCACCTGTAGCGGACTTAAGCGGGGCAGATTTCCTCACTGTTGGACCTAAGGCCTGCTTGATGCCATCATACATCCCCTTGATGTTGCCTGTGTCAGCTGCTACCTGGATCTGAGAGCAAAGCTGCAGCCAATAATTGTTAGCACATCTCCTGGCAATCTGTTGGACTTTGCTACAGGCGACTCGCAGGGCTTGAAGGTTGCGCTCACTAGAACAGGCTTTATATGCAGTTAGAGCTCTCCTCTTTTCCTCAAGGGCTGGTGTCAGCTCCTCCGAGTGGGCTTCAAACCAATCTGCTGTCTTTCTAACCTGCTTACCAAAAACTGACAAGGCGGTAGTATAAACAACATTCTTGAAATGTTCCCACCGTTCAGAAGCGTTTGCTTCAGCCGGGCCTGGGAGGATTTCCTCGAGTGCATGGTCAAATTCCAACACTTTTTCCAGACTGCGGGTCTTGCTGATGTTAATTCGTGGTCTTCCTTCCTTCTTTGAGTGATGCAGCCTCTTTGCTTGCAGTTTTACTCTGCTGCACACCAAGGAGTGGTCAGTATCGCAATCAGCACTCTGATAGCTACGTGTGATCTTAATGTTGGGAAGGCTGGAGCGCCTGGTGAGGATCAAATCAAGCTGATGCCAATGCTTCGATCTAGGGTGTTGCCAAGACACTCTGTGTTGAGGCTTTGTGTTAATGAATGTGTTGCTAATGCAAAAATCATGATAGCAGCAAAACTCTAGCAGGCGGTGGCCGTTTTCATTCATCTTCCCGATGCCAAAACGACCTAGACAAGCGGGCCAAGAACTATGGTCAGATCCAACTCTTGCATTAAAATCACCAAGGATAAACAATGGTTCTTTCTCAGGGATTTTCTTGATAGTGGCAGCCAGATCATCATAGATTTGTCTTTGGATTCTGCTGAAGATGATAGTGTTGGTGCATATGCACTAATAAGAGTGACCAGCCCTACTGATGTCTGTAGCTGCAGAGACAGAATTCTTTCACCTCCTCCAGTAGGTGGGATAATGGATCCAAGTAGGGTGTTTCTAACTGCAAAGCCAACTCCATATTCCCTAGTCTCACTTGATGGCTTTCCCTGCCAGAAGAATGAGAAATTTCTCTCCTTAATAGATCCTGAGTCTGGCAGCCTTGTCTCTTGAAGGGCAACTATGTCCATCTGCAGTCTGCTCAGCTCCATATCAATGACAGCTGTCTTACGTACATCATCCAACTCTCGCAAGTCGTCAGAAAAGCCGGGGGTCATTGTCCGAACGTTCCAGGTGTCCAACTTAAGGGCTGAAGTTTTCTTATGTTTGTTGCATGGTGCTGAGTTGTCGATCTGCTTGTCGGTTTTCACCCTAAACCCCATGCACCCAGTGAGGTTAACAGACCGTGGCGATGCAGCATCCTACTGGCTGGGGGCTGCCCAGCTTAAGGCTGGCGATAGCTGCCCAATGAGGCACGATGACCTCTCCCACCGTCGGAAGTAGCCCCTGGCATCAAGCTCTTCGCCAATCGAGCAGCGACTTATAACCGGTAACTGCCACTTCCCGTGTTGTTTCCACGCTGTATGCGAGGCTAGAGTTCCTCTCCAGAGCACGAAGGCCTGGGTAGGTTTTTATGGGGGATAGGCTGTTACCCAAGCAGAGAATCCCCCCTCTCCACGCCACTGAAATAGTCCAATGGAAAGGCAGAGCCAATACGATTGGTTCCAGCTGCGTTGCAGGAGTTACCAGAACATGACTGTAACACAGTCACGAACTGCTTTCGGGACTCCGGCTCCGGACTTTTCCTTGAGGTTTTCTCCTGAAGCCTTTCCCATGAATGGGTATAGCCACAAGGCAGCGGAGGTTTAGTGGGAGTTTTCCTTCTCCTAGGTAGGTTTGATAAGGACTCACTCTCATGATTTACACAGTTGCATGATTGATCCTCACATCACACTCAGTCTCATGCTCCACTACCAGAGGCAATGCAGATCTCCCCTCCCGTACAAGCAACCAGCAGGGTAAGACCCAGTGCACTGCTCCAATTCCAAACAAAGGCTGCAAACATTAAGGCATACCAGAGACCTCCCCCCACTCAAAAGAGAAGGAAAAAGAAAGAAAAAAAAGGAAAACCAGCACCATGAGTCCCAGAGAGCCCCTCCTCTCTCACAGGAAGGATACTCTGTACACAACAGGGACCTCCCCCCACTCAAAAGAGAGAAGGAAAACCAGCACCATGAGTCCCAGAGAGCCCCTCCTCTCTCACAGGAAGGATACTCTGTACACAACAGGGACCTCCCCCCACTCAAAAGAGAGAAGGAAAACCAGCACCATGAGTCCCAGAGAGCCCCTCCTCTCTCACAGGAAGGAAACTCTAGAAACAACAGGGACCTCCCCCCACTCAAAAGAGAGAAGGAAAACCAGAACCATGAATCCCAGAGCGCCCTTCCTCTCTCACAGGAAGGAAACTCTAGAACAACAGGGACCTCCCCCCAATCAAAAGAGAAAAGGAAGAAAGAGAGATGGTGCTGGTTATCATATTAAGATAACGGTAAATCTTACAATAGTTTGAAGAATTGGTCACAAAGCAAGCAAACAACGCCCCCTTCCCCAAAGTGGTGAAGGTGACACTGGAACCACTGAAATGGCCCACAGCAAAGCATCTGTTTGGCATTAAATGCTAAAGGGGGAAAGGCTCAGTAGGGGAAATAGGATTGAACTTGAGTCTACAACTTCTACAACATTTCCCATCACTGATTTTGAGGACCAAATTTCACATTACACAAGGCTTTTTGAAAGGCTCTTGTCGTAGATAAGAGCATGGCAATTGGAAGAGTAGCCACTGAGGCAGGTGGGGAAAAAAATCTCTAAAAATAACAAGAGGGATCAAACATCTTCAAAAATCTGCTGGAAAGCAACAACGATGGCTATGCACAAAAAGATAGTTTCATTTATTCCCAATGCATTTCAAGGCTAGTTCTTTGTCAAAGGAAATTGTCTTTATAAACCTGACTCTATTTCAGTCAGTCGGCATTGTTGATGTGGTTATTTCAGTAGACCTTATCTTCAGAGATAAGAATCAGATTTCTGGTCATGAGTACTGAGACGGGAAGCTGCTCTAACCACCATACTTTTTTGCAAAGTCAATTTTCCTTGGGAATTTTTTTTTTACTTAAAATGCATTAGGCATACAATATCTGGTGCTTTTTCACAGTTGTTGCTTTTTTCTTGTGAACCTTTTCCCTAACAGGCAAATTGTCCTATATAGTGGCAAATTATACAGCTACAAATTGTCCTATATAGTGGCTTTACCCTCCATGGGGTTCCATGTAATGCTGGGCCAAAACTTGGAAACTTTCACTTGAAGAGCATTGGTTGCCATTTTTACCAAGGAAGCTATGTGATGTGCATCTTTTTTAAAGCTATAAGTTTAACTCTGAAAATTGCTTAACCTAGTTGTTCCTAAATGTTACAATGCCCCATAGCCTCTTCTTTCTGGTTTAGTCAGGAACCACCATATTGGATCACATGTTGCATAATCTTGCAACATCCAAGATGGTGGTGGCCAAATCTTGCAAGATATTGGCTGCAATTCTAAAGACACTTTCCTGGGCGTAAGACCCAATGGGGCTTACTTTTGAGTAGATTGAGGGGTTAGGATTGTGCTCTTTGTGAAATCCAGAATGGTGGCATCCAAACATTATTTGATTTGGACACTGCCATGTTGGAACTCATGAAATATTGCAAGATTGAAGATGGCGGTCAGATCCAAGATGGTGGCATCCAGGGGAACAGGTTGGAAGAGCCACTGGAGACATGCCATACTGTAAGTCTGCACATGCCTTAAGTCATTGCAACATTCACTTTGGGAACTCTGCAAAAACCCTGAAAAATCACCAATATGCACCTACCCCGATTTTGTCACTTGCAAATGTAGTGATGAAAATGGGAAGTCTGAATTTTGTAAGACAAAATCTGAATTTTGTAAGAATTTTGTAATTATCTATTTACTTTCATACACTGCCCAAATCTCTAAACAGTGTATGAAAAAACAAGGAAAGTCCTAGAAATGCAATTACCTGTATATATAAAATAGCCCCATAATTTAAAAATAAAATGAAAGTATAAAGTACTTTGGGGGATATTTGAAGAGGGGGAGATGGTGGATGTGAAAAGAGTTCAGCAACCTCTGTTCCTACCCCAGCCCATTTTTGCTTCTGATTGTTTGGAAATGGCTGTACCCTTTTGAAGAGGACAGCATTCACATGAGTAGTTTGGCCCTGGCAGTATCAACTCAGTGCTTCTCAGCAGCCTGGATACCTACCTCAGCTGATCATCTTCCTTCCCTTTTGCAATGCTTAAAAGTCTGGGTGTAATCCTAACCAATTTAGGTTTGCACAACTCAACTGACTTCCCATTCCCATGGTGGTGTAGGGGGGCTGGCGCATGTCTAAGCACTGGCCTAACCCTCCCAGGAGTGGCACAGAAGTGACTTATGACACTTTTGTGACTTCCCCAGGCCAGCACAGGACTTGTGCTGGGTCTCATGCCAACCTAAGTGGGAGTTAGGATTGCACCTGTGCCATTCATTCAGCATCTTCTGATTAAACACCACTTGTAGCAGTTGTGAATGGTGTATAATGTTGCTGTGAAAGGTCCATTGATGTATTCTGAAACCATGTTATACTATTGTTCTGCTCGTAATGGTGGCATTCTTCCATACCTGCTGACAAATGTAATTCTGTGGCACCATCTGAACACTATACTAGTCTTAACTGCCAGCTTTTCCAAGGTCTTTGCTAGAAACCTATGCTATTCCTTGGTAAGAAGGCAAAATTTTAAATCCTTTGTGCAAGCAGGCCTCCGTCAGTCTTGAAAAACTATGGTATCGTGCTCAGCGCTGCATATGCTGCATGTGAAGCACAAAAGCCTGGGTTGGATTGTTATGGAGGATAGGCTGTTACCCAAGCAGCAAATCCCCTCTCTCCACACCACTGAATTACTCCAATGGAAAGGCAGAGCCAATACGATTGGATCCAGCTGGCGTCACAGAGCTGGGCTAAGGACAGGAGCTCACCCTGTCTTGTGGGGCCAACCCGGGTCTCGAACCCTGGCCTGCTGGTTAACAGGCACAGTGTCTTAACTGCTTGCACCACTCACAGCATTTGTGCACCCTTTGTGCAATGATTTATCTATATGGCTCACTTTACACTTGAAAAGTTCACAAAAGATGTCTCATAGATGTAAGTCAGGGAACTTGGAACTAACAACAGAAGAATTCAAATAGCCATTCAGTACACTATTTCTTTTGCCTGAACTAAATGTTCACCATCAAATACATATGCCAGGAGGATATTTGGAAATGGAGAACTACAGGGCTTCTCTTTTCCCAGGGAGTTCAATACTCCAAGATAAAACAACTGATCACTTGTTTATTCTGGATAGATGGGTTCATTCCCCACAAGTTCTGCCTTCAGAATGCAAAACACATCATTAAAATTGCTTCTTCAAAATGCAAAATGTTGGCAATTTCAATGTTTTTGTCAATATTCTTAGCATTGCTGGTTTACACAGCATTTTGGGACATTTCTACTAAGCAAGGAGGGCAGGCACTGACATGCCTCTGTGCCAAGTGGCACAGGAACCCAATGATCCCAGGCCAAGCTTGTGTTGCCCTTCTAATGTTATACCACATCATTTTTGCAAGTGTAGAAAAAAACCAACTCTCATGGGCCTGTACTGAACCAGCTCCCCCCGACAATTAACATTCATGTTGGGAAACACAATTCAAACACATAAATGACTCAGTTGCAAGATTTGTTCGAGCCGCAAACAAAGTGAGAACTAATATTTACAGTCTGCATAATGCGATTTAATTCCATTCTATCTGAACTGCGTTCCTATAATATATACATTTTATTCTCCGTAAGCGGCACTTCATCTGTGACAGATTCAAAAACTAATACATTACCACCAAGTTGAAAGGATAAGGAATTATGATACGGTGTTGATTGTTAATGGGCTTTTTAAAGAAATTATTCTCTCTGGTTGATTGGCCTTTTGCCTTGCTCTCATTTCCTGGAAGAATGAGTCAACTTGGTCTACTTCCAGCCAGAAGATTTGCTCAACTCTTTTCACTGAGGCCACTTATTAATGAGCATCAGCAGGAACTGTGGCTTTATCTTGTGAGATCATAAACAGATGTATGAAAAATAATTTGCATGTTAGCTTTGATTGAGTCTCAGATCTCACAGACCCTGACCCTCCATGGTTAGGACCTAGCCCTCCAGGTTAGGACCAAATGAAGTTGAAATTCTTTCTGAGGCCAGATTTGATGTGTTACTGGAGCAATTTGGTGGTTGTTTCCCTGTATCTGGGTCTGCTCTGGTCACATCTGATAGATGGACTAATTCAGAGGATGCCAAGAACTAATGGAGCGTTTCCACAGAAGTAGGAATCAGAGCTGGGAGGCAAGCTGAAGAACAAGCTAAAGATGGAACAAGTCAAGAGTTACAAAGCACTATCATTATGCAAACAAAATCTAGGTTCAAGCCTTTGTATATGTTCCTTTTGAAGAGAGCCAATAAGAAATCACAGGGGAGGGCATTCCACTTCAGTACTTGGAAAACCGTCACTACTGTAGATGGTCCAATGGGTTTTTGGCTTATCGCCCAGAACCACTCTTATCAGCCTGGCAGAGTGCACCAGATCTAGAAGCCCTGACCGCTTCTGGAAGCTGATCTTATTCTCCATCAGTTCAGACGGGTAAAGTAAAAAAATCTGTCTGGCCTCCAATCTAGCTGGAATAAGTCGAAGGAGTAAGTCCAAGAGGTCTGTCAAGAAAACATGCTAGTCATAGCAAATACACTTAGCAAAAACACAAAGAAGCAGCACTACATGTGGGCATCACCAGATGGTCTACACTAATGGTTCTCAATCTTCCTAACGCCGTGACCCCTTTATAAGTTCCTCATGTTGTGGGGACCCCAACCATAAAATTATTTTCATTGCTACTTTATAACTGTAATTTTGCTACTGTTATGAATCGTAATGTAAATATCCAATATGCATATGTATTTTCATTGTTACAAATGAAATGTGTGTTCTATGCACACATTGAACACAATGGGATTGATTTCATAATAGGCATACATAGGACTGGGCCCTGAGGCGGCAATCCTATCCACATTTACATGGGAGTAAAGGCCCCCCTGACTATAATGGGATTTTTTTTCAGAGTAGGCATGCATAGGATTGGGCCCTGAGGCTGTCAGTCAGCCCCAGTGCGCACGCAGCTATAGCCGGAGGTCTGGCAAGCCTGACCTGGCCCCTGCACCAGGGGTCTTTAGGTGACCCCCAGGAAACCTCTAGGCGACCCCCACTTTGAGAAATGCTGGTCTACACCAAAATCAGATTATGTTCTCTGCAGGTAAAGATGGTGAAGAGATAGGACATATAAAGTTTTACTGACGCTCTATACAGTCAGTAAAAACAACACCTGGAGCTGACAGCAGATCAGATTTTGAGCTTCTTACTGCAAAATTCAGATTCAAACTGAAAAAGTAGGGGAAACCATTAGGCCATTCAGGTATGACCTAAATTGCATCCCATCTGACATAGTGGAAGTGGTGAGCAGATTAATTAGATTTGATAGACAAAGTGCCTGAAAAACAATAGATGGAGGCTTGTAACATTATTCAGGATGAGCAACAAGAACTATGCCAAAAGAAAAGAAATACAAGAAAGCAAAATGGTTGTCAGAAGATGTTACACAAATTGCTAAGAAAAGATGGAAAGCAATAGGAAAGAGTGAAAATGATAAATATACCCAACTAAATAGCAAGGAGAGATACAAAGACTTTCTTAAATGAACTATGCAAAAAAATTGAGGAAAACAACAGAAAAAATTGGAGATATTAAAGGAATATTTTGAGAATGGGCATGATAAGAGACAAGAATGGTAAGGACCTAACAGAAGCAGACGAGATGAAGAAGAGGTGGCAAGAATACACAGAGGAACTCTATGAAATGTGAATGTCTCTGATAACCACGATAGTGTGATCACTAAACTTGAGCCAGACATCTTGGAGTCAAGTCAAGTGCTCCCTAGAAAGTATCACTAACAACAGAGCTAGTGAAGTGAAGGCATTCCAGTTGAGCTCCTGAATATCTTAAAAGATGATGGTGTCTGTCATGTCCCTGGCTGTTGTTGGGGCGGGGGGAAGGGGTGTCACAGGGAGGGTTCTTTGGGGATTGGGGCTCACTCATACCTCCAGCAGAAAGTCCAAATGTCTCCAGGTAAACAAGGTAAGTACTTTACTTCTTTCTTTTCAGGTCTTTGTTTTTAGGTTACAGTTCAAGAGGTAAGTACAACAGGATAACAAAAAACACTGCCAAGAAACAGAACCACTGCGTGGGGCAAGGCCGGCTCTACCCTGCACTGCATGGTATAATAGAGGCCTGTGGTGAGAGGTAGGGCATCAGTGCCCCTTGTCCACTTCACAACTCTGTCTCCGCCTGCCTCTTTTCCCGCCCAACTGCCCCTTATATAGGGCTCCCCCACTGCTCCTCCCCTGATGGATCATCCCATGGAGGAGTCAAGGGGGACTCCTCTAACTCCAACCATCTAGCTTCCCCCCACTGGCTTCACCCCTTGGTTGTGCTTCCGGGCGGCAGAGATTATAGCTCCTGATCATGGACGGGCCCCAATCCTCCTCGTCAGGCTCTTCTTCCTCTTTAAAGCTCCTCCTAGCCCAAGCCTCTGGGGATCTGGACCAGGTCACCTTTGGCTTATCTTCCTCATCTGAGGGCAGTGGTGGGCACCAGCAGGTTCGCACCTACTCTATAGAACCAGTTGTTAACAAGAGATAGGACATATAAAGTTTAAAAATAGCCATTTAAAAGTGGCTGCCAGATGGACAGAGAACCGGTTCTTAATTTCTTTGAAGCCCATCACTGTCTGAGGGGTCTAAATAGAGGGAGTCCAGAATCATCTCTAACAGGGAGATCTCTTCCTCTTCTTCCTGACAGAGTCAAAGTAATACATTAAATCTGCCAGCAAATTTGGAAAAAAAATTAGTCTATGTTCCAATCCCAAAGATAGGCAACATCAAGCAATGCTCAATTACCACACAGTAGCACTCAGTTCACATACTAACAAGGTAATGCTCAAAATCCTACAAGTTCGGCTCCAGCAGCAACTACTAGATGTACAAGCATGTTTCCAAAGAGGCAGATGAACAAGCGCTCAAATTGCCAATATTCTCTGGATTATGGAGAAAGCAAGAAAAACACCTACTTGTCTTTCATCAACTATGCTAAAGCCTTTGTTTATGTGGATCACAACAAACTGTGGCAAGTTCTTAAAGCGATGGGAGTACCAGATCATCTTATTGAGAAATCTGTATGTGGGTCAAGAAGCAACAGTTTAGAACCAAATATAGAACAACTGAATGGTTCAGTATTGGGAAAGGAGTATAACAAGGCTGTATATTATCACATTCTTCAATTTATGGTACCTTATGCAAACCAATCCCCACCACAAACCTGTGCTGGTGTGGGATCACCGGGTTGCAGCTGTTAGCACAGATCTATTTGCGAGCCACCCACTATCAGAACAAAACAATAATCTCCCAGCATAAAGCCAGTGTAGGATTAATCAATGTCCCTCTCAAAGCTGCCAATCCTGTGTCTTTCAAATGATACCCATAGTGTACAGTCATCCATCAGAAACATGCTGCCTATCCTAACCAGCAGGTTAAATAATCTGCTGAATGCCTCGATGTTGTCGGGCCCCTTAACTCTGTCAAAATTGCCATGTGTGCAAATAAAGGAAGTCTGCCTTTCTACCGCCGCAGCTGTGAATATTAGCTGCTGTGGCACAGCACTAAATCTTGTTTAAGCTAGAGTCATTCCACCCAGTGATGAATGTCACTACCTGAATCTAATTTGGGTAATTTCCTGCAACTCAAGTGTACTGCTGGTGAAATGGAACGCTAATTTATTGGTAATTTAGTATACTAACCTGTAATTAGTACCTCTGAAATGCTGGATTCTGCAAGCTCAGCAAACTTACCAAGTTCACAATTTTTTTAAAAGAGGATGACAGAAAGAGAGCTAGAAAGACAGAGATCTTCACTCTTCCATCTGAACTCTTTTATAATAGTGGTTATTAAAAATGATGTGCTGGGAGGGTGCTGTTCATTACCTTTAAAAAGAATGTATGCACGTAGAAACACCTCCATTCATGTAGGTTTTTTTCGACTATGGGCATTACACAGAGGAGACTCCTGTAATGTGTTCAGCACTTGCATAGCTAATGTTGTAGGATGTGGTTTCCAAGTTCTGATGTGCCAGATTCTTCAACGTTTCTTGGTGCAGCTGGTTCCACTGGTAGTTCCAAAAGACTTCCACGTGGGGGCAGACATCAAGGGTGGTGGGAGGCTTACTGAAGAAGGCTGTGCAAGACAGCTTTCAACAAAGGCATCACATGGGCTTGAGTTTTAGAGCTTAATTTGATATGTCTTTAAACCTATAATTTCCCCTCCCTCCATAGTGCTCGTCTGTAAATAGTGACCATGAAAGCAAATCCAATTCAGGATTATGGCATGGAGGAAAGGGGTTTAATCCTTTCAATTTGCACCAGGAGTATCAATGAAAATGGTCCCCAATTATGCTATTTGTCCCGAGGAAAGGTCCACTGAAACTGCTTCCCTCCAAGTCAACAAGTGTGTGTGTTTGTGTGCATGCATTTGCATGCATGCACACCTGTGCATGTGTGTGTGTGTGTGTGTGAGAGAGAGAGAGAGTTAATTAAGAGAAAAATTCCATGTTAACACTTTTTAATATTTAATATTAGACCTGCAAAGCTGTGCTTCCCTATCATGCATCCCTTTGCCACTAGATGTCTCTTTCACATTCTTGCAGGGAAGCCAGATCCCCCAGATTCATGCTGCTGGTAATCCTGTCTCTCTGCGCAACTGCTTCATTAATTAGCATCTCCCGCTTAACCCGGCTGAGACCATTCAGTGCGCCAGCAGCTATGCCCAAACATGTACAGCACAGTCGTCTTTATATTTACTGATCTGCAAATACTTTCTGCAGTGTATTTTTTTTCTTTCCTTTCATTCCAGATGCACTTTCAAACCAGCTCTAGGAAATCCAACACAATGCTGGTTAATTAATTAAGCAGATTAGCAAATAATACTTATGCTGTAATCTCTGGTATGCAAGCTGTTGGTATTTTAGCAAACTGACTTTTGACAACCATCAGGCAGTTTAGGGCAATCTGCAGTGCCGGTTTCTTCCTCAATTAATATCTTGTGCTTTGGAGCTCCAGAAAATTCATGTTTGTTACGTGAAACATTCTTTACTTGAAGCAGATTTTCCCATAGGAAATAATGGAAACTCAGATGATTGGTTCCACGACCCCAAAAATATTCATATAATATTCATATAAAAATATTAACTGGATGTAAAAATGATGACGGGTCACTGGGATTGAATTCAAAACATGCTTTCAATGTGCATGATCTTATGAAGTCTACTTAGGCTGCAGTCCTAAAGACACTTTCCTGGGAGTAAGCCCCGTTTAACATAATGGGCTTACTTCTGGGTAGACATGGTCAGGAGGCTGCAATCCAAGACACCTTCAAAGTGTCTCCCCACTTTCTCCTTCTCTCCATCCTGAGCCTCTCTCTCCCCTGCTCCCTTCTGGCCAGCCTTGAGCTGCTTCCCTCTTCTCCACTGCTCTTCTCTCCCTCTGCCCAGCGGACACCCGGCCACAGGAGGAACAGCCTGGAAGTGTTGCTTTCACTATGGGCAGGTGCGCTAGGCAGCCCTGACGCTTTTTAAACAGGCTGCCGGCCAGCATGTCTGCCCCAGCTTCCAATGAATGTGTTCTTTACGTGAAGCACAGTCTGTTACGTGAAGCAGAATCCTAGAGAAATTTTTTTTGTTACGTGAAACATACTTTACATGAGGCATTCTTTATGTGAGGTGCCACTGTAGTCTATAAACTCCAAAGCTGGAAATTAAAATAACTTAGTATGGGAGGCAATGGAAATGAGATATCTGCCACCAAGGTTCCTTCTAAGCTGGGGCAGTCTGGGACCTGCTGCATGGGCTTCCCTTACCCAGAAGTAATTGTGGTGTAACAATAACCACAGTTTCTCTTGCTCTAACTTGGAACAGCTGCCTGTTCTGTTCTTTACAAGTGAAAACTAATGGGTGGCCCAGGTCACCTAAATTTTCTGTTTGGAAAGAAGTAAAGCAGATGTTCCTTACAACTGCTCTAACTGGTGTGGGAGGGCAGTGGATGGGACCTGCCCCCTATGGTCACTTGTTCCTGTTGACCCCCAAGGTATACTAGTGCTTCTCTGATTTGGACCAATGCTACTCAAACTGGGGAGGGGTCACATCCCACAATTGGTATGATGTACTGCTGGTTGCTTCCAGGCAGTACCAACCAGGCAATGATGTACTGCTGGTTACTTCCAGGAGTACTTTAAATAGGTGGACCATATGAAGTGGTTTGTGGAGGACAGAAACACTGCTACACAGCATGCTGACAAATTTTTAAATCTACCAATTGCTTTTACCACATCTTTTTTACTTCATACCTCATCTTAGCTGCCTTGAGTCAGCCTTAGGCTAGAAAGGCAGGGTATAAATCATGTAAACAAACCCACCAATAAATAAATAAATAAATAAATAATAAAAATCTTGATATGTTTGTACCAGAGCATTGACATTTTAATTTTCCATTTCTAGCTGAACGGTGTCACAGTTTATGATCAAGACAATAAAAAGGATTGCCTCTTCCTATGTTTGTGATGGAAAACCTTTTTTTTTTAAAAAAAATATCCAGATTAGAGGAAAAATGTGTGTGGCTAATGCATTTAGTGGTGTCATCTCTAAAAATGTCATGCAACTGCAAGTCCTTTTTTTTGTTATTTAGCCATTTTTAAAATTGTGATAATGAAGCAAGAACATTTTTTAAAAATAAAGATAACACGCTATGAGCTGATTGGAATTTTGTTTTTTAATCATGTGGAGACGGCTGTCGCTGCAGTGCTGATTGATAGTGTGCTCTGCCTTTTAAAATCTAATAGCCTTATTTCCTTCTGATTATGTTTTGAAGACAATCTGAGGCCCTCGGCACTTGACTGTGGCAATGCATCATCATTTGCAAAGGGAACAGCGGGGAATGGGAGCGAAGGCAAGTGGGAGGGTTGCAAATAGCAGCCTTTAAATCAGCACTAAATGATGGCAGCAGGAAGCACGGAAAAAACATGGAGGATTCTGGGAGGCAGGTGCACAACACTTAGCCCGAGCACCATTATGCATAATGACTGGCGAGCAAGCGGCAGGCAATAACAGGGACTCCAAGAGGGTTGTGTGAGAGATCAGCCAACCAGGATATACTTACTAATGTGGTACACCTTGGAGAAGAACAGACAGCAGAGCAATTAGGAAAGTGAAGCTGATGAAGTACCATCTGGGAAAGCCAGGGTCAAGGGTCCACCCTCCCTTAATCATTTATTGCAACAAAAAATGGAGAAATAGTTAAAAAGGGTGGTTGTCTGCTGTTGCTAAAGGATGCTGAGTAGAAGAAAAGGAGCACACAGATGCATGTTTATACTGCACATACAGAAATATAGCTTTATATTGCACTCGGGATGGGGCAGTCACATGGGCCATACCACCCATATTTACACCACCCATACTTACTTGGAGTGACATATGGCACCCAGAAGTGATTCACTGGTGACACAATGATGTCATAAATTATTGTGTGCACCTCTGAATCACTTCTGGATTGGCCATTTCCCAACAGAATTTAACTGCCTTTTCCCAACGGAATTTAACTGCCTTTTTCAATGGAATTTAACTGCCAACAGAATTTAACTGCCTTTTTCAATGGAATTTAACTGCCTTTTTCAATGGAATTTAACTGCCTTTTTCAATGGAATTTAACTGCCAACAGAATTTAACTGCCTTTTTCCAACGGAATTTAACTGCCCTTTTCCAACGGAACCCATGGGCTTGGAGTCTGGAAGGGTGCAGGCACCTCCAGTTCCCCCAGGGGAGAGCAAAGGTCCAGCATGTGCTTTTCATGTGCTAGAAAAAGGCAAAAGCCTCTTTTCTGACCTGAGACTAACTGGTTTTTGATATGTTGTGTCTGGCCTTCCAGTCCAGAGATAACTGGCAACAACATCATTACCAGTTAGTTCCAATTGTACTTCCAATGGGTGGACTATGCAAAGAGGGGATAAATGGTAATAAATGCTGCTCTATGCTTAAGCAGCACAGATGCAGCTACAGTATACCAGTGAAATATGTGCTGCAGCCATTGGTGGTAGGGTACTCAATTTTCTGTGATGGAGAGTTGAACTGGCCAAATTGGGTGTGCCTGAGGGTCACAACCAGTGGTGGGCTTCAGGGGGTTCTCACAGGTTCTATAGAAGCCTTTGCTAATGAGTGCCTAGTTCTGAGAACCGGTTACTCATGGGACATAGAACCTGTTGTTAATTTATGTTATTAGGACATAGAATCTGTATTTATCAGAATCCCACCACTGGTCACAACGGCTTCTGTGCTGGGGTTTGCCCAGTTTCTTTGGAAAAAGAAGGGCTGGAAGGGACAAGGGTAGACCTCCAGCCTCCTTCAGTAGGAACCCTACAGCCCTCCATGGGGAAAGAGGTGCCAAGAGAGACATGTCAGGCCAAGAGTCCTTGCAGGAGAGGAAAGAGCCTGAACCGTTTGGTCTGAGCAGAGGGAAGGAGGGAGAGGCAGAGAAGAGGGTGGCAGAGCAAGGGCTTGTCAGGATGGGGCTGAGCCTGCAGGGCAGGGATGTCTCTTCCTCCAGACCTGCTGGGATGAGAGCCACTGAGCTTGGCAGGGGTGGAGGAGGAGGCAGTAGGCCTGAGCCAGAAGGACGGAGGCCTGGAGAAGTGTGTGG
Organism: Cryptoblepharus egeriae; assembly: GCA_030015325.1. NCBI lineage: Eukaryota > Metazoa > Chordata > Lepidosauria > Squamata > Scincidae > Cryptoblepharus > Cryptoblepharus egeriae. Next base: position 20,107,422 of record JAREYC010000002.1, read on the forward strand.
AGGCCAACCTGGGGGTGGAGGCAGGTTTTGGCTGTGGAGAGAGCAGCAGAGACAGGGCTGAGGGGAAGCTGAGGGAAGAGGAAGGGCCTGCTGGACTCTCCATCTGCCCACTGAAGTGAGGCTGATGGGAGGGAAGCCTCAGACGTTTGGTTCAGGCCCCCTTCAGGATTCTTGTTCCTCTGCCCCTCCAGCAATAGCATAGCTAGAGGGGGTCCAGGTTTTTAGATTTGGGGCTGCACAGCCTACTCTGGGAAAAAAAGAACCTCACGGACTCTCCCTCTGCTCCTTGGGCTCTTATACAGCCCCATTTGGGTATCTTGATCTTACTCCACCTCATCCCTTGCCTGTCCTTTGAAATTATACCTTCTAATATCGGGGATTACTGGGAACCCCTCATTTCACCCCTACAGTACATGCTGAGAGGCAAAGCTCCTCTCCTGCCAGCTCTACCTCCATCTTGCACATTAGTTCACTTCTATCCCTCAGGCCTCAGAGCCATCAATGGGCTCCTCCGTGAATCTGCTCAACTCATCTGTAGGCATCCCCTCAACTAGTGGAGAGAAATTCAGGCCTGAAAACTCATGCATTCTCCATTTTCTCCCTGACAGGTAGCCGAGTAAGAGAACCTAAAGCAAAGGAAACCTCTGGAGGACCTAAAATGGCAGCCACTCATCAGGAGCAGGTGAGGGAGTTTGTGGGGACATCTTGGGCCTCCTCCTGTGACCTTCTCAGCCTTTTCTCCTCTGTCTGGACTGTTTCCTTCTCCCTTGGACTGAAGTCTCGGCCTAGGCTGACATTTAATAGGACATTTCTCCTTTTCCTTTCAGAGCCTGATTTCATTTGGAGAGGTTGCCCTGCATTTCAGCAGCGAAGAGCTGGCCCTGCTGACTCTGTATCAAAGGCAGCTCCATGAAGCAGTGATGATTGACAATCACGAAAATGTGATGTTTGTAGGTAAGGATGATCATATGTGTCTTAAATGATTTTTGGCCCTTGTAGGAACCTCTGCACCACTGGAGGAGGTGTTAGTCAGACATCATGACCTGCATATAGCCTCTGAGACATTGATGGTCTAAATGCTTCCTTTCTGACCAGTCCAGATATGGGTGTCTTGATGAGAAGGGTAGCCACAACCTGACAATGTGGTGACATAAATGAACTTGTGATCTCTTGCCTCACTTTGGAGTAGGTGGACATGTGCTGTGTCTGACCTCTCCAGCACATCTAAGAACACAGAATCCCAGAGAGCATAGGCTTTCCTCCATAAATGATGAAATGGCATTGAGCTCAGATAGAAGAGCAGCAGGGCAGTGGTGGGCTCCAGCAGGTTCGCACTTACTCTATATAACCAGTTGTTAACGAGAGGACATATAACGTTTAAAAATAGCCATTTAAAACTGGCTGCCAGAAATGGCATAGAACCGGTTGTTAATTTCTTTGAATCACTGTAGCAGGAGACAGATGTCTCCGGTTACTTAAGAATGTCCTCACATAGAGCATGCAGGGTTGAAAACAAGGGCTCCTTATACTCCTGATATCCTTATATTACTAGTCTCTTTATACTGAAGCCACAATATACTGGGATCTGTAAGGTAGACCCGCTATAGGGGTTCAGTCAATTCCAGCAGTAAGGTGGCAGTGGCAGGTTAGAAGGCTGAGGACTCTGTTATCATAACTACTGGCGAAGTACTAAGCCAAGGAAGTTGTCCTGTGCAAAGGAGTAATAAGGGGATGCTATTTAATCCCCCATCCCTGGAAGCTATCCTCCCAGGTAGAAACTTTCCTCACAGGTGGATGGAGGGGGATGACCCAGAAGCCCAGCAAGTAGGTAGCATGAGAACAACATGGGATCAGCCTTCCCCCAATTTGCCAGGAGCTTATTAAAATAAAAATGTTAATTTAAAATGTGAATAATAATAGAAGACAAATGATGAAGAAAAAATGAATAAATCAAATTATTATATTAACTAATGCAACACTTTATTGCTTTCAGTTCTTTGGAATGGGTGGTCTCCTACTCCGCCTATTCTTATGGTGATTATAGATGTTTGGATCAGAACCAAAGATATGCACACAAGTAGGGTTGTCATAATTTTCTTCCATGAAACATATGCAACATAGGCTGCCCCAAGACGGGTAGCAGTTCAGGAGAGGCATGTTGAGGGCATGTTTAGCATTGTCTAGGGCAGAGAAGTTATGCTATATCCAGAGCCTGTTTCCAGAGCAGAAATTCCCTCTTCCAGCTCCTCAGAGTTATACCAACAATGAGTAGACCCATAGGGGTCCATGATAAGGCTGAGTAAGAATGGCAGTGTTGTCAAAAAATCTGATTTCTTAGCCAGCCTAGCTGCAACCCCTGCCTGTCAACTTCAGGATATGGCATAGCTACAGCAGCCCACTAACCTGGGGATATAGCAGACCACTCCAAGCAATCCCCTTGCATCCACCCTCCACTAGAAATACTGCTGTACTGCAGTCTAATTGTGCAGCTGTTACTGGTTGTCAGGAACGTCTGGGATCCCTTATAATGCAGGCACCCCAGCTGTTCATTGTTCAATGTGATCTGAGGGGGGGTCTCCTCGGGAGCAAGCCCTCCTAAGGTGTCACTGACTTGGTGCCTACTGAGCCTGCTCTGGAGCAGTTAGGGCAGCCCAGGCTTCCTGACTCTGGATGCAGCATAACTTTCTGCTCTGGATTCAGAATAGTTGGGACAGTTATAGTGACCTAGCTAGGTCACTCCTCACTGTCCCAACTCTGGACTGTGCCCTAAATCTGTTTTGCTCACCTGTTTGCTTTGTGGCTGCTGTGATCTTTTATTTGATGCCCATTAAGCTCTTTTCCTCTTAGCCTTCCTTCCCGCAACTCAAGGTTTTTGCCCCAGTCTCCCCCCACATAAGCCTCCAAAATCTCCTATCATCTCTCTGTCCCTTCTTTTCAATATCCATGCTTGCACCAACATCCTTTACAAAAGTTTTCTTCATCCCTGTCTTTTCCGGTCTTTTCCGGTATAGGCAGCAGCCCCTTATGTTTAAGGCCTAGCCAGACAGACAGCTAAGAATTATGGGACTGTTTTTTAAAATTTTGATTCCCTTCCTCTTATTTGGTAACATTATTTTTACAGTAAAACTTTGCTGGACGCCAGGGGCATCAGTAGGATTCATGTCACCCAGTGCGGGAGGCCAGCACATCAGCCCCATGCAGTGGGCAGGACAACAACCTGGGTGGTGGGTGTGGTTATGTACCATTGTCCCATCTGTACTGGTTTTTTATCCACACTTTCTAATAGAATAAAGATATTGCAAAGTGCTTTGTTTCACTGCATTTTGCTGCAAATTATGTATCCAACACTATATAACATGATGGGATTATTCCTAAAAACCAAATATTTTAGCCATTTTGGTCACTAGTGGTGTCATCCCCTCGAGGGTGCCACCTTTCTAACAACGTATTGCAGGGTCTTAAACCTTTTAGATTGAGACCTCATTTTTAGAGAGATCATTTGTCCAGGATTCAGTAAATATGATGTCATGGCTGGAAGTGACATCATTAGACAAAATAAAACAGTGGCGCCTCACGTAACAAGCTCCTCATGTAAAGTATGTTCCACGTAACTAACAAAAATTTCTCTAGGATTCTGCTTCACGTAACAAACACACTTGTTGGCAGTTGGGGCAGATGGCAACTTTAAAAAGCGTCAGGGCTGCCTAGCGTGCCTGCCCATAACAAAAGCAACACTTCTGTGCTGTTCCTCCTGTGTCTGGGCATCCGCTGGGCAGAGGGAAGCAGTGGAGAAGAGGGAAGCAGCTCAGGTCTAGCCAGAAGGGAGCAGGGGAGAGAAAGGCTCAGGATGAAGAGAAGGAGAAAGTGGGGAGAAAGACCCAGTTCAATTTAAGTTCCTATATTTAAACCAGTTCAGTATGATTTGGGATTAAATCAGTTTTAAACCCAGCAAGTTTTTCTTACTTTTGCTAGACCAGGGGGATCATAAGTCATAATCAGACAGAGAAGCTCCCCTCCCCCATGAAGGACATCCAAGAAAAGTGTAGAACATAACAAAATAAAAGATCAAAACCTTTATGTACACTGCTTCCATGTGCTTACTGTAATACTGTATTACTGAATTCCAGGAATTATTACTGGATACTACATTTAAAATTATTACATATAATTTAATATGTATAACTTATTAATTCCAAGTAGGCTAGAGGCAGATTAAGTATATGTAATAATCAAAAAAGAAGACATGAGGACATGACACGCCCAAAATGTAGAAAATGAGAAATATGTATATTTCTCATATCATATAGGATATCATATCATACAGGATATCATATAGGATATAGGATATTATATAATAAATATATAAAATTCAAGTGGTTAATTCAAGTGGTTAGGCAATCCTAAAGACACTTTCCTCAAAGTGAGAACCACTTACTCAATGAACACAATGGGGCTTACGTTTGAGGAGACATGGTTGAGATTCCACTGTTTATTATTACTAAAATAAAAAATATTAAATATAATTTATTACACATAATTGATGAATTACTAACACACTACGTGCTGCCTGCTACAAGGAAATGGAGGACAAGGAAGACTTTTCTAGGACACAAGGCTAATAAACAGGACATGTCCTGGAAAAAGAGGACATCTGGTAAAAAATATAAAAAATCAGAACTGCCTCAATCCCCCTCCTCCCCCCAAAAAGCATTAAAACCCCAGAGGGAAGAGGGCAGGAGATGAGGCTTGAGTGGAGGGAGAAGTCTGGACTCTCAAAAAGCTTTACAAATTAAAAAATTTTTATATAAAAGTTCCCATTACCTGCTGAGCCAGTTTCAGTGTTTGGAGGGTCTGCTTTCTGAAGCACTTTCAAGCTGCATCTGGTATCAGGGCCATTCTAGAGACTTGTACCCCCTGGGCTGAACCCTCCTTGCACCTTCCACATCAGCCACATCATATCTGCATACTTGCATGTAAATGCGACTCTGCAGTTTAGTTTTCCATGGCCTTCAATGCAAGGAGGAACTTACTTTTTGTGTGATTTTAGTGGCTGTGTTCATTGGATCAGGACCCTTCCAGTGTCCTTGGATTCCTCTCAGCCAACTCTTTCTGGCAGACTACGGTGCATTAACCTACTCATGAATAAAGCTGTGATTTGCAAATTTTGGTGCTTTTTTCTGGTATTGGCCATAACTTTGGCTAGGAAGGTTCTACCCCAAAACAGATTGTTGCATTGGACTCTGCTCTTCAGTACGAATCCAATGACATATGGCATGATGGTACAGCATCATGAAGTTCCTTTTTGTGGATCTCACAGCCCCCTCAGTGTGCGTCACCCCCTGTGGGCGTGTCACCTGGTACGGGCTGTACTCACCGCATCCCCCTGGCAATGCCAGTGCTGGCTGCACCTTCACCTCCCTCTTCCTTGTGAACCATTGCCACTGGGCACAGTATAGAGTCCCAGGATGCCAAAGGAATTTCTCCTGTAAACACATTTTTGTATAGAACAGCAATGGTGCTTGGAAGAGAAAGTGATGTTCTAGATCTGAAACTAACTAACAGAAATTTAATGGTGATACTGGAGATAATGTATTTTTTGTCCTCCATTCCAGTTGTGGCCTTTACTTTTCTGAGATTTCTTTGTCTCCAAAGAAGCAAAACATATAGTTAAGGATGTTTGAAAATGGTTTCATTTTTTTGCACATTGGATCAGAAAGGCATAAAACAGTGTTACAGATGTGTTTTTATTCCAAGTTCAAAATTGACATTTCGGTTAATTTTAAACACAGTGGTCCTTGAATAAAAAGCGTCTTGAATAAAGAGTGTTTTGCATAAAGAGCAAAATTTTCTCATAAATTTTGACTTGCTTAAAGAGCAATGTCTTGAATAAAGAGCACTTCTGAGGCAGTTTGGAACAGGCTTCCATGGCATTTTAAACACCACACCTGTGTCTTATCTTTTCTGAGTCCTAGCTCTAGTCACAAAAACAAAATTCTTTACGTGATTTGCTCAAAAAGCTGCAACTACTTTCTTGGGTTTCTAATTATATTCTCTATGATATTTTCACAGTATCAGTTTGGAACCAGATAGAAAGACAAAAAAAGGCTTGCCCAGCCTGGCTAATCAGACTGGCCCGGGATGGACTGGCCGAATGGACAGGGAGGGTGGTGAACTCCTCTCTGAGGGAGGGGGTGTTGCCTTCTGCATTAAAGCAGGCGGTGGTTTGCCCCCTCCTGAAGAAACCCTCCCTGGACCCTAAAAACCTAAACAACTATCGGCCAGTCTCAAACATCCCATTTCTGGGCAAAGTGGTCGAGCGGGTGGTGGCGTCCCAGCTTCAGAGGGTCCTGGATGAAACTGATTATCTGGATCCCTTCCAATCTGGCTTCAGGCCGGGGTTTGGGACAGAGACTGCCTTGGTTGCCTTGGTGGATGACCTACGCCGGGGAATGGACAGGTGGAGTGCTTCCCTGTTGGTCCTGCTGGACCTCTCAGCGGCCTTCATCACCATCGACCATGGTGTCCTTCTGGGTCGGTTGGCCGGGTTGGGGATTGGAGGCACTGTTTTGCAGTGGTTCTGCTCCTTCCTGGCTGACTGGTCCCAGAAGGTGGTGCTGGGGGATGCTTGCTCGGCACCCTGGCCTCTTTGGTGTGGGGTGCCACAAGATTCCATTCTATCCCCCATGCTATTCAACATCTACATGAAGCCGCTGGGAGAGGTCATCTGGAAGTTTGGAGTGAGGTGTCATCAGTACGCTCTATCTCTCCTTTCCTCCTGAGTCCAAGGTGGCAGTTGAAGTCCTGAATCGTTGTCTGGAGGCAGTAGGGGACTGGATGAGGGTGAACAAGCTGAGATTAAATCCTGATAAGACAGAGGTTCTCCTGGTCCGGAAGTCCTCGACTCGGGTATTGGAATATCATACTTTTCTGGAAGGGGTTGCACTCCCTCTGAAGGAGCAGGTTCACAGCTTGGGGGTTCTCCTGGATTCGCAGCTGCTCCTGGAGTCCCAGGTGGCGGCTGTGGCCAGGGGAGCCTTTGCTCAGCTTCGGCTGATCCGCCAGCTGCAACCATACCTGAGTTGTTCAGATCTGGCCATGGTAACCCATGCCCTAGTGACATCGAGACTAGATTATTGCAACGCGCTCTACGTGGGGCTGCCTCTGAAGACGGTCCGGAAGCTGCAATTAGTCCAGAATGTGGCGGCCCGTGTGGTTGCTGGGGCTCGTCGTTTCGACTCTGTCGGGCCACTGCTTCAGCGACTACACTGGCTGCCCATTCGTTTCCGGGCTGAATTCAAAGTGCTGGTCCTGACCTTTAAAGCCCTAAACGGCTCGGGTCCTGGGTACCTGAGGGACCGCCTTCTTCTGTACAATCCGACCCATCACCTAAGGTCATCTGAGGGGGCCCTACTGACTGTGCCGCCACTAAAAGATGTGAGAGGTGTGGTGGCCAGAGATAGGGCCTTCTCGGTGGTGGCACCCCAGCTTTGGAACTCCCTCCCCATAGAACTTAAGAAAGCTCCCTCAATACAGAGCTTCAGGCGTAGCCTTAAAACCTTTTATTTTAAAAAAGCGTTTTAAACGGGGTGGAGGGTGGGGGGCAGTGTGTTAGTGTTTTATTTTATTGTTTTAACAAATGTCTTTTAGCTTGTTTTTAATTGTTCCTAGTCTTTATTATTTTAATTGTATTTTAATTGTATTTTAATGATGTTTTAATTTGTATTTATTAGCAATTTTAATGATGTTTTATTCTTCAATGTTAGCCGCCTTGGGCTCCCCCTTATGGGGGAGGAAAGGCGGGGTATAAATTTAGTAAATAAATAAAATAAATATGCTCTCTGAGGCATCTGGCGGGTCACTGTGAAATGCAGGAAGCTAGACAAGATGGACCTTTGGCCTGATCCAGTGGAGGCTCTTCTTATGTTCCAATATATTTTCAAGTTGCAGGTCATTTGTATCTGTCATTGTACCAAGTTGGTTTCCAGCATGAACCAGTATGATACAGTGTACCCTGGGGGTAACATGTTAGTGCTGCCTGATCTGCTATCCATCTTCCCATACCCTGATCGACATGTAAGCAGTCCCCCAGAATAAAATAGAATATTAGGGGCCAGACTATCTCTCTTTGTGACTCCAGGAGTGAACCAGAGCCCTCCTTTCTCCTGTCTTCAAAGCACTCTACTGAACTGCGCAGTGAGGCTTTGCAGCCTGTGTTCAAGAAGGTAGGTATCACCACGTTGTGACCCCTCTTTTGTCTTGCAACTTTCCTCTGTTAATCCCTCCTCCCTTCTCAGTAGCCATGGGGGAGAAAGAGAACCCCTAGCTCTTCTTACCCCCCACACCCAAACGTTCCCATTTTCTTTCTCTCAGTGCAGCACACAGATGCACATATACTCTCACAATCCAGGAGCTATCCATAACCACACCAATTAAGATAACACTAAGAAGATGGAGATAACATTCAGATAACACTAAGAAGTCCCTTCTGATGTTCTTTTACAATCAAGCTTATAGTCAATCTTATTGAATCCTGGTGTGCCACCACAACACACATTCCAGGCTTCTGGGGCTGTCTTCTGGGCAGTTGTCTGGGCTTCTTCTGGGCAGTCTCAAGTGCATCATGCTGGAGTGCATGTGCTGCCAGGAGTGACAAGTGGCATGAGCTCTCCATGGCAATGGAGACCAGATGGGGGAGGCTTGGATAGGATTGTGAAGGAGTGGAAGGAGGGGGAGAAATGGAGGTTTTGACCGGGCTCCTGGGTTGTTCTGGGTTCTTTTGCCTTATGTTTAAGCCTACTCATTAATACACAAAATAACAATTCTGAACTAGAAAAGCTTCATTGCACCAAAGCTTTCTGGTCTCTGCTATCAAAGGTGCTTCACAGTGGGCAAATTTAGCAAAGCAATAAAACAAACTACTTTTCCTCAATCACCTACTCTCACAACAACACTAAAAAACACATTATAGATTAAGGCTGCAATCTTAAACCCACTTTCCTGGGACTAACCCATTTTACATAACGGGGCTTACTGTTGAAGAGACATGGTTAGGATTGTGCTCTAAGTTACTGTGTCCTTGGACAGAGATTCTCCTTGACCTTCACCCAGTTGACCAAAGTAAAGCTGACACTCTCGTCCAACTCCCCTTACTCAGACCACAAACCCAACTCCTTCTGTTTGCGTTCTTCAAAAATCTCTAACCAGGAATGGTTTGCAGCTATTCTCAGCAATAGCCAAACTGTCACCCAGCAGAGCTCAAAAGACATTAACCCTTTCTATGGAGCCAATAAACAGCAAAATTCCAGGTCATCGCCATGACAGGTTGGCTGGAACAGGGTGGCAACAGGCAGGGAGGAGGCTGGCTAGAGAAGAGGAAGGTCCCCCAAAGCCATGCCTTCCACCTCAAACCCTCACCTCAAGCCCTATCCTCCTTGCAGCTCCACACAGGCTTGCCCTGGTGACACCTTCAGAGTATGTCCAAGATGACCCAGATAAGCAGAAGCTTATCTGGGAGAAGAAAACAAAAGTTACTTACAACTACCTGTTGTATCGAACATGAACCCTGGTCCTGCCTGTTTCAGTGTCATGAAATATATCCCCCAAAATTCAAACCCCCCTATTAGGATGATGCATTACAACTTTATAGATAAAGGAACCTCAGGGAAACAGAGACCTCGATTTGGGAGGAGAAGTAAGTAAAAGGTCTTTTGGGAGGGAGAAAAAAGAAATCCGTACCCAAGACTGGGGAGAAAAAACCCAAGCAGCAGGATGTAAGGCTGAGAAGAGGTGGGTCGCTTAATGGGGTGCCAGTGGATCAAATGAAACATCACAGCAGCTACAAGGCAGGCAGACGAGCAAAGCAGAAAAGGAAACACAGGTCAGGCAGCCTTGCTTTTAATATCTTTTGCTCCTAGAGGACACTACATACAATCGAAGGTTTGCTACTGCAAGATGCATGCTACTGAGAACATGCACTGTGAGCACCCAAAACAGGCTGACTAGTTAACTGGAAATGCCCGAACCCCCCTGGAAAAGGAGAGGCTAACCGGAAAGGAGGAAAAAACCCTCTCTGGAATTCTAGGTCATTTCTGGCCCTTTAAATATTTTTCCCCACTCTGGCCTTCCTAGAGCAGGAAAACCAAGAGGCCCACTGACCTGCCCACCTTTCCAGCCCCCTCACCACCCTCTCACACACCCCTGCCGCATGTGCGGCTGTTTTGGGGGCCTGTGGGAGCCTCTGCATCGAAGTGCCTCTTGTGTGGGAATCCTGGGGACTTCGACAGCCAAGCACTGACTGCAGGAGGCCCCTGCAGGTCCCCCACCACTCATTCGGCCTTCCTGGGGGTCTCCACACCCAAATGCTGGGTACAGGAGGCCCCCACACCCCCGCCACTCGTGCGGCCTACCTGGGGGCCTCCGCAGCCAAGAGCTGGCTGCAGGAGGCGCCCGCAGGCCCCCCTGTCACTTATGCAGTCTTCCTGGGGGTTTCCGTACCCAAGTGCTGCCTGCTGGAGGCCCCTGCAGGCCCCCCACCACTTCCTGGGGGCCTGCGGGATCTCTTGTTGTTGTGTGTGCTCCCTGAAGCATTCAGTTGGCCACTGTGAGGTACAGGAAGTTGCGCTAGATGGACCTTTGGTCTGATTCATCAGGGCTCTTTGGATGTATACAGCAAGAGCGTAAAAGCTGAAATCCTATTCATATTTACCTGGGAATAAACCCCATGGACTACAACAGGACTTACTTCTGAGTAGACATGCATTGGGTGGGGATCTAAGTCTCTTAACGGACCCATATCATTGGGTAGTGCAGGATTGTCCTATCCAAGCAGACCCATTGATGAACATGGTTCTTTGGATAATGCTCAATCTGAATGACCCCTGACAACTTCCCCTGACTTTATCCTGAAGATAAAAAAACATCCAGACTAAAAAGTAAACCATCCACTACAGTATCCACGCAGGAGAACCAGCACTCTTGAATGAAGGTTGAAAGTTCTGTTAATGTGTATTTTCATTTCTTGCAGATCTGTCTGGCGATGCTCTTGGCCTTATTCTATTCATTGAGGTTTACAGTGACCCTCTAAGGCACACCACATAGTGCAAATAAATAAGAACTCTATAAAAGTGAGAAGTAGAAGTTTGGACTGAAGCACCTTATTTTTAATAATTAATTTAAAAGGTTTTAAACCCCACATGGAAAACATAAATCAAACCTCACAGAAACGAAAAAGATTATGGCTTTCTTTGTCTTCATACAAAGGGAATTGTTAAGGAACAAGAAAGTCCTTCATTTTCTCTTTGTGATTATATTATCTGCCGTCTAATTTTACATAATGTTATATATTAAGACAGAATTGCTGCATAATGAGGGTGCTGAGTGTGGAGGCAGCGCACAATGTGGATGGATGGAAGAGAATCGTTGGCTTTTGTGTTTCTTCCCATAAAGATCCAAGGAGACATCAGGTATTGACACCCATGGGCCTTGAAGAGGGGAAACTATTCCTAAGGAGGGAGAAAACACACATTGAATTGAGTGATAAATGTGGGGTAGGTCAATATGAGCATTTTGACCTCCATGCCATAGCTTGCCATACCAAAATCAGGAGCTGAAGCTATTCACAGTGTAATGAGAAATGTTATCACCTGCCAATTGCGGCAGATCCAATGGCCGCCCAAAGCCAGCTACAGGGTGTGGGTTCAGAAGATGGCAATCGTTCACACCTCTCCACCAGTTGAGTTTCCACCTGTCACACAGCTATTAAAGCACACAGTTTGCCAGGAAAAAATAAATGTGACATTGCTGGACAAAACATATCAGCAAGATATTCAGGCTGGTATGGAAAAGTTTCCAAGTTTCTATAGTTCTTAATCTCCTTCCATTTCTTGATTGGGAATTAGGACTTTCACAGAACATGGATTTTTATTTCCAGTGCATAATAGCCTCAGAGAAGAGGATCCTATGTTTGAACTACTAGCCCACCCTCCTGCTGGCAGCCAACACACATGAATAAAAACTAAATCATTAATTAAACTGAGGCAGTTGCAGATGGGCTTGATGCCAGCTAAGCTTTCAGTTGCAAGCACCCAACCATCGTCCTTACATCCCCTCAAGCACCCGCAGAAACTAATGGGCCATGCAGGGTGCTTTGAAGGTCACCGAATTGCTGGAGCAGCAGGGAGTTCTAGAAACAAACCATTTGGGGGTGCATTGGGCTGAAATCTGTTGGACGGGAGGGCGGGACACAGCTGAATGGTAGTTGAAACAGTTTTTCAAAGTTAGTCAGCCAAAGTTAGTCAGACAAAGTTAATCTTTCAAAGTCAGTCAGCCTGGTGCCACAATAATAGAGTAAGAATTCCTAGAATACTTTATGGGAAGCCATATTAATTAGAGCTGCTGTGTGTGTGTGTGTGTGTGTGTGTACATAGGCATGCTCATTGAATAAATTCTTTTTAAAGCTGGCTAATAAAAATATTTTTGAGTGAATTCCAGTATATTTCAGAATAGTTCTAACTTGTATGCTTTTCTTTGTTGGTCAGGACCAATCAAAATATGCACACTGTCAAAAGGTGGTACACTGAAGACCTCTTCACAAAGGCAGGCCAAGTAAGATATCAGAAAACCAAAGCAAAACCTTTCATACCAACCCTCTGCAAATGAAGCTGTCTGTCCTTTCCATGCATAATTGGTGACGAGCAGAAAGCTTTTGTGATTCTCGGGAAATTCGGCTCGACGTGTTCTGCTTGACTCACTCAGAACTTTGCATCAGGGATTCAGCCTGAAGTGCCGTTAACTGCTCCATAAAGCTCTCCCCACTAAGTCTGGAATTTGCCTGCCTAAAAATGTATATGAGAGAATGCTTTGCTTTTGCGCTCAAAAGGTGTTTTGCAAAACTGGAGACTTGATGGGCTTTAGATAATAGAGGCCTTCCAATTCAAACACCTGATGCTACAAATCCTTGGTGCTCAGGGAAAAGAGCCACAAGCTTCTTGGGTGGAGAAATAAAAATACCAAGCAAGTTATGTCTTAAACTGATTGGAACATCTGAGTTGGGCACATGTGTGACCCCCAACCCTGACAACATGCTCCTCTCCAAAGCTGTATAAGTAGAAAAAAATAGTATTTTAGTCAGTGGAAACTTTCTAAATGTTTGCCTTTTACTTACAGCCCACCCCAGTACCAGTTTCCATGATGCAGTATTGCCATATTGCATCCTGCATCAGAATTTCAGCTGCTGGAGGTCTCTGCAGCATAAAGGGGACATCTGTAAGGGTAAGCCCCAGAAGCCAAAATGGGGAAATCAAGTCATGTGTGAGCTCAACTGCTGTTAAATATCTGCACTGACCTGTATTGGTGGATCAAACCTGGCAAGGGAGATATATTGGTGGTGCCACTAGTGCCCAAACCACCCACCCAACTCTGCTGGCACCCTTCCCTTGCTTTGTTACACCCCTTTTGCTGCTTGGTGAGGAACTTATCTTCTGTGGTGGACACTGTTCCCTGTGCTACTTGCGAGTGATAGATAAGATAAATATGAATATTTCTGTAAGGAAAAGTCAGTGTACTTGAATATCACAACATTCAATATTGCCTATATTATTATTATTATTATTTCCTTTCAAGGAGGAGGTGGAGGAGGAAAAGAAGGAGAAAACATTTACAATAATAATAAAACAGACCAAGAGTGCAATCCTAACTAATTTAGGCTGACACAACTCATCTGCTCTCCATTCCTGTGGTGTGGGGAGGTTCCTGTTCATATCTGTGCATTCCTGTTCATGTTTGTGCACTGGCCTGACTTCCCCGGAGGTCACTCCCTTGGCTAGCACAGGACTTCTGTGGGGATTTATGTGGGAACTGGGGTTTAGGATTGCAGCCATAATGCTGACAATATCCAAACCAAATAGCATTGACTTTTACTTTACATAAGGCACAATCCTAACCAATTTAGGCCAGCACATCTCACCTATATCCCCCTTCCCATGGTGCTGTGGGAAGATTGGCGCATGTCTGTGCACTGGTCTAACCCCTGCAGTGCTTTACTGTATTTCTCTGACATCCCCAGGCCAGCAAGTGACTTGTACCAACCTAACCAGGGGTTAGGATTGCAGCCAGAGAAACAGAAACATATTAAGAATATCTACTGTAACAGTACTGAATCCCTTTCCTCCCTGGCAAGACAGGCCAAGTGAAAATGGAGCCATAATGCCACACATATGGGAACTAACAGCTTCATTAAAAGCAACATAACAGATGTTTGATGGCTGAAGCGCATTGGTGGTTTAGAGCCATAGAGCTGACAGGCGAGAACCAGCCCAAGATGTCTCTGCCAAGTTTCCTTTCCCTTCCCCCTCTTGACCTCCTGGACAGTTTGAAAGGTTGTCTATTTCCCTTTGCTTTGGATGTAGACTTTTATCCTCCCCTGTCATTTGTAGGGACAAGGTAACACAGGAACAAGAAGAATGGCCTACAGTCTGTCTCCCTGTCTCTCCGACTCAAAAGGTTTCTTGTTTTCCCCAGTTCTATATTAAAAGCATTTATGGTAATCAGGGAGAAAAGGACTGAAATAATTATTGGTGCTGAAATACACACCAGGTGGAGAATCTTTTGCACTCTTGGCATGTTAAGAGGCAACATCATTTTCCCAACAACTCATTGTTTTCCTTCCTTAAAGGTGGGGATATGTTACATTTGACTCAGATTCTTGCAAGGCTTTTCAAAGTCTAGCAAGGCATGTTACCCATCTTTTGTGGTGACAGCAGCAGTAGCGAAACCCAGATGTGCCAAACTTATAATACACAAAGTCTCTGGCTGGGTCATTACTTTCTCTAAGGGGGTTGCGTCCCCATAATTAATATGCGTGCCTGCCCTGAGGTGTTGTGATTCATACGTTGGGAAGCACTGATTTAATCATATCAAGCCTCCCCCCCACCCCAAAGATGCAGCTATGCCACCAGAGTATGCAGGTTGGGGGCCGTTTCAGAGATCTCTTCCATGTAAGGAAACATTCCTAAATGGTTTGGGGAAGGGCATACTGGGTGGGTGTGGGTGGCAAAGGGTTGGTAGAATGGGGGTAGCAAGAGAAATAAGGTGGTGGGGGAGTTGGTGACAACCAGTACACTTTTTGGATTTCTGTTCTACCTATAGTCCATTTGTAATGGGATTTTACAGGGATAAATTTTATATGCATATAAGTTATAAGGTCTGGAACTGATTTTATTGTAATGTATTTATTGTAAATCTTATTCCTGATTTTAATTAGTTATATATTGCTTTTTCTTTTCATGCCAGTAAAGGTTTATTCATTCATTCAGTGCAGATCTACCAGGCTTATGCAAAACCCAAATTGACCCACCCTTGCAGCATCTGCAGTGCAGCTTGATAACAGTAATACATAAAACCAAATATGCTCCTAAGACTCTCTAAAAAACTTTTAAATATTGAAAATTATTGCAGAAAATTAACATCATTGTATTTGAGGGAAAGTGTTCTATGGTACCAAAACTAACTTCTGCAGTAGCAGTAAATTCACAACTGTGTCCCAAACTTCTATGTACTTTTTTCAGGTAAGGTGATCGACAAGTTGAAGAGCTACTGTAGCAGGCCAGATTTCTGCCAGTTTTCACACTGTGTTAAAGAATGTAATGTTAAGCACACTGAGGTTTAGTGTATATGGCTTTTGGCAGTAGCCAGCATTGCACACCCATGGGCATGCTCCCAGCACTCCACTCAGGAAGTAAGTCTGGGGGAGATTGTACGAATTATATAGGGTCTCTGATGTGAGACAAGAGAAGACAGAGAGATCTCAGCTCATCATATTTATTGCAGAACAGAACAGAGAAATACATAAGCAGAAGCTGGGATGCTCAGCTTTGCACATTAATGAGCCATGCTCTCCCCTTCCAATCCTGCCCACCCTATCTACACCCCAACCAATAGTGCATGTATGGACTGTTTCCCTCCTGTAGGAAAAGAACAGGGAACCACTGCTTGTTGCTCTCTCCACTTTTGCTGCCAAATTGCCAGGTGATGGAACAGTTGCAACATAAATGTGCTCCTGCCTTGTATTAACACAGGAGAACCTGGGCATGAAATTGGCTAGAAAATGGTTATTACAAATGAAATGTTTGCTTTGGCCATGCTCTCCATAGTGAAGCACCAGCACAGGCTCTTAAATAAGAACTGAGAAAGAAGCTGAAAATCTTCATGAATGATTTTCCCACTGAGCTTTACAGGTTTTACTTCCAAGAAAGTAAGCGCAAGACCACAGGGTTCATTCATGCTTTTCTGAATACAATTTGTCTTTCAATCCCGTTTTCTATGTGCCTGATTGCACAGCAGGGCTCCAGTGGTGTGGTCTTCATGGGGTGACATGTGCATACATTTCGAGATGTGAGATGAATGACTGGCCATCCTCTGGGAGATCAAAAATGTGGAGACGCATATCTGGCGGGGTCATCGCTTCTGCCTCAGAATCTCAGCCGCTGCAGCTGAATTTCCCGTGCAGACAGCAAAAGAAGGCAGGCATCAGAAAAAGGATCATTAGTAACAGCCGGAGACAGCGTTGGCTGTTCATGCCTGAGAGTAAGAAACAAGATTTATCTGTAAATAAACAACCATACTTTCACACCAAAAAGGACAGGCCAAAGATGGATTGGCTCCAAGAAGCCAAGAATTTCCCATTGCGGAGAAATCCGCACTGCCATGATGTACATTTTGTGTACATTAGAGTAAGTGCTGTTTGCCTGGCACTGTTTTGCATGGGAGTGAAAATAAAACAGAACCAAGCCTGAGGCCATTATGCAAATCCAAGGTATACACACACCTCTTAATACCAGCCAGCAATTTTAAATCCTGCACACCACACAGGTTGCCCCATTTTGAAAAAAGGATGTCATGGAAATGAGTCTTGTTTGCACAACAAATGTATGAACAATTAGTGAAATTGTTGCACCTTTTTCACAATTTCCCATGTTTGCATCTTGCAAAGAGATTCTATTTAGGTCCCCTTTGGACATGTCTAGGTTCTCTCTGTGCAATCATCATTTGTGCTGGTTGCCAAATCAACGTCCATAGACCCCACTTATGATCTGTGATCAATGTGCAGAGACTGGATCCAACCAATGTGCAATGTCCGTATCTTAGGGGCTGGATTGTACGTACACTCATATTTAAGCTTCATACTTTTTAGTTACCTGACAGTACAGTCTTAACCCCTAGTTAGTCTCTGGCAAATGTCCCATATTGGATGATGGGTGTGGCAAAAGTGCCATAAGCCACTTTTGTGCCACATCTGGATTGGGGTTAGGCCAGTGCACAGAAACCAGGGTGACCAGATGCCACACCTCAAAATGTAGGACAAGGGTCCCCAAAAGTCCGGATTTTCAGTTTAAAAACCGGACTTTTGGAGGATCTTGTTCTACATTTCTAAATTTTCAAAAAAATTCAAAATGTAGGACAAAATGTAGGACATCCTACATTTTGTCCTACATTTTCTTAAAGATTACTCCTGGGGGCTTACCTTGTTCGAGGATGGGGGGGTAGTGTAGTGCTTTGCGCCAACTAAAGTAGCTGCACGGACTGGCGCGCGCTATAGCGGCCGTCCAAGCAGCCATCTAGGGAGAGAGAAGCTGTGCGCATGCTCTATCCCTGCCCACAGTGCTTTTTTTACAAGCAAAGGCTGCGCGCATGCGCACAGCCTCTGCTTCTCCGAGACCGTCCGGTCTCCTTTCAGATGGAGTGTGGTCTGCGGCGGTGAAGGATCTCTCTGGAGACCGCTCGCCACAAGCGAGCAACACTGGCTCCACTGTTGCTCGCTTGTGGCGAGCGGTCTGCGGAGAGATCCTTCGCCGCCGCAGACCACACTCCATCTGAAAGGAGACCGGACGGTCTCGGAGAAGCAGAGGCTGTGCACATGTGCGCAGCCTTTGCTTGTAAAAAAAGCACTGTGGGCAGGGATAGAGCATGCGCACAGCTTCTCTCTCCCTAGATGGCTGCTTGGACAGCCGCTATAGCGCGCGCCAGTCCGTGCAGCTACTTTAGTTGGTGCAAAGCACTACACTACCCCCCCCATCTCCGGACAAGCCCCCCCATACCTGGACAGGCCAGACAAGTCCTCCAATTCTGGACCTGTCCGGGCAATTCCGGGCGTCTGGACACCCTGACAGAAACGGCCTCCTCCATGCCACTGTGGGAACGGGGAGATGGGTGAGTTGTACTGACCTACATCGGTAAGGACTGAATCATAAGAATCATAGATGGCACTCTGAGTAGCTTCCAAATAATCTAGATCTGGAGATGTGATGTCTCTGGAACACAAACTCATAGAATCATAGAATCCTAGAGTTGGAAAGGATCTAGTAGGTCATCTAGTCCAACCCCCTGCCTGCGGTAGGAAATCCTCCTACAGCATCCCCGGCAGGTGCTCATCAAGCCTCTGCTTGAAGATCCCCAGTGAGGGAGAGTCCGCCACCTCCCTTGGCAATCTGTTCCACTGCTGAACCACCCTCACCATCAGGATTTTTTTCCTGATATCCAACCAAAATCTGCTTTCTTGCAGTTTGTACCCATTGGTTCTAGTTCTGCTTTCAGAAGCAGCTATGAACAAATGAGCCCCTTCCTCCATATGACAGCCCTTAGGTATCTGAAAAGGGCAATCATATCTCTGCTACAAAAGAGGACAGCTGATACCATCACACCATTTGTGTTGGTTTCCCAGGGCCATCTTCTGTTACACTCAAAAATACTGAACTACATGAACTTCTTTTTTTTGACCCAGGAGGGAAATTCTGGTAATCTTAATCTTTAATAATGAGTAGTCTGTATTCTGCAAATTACTTATTATACTGTCGCGGTATTGTCCGATCTTTAGTATTTTATAAAATGTGCCATTTATGAAGGTGGCAATAGTCCCCACCAACACATTTGACACTGGCTCAAAGATGGTATCCCGCACAACCATCGTCAGATATGGGTGTAGCTTCATCATCAGCCTTTATATAACTTCCTTGAATAGTTGGAGAAGCACTTTTGTCACATAACCAGCAGATGGAGCACTTTCTCCTGCTGAACAATATACAGTATATAATTTTTTTTTTCATTAAAACAAACCAGCAGTACACCCAATGTAAATAAATACGCTATAATTCTGTGGAAGATGAAAGACCAATGTGAGGTGCTCCTGCTTAAGATCCCATAGCCCCATTTCTTTCTCTCTCTCTCTCTCTCTCTCACACACACACACACACACACACGCACACACACACACAGAGAGAGAGAGAGAGAGAGAGAGAGTCAGTAAGAGCCCATCCTTGGAAAACTAAAAACTACACAAGGTTGTATTTGAGTTTTTATATAATGGATTCCAAGATGAAATGAGCAGTTTTTCTGCACTGTAGAGTAGACCAATTTCAAGCGAACTCCAATATGCAGTTAAGATCCTGACAAGGGCATAGCGGAATGATCTTTTTGGTTGCATTGCTATTTTATGATTACAATATACTTGATTATTGTTAATATAAAACAGTAGCGGCTGCTGTTAAAAGACGTCTCAGCACAGCAGAAGTAAATGGCGACACAAACGAGGCAACAACCCATCGACTTTTTTCTGGCTTTCTAAGTAATTGAAAAAGAAAATGAAAAGGAGTTTTTTTTAAGAGTGGTTACAGATTTTAAAATGGTAGGAAAGCAGGGTGAAGGCCTCCATCTGGTATGAAATTAACTACAGCAGTGTTTCTTATACATGGGTATTTGTCTGATCCAAAGGGAGACCATCGGTTTGTGCCTCTCCCATACTGTCATGCCAGTTGGGAAGGGTGATCACTGGGAATGGGGAGCAAACGCAGGAGAAAAAGGAATGACCACTGAGTGGGCTGTCTGGCAGATCTACCTGACAGATCTTTCCAAAGCCATGATTGAGACATTCAAAATTATGCAAGGTATGGATATAGAGAGATGCTCTTTTCTCTCTCACATAACATCAGAACTAGGGGACATCCACTAAAATTGAGTGTTGAAAGAGTTAGGAGAGACGATAATAATTTGTTTTACCCAGCATGTCTGTGGAACTCAGTGCCACAGGAAGTGGTGATGGCTTCTAGCCTCAATGCCTTTAAGAAGGAATTGGATAAATTTCTAGAGGAAAATACCATCACAGGTTACAAGCCATGATAGGTATGGATGTTTGTTTGTATGTAGTTAGATTCAGGTAACCTCAAAATGCCAGATGCAGGGGAGAGCACCAGGATGCAGGTCTCCAGTTGTCTTATGTAGTCTCTGAGTCATTTGGTGGGCTGCTGTGTGATACAGGAACCTGGACTAGATGGGCCATTGACCTGGCTCTTCTTATGTTCTTAAGGGTGCAATCCTGACAATGTCTACTCAGATGTAAGCCCCATTGTGTTCAATGGAATTTACTCCCAGGAAAGTGTTTTTAGGATTGTAGTCTAATTCTGAGAAGGTCCTATGTCAGTATGCTAACTGGATAAGAGGCACTCTTTCAAGTGGGTGTTCCTCATTTATTTAGCAGGGGGAGAGTAACGGGCCTTACACACCCCAGCAGTGTCTGTTCTAGTGGCTTCTGCTGGGTGTTATTTTGCATTTTAGATTGTGAGCCCTTTTGGGACAGGGACCCATTAGCTATTCATTAACTATTCATTTTTTCATTTTCTTGTAACCGCTTTGTGAACTTTTCAGTTGAAAAGCGGTATATAAATACTGTAGATAGATAGATATGCCACTGAACAATACTGTTCATGGAAGGTGTCTTGCTTTCTATATTCATTAAGTCACCTTTGTGTCTGTGATAATCTTGGAATTCAGTTGTAACATTTCATTTCAAAAGCATTAAGAGTTCTTAATTGTAAAGTGGAGTAAATTATAGGCTGGGAAAGACTCTCAATGCATCTAGTCTACTTTGTTGAGGCTATGACCCTTGTTGGCAAGGCATTTTCTGTTTCAAGAGTCTGTTTTCCCCAACTCATGTTTCAGAATGGAAGCAATTTTACCTGGATTTGATATTTCCAATGCAGTGCTAGTTTTTTTTTTTTTTTTTATAAAACTGCATATCTTTCTTGCTATTCCCTGGTGTTTGGTGGCGTGATCCGGATTGGATGAGTGAAATGGGATGGGGTACAAATGGTGGATGACCTGAAAAAAAGCGAATGACCTGAGTGTTAGTAAAGTGACACTTAACAGGTTCAATTTCTTTTTAAATTGAAGGATGTGTGACTGAATTTCACTTTCACGATATATCTGGTCCTATTTGTGGAATAGTCACAACTTTCAACAACTGTTGTGTATTCCATTTGTTTTGAATGTACTGCATCCTGCACACCTTTAAGAAGACAATCAAGAAGGGTACAATATAAAATTATGGACCATAATAACTGCAGTGATTATTATTAAGAATATTTACAGTCTGCTTTCCAACCAAAGCTCTCCAAGTGATTGCATTACAGAGAATGAGGAGATAGTTGGCTATCCCAAAGGGGCTCACAATTATAACGAAATAATGAGATGTCAGGACCAGCCACGGGGAGGGATACTAAGCTGAGATGAATAGGGAGAGGCTTGCTCCCTCCTACCAGGAGAGAAGACAGTTACCATATGAACAACCAGTTCACTGGACCAGTAAGTGGTTGTGAAAGTGGATGGGTGGAGAGCAAGACAAGAGCAGTTTGTGTCCTTGTGTGAATTGACACACACACAATCAAATTAATAGCTCAGTCCCACTCCATCTCCACCTTGCCAATGCAGCCATGCACAAGAACATGGTACATTTTGAGAACAGGCAGTCCCAGAGGTCTCCTTCTGGGTGCTAATTCTCTGTGGTGCAAAGAGGTCTACTTAGTGTTGCCATATGTCCTGAAAAACAGGGATAATCCCAATTTGGGGGGATTGTGTTCACATACTGACAAATGGGACAAAGGGTCTTGTCCTGATTTTGTGGAGGAGAATTATGGTTAGCCTTACAATAATTAAGGCTAACAATCACTGCCAGCACAATCACTGGTGCAGGTCCTTATGGACTCAAGCAGCAGGATCTGGTCCAGAAAGGTTTTATTTGGTGGTCACTGCTATGTTGAGTTTGTCCTCTTCTTGGACCAGATCCACCCTCTTCTCCACATCATAACTGTCCTTCTCCACCGTGCCCCTCTCTCCAGCCAACATACCTGGATCAGTAGGGTGGGTGAGTCCACTGCTAATGCTGCACACAAGCATTCTGGTGGTGCTTTGACAGCATGTGCTGTCCAATCTGCTGGTGCTCTGTCAGCATGCAGCTTTGCATATTGTTGGATATCCTCTGCAAATGTCCGAAGGCCATTGCCTCTGATGGAACACTTGTTCTACCAGTGATAGTGCTTAATATGAGCAGGCCATAGTTTTTATTGCCCTTCACCCATAAGAAGAGCCCTGCAGGATCAGGCCAAAGGCCCAAAGTCCAATTTCTGGTGTCTCAAATTGGCCCACAGGTGGCTCAGGGTGGCATATAAGAGACTTGCAGCCTTGGACCCAGGGTGACCAGATGCCTGAACCTAAAAAGGAGGATAAGATCTTGGATTCCTCTCAGCCTGGCCTTTCTGGTGGACAATGGCCTGTTTGCCTACTTACGAGTAAAGCTGCAATATTGGGCACTTTCACTTTTTTTATTTTTAGTTTTTTGGCCATAACATTTTATAGGAGGGAGATTTTCAAAACCGATTTTTGCATTGGATTCTGCTCTTCAGTATAAATCCAATGACATATGACATGATGAGGTACTGCACACCATTGCAAAGTTCCAAAATTAAGCAAAAATGGAGGACAAAGAAGCCCTTTTGGAGAACATACAAACAGAAGGATAAAAAAGAGGACAAATCCAGAAAAATTCAGTCATATATCACCTTGCTTGTACTACTCCCTTGCACCTGCCCTTCTTCTAAAACCATAAGTTTGACCATACCCGTCATGACCTGTAACCTGTGGATTTTTCCTTCAGAAATTTGTCCAATTCATTTATCACCTTTTAAAGCATGTAGTCCAGATGACATCACCTGTGGCAAGATGCCAATCCTGTGGCAAGGAGTTCCACTGACTATTTATACAATGGAGAAAAAAATATTTTCTTTCACCTGCCCTAACTCTCCCAGCACTAAATTTCAGTGCAGCAATTTTCAGTCACTTTGTCATGGCACACTGGTGTGTCGTGAACGGTCTGAAGGTGTGCCTTGGAAGTTTGGGCCTTTTATTTGACCATTTATCTATTTAATGGGCCCTTTATTAGTAGGGCTGTTGGGGAACTTGAGCCCCCTACTAGCAGCATAGTGTGTGTTATCAATGGCCTCAGTATTAAAGTGTTTGTACTAAGCAGTCATCTCCATGACTTCAATAGGACTTACTCCCAAGGGTATGGGCGGTTATTGGTGAATGGTGAAAGGGAACCTTCTGATCATGTTTATCACCCCACTTTGCCTGTGGCCTTGAGAAAGCAAAATGAGGTCTTTCCGCCCCTTTTCTGCCTCTATCTCAGTGATGGGATTCAAAGCAGTTAACAACTGATTCTATGCCCATCTGGCAGCCACTTTTAAATGGCTATTTTTAAACTTTATATGTCCTATCTCTCTTTAACAACTGGTTGTATAGAGTAGGTGCGAACCTGCTGGAGCCCACCACTGCAATCTGCTTCCTCTGGAATCCCCCAGGCTGTAGAAAGTTCTCCCAGATGATGTCCATCTGCTCAGGTTTCAATGGGATGGGAAGGACTGTCTCACACAGAAAGACTTCTAGAGACAAAGGGGAAGAGTTTGACATGCACTAAGGGAACTTGAACATGCACAGTGGAAGAGCGTGACTTGAACGAGTTAACCTTCAAACGATGCACATGAGTTTACTGAAGATAATCAAGTGGGCAACTGGAGAGCAGGGTCAGCCTGGTGCAGACCCTAGAAAGAGACAATGTTCTGACTCCTTGTTTTCAATCCCTACATCTGTTGCACACTGTGGAGTAGAAAGGGAAGCAGCATTCTTCTTTCCCTTCATATGTCCTCACAACAACCTTGTTAAGTAGGTTGGGCTGAGAGAGGGACGGGCCCAAGGTCGCTTAGCAAGCTACATGGGTAAGCAGGGATTTGAAATGGAATCTCCCATGTCAAAGTCCAGCACCAGTACCACTACAGCAAGTATGCATGAGGGCATCCAGTGGAGGTGGTGAGTCTGGCCAATTCTGCACATGTGCCACCATGGACCGCAGGGCTCATCAGGTCTAATACACTATGTAGTCACAGTATACACAGAATAGGATTCTGAACTAATTGGCCCTTCACTCTGATCTACCAGGAATCTGCTTAAGTTGTTGTTGTTATTAATATTTATATAATCTGCTTTTCAACTAAGAACAAAAGAACATGTCCTTAGGACATGAAACTGAAATTACTCAACACATTTTCAAAAGGCATTCCCAGAGGCTCTTCAAAAGACAGAATAAGGACAGTGTTTTACCAGGGATCATAATGTAGCTACTGTTTCTGATTTATGGGGATAGTTGGAGTCAGTAATGGGATTCAAAGAAATTAACAACCTGTTCTATGCCCATCTGGCAGCCACTTTTAAATGGCTATTTTTAAACTTTATATGTCCTATCTCATGTTAACAACCGGTTCTATAGAGTAGGTGCGAACCTGCTGGAGCCCACCACTGGTTGGAGTGCATGTATTCTCGGAATGCAAAAATATGGGCAAACAGAGGCATGGTTAAGCCCTGTTAGTGGCTATTTAGTCCTTTTGATGATAAAGTTAGGATGTGATGCTTTTCATACACAAAAAGGTAAGCAGATCTTCTAGTCTCTCCTACCCTCTTTAGGTGAATATGGGCAAAATCCAGAGTAACTATAGGGAGTCCTTGCTCTGGAGTAAGAACAACTTACTCTGGATTCCAATACGAATTTCCCATAGGTTTTCACTACATGGTGCAGTAACTACGGGTGCAAGTAAGTCTCTTATGTGCTCCTGTAGTTGCTCTGGATTTGGATATGTCACCTATTGGCAGCCAAACTTGGGCTATATCCTGTTAAGGAAAGTGGCCCAGAAGTGTGTCCCCAACAGTGATGATCATAGTTCTGATCACGGTCAAACCTGGGGTGTCCTGCAACCTCTTGGGGGTACAATTTACATTAAGAGCACAATCCTAACCATGTCTACTCAAAAGTGAGCCCCATTGGGTTCAATAGGTCTTACTCCCATGAAAGTGTCTTTAGGATTGCAGCCTGAGTGAGTTCTGATAGCAGGCATTTGATGTGTGCATATAGATATACATGTTTCAATATACATAGGTACAGGCACAACTGTCGTCCTCTTCACATTTGTTGCTCATAATCTTATTTCAAATTTTTTCTATGTGCTTTCCTTTCTCATCCAATTTAATCCAGCATTTGAAAGGATAATTATTAAGGATTGGCCATAATAATTGAGTTGTTGAGTTAACAGGCAGCCCGGACTGTCTTCTGGAACATTTGTTGAGCTCCACATTCATTGGATCGGGACGATGTTGGTGTTGTCACATTTCCTTTTGCCTGGCTTTCCAAAAGAGCTAAGGCAAGGTCTCCTACTTGTGAATATGTTTGGCACATGTTTGGCTCGGTTTCACTTTTACTGGGGCTCAATAGACTAGACCAGGAGTGTCCAAACTTTGAACTTCAAGCCTCCTGGACCTTTAACAAGTGTGTAAAGGAGAGAATTCCAGCAGGTCCAGCTTCTCATCTCACAGATCACAAAGTGAAATTCCCTTTTACACATTTGTTAAGGTCCAGGAGCCATGATGTTCAGTTTGTACACCCTGGACTAGACTAAGGTGGTTTAGTATAGGGTCACAGATTGCATATGACCCATAAGGCCTCTTCTGGTGCTCCTGAAAGCCCTGCCACAGCTCCCCACCTGCTCCAGCTTTAGCGGTTTTTGGGATCCCCTGCCGCATTGTTCCAGCTTCTCCTTTGGAGAAAAAGAAACCAAAGTGGCATAGCAGGAAGATCAAAATGCACTGCCACACATACCTTTGCCTCCTTCAACTGAGCCTGCTGAATTACTTTCCTTTATCAAGAGGAATGCAATGAGTCATATATGCCCAGAAGAATAAGCCATCAATCAGGGCTGGGTGAGGCAAAGTGTCCATCTGGCGGAGGTAAGGTGTTGGCATTTCTTGAAAGGGTGCTGGCAAGTGAGGCCATCTGTCAAGACCTGAGGGAGGAGGCAGAGGTGGCAGTCAGTGGGTACAGTGGCTCTTGGAAAAGAAATACTTAAGAGGAAGAATAATAGACACAGAATGCTTCTCAACCCCAGATATGTAAAGATGGAGGGAAGGCAAGGGAAGGGCAGGTGAAGCCAGGAAAAAAGGCAGATAAATGTCTTTTTGACCTGATCAAGCTGAGAAGAAGAGGATGTTCTTGGTAAAAAACCATTGTAGGAAAGTTGAACTCGAGGTCCACTGAGGAAGAATCTCATAATGCATTCATAGTGAGTACATTGTGAAAAACCTCAGAGAAACTACAGGTATAATATATGCTGCCAGCAGATGTTCAGCGACTTCTGCTCTGATGTCCAGACACACTGTTCCATTTTGTTTGATGTGCTGCAACTCAAGAAGCTTCTCTAATTGTGGATGAAAGCTAAAATCTAAGCTGATTCTCTCTCCTCTGCTTGCAGCTGCATGTTAGTGTTCTTGCATTTGCTGACTTATTATTTTCTTTGGTCCATTTGGCATTTTATTATTAACTATGGGGTTGTTTAAAATACTGTATTTGTATTTCTGGGGAGGTATTTAGTTAGGGATTTAAGTCTCAAATGACGCAGTCTTGGAACGTGCTGGAATCTCTAGCATGTTCACACTTCTGAAACAGCGGCGTCTACGCTGGCTTGGGTATGTCGTGAGAATGGCTGATGGTTGGATTCCAGAAGATCCCCTATATGGAGAATTAGTGCAGGGAAAGTGCCCTAGAGGGAGACCACAGCTGCAATCTGCAAGAGGGATGTAAAGGCCTTGGGAATGGACATCAACAGCTGGGAAACCTTGACCTCCAATCGTTCAGCGTGGAGGCAAAAGACCCAGCATGGCCTTCTCCAACTGGAAGAGAAACTTGTTCGGCAGGCTGAAGCAAAGAGACAGACCCAAAAGCAGTGAAACCTGGGCTTGGGCAGGGGACGGAATTTATTTGTCCTCAGTATGGAAGGGATGGCCACTCTCAAATTGGCCTTTTTAGCCACACTAGATGTTGTTTCAGGACCTCCAACCAGAGCACGACACCATAGTCTTTCGAGACTGAAGGATGACCTCCAACCAGAGCACGACACGATAGTCTTTCGAGACTGAAGGAGGACCTCCAACCAGAGCATGACACCATAGTCTTTTGAGACTGAAGGATGGGGAGGTATTTAGTTAGGGATTTAATTCAGTTATGCAGTAAGTGTGGAAATGCCTCTGCAAAACTAAAACCTAACTCAAAACCCAACAAACTCATTCAAGTGAACTCTTTTTCTCAGCTGAGATGTCACCGGACCAAACCTCTAGCTTATCTTGAAAGTATGAATATTTTTGTGAGTACAAGTACCACCTTGTAATCTGTAGAAGTTCCATTCTAGGAAACCCTCCCCCAGGATACCATAACCCACAGATGATTAAATCCATGGGACTTAGGGGCATCTAATCCTCTGGAGGTGATCACCTCTGGAGGATGTTCTCTCATGACCTCTGGAGGACATTCTGAGAGCCAGGAAGGGAATATGCTGTATCCATTTTTTCCA
The DNA here is from genome assembly GCA_030015325.1 of Cryptoblepharus egeriae. Taxonomy (NCBI): domain Eukaryota; kingdom Metazoa; phylum Chordata; class Lepidosauria; order Squamata; family Scincidae; genus Cryptoblepharus; species Cryptoblepharus egeriae. The sequence goes on from JAREYC010000002.1 coordinate 20,135,186, forward strand.
CTGGATTCCTGTTTTGGCCCTCCAAATGCCTTTTAAGGCCTTTAAACATCACTTCTGGTTTCCTCCCCCCCCCCCAAAAAAAAAAAAATATGTAAGTGTCCTTCTAAGGTCTTTAAAAGGCCTTAGAACACTCTCCATATGTGAGTGGAGCTACAGTTGCCTCTGGTGGGTCAATATTAGACTGACCATACATTCAGAACCCATGGATAGTGAAATTCATGGGTCCCAAATCTGCATGTACAGCAAGCCTCCTGTACTGGCAAAAAATGAATAGAACACAAAGAAGAACCGCAACAATATTGAAACTCAGCCTGAATTGCCAACTTCCACAGAGATATAAAATAGAAAATCTGTCATTTTTGCAAGTTAACATTTGAGTTGGTGTGCTTTACAACAGTAGTATTGGTACTACAAAGGGCCATTCATAGCATCTTGTCTTCATTATAGATCAAATGAGAATTAGTTTGGTGTTGAATGGGCCCCCAGATGGCTCCTTGTCTGCTGTTTTATTTCTGACTAGCGAAAGGCGTACCCACGTTGTGGGAGTAAAATTCCCCCGTATGCCATCCCCCCATATGCATCAACCCCCCATGGATAACTTTCCCCCAGGCGTAACAACCCCCTATGCACAACTTCCCCCATACACATCAACCCCCAAGCGCAACTTCACCCATGCGCATCAACCCAGCATGCACAAGTTACCCCATGCGCAACTTCCCCCCATGCACATCAACCCCCCATGCACAACTTCCCCCATGTGCATCAACCCCCATGCGCAACTTCCCCATATGCATCAAACCCCATGCGCAACTTTCCCCATGTGCAACTTCCCCCATGTGCAACTTTCCCCCATGCGCAACTTTCCTCCATGCGCAACTTCCTCCCATGTGCAATTTTCCTCCCATGTGCAACTTTCCTACATGTGCAACTTCCCCCATGCACAATTTCCCCTCATGCGCAATTTCCCCTCATGCGCAGCATCCTCGCCAGCGCAACCTCTTCCTCCGAACAACATCCCCCAGTGCACCAGGGTCTGAGCACCAAATTGGCTGGATGTTGTTCAGTCTCCCATGGTAAGTATAGGACAGAAACACGTTGCCCCCTTTTCAGCCCCTGAAGGGTTAAATGTCTCCAGATGGTTCTTGGTGGGAGTTCAGGTGACAGAAGGAACTCCCAGAATTCCATGCTTCAGGCCCAGCAGTTGGGGAGGAATGTTGCTGAGTCAGCAATTCTCAATGCAAAGTATAGGGAAGAAAACGCGTTGCGCCCCTTTTCACCCCCTTCCGATTGGAATTTCCAAAAACCGGTTCTTAGTGCACCCCTCAGTCACAGAAGGAACACCCACCCCAAATTTCACGCTTATAGGCCCGTGGGTTTTGGCAGGGCGGTGATGAGTGAGTCAGTGAGTGAGTTCTTTTTTATATATATAGATAAAAGCACTGAAGCTTGAACACCCTTCCAATCTATGAAACGCAGTATCACTTAGCAGCAATATGCATGCCATCTTTGAATTAGATAAAGTTGTGTACTACAATGTCTCTTCTTAGCAATGGTATTAAAACATTCATTGAGCTCAATGGATTTAGTCATCATAAGAAACCATTTTGAAGAAAAAGAAATGCATGTTTTTGAGAGACATACTGGAAATATGTGGTCCATAAAGCATATTTGTATGCGTGCAAGTTGTGGTCCCATAATATTTGAACGTCAGTATTTCTGTCTAGGGAAATTGATTATATTTTAGAAAGCTCTTTGCTTGCAAACCTCAAGATTTAAGTGAACTTTGCCAGATATACTTTAGAGATAATGTATTGATATTTTAGTGATACCGTATTTCAGAGTGTTCCAAGCTCTCCATACCTGATCTCAACAAACATAGGATGTGTTAATTCTTGTAAGTTGACAGCAGGCTGTATTGTGGGCACAGTGGCAGAGATGCAGAGGTGTTGCCTCCTTGTGGAAGCAGCCTCAAATCACCGGGCAGTAGTGCATTTTTTATGCTGCTGGACCTTTTACAACAGTGTAACGGGACATACACTGTTGTTGCCGAAGTCCCATTGGTTTGGGCCCTAACTGACAATGATAATATCAGAAGGATATTTGGTTAGTCCAAAATATGTCCAGACGGTTAGTCCAGAAGGTGCTTTTGGGTAGTCCAAAATATTTCTTCCACACACATCCCACTCACCTTCATCATCATTCACTAATTGAATGCCTCTAAACAGTATTTTTAGTGAGAATACAGCTCTTGTCATACAACCAGTTATAGATGGGCATGAAATAACATCAGTAGGGGCAAATAAAGATGATGAGGACAATGCTTCATTCACAAAATTGCTTCCACTCTGAGCAGTGCAATAGCTAAGAGATGCAGGGAGTAGCAATTGCACAAGGCAACAAGCTTTAGGGAGCAACAATCTGAGCTTCATACTTTTGGCCAAAATTATGAAAACCTTGGTATTTTTGAATAATACAATTATATTATATATTATTTGATGAAGAATTTAATGCAAAATGCAATGAAACAAGCCCTGACAAAATAGCTTTTTATCAAATGTTTTAGCAAATAACCATAACATAAAAAATGCAACTGCATTGTGTTGCAAAAACTGGATTTTCTTCATACAAAACTGCCCAATTAGGTGTTATGATAATAATGTGTTAATTGGGGGGGGGGGAGCTTGGGGGAAGGCAACAGAGCAAGTAGGCAGTGAGATCCTGGGGAGAAGGTAGATTTTCCTGCATTTTCACGGTTTTTTGAAAGCCCAGGTGTGGGCGTTACTTCTAGGGCATCATTTTGAGCTTAGCATCAGGCTGTACTATCATTAGTTACACCACTGAATCTGAGCCAACATGGGATAGCATCACAGTCATGAGGATGATAGCATAGCATAATCAGTCATTGACTGCTCTGAGTCCAAATGTTCTTGGATTTGTAAAATTTATGCTGGAAGGTGGGGGGAAACTTCTGACAGGTGGTGAAAGTTTTTACAAAACTGCTTCCTTTAGCATGAATAGCCTAATACTTTGGTATTTTCACTGATAATATTTGTTTTACTTGTGCCTTTCTAAAGTCACAACTGTCTCTTCCAATTTCCATCTGTTTTCTCACCTACCATTGCCATTGCATTACTTCAGATATTTAGCAGGTGTTCGGAATTTGCAGTCCTGCTATCCAGTTAAAAATCTGCACCCTCTCCATCTATTTGAAAGAAAGGGCTTATTTTCATCACTTTGATATTTGGCATTTCACAATAAATGCATATTAAATGGATGTTCAGTAAGTGTTCATCATACTCTTGTCGTTCATTGATTCTCTCTTTTGTCAGGGTCGATGTGTTGACTATTGACAACGTGCAGAGAACATTTTACCGGATTGCATCTCGTATTTGGTTTCCAGCAATCATGAGCAAATGCATTCAGCTTAAACAGTTAATCTAAGTGAGGATGTTGGCAGATCTTTGCATCCTCTTAAATTAAAAAAAAAAAAGAAATGTGTTAATGGAAACTGCTCTTTACCTTTAAGTAATGAACCGGAGAGTATTGGATAATGTTAACATGAGTAATCAGTTGCACTTGCTTAAATCCCACTGAAGTCAATGGAAGTTAAGCAGAACAACTATGTATTACTGCAGCAGGCTCTATGTGTAGTGTGTTTCTGTGGGTTGGTGTATAGGAACAAAAATTGCCTAGTCTCCTACATAGCACATTTCAAACTCTGAACATGAACATGGGGGAACAGCTCAATGCCCAACTGCTCTGCCATCTCCTCCCCACCCTGGCTTCCTGCCATATGAACACCTTATTCTGCAGTTTGTGAATGCATTGCCTGACATGGGAGGTTAGCACACCACTTCCATTACAGACCTCTCCCAAGCCTTGAGAGAGAAAATGCTCTGGTGATGTACCACTGTCCCACCTCCACTTTTTTGGCTATAACATTTGACAGGATATAGGTATTTCAGCATGTTTATTATATTCTGCATGAAATCACACATCAATTGATATATGGTCTGTTGGTATAAATCAAGAGTGTCCAAAATTTTTGGCAGGAGGGCCACATTATCTCACTGACACTGTGTCATCATTATCACTGGCATCCATCAGTCTTGAAAGACTATGGTATCATGCTTGATGCTGCATGTGAAGCACAAAAGCCTGGGTAGATTGCTATGGAGGATAGGCTGTTACCCAAGCAGCAAATCCTCCCTCTCCACGCCACTGAAATAGTCCAGTGGAAAGCCAGAGCCAATACAATTGGATCCAGCTGTGTTGCAAAGCTGGGCTATCAGGAGCTCACCCCGGGTCTCAAACCCTGGCTTTCTGGTTAACAGGCACAGTTATATTTCAAATTAGAATAAATTCACATAAATTTACATATAAGAGTGTATTAGATGCATATCTGGAGGATAAAAAGCTTGCCCGAGGAACAGATGAAGGGTCTTGCTATGGGTTGCATCTGGGCCCTGGGCTAGGTTTGGAAACCTCTGGTATAAACAATATCAAGATTTTTGTGCATAGTGCTGTCTCTGTCTCTCTCTCTCACACACACACCTGTATGCATCACCTGGTGCACCCTGCACCCAGCCACCCTCCTAACAAAATCACTGGGTAACAGGCAAGTTACTTACCTGAGGTTTGTGCTTGTCTGTCTCCCCCACTTTAATGGTGTCACTTAGGTTTGCCACAGGTCTTTACACTATAGCTGGTTAAGGAAAGACTACTAATTTTGCTACCTATCCCAGAACAGACATGCGATTAAGTCAACCTTGCGTTCTACATTATTTAATAGGTGTTTCGGTTTGCGCAGAAAAGGCCCTTTTAATTTATAAGGAGAGTGCCTGCCTGAGAACACATTATGACTAATTAAACTCTAAACCCAAGGGTTTGAGGTGTGGGACAAATATTTACTTCTCTGATTAGACCTCCATATGTTTTGGCTGGTGACTGAAATCCAGGTGCTCTCGCTGCTGGCTGAATTTTTTTTCATTCTTCTCCCACCAGCAAAGACTACACTTGTCTTAATTTCCTCTCAATTACACCCAGGCATTAACTAATACTGACTAACTATAGCCCAAAATAATTATTGCTATCTTCTCCCTTTGTAAATATAACTCCAGCGCTGAGTGAGAAGAATAATGGCGTATTTACAGAAGGCAGCTAATTAAACTCAGCTTCAGTTGCCTTCGGTTTGCCAGAAGGAGCCATTTTCACAGGGAATTAAAAAAAGAAAAAAGAAAGAATCAAGGAAGTTTGAGAATGCAGACTGGGAACAAGTCAGTGTAGCATAATTCAGGGTTCCCAAGACAAAAATTCAGTTCAAGACAAATTTACACTGGCAATAAAAATCTCATTAAGGAAGATATGAAGATCTCACAACTACACCATGACAGTTAAAAGAGGTTTTCATTCCTCTGCCCAACCAATGGTTTATTTAAGGAACAGTATATATTTCATTGTTCCATAGCAGTTGTAATTGCAAGTGTCTTTCAAAATCTCCTCACTGTAATATATGCCTTATTACTGCTGTAACTTCTGGAGCTGGTCTATTGATGTATCTTCATTAGAGAGAAAAAAGAAGTTAAGCGCTGTGAAGCGTTTCAACACTCAGGTCCCTTTTTGCAGTTTCTTGAAGCCAGATTCTGACCAACACTGATATACACCTTGCTTTCTACCTACTTATTCCATGTAATTATGAGCTATCTTGGGGTGTCTCACACAAACATGTTCACCAATTGATGACATCCACTCGTAATAAAACTCAGATAACCCAAACTTAAAAGATCTAATGTCACTGATCACCTCAAACACAGATCACCTGCAGATCACCTCAAACACAGTGCCTGTTAAGGCAGTCAGTTCATACATTGTGCTGCCAGTCAATCTGCGGAAGGAATATGTTTTATCAGCAGAACTAAACCGGTTAACAACAGATTCGTGACACCTCAAAAGAAGGACTTCTTTGTACTACACCAAATTTATTTATAGAATCCACAGCCACCATATTTGACAATGACCAATAGCCTATAAAATATATAGGATTGTACTGAAATAAGCAGCTGCAGCAAATGGACGAGTAGATCAAAGGAGCCACCAGTCGAAAATGTTCAGGAACCACTGGTCTATAGGACAGTTGTTGCTGTATAGTTGCAGTGGAGAAGGCTTCTATGAAGTAGAAAACAGAAAAATGTGGTAGCCATTTTAGTGCTGTGCACCCGGGACCCCAAAGAGGACAAAAACCAGTCAAAGTAGGATAAAAGTTGGCTATTTCCCCACCCATTATCCTCCATTGTTCTTAATTTTTAATACCCCAACTTCTGCAACATTTTTGGCTCTTGCAGAGCACTGAGCACACCCACTTCTCACTGACATGAGTTCCCCGTCATTTGTTTTCTTTTTTATTTATATCTTAGTACACTTCAGCATACCTGAACAGTTCCCTTGTCTATGCAGAAATGATGACTTTGTAGTGTTTGGCCCTATTTTGCTGCTAGGCACAAGATTATCAACAAAAAAGAGGGGGAAAAACAATCTCTGCAAAAGAGAGACAATTCCGGTCGTTCTTACAAGGGTTATTTCCTGTCTCATAATACAGGGTGATTCAAAATGAATGGGACAAAAAGGCACAGGTATGTTTTCTTTCTATCCCATTCATTTTGAATCACCCTGTAATAGTAAAACAGGAAGTTTGACAAGCAAATGTTTCCAAGAAAACCCTTCCTTTTTATAGTCATTGATAGTAAAAATCAGAGCTGAAGAAAAAGTGCTGACTTTTTTCATCTTTAAAGATGGTAATATCTTCCTTTATTCTCTACAATGACTTCTGTGAGCCCAGAATTATGTAATTTTAATACAAAACCAGAAAGCTGATTCATATGTTCTAAGTTGGGTATGATGACCAACATAGGAAATTAAAGATCTTTTTGATTGACAAGGAAGGGTGTTGGAGTGTAGATTAATAAATTTTTCTTTCTAACAACTAAGGTGCAATCCTAATCTAGGGTGGCACAACTCTTAGGTCTTCCTGTTCCTGTGGTGATGAAGGGAGGCAAGTGCATGTCTATGCACTGGCCTAACCCTTCCCCAGGAGTGGCGCAGAAGTGTCTTACAGCACTTTTGTGACATCCCAGGCCAACATGGGACTTGTGCTGGGCTTATGCTGACTTAACTGGAGGTTAGGAACGCAGCCCTAGTGTCTTAGCGGTGGGCAAACCACAGCCCAGGGCCATTTGCAGCCCTCAGAGAGGCCCAGTTCAGTCCACAGGAAGCCCCAATTCACAGGGAGTCCCCCAATCTTTAAGGAGCCTCTGATCTCTCCGAGACTGAGAGCACAATGCTAACCATGCCTACTCAAAAGTAAGTCCCATTGTGTTCAATGGGTCTTACTCCCAGGAATGTGTCTTAAGGATTGCAACCTGAGACCACCAACTGGGGATCATGGCTAGCAAAGTAGGTAAGCAAAAATACCTCACCATCATATCATAGTCTCCATCCATTCCACACCATAAGCCGACCTGATGCTGCTGCATCCTGTTTGCTGGCCAAAAGCTGGACAGGTCCTTAAGAATCCAAGGTATAAATGAGAGCTTGTCACTCTGTTAATCCAAGAATGGCCTCTGGGGCCATCCAATAAGGCACTGCAATGCTACAGGGAACATTGTGTAGGGAGCACCCAGAAGACCATGAACCAAGGTTTGGGAAACCCTAGCCTAGAGAGACGAGCTGTATTACTTTGCTCTTTTTGAGACAATGCTCTTTTTGACCGACTAATGTTGCATAAATGTGAAATAACCATTTCTATTTATATAATCTAGCAACAATCTTCCTTTAAAACAATTTGAACTGTGATGAGTGGTTTCAAAATCACCTCATGGCAGCGATGTGATGGTCACTGAGTCCCAGTCATGAGTTGAGTCACAAGTCAGTGACCCCTTAACTCATGAGTTATAGCACACTCCATCATGACTTGACTCATGGCAAACATTTTAGATGTGTTACCCTACCTCAGTTACTGACCAAACCTAACCAATTTAGATTGGCATAACTCACCTGGCATATCTTCCAGTGATAGCATGGGGAGGTCAGCATAGGTGTATGCCTGGCCTAAACTACCCCCCTAAGGACTGGAGCTGAAGTGCCTTATGCCACTTTTGTGACATCCCCAGGTCAGCAGAGAACTTATGCGGGGGCTTATGCTGGCTTAATTGAAGCTTAGGATTGCAGCCTCATTGGAATACATTTCTTCAAACTTTGATAGGATTCATATTACTCAGAATTGTTTTTGCTTTTGGGACACAAAACCTGATTTTTACAGAGTTCATTGTGAATGGTATCTTTGTACATAGCCACTCTGTGAGGGTTGTGGGAGGCCATACTGCCCTTACTCACGGAAATCTCACAGTAAACAAAAAGTTTTATCTTCACAGCAGTAATTCAGAATTTAAAAATTACTTTGTGAGAAGATTGCGCAAAAAGTTTCCTTGATCTGTTTTGTTTCATTTGTTATTCTGTTTATATCTTGATCAGAGACAGAAGGGTGGGATATATACAATTTCAATAAATAAATTGTATATAAATATATATATATAAATTGTATGTAAATTGCCCCTCCCCAACAAAACCTCCTCTGCTTGTGGTTTCTAAATTTGTCTTTCTCTCTCTTGGCAGCTGTAATTTGGCAGCGACAGGGCCTCTTTCCTCCCAACTTTTTCCGTGTTTAATTAATTCCTTTAATTTGGAGACAAATGAACATAATGGGACTAAATTTTCTTTTTATGTTTAATTGACTGGTAATTATGGTGTGCACAGGAGAGTTGGCTCACCGCAGCATCACAGTGACCTTTTGGTCAGCACATTTGGATATGTCTGAATGGTTCACTGTGTTGAAGCATTTTTGCTTTAAAAAGGTCGTCGCTATAAGCATGAATGCTTATAGTGTGACAAAAGGAGGCTGCCAGCACATCCGACAAAACTAAATGAAGTGGTTCACTGCTTCTTGTTAGAGGAGAGGAAGAAGAGACCTATGGGCCTTATCTTCAGTGCCATCACCCCACCATAGCGTGTACGGTATGCCTTTCTGTTACAGTGTGCCTTTCTGTCACCCCACCATAGCGTGTACGGTGTGCCTTTCTGCTATGGGGGATGGGGGTAAAACTGGGCTGTTATTATAGTAGGGCTAAGGCAAAATGGACCCTGGGACTTTACAGCTACTTTGACAATGTGAGGCGGCAGCTCTGAACAGGACTGTGAAGCTGTCTTCCATAAGCGGTGGAAGAAGCAGCAACGATAACTATAATGCTTCCATGTCCAACTGGGGTTCTTTGCCTCATCTATCCAGAGCAACTCCAGAAGCATTCTTCCACTCTGGATATTTGTTCATGTTGTTACAATCTGATTTGGTATGTGACATTATAACATCACCATGTCTTTAATGTGTTCCCTGATTAGCTGAGACCATATTACAGCATAAAGAAAAGAACATCTGCTCAAAGGGATTGCAAATTGTAAAAAAGATGTGCTGTGGAGGAGGGGGTTTACAATATTTCACGAAATAGTTTCTGAACCTTTTCTTTAATTTCTATCACCCTATTGATCATTGGATTGCTCCTTTGACTTAATTCAAAATAATTTACATGGGGAGACTTCTCTAAAGCCCTGACGGATTTTTGCAATAAATAATTTTTTAAACAATTTTTTTTAAATTTACAAAATAAAAAGTTCTGTTTTTCAAGACCAAACTCTTTTCAGATGGATCATTTTCTGCCTGGTCATCCTTTTGGCTGTGTTGCTTCCACACTGAGGAATAGCTGCAGCTGGCTTTTTATCTCCCAGTTAGCTCAGCTCATCAGCTTCAAGGTGTCAATGCACTCAAAACGTCTTAAACTGGCAGCTTACAGGCAACAGCATGTGACGAGAAAGATTAATTAATTTAAATATGAATTAAGAAGTTAATGGATTTAAAATTGATATACACATTTTTTAACTATCTTCCTCTCATTTACCTATTTTGCTTTGCTGAAAAATAAATTTTAGGATATCAGATTGTCTTAAGATAAGCTATCCAAGATGTTATGTTATTTTGTAGAAGACTAACAGTGCAACCCTAAGCATCTCTCCTCAGAAGTAAGCCCCATTGTTGAGGTGGACAACCTCAAAATGCCAGATCATATGTGCTCCCTGAAACATCTGTTGGGCCACTGTATGATACAGGCAGTTGACTAGATGAACCTTTTGCCTGACCCAGTGGAGCTTTTCTTATGTTCCTATAGTGAACAATAGTACTTACTTCCAGGAAAGTGGGGTTAGGATTGCAGCCTAAAAAATGTAAAGTGAATATTCCATGCATGCCACACACTTTATTAATATTTTTCTCATTTTCATTTAGTATTTTTTCTACTTTCCTTTTTCCTTTAGTAATTTTGTATTTGTAAAAAATAAAATGAATTTTAAAAGTGCTGTAAAGTATTTCTGGCCCACTCTTGGGGGGGAGGGGGTAGGCCAGTGCATAAGCATACACCAACCTCCCCACACCACCAATCTCAATGTGTCTTTAAGCCTAATCAGGTACCTTAGGGTCATATTTGATCCCAACCCACTTTGACACTTCTTAAAAAAAATATCATGGGTAGTTAGCTCACCTTTCATGTATTCCTCAATGAGGCCCTTCTAACAATATAGACATTATAGACACACACACACACACACACACACATATACACATATATATATATTGCTGTATTCTGTATATATTTTGTTTCTCAGGACTGGCGAGATGAATTTGCTGCATGGGAAACCACTAAGCACTTGTGTAAAATTTATGAGCCCAATCCTATGCATGTCTACTTAAATGTAAGTCCCATTAACAACAATAGGGCTTACTCCTAGGAAAGTGTGAATAGGATTGGGCTGTAAGCAGAACTTTTCAGTCTACTGAATGGCTAAGTGAAAACACCTGTGTATATGTAACTTGAGGGCATCTCAAACAAATATAGCTGTTTATCAATGTTTAAAGTACAGTCTTATTTGAAGAAAAACAAAAGGTTTTTACAAAGGGGTCAAATCAACCCCTTTGTACCATTGCTTTTTAAAATGAGGTCAAATTGATCCCATGGTCCTCCCAAGGTGATTTTTTCATGGTACCTGGTACTCTGTCAACAGACATAGCTGTCACTCACCTGACAGTTCCAATCTATTCCTAACTGCTTTTAACTGCCTGATAGTTCCAAATAGAAACTTTCTGCTTTCCTGTGCGCAACACTGATGTGTTTAAACACTTTTTATTGGCTTTGACAAGGCCACCAAAAGGTAGTGGTGAAATATCAGGGTCTAAAAATAATTTCCCCCCCCAATGGATAGAAAACCTAAGAATAAATAGACTGTGGATCACACAGTGCATGCCATTTTTGTTTAAAAGTTGACTGAGAAGTTCTGAAGACATTACAGCAGTGCTTGCCAGTGCCTTATCCAAATCAGGAAGCCAACTTCAGCAGCTTTGTCAACAGAAGTATGGGGAAGCAAGACTGTGAACTCACCTGAGCAACTTTCTCCTCTTCCTGGGAATTGGTCTCATGCAGTTCAGGCACTCCTCCATCTGCGTTGACATCACTCGCCCAACTGTATAGGAGTGAGGATGTGATTGCCTTCCTGCAATTCAGTGGGTGTTTTTGTAGGACTCCTTTTGCTGCAATGTGGAGGGCATGGGATGCACTTTCCACTGTACTGAATCCTAATACAGACAAGAGGAAAGTTAGGATGCAGGGAAGTCATCCTAATCAGCGGGCTAGAAAACTCAGGATTAAATACACAACAGTGAACCCCAGCACTGTCTGGCACATGCCATCTCTTACAAAGTGGATGCCTTCTCCACTTACGCAGGTGAAGGTGATAAGATGGTACTCCAAGTGTGATTGAAGGTACCCCATCATCATCACTCACATGAGGGACACCCCTAAGCATTGAGGCACTCCTCGATCATCACCATCATCACTCGCAGCCAGCTGCTGTAATTCCAGCTGACAAGAGGGGAGCAAGGATGAAACACAAACACACCTTAATTACAGTGGTCCTTCCACTGTTGCTCAAGTTAAGATTCTCCACTGCCAACTGAGCACTTTCCAGTGTGTCATATCATATGGAAATGTAAGACTTGGGGAAGAGAGATTAAGATAGATGGCAAACTTGGCCTTCATCTGTGAAGAGAAGAGTTATCGTTGAAGGAATTTCCAGTTGCATGCACAGGGCAATAAAAGAGAGAGGAAGAAATGCTCTGGGAAATCCATGCGCAACCTTTGCTTCCATGTGAGCAAAGAAAGCTAGGTCAGTTTGATGCAAAGCAAACTGAATCACACTGAATCTGGCCCTTGGAATTGCAACCAGTACCCTCTGGAGCACCTGAAAATAAGACTAAATAAGACTACATGCATATTCCAGGAACACCACTTCTGGGTGCCACCCAAGTAAGGCATGACAAATGCTGCCACGCATCCTGACTCTGCTCCTGCCCTGTCCCTTGCCCAATGCTCAAAAGAACATGGGACTATCAAAGGAAAGACACCAGTTCCTGGACCAAAAGTCAATAAACTACTATGCACATGCTTTTAACAGTGATAGAAAACTTTCAGGACTTTCACCTGAGTAGGTGTGGATAAGATTGCAGCCTAGGGTTGTTAAGAAGTTTGATGACATTTTGATGTTTGATGAAGTTTGATGACATCTGTTCTGATGGGGCCTCACAAAGTCCCATTATAAAAAGTGGGTCCTGGTGTCAAAGTTTGAGAATCATTTTCCTATAGCATTTACTGTAAGTGAGACCAGTTCAGCAGAGGGCTCTTACACCTTAATTAAAAGCACTCCTCTGCAAAAAAAAAACTGGCAAGAAATTGTTGCTATTACCTGCGTATTGTATGCCTTTAAGAGATCGGACAAATTCCTAGGAAAGGACCTTCACAGGTTACAAGCCATGAAAAAATCAAAATGCCAGCTGCAAAGGAGGACACTTGGATGTAGTGTCATATTTGCTCCCTGAAGCATCTTATGGGCCACTGTGTGATAAAGGAAGCTGGACTAGATGAGCCTTTGGTCTGATCCAGTGAAGGCTCTTCTTATGTTCTTATTGTGTGCCAATTCTTACAAAGTGGCAAATGTGATGGTACTCCAAGTGTGATTGAAGGTCCCCCATCATCATCAGTCACATGAGGGGCAAGTAGCAGTTTTGGAAACAGAACAAAAATAAATAATTGGGCTTACCAATGGCTCTGTGCTCTGGTCTTGACCACGTGACGGACTTTGGGAAGGAACTGCTCTGGATCCCTTCTTCCTTCTTTTGCCTCAGAAGTATTGCTTTCAGATTCAGGTGTGCAACCTTGGGGTGGCATTTGTAAGAAGACAAATCCCTGCCCCAAAGGCACCATTGTAAAATGGTGCAGCAGATAGCAAGCTTCAGTACTTTTGCAGTAGCAGAAAAAAGGTCTGGGGTGAAACTACAGTGAAGAGGAACTTGAGAAGGGATTTGACAAAAGGAGTTTGAGGAAATTTCTGGAGGCAACTCAGAGAATGGGACAGTGTGAGGGTAATGTCATTTGAGGGAGCTGGTGGGCAGACCATTTATATTTGGAATAGGAAAAAGAAACACACACAGGTGCATACCTTTTAGGGTCCCTCTCTTATAAAATGTTGAGCAAACTGAAGAGCACTCCTTGCATCTTCTGCTGGATCATGACCCTCTTGGTCTTCATGTGGAATTTCTTTCCCTGCAACATAGGAAGGAAACTAATCAGATGCCTCTGATCAGGAAAAGAGACTGGAGGTGGATTGGACACATACTTTGCAAAGCACAAGAAATCATCACATGGCATGCTCTAACCTGGAAACCACTGAGTAGGAGAAAAAGGGGACGGCCAAGAAACACATGGTGCTAGAGCATGGAAGCTGGTGCAAGAATAACAGGATTGTCCTGGAACCAGCTGGGGATGGCCACAGGACAAAGATCAGTGAACATGTCAGCAATCTATGCCCCAGCTAAGGGGTTACAGAGAGAGAGGCCAAAGTGAAGAAAAGCAAATGGTGGCTTCAAGGGGCACATGGTTATTGGACATACAACTTCCCAGTGAAAATTACTTCCCAGTACACCCATACAGGATTGTAGGCGAAGGCAAAGGCGAACCCAGAGTAACTGCGGGGAGTCCTTGCTCCTGTGTAAGAACAATTTGCTCTGGATTCCAATATGAATTTCCCATAGGTTTTCACTAGGTGGTGCAGTAACCACGGGTGCACGGGTGCTCCTGTAGTTACTCTGGATTGTAGGGCAAATCAATGGAAATGGAAAGAGATCTAGAAATGCTGTATTTCACTGTGACACAATTTGAAGACTACTTACTAATTATTACAGGCAGCTGTTATCAGGGGAAAGCGGGGAGACAGGAATGACTTAGAGCACTATCCTAACCATGTCTACTCAAAAGTAAGCACCATTGTGTTCAATGGGTGTTACTCCTAGGAAAGTGTCTTTAGGATTGCAGTCTTTCTTAGAAGCTGAGAAAAAAAATGAGCTTTAGGGAGCTGTAGCAAGGCTTAGGGAGGCTAGAACAGGCCTGCAACTAACAGAGCAATAAGGGAAGCAATTAGGTCAAATCATTGGCACCTGCAGGAGTTGCTGGGCTGTGTGCAGAGGATAGAATCTCACTCTGCCCAGCCCAGCAATAGCCGATTGATTGGGCAGCCAAACCCCCCCAGATCTGTACTTAAGCAGGCAAGTTACTTGCTCTTTTGTTGAGTGTCTGGTGAAGGAATTTGTTCCTCAACATTGCATTTGATCAAGTGAAGATGCTTGATCATTCCTTGTATCTGAATACAATTCCTTGTATCTGAAAGATGGTAAAGTAACCTGTTCCTGTATATTTTCACTGCAACGTGTCGATATCAACTTTCTCAAAAGGGACCGCTTTGTGTCTACTCTTCTTATTTCTAGACTGGCAAGAGAAAAGGGACAGGTGTTTGCAGCTGCAGTTGTTATCAGAAACACAAAGTTGTATGCTGTTGCTATCTGCTGTCTGCAGTTATCAAGGTCAGAGTCTCTGGACGCTAAACTAGGAGACGACACATCCGTTCCCTAATCTTAACAGCCTTACCCCAATATTGAGTTGGCTAAAATTTTCAGGTTAAACAAGTAACTCTTTGGCAGAGCAAAAAGCAGTACGTTACATTACATTGCAGTGCATTACATTGGGAACCATCTGAAAAACAGGGTGGGAAACATTTGGAGCAGGATTTGGAAGCTTTCAATGAGTTTTAAAAATATTGCTATTTCAGTATGCCTTCTGATTTTAGTCTTTAGCACCTTGCAGGGTGACTATAACCACAAAAGAAGACAAGCACCCCACCCCCCCCCCAAAATATTGTAGGACATCCAAGAAAAATGTAGGACATGACAAAATAAAAGCTAAAAATATTCCTATACATTGCTTTCATACACTCTGTGAACGATGGCTGCAATCCTAAAGACACTTTCCTGGGAGTAAGACCCATTGAAGACAATGGGTCTTACATTTGAGTAGACATGGTTAGGATTGTGCTCTTAAACCCTCTTGACTTGATACATTCAGAGCTGGTCTCAGCCAGTTTGGAGTTGTTCAGACTAGTTCTTCAGAGATAGTTTAACAGTGGAGATGTGGTGGAAAGTGTTGATTGGAGGGTTAGGATTTGCATGGGTGGGATTGGTTGGCTGCAAGTCCTTGTCAGGGTATAAATTGCTTGCTGCAAGATTTGCAAGCTTATTCAGCCGTGTGTGTCCAAACCTCTTCTTGGATTTAATGATCTCCTCTCCCCTGTTTCTCACTATAGATCTCATTTTTCCTACATCCCACTGAATTTTATGGAACTACCTTCTTGTTCTCTCTTCTTCCCATTGTTTCTGCCACCTTCCTTTCAACATTTGCTTTATGTTTGATTTCATTTCTGACTTACTCAATTTGACTGTGATCTCAGTGTCATGCTTTTTGGTTGCTTTTTTTGCATATTTATCTGCTGTTTCATTTCCTTTAAATCCTAAATGTGCTAGTACCCATACAAACTCTACACTTAACCCCATCATAAGGTACCTCATTTGTTGAATTTCTATTAAAATAGGCTGTATTTTAAAAATGGCTGTATTTTAGGCTTAGTAGCGATGAACTGGATTCAGAACATAGCACGGCTCTCTTCACCCACGGTAGTCCCAACAAAAATGCCACCATCTCTCCGGTGTATATTGACAAACCACTGATTCATATTCCAATTTCAACTTTAAACTGTGGCACACTGACGTGCAACTGCTATTTTATTTGAATTTTTTGAAGCATCTCTATAAATCTGAATGTAATTGTAGTATTGTCTAGGTATTTAATTCCTCACAATTTGTGAATCTAGAATAGCTCCATCTTTGTTCTTGTAGTGTCAGATTGATCTTGGCTTCAGGTATTAGCAGTGGTGGGCTTCAGGGGGTTCTCACAGGTTCTATAGAACCCTTTGCTAATGAGCGCCTGGTTCTGAGAACCGGTTACCCATGGGACGTATAACTTGTTGTTCTATGGACATAGCACCTGTTGTTAATTTAGGTTAGTAGGACATAGAACCTGTTGTTAATTTATTTGAATCCCACCACTGGGTATTAGCCATGGGTATGTTGTTGCAGTAGGTACCACTGGGCTGACGTCTTTTTGAGATAGTCCTTATTCTGCTGCTCTTTGGATAATTGTCCAAAGCTATCTTTTTTCCTCTCTTTTTCTCTCTCTTCCCCAGGCTGACCTTGCCCACTCAATTATGCCAAGTGAGCCATCAAAGCACAGCAGCAGGTCACAAGTCATCTACTCAATGCAGGCACTTTTCCAATCCTTGCCACACTAGTGGTGCTGCAGAGCTCTGAATCCAGTGTTAGTGCCTTCACTAAGGAACTCTCAGGAGAGGATGAAGACACCAAATGCTACCAGCAGCCGTTTCCCCATTTGTTTCAAGGAAGCCTATTGAGCCATTCAGACCGATCATGTCTTGGCATGATCACCCAACCAGCTGTGGATGGCTTCTCTGCTTGATTCCAGTAATTGGTTGACAGTGAAGTATTGACCTTGTATAGCCCCTAATTGGCCTATCCACCACCACATCTCAAACATCCTAAGTACATCTTGCCCTCCTGTCCCTCAGACATACAGGGCAAAATTTGATAAGCAGTTGTTCTTATGTCTGTAGAGTCATCTATAGACATTTATGAAGAATAAAACAGGTAAAGAAATGCAGTGAAACCTGAAAATAGTTGGCAAGTGCCTGACCGGCCCATGAGATGACTCCTAAGTGCATCTTCCTCTCCTCACAGCAGGAGGGCCAGGGCTGGATTTAGGTTTGATGAGGCCCTAAGCTATTGAGGGTATTGGGGCCCTTTATATGTCCAGCTGTCCTTTGTCAACAACAAATTATCACTGTTTTTTTGTGTTGAATATATGCTATTTGGTAATTTATGAACCTAATATTAACACAAAACACTGTTGCTGTATGTAGGTTTTATTTTATTTGCTTTTTATGTTAAATTTTGGAAATCCAGGTTTTTTTTTTCCTTTATATTTTTGAGGGGCCCTTGTTTAGCTTATACATAAATCCAGCACTGGTCAGGAAGTATCCCTTATATTGGTCCAGTGGAATTCATTTACACTTCTAAAACCTCCCTATTTGTACAGAAAGAAATACATTTTAAATATTTGTGAATAAACTAAAAGTTTGTTAAAAACACAAATTGTCTTACTACACTGGCTGGTTTGAGATGATTAGCAATGATGAACTGCTTATTGCAATGGGTCTTTTTGTTATATTGATTCCTAGTGCAGATCCTGAATCCACAAGGATTCCTAGTGCAGATCCTATTGCAAGGTGGCTCTTATCGTTGATGTTCCTTTCCTACTGGACTACTGTGGTCTAAAAACGTGGGGGGGGGGTACATTTCGAGCAGGATTTGGAAGCTTTCAATGAGTTTTTAAAATACTGCTATTTCAGCAAGCCTTCTGATTTTAGTCTTTATCATCTTGCAGTGTGACTATAACCACAAAAAATGACAAGACCCCCCCCCCTCAAAAAATTGTAGGACATCCAAGAAAAATGTAGGACATGACAAAATAAAAGCTAAAAATATTGCTTATATACACAGAGTGTGCAGCTTCCTCAGCCCTCAACATTCTCCCTGAAGTGTGGAGAGCAGAGCTTCACCTCTGGAGGGCTTGAAGACTGGATGAGGGCTGCATCTGGCTCCATGACTGGGGTTTGGAGACCTCTGCCCTATGAACTGATTACAACAAGGAAGCCATTTCAGCAGGGTAACCTCATCATGAACACTCTTGACTTGACTTGACTTGACTCTTGACTTGATACATTCAGAGCTGGTCTCAGCCAGTTTGGACCTGTTCTTCAGAAACAGTTTTAACTGGAGATGTGGTGGAAGGTTTTGATTGGAGGGTTAGGATTTGCATGGGTGGGATTGGTTGGCTGCAAGTCCTTGTCAGGGTATGAATTGCTTGCCGCAGGAATTTGCAAGCTTGTTGGCCAGGAGTCAGATGCATGGAGTTGCTTGGGCAGAGGAGCTCCCAGAAACTACAACCTCTATTTTTTAGATGAAGGCAATTTCACAATGCCAGGTGCAGGGGAGGGCACAAGGGTACAGGTCTTGTTATCTTGTGTGCTCCCTGAAGAGCCTGGTGGGCCACTGTGAGATACAGAAGCTGGACTAGATGGGCCTTTGGCCTCATCCAGCAGGTCTGATCTCTGATGATGTCCTCCCATTGAATGGGAACCAAGGGCAAGATGCTACAGAAGTTCATATTTTAGTTGAGATGTTCCATCAAGCTGCCTCCAGAGTGTGCCATACTGTATGGAAATGTATAGCTTGGGGGAGGAAGAGAAGATAGTAATAGACCTCTGAACAAAGTGGCTGCATCCCTTTCCTTTCTACTTTTTTGTTTTCCTTCTCAAATATTTTCAGTCAATGAGTCTACCTCCCACAACAGCAATTCTGTCAAGATTTTGCAGCCGCTGGCTGCCTTTCATAAAAAATGGGCTTTCATTGAAGGGGACTGCAGCCTTGAGTGAACCAATCATTAAAACTGGTAGTGCTCTAACACTACCATTGAGAGGGCATAATTCACACCCATGTTCAACTCCTATAAAGTCCAGAGTAACATCCTTGTAGTCTTTACCTTGGAATGGTTTAAAGAAGCTTTATAGAAAAGGTCTGATATCAGCAAAGTCATTACCCTCCATTTCAGTCCAATAGGAAATTCATTTATTTATTTTAAAAATTTATATCCTGCCTTTCTTGGGCCGTAGACCAACTCAAGGCGGCTCACAGTAAAAAATATTAAAAACAATAAAGACATTCAATTAAAAGCAATTAAAAACATACAAGCCTTTTTATTTTTCCAGCTGAGGCTTGGGTTTCTACATTTAAAGAGTCACTCATATTGTTGGTATTTGAATTTAATAAAACGTATTGGTTCAGGCAAGTTGATTCCAAGCTGATGCAATACTGGAAGAAAGCTGATGCAATCTACCTGATGCAATCTTGAACTACTCTTACAGCATGAGTCAGCAGAATTGAAAGTGCTGAGTCATTGGTCACCTGGTTGCAACATCCATAACTGATTGGTGTTTCACTAATTTAAGTAGCCTTGGGACTATTGCAATGTGTGGGTTGTTGAGGAGGAGTATTTTGCTGTTTGATACTCTGGAAGACTGAACTGTATCTGTGAACTGAATTTGGATTGCTTTACTGGACTTGCTGATATCGGATTAACCCTCAACTTGATGTATGTATACAGACTGATTGCTGTGTTTGACCTTGGAACTGTTACTGGACTTATCTGCTGCCTTCCATGTGAACAATATAGTTATCTCTAACTTGTACCAGCTGTCTCTTGTTTTGCTCTGTGCTGCTGCTCGTTTTCCTTTGCAGTACGCTCTCTGCTAAGCCCTGCACATTAGCAGGGTCTCACACCCCAACACATATTCCTCACAAGACCGACTCAAGGCGGCTCACAGTAAAACATATTAAAAACATCAAATAAAATTCATCGAACCAGTCTCTTTCAGACCCACACCTTTCTTTTCACTGTTTTCTTTTTAATTGTGCTTTCTTTACTTTTAAAAGTATATTTATTCTAAAATTTAAAAGGATAATCATTAAAACAAAAAAATTCATAAAATAGGCAGCATGTCCCTCTTCCCTAAAGTTTTTGCATGGCTTCCTTCATTGTTTGAATGGCTGCAAAATACTCGTTCTCCTTGCACATATGTAAAGAGTGATCTCTCCAGAAAACATTTTCTCAATAACAGATTGAGACTGCAATCTAGCCATATAGACCTCCAACTAGTCAGGGTCCTCTAACTCAGGGGTCCTCAACCTTTTTGGTTTCATGGTTTGATTGGGATGATTCAAGCACTTAATTTTTATTATATTACAATATATAACGAAATAATTATACAACTCACCGTAACAGAGAATCAGTGGGAGCCCTGAATTTGTTTTCCTGCAACTAAATGGTCCCATCTGGGGGTGATGGGAGACAGTGTTTTGCTTATGTCCAATCTACTCCTTTACCTTGTTTTGGTTGCTGTCACTGCAGAAAATTTTGCTTTACAAAGATAGGATGTTGGAAATGGAAGCAGGCTTTTCAGTGCTTTTGTAGCGTTCTCAGGATATTCTGCCTTGACTTTAATCCAGAATGTACTGAAATTTGAAGTTGTCTTAAACATACTTGTAAGGCCACCGTCATGTACAATCTCAAGCAGTTGATTTACTTCCAGCACAGACAGAGTTGATTTTCCTGGCTTATTCACAAAGGGATTCTAGATCCATTCTTTACCAGTTCAAGGATCTTTTGTGGTTGGGAAGTAATGCTCAAATTCTTTTGAAAGTTGAGATAGGTGATCATGCACCAGCTGTGAGAAAGAAGGTCCCTTTCAAAATCTCTGTTTGAAACGTCAAAAATCCCAGCGTTCACTCGTCTCCTCCATACTTCCAGTTTGGCTTTGAATGTAACCACTCTATCTATGGACTTGAACACAGTTGTCATTCTCCCCTGGAATGACAGATTGAGTTCACTGAGCAGGTTGAATATGTCACACAAGTAAGCAAGTTTTGTGATCCATTCAATGTTACTAAAATGTGCTGCCAGTGCTGATTGTTTTTCAGAAGGAAATCTTTGGAGTGGCTCTCACAACTCAATTCTGGCCAGTGATCTACCTGTAGAAAGCCATCTCACTTTTGTGTATAAGAGAAGCACTGCTCTGAGTTCATCTCCTCACAGAGCTGTGCAAACAGACGTGAATTAAGAGCATGTGCTTTAACGTGGTTAATAACTTTAATCACATCGTGCAAAATGATGTTAAGTTCAGGTGACTTTTTTTGCTAGCCAGCATTTCTCTATGGATTACAGCGTGCAGATTCACATTCCAGAGCAACCTCCTTGACCCTAATAGTGAAACCAGAAAGCCGTCCAGTCACGGCAGCTGCTATGTCCGTGCAAATACCAACACAAAATGACCAATCCAGTTTTCCTGAGATGTAACTTATCATTCAAAGACTTGAATAGTTCTGCAGCAGTGGTGTATGTTGGCAAAAGAAAGAGCACATAACATATCTTCATGCACATCCTCCTGAAAAATATATCTCACAAACGATGCTGACAACAAGGCAACAATGCTTGTTTTGTGAGTTTAATGTCACATTTGGAAGCACCTATATCTCAATTGTATTTAACAAATTTATTCAACAGATTTATACCTTTGTTTTCTAGCTCTTGCCTGTATAGAGTGGCAGCTTACTCTCAGCCTCTGCAAGATGCTAGTACTTGATTGCGTATACAGGTGTAAGAGTGGTAGCTGGCTACTCGTGACAGTTGAGTAGTCCAAGACTGGATTCTGAACCTCTGTTCCCAGTCACAATGAGCACAACATATGAAGGTATAAGAGATGTATTAGGATAACAGGATTACACAAGGAAGGTCACGATAAAAGGATGCCAAGCTGCAGGAAACCTTCTGGTATAAACTTTCCCTTCAGAACACTGACAACAATCATAACAACAAAATGGCTTCCTTTTTCACACTGCTGAGACTGGATAACAGTGGTCACTACACACACAGCAGTGGCAATACTGCACAGCTGGAGATGATCACTTATCCCCCAGCCTGTTACTCCCTACTTTCACATCAACTCTGTCAACTACCTCCAATTGTCGCTGCTCTACCTGCCCCAACTGTGTCTTCTGAGTGGAATCAATTCCAGGCTGAGTGGAATCTGTTTGCAGCTGGTTCCTTTTGCCCCTTGTCTGGACCTCGAGGTACCTGGCCCAAACACATCATACATTTAATTTTGTGCTCTTCCCATACTGTGGCTCCCATTTTTTTGTGAAAACCTCAGAGATTTTTTTCTGTATTTTTTCCACCTCCTGGCTTTGCTGTGGGCTCAGGTCCTTGCCCGGTGGTCACCTTTCCTGGAGGTGATAGGATTTCCTGCAATGATAGTCCAAACTCCTCCCATTCCCCCTCTGCAATTGTCTCTCTCCTTACCTTCCATCCCTTCCATCAACAGGTTAGCATGGAAAACCTTAATCTCTGGTTTTCTTCCTGGCATCCTGATTTCGTAATCCACCTCCCCAATTTTTCTCAGTAACTCAAAAGGTCCCAATCAGTTTGCAATTAGTTTTTTCTCACTAGTGGGGAGAAGTAGCAAGACTAGTTCTCCCAGTTGAAGGTCCTTAGCTTTACCCTTTGGTCAGATCTTCTTTTTTGTCCCTTCTGAGCCTCTTCTAAATGTGACTGAGCCCATCATGCAGTTTGTGCCACCCTCTCCTTTAGCTTTCCTAGGTCCATGGGGACTTGGCCCAGATCCAGAATTCCCCTGGGTTTCCTGCCGAATAGCAGTTTGAAGGGTGAATACCCTGTGGAGACCTGGGGAACTTCCCTGTCTGCAGACAGCAGTGGTTCTATTTGTTGTGGCCAACTCTTGGGTTCCTGGCTAGCAAAATGTCTGATGATTCTTTTCAAAGTCTGATTAAATCTTTCCACTAAACCATTACATTGTGGGTGGTAAGCACTAGTCCTTAGAGGTTACACACACAATTGTTTCCACATATTTCCCATAACCTTTCCTATAAAATTCTGGCCTTGATCTGTTAAAATTTCTTGTGGAAATCCAACCCTGGTAAATATTTTCAACAATTCCCTTGCTAAGGTGGATGCCTGAGTGTTTCTGAAAGGCACTGCTTCTGGGTATCTGGTCGCATAGTCAATTACCACCAATTCAAACTAATACCCTCCTTTTCCTTTGGGCAGTGGCCCTGTTAGGTGTGAGACCCTACTAGTGTGCAGGGCTAGCAGAGATAGTTGTGTGCAGCAAATGCGGGCAGTGGCAACAGAGAGTGGAACAGGAGACAAGGCAAGTTATGTTGTCTCACAGTTTTTAGAAGGCAGAAGGTGAATCCAGTAAACGGTCCAACGTCATACAAATAAATAAGTCAGAGTACATACAGCAAGTCCAAAGATCAGTGTAAGTTTGTCACAGTCCAACAGAGTAACCAGCAGCATCTTCTCCTCTCAACCCATACAGTGCAGTCTTACGCTGCTTTCTTAAATTTAGGTTTTTTAGCACTAAATCACCTATCATGGTTCACTATCATGAAATCAGGTGATCAGCAGAGATAGTGACTCAGCATTGTCTATTCTGCTGTGTCATGCTTGAGGGGATTTCCTCAATTACATCAGCCTCTTGGAAGATTGCATCACCTGGAGCAACTTGCCTGAACCAATATTGTTTGGAGGAACTCAAACCCCAACAGGCCCAATAAGGTCCATCGCTATCCGTTGGAAAGGTGTGTCAATGATGGGCAATGGCTTCAGTTCTTCTCCTGGGGGCCCTTTTGGCTGGGTGAAATGGCAAGGTTGACATGTTTCACAGAAATCCTTTATTTCTTGGTAGACGCTGGGCCAATAGAAAAGGGTCAGCAGCCATCTCAGTGTTGCTTTTTCTTCCAAACAGTTACTAGCCGTGTTGAGAAAAGTAACAGCCTGTGCCATATCTCTCTTGTAGTCATCATTTTATTTGAGCTTCTGAATTGCAGTCTTAAGCCATTTCCCTCCACTTTCCCAGTGCTTTCCAGCCATTCTATGATTGGAGTCTTGTTGGCAAATCTCCTCTTTGAAGACGTTAGATCTGCAGTTTCTAAAAGGCTGGGGTAATCCTTAGCTGGGATTACAATCTTTGGCGTGGTCCAAAAAGGAGATAGCATTGTGTTAGGATTCCCCCAGGAGACAAAAGACATGTGCTTACTTTTCCTCCTAGGATTCTTGAGCCTTCCTCCTAGGCTAATTCTGTGGGTAACAGATTTTTTTTTACTGGCTAGAAACAGGACAGCAGCCATCTCAGTGTTGCTTTTTCTTCTATGTGTCCTGCCAGTGGGGTTTCATGTGCCAGTGCTAGTGCCACGCCCCTCAGTGGAGTGGGTAGTACCAATTTATCTACCTTTTCTTGTGTATTTGGGTCCACTCCTCTCCTATATAGCATTCCCTTTTCTATTTCAGACTTTGCTCCTTGTTGTGCTGCCTTCCCTGGCCCATGCCTATGCTGCTTTTAGAGAGGGATCTTCTGTTTATGCCTTCTTTACTTCTTCGCCATCCCATCTTTCCTCTTCCCAAGGGCCTTCTTCCCCTTTCCCCACATTTGCTTCCTGCAACCAGGCTTGATTCAGTAGCCGGAAGGACCCTGAGTAATCCCTTCCGATGATGGCAATGTACTATATTTGAGGTATGGGGCTACACTTTGTGGCCCACTATCTCAATCAATGACCTCGTCCCTTGGTAGTGCCGCAAGTCTCTGTGCATGCAATGGATCCACATCGGCTTTCCTTGGGGAGCCCTTTTTCTTTTGTTTTTACCTAAGTCTGGGATCATCCTGAGTCTATAAGAACCATCCCCTTTTGTCCATCCGCTTTTACTAGCAGGGTCAGGGCTCTCTGTGCCTTTACCTGCATCCCTCTGCAGGCCACCATTCTTGTCTCACTCCGTTGGGGGCAATCATGGCGAAAATGACTGAGGGCCCTACAGCCAAAACAGACAGCCCTTCTGCCTTGACCCAGCTCCATTGGGGTCTCTACAGCCACCACTCTTCATCTTGCTCCTCCTACTGTTGCCGTGTTCCCTCTCCAGAGCAAGGTGCGCATCCCCACACTGCTGCCACTTGCCTCCTTTTCTCCGCTGTTACCAAATAGTCACCAATCCGTCAAACAATTCAGATGCCAGAATTGCTATCTGATCTAGTTTATCCTGAATGCTCTGTTTCACACAAATTCTATCCTTTTTCTATTTGTTCCCTTGTTACCTACGAGCCCAAATTTTTCACAATCACTTTTGTCCGTTTGGATTCAGTGTCCAAATACTAAAGTTTGGCAGATAATAATGAATAAATGTTGCTTCTAGTTTCAGTATAACTTTGTTTTTTATTAGGAAGTGTTGTGGAACAAAGAATTTTGATTTATTACACCTTGCAAAACATTGATTAACCATGTATCTGACATAAAGTTGATAGTTGATAGTTTGCGTATTTCATCACATGTACACAATCACCACATAACACTTTTAGGTGCTCTAGACAGATTGCATATTACATCCCATATATTCTCAGCCCTTCTCCTGAGTTTTGAGCAAGGGCAGCTGCCAAGGGCTGTAAGGAAATTCTTCCTTTTGTGCACTTTACCTGCATTCCACCCTGGATTGTGTGTCATCCAGATCACAAATGCATTCAAAGCACTGACATCAATCATGTTATAGAACACACACACTGGCCATCTTTTGGTGCTCCTTAGAGTACACCTCTCTGTTTTTGGGGGTGACAAATTCCAAGGGCAGTTCTGGCCTGGCTTTCCTAATAGTCCCAAGAACTGTAATTTTTTTTCAGCAATTTCCTGGCTAACTCCAGGCTTGTGAAAAAGTGAGATTCCTCCCAGAATGATATATTCCCTCAGCCTGCTAAATTGCATGGAAAACAGGCATCTTTCCTTTCAGAAACATAACAGCTTCCTTTTCACAAAGATAAGGGAATTTAGCAAGTAGTTGTAAAGAAATGCAAGCTATACCATTTGCATGATGAGAAAAGTTCCCACGGAGCTGCAGGTGGGCCACTGAACCCCCTAGATTAACCCCTTGCATCCCTAGATTGACTGTAATATTAATGGTGGGCTAGTAGTCCAGCCGGTCATTTTAAGAAAAAAAGTGATTTTACAGAAAAAATACTAATTCAAAAAATTCATGCTTTTGGATTTATAACAGGTTAGGTAAAAGAAAAAAAGTCACAAACTCTTGTAAAATAGTAAGCATAACTTCCATTAAAAAAACAAGAAAAACAACCAATTTTTGGATCCGCAATCCAGATGGACATCTACTAACACTTATACAAAAGTTTCATACTTTTAACTCCTGAAATACTCTAATTCTTGGATGGCTAATGTTATTTTTAAGGTTATTAATTGACATTAGCATCTGTTTCTCATTTTTCTACATGAGAGATAACTGCTTGCTGCATGGTAGTAACTATTCTTTGAATCAGGTTTGAATCATTCTTTGAATTCCCTCTCCAGGGTGAGGTGTGCATCTCCACGCTGCTGCCGCTTGCCTTCTTTTTTCCTGTGGTGGCTGTATGTGGTGCCTTGTGTCCACATCGCTCCGCTCTTCAGGCCTTCTTTGGGGGTGGAGTGTGTGGCTTGTCCAGTGGACATATACACCTCCATAATGTGGATGGCCTCTTCAAGGCCCTCTCGGTCTTGGCACATCACCCAGTTGCGGGCATGGGGGAAAGAGCCTGGAGGAACTGTTGCAGCAGTACAATTTCCACTGCCTTAGCCTGGGATCTTTCCCTAGGTCTAAGTCACCTTAGCCCATTGGCTTTAATCATGTTTTCAAGCATTCTTACGTCCTCTCCCTTTTCCAGCTTAGTCTCCTGCAGCCTCTATCTGTATGTCTCCTCGGAGATGTTCATAATCCCCGTTATGGTTTGCTTGAACATCTCATAGTTGGCTGCTTTCTCTGGTGAAAGCGTGTCTACTGCCTGTTGTACCACCCTGGTAAGATGTGGCGTGAGGATGGTTGCCCACTGCTTCTTCAGCCAGCCTACTGCCTGTGCCAGCGCGGCATCCACCATAGGCTTTCTATAGAACGTTCTCGTAGATTAGAGCCATGTGAAACATTGTCATCGCAGGATTGCCTTTCCTAACAATCGACATGCCATGGCAGTCCCCTACCAATCATCCCTCTCCTAGGGTCAAAGATCAGCATCTTATCAGAATACTGATGACAAAGTCCACCAAGGGGGTGATAGGCCTCTGATGGTGCTGGAGGAGGAGTTTTCCTGCTCACCTTTTAAATTGTACCCCTCCTACTTGGAGTAACTCTAGCAAATGCTCCCAACCAGATGAGAGCTATTTTTGGCTAGGGGAGGATAATGGAGAGGTGGGTACACATGTATGGCTTGTTCCTCCAGGGTGTAAACTTCCTGAATTCCATTACCCTGGGTGTTATAGCAGTGTTCAGTGACACAATGGGTGGTTGGATTTTTGCACCTTGGCAAAGGAGAGCCATTGCCAAGGAGTGTTCAGCTAGATGGCTTTAAGTGCCCTGTATCCAAATACAAAACAGGTATTGACGGTTGTGGGACGAGTGCAGATTTCTGAGTCAACATTCCATTTTTTTCTACAAAATTTGCCCCTCACTGTTCTGTCAGGCAGGTTTCAAGTCCTTTAAAGCATTAAAATATGTTATTATAATTTTGTTTTTATTTTAGGGATTCATACTCCGCCTTTCCCATGCCAACACAAATACCCATTTAAAAAAAATCAAGTACAGTACATATCAACATGGCACTAACAAGTTTTAACAATATTAAGGAAAGGTTATTCCTTAAAAACAACATTGAGGAAAAAAAAACCAAAAAGAAGGCATGAAAAACATAAAGAGAGCAATCCAGACTCTTAGGTTGACACAAGCCCCTTGCACCTATTTAAGGGTGCTGTAAAAGTGCTGTTAGACTGGTGCATGTTTCAAGACCTCTTCTTTGGCCACTTACACTCCTTCCTTCTGTGCAGAATTTAAGAAGGGATTGGACAAATTCCTAGACAAAATGTCCATCACAGGTTGCAAGCGATGATAGGTGTGTGCAACCTTTTTTTCTTTTTCTTTAGATCTAGGCAATCTCAGAATGACAGGTACAGGGGAGGGCACCAGGATACAAGTCTTGTTATCTGAGGCATCTTGTTATCTGAGATGCTCCTTGAGGCATCTGGTGAGATACAAAGTTGAACTAGATGGGTTTTTGGCCTGATCCAGTAGGGCTTTTCTTATATTCTTCTCCTGGAACAAGATGGGAACCAAGGACAAGATGCAAGCACATCTTATTTTAAGATCCCTTCACTTTTGCTCCATTGAGATGGCCTTAGTGAGTCATACACCATACTCTGCTAAGTAGCCTCAAGTGTATCATACTGCATGGAAATGTGAAGCTGGGGGGGGGGTGAGAAGATAGCAATAGACCGCCCAACAAAATGCCTGCATCCCTTTCCTTTCAATGTGTTTTCTTTCATTTTTTTAAAAAAATTATTTATACTAATGTTAAATGAGAATTTAACATTCTCATAATGTTAAATTCTCACAATTCTCATAATATTTAACATAATGTTAAATTATACTAATGAGATGGAGAAATCCATCACATGTTATAATCCATGAGAAATGGACTACCTCAGAATGCAAGAAGGTGGTAACCGGATGCAGGTTTATTTGGTCTTGTATGCTCCCTGAGACATCTAGTGGGCCACTGCCAGCTTCAGGAAGTTGGACTACCTGTACCCTTGGCCTAATTCAGAGGGGCTTTTCATATGCTCTTATAGATGTTGCATTGCATGCCATTTCTTCATTTATCAGTAATAGCTTTGCATTAACAAACAGGTGCCAGAACAGTAGCATTCATTCAATCTGTTCCTTCCTTTCCTGCTTATGCTCACTCAATTAAGTTGCTCTTTCTCGCTTTGCAAAATAATGCATATTTTTTCTACTCCATTACTGTATTTTTAGAAAAATTAAGTACCAACAAAAGTTCAAGCAGATTTTCCCTCTTTCCCCATCCAACTTGTTAGAGGCAGTAAGTTAACAATATAGTAAATCTAACAATGCAACATTATCTTGCAACCATTCAGTTGTGGTTCATTGAGAATAAGATTACAACTACTCAGTCCCTGCATTTTAACTACTTAACGCTGCACTGCATTCACTGGTACAGAAAACAAAGGTGACCCATAATGCCTAAGATCGATTTTAAGTGTTGCTGTATAATGAAAAACATATTTCCTTAACCTTTTTTTCCTCATCAATTCTCTGCACACTAATCTCTAACACACCTTTTTGCTATGAAGGTGCAACAACAGAAATTGACCTCCCTGGATAACTTACATTCACTTAGAAAAGGTGGGATGTTACCATCATCAGGAACAGCCATATCAAACCATTGGCCCATCTGGCTCAGTACCACTCACCGCCAGAACCTCCTCAAGTACTCAAGCAGGATGTTTTTCTCTGCTTTACTCTGGCGAATCCAAGGATTGAACCTGGGATCATCCATATACAAACCATGTGGTCTCCCACTGAGCCACAGCAGTTACCCACATTTCTCCCAGAGAAGTTAACACCAAAAATACTGGATGGTATATGTGTGACATGGCCTCTGTTTTTTTATCCTGTTTTTTAACCCTGTGAAGTAAGTGAGGCTGAGAAGTAATGAATGGTCAGGATAACCCAGGAAGCTTCATGGCTGAGTGGGGACAGCTATAATATCCTGGACTACTAACCAGGACCATCCTGGCACCATCTTGGATTCTTTTGCCATGACAAGATCTTTCCGCCCATTAATTCACCCTTGGGAGTCTTTCCATGTCTCCCTTTTGCCTGTAGTTTCCCTCTTAAAACTCTTCTCTCCTATTCCCCTGAGGGTTATATAGTGTCAAGCCAATCATTCAGCTTATTAAGAAGTGTGCTGTACTCACCAGATAAAGATGTTACTTAGCAGCTCATTAACTGGATATGCAAAAGCATTTACTTGCCTAATATCCTCCTTAATCACTGTGGCAAGAACAAGGAATAACCCAGGAAAGAACTACATGCTATTAGCACATCTTCCAACTATTATTCTGTTTTGATTTGAATTTACCATAAGGGGCCTCTTGGGAAATAAAGTGTAAGAGGCTTAAATCCTTGCTACCAACTTTTGGGAAGTTTTGCCTCCATAGCCAACTTATTCTGGAGAGATTTTCACAATAATCTTTCCCAATCTTTTAATTTTTTTAAAAAATAGAACTGCACTAGAATCTCTGCCAGCACAGCCTGAGTGATTGTATTCATAGCCTTTTCATTCTGGCTCATGTATACCCTTGTGGATATAGCTATTTTGATTCCTGTGAATGAGCAACCAGGGATTGTCAGAAAATAAAATCAATGAACTTCTGGTCATTGAAGATCTCTTTCCAGCTTTTGGAACGTAATACCAAAGTAATGCTCATGGAATTGAATCAAAGAGATCTCCCAGATGCTCTTCAGTGCTTCAAGGTTTCCTAGACCTTATTGTTGTGACATTAGTAACAGCTAAGCCTATGCTGGCTAGAGGGACCATAAAATCTTTGCCTGTAAATTAGAAAATACTATTATATTGGACAAATCTGGACAAAACAGAGAACCTCCTGGTTCAGAAATCCATGACGCAGGCGTTAATAATTTCCTGTTACACTCCCTTTTCAAGAGTATATAGAGGTTGACCCTCCCCATTCATGATGTTTGATTCAGAGAATCCTCATGCCTACCTATTTTCACATTATACAAAAATAATTATTTACCAGGGTAACTCAATCAGTTTATCATTTGTCAGGAAGGCAATGAATCTGTTTCCTTTTCCCTGGTTTAAAACAACTTCCTTTCAGGCTCTTCAATTGAAACTGGGAGGTGATTATCACTTTGAATTCCTTTTGAGAAAGGGGCCACTACTAGGTAACCTGATCCTAACTACTACAGCCTCAATTGTTTAGTCATTCAGTTGAGTCCGACTCTTTCTGACCCCCATGGTCACGGAGCAAGCCAGGCACCCTGGTCCTCCACCAGGATATTAATGTTCATTGCCTCAGTGACACTATCTAACCACCTCGTCCTCAGCCGTTCCCTTCTCCTTTTGCCTTCAGTTTTTTCCTAGCATCAGGCTCTTTTCTGAAGAGTCCTCCTTTCTAATGATGTAGCATCAGTATCTGTCCTTCCAGTGAAGAGTCAGAGTTGATTTCCTTGGGGTTGATTTGATCTCCTTGCAGTCCAATGGATTCTTTCTCCAGCCCCATAATTCAAAGGCATCTATCCTTTGGCGGTCATCCTTCTTTATGGTCCACCTCTCACAGCCATACATTACCAAAGGAAAAACTATAGCTTTAATAGACACATTCTGGGCACATTTTGAAGTGCTGGTCTTAGCGTTTAAAGTCCTTTATGTATCTATGGGCTTACTTTCTTTTGTACTTTCAGGTATGTTCATTAAGATAATCTGAAATATCTCTCCTACAAATGCCAGTCCTACTGGAGGTCACAGGTGGACATACCACCATTCAGTAACTCTGAAGAAGTACTACAGTTCTGTTGACTCCCTTCCTGCGAATTTAAGAATTGCATTTAGAGGCATTCGAGTGCATGGTTAAAGACTTAAAATAGTATTTTGTTGGGGTGAGCATGACTGAACCTGTCCCCCGCCAAGCAAATAGAATAATCATGAACCTCTGATGGCCTCACAGGTGCTGTTCCAGGGACGGGGGCAGAGAAGGCTTGTAAGTGATTCACAAACAGGCAGACTGTTTTTCTTCTGTGTTAATATGAGTTAATGTAATTGTTATTTGATCCTGTTACCTACAGTGCATCTCTCAGAATCGAATTATACATATTGCAATCTGACCCGAAGCAGTAAGAGCTTCTTTGTTATCCTGTTAAAAGCAGGTTCTGCCAGCAATGAAGATTGTCTATTTCTTGTACAAATGCTCCACATAAACCATATTAATTATTGGCCTTATAAAACACAGGTTAATTTCACCCTTTTAATAAATCTGCCTCTTCATTAAGTTAGATAATGTTGATAGTAATCCTCAAACGTCCACGGCCTCTCCGTTCTTACACTTTGGTGGGAAGTGGTGTTCAATTATAATTGATGAAGGTCATAATTGTAACATAAAAAGCCATATGATCATTGAGGAATATAATAGATTCCCACACTCAAGTGTCATTTGGATTGATTGGGTCTATTTTCAGAGCCTTATTAAGGGACCGTGTTTAAGAAGGTTTCCCCTGCTTTCCTTTTTTCCCTGGTATTTTCATGGATGCATAACAAACGTTCACCATTGCTTTTAAGCCCAATACCTGTGGTCAGTTCAGTCAGCTGGCTGAATCATCAGATCTCCATTTGCTTCTCTATGGCTGAAATCCTACACTTTCCTGGGAGTAAATACTATTGAACACAATGGGACTTACTTCTGTGTAGACATGCTTAGGATTGCATTGTATAAGAAATAGGTTCATTGGCATCGTATGCTTAGGATTAGACATGCTTAGGATTGCATTGTATAAGAAATAGGTTCATTGGGGGATGGCAATTGACTGCTTGCAGATTGGATCTGGCCCACCAGGCAAAGTTATCCAACTGGGCAAAGGTTAGCTCAGGAGCCAAAACTTCCTGCCCAGTTTGCTGCATGCCAAACAGGGAGTAGATTGCCAAAGAGAAGTGGAGGATTCTCTTTCCCTGGGGATCTTCAAGCAGAGGTTCAACAAATACCTGTCAGAGATGGTCTAGGATGATTATTGTTGTTTTTTTTTAATTGTTTGGCCGCCTTGAGTTCCCCCCTGTGGGGGAAGAAAGGCGGGATAAAAATTACTAAAATAAATATTCCTGCTGCAGGCAATGGGCTGGATCAGATGACCTATTAGGTCCCTTTCAGCTATACAAATCTATGAGTCTATGAATCATGGTGCTTCCCCACTCACCTGAACCCCATATTCGAGACCCTGAAGTTGTACCAAAAGAGTGACCTACAGTAAGAACACACACACACAAACTCTTTATGTGTTTGTGTTAAATGATGATGTAGTGCTAGAATCCACTAACTAGGTTATATAGGAATGGTGCTCCTCACCATTTGCAATTTGGCCTGCCCCTCCTCTTCCTTGAATAAGACAGGATCTCCCTCGCTGAATGCAGTGGCATTGCTGGGAGAGGTGTGGGGGTATGTAGGCAGCACTGGGTCAATCTTGGGATTTTTGAATAATTTAAAGCACCTGAATGCCAGTCAAAGTTTGGAGCCAATCAAGGTATAGAGGGCTATGATCCACTCACACAATTTGGTTCAGCTGTGCTGGTCTTCCAGAAGATTCTGGGTAGCTCTACAATCTCTTTTGTTCTTAGAGTGATGCAGAACAGCTGCCCCAATTTGCAAATGAAGGCACTACAGGATTGCTATCAATCCTGAGAGATCCAACAAGTACTTTGATCTTATCTTATTTCCCAAAAGGTGCCATTCACACTTTGCCATTTCTCAGCCAGCTCCCAGAGACTGGTGGACGCCTCCCAGATTGCTATGCTACAAAGGGACCCTCTCAAACATGGAGTCACATTGGTTCAGGACATGGCTATACACAACACATAGATTTCCCAGCTTTAAATTTTATTTACTCCTTTAGTACAAAAAGACAGAACCTCTATTAATCTTCCCCCCGCCCCACAGGCTGACAGAGAGAAGGGTGTCAAAGTTGTATCCAACCATTCGAACACCACCTGCCCCCACCAGACTGAAACCATATCTTAGTAAACTTTAAAACCAGCAACCTGTATTTAAATGTTATCTCTATTACTTTACTTTCATTGGAGTATAAAAAACAACCCAAAACCCAGAGAAAATTCTCCCACAAGTTCTTATCTTCTTGGCTCCATCAGCATAATGGTTAAACTCTGCTTTCCTGACATCCTTCCTCAGTGGTTCAGGCCTGAAGGTTGCGATGGAGGTTGGGGTCAAAGGCCCCCTAGGATGTGGATTCCGTTGATTCCAACGCACCAGTTTTTACAAAAATATGTCCATAGAAGAACACAATTGTTGTGTCAGCTTTGCCTTCAGGCAGGTGAAGATCCAAAAATGGGTCCACCAGTATTCAGGAACACCACCATGGAGGAATCACAAGAATTTCAGTAGAAACAGCTTACTGGAGAACAACTTCGCTCCCGCCGAGCACCCGCTGTGAGTCAGCAGGACTGTCGCTGCCCGCTTTCACTTTCCATAGGGCTCAATGCAATTATCAGGGACTTCCCTCTGGGTTGATTTGTGGGGACTGTGTTCCTTGGCTCAGGACCATTCTAGGGGTGTTGGATTCCTCACCCCTTTCCTTTCCAACAGAGTGAGGCATGTTTGCCTATGAGTAGAGACACAATACAGCTCACTTTCACTGTCACTTCATGCATTTTTTTAGTTTTTTGGCTGTAACGCTTGATAGGAAAGCGATAATTCAGTGCTGTTTTTTGTTTTGGATTCCACTGGAATCCAATATACATCCAGTGCTATATGACTTGATGTGGTTATTGCAAAAGATTTAAGTGATTTTAGCAATTTTTGTTATTTTAGTCACCTCCAAGTTGTCACCCCTCTGAGGGCCTACGGCCCCCCCAGCCCCTTCTTCTTAGGATGCCAGCGGTGTGAACTAAAGAAAGCTCTAGTTGTTTCTTAAGAGCTTCTTCCAGGGCAGTTCTCTTCAGTAAACTGCATCTCCAGCTAAAGCAAACATGGAGGTAGAAATTAGGCTTGTGTGCTTGACAGTAATGCCCAATTCAGCATTCTTTATGTCTTTTAGTAAGCAGGAATAGAAACCTTGTGGCTTTGGGTCAGACTGAAGCCAGGAGGTCACTGGCATTTCATATCAAATAGAATACAAATATATAGCAAAAGAATACAAATCGAGATCTATATTCCATGGCAGCGACCAGCCATATGACTTCTTGCACAGGAAAAATGTTCTACTTTGACACGGAAAGAATGTCAAAGATACAGATTACTGTTTGCCAATTAACAGAAACTTTCTTCACTCGTTCTTAATAGGAAGGAACCTGACCTGTGATTGCTCAGTGGCTAAGCCAAGTTCATCCTGCTCAGAATATAAATAACATGACGAGGGCTTTGTTTGAGGTGTGAGTTCCTTGACAATTTTTTTACCTGTTGAATTGATCAACTCATTGCAAATTGGCAGACCTGCAGGCCAGTAATTCCCAAACTTTTTCGACTGGCGGCTTCCTTGACCTACTGGGCTGTTCCTCCCCTTTAGGTTTACAACCCTATACTTTATATAGGGTGACATGTTTTTCATAAGGATTCCATGGCTCCCCCTAGCTAGTTTCTGCAGCACTCAATGGAGCCATGACTCACAGTTTAGGAACCACTGCTGCAGGCAATTGTTCCTGTTATGCATCTATATTTGTATCTGGGGCATGTGGGGAAGTCTGTTTTCATATACAGTATAGCCCTCCCTTTCTAGAAGCCACACAGGGAGGCAAGCTTCTTCATGTGATAAAGAATTATTTATTCACTAGCAAAAACGTACCTGTGTTGCAGGAGTAAAATTTCCCCATACGCCATCCCCCCACTGCGCATCATTCCCCCAATGCGCATCATTCCCCCATGCACCTCATTCCCCCATGCTCATCCACCTACCCAAGCGCATCCACCTCCCCAAGCGCAACATCCTCCCATCTACATCATCCCCCCCATGCGCATCATCCCCTATGCACAACATTCCTCCATGCGCAGCATCTTCCCCAGTGCAACCCTCCCATGAGCAACAGCCCTCCTCCTGAACAACATCCCCCCAGTGCACCGGGCACTGAGCATCAAATTGGCTGGATGTTGGTCAGTTAAGTAGAGGACAAAAACACATTGCACCAGTTTTCAGCCCCCCTTCAAGAGTTAAGTTTCTCAACATTGGTTCTTGGTGGGTGTTGATGTCATGAAAAGAACACCCTCCCCAAATTTCATGCTTCTAGGCCCAGAGGTTTTGGCAGGGCGTTGACGATTCAGTGAGTCAGTGAGTGACTTTTATTACTGTATTTATGTAACACATTTCCGAAAGATTAGAGTCTGGATTATTCTTATAAACTACATAGAGTGGCCCTTGAAGATTGTCCAGAAATTGCAATTTGTGTAGAATGCAACAGCCTGCATGGTTTCTGGAGATCAGCAGTTAGCTAGGGACTTTCAAATGGGGTTTTTACAAGTTACATGAGATAAATACATAGGGTTCTCCATTTCTCTGTATGTTCCCCTTGGTGGTTTGATCATCATCCTGGCTGCACAGCTCTTGTGTTTCCCAGGCTTCCACAGGCATCTGCAAAACGGGCCTCAGGACATTATCCATTTCTTGCTGGTCCATAGTCTTTAGCCAGTCATCCATCCAAAAATGAGACCTGAGATTATCCTGCTTAGTTTTCTCAACTGCTTCACTGTGAGCTGCGCCTACCCTGGTTTGGAACCTACTCAACAACCTGAAACCACCTTCTAATCTTGTCAGAGGTTCCTCTCTCCATATGGGGCCCATCATTGTAAATTAGATGTGGATAACGAGAGCTGGATCAAGACTTAATACTGTAAACAGACACAAAAATACGCTTCCTTGACGGATAATTTGTTTTATTTTTGTGAGAACAGAAAGCCTGCTAATATTTACCTGTCTCTTCTAGTTAAGTGCCGAGATACAAAAGGAACAACATTATTTAAGTCATATGCACTATGTTTCTAGAAAAATGTATGGCTGTGTTTGTGTGCGTCTGTTCTGTCATTTCTTGTTAGTGTTTTACAGAACTTTCCCTACTCCTTGTCAGCTTCCCCCATGCCTCCCCCAAACAGGCTGTCATAGGAAATATCACACAGTTGGAAACATTAACATATGAAAAAATGGTTTCTTTTATTGTTAGTTGTAACAGCAAAACACACCATAAATGTAAAGGGATTTGATTGTTCTAATTGCAATGGGCTGAAGTTGGGCACTCCAAGTGTAGCCCTGATCTGGTGACTCAGTTATGACATTCAAATGGCATTTAGTTAGGATGTCTTGAAGCAGCAAAATGTTACACCAAAAATGACATCTTCATTGTAGGTTCTCCATAACTGTAACAGTTATGATTACTCACTGTGTAGGGTAAGATAGTGTTTCTCCCACTGTTGTCTTTTTCTTGTTATTCTGCTTTTACCAATACATTTACATGTACTGATATATTACCATCATTTATAAACATAGGAGTTTTTCTTACTGTAAGACACCTTTTCTGGGAGGAGGAAAGGAGGGCACTCTTAACAGCATGGGTGCTGCCCTTTCCCCATCAGGAAGCTGGACGGAGTTGAAAGCTCCTCCCAAGGGAGGGCAGCACTGTCCCCCAGTCTGGTAAGTGAGCTAAGAGAAGGTAGTAGCCCTCCAAAACAAGCTTGGCCAAAGAATCTGTATAGAGAGATTCAAGCAAAGCATTAGAATAGACATCCCATATTGGGAATAACAGAGAAGGATAAAATATAGGAACAGAGTAGCCAGACCTGTATCCTCCCACCAGATACCAAGGCCTCTAAAGATTGCATATAACACAGGAGCCAAGTGTCGGAGAAGCAGTGGGTAGAGCGCCCTCCTTTCCTCCTCCCAGAAAAGGAGTCTTATGGTAAGAAAAACTCCTATGTTCTCTGTAGGAGGAAAGGAGGTCGCTTTAACAGCATGGGATATAACAGAGCCATATCTGTCTGGAGGAAAGGTAGGCCAACTTGAAGATCCTAGGTCACCGCTACCTTTTGTAACACCCTCCTGCCAATGGCAGTGTCAGCAGAGGCATCTTGGTCTATCTTGTAGTGTTTGGTAAAAGTTGAAGGTGTAGACCAGGTAGTGGCTTTGCAGATAGACTCAATAAAAGCTACCCCTTCACAAGTCGCGGAAGTGGCTGCGCTGCAAATGGAATAGCCATAATTCTGGCAGGGGGTTTCTTCCCCATGGATGTATATGCCAGAGCCATGGTCCCTTTTAGCCAATTAGACAAGGTGTTTCTGGAAGCACGTTTGCCCATAGCATTCCCCTTAATAAGTACAAAAAGGCAATCCATTTTACAGACTTAGGGCACAATCCAGAGCAAGTTCAGCCTGCTCTGCCCTAACTGCTCTCTCCTACCTATTTTGTATCCAGAACATAAAGTTATGCTGCATCCAGAGAGTCAGGAAGCCTGGGCTGCCCTAACTGCTCCAGAGCATGCTAAGTAATTGACACATGGGGAGGACTTGCTCCTGAGGAGACCCCCCTCAGATCACACTGAACAAGGAACAGCTGTGGTGTCTGCCTTATAAGAAAGCCCAGAAGAGCCTGACAACCAGTAACAGCTGCAGTTCCTCTAGTGGAGGGTGGATGTTTGGAGTGGCCTGTTGTATCCTGAGGTTAGTGGGCTGCCATAGTTGTGCCATATCCTGAGGTTGAGAGGCAGGGATTGCAGCTAGGCTGGCCAAAAACTCAGATTTTTGGTCAGCACTGCCATTCTTACTCAGGCCTTATCATGGACCCCTATAGGTCTACTCATTACTATACCTGCTCCTGGGGTGGTATAACTCTGAGGGCTGGAAGAGGGCATTTCTGCCTTGGAAAAAGGCTCTGGAAACAGAGTAACTGCTCTGCCCTAGGCAATGCTAAACATGCCCTCAACATGCCTCTCCTGAATTGCTTAGGGCAGCACAGTTAGGGCGGAGCAGGTCCACCTCTCTTAGGGCACCCTATGTTGTCTTGCTCTGCCCTAAGCCTCTTCCAGAGTAACTAGGGTGGAGCATCCTGCAGTTGCTCCACCCTAGTGATAGGTAGGGCAACCCAAGGGCTCTTATGTGGACAGATTAGTTGCTCTGGATTGTGCTGTTAGTCCTCTCCAGGTAATGTTTGAGGACTCCTAACATCCAACTTTTGCCAAAAAAATTCCATCTTACCTTTTGGATTTGGGAAGAAAGATAGTAAGACCTGCTACTGTGCCCGTGGAACCAGGAGTTGACCTTGGGGATAAAGGAGGTATCAGGATGTAAAATAACTTCATCAGAGTGGAAAATGCATAGAATTGGGTTGACTGAGAGGGCTGCAAGCTCTGAGACCCTTCTACCTGATGTGATTGAGTCCAGAGATGGTTTAATAGGTCAGGGATTGCAAGGCAATGGAAGCCAATGGTTCAAAAGGAGGGCCAGCTACTACTGAAAGAACCAAGCGCAAATCCCACAAAGGGAAATGGTGAACCTGAGGAGGGTTAAGTTGACTTACACCCTTCAAAAAACATTGTATGAGAGGATGGTTGAGAGCTATGTTGCCAGTCGACACCCCCAGAGTACTTTGCAAGGCCACCACCTGCCATCTAAGAGTGCTGGTGCTAAGCCCCTTATCAAGCCCATCCTGTAAGAATTCTAAGTTGTTTAGTCTTAACTTTCAGGGGAAACAGGCACCAGGACCTGAACTTTTTCCAGGTGTTATTATAGACCTTGGCTGTAGAGGACTTCTTGGAAGCCAAGAGTGTGTCTAATTTTTTTGAAAAATGCTAAGGCTTGCCACTCATCCTCCAGGCTGTCAGACGGAACAGCTCTGGATGGGGATGACTGAGCAGACCCTGAGACAATAGATCTGTCCTTAGAGGAATTCTCCATCTGGTTCCCTGTGCCAGTGGAATTATGTCATGGTCGTCTTGACCAGTGAGGAGCTATCAGCATTAGTTTTGCCCTTAGACATCTTACCTTTCTTAGGAATAGAGGCAAGATTTGCAGAGGTGTGAAAGCATATAGGAGCCCTTAGGGTCAGGGATGTTGAAGGGCATCAGTCCCTGCTGCTCCTTCCATCAGAAAGCACGATAAGAAGGCTAGAACCTGATTGTTGTCCTGACTGGTAAATAGGTCCATTATTGGCAACCCCCATTTTGAGACCAGAGAGCGAAAGATGGCACCACTCTGTGACATGTGAAACCAAAGATGGCACCACTCTGTGTCATTTTGAGACCAGAGAGCGAAAAATGGCATCACTCTGTGTCATTTATGGTTTGGTGACTGAGCCAATCCACAATTATATTGGCTGTGCCTGCCAGATGTTCGCCTTCAGAGACCTCAAATGTGACTCTGCCCAGTTGAGGAGTAGACAAGCCTCCTTCATGAGGGTTTTGGAGTGAATCCCCCCTTGTCGATTGAAGAAACCTTTTGCTGTCATGTTGACTGTTCTTATTAAAACACTAGCGAAAGGCGTACCCACGTTGCGGGAGTAAAATTCCCCCGTATGCCATCCCCCCATATGCATCAACCCCCCATGGATAACTTTCCCCCAGGCGTAACAACCCCCCATGCGCTACTTCCCCCATACACATCAACCCCCCCCAAGCGCAACTTCACCCATGCGCATCAACCCAACTACCCCATGCGCAACTTCCCCCCATGCACATCAATCCTCCATGCACAACTTCCTCCATGCGCATCAACCCCCCAGGCGCAACTTCCCCATATGCATCAAACCCCATGCGCAACTTCCCCCATGCGCAACTTCCCCCATGCGCAACTTCTCCCCATGCGCAACTTCTCCCCATGCGCAACTTCCCCCCATGCACAACTTCCCCATACACAACTTCCCCCCATGCGCAACTTCCCCCCATGCGCAACTTCCCCCCATGCGCAACTTTCCTCCATGTGCATCATCCCCATGCGCAACTTCCCATATGCGCAACTTTCCTCCCATACGCATCTTCCCCATGCACAACTTCCTCCGTGCGCAATTTTCCCCCATGAGCAACTTTCCTCCGTGCGCATCATCTCCCCATGTGCATCATCCCCCCATGCGCATCATCCCCCATGCGCAACTTCCCCATGTGCAACTTCCCCCATATGCAACTTTCCTCTCATGTGCAATTTTTCCCATGCGCAACTTCCCCCATGCGCAACTTCCTCCGTGTGCAACTTTCCCCGTCAGCAACTTTCCTCCATGTGCATCATCCCCCATGTGCAACTTCCCCATGCGCAACTTCCCCCATGCACAACTTCCCATATGCACAACTTCCCATATGCACAACTTTGCTCCGTGCGCAACTTTGCCCCGTGCGCAACTTTGCCCCGTGCCCAACTTCCTCCCATGTGCAACTTCCCCATGCGCAATTTTTTCCCATGAGCAACTTTCCTCCGTGCGCATCATCTCCCCATGCGCATCATCCCCCCATGCGCATCATCCCCCATGTGCAACTTCCCCATGTGCAACTTCCCCCATATGCAACTTTCCTCTCATGTGCAATTTTTCCCATGCGCAACTTCCCCCATGCGCAACTTCCTCCGTGTGCAACTTTCCCCGTGTGCAACTTTCCTCCATGTGCATCATCCCCCATGTGCAACTTCCCCATGCGCAACTTTCCCCATGCGCAACTTCCCATATGCACAACTTTGCCCCGTGCCCAACTTTGCCCCGTGTGCAACTTCCTCCCATGTGCAACTTCCCCATGCGCAACTTCCCCCCATGCGCAACTTTCCCCATGCGCAACTTCCTCCCATGCGCAACTTCCTCCCATGCGCAACTTTCCCCATGCGCAATTTTCCCTGTGCGCAACTTTCCCCATGTGCAACTTTCCCTCATGCGCAACTTTCCTCCCTTGTGCAATTTTCCTCCCATGTGCAACTTCCCCCCTGTGCAACTTTCCTACATGCGCAACTTCTCCCATGCACAATTTCCCCTCATGCGCAGCATCCTCGCCAGCGCAACCTCTTTCTCCGAACAACATCCCCCAGTGCACCAGGATCTGAGCACCAAATTGGCTGGATGTGGTTCAGTCTCCCATGTTAAGTATAGGACAGAAACACCGGTTTTGGCAGGGTGGTGATGAGCGAGTCAGTCAGTGAGTGAGTCAGTGAGTGAGTCAGTCAGTGAGTGACTTTTCTCTTTTATATATATAGATGAGAATCGTACAACATTGTCTGAAAATGAGCTAGGGCCAATCGGATTGCTCTCAGTTCCAACCAATTGATGCTGTGTTGGCCCTCTAGAGCTCCTGAATTAGCTCCCCTCTAGGTGGGCTCCCCATCCTAGGAGGGAGGCATCTGTGGTCACTAACTTCCTCGAGGGAGTTTCCACTGATATGCCCTGTGAAAGTCTGCGCTGGGCCAGCCACCAAGGGATACTCGTGAGGAATTTCTGAAACAAAGGGATCTGAATGGAGCATTTTTGTTCCACCAGATGAGCAGACAGAGCAACTGTTGTAGCGGCCGGAGTCTGCCACCATCTTAGATCTGGAGCTTCCTGCATCAGCTCTCATCATCCCCCCTTCCAAAAAAGCCTCAAGTGGTTCCCTTCCCTGAGGCTCTACAGCTGGTTTTTACTACTGAATGGCAACACTTTCATCAATCCAAGGCTCACAACAGGACAGTTGATAAGTTCTATACATTACCAGAACCTATCGTGAAAAAGATAAAGAGTTCCATCTGTAGAAGGTATATTTTATCCCTAAAATTCTTTTTCTTTATTTAAAAGATTTATATCCCGCCTTTCCTATGTAAAAAAAAAAAAAAAAAAACAGATGCCCAAGGTGTTATTAATACACCTATACCATATTCAGTCATTAGGTGGTGTGAAAAATGTAAAGGTATGGAATGAAATTGCAATTATTTCATAGCATGAAGGTAGGAAATTGGAATTTTCATGCTTTTTTCCTTATTACAAGGCATTTTAAGGTGGACCTTAGTATAATGAGTCAAATCAGTGGATGCTGAGGTCTGTAGTGGTAGGTAGGCTGCTGTCAAAGTGTTTAAAGGATTTAAATTTAAATAATTAAATTTAAAGAATTTAAATTCTGTCTTTTATGCATCTTCATTAGCAATAATATTCATGTGTTCCTCACTCAGACACAATCATATGAACATAAGAAGTGCCTTCACTGGATCTGGCCAAAGGCCATCTAGTCCAACTTGCTGTGTCTCAGAGCAGCCCACCAGATGCCCTAAGGAGCACACAAGACAAAAATACCTGCATCTAGGTGCCCTCCCCTGGATTTTGAGGTTGCCTACAGTACATCCATCCATTCATCCATCCATCTATCCATCCATCCATCCATCCATCCATCCATCCATCCATCCATCCATCCATCCATCCATCCATCCATCTATTCTAATCTAAACTAATCTAATACACCCATATGCACAGTGGCTTGATGATGCCATGATGAGTATGCCAACACTACAATGATCTTAGCTCATCAATAGATAGGGATGGTGGGTCC
The DNA here is from genome assembly GCA_030015325.1 of Cryptoblepharus egeriae. Taxonomy (NCBI): domain Eukaryota; kingdom Metazoa; phylum Chordata; class Lepidosauria; order Squamata; family Scincidae; genus Cryptoblepharus; species Cryptoblepharus egeriae. The sequence continues at coordinate 20,178,557 of JAREYC010000002.1, forward strand.
TTTGGACAAGTACATGTATGCTGAAGAGGCTTCTGGAGAATCTGTCCTGTCAAATTGTGAGTCATCACCCCGAATCCAGGATGCAATTAGCATGACTTGCAGAGGACAAGCAGCAGTTGCTCCAAGCCGGCAAGAGATTGCTAGAGTATCAGGGTAATGGAAGAAGGGAGTTTGTGCACCAACCAGGAATGGGCAAGTGTGTGCCAGAAGAAGTGGCTGGAGAGTGGGCAAGAGTTGTGCTCTCCCTTTCTAATTAAAGAAGAGTATTAGAAAAAAACAAGTCACATGATCAGTTAGAGATTGGAATGCATGTTTTTAAGAACAACTGGCACCAACGCTGTGCTGATGACAATGATGACGAGTCAGCACAAGAATGCTCTGCATGTTTACTATTCATCCTATGGGATTTGCATTCAGAAATTCAGACTTCCGTCCAGATTGGTACACCCCAGGAAGAGTTTTACCATAAGATACAGGGTTTGCTTGGATAAGGCCTGATCGATTGTTGCTGCTATCCTAAAGACTCTCTCCTAGGAGTAAGACCCACTGAACACAATGGGGCTTACTTTTGAGTAGACATGGTTAGGATTGCACTGCCAGTCTGGCCTTCTCTGCTCCTCCTTGCAGAAATCATGCATCGACCCGAGATGAGAAGTTTTGGAGTTCTATAGGATTCTTTGAGTGTTGCTAGGAGACATTTTCTTCACAAGCATTCAAGCAACATTAACTTCTCAAGAGAGGATAAGAAATCATTAATTAAAGCAATTTAAAATCACTTTTCACCTTCAGAAATTAATTACAAACATAGGTGAAATTATCCTGGAATTGGAGATATTTTGGTTCCTGTTGGAACATGGTTATTTAATAGAGTGTTTGAATGTTTTGTGTTGGGGGCTACCAGGCACAGCTGGTGCGTAATTACTGTTGTCCTCCTACTCTCTCCTCCTTTCTTAACATGTTCGAACGATGCTCGACGCCACACTTTCTTTCACAACTTGCGCTTCTGAAAAAGTGGATTAGCTACTGTTTAATACGTGGGGTCAGATTTTCAAAAGTCAAGACCTATTTTGAAGGTTTGGATCTACAGATTAGTGATTTCACACCTTCACTGGACAAAAGGCTGAATGCACTGCTAGTTGCAAATGTCCCAGAACATTTCCTCATTTGGGGCTTAATTTTTTTTCTAAGTTGACAAATATACCAGTCAATAATAGTGTCTCATCTCCTTCCAAAAGGAGCATCAATGATAATTAGTATTTAATAAAAATCTAGTAAGGAGCAAGTCCTGTTCAGACTGGCACGATCCGGCATGTGCAGTCGTTGCCAGATCCATCCATTTCTGCCTTCTCCTCACCCCCTGTTCCTTCCTCATAACTTTCATTTCCATCCTTTCCCTATCCATGATCCACCTCTTACATTCTCTGGAATTGAATGCCCTCTATGGCAGTCGGCCACTGTTGCCATTTGTGGCATGCTTTATATGCTATTGCATGACTTCTTATAAAAGTGGAACACTGTTTATAGCTAACCAAAAATGACTGAGTTGTTGGATTACAATACCTGCCCCAGTCTTTACCTACTTTACCTACAAATGCTGAAGCTTGACACATGGCCATGTTGGACCTTGCTCCCTGGAGTGACCTCTGCTGTCCCTATAAACCAGTTATTCAATGCTTGTCCCCACCATGCCACTTTGGATGGTTCACCTATTGGAAGTACCACCAAATGTAATAGGCAATGATGTCATTGCCAGGAACGTTATTTTCGTATACGGAGGCCAAATGCAATGCAACCAACACTTGTAAGCGGCTCAGGATAGATGAGATGACTTGTCTGAACATGCAAAAATGCACACAGGAGCTCTGCTTGCCAAGCCTCCTGCAATGTCACATTGCACTGCTGGGTTTTAGAGGTTGGTGGCGGTAGAGGGGGTCCCATCTGTACCATTGGATACCACATCAAACACTATTGGTGGTACAAATACCACTGCGGTAGACCCAATACCTGGTTATTCAAGGAATTGGTATTGTACAAGGGGTCATCATGTGTCAAGCAGGCTAGTGATATTCAGTTAGAAACTTTAGAGGAATTTCACAATTTTTTTAAAACATATATATATTTCCCTTTGACGTCCCTGCAGATATTTTCCACAAGATGTGGTGATGGCATCTGGCCTTGATGCTTAAAAGGGAATTGGATAGAAACATAGAAGAAAAGTCCATCACAGGTTACAAGCCATGTATGTGCAACACCCTGGTTTTAGATGTAGGCATAGGCTGCAATCCTAAAGACACTATCCTGGGAGTAAGAAACATTGAACACAATGGGGCTTACTTTTGAGTAGACAGGGTTAGGATTGTGGCCTTAGAATGCTACATGCAAGGGAGTCCCATCAGGATCCAGGTCTCCTCTTCTTTTATGTGCTTCTTGAGACATGGGATGAGCTGCTATAAGATACATGGAACCTCACCCCTGCAAGACTCATCTGATTCTCCTATACACTGAGCTATATTTCTCTACCACAAGGGAGCTGGATTGAAAGGTACAGTGGTAGAACTGGAAAAGAGAAAGATGGATGAGAGCAGAGCCTCAATATCTATATGGTCATGTATCAACTGTGATTATCTTCCCCAGCAATAATGCAATGAATTGTACAGCAATAGGCAGTTGCAGGCAAGCCAACTTTATCTCCCTTCAGTCTGTTTCACAGATTAGTTGATAATAGCAGATATGTAACACAGGCTGCAATCCTAAAGACACTTTCCTGAGAGTAAGACCCACTGAACACAACGGTGCTTACTTTTGAGTATATGTGGTTAGGATTGCATTCATAGACTGTGAAAGATTATATATACTTGGTATTTATTTTTGTATTTTTAAACCGATGTCCGATACTGAAATCAATGATGATACTGCCAGAATAATTGATACACCAAAAGGAGCCATCCAGATTGGAATGAGCAGTTATAAAGATGTTGACATTTTTCTAACATTCAGTTTAAACGCTCGGCCACTAACATTGGCACTGTTTTGGACGATGGAGCAAATTTTATTTTAGGCTATACTGAGAAAGGATTTTGCTACCTTTACTTTTTGTACCACTTACAAGAGCACATTCTTGACCTGTGTTGTGACAAATACAATTCTGGACATAAAAGCAGAGCTTGCAATGAAACAACAGTGTCTACTTTTAGCTTTCCTGTCAAAGCAAAGACATTCCTGCCTAGGTCCAGAGTGTCAAGAAATCACCAAAACAACAACAGAAAGGGGGGGAGTTCAACCCACAATCCATTAATATTCTTCTTCAACATGGACTTCTGAACCTTCTTTCAGACCAGTCGGCCAAAGATCATCTTGGCCAAAGGGAGGAGAGTGTCTGAACTTGTGCAGGCCTCCGTCAGTCTTGAAAGACTATGGTATCGTGCTCGGCACTGCATATGCTGCATGTGAAGCACGAAAGCCTGGGTTAGATTGTTATGGAGGATATGCTGTTACCCAAGCAGCAAACCCCCATCTCCACGCCACTGAATTAGTCCAATGGAAAGGCAGAGCCGATATGATTGGATCCAGCTGGCGTCGCAGAGCTGGGCTAAGGACAGGAGCTCACCCTGTCTTGTGGGGTCTCAAAACCTGACCTGCTGGTTTACAGGCACAGTGTCTTAACCACTTGCGCCACCCACTTAGCAGTATCATATATTATTGTACAAGAATTGTATGGATTGTACAAGAATTGTATGGGTTGTACAAGAATGTATGGATTACATATTTTTATATATGCAATAGTTTCTCTTTTTCAATGTTAATGTGGCACCTGTAAATATTATTGAAATAAAGGGAAATTTTGCACACAAGGCTTATTTCTCATGTAGTTAATATAGGGGGTAAGATGTCAGCATATTTTTAAAAAACCCATTACTTTGAGGACCACCCTAATGTACATATATACGGAAAATGTATGCATCTGTATATGTATGCAGCTTTATACACTTTACTGGTTTATACACACACCAATGTGTACATATACTGTATATGCACTTTTTGTGTGTGTGTATGTATTTACATATACACCTAATAAAGACATATTCAGAAACATCTGTATATTACATGTATACATGCATCTATACAGAAATATGCATAAAACTTGGTGCCCAACAAAAGCCCCAAATGTTTTAAGACCTGTGTAGGGACCAGAAAGCTCTTCCCTACATTCACCACGAACCCTAGAGTCTGCAGCCAATGCAGGGAGAGCTCCAGATCCTGTCGTGCCTTCAGCTTGGTTGGTGATCTGAGCAACAGATCGTCCAAGTAGGGGTGAAGGGCTATCCCCTGACACCTGAGATGGGCCACCAAGACAATCAAAACTTTAGTAAACACTCTCGGTGCTGCCGTGAGACTGAAGGGCATCAACCTGTACTGGAAGTGTTGGCTCCCATAACAGAATCGAAGGTACTTCCGGTGTTTTTCCAAGATGGGGACACGTAGATAAGCCTCTGTAAGGTCCACTGAAGTTAGGAAGTCTCCCTCCTGTAGGGAGGCTACTATGGACCTCCCTACTTACTGGACAATGGCAATGCTGTGGATGTCATTTATCTTGACTTCAGCAAAGCATTTGACAAGGTCCCACACAACATTTTAATTGGGAAGTTGGAAAAATATGGGCTAGACAGGGCAGTTGTTAGGTGGATCCGCAACTGGCTCGATGGCCGCACTCAAAGGGTTTTAATAAATGGTTCTGTGTCAATCTGGAGGTTGGTTTCAAGTGGGGTACCCCAAGGCTCTGTCTTGGGACTGGTTCTCTTTAACATTTTCATTAATGACTTGGAGGAAGGGATACAGGGGAGCCTGATCAAATTTGCGGATGACACCAAGCTGGGAGGAGTAGCAAACACATCAGAAGATAGGAGAAACCTCCAGGAGGATCTGGATAAACTAGAATCCTGGGCTGTAACAAACAGAATGAATTTCAACAGGGAGAAGTGCAAAGTTCTGCACTTGGGCAATAAAAACCAAAAATACAGTTATAAAATGGGGGATACTTGGCTTGGCAGCACAACATGTGAGCGGGATCTTGGAGTCACCGTGGATCACAAGCTGAACATGAGTCAGCAGTGTGATGTGTCTGCAAAGAAGGCAAATGCCATTTTAGGTTGCATTAAGAGGTCAGTAGCTTCCAAGTCACAAGAAGTTATAGTTCCTGTTTATTCAGCATTGGTGAGACCTCACCTTGAGTACTGTGTTCAGTTCTGGGCACCTCACTTGAAGAAAGATGCAGCCAAACTGGAGCAAGTCCAGAGGAGAGCAACAAGAATGATCAGTGGGATGGAAGGGAAACCCTATGAGGAAAGGTTGGGGGAACTTGGGATGTTCAGCCTGGAGAAGAGGAGGCTGAGAGGAGACATGATTGCCCTCTTCAGATACCTGAAGATACCTGAAGAGAGGCTGTCATAGGGAGGAAGGGGCTTATTTGTTCATAGCTGCTTCTGAAAGCAGAACTAGAACCAATGGGTACAAACCGCAAGAGAGGAGATTCCGGTTGGATATCCGGAAAAAATTCCTGATGGTGAGGGCGGTTCGGCAGTGGAACAGATTGCCAAGGGGGGTGGTGGACTCTCCCTCACTGGGGATCTTCAAGCAGAGGCTCGACGAGCATCTGTCAGGGATGCTCGAGGGGGATTTCCTGCTGCAGGCAAGGGGTTGGACTAGATGACCTACTAGGTCCCTTCCAACTCTATGATTTTATGATTCTATGTCTCCATCTAGAACTTCCTCTTTTTTAGGGAGCGGTTCAGCCATTTCAAATCCAGAATGGCCCTCCAATCAACATTCTGCTTTGGAACCAGAAAAAACACAGAATAGACTCCTGTGCCCCTCTGTCTGACTGGCACCGGTTCTATTGCTTTGATCTGGAGTAGGTGTTGGATGGCTGCCAACTTCAGGTGATGCTTCACAAGATCCCTGGAGACTGGGACCCTCCAGTATCAGTCTCAAGGGAGCCTGATAAATTCTAAGGATAAATTCTAAGGAGCCTGAGAAATTCTAAGGAGTACTCCCTCCTGACTGTCTGCAGGGCCCAAGAATCTGAGGTTATCAGACTCCAGCGCTCTGCAAAGGCCAGGAGGGGGGCTCCTACAGGGAGAGGCACAAAGATGTGGAGAGGCTTCGGTGTGGCACGAAGAGTCATGCTGAGGTGCCTTCCTTGGAGGACTTCCCTGCTTGGGACTGTGAGGAGCCAGACTTCTTAGATTTGAAAGTGGATTTGCTACTGTCCCACTTCGGCTTGGAGCGTCCAGTACTGTGGGACTTGTAGCTCATAATGGAGGAACGAAAGGAGCCAGGCTTCTTTTGGGATGCTTTCTTAGATGACGGAAGGACTTTCTGCTTGTCTTAATTTTCCACAAGCGGAGGTTCTAAGGCCTCTCCAAATAATTTGCCCCCCTTAAAGGGAATGTTGATTATCCTGGAAGAAGACCCTGCGTCCCCCTCCCACTGACGGAGCCAAATGTGGCATCTGGCCAAAACTCCTTATCCTATAGAACTGGCCAAGAGCTGGAGGGAATCATAGGCGTAGTCAGTGCAGCCACAGATGCCAAAGCAATTTTCTTTAAGGTGCTCTTGGCCCTGCATGAGAGCTTCTTGTCCTCCTCCGCCAGCTCCTCGGTCCAGACATAGGCTGCTCTAGAGAAAATAGAGCTGGCCACCGCAACCCGGAAAGCCTGAGATCCGTACTCAAAGTTGTGTTTGAGCACGGCATCCACCTTGTCGCAGCTGTCCTTTGGGCCTGATTCCCCCTTGTTGCCAAAGAGACCACTACTACCGGTGCGTCCACCAGGGGGACTTTCAGTTTCTCCATGATGGGTCGGGTAAGGTGTAAAATTTATCAATGACCCTGTGGTGACATCGGCCATGTGAGAAGTTTTCCCACTCAGTGGAAAACACTCTATTCAAAGGCTCAGGGAAGGCCCCGCTTGTGGTTTGGGTGGCCCTTGCAGATATTGTTTTGCCCTCAAAGATGGTGTAGTAAGTCTTTGAGGGGGAGCTGGTAGCTCCATGTCCAGAATGTGAGCAGACTTACCAAGCACTCTGGGGTACAACTCGGTGGGGCACAGACGATCTACTTTGTGTGTCTCCCCCACTACCTTGTCATCATCGCCCGACAGTACCCACTCCTCCTTCTCCGAAGCTGATGATGATGAGGATAGCAAGGAATCATCATGGGCTCGGTGCAGTAAGGTGAACCCCTTAGATGCCCTGCAAAGGGGGAGTTCTCTTCCCCAGAATCAGTGTCGGAAGCCATGGATCTACCCCTCTGACGGAGGGAGGGTGACCTTTTACGTTTTGCCTTACATGGCTGGTTCATCCCCTGCGAAACCAGGGACTCCTGGCCATGCTCCTGGAGAACCCCTTTCACTGCTTCCTTAATCATTTGGGACAGGGTGGATAAGGCAGTGGCCACTGTTGGGTTGGGGCCCCCAGCCTCCCCAGCACCTTCCCCCACATTGCCAGGTTGCTCAGGCATACCTCTTAAAATGGCTCCTGCCACGAGGCATAGACAAGATGGCCACCACGCGGGAAACACAGGCTTTTGGCGCCAAGATGCCTCAGAAGGTCCCCTGTAGCCAGTGTGGCTGACATGAGCCCAGGGAGCGCTGATCGGGTAGCTAGGTGCTGTCCTGTGACCTCTTCCAAGTCTCCCCAGTGGGTGCACATGCAGTGCGAGGCACACGCCACAGGGAGAGGCAGCATTCCTGCCTTCTCCCCACCTCTGTAGGGCCGCTGTGGTGCGGCTGGGCTGGCACGCTAGCCGGCAAGGACTAGGACGCCTCCAGCCACTTGCGTCCTCCACGACTCAACTGGCGCTGTCGCTGGTGTGGGGGAGGTTCCCCCAGCATTCTCCTGCGGAGCTGCTCGTCCAGGCGGCCTGCACAGCGCTCCCCCAGAAGGGAGACGCTGCCGTGTTCCCTGAGGGAACAATGGAGAGGGGGGGAACCCCGTCAGGAGACTCTCCTGATCCCCCCAGTGGGGGGGGGGGAGGCTGCTGCCAAAGCAAGGGAGAAGGCAGGGAGAAGGCAGGGAGAAAGCAAGCAAGAAAGAAAGAAGAAGAGAGAAAGAAGGAGAAAGAGGGAGCCAAGAGCTCCTTGGACACACGTCCAACCAAACCATGAGGCCAGATGAAACTGGGAATGCTCCTGGGTGCCCTCCCGGGAAGGAGAACTTGGACAAGTCCGGCCTCATGGGAGGACTGCACCCATTGGTTAGAAGCGCTCTCCATTCCTCCTCCGAGAATAGGAGTGTCACATGTAAGGACTCCAGTTGTATACATGCATCTATACAGAAATACGCATATACAGAGAAGTCCTTACTAGAGCATGTTGTTGAGCAGTGGTCCATGGAAAACGGCTACAGCATGTCCATAGAATGGAGCAGTCGGCCATGCTGAATTCCCTGCGCATAGGCCTTTACTTCGGTGCAGTTTGTGGCAATGGAGTCCTTCACCGCCTTGATGGCATGTTTGCACTGTTTTCTGGTCTGACAGGGTCGGCCTTGCCCTGTTGCGGCACAGGACAGAGAACAGATGCTATTCGCGTCTTGTAGACAAATGGAAAATGGACCAGGTTGATGGAAGTGACCTTCAACACTGGTACCTGGTTGCTGCTGTCATCGGTGATGGCCATGCAGGAAGGAAAGGTCAGGGTGATGCTTTAGCTTTGCCGTTTCACAGGCAAAGAAAACCTATTGGATTTCTGGACAGTTTTCTACAAGGCAAAATAAACTCCAAACCACTTTAAAGTAAGCATCGCTTTATTTTGTCTTTATTGAGAACTAGTGAAAAGTGTACCCACGTTGCGGGAGTAAAATTCTCCCATATGCCATCCCCCCATGCACAACTTCCCCCATGTGCAACTTCCCCCATGCGCAACTTCCCCCATGCACGTCAACCCCCATGCGCAACATCCCCCCATGTGCAACTTCTCCCCTGCACGTCAACCCATAAACCATAACCAGTTCTTCGTTCTTTCCATAAACCGGTTCTTAGTGCACCCCTCCGTCATGGAAGGAACACCCACCCCAAATTTCACACTTCTAGGGCCGGCGGAAGCTGGATGACATTTTAAGATGGAAGAGTTTGGAGTAGACATCAGAGAATGTATTAGTGATATCAATAGGAATTAGTAAGGGCATTTGAAGTTAGCAGATCTTAGCAGGAGAAAGAATATCATCACATCCATGCTACTTTGAATGGTTCATATTCACATTGGAGTCTGTTACTGAGGGTGCAATCCTAACCAATTTAGGCCAGCACAACTCACCCAGTCCCTATTCCTTTGGTGGTGTGGGGAGGCCAGTGCATGTGCAATGGCCTAACCCCACCAAGAGTAGCCCAGAGGTGCCAGACAGCTCATTTGTGACACCCCCAGACCAGCATGGGTCTTGTGGTGTATCTCAAGGACTTGGGTTTAAATTAGCAAATATAGATTTGAGTTTGCCTTCATAGGATTGAGTTGTCAGCAGTGGTGTAGGTTGCGGGGCTACCAAGCACTGGGTTTTGAAGGGAGCCTCACCACAGTGGGCAAGGGCCCCCTCCCCTGCAGAAACATTCTAGGCGGTAGGAGCAAAATTGAGGTGAATACCCAGAATGGCTTTAAAGGGGCCACTTGTACCCTATGGTCAAGCTCCCTGCAAAATTTAATGCTTTGCACCCCCTCTAGCTCCTCCACTGCCTGTCAGTACCTGGAATTGAGCATTAGCATTTTCAATTTATTTCTTAATTTGCTTAACAATCTTGAACATTTTCTTCACTAATAGCTCTTGTCAAATTCAATGTCAGGATAGTATCCCATAAGAGTTATTTACCTTTCTCACTGCTGAATTTTACAGTGGTAAATTATTTAGACTCCCAAGGTTTCCCTTTTTGAAACTGTTCATCTTACTGTTGTAAAAATAGATCAGATTGAATAGCTGTCTTTCTGCCATCTAACCAATTCATTCTACCATAACATTAGGGTAAGTTGTTCCTTCCTTTGCTCTTCTGCCATCTCTTAGATTATGGTTTTTTTTTTTCTGAGTAATGATTTAAAAGTGTATCGTAAAAACTAATTTATAAGTGGAAGCACAAGTGACTTACCCTTCCCCACACACTCTGCTTTCTTTGGTCTTCTGATTTGAGTCATTGTTTAAAACTATGTTATTGTTAACTACCCACTTTCCAATAATTGCCAACTATGGTTCTATCCAAAGAGACAGTCAGCTAGGTTAATACTGTATCTGCTTAAAATACCTTAAAATATATTGCAGTTCCATCATACACAACCGTTTACCCATATTTCCAGCCTGCTGCAGGGTCTTCAAAAGAGCACAGATGTCAACAACAACAAAATAGAAATTGGTCTTGTGTGGCAAAGGTTTTTCCCACTTTTTTATATCTCCCAAAGATTATGATGCCCGCATGTTCCACATGTGCCTGAGACATTCTTCCCAAGGCACCATGGGCAAAACCCAGAGCAGTTACGGGTCCACACAGTTATGTCACCCTCTACTGTTGTTTTATGGAAAGTCACCTTAACTGCTCCAGCGCAAAGGGCTTAATTTGACTTTAGGATATGGGCCTATGAGCACAATCCTAACCAGGTCTACTGAAAAGTAAGCCTCATTGTGTTCAATGGGTCTTACTCCCAGGAAAGTGTCTTTAGGATTGCAGCCTATGTCTTTCTTTTTCTTCTGGGTTTTCTCCAGCGACAAAGGATGTTGACTGACCTTCCTGAAAAGGTTGGCATGGGCTGAGTGACAGAGTAACCAAATTCCCCTGCCTAAATAAAAGGATGGAATAGAATGTCCCATTTGATCCTCATCTCTCCAGTCAGTTGATCCAATGAATAGTTGTTGCTATTTTATCACTGATGTGCCATGTCCATGCATTAGTGAAAAACTCGCCTTTTGAGGCCCTACAGGAACTTTTTCCATACCCAACAGATCCACAATATTGTCAGGTTAATAAAGGGGAGAAATCTCACATGGGCACATCAAGGAGACAGTTGGGAAAGGTAAAAACAGGCTCTATAGGTTTCACCTGGGATCCAACCTATTTCAAATGAGATTGCACACACTGCTCCCTAAAGCAGTGATTTTCAATCTTTTTCATCTCATGGTACACTGACAAAGGAACTAAAATGATCAAGGTCATGCCATCAGATTTTTGACCGTTGACAAGGCTGCTGGAAGAGGGCTCAAATCCCCCAATTGCCCTACTATAAATGAACCTTCCCAAAGTCCCACAGCTCACCTGTAGACCATCCACGGCACAGTGATTGAAAATCAATGACCTAAAGGTACAAGTTAGTAAGAATATAAGAAGAGCCTCCATAAGATCAAGTAAGAACATAAAAACCTCCATAAGATCAAGCCAAAGGCCCATCTAGTCCAGTTTCCTGTATCACACAGTGGCCCACCATATGGTTCACAGAGCACATAAGACATCTGCATCTAGGTGCCCTCCCCTGCATCAGGCATTTTGAAGTTGTCAGCATCTACACACACCCCTCATGGATTGTAACCTGCGATGGTCCTTTCCTGTAGGAATTTATCCAGTCCCTTAAAGACATTGAGGCTAGATGCCATCACCATATGTAGTTCAAGGGTAGAGTCTGCCACCATGTCCCAAATGTGCACTGACTGTGTGCAACACAAATGTCTGAAAGGTGACGCCCGTAATCTACACTGCATCCATTATGTGATGGCAAGTGGTATGCCAATCAGGCCAAAACTAACCAAGCAAGTCCAAATTGTGAAAACTCTTCAAAAGTCTACCTACAGAGTGGATATCATGGATCATCCTCTCAAGACTGTTATAAGGAGAATCACATTTTTAAAAGAAATGCTCTCAGAAAATTCAGAAAAACAGATTATAGTTAAATGAGTCAAATTTGAGAGGAAACAAAATCATTTTCGCAGAAAATTGTCTACCAGCACTTTGTGAACTAAATGTGATTTACCTGAGTAACTGATCCATCATGATTGTTAACAACCACAATACATACTGTGTGGTTTGGTGTAACTTTAGCCCAAGCTGCTGATGAGTTAAAAGGGAAATTGGAAATACCGAGGAAGATTAAATAAACCAAGGGAGAAATCTGAGCTGAACCTTCAAGGGCTAATTAGTGACTCCAGGCTTCCTCTCAAGAGTATTGTGTTTTGGCTTTGTACAATTTCAGATGTGTAATTTTACAGGTTAGGATGTGAATTAGAATGCTGAGCAAGTTCCTTTTTGGATCCAACTCCAATTAAAAGGTGTGCCTGCATAAGGTTGGAATATTAACCTTGCAAGCCAGATTGAGCTACCTTTTTATAGGCTGAAAAAGCAGGATAAAAATCCTTTAAATGAATAAATAAATATAAAAATTACTCTGATTTGAAATGCTGTGAGTCTTCTGCAGTGTGCTTAAGATTTTTCAGTAAACACATTGTGGCTCGTATTAAGTAGGGGAATCATTAAATATTTGGCTGCTGCCACAGTAAAGTCTTACTAATGTTCTTATGACAGAGTATGTTTTTATGGGTTTGTAAAAGTCACGAGTGCATAGAATATTATTGCCTGTTCCACTACTAGCAGAGCTAGTAGACCAGTCCTACCCAGGCCAGAGGTTAGGCCTCTGCATCCTATGCTGAATTTGAACAGAGTGGAGATCTCCACAATGGGACAAATGATCCCTTTTCCTAGGGAAGACCCCAGCCTACACAGTGGGTCTACTGTGTGTCTTTATCGTATGGGAGATGTGAAAAATGTTTGCACCCTTGGGTGCCAGATGAGAGCAGCCATTATGTTGCTGAGATAACAAACAAGTCCTCAGAGCCAAATGTCTTCTGTTGAAAGATGGGGCAAGCTGTGAGAGATCATGAGTGGACATGGGTTTTTTATAATTGTTATTATTAGATTGAGCATGTGTTCCTGCTAAATAGAGTCTCAGAATATCTTTAGTAAATTAGGCACATAAGACTAGAGGAATGAGGAAGTAGTCTACTTTATTCAAACAACTTTGCAAAGTAACTTCACCACCACCACACGTGATAGTGAAGAAGCATCAAACAAAGGCTGCTTTTATAACTTTATCTACATGATATTCTAAACCATAAGCATAAATTTAGTTTATAAATTTAGCCTCAAGGCTGTCTCCTGCATTTTTACACAAAGAGACAGAATTTAAATTGCTCTGTGCTTTTTCTGTAGCAATATATTATTGATTCCACTGGCTAATATGGCCACTCAATGGTATAGCTAATCAATGGGATTAGTGTGGTGACACATGGAAAGGGGGTGGGTACACTAGAAGAGGCTACTGCTGCATCCTATTTCTCCTTGGTCCTGCACCACCTCAGGCTGGCGCATTTCCGAGAAAACATATTAAGTTCAGCAGCTTCCAGTCTAAAAAAAAATACAGCAGAGACACCAGCAACAGCTACTTGAAAATACACAACTGGGGTGAAGGAGGACAGCTGCTTTCCCCCTGCTAAATATAAGAAGACACCACCTTTAAATTTGTGGTTTTAACTTTTCAAACCACAAATTTTAAAATATTTGATACCTTAAAAATATTTTGGTGCCTGTTTTCAGACTTTATGCACAAGACAATAATTTTGCAACACTACACACCTGAAAATAAGCCCTACAAGTGGAATTTTCATCACTGTAAATAGGAATACTGGGGCTCGTCGGTTCGACTCTGTTGGGCCACTGCTTCAGCGACTACACTGGCTGCCCATTCGTTTCCGGGCTGAATTCAAAGTGCTGGTCCTGACCTTTAAAGCCCTAAACGGCTCGGGTCCTGGGTACCTGAGGGACCGCCTCCTTCTGTACAATCCGACCCGTCACCTAAGGTCATCTGAGGGGGCCCTACTGACTGTGCCGCCACTAAAAGATGTGAGAGGTGTGGCTGCCAGAGACAGGGCCTTCTCGGTGGTGGCACTCCGGCTTTGGAACTCCCTCCCCATAGAACTTAGGAAAGCTCCCTCAATACAGAGCTTCAGGTGGAGCCTTAAAACCTTTTATTTTAAAAAAGTGTTTTAAACGGGGCAGAGGGTGGGGGGCAGTGTGCTAGTGTTTTATTTTATTGTTTTAACAAATGTCTTTTAGCTTGTTTTTATTGTTACCAGTCTTTATTATTCTAATTGTATTTTAATTGTATTTTAATGATGTTTTAATTTGTATTTATTAGCAATTTTAATGATGTTTTATTCTTCAGTGTTAGCCGCCTTGGGCTCCCCCTTATGAGGGAGGAAAGGCGAGGTATAAATTGAGTAAAATAAATAAAATAAATAAATACAACTACACTGTAAATAGGAATACAAAAACATAAAATGGGTTAATCTATCATTGGCATCATTAGAGGCATTCAACAGCCGAAGTAGAAAAACGTTTTTTCTTCCTTTCTCCTGATGAAATTGTCCAGAAGACTGCTTCCATCTTAAGCCGTATGCTGCCACAGCAGTTTTGGGGTCATGCATTTCTCAATAGCCTTCCCTCCTAAATTTTTGGGTAGTCTTATTTGAAAAAGTGCTGCTCCTTTGTGCCATTAACCTTTGCTTCAGAAAACTCATGGTCTATTGAGCTCTACTGGTTTATGACTTCCCATTCATATCCCGAATGCTCAATATTTACACCTTGGCACAATAATCACATAACAAAGTTGTATTGCACTAAAAATGTTTCATGAAATGTGACGGTTATCGGTTCTTTTATTCCTCCCTCTTAGTTTGCCATGACTCAAGATACACGGTTTGTATAAAACAACGTAAATTATTTTCAGTTAGAGCAAATTATTCAGTATGAGTACTGTGTATTACAGTCATTAATCTTCCTATTTAAATGCAAATTCCTTTCCCTTTCAACTCCAAACCAAAGACACTTTTCATATAACTAATAAAACACAACTTTGATCTCCCAATGTATCCATCAGGGAGAAGCCATTTTTGGAGTTAAATTCAGGATGTCTCTTTGCTGGCCTGCACTATTCTTTTGTTTCTGTATTTACGCGCCCATGTAGAAAAAGATCATTTTCAAAACAACCCACAGTAATTCCTGCTTCTGCATCTCAGAAACAACTTTCATAAAGCTCACATAAAGCTCACATCTATTCTTGTTTACCCAGAAGTAAATCCCATAAGAGTTAATAAGCTTACTCCTTGGTAAATGTGGATAGGATTCACACTTATACAAAATACACAAATTATTCAAAACTAGCAAAATGTACCCATGTTGCAGGAGTAAAATATCCCTGTGTGCCATCCCACAATTGCGCAATACCCTCGATTGTGCATAAACCCCATGTGCAGCATCATCCCCATGCGCAACATGCCCCGTGCACATCAATCCTCCATGCGCATCAACCCCCATGCGCATAAACCACCATACACAACACCCCCATGCGCAACATACCCCATGCGCATAAACTGCCATGTGCAGCATCCTCCCATAAACATAAACACCCATGCACATAAACCTCCATTCACAACATCCCCTGTGTGCAACATCACTCATGTACAACATCCCCCATGTGTATAAACCCCCATGCGAAACATCCGCCATGAGCATAAACCGCCAGGCACAACATCTCTCCATGTCCATCAACCCCACATGTGCATAAACCCTGTGAGCAACTTGCCCCCTTACGCATAAACTGCCATGCACAACATCCTCCCATCCACATAAACCCTCATGTGCAACATCCCCCCATCCGCATAAACCCCTTGTGCATCAGCCCCGCCATGCGTAACACCCCCTCCCATGTGCAATACTCCCCCTCTCAATGGCGACACCGCTATCTGGCATGTTCAGGATTTGGAGCTGGGTATTGATCATTCTTCAATGTTAAGTATGGGCCAAAAGTATGTTTCACCGCTTTTCAGCCCCTTAAGGGTACAATTTCTCAACTTTGGTTCTTGGTGGGTGTTGATGTCACAGAAGGAACACCGTCACCAAATTTCACACTTCCGGGCCTACTGGTTTTGGCAGGGTGTTGATGAGTCAATGTGTTGTCCTCAATCTTGGTTCTTCTTCCAGAGGCCTGGGAGTTTGAGGATTCTGCGCAGTATCTTAGCTGTTCTTAGCAATGCGCTTTTCTGGATTGAGTGTTCTGATGTCCTTCCTGGAATCTGTTGGAGCCATTTTTCCAGCTTGGGTGTCACAGCCCCTAGTGCTCCAGTCACTATTGGGATCACATTTACCTTCACTTGCCACATCCTTTCTAATTCCTCCTTCAAAACCTGATACTTTTCCACCTTTTCATGCTCTTTTTTTCCTGATGTTGCTGTCATTTGGTATCGCTATATCTATCACCAGGGCTGTCTTCTGGGCCTTATCTACCACCATAATGTCTGGTTGGTTGGCCAGTACTTTTTTATCTGTCTGGATATGGAAGTCCCATAGGACCTTAGCCCTGTTGTTCTCCACAACCTTCTGAGGAGCCTCCCATCTGGTCTTGGGGGTTCTTGTGTTGCCATGATTCAGTGCTATCTCTTTCCAGCCACTGATAGGATTACCCAATATCAGCAACTTCAGCTATCTGGCGATGGTACATCCCATGCAGGGTCTTATCTTGCCAGGGCGCTTCCTGGCAAAAAAAGCAAAACATGATACTGCATTTCTTGGTTGCCTGTTAGTACCAGGTTTAGATCTCCTGCCACCATCCCACTCAGAACTGGTAACTGCACTTCTCAATGGTCCCTGAGGCCACAGCCGGTTATACTGGAATGACCAGAAGTGAATTAGCCCTGTTTTACAGGCAGGTCTGCCGAGAGCTGGCATGGAGCATGGGGCAAGATGCCTGATTTGAGCTCCCTTTTCCAAATATTCATGTCAACCAGATGTTTGTACATTTTTTTAAAACAAGGTTTTAATTGACAGCAGCATGAATTGTTACTGTGAGACTGAGGCACCCAGATTTATTTATTTCCTGCCAACTAGCAGCTCAAAAGCATGTAAATGCAAGTTGATACATAGGTACCACTTTGAAGGGAAGGTGATAGTGTTCTGTGCGCCTTTGGCATTTAGTCATGCCAGCCACATGACCACAGAGGTATCTTTGGACACCGCTGGCCCTTTGACATTATAAGAGGGATGAGCACTGCCATTTTGGCTTCATTTTAGAACTTTGCAATGGTGTGCAGTACCCCGTCATGTCATATGTCACTGGATTTCTATTGAAGAGCAGAATCCAATGCAAAAATCGGTTTTGAAATATCTCCTTCCTATCAGAGGTTATGGCCAACAAAATAAAAAATATACTTTGAGCTCTATGTGAAAGTGTCCAATATCGCATCTTTACTCTTGAGTAGGCAAATGTGCCATTGTCCACTGGAAAGGCCAGGCTGAGAGGAATCCAAAACCTTGTCCTCCTTTTTAGGTTCAGACATCTGGTCACCCTGCCCTTCCCTCCCCACAGTGGAACGCTACTGGTGCCCCCTCTTGGATCTTGAAAAACCGCAAGATTTCATTAAGATTTGAATGTCATCAAATCTAAATGAGTTTCAAGATTGAGTTTCAAGAAGAGGATACAGGGTCATAACAACTGAAGTAAATTTGGGCACGACTGAACTTCAGCTATCCAATGAAAAATGTCAAAAGAGGATTGTTGGGAATCAGAAAAGATTTTAAGCTCACTGGAGAAGGAAGGCCTGTGTGTTGTTTTGGAATACCAAGTGGAAACAGCATGGTACCTGTCAGTAGCATAGCGTAGTAAGGTTATTCCCTTTTACTACAGCACAGTAAGTTCCTCTTACAGATTTAATTTCATTTCTTCCATTTCTGATGTTAGCATATGTTTCAATCACTGAATTTTTAAATCACTTGCAATCACAATAAATCCCTAGACATACAAAGTAAGGCACTTAAGTTCTGTGACATCAAGCCAGCCTACCCCAAAATGACCAGATCTGAGAAGCGCCAGTAAAAAGCAAGAATGCAATGCAGATGATAGACTAATGCACAATCTGAATTGAGCAGCTGAGGCCAGCTGCTGCATCCTGCTTTATCTCTATCTGGTTTTGGCATGAGACTCTGAATACCCCCTCATTCCAAATGTCAGTGATGGATGGTGTTGGAAGGCACCTAGAAGATGGCTGTGCCCTACCACCTGCCAATGCAAGCCGGCAATCCATAATGACAGCATTCCTGAAAGCTGCCTGCCCTCCTGAACTGGTTGAGCCTTAGCACCATTCCCAGTTCTTAACAGTCCGACATCTTGCTTTAGCATAAAACAAAAAATTGTCTTGAAGAGATGTAATGTGTTCCACAAACAAGTTCCACAACTGTTACATGCCTGAAAAGCTTTTCAGCTGCAGAATGGTACAGAACGTGCCATTTTTGGCTGGGAAATCATGGCACACAAAAATGTGTATCCTACCTTGGAAAGAAGGGAGTAGCCATACAGTACTTATGGAGATCCATAAATACTATATGCTCAGTAAGTACCATAAGTACTGTATAAATTCAATTATCCTTAGTTGGAAATGATGTTCTCTTTGTCCTTTATAAAAAGTAAGTAGTTCTTGCTGCCTATTATTCTCTCCTCTAGCACTATGGCCTAGAGCAATGCTTCTAAAAATGAATTCCTAAGATCTCCATTGGATCTAGTACTGTATAAGTACTGTATAGCCACCATCATCTCCCCTTCTTTCCAAGGTAGGTTATGCATTTTTGTTGCTGCTATTGTTGTTGCTACACTAGGGAAAAAATGATGGGTTTTTCAAGTATTTTCCTTGAATATCAGGGTGAGTTGAGAGGGGGTCACATTTAACTATATACGACGAGCACCACTAGCTCATATAAGGCTGCAATCCTGAAGACACATTCCTGGGAGTAAGACTCATTGCACACAATGGATCTTCCTTTTGAGTAGACATGGTTAGGATTGTCCTGTAATTCAGCTTCCTGGATTGTGGCTCACCAGAAGCCTCAGGAAACGCACAAGACAACAAGAGGCTTGCATCCTGGTGCTCTCCCCTGCATCTGGATTCTAGGACTACAGCTCCTGGATGGTGTTCAAGAATGCTTGATGGTGTTGAATGAATATAAGAATAGCCCCAGTTATGAATGTTATACATTTGTGCATTGTTGTTACTATACAATGAAGGAAATGAATCAATTTTCATAGCAAAAATTAGAAGAAAGGCATGAAATGTTGTTCAGTAGCTCACTGTCACATCTTGTACCTTTTACTATACTATGACATAGATGCTGCTGGGTCTTGGAAATGACAGGCCAGAGAGGGAAGGTTGCTCCAGATTTTTGGAACAGCATTACATTTAGAGCTTATCCCAAGCATTTTAACTGGCATCCAACAATGCCCCAGAGGCTTACAGAAGAATACCTAAACGAACCTCACTGATGAAGCTCATGTCTTGCCTGTGCTGTTGCAAACAGGCAGGTGGTAATCAATTCTGAAATAGCATCAAGCAAATCTCTGCAAATCATGCGCATCAGTATGAACCATCCACCACATTCTAATAGAATTCATTGCCACTCCATCAGCGAGGCGTTTCGGAATTACCGTAAAGACATTTGCTTGCTTATCTTCTCCTGGAAATCCTAATAGCTGCTTATTAACTCATAATATGGAGGCAGCAGGCTTATGTGTCAGGCTACCTTGTACAATTTGTTTGTAGGAGATTCACCAAATCTATAAGGAAAGCAGGAGTGGAAATGCTAGTTTCCCCCATTATGGCTTTCCCCACAGGTGGCTTTATAAGAAGCCTAGTTTTCAATTTCTTACATGATGAGGCTCAAGCAACGTCCTCTGAACCAGATATGCATGGGCCTGCTGTGTTGTTACACAGGAAGCTGTGCTCAAAGGAATTTATTGGTGTGGTTTTTTTCATGAAGACATGCTTAATGTTATATGATGCTTTATGAGCACTTTATGAGACTCAGGTGAGTAATCCTTTGCAAAGTGGAATTATACCCAGTTTGTGGATGTGGAAGCTGATGCTAGGTGAGTCTTGTAGCTTTCCTAGAGATTCCATGTCTTTATGATTCACAGTTCATATTAATCCTAAAGCAGTGATTTTCAATATTTTTTCATCTCATGGCATATTGACAAGCACAGGAATATGTCAGTTTTCTGCCTTCCTCTGCTTCTAAACCATCAACTTTCCACTCCAATCAATGGCCTGTACTTAGTGAAGAAGCATCAAACAAAGGCTACTTTTATAACTTTATCTACATGATATTCTAAACCATAAGCATAAATTTAGTTTATAAATTTAGCCTCAAGGCTGTCTCCTGCATTTTTACACAAAGAGACAGAATTTAAATTGCTCTGTGCTTTTTCTGTAGCAATATATTATTGATTCCATTGGCTAATATGGCCACTCAATGGTATAGCTAATCAATGGGATTAGTGTGGTGACACATGGAAAGGGGGTGGGTACACTAGAAGAGGCTACTGCTGCATCCTATTTCTCCTTGGTCCTGCACCACCTCAGGCTGGCGCATTTCCGAGAAAACATATTAAGTTCAGCAGCTTCCAGTCTAAAAAAAAAACAGTTAGATTTTTATTAGAGGGGGATCATGCCCACCCCCTTGAGATAAAGTCCTGGTTGACTCCTAAGAATGTCTTTGTAAGAAATCAAGATGATAGCTGTGCTCAGGACTCTTGGGGGCAGCGGGTAATTTTTGTCCAAGCCCAGGTTAAAAAAACAGGGCCCAGAAGCCAAAGAAGTGGACCAGAAACTTCCTGGGATCTTATATTTTCCAATTTTACCCAGACTTGTTGCCTTTATGGGATGCTGAAGGTGCTAGAGCCATTAGCCATTAATTTTTTTCATTTCTTTGTAAATCGTTTTGTGAACTTTTAGTTGAAAAGCAGTATATAGATAGATAGATGATAGTTGGAAGGAAGGAAGTGACAGTAGTTGTTGTCACAAACCATAGAAAGACATACACGACACTCCTTAACACAAAGCTAGGAGGAAGCTGGCCTATTTCAATAGGTTTTAAAAGTAGATTTTTAAGTGCATTGTATTTTGGCTAGATGTGTATAAACTTATTCTTCCTCACCTGAAAAAGGAAAACCAGTGAAAAATAGGAAAAAAGGTTTGGGATGAGCATGACTATGAATTTCTTCTCAGCCGTGACCCTTCGTGGCTCGTTTTAGTTCTCTCTTAGCTGAGACTTTTTCACAGGACTTTTGAGAGGATAAAATGTAATAAAACAACCACACATAACATCCAGATCACCTGTCGGGAACTGTAATAAATAAATCCAAAACAGAGTTAAGGTAGCTCAGAAAAGCATCAAAAAGAAGACATATACAGAGGAAGACATTCAGTTCTGTTGTGGAGTCAGATGATTATTCCTGGCTGGAAATGAAGACTCGTCATTGTAATCCACCCATTGCCTGTGACAGAGTAACAAAGAAGGAACAGCCTGCCCCGTTGTCCTCCTGCTACAAAACTATTGTGCTGGAGAAAATGGGCAAATGAATAATTTTTATCACAGTTTGGGAAACAATTTGATTATTTTTGCAAAGCGATTTGCCAAGTTGTTTTTTTCCGAATCTTCTGTGAAAAGAAGAAAACACGATTTGCTTCCTTCCTTTTCTCTGTTTCTCTCTTGAATCGGTGAATAAATTGGATCTCACTGAACAGAAAAACACACACACTCAAAACAAAAAGCCAGCCTTGCAACTATCATTTCATATCAGTGGTTTTCACTATCTGAAGCAGCACCTAGAAATAAAGTTGTACAAACAGAATTGTTCCTTCTAATGCCCCAAACCCACACATATGGCTTGTATTGTGTCCAAGATAAGGAGCCTCTTTTTTCTAAAAAAAGCAAGCAACATGTGCTATACAAGCATAGTACAGAAATTTGCCTGATGTTATCATCGCTCCTGATTCTGAGCTGTTCCTTCCGAGCGAATTCATTTTAATCTAAACTAATAATAATATTATGTTAGGAAAAAAAAACACGGTCTTTGTAATCTGTGCCAGTGGGTAAATTAAATCCATTTTGCATTCAAAAAATAATGGTTACTTCCAGAATTAGTCATATTCTGGAAAGCTAAAGTGATCACCAGTGGAAATACTGTTGTTAGGAAAAGGAAAAGCATTGGTGTAACATTTTTACTCTGTCATGAAAAGCAGAATCCCTGGTGGGTCCTTAGCATCTTATCCTGCTGCTCACCCATTGATTTATTATTGTCTCCAATGAATTTCTCTGGAGGCTTCCAGAAATGTTGGAAATAAAACCAAGAATGATCCTGGATCGAAATTTAGGATTGTTTTCCATTGGTTTAAAAAGAAAATAGTGTTCCCTATTTTAAAATAAAGTCCCACTATTTTAAAAAGAAAATAGTGTTAAAAAGAAAATAGCAGTCAATATGACAGCTTTGTCATATTGGCAGAAGGAAATAAAATGAAGATAAAGTAGCTGAGCTTCATTCACCACCAAATCAGTTGATGTTTTGAATGGAAATAGGGTGTGGAAGACTTCAGTGCCCTGGGCTGCAGTGGAGCCCTATGGATACTGGGCAGCTCCTTGAGGGAAGAGGACATTCGCCTCTACCCCTGGGTAGGGGTGGCAGCCCCACAATGGGGGGCCACTATTTTATCTAGCACAGATAAAGCATCCTCGTTTCAGGCTGGAAGGCCCAATGCAGGCATCTGGATGCAGCAGAGCAGAACTTCTCCAATCACATCATAGTCCTCCAACTGCCATACCTTTTCCCACCTTCCCCCTGATCCACCATCCCCAAGCACGTTTCTGTCATCCCAGTAAAGAACGGGTTCCAGGAGGTTCACAAGGGGCCTCTGGCCAGCACTGCCCCAGTGTGAACAGTTGCTGTGCCAGAGCAAACACTGGGCTTGTGGTATGTATTGCTGACAGTGGCTGTCAAAGTGGGGGTCAGGACCCTCTTGCAGAAGTCATAACTTCATTTCAGGGAGGTCCAATGGTGGGCTTCAGGAGGTTCTCACAGGTTCTAAAGAACACTTTGCTAATGAGCGCCCGGTTCTGAGAACCGGTTACTAATGGTACATAGAACCTGTTGTTAATTTAGGTTATTTGGACATAGAACCTGTTGTTAATTTATTTGAATCCCACCACTGGGGAGGTTGCATAAAACTTGGCTCTGCATCTTGAACTGTGGCACTCAGGCTGCTTTCCTGAGAGTAGAACAATCCTAAAGACATGTTCCTGGGAGTAAGACCCATTGAACACAATGGAGCTTATTTTTGAGTAGACATGGTTAGGATTGTACTCTATGCATCATTGAACTTAAAGGAGTAAGTAAGCAATTTGAGTTGCTTCCAAGTAGGCATAGAGCAGCTTTGGCATCACAATGATCACACTTCCGGCTATGAGATCACTTTGGGAGGATCATGGACAGGTTGTGTTTGTCAGAAGGGCGTCTCAGGCTTAAATGCTCGAAACTCTGCCTTATGGCACGTTTGCAATGCTCAGTGCTGGTTTCCAGTGTGGTCTGCACAGGATCAGGCCCTGAGACTGCAATCCTATTCACTTTTACCTTGGGATAAGCCTACAATGGAATTTACTTCAGAGTTCATAATGGACAGGTATGCATAGGATTGCACATTTAAGGTAGAACTGGAACAGAAGAGCAATGCAAAAATATAGTGCTTCCGAGTTTGTTTGAAGAGACATATGGCCGATTTGCATTGGTAGGTAGATTTCGGCATTCTTCACCCAAAAGAGTGGCTAGGCGGTCCTTATTTAGCTAGGAATTTATATCCTACCTATTGGCTGCCAACGTGGCACCCAAGGACCAGCATTGGCAGGGCAACTGCGGCAGCTGATTCCCATTGCCATATCAACTGATTTCCTCCTCTGGATCATGCCTGCTGTTAATGGGGTTTCATGACCAAGTGGTAGCCCTGAACTTTACCCTTTCTTGCTGTCACTGGAAAAGTAATCATTCATAAGATTTGTGGAGAAGGTTAAATGCTCAAAAAGTATAGGATCCAGGCCAGAATGTTGTCTCTCTTTCAGAGTCAGTGCTAAGAAATCCTTTTGCTCTATTTTGAACTAGTTTTTATTGAAAAGTGGTATAAACAGTCAATCCTGGTCGACTGAATTGACTGGAAAAGTGGGATATTCAGCCAATCCCACATAACAAGGATTATCTGGTAGTGGAAAAACCTATGGTACAGAATCATTGAACGTATGGAGAAAAAACCTTCATTGTCCTCCTTTTCTTTATGAGCAGGTAGCATGGAGCCTTCTTGTAAATAATAAATACTATACTATATGTAATAGTATAGTACATATAATAATATATGTAATATATGTAAATTATATAATACATATAATAATATATAAATACATATAATATGTAATATGTAAATACATATAATAATATGTAAATTATATGTAATAGTTTTAATCTATAGGACCCAGGCATCCGTCAGTCTTGAAAGACTATGGTATCGTGCTCGGCGCTGCACACGCTGCATGCGAAGCACAAAAGCCTGGGTTAGATTGTTATGGAGGATAGGCTGTTACCCAAGCAGCAAATCCCCCCTCTCCACGCCACTGAATTATCCCAATGGAAAGGCAGAGCCAATACGATTGGATCCAGCTGGTGTCACAGAGCTGGGCTAAGAACAGGAGCTCACCCTGTCTTGTGGGGCCAACTCGGGTCTCAAACCATGGCCTGCTGGTTAACAGTCACAGTGTCTTAACCACTTGCGCCACCCACAGCCCATCAGACTCATAGTATGAAGAAGGAATATGCAGAACAACTGGCTCTAGATGATTCATGTGAGAGCAAAACAAATCCATCCTTAGTGCGTCCTTCAGAATTATGCCCCTTCTTATATCTATTCTATGTTCATACACGATCTATTTGCAGCCTACAATGCTACAGTGGCAAAATGATAGTCAAACATCATTAGATGTTTTCAAGAGTGTGTGAGTTACAATTAAGGCTTTGTACAGGTTTTCTGATTATCAGAATCTGTGGTTTGTCTAAAATAAACAAAAGATTAAACACTGCCAAAAAATGATAGTGCACCTCCCTTCCCTTTGTATTTGATTGTTTTTATTCTTAAGAATATTTTTTGTACTATATAACTTTCTTAACAGTATAAAATGAGTCAAATATTAGACATCATGAGTTCATCCTTACAAAGATCTTACATCCTTACAAAGAGAACGATTTATGTGCAGTGTGATGCACAATATTTTTTTGCCCTGGAAGGCAGTTTGGGGCTATCTCCTACCTACAGTATTTATATACCGCTTTTCAACTAAAAAGTTCATAAAGCGGTTTACAAAGAAAATGAAAAATGTGATATGACATACCCTGCAATATGGCATATTTAAACTGGGAGGCATAAAAGAAAGATATTGTAATTCATCTTCCACTCCCTTGGCATCATTTGGCTTCATTTTAGGCTGAGATTCCTTTGCAGCAGAAGGGCGTTCTTCCTCAAAGTCAGAACTTATAGATTCCTTTTTTCTTGTCTTCTGGCTCCTCGAGATATGCCTGAGAGAGAGCTTGACTGGAATAATGGATTATAAGGGTAAGGTGTAACATCTTTCTTACAAGCCTGTTAAGTGATTGGCTGCAGTAGGGAACTGACGTGGTTCAGCAGTGAGTATGGAGTGAGCAGGAAAATGTTGCCTCAGGACGTGAGCTTAGCAGTCAGGACCGCCCATGGAGGTCAACGGCTCCCTTCCAACTCCCCTTCCAATAATATAAATTTAATAGTAAGTAATGTAAATTTGGTCTACGCATGGTCCATTAAACACACAGACAACAAACTGGAAGAGATGGGCCACTTTATTGAGTGATTATTAATAAATAATTAATAATCAATTAATCCAATTAATAATCCAATAATAAATGTCAGACCTTGAACTTGAACTGGGTTAATTTTAAGACCCCAACGCCTGCCACATGGCTAGGGGTAGAGAGCTTTTATGGGACCCCAGGTGAAAACCTGAGTACCAGGGTTGGCGTACACTAATTTGTTCCCTACCCTTTTAATTGGGTTCTGCCCCCATTATCCCTCCCCCCAACTGGAGGGAGCGGGTCGGATCCAACTGTTGCACGGTTACCCACTCCCATCCTGCCAGTGATTGAAAGCCAGTAACCTGCCGGCACGGGGTTTGATCCAACGCCCTCACCCCACCGGGGACTGAGGTTGGTTGTTGGGAAATACCCCCCACCTGTGCCTCAGTCGATCCTGATTGTGCGTTAAGCCAAACCAGACCTGTTCCAGACCTGTTCGCCTGCATCCCCTGCCACAAAAGGAGGGTCAGCCTTGCACTTGGCCCCGCCTACTCCAAACAAGGGGAGCAGGTCGTGTATGCCTCGTTGGAGATCCCCCCCAAACAGTTCTGCCCCTTCAAATGATAAGTGGACACCGTCTCCTCTAAACAAAGCGTATTTGGAAAAGTGTATTATAGGGTGAGTGATCACCATGCCTCCCAAACTGCGAACTAGCAGCCCAGCCTTGGCAGTAATTTCCTTCCTTTTCTTTTCAATACTGGGTGGATTGCGAGCCCCCCAATCCGTCTTTGCAGAAAGTCCGACCAGACAATCACGCATTCCGGCAGCCATTGGTGTACCTCAAGAATGTCTCAGTGCACAGACCGCAGGAGCTCGCCCCCAGACATCTTGCAGAGGTGGTTCTCTCCCAGGTGTACTATCAAGGCGTCTGGAGCTTGGTTGGTAGTGAGGTAGTCTGCTAATGCCGGTAATAGGCTGTGTCCACTGCTTGCCTCTCCGTCCTAGCCAATCTATCTATCGTCCAATCTATCTGCACTGATGGGCCTAAGCACAAGCGTGCCCCCCCCCATTTGCTGACTACGCTTGTGGGCCCAAAACACTATGGAGTGGCCACAGATGAGTATTCGCGAGGGGGAGTCGTGTCCTGCGGGATACAGAAAAGACAGTTGAGGTGCAAAGGTCCCCGCCCCCCGGCATCCCATGATGCACGTGTAAACAGTCAACTTGAATGCCGTTGACCGCCACTGCCCAATGTGCTGGATTGTGTCACCTGGGAGGCTCAAAGAGGCTGCCATGGAAGCAGACCCTATGTGCAGCGAGTGAAGACTGAATCCATTGGGGTCCATGCCTAAACGTTCAACACTGCGTGTGAAAACTGACCTAAATTGGAAAAGCGTCAAAGACGAGCCATCCACGTGCTGAAAGAGAGGACCCAGCCCAAGGTCAAGGCCAGACAAGTACTCCCTGAGGGCACCTACTGGACAAATTTTGTTACCTTGGACCTCTCTGAGATGAACGGATTGGGCCAACCCCTTCTGATTTGTCTTGGACCATCATAAGACTATGTTCACATCACCTGTGACCCAGCTCTGGTCTTCCTTATTTAGTGCCCGGCCGGACTTATCCTGCTTACTCTTTGAAAACTCACTGGGGCGAAAAGCCCCGAAGAAGGCAGGAGGCAAGGCTGCCCTAAACAATTGGGACTCACCTACTGTGATGCAAAGTGTGGAAAAGTCCTGCACCACTACCAGCAGCATGTCAATTGTGACCGGCTTTCTGCAGTTGGGTGGAACGGGTGAGTCTGGCCAGACCCTCCAAGGGTTTCTTAACCTGGAAATCACATGTAAATTCGGGGAGCCCTGCAGCCTTAGACACAAATGCCAGCAAGTGAGCTACAAGCCCTACCAGAATCCTGCAGATGTAGTATGAAAAGGAGATGTTCCACTGGCACCGGCCATGCATCACCAAGGCCTGCATCTTGCCTGAACACGTAAAACTTGCTGAGTTTTTTGGTGTAAGACTTCCGCATTGCCAGAACCAGGGAAGCAAATATTACCTGATTTACTTCATTGTGTTGAGCTCCCAGAGCCAGCAGGGCATGGGATCCGGGAATTGAGCTGCGCCCGGGGCCAGGTCCTGAAAACGATCCTCCTGGAATCGAGAAAACAAATCCGCGACAGAATTATCTACCCCTTTTATGTGACAACAAATAAAGAGGGTGTTAATGCGGAGGCACTGAAGTACGAAGCATTGCACCAAGCTCATTACTCTGGGCGACTTGGAGGTAAGGGAATTCACCATTGCCACAACTGCCTGATTGTCACACCAAAAATGCACTGTGGTGTCCTGAAAGCTAGAAGCTTTCCACCATATGTGGATCGTGACTACAATAGGGAAGAGCTCCAAAGAGGTCAGATCGGCTGTGATGCCCTGCTCAACTCAAGAATCAGGCCAGGCTACTGCACACCAGGAGCCAGGAAAGAAGACACCAAAGCCATGGCTCCCTGCGGCATCTGAGTGCACCTGCAGGTCTCCTTCGAGGAGGAGATCGGCCCTCCAAAAGGAAATGCTGTTAAATTCCCGAAGGAATTGCAGCCATACTTCCATGTCTGCCCTCATGGCCACGGACACGCGAATCCTATTGTGCAGATGGCGGAGCCCCACCCTGCAGGACAAAAAGGGCGGATTACCTCTGCTTACCCCTTATAAAGCCCACCTTTGGGTTCCACCCTACCTTGAGAGTCTTCACCTGATCCCATGAGGGCAGAGCTGTGTCTTTTGTTGATCAGCGAGCCAAAATTCGACACCTGCCTATTGGCCTTGTATTGTTATAACCACTTGAAAATATATATTACTGTTTTCAGTTTTTATTATGCCATGTCCTACATTTTTCTTGGTGTCCTACATTTTGGGGTGCCTAGTCCTGTTTTTTTGGTTATGACATGGTCCCCCGGGGATTTGGGGAAACCTCTTTACTATACACTAATTGAACTTTATGAACCTCAATCTATCTTAGAATTGTGATAAACAATGCTAGGGGGCATTAATATTGTGAATGTCTCAACCTTGGCTGTCCCACAGAGAACAAAAGGAGAGGTTCTTGCCACTCTATGGGTTAAATAAAAAAGCATCAAGAGTGGGTTGATTCCTTTAAGATGTGGGGAGGCTTCCAATTACCTCTTTGTGTGACCATCCCTTTCTGGTTACTATAACAATGTGCTGCTAATATCCTAAAATGATGATCCTAAAAGTGATTGTGTGTGTGTGTGGTGAAATGGGTTACAGGTTCCAGATAATCATAGGATTGGAAGGGTCCTACAAGGTCATCCAGTCCAGCCTTTTGCCTGTAGCAGGAAATCTTCCTAGAGTAGGGTTGCCAAATGTCCTTAAAAACCAGAGACGACTCCAATTTTGTGGGATGGTGCTCACATTTTGGTAAATGAGACAGAGGGTCTTGTCACCATTTTGTGGAAGAGAATTATGGCAACCCTATCCTATGGCATCTCCAACAGGGGCTTTGTGAGCCTTGCTTGAAGATCTCCAATGAAGGAAATAAACCATTTTTCAGGATTAGAATCAGTGGATAATAAGAATTTGTTGTAAGTAGTCTTAAAAGAAAGAAAGCTCTATAAACTATGGCTACAATCCAGAGTAAATATGGGAAATTTTACATTGGGGTGTCCAACCTTTTAGCTTCCCTGGGCCGCATTGGAAAAAGATGAGTTGGTTTGGGCCACATATAAACACTAAAAATAGCTGATCATAAAAAAAACATAGAAAACAGGGTCCTTCCAAAGTTCGGATTTTGCACTGGAAATCCGGAACTATAAATAATTTTTGGAGAACCCTGTCCTTTTTCTGGGTGCCAGCATGTGATTTGTGCCTCTCCAGCCCAGCCAGAGAGCAGAGTCTTCTCCCTCCCTTCTTTCCCTTGATTAATTATGTCCCAGGCAGGGGCTGGCCATGTGGGATGGCAGGGAAGGGAAACTGAGTACTGCCTGCAGAAGGAGAGGAGGGGCTGGGCTGGGCTGCCCCAGTGCTGGGAAGGGGCTCATGTTCCAGGCAGGCTCCCTCCACTGCCAGAGGATAATGCTTGTTGGGGAGCATCCACTTAATCCCCCATCCCTTTCCTGCACCTCTTGTGCACACTGGAAGATTGCTCCTCGCTCTGAACGCTCCTCGCTCCTGATCCTCCTGGATCCTATCCTGAAGTTGGGTGGAGAAGCTGTTCTCTCCACTGTTAACTGAAAGTAAGCCCCACTGTCTATCATAGGACTTGCGTCTTAGGAGAAATGCATAGATTTGGGATCTGAGGCACAGCCTATGTATTACTCAGAAGTAAGTCCATTAGACTCAGTAGCTCTTCCAGGAAAATGAATGGGATTCAAGCTTCAGAGCCCAAGGATATGATTCAAGCCTCAGAACTACTCAGAAGTAAGTCTATTAGACACAATGGCTCTTACTCCCAGGAAAATAGATAGGATTTCACCCATAGAGTGGTGAACAGATTTGATCTTACTTGTGAAGCCCTCCTCTTGATGGTTCCTTGATGGTGGGGCTGATTCCTTTGGACTGATCTTCAGCATCCTCCTGAATTTCTTTGATTGTGGCTAAGGTACTGGTCCTGGAACTGTCCAGGATCTGGGAAGAAAGCAGATCTTCAACAGATACTTCTCGTTCATTCAAAGTAAAAAGGAACTGTGGCAGTGATGGGATTCAAAGAAATTAACAACCGGTTCTATGCCCATCTGGCAGCCACATTTAAATGGCTATTTTTAAACTTTATATGTCCTTTCTCTCGTTAACAACCGGTTCTGTAGAGTAGGTGCGAACCTGCTGGAGCCCACCACTGAACTGTGGACCTCCCACCACTTGTGATATATGTTCCTTTTCCTTTTCTGTGATGGACTGTATATCAGTTACCAGTACCTGAGGATTTGGGATAGCTCTTTGGGGGAAAGGTTCTGCTGCGTGAGCCTCCTCTTCTCCAGTCTCATCCTCAGCAGCATAATACAAGGGTTCTCTCCTCTCCTTTTCAAATGCTCAGACTTTTTTTTGGACTCTTCATCCATGTTAACAAATTTGTACGATGTTAAAGGAGAACATCTGTGCACCCTGTGCACAACAGTAAACTTGTATGATCGGAGGGACAAATACCAGCAGGTGAGCCTCACGTTGCTGTCCTTCATACTGTTGAGCCATGTTAATGGGGCATGATCTGTTATCAGCTCAAACGGGGCCCCCAGCAAGTAATAACATAGTGTTTCCAGAGACCCGGTTGCGCAGTTCCACGATCTCTATCATGGACTATACCTCTACTGTGTCCAGGAACAGCTTAATGTCCAAGGGAGGGTACGGTGGGCGATGGTGCATGTAAAGGCTCTCATCCGTATGCACCCCCATGGGTTCCATATTATAATGAGTGTATGGTCCCAATCAACGTCACACCCCGCCAGTAAGATCGGAGCAGTGGAGGTATCTTCTCCTGATGATTTGGTGTGGGCCTGCAGTGACAAAAAGTCTGCGTTAGTCAGCTGTGACCCCCTCCTGTACACAACGGTAAACTTGTACGGTTGGAAGGACAAATACCAGCGGGTGAGCCTTGTGTTGCTGTCCTTCATACATTTGAACCATGTTAATGGGTGTGATCTGTTATCAGCTCAAACAGGGCCCCCAGCAAGTAATAATGTAGTGTTTCCAAAGCCCACTTTATGGCCAGGGCCTCCCGCTCTATCGTTGAGTACTTAACCTCAGGTGGGATGAACTTCTTACTGAGATACAGGATGGGGTGTTCATTTCCCTGGAAGTCTTGTGCCAACACTGCTCCCATCCCCCTTCCTGAGGCATCGGTGATCACCTTAAAGGGCACTCATGCGCCAGCCTTAGGGCTTCTCTTCTCTTCCCCTTTGGTATCACCAACTGGTCCGCCTCCTTCTGTGTCTTATGGTCTTTCCCTATCCTATACAGGATTCCATTTCTGAAGATCAATCTTACTCCCTTGGGGTTCTCTTTAGTCCCTTTGCTAGCTGCTTCCCATGCTTTTGCCAGTAAGGGATCGTTTATGCTTTTTTCCCAAGCTTTTTGAGGCTTCTATACCTTCCTCTCCTTGCATGCATTCTCCTATCCGTCCACCTTGACTTTCTGTGTAAGGGGTTTTGTGTGGGGTACCTGGGCCTGAGTCCATGCGCTCTCCCATGGGGTGTCCTTCTCCGGACACTTGCGGCGCACGTGGCTGCAGACCCTGCAATGGAAGCAGACGAGTCCCGATGGCTGGTACCACGCAATTTAGGCTGGGCCTCTGCTTCTTGGGCTTCCCCCCCCCAGCTTGGGTTGGGGTTGCTTGGGATGGACTTTTGGTCTGGTCGATGGGTCTCCCATGCTCAGGGTAACCAGAAGCCAAACCCCAAATTCCTGAACCCCAAGGCCAAAATTCCTACCCCTGCAAGCCAAAATGGAGGACAAAACGGAGGACATGTTAAAATAAGCTAAAAACACTGGTATTGCTTTCCTGTACTTAATTTCAACACTGCATTACCTTTTTAAGGTCACACACACACGCATACACACTCTTGGGGCAGTGGAAGCATGCAGGGCTGATGGGGGTTTGTAGGGGATGGCTGAGGGTAGTGGCTGCTGCAGGCAGCAGGAATGGCTGGTGTGGGGTTTCTGGGCGAGGGGTAGATTTATCTGGGGGAAATGGAGGAGGGGTTGTAAACCTAGCCACATTTTACCTGGGAGTAAGCCCCACTGCCTTTAATGGGGCTTACTTCTGAAAAGGCATGCATAGAATTGGCCTCTCTGGCTGCAATGCTTTCCCTGTTTTCCTGGGATTAATTCTCAGTGATAACAGTAGCACTTACTTCTGAGTAGATATGCTTAGGATGGGGGCTGCGCTTACTTCTGAGTACATATGCTTAGGATCTGAGGCTCTCAGGCAGCATTTACTTCTGAGTAGATATGCTTAGGATGGGGGCTGTGCTTACTTCTGAGTACATATGCTTAGGATGGGGGCTGCACTTACTTCTGAGTACATATGCTTAGGATCTGAGGCTCTCAGGCAGCATTTACTTCTGAGTAGATATGCTTAGGATGGGGGCTGTGCTTACTTCTGAGTACATATGCTTAGGATGGGGGCTGTGCTTCTGAGTACATATGCTTAGGATCTGAGGCTCTCAGGCAGCATTTACTTCTGAGTAGATATGCTTAGGATGGGGGCTGCGCTTACTTCTGAGTAGATATGCTTAGGATCTGAGGCTCTCTGGCTGCATTAACATTAACTTCTGAGTAGATATGCTTAGGATAGGGGCTGCTCTTACTTCTGAGTACATATGCTTAGGATGGGGGCTGTGCTTCTGAGTACATATGCTTAGGATCTGAGGCTCTCAGGCAGCATATACTTCTGAGTAGATATGCTTAGGATGGGGGCTGTGCTTACTTCTGAGTACATATGCTTAGGATCTGAGGCTCTCGGGCAGCATTTACTTCTGAGTAGATATGCTTAGGATGGGAGCCCTCTGTCTGCAAAAGCTCCTAACGTTCCTGGGATTGAGTCTGAGGGGCTCCGTGTGGAGCTATTTGTTGCAGAGACAGCTACAGGGCTGGGGAGTGCTGGAGGAGGGACTGGAGGTTCCCTTATGGTCCCGCCTTCTCCCGCTCCCTATTGGAAGACCCAGAGGCAGAGCTGGAGAGGAAGGGCCAATCAGAAGAAGGCAGGAAGCGACCAATTTGGAGCGGGCAGAGGTGGGACTATGGGGGACCTAAAAAGCGACACACCTGTCCATCCCTGATAAGGGTCCCCCCGGAAACAGAACCCAAGCAGAAAAGGTTCCTCTTCACAAAATGCCTATTTTTCTGGATGCAGCCTCTTGATTTCCCCCTGCCCGGACCAAGGGCTAATTACTGGACCTGTCTGGGCAATTCCGGACATACGGTCAGCCTGCCTGTGCTCCTCGCATCTTTTGGCTCCACAGGCTTGCCACGCCTGGTTGGGGAGATCTGGGGGATTGTGCATACCCACTTCTTCGCCTTGTCTGTCTGTCATCCTCTGGCTTGAAAGGGGAGGTGTTCCCGCCCTTTCTGCCGTCCCATAAACCTCCATCACTCTCACCGCCTCCTCCAGGGTCTTGGGATCGTATGGCATCACCCACTTTCCAGCTTCCTTGGCGAGGGTGTCTAGGAGTTGTTCCATCCAGATTATTTCTAGAATCTCTTCTGTGGATCCCTCCGCTGGCTTCAGCCATCTCAGTCTATTGGATCTAATGTTATTTGCCAGTAGTCTGCATCCCTTCGGGGCATACTCCACCTCCCGCATCCGCCTCCTGTACATCTCCTCTGATACACTGAGATACGTCTCCTCTGATACTTCCATATTATATTGCGTGTATTGGTCCCAGTCAATGTCACAGGTACTATAGGATGTTTGTACCTCAGTTTTCTTCTATAGCCGCCCCCCTTCACGGACTTAACAAATGGGCCCAAGAACAAGGAGGTAGACTGGACCCTAGTGTGAGATAGCCTTTTGAGCAGGGGTGTCACTGTCCAAACTTTTAGCTTCCCTGCGCTGCATTGGAAGAAGATGAGTTGGTTTTGGCCACACATAAACACTAACAATAGCTGATCATCCAAAAAATCATAGAAAACAGGGTCTTTCAAAAGTCCGGATTTTGCACTGGAAATCTGGAACTTTAAATATTTTTTGGAGGACCCTGTCCTCCTTTTTGGGTGCCAGCATTGTCAAGCTAAACTCAAGAATAAGCTCCATTGACTTAACGGGCTTACTCCTGAGTGAAGATGGCTTTGCATACCACAAGTAATTCAACATATGTGATTCAGACTTAGACATGTAAGATGCCCTCACAGCAATTTGCACAACACATGATCCTGATTCATACACATAAGGAAACACACACATACACATTCATACACACACACACACATACACTCATACACACACACTCATACACACAACGACACACACAAGGACACACACTAATGCCCACACCTGGAGGCTGCAGAGGTGACCCAGCTTCCCCAGAAAAGTGGCAGCTGCTCGCCCAAGACCCAACTTGGCTGGGAGGGGAGGGAGCCCTAGAGCCATGCGTGCAGCTGTGCCAAAATTTAAATTTTGCGTGCAACTTTTTTAAGTGGACACGCAACCATTTAAAGGGCTGCTATGGCTAGGGGTGTTGGTATTTGAATTTAATAGAACATATTAGTTCAGGCAAGTTGATTCCAAGCTGATGCAATACTAGAAGAAAGCTGATGCAATCTAGCTGGTGCAATCTGGAACTACTCTTACAGCATGAGTCAGCTGAAAGTGCTGAGTCATTGGTCACCTGATTGCAACATCCATAACTGATTGGTGTTCCACTAATTTAAGTAGCCTTGGGACTATTGCAATGTGTGGGTTGTTGAGGAGGAGTATTTTGCTGTTTGATACTCTGAAAGACTGAACTGTATCTGTGAACTGAATTTGGTTTGCTTTACTGGACTTGCTGATATTGGATTAACCCTCAACTTGATGTATGTATACAGACTGATTGCTGTGTTTGACCTTGGAACTGTTACTGGACTTATCTGCTGCCTTCTGTGTGAACAATATAGTTATCTCTAACTATAACCAGCTG
This sequence comes from Cryptoblepharus egeriae, assembly GCA_030015325.1. Classification (NCBI taxonomy): domain Eukaryota; kingdom Metazoa; phylum Chordata; class Lepidosauria; order Squamata; family Scincidae; genus Cryptoblepharus; species Cryptoblepharus egeriae. Next base: position 20,213,925 of record JAREYC010000002.1, read on the forward strand.
TCTCGTGTTTTGCTCTGTGCTGCTGCTCGTTTCCTCTGCAATATGCTCTCTGCTAAACTCTGCACATCAGCAGGGTCTCACACCCCAACACGGGGAAATCCCGGAGGGGCTCTGGGTTTCCCCCCCAGAGAGAGGGGAGTTTTGCAGGAGGCCTCAGGGGCCACATCTATAGGCATCCTGGGCCACAGGTTGGACAAACCTGGTTTACACCGTTGTAGTTACGGTGCCACCTATGGGAAATGCATAGAGCAATCAAGAGTAAGTGCCTCTTACATCTTCCCGTAGATACTCTGGATTGTAGGGTATGTCATCACATGTGTGTGTCTAGTCTTTACCTGGGAACATTATCATGGCTTTTAAAGTTCATTAAGAGAGGTGTATAGATATTCAAAAGCTTCTAAAAACATTGTACCAGAGCAGACTTTAGCAACAGGCATTTAACTCTTAAAGGTCTCTTGAGGATTAAAAGGGACATGTGGACACAACTAACTCTGAGATCTGCAGTAATTTTACACCATGTTGGCTTATGCTCCTACTCAGTAAGGGAGGATGCCTGCATTGGGCTTTAAAGTGAAAGTCTTCCAGTCCTCCTGTTGGATTTTTGAGTCCTAATTTGGAACAGGTTAGTCTGATCTGCAGCCTGCAAAAGGCAGGAGGCAGGTTATGAAAGGACAGATGAATTTTTATGCTTTCCCGTCCTCCCACACGATAAGCATCCCAAACACAAACCTGACATACTTTGCAACCAGCACGGAGCCATCAAGGGGGAGACGCATCAAAATATGTCTTCTCTCCTGTTGTGATTATGATCCTATCATGCCCAAGTTTTCAACGGCATCCCCCTAGGTTGTTCTGTGATATGCAATATGTTCATGCGCAGGTTGCAATGGGAAAGAACCTCGGTACCTTTCAGCATTCTAAAAACTTTCTTCATCCTGGCTTCCCCTTGGATTTCCTCCAGCAGGCTCCGTGGATGTGTCATCTTTTGAGCCAGCTCTTTTTATTTTGTTAAGCAATTTCCTTTCATGAAGCCTATTTTGTTTTGATTCCCCGCTCTATAATATTGTATTCCACATTCATGAAGCACCAACAGTGTGTTTGTTTTATTTTTTCCTTCTTTTCCTGGTATCAAGAAAAGAAGGTTTAAGCAGTCCTTGGGGCCTCTGCTTCTCAACTCTCATCTGCCTCTCCTTTTTCATCACTTATTCCCTTTGACCTCTCTCATCTCCATCTGGCTCTTTTGCTTGTTTGGAAGGAGAGTTTGCTGCTGAACAAGTCAAACTAATCTAACACTAGGACAATAAAGACCTCTTTGAGAGGCGGAAGAGTCCTGACAGTTGAATCCTGAACTTAGTACAAGGGTAGAACACAGAACAATCATATTGGGATGGTTTTCTCAAGTTGTCCTCAAAGGGCATTACAAGACTGAACTCTCATACAAGGTGCGTTCATATGTTTTGTCTTGCCAGGAAATGTTCTTTCAAGTCCATGGCCATTACAAAGCCATGCTCATTATCCATTGTATGCCAGATGTCTTTTTGATGTCTTCTGTTTATTTTTCCTGTTAACCCAACAACAACAGGAAATAGAACACAGTTTTTTTTAGTTTTTTGTTGTTTTTTTGTGGTGCTACTACTTAAATGCTTTGGGGGATAACCATTCAGTTGGTTAAAAAATTAAAAGATTGCTGTCTTTTATCAGCCCAGTCTGGTCCAATGTCTCTTTCCAATAGTAAGCAACCCAATGTTGGAAACCAACAAATGATAACAATGCCTTGTTGTTTGTCTCCTTCAGGACCTGACGTTCACCGTATCTATGCAGCATGGCTAGTGTGACTAGAAGACCTTGCCTCTCCAGGTTTTCAGGCTGAATCTTGGGGGGGGGGAATTGATCAGTTCGCCACAGACATAACTGCCTGTTACTGAAACCCCACAGTACCTGTGGGATGGTGCCTGTCACGTGTGTGTTTGGTCCAATCTTTGAAAATTGCACCTAGAACTTCTGGCCCACCACCAGACACCTGCAGCACAAGACCCAAATCCCTGAGTTGAATCCAACTTGGAGATTTAACAAGTCCTGACAGTTTCTCACATCCAGATGAAACATTCCAGCCATTATATCACACCACCTTAAGTCCTAAAGGTTAACTTATTCATTTCATTGGGGAGTCACAGCTGTGGGTAGTTAGGAACAGTAATATTCAGGCACCTGTGAACATCAGCACTAGAGCCAGACTGCAATCCTGGTTCTGGCAAGTGATAAATTAGTATTAAATGGACGAGTTCATAATAGGTCCTGAAAAAGAAGAATGGCCAATTGGCCTTTCCATTTTTTGGCAAAGAATCAAGATAAGCCTGGGATTTCACAAAAGGACATGATTGCCACCATTCACAGGACAAAATGATTGGGTCTATTAAATTATTCTCAGGGGTTGGTAACACAGAGTCTCTCATTTTGAGCCACCAGAAGACCAGAAAATTAAACCTATGTTTGATTATGCCTTGGACAGAATGGAGGGACAGGGATATTTTCATGCATTTTTGCTACCATTTTTGCTCACCACAGTCAATATTAGATACACAGCCAAGGCTGAAGTGTGTATGTGTTATAAATAAGAGAATCTTTTGGGACGGCTAGCCATTAGTCATTAGTTATCTGATTTTTGCTGTAAACAATTGTGAAATTTACATTGAAAAGTGGTATATAAATACTGTTGATTGATTGATTTGGAATTATTTGAAATAATGACAGAAATATCACTGAATCCTTATTGGTAAGTCTGGACCATTTGATACTTTCCAATCTGATATATGAATGAGGATTTTGCAATCATATGGATATCAGGGCAGAATGTTGAATTAAAAAAGAAAAAAAATTGAAAAATCTTCCTAGCTTGAAATACCAGTTTTATTTTCTTGATGGGAAACCACAGTGGAGTTCCTCCCCCTCAAATCGTTAAGATCTGTACAAAATCTTCTTTTGCATGTACCAGATCTCCACCTTACAACCTGTTCCCAGATTGACACAGACCCATTTCCCTCTTTATGTGCCTATCTACTCCAGAATGGTGCGTCCTTTACTTTAATTACATTATCTGTACCAATATATCACTACTTGAATCTGGGCCTACTGCTGCCAAACTGGCTGTTGTATAACTTGGGGTGGGTGGAAGAGTTGCAACTGGTCCAAAGCACACATCACTTCTAGAAGAATCAAAATATTGACCATGACATTAGAGCTACAGTCCCGACAGAAGCCTTGTGGTAAAAAAAAAATTCAGCTATCCAGGATAGAAAACATACATATGCAAGGAACATAAAACATTGAATAAGGTCCACAGACAACATCACACGTTTTAAGGATGGGAAAATGTGTCACCTTACCAAGATACTTAGTAGGACCAAGAGTTGGTCTTAGTAGTTGGTCTTAGTAGGACCAAGAAGAAATTACTAACTGGTCTGAACACTGGGAATTGAAATGAAATTGTCATTGTGAGCACTTCACACTTCATGTGAGTCTTGCAAATAAACCCAACCAACACTGACCACTACTTTACTCCTGAATTATCTCATTGTACTCAATGGGGTCTATTTCAGTCTGTTGCTACCAATATCCAATGGTAGCAACATGAATAAATTTATTTTACTGGCGTTGACAAATATCTGGAATGATTTGATGAAAATCAACATGCAGGTTTGTACCACCTGTGGTGCTGCATCCCTAGACTGGATCCTGGGGAATGCTCAAGGTCTATAGGTGGAGGACAGGTACCCAGGGACAGGCTGTCCGGTAAGTATGACCATGGAGACAAGGCTGGTATGTCAGTAACGGCATCTTTACTTACTTCCATGAGGAGGCACAAACCTTGAACGTTACAGGTAACACAGGTAATAACAGGCAAGTCCACAGGTAAGTCTCAACCCCAACGTGGGGAATAAACAGATAAGTACACTGTCACCCAGCAGAACCCAGTGTCCAACAACCAGTACTGTCCTTCCCGACCTCCTTTTCTCTTTCCACCTTTTTCTACTCCTTCCAGATACCCTACCCCCTCAGAGGGATCCACCACTCTGGCCTCAGGGGTGGGGGCACTTCCTTCCACCACATTGGTTTGGTATCCACAGTGGGGTAGCCGGGCAGCCTGCCTCGTCGGTCTTCCCGGCTGGGCTGACAGGTCATGCCTCTAGCTAACTTCGTCCTCCAGGCTGGCATATGGCGAGACAGCTCTTTTGGTGGTTCTGGCTTGGCTGCTGCCCCCTCAACATCTTTCCCCCGTTTCTCTCTCCCCTGAGTCCTCTTGCACGGCAGGGGTCTGGGTGGAAACACATGGGTCAGCCGGCAGGAACAAAGAGGCTAGTCTTCCTCCTCCCTTGACAGGTCCAGCCACATCAGGTCTTCTCCTTCTCTGGTGTCTGGCATCGGCCACCACACCACCTATCAGCAATTATAATTGCTGATATAATTTTGAGCTCAGTGATTGAGAGTGGAAGATTTCCTCATGAATTCTGGATGGGGAATCTGTCTCAGGGCACAGTCTTAACCAACTTGCCAGCACTGGCATAACAAAGACTGCCTTATGTTGAGGAGCTGTTTGTCACTGCCTTCCCCCCTAACTGCAGGATCAATCAATCAATCAATGCAGAACATGCAACACTGGCAAGCAATGCCAGTGCTGGAAAGTAGGGTAGGATTATTTATGCCCTCTGAGAGTTCTGTCACCAGCATGCAGACTCACATAAAACATCTCTATTTGCATCTCACCATTGTCCCTCATTTGCTAAATAGGCCATATAAAATGCAAAAAGTCTAAGGTGGCACAGGGTGACAGAATTAAAAATGGAGCAGTTAAGATAATTTGGCTCTAATCCTGTTCCCCATCAGCAACACCAATGCAGCTGTGCCATAAAGACAGCCTAATTTGGTAGTGGAAGGTGGCTCATAGGAAGTAAAAATATGTTTTATGTGCCTGTCATGCCTGCCACTATCAGTTTCACTCACCAATTCCACTTCTATCTCCTCTCTATTTTCACTGGTCATCTTTGAGCCTTTGCAGGGTAATCCCTTCTCCAAGGAAGAGGCATAAACAGGTAAGTAACATTCAGCAAGCTTATTCTTTTTACTCTTTGCAGAGGCACCCAAGCTTAGTGGTTACAGATCTTGTTCTTGTCTTACGGGTTCCAACAATGTAACAATACAACTACAGGAGCTTCAGAACTTTTCCCTCCCAACCACCAGGTAAGTATCCAGGTAGGTATTAACCGTCTACCTCTGTTAACTCTTTGGCTTCCTTTTCTTTTAGGTCCAGCCAAAGGTCACTCCCAGACTTGGATCCCCAAGTCTGGGTCATCAACCATGGACATCGCTAGTCTCTATCTCCTTCGCCTCCTGCACTGCCGTCCCTCCAGCGTTTCTCTCCTTATATATCTCGACCTCCACCCCTCCCCATCCGGGGAGCATCATCCATCCGCCTCCTCCCCATTGCACGGGAGAGGCCCGGATTGGATCAGGCCGTGATTGGCCGTCCGGGGTAGAACTATTTTTTTCTCCATGTACAACCGGAGCAAGTCCCAGTAGTCTTCGGACCAGGTCGCTCTATCTCCCTCAGTCAACGCCAACACCTCGGCCCACACATCTCTCCTCCAGACTGGCTCAGCCACAAAGTCCTCCTGGGTTTCAGGGGCTCCTCCACACGCCCCCCCCCCGTAAGACGGGTGCAGGCCCCTCTTCCTCTCCGGCTGCACCCGTGCCTCTCTGTCGGGAGAGAAAGTCTGCATTAATGTGGGCCACTCCCCGTTGGTATTTCACAGAAAATTTGAATGGTTGTATGCTCAGATACCATCTAGTGAGTTGGGCATTGGTGTCCTTCATCCTACTGAGCCATGTCAAAGGTGCGTGGTCTGTCACGAGTTCAAATTGGGCCCCTAGTAAATAATATTTCAAAATCTCTAAGGCCCACTTCACCAACGTGGAGTATTTTACCTCAGCATGGGTTTAGTTTGCTGCTCAGGTACATAATGGGGTGCTTTCCTTCATCATCGTCCTAAGCGAACACAGCTCCTATACCAGGAGCTGAGGCATCAGTCAGTACCCGAAAAGGTTTGTTGAAGTCTGGAGCACGCAGCACTGGGGCCTGACACAGTAGTTCCTTTAACTTTTCAAAAGCCCTTTGACATCTTTCTGACCAACTCCATCCCTTCCCTTTTTGCTTGCGTATACAATCGGTCAGTGGTGCTGCGATCTTGGAGAAATTTGGTATAAATGTCCGGTAATATCCTACCATACCTAGGATCCGTTGTACTTCCTTTTTTGTGTTAGTTGCCTTGACTCCTAAAATTGCCTGTACTTGGGAAATCACTGGCCTCACTTTTCCCTGTCCTACATTGAACCCCAGGAACTGTGTGGTCGCTAGGCCAATCTTGCACTTCTCTGGGTTGAATGTGAGCCCTGCTTTACATATCTCAGTTATCACCCTTTTTAAATGCTCTAGATGTTCCTCCCAGGTTTGACTGTATATTATTACATCATCAACGTATGCAGCTGCATACTGCGAGTGGTTGACTAGGAGTTTGTCCACCAACCTCTGAAAGGTTGCCGCAGCTCCATGCAACCCAAATGGCATCCTTTTAAACTGAAATAAACCAATTGGCATGGCAAATGCCATATAGGTTTTGGCCTCTGGCTCTAGCCGGATTTGCCAGTAACCTTTGGTCATGTCCAAAGTGGAAAGGTATTTGGCCTGTCCTAGTCTCTCTAGTAGTGCTTGCACCCTCGGCATAGGGTGAGCATCAAATTGTGATATGGCATTTACTTGTCTAAAATCAATACAAACCCGGACAGATCCATCAGGTTTGGGCACCATTACTGGGTGACTTCGCCATTCACTATGGGACGGCTCTATGACACTCAGTTCTAGCATCTTTCGCACCTCATCTACTAAGGGTTTATCTAAATGTTTTGGCCATTTTCTAGGTGGTTGTCGCACTACCCTATTTTCTTTTATTATAATCCGACGACACACTCTATCAGTGATTCCTGGTTTTTTTGAAAAAACCATGGAGAATTCTTCTGCAGTCTTTTTATCTCTTTATGTTGAGCTGGGTTCAGGTTTTCTCCCTCTCGTACCCTTCCTAATTCTGACTGTATTTCTGCTCCTAATGGTCCTAACTTGTCTCCCCAACATCCTTGCTCTATCCGTTTGTTCCATTTTTAAAGTAAGTTGACATGATATACTCTTGAGGCAAATCTATCGGGTGTGGATACTTCATAATCTACTGGGAATACTTTTCTGATAATTTTATAGGGTCCTTGCCATTGCGCTAGCAATTTGGTCTCGGTATTAGGTAGAAGCAACAACACTTCATCCCCTTCTGTGAACTGCCTAGGGGTCACCTTTTTGTCATGGGCTTGTTTTTGCTTCTCCTGGGCAGCTTGTAAGTTATCTTTGGCCCACCTGGCTAATTGTTTTAATTTGTCCCTTAGCTCCTGCAGACTAATCCCAGGTATTTCTCCCCTTACTCTCTGTCTTCCTTGATTCTCCCAGGTTTCCCTCATCAAGTCTAGAACTCCCGGGGCTGCCTTCCAAATAATAATTCAAATGGGGAAAACCCTGTAAATGCCTGTGGCACCTCCCTTATTGCAAACAAAGCAGGGTCTAACATCTTGGGCCAATTGTGTTTCTCATTAATAGCGAAACGCCTTAATATCGATTTTAACGTTCCATTAAAACGTTCCACTAACCCGTTCCCTTGCGGGTGGAACACTCTAGTGTGAAGGTGTTTAACTCCCAGTTGGTTCCATACTTCCTGCATAGTTTCTCCCATGAAATTACTCCCTTGATCTGATAACACCTCTCTGGGAAATCCCACCCGGGAAAAGATTTTTATGAGCTCAGTAGCCACCACTGATGCCTTAGTCGATCTCAGTGGTATTGCCTCGGGGTATCTGGTCGCATAATCAATGACCGACAGTATGTAAGTATATCCCCCCTTCCCTTTTGGGAGGGGCCGTATCATGTCTATGGCTACTCTCTCGAACGGGGTCTCGATTATGGGCATGGGCTGTAACTCCCCCCCTGGTCGCCCCTTCGGTTGTGTCAGCTGGCATTCTCTACATGTCTCACAGTGTTTTTTAACATCCGCATAAATACCTGGCCAATATACTCGCGCCAATAGTCTGGCGAGAGTGGCTGCCTCTCTCATGTGACCTGCTAACAGGCATTCATGGGCTAACAACAGGGCCTCCTTGCGTTTGCTTTGTGGTAGGACCAGTTGATTGACCTCCTCTTTTGTTTGAGGATCCGTCCCTGTCCTGTATAATATTCCATTTTTATAACCAATTTTTTATTTATTTATCAATTTATACCCTGCCTTTTATCAATTTATCAATTTATACCCCGCCTTTCCTCCCCCATAAGGGGGAGCCCAAGGCGGCTAACATTAAAGAATAAAACATCATTAAAATTGCTAATAAATGCAAATTAAAACATCATTAAAAACAATTAAAATACAATTAGAATAATAAAGACTAGAAACAATTAAAAACAAGCGAAAAAACATTTGTTAAAACAATAAAATAAAACACTAACGCACTGCCTCCCACCCTCTGCCCCTTTTAAAACGCTTTTTTAAAATAAAAGTTTTTAAGGCTCCGCCTGAAGCTCTGTACTGAGGGAGCTTTCCTAAGTTCTATGGGGAGGGAGTTCCAAAGCCGGGGTGCCACCACCGAGAAGGCCCTATCTCTGGCTGCCACACCTCTCACATCTTTTAGTGGAGGCACAGTCAGTAGGGCCCCCTCAGATGACCTTAGGTGACGGGTCGGATTGTACAGAAGAAGGAGGTCCCTCAGGTAACCAGAACCCGAGCCATTTAGGGCTTTAAAGGTCAGGACCAGCACTTTGAATTCAGCCCGGAAACGAATGGGCAGCCAGTGTAGTAGCTGAAGCAGTGGCCCGACAGAGTCGAACCGACGAGCCCCAGCAAGCACACGGGCCGCCGCATTCTGGACTAGTTGAAGTTTCGGACCGTCTTCAGAGGCAGCCCCACGTAGAGCGCGTTACAATAGTCTAGTCTCGATGTCACTAGGGCATGGGTCACCATGGCCAGATCTGAACGACTCAGGTATGGTTGCAGCTGGCGGATCAGCCGAAGCTGAGCAAAGGCTCCCCTGGCCCCAGCCGCCACCTGGGACTCCAGGAGCAGCTGCGAATCCAGGAGAACCCCCAAGCTGCGAACCTGTTCCTTCAGAGGGAGTGCAACCCCTTCCAGAACAGGATGATATTCCAATACCTGAGTTGAGTACCTCCGGACCAGGAGAACCTCTGTCTTATCAGGATTTAATCTCAGCTTGTTCACCCTCATCCAGTCCCCCACTGCCTCCAGACAACGATTCAGGACTTCAACTGCCTCCTTGGACTCAGGAGGAAAGGAGAGGTAGAGCTGGGTGTCATCAGCGTACTGATGAAACCTCGGTCCAAACCTCCGGATGACCTCTCCCAGCAGCTTCATGTAGATGTTGAATAGCATGGGGGATAGAATGGAATCTTGTGGCACCCCGCACCAAAGAGGCCAGGGTGCCGAGCAAGTATCCCCCAGCACCACCTTCTGGGACCGGTCAGCCAGGAAGGAGCGGAACCACTGCAAAACAGTGCCTCCAATCCCCAGCCCGGCCAACCAACCCAGGAGGACACCATGGTCGATGGTGTTGAAGGCTGCTGAGAGGTCCAGCAGGACCAACAGGGACGCACTCCCCCTGTCCATTTCCCGGCATAGGTCATCCACCAAGGCGACCAATGCAGTCTCTGTCCCAAACCCCGGCCTGAAGCCAGATTGGAAGGGATCCAGATAATCAGCTTCATCCAGGACCCTCTGAAGCTGGGACGCCACCACCCGCTCGACCACTTTGCCCAGAAATGGAATGTTTGAGACTGGCCGATAGTTGTTTAGGTTTTTAGGGTCCAGGGAGGGTTTCTTCAGGAGGGGGCGAACCACCGCCTGCTTTAATGCAGAAGGCAACACCCCCTCCCTCAGAGAGGAGTTCACCACCCTCCCTGTCCATTCGGCCAGTCCATCCTGGGCCAGTCTGATTAGCCAGGCTGGGCAAGGGTCCAGCGGGCAAGCAGATGGTCTCACACTACAGAAAATCCTGTGCACATCCTCAGGTTCTACAAACTGAAAAGAATCCCAAAAGATGGACAAGACAGGTGCCCCAGGGACATCGTTGGATGTTGTTAAAGTGGCGTCCAAGTCATGCCGGATCTGATCGACCTTGTCTGCGAAATGTTGGGCGAACTTGCCACAGCGAGCCTCCGTGTGCTGTACCACATCAGTACGGGGGGGCAGATGGAGTAGGCCCTGGACCACACGGAAGAGCTCTGCTGGGCGGTTCTCTGCGGATGCGATGGTGGTAGCAAAATACATCTTTTTAGCCACCACCACCGCCGCACAGTAGGCTCGCCAGTGAGCTCTGGCCTCTGCCCAATCAGAAACTACATGAGTTTTTCACCACCGTCTCTCTAAACGTCGACCTTGCTGTTTCAAAGCCCACAGCTCCCCAGAAAACCAAGGAGCTGCGTTTGATCTACGGCAGGGCCGAGGTCGCTCAGGAGCGATCTCATCCAGGGCCCTGGTCATCTCAGTATTCCAGAGATTGACCAAGGAGCCGGGTGAGTCGCCAGCTCTGGCAGCAGGAAAATCGCCCAGAGCCCTCAGGGAACCATTTGGATCCATCAGTCTCCAGGGGCAGACCATGGAATGCGGTCCCCCGCCTGTGCAGAGGCTACCGGCTGCGATAAGCCTAAATCCCACCAGGTAGTGGTCTGTCCATGGCAATGGGGTGATGGAGATGTCCTTCACATCCAGATCAACATCAACCTGCCCAGCAGTGAACACAAGGTCCAGTGTGTGCCCCGCATCATGAGTAGGGGCAGATATTCTTTGAGACAGACCCATGGTTGCCATGGAGGCCATGAAATCCTGAGCTGCAGATGTTTGGGGTGCCTCGGCATGGACATTGAAGTCCCCCAGCACTTGGAGGCGAGGGCACTCCAACGCCACGTTTGAGATCACCCCGGTCAGCTCAGGCAGGGAGACTGTTGGGCAGCACGGCAGGCAGTACACCAACAGAATCCCTATTCTGTCTCGCCCCTCCAGCACAACACGGAGGCAGTCAAACCCTTTGAACTGCTGGACAGGGGACCTGGTGAGAGGGATGGAATCCCAATAGACTTTCGCAACCCCACCTCCCTGCCCCTGAAGTCTTGGCTGCTGCAGCACCCGGAAACCTGGTGGACAGATCTGGGAGAGGCCCACACCTCCGGCCTCATCCAGCCAGGTCTCCGTAATGCAAGCCAGGTCAGCTTTCTGGTCCAGGATCAGGTCCTGGACCAGGCAGGTCTTATTGTTTACTGACCTGGCATTGAGCAACAGCAGGTTCAGACTCAGGGGGCTGCTGCTCAGGCTGCCTAAGGTCAGAGGGTTGAGGGGAGGGCCAGAAAGAGGGATAGTCTGTCTACGACTGACCCTCCTTCTCCTATTACGGCCTGCACGACCCCTCCCACCATATCTTCCATGACCCGTCACTCTACTAATGGTGGCAGCACTCCCAGCCGACTTTCCCTCCCTTGAGCTCCCTCCAGATGGTAAACACATTACTACAGAGCAACAGGCGGACCCAAGCAGCAAGAGGCAGGTTTCTGGTAGTTTTACCTCCCTCAGGAGGGAGGCACAGGCTCCAAGGCAGAGGCAAAAGTCCTCAAAGACTGGTCCGCTGGTCTGGTCCGGTCTGGTCCTTCTCTCCTGGACAAACTCAGTCTCTGCAGGTGGGCTGAGGCTAGACAGAAGTAATCAGCCAGGGAGCCAGGGATCCTTCCTCTCCTCTAGAAGCTTCCTTTTACCCCACTCTGATCAGCCTGTTCCTTCTTTTCTGCCCTTTTCCATGCCTGTCTAAGTGAGGGGTCCTCCTGTTGTTCTTTTCCTACCGTGCCATCATCCTCCCCTTCCATGCACTCACTTGTCTCCGCTCTTACCAATTTCTTAAACGCCGGCCAGTCCCTTCCTAAGATAACATCATATGGGAGCTTCTTTGCCACCCCTACTTTTATCTTCTTTTTTAGTCCCCCAATCTCCATTTCTACTTCTCCTGTAGGGTAACCTTTTACGTCTCCGCGCACACAACGTATCCAAACTTCCGCGGGCCTCTTCTTTTCTCCCGCCCACTCCTCTTTGATGAGTGTCTGGGTACAGCCTGAATCAATTAAGGCTGTTCCTCTCTTCCCATTTATCCATATGGTCTGGGTCATGGGCTTTGGGGTTTGTACCTGTGCTTTTGTCCAGGCCGTATCTTGAGTGGCTAGGGCCCGCCTGCATTGTTTTTTTTACGTGCCCCCTTTCGCCACAACGGAAGCAGACCAAATCTTTGGGGTTCAAATGGGGCGTGACCCAGAACCTCCTTCTCCTCATGTCCTCCAACGGAGGGGGTGGTCCGGGATCTGCTCTCTTTCCTCGGCTGGTTTCGTCCTCCATCCTGTAGCTCCCTCTGCTGCTTGACGAAGTCGCGGGCGCGTCTTCTGCTCCTACTGTTCTCGTGCCTCTCTCCTCCGCCCCCGTCCTTTTTTGGGTTTTTTCTTGTGGCGCCAGCTGATTGGTTCTTTCTGCTGTCTCAAAACTCTCCATCAGCTGCACCGCCTCTTCTAGTGATCCCGGGTTGTTGCACAAGACCCAATTTCTGGCTTTCTGTGGGAGTGCTGTTGTAAATTGTTCCATCCAGATTAGCTCAACAAATTCCTCCACTGATTTTTCTTTGGGTTTTAGCCATCTCATCCCACTGGCTCGGATGGCATTAGCCAGTCCTCTTGCCCCCTGTTGGATTGTGTACGTGGTCTCTCTCATCCGGGCTCTATATGTTTCTTCTGTAATATTTAAAGTGATCATGATTGTTCTTTTAACCATTTCATAGTCTTTAGTCTCTGATGCTGGCAAAGTATCTACTGTGGTTTGGGCTGCTCCTGTCAGATAGGGAATCAATATAGGCGCCCACTGTTGTCTCGGCCATCCTGCTGATACTGCCATCCTTTCAAACGCATTCACGAATGCTTCAGGGTCGTCTTCTTTAGTCATTTTAGACATTCTAAAGTGATGTGGTTGTCCTCCTCTGGATTCTTCTCTTGGCTGGTGGTTAGTCTATCCACTAACGTCCCCCCCAGTTTTCGTTGTTCGTCTGCCCACCATTTTATCCAACAAGGGGGTTCCCCATCTCCCCCTTCTTTGTCTTCGTACGGGTCGCCAATGTCATTCACCACTATCAGTTTCACTCACCAATTCCACTTCTATCTCCTCTCTATTTTCACTGGTCATCTTTGAGCCTTTGCAGGATAATCCCTTCTCCAAGGAAGAGGCATAAACAGGTAAGTAACGTTCAACAAGCATATTCTTTTTACTCTTTGCAGAGGCACCCAAGCGTAATGGTTACAGATCTTGTTCTTGTCTTACGGGTTCCAACAATGCAACAATACAACTACAGGAGCTTCAGAACTTCTCCCTCCCAACCACCAGGTAAGTATCCAGGTAGGTATTAACCATCTACCTCTGTTAACTCTTTGGCTTCCTTTTCTTTTAGGTCCAGCCAAAGGTCACTCCCAGACTTGGATCTCCAAGTCTGGGTCATCAACCATGGACAGCGCCAGTCTCTATCTCCTTCGCCTCCTGCACTACCCTCCTTCCAGCGTTTCTCTCCTTATATATCTCGACCTCCACCCCTCCCCATCCGGGGAGCATCATCCATCCGCCTCCTCCCCATTGTGCGGGAGAGGCCCGGATTGGATCGGGCCGTGATTGGCCGTCCGGGGTAGAACCCTATTTTTTTCTCCATGTACAACCGGAGCAAGTCCCAGTAGTCTTCGGACCAGGTCACTCTATCTCCCTCAGTTGACGCCAACACCTCAGCCCACACATCTCTCCTCTTGGCTGGCTCAGCCACAAAGTCCTCCTGGGTTTCAGGGGCTCCTCCACAGTGCCTCCATATAAGTTCTAGAGCCTCCTGTGCATCTTCTCGTGCATACGTACAGCACCTACTTTGGTGGCATGCAGTGTGCCTGAGAAGGTGAAAGGGATCCTTTTAGACTCCATGATTTGGGGTAGTTTTGATGTTCTACTCCCAACCTACATTAACAGCACCAGAATAACTAATGGACATCTTACGTCAACATAAGAGACATTTATGTCAACATAGTTATGGTGCAACCTAATGGAAACCTATGGGAAATTCATAGGGCAATCCAGAGTAAATTTTTCTTACATCAATGTAAGAGCTTCTGTAGTTACTCTGGATTGTGCTGGATGTCTTTCTGACTTTTAAAGGGAATTTAATAGATTAATAGAGAGGTCAAAGTCCATCAAAAATTACAATGACTTGCAAATTCTGGATTTTAAAAGTAACCTATCTCAGAATACCAGATGCAAGGGAAGGCACCAGGATGCAGGTCTCTTGGTGCCTTGAGTCTTCCCTGAGGCACCATTGAATACTATTGGCTGACTTGGCCCTAAGACTTCCCATACAGACTTCCTCATCCCATCAGATGGATGAGGCCTAAACATAAACCTGTTCTTTTGCTGATGTAAGGGCAACCCACACACAGAGTATAACGTGTTCTGTTATAGTGTCTGTTCCCTGGAATTCCTTCCCCAGGCTACCTTCCCACTTTACTTTCATGAAGTGAAGACCTTTAAAAAAAATCATTGTCTTTGAAGTGCTGATTTTCTGTAATCTTTGAATACAGATAATCTTCTCCTTCAGTTTGTTTATTTATTTATTTTAGAAATAGAAATTCTCTGGAGTGAGGATCAGGGTGCATTCAGAAACTGTCTGGGTAATGCCCCGCCCACTCCAGAGACAGGGCCGGATTTCAAAGTTATCCCTTCCAGTGTGGGGCATTGCCTCCCCAGTCCGGCTCTGTCTCCTCAAGAGCAGGTCGGGTTTTTGTCAGTGCTATGCTCCTCAGAGCACAGACAGTCCCTTCCTTTCCTTTTTGCTTTGTTCTGGCCTCTCCTTTCTCCTCACCTTTTCTGCTTGGATGGACGGACCAGGGCCCTGATTCTACTATTGCTGGGTAGGGGCTATCAGCTACACAGCGCGGGGGCCCCTGTTTGGTGTTCCCCCCCACTGTGTCTTCTCCGGCCGAGCCTCCATAGGCAGAGAGTGCTCGTCAGGTGGGGGTAGCCTGCGGGTCGTTTCCCCCCCCCCCCATCACAACAGCAGCTGACTGGAGCCGGGAGACCTCCTGCAGGCCGGGTCTCCCCACTCCCTATCCAGGATGTCCCTTAAGAAGATCTTCAGAAAGATTGTGCTGGTGTCCACTTTCGCAGCTGATGCATCGAGGGACTCCATGCGACTGGCGGCATGGTCGATGGCTAGCTTTGTGGCTCCGTTCCTGGTCAGGTGAGTGGAGCTCCCACACGAAGCTTATTAATCTTCCGTTTGAAGGGAATAAGCTCTTCGGCAAAGCCCTAGACCCCATTCTCATCGAAGCCAAAGACAAGAGAAAGATCCTACCTCCGGGCAGGAAATCTTCTAGCAAAAACAAGCAACCTTCCTTTCGTTCCTATCGGGACAGATACCGAGACGCCTCATACCAGCAGCCCAAATCTCGCTGGACCAACGCTCGCGTCGTGCCCCGAGGCAAGTCCAATTACGGCAAACGCAGAGACTTCCACAAGCCAGGGAACAAGGGAACTGGGACCGCATGACATTGGGCCCTCTGTAGAGCCAACAGCCATTGGGGCCCGGCTGCTTGGCTTCGCTCCCTGCTGGCAGGAATCTACTTCCGATGTCTGGGTGTTGCGCACGGTGTCAGCAGGTCTCTCTCTGGAGCTCAAGCGCTTTCTCCTGAACAGGTTTTGGTGAGTACCAGTGTCTCGCGACCCGGTCAAGCATCAACAGAAGTTACTGGCAATCAAACACCTCCTCGACACCGCTGCCATAGAGCCAGTTCCATCACACCAGCGAGGACGGGTTGTGTACTCGGTCTTCTTCCTGGTCCCGAAGAAGAACGGGGACATGCGAACCATCCTGGACCTCAAATGGCTGAACCGGTTTGCGATCAAGAAACGCTTCAAGATGGAAACCTGGCGCTCTATTATCGCAGCGCTCGAGCAGGGGGACTTCCTCGTGTCTCTGGATTTGTTGGAAGCTTAACTGCACGTTCCCATCTTGCCAGCTCACTGGAAGTTCCTGAGATTCTCTTATGGCAACCGCCACTACCAATATCGGGCTCTGCCTTTCGGACTTTCGGCAGTGCCAAGAGTGTTCACCAAAATTTTGGTGGCACTCATAGCCAACTTGCGCAGGCAGGGGATACGGCTTTTTCCCTATCTGGACGACATCCTTATTGTCGGTTCGTCCAGCTCTCGCCTTTTGCAGGACTTACATACGATTATGGACTGCTTGAGGCGTCATGGTTTTGTCATCAACCTGGACAAGAGCTCTTTAGTCCCTGCTCAGACCATTACACATCTTGGCTTATTCATCGACAAGGTCTCTTTCCGCCTGTTCTTGTCCCAGGAACGCAGACAGAAATTAGCTCAAGTGGTTCAGCAAGTCAAGTCAGCCTCGTGTGCCTCTTTGTTGGAGTTGGCCTCCCTCCTCGGGCTCAGGGTATCATGTCAAGACGTGATACCATGGTCTCGTTTTCATCTGAGGCCTCTCCAGAGCGTCCTCCGGCCCTTCACACACTTCATAGAGAGGAAGGTCCATCGCTCCATCTCCCTGCCGGATTGGCTCCTTGCAGATCTGTCCTGGTGGGAAATGCTGGGTCGACTAGAACAGGGCACCAGCATGGAGGTGCCGGTCAGAGTAATCATCTCTACGGATACCAGTCTTGTCAGTTGGGGGGCACGCCTGTCTTCCCATTGGGCACAGGGAACCTGGTCAGATCGGGAGAAGAGGTATTCCATCAACAGGCTGGAGCTCAGAGCCATTCGCCTGGCTCTCCTTTCGTTCCGACAGGTAGTGGACCAAGTTCATGTTTTGATCCAGACCGACAACGTCTCGGCAAAGGCGTTTGTAAATCGTCAGGGGGGCACCAAGTCAAGAGGTCTAATGAAAGAGGCTGTTCTACTGTTTCAGTGGGCGGAACAGCACCTCCTTTCCATCAAGGCGGAACATCTCCCCGGTGTGATAAATCAGGAGGCTGACTGGCTGAGTCGGAGAAAGGTAGACAAAGGGCAGTGGAGCCTCCACCCCGAAGTCTTCCATCAGATCGTCGCCCGGTTCGGTCTGCCAAATATGGACCTCTTCGCCTCAAGGGACAATGCGCAGGTTCCCAGGTACTATCCAGTTATTGGGATCCGCTGGCTCAGGGTCTGGATGCCCTCTCTTTCCCGTGGCCGGAGGGTCTCCTGTTCGCCTTTCCTCCTTTTCCCCTGATACCAGCGGTCATCCAGAGGGTGCGGAGATTTCGAACGTCCCTTATCCTAGTGGCTCCGGACTGGCCACGCCGGCCTTGGTACCCTTCTCTCCTGGCCTTGTCCACGACGGACCCCTTCCGATTGCCAACCAGGCCGGACCTTCTCAGACAAGGTCCGCTCTGTCATCCGGATCCGGGGAAGTTCAACCTGACTGCCTGGCTTTTGAGAAAGCAGCTCTAGCCAGCAGGGGCTACTCTGATCGGGTACTTACCACCATGTTATCAGCAAGGCGTGCCTCTTCCACGAGGATCTACAACCGCACTTGGAAATGTTTTCAGGCCTGGTGTGTAAGGGCGAAAGTGTCCATTAACAACGTCAAGTTAAAACACGTCCTGGACTTTTTACAGGAGGGCGTGGATAAGGGCCTGAGTACAAACACTATTAGATGCCAGCTGTCTACAATCAGTTCTATCTTGGGGCCTCAAAAATCAGGGCTGTTATCTGCTCATCCTCACAGTAAGAGATTCATCAGGGGCCTAAAATTGACTAGACCACTTCCGGTGCATAGATTCCCAACTTGGGATCTTCACTTGGTACTAAAAGCTCTTATGGGTCCTCCCTTTGAGCCTTTGGCCACGGTGCATATCAGGTTTGTCACCCTGAAAATCGTCCTCCTGATTGCCATTACCTCTGCTAGGAGGGTATCTGAATTGGGAGCGCTGTCAGTACAATCTAACCTTTGTATCTTTCAGGACGACAGAGTGACGCGCAGGCTAGACCCATCATTCATGCCCAAGGTGAACTCGGTTTTTCATAGATCCCAGGAGATAGTGTTACCAATCCTGTGCCCAAATCCAGGTTCAACAAAGGAACGCGCCTGGCATTCCCTGGATGTAAAAAGGGGACTCAGTTTTTATCTGGATAGGACAAAGGAGTTCAGGAGGTCAGAGGCACTCTTTGTCCTCTATGGGGGTCCTTCCAAAGGAAAAAAGGCATCCTTAGCTTCCCTAGCCAGATGGCTTAGATTGGCCATAATAGAGGCTTACAAGGCAGTGGGTAAAGAGCCACCTCAAGGCATCAAGACTCACTCCACTCGATCGGCTGCTACAACTGCAGCTTTTGAGGGCTGGTTCTCTTTGGAGTCCATATGTAAGGCAACAGCATGGGCTTCCCCTGACACCTTTATTAAACACTACAGAGTGGACCGGGCGGCTTTGGCTGAAGCCGCGTTCGGTAGACGAGTGCTGCAGAAGGTGATTGCTCCTTGAGGTGGTATGTGTCTCTCCCACCCGGGTGTGAGGCTCTGGTACATCCCAGACAGTTTCTGAATGCACCCTGATCCTCACTCCAGAGAAGGAAGGAATTCCCTTACTGTGAATGTCCTTTTCTTGGAGTTGAGGATAGGGTGCATTCAGGCCCACCTCGGAAAGTGACACATACCACTAGTAGTTCAGGGGCAGCTGAGTTTTAATCTGATGTTTTTTACAGATTGAAACCCAGTAATCGCAAGTGGTCAGACCCTGGTTCCGTTTGTTCTGGTGTTCTCTTTACCTGTTGGTGTTCCTTACCTGTTGGAACCGATTCTTCTGGGGATCGGCTTCTCCTGGTTTTTTCCTTACTGTGTTCTTCAGTTTCATTTTCTACAGTTTCCTGTTATGATGGTGTCATGTGGAGGCAGCTTCCTCTTTTCGGCTCTGGTATCGGACTGGGGAGGCAATGCCCCACACCGGAAGGGATAACTTTGAAATCCGGCCCTGTCTCTGGAGTGGGCGGGGCATTACCCAGACAGTTTCTGAATGCACCCTATCCTCAACTCCAAGAAAAGGACATTCACGGTAAGGGAATTCCTTCCTTTATTGTCATTGCACATGTACAATGAAATTAGGTGCTTTCGCTGTGGTAAAAACAACACAGTGCACTACAACAAAAGCAAAATCATCCCATACGATCCCATTTTGCTTTACTCTACTCAACATTTATTTATCTGCACTAATAAGAAACTGATAAGAGACTTTTAGGTGCCATATTTTAGGTCTCAGGTGAAATCCCATGGCCTTATTTTCTCCTCTATTTATTTTTGGCATGTGCACAGAGGTAGATCTAGAAAGATAGGTTTGTTGTTTATTGTCCACCGCTAGAGCCAGTCGCTTATTGTAAAGCCTAAATCATATGGCGGGCTGTATTTTGTGGACATGTTGAGCTGCTGTTTTCAGGGAGTTGGAAATAGCAACGTCTCTCTTTTTACACCTTGCCAAACACAATGACCTGAAGTGTGTCTGCTCAAGCTAATGAGTCCCCAGAGAAAATGCTGAGCTATTGGATAACAGCAGGCTGGTCAGCCTCCTCTAAGAGTTGGGCAGGTCAGCTGAGGACAAGCAAGGCTGTAATGAACTGCGTGTTCCCAGACGGTTCGCTGGAATATCATTGCCCGAGACCTTGGCTCAACCTTTATTCCCAAACCAGCTTCCCTGAACAAAGAGTATTTAGTGTATTTCACCAGGGACACTAAGAATCAACAGCAGGAAGAGAGTGGAGAGACCCTAGTGCGTCAACATTTATCTGAAACGTTGAAATGGGCCAGGCTGGTGTATCACTTTGATACCTGATCACTGGAAAACAGCTAGATCTGATTCGCACTTCTTTCATCTTCATTATTTTTTAAAATGAAAATGTAAATTACCAATTGCATACCTCCTTAATGGAGTGCCACCTGTCTCTTATGAACATAGGAAGCAACCAGGGATGGCCAGACTGAATTTGACACCTTACATTGGTGATCAGTAACATTTGATCAGAAGAACCTGAAATATTGAATTCCCCAGTTCAGTACCTGCATATGGAATTGGGGCAAGCAGAATCCTAAGTAGAAAGTCTATTGATCAGAACAGTAATGCTTGGGCATTGCACCTGCCTGACCTTCATGTGCAGATGCTCACATAGATCATGCACAATAATTCAGTTGTCATAGTTTGTCATGTGCAAATTGCAGTTTTCAGGTTTGTCATCTCATTTGAAATGGACCAATGTGGCAAGGGATGGGTCTTGGCATGAGGAATCAGGGTGGTATGGTCATTATTGACAGTTCTAGTAGATATTAATATTAATTCACATAGGAATTATGTGAATTCCTATGTGAATTCATATGCTTGAAAGAAATGGCTCCTTTTAATGTCACACCTTCTCTGCAAGTTTGAAACTGAGATGAAATAAGGAGTGTGGCAGCTAACCTGTATTTACTTTGCAATCCAATTGCAGCTCATGGGGTTTTTTTCATTAATTCGGCAAAAGAGCATTTACAACGTCTTTTAAATGGTTTTCCTCCTTTACTAGTTCCCTGCAGGGCCTTCCAGTTCCTGATCTGACGCACGATCCATAAACAAGTCCCTAATGTCCGCTGGGGCTTTCAGCTGTTCAATTAGAAATGGGAAATTCAACGGTGCTGTTCTTATTGCATAATGACAGCAATCAACTTTGGCTCTGTGTTTGGTCTCAAATGTGAAATTTTGGATGTTTGCAGACTTCAAAACAATGCAGCAGAGGACTGAACAAGCCAGAAGAATTGCTCTTATGCCAGAGGAAGTGTAGATTAACTTTCAGGGCTCCAGAATTTTGTAGGATGCAGTGATCAAATGACAAGGGAGAGGTCCTAGCTTTATGATCGTCACTACCACAACGGGTTGGAGTCAGCCTTGTCAAAGCTTTGAACAGAGAAGTTATTCACCTTATTGAGCTTCTTTGCCAAGCCAGCTGAAAAGCATGTTCAGCACACCTGGTATGGCAGCATCATAAAACCAAGATCCACAAGGGATGGGCATCACAGTTCTGAGCTGCCTGGTGTGCCACAATACCAAAAGTAGCTGGTATGCTATCCTCTTGTGGGCACTGGGCAAACACACCAGCTCCTTTGGAGGACATTTGTTGGTGCAGAATCAAGGAGTCCCATGTTGGATCACAAGGCTCAAGGATAAGGATCATAGAGTTCAGGATAAGAACATATGACGATCCCTGTTGGTCAGGCCAAAGGTCCAACTAATCCAGCTTCCTGTATCTCACTGTGGCCCATCAGATGCCTCAATGAGCATACAGAATAAGAAGATACTTGCATCTTGTTGCCATTCCCTGGAATCCAGCTTTCTATTCATATTTTGCATCCACCTTGCTCTTTTCCGCACCAGGCCTCCACCCTCTCTCTCAACCTCCTGGCACTGTTGCCTATCCTGGGTCACCTCTCCATATACACACCCACGTATCTGGCAGTCTGAGCAAGTGATGGGCAGCAGAAAGCAGGCCCAGTGCTAGAGACAGGGTGATCATTATGTCAAGCTCTCTAAAATGTAGGACACTCCAGAAAAATGTAGGATATGACAAAATAAAAGCTAAAAATACTCATGTCTAATGGTTTCATATGGTTAATTTAAACACTTTATTACTTCTTATTAAATTTAAAACTATTATATGTAATTTATTGCATATAAATTATCAGTTACAAGAAGGCTACATGCTGCCTAATCACAGGGAAATGGAGGACAATGAAGATTTTTTCCAGGTTAAAAAAGAAGATCTGTTCTAGAAAAGGAGGGCATATGGTAACTCTGGCCAGAGCTGGCCCAGTGCCAGCTCACACCGGGCTAGCTCCAGTGCTAGGACCATTGCAAGGCTTGTAAACATTATATATGGCATGTTTGTGACACTGCCAGCCTGTCAGGCTCAGGATTGGGCCCACAGTCGCTCAATATGTGGTTTGGGAAATAGCAACAGAGAGAATAATAGTGGGTAGCTAAACCAGAGTGCTCATTTGTAAGCTCTTTTCACAATATATTTAAAGATGGCAAACAAGGTCGCTACTGAATAGTCTAAAACAGCAGTTTCCAAATCATGCACCATACTGTCTGGGGCAGGGTGACCAGATGACCGGAAAAACCCAGATTTGTCTGGATTTTAGCCCTCTGTCTGGGTGTGCTACATTTTGGCATTTTTGTCCTACATTTTGGCTTCATTTTCAAACTTTGTGATAGTGCACAGTACCCCATCATGCCATATGTCGTTGGATTCATATTGAAGAGCAGAATCCAGTGCAAAAATCAGTTTTGAGATATCTCTTTCCTGTCGAAAGTTATGGTCAAAAAAAAAACACAAAAACAAAAAATACATTTTTTTTAGCAATTTTTTTTCAGCGGGTAGGAATTTTGGCCTGGGATTAGAAATTTTGGCCTTGGGGTTCAGGAATTTTGTGTTTGGCATCTGGTCATCCTGGTCTGGGGGGATCTGCTGCAAATTCACAGGGGTGCAAAGAAAAGTCCTTGATGGCCTCTTCTTGGCTCTCGCAGCATCCAAGATGGTGATACCTGACAGGCTGCCATGAAAGAAGGGCACCATGACACAAGATATGAATCTATCTATTGTACATGTATATAAACACCTTAACTTGTGTGTGAAGATGTCCGCATTTTCTGTCCAACATTCTGTGTCAATCAAGCAGGCTGAGGAGAGGGAACTGTCAGCATTCCAACTGTTAAATGTCAACATTTCAGCTGCCACTGAATATATGGGAAGATGAGATGCTGGAAAGGGGGATGGGTTTTTTTTTCAACAAATGAATATTTTTATTTTGTACCTCTGCAAGCGACAGCTGTAGGCTGTTATTAGATTTTAATTATGGTTGCAATCCTAACCACACTTTCCTGGGAGTAAGTACTACTGAACACAATTTCTGAGAAGACATGCATAGGATTGCACTGAAAATCATTTAATTGCTCCGAAGGTGTGCCTTCTGCGTTGGGACTTTAACAATCCTGTTCAATGCTTGAAAAAGCAGTATTTTTCTCTTATCTATTCTTCCACCAGTTACTGTCTGCTCCCCTGCTGGTAACAATACACAGGAACCTCGATGTGTCACAGCAGGTGGGAAGAAGCAGGAGGGAATGGCTTCAATTGAAGAAGCCATGGCTAGTTTTCTCTCATAGCTTGGGTTATTTCAAGTTCCTTACGCATCACTTTAGTCTTGTTTGCAACCTGGTAAAGCTACTCATGAACTGATGTATAAATGCATCAACATCTTTATGGGGCAAAACCAACAACCTTCCCATGAAAGAGTGAAAGGGTTGTTTTGTTTTATTTTGGGGGTTTGGGGGTAGAGGGAGAAACTGGGAAACACAAGCCAGCAAACAGTCCATTATTATATTGATCGTTCCCCATGCATCATTATAACAGGTTCTCGCACAACATTCTGAAGCACTGGTGATCAATAGCATTGCAATCACAAAGGGCACCAGAGAGAGACTATTTCCCCCCCCTCACTTCTAAAAGGTTTACACAGCAGCGACTCAAATTAATAGCACCCCCCCTCCTGCTGTTAACTGCTGGTCAAGATTTTTATCTTTTGACAAGGCCATTTCCAGAAATGCTGTTTCTCTGTGGGGATCGCATGGCTTCTGAAAGCAAAGTGTTGGCACGGCTAAAGAAAACGGTGGAAATTTCAACTTCCTGACTCGGTGAAATAAATAAGGATGCCCTATCACACAATCCAGACTCTTAAATGGCAGTGAGAAGATTTCGGAACACCGTTTGCACACCATATTTCTGTTCAGTCACTGAAAGTAATGGAAGGACAGACTGATCTCTTAATATTTCTCCTCCAGATATTGGTCACAGGGCCAAGGCATTTGAGATTCTGTGGTAAGTTCTTGGATAACAGGGTCGGCAGTCTAATGTTTGCCTTTAACCTTTATTGATTCTTTTCCTTCAGATCCTTTAGGATGGTGGCCATTGGTTGTACTCCTTTGCGTACAAGATCAGGCATTTGGTGTGCCCCTGGAAGCATTTTCTATTTAGTACAGTATTTGTGTATTTCCTATGGGCTGTGGGTGGTGCAAGTGGTTAAGACATTGTGCCTGTTAACCAGCAGGCCAGGGTTCGAGACCCGGGTCTGCCCCACAAGACAGGATGAGCTCCTGTCCTTAGCCCAGCTCTGTGATGCCAGCTGGATCCAATCGTATTGGCTCTGCCTTTCTATTGGACTAATTCAGTGGTGTGGAGTGGGGGGATTTGCTGCTTGGGTAACAGCCTATCCTTCATAACAATCTAACCCAGGCTTTCGTGCTTCGCATTCAGCATATGCAGCGCCAAACACGATACCATAGTCTTTCAAGACTGACGGAGGCCTGCTTTTTTGTGTATTTCCTGAAGCATTTGGTGGACTACTGTGAGATACAGGAAGCTGGACCAGATGGGCCTTTGGCTTGATCCTGCAGAGCCTTTCTCATGTTCTTATATAAATGGTCTCTCCAGGCCCCATCATCCTCCAAAGCTTATGAAATCCTTCCAAGCATGACCAAGCAGCTTCACTTCTCTTCAAGCCATATGATTCTTTGGTCCACCATATTATTTAGACCATAGGTGTCAAACATAAGGCCCATAGGCCACATGCAACCCACAAAAGCTCTGCATCCTCAGAACCCCCAGCAGCTGTTCTCAGATGCTGAACTGTGCTGGGTAAGCACAGTTGATCATATGTTATGACTGAAAAAGAGGACAAGCCCCCAAAATGTAGGACACCCCAAAAAATATAGGACATGACAAAATAAAACTAAAAACATTCATATATACAGTGACGCCTCACGTAACAAATTTAATTCGTTCCGGAGGCATGTTTGTTACGTGAAACGTTCTTTACGTGAAGCGGATTTTCCCATAGGAAATAATGGAAACTCATACAATTGGTTCCATAACCCAAAAAATATTCCTATGAAAATATTAATTGGATGTAAAAATGATGACAAAACACTGGGATTGAATTCAAAACATGCATTCAATGTGCATGATCCTATGAAGTCTATTTAGGTTGCAATCCTAAGGACACTTTTCTGGGAGTAAGCCCCGTTTAACACAATGGGGCTTACTTCTGGGTAGACACGGTTAGGAGGCTGCAATCCTAGACACTTTCCAAGTGTCTTCCCACTTTCTCCTCCTCTTCATGCTGAGCCTCTCTCTCCCCTGCTCCCTTCTGGCTAGCCCTGAGCTGCCTCCCTCTTCTCCACTCCTGTTCTCTCCCTCTGCCCAGCAGACACCCAGCCACAGGAGGAACAGCATGGAAGTGCTGCTTTTGCCATCGGCAGACGCACTAGGCAGCCCTGACGCTTTTTAAAAGGGATGCTGGCCAGCGTGTCTGCCTCAACTGCCAACAAGTTTGCACAGTTTGTTATATGAAGCAGAATCCTAGAGAAATTTTTGTTTGTTACATGAAACATACTTTATGTGAGGCATTCTTTACATGAGGCACCACAGTATTGCTTTCAAGTGTTTGATTTACACACTATATAACTTACCGGTACTATTAAATTTAGAACTATTACACATAATTCAATTATCTGTAATGTATTAATTATAATGTACTAATTATATGCTGCCTGCTCACAAGGAATAGGAGGACAGTGAAGACTTTTTCCAGGGCACAAGGCTAAAATCTTTTTCTGGAAAAAGAGGACATATTTTCACCCTGTGTTGAGGTGCCACTGCTGAAAGGGTAGACTACATGATTTGTGCTGTCCCATATTTTGAAAATATGATCACAATTTATTTATTTTCTCTTCTGTTAATTGTAGCTGATTTCCTACATGAAGAAAAAGTGCTTATTTCTGGTCATCACTTGCTTAATGAAATCATCTAATGGTATGTCATGTTTACAGTGTGATTCAAAGGGGCCACTTGGATCCCTTTTTTCCAAGTTTCTTATGCCACCCATGGGTGTTACCCTTGTCTTACCCTGTGATACTGTGTGAGGAGAAGAGGCTGGCACAGGGAAGTCATAGCCTTATCATCAGGAGGCCTCGATGACTGCATCTGCAGCTTGTAATATAGGAGTCTCCCACTTTCTGACCGTTCTGCTCTTTCAACACCTTTCAGTTGTACCCAAAACTCATTCATTCACCACATGCTCCACTCTTTCAACCGCTCTCTACTGGTCTAAAATTGTCTTCCCTTATGTTGATTTGCATGTGACATGGTGATCAAACTGTTTTTGGCATTTCCTTATGACTTTCTTCAGTAAATAACCATCATTCAAACAAACAAGATATTCAATGCCTGTTCATGCCTTTGTTCATTTTCCTATAATTTGTTATGCTTTTGGCTGTGTGTTAATAAATATGTGTTATTTAGGCTTTTGCAAATGATATTTGTCTTTTTTTGTGGCCATTTTGCATTTGCAAGTGGAAAAAAGTCAGGGTTCTACTTTACAATGGTTTTCACTACTGGATGGTGCTCTGATCCCTATCCCGTCCAATAAGTGTACATGCCTGTACATGCTCCACTGGTATAGTTATACTGGAAAATTGGTTAGAATTGTGCATAAGCATACCATTGTGCTTAAAAAGTATATTTCAGTATACATGAAGTTGGGACACAAGTATCCAGAATATGAAAAGAATAAAATAAAATGTCCACTACTGAGACACATTTGAATGGGAGACAATTGTCCCGGGAACATTGGACACATCACTGAGTCAAACCACAACCAGAAGTGAACAGATATCAAATCTGCAATCTTTTAATTTTATAGCCTTTCTCTCCTGTTGTCTCTCCTTCCACTCTGGAAGCCCTAAAGTCAATGAAGAATATAAAAAAATATTTAATTTGTATTTAATTATGGTATTTAGATCCCACCTGTCTCCCACACCAAGGACAGCTTAATGCTACAATCCAGAGTAACCACGGGACCTTTTACACCAACGTAGTTACAGTGCCACCTATGGGAAACCTATGGGAAATGCATAGAGCAATCCAGAGTAAGTGCTTATTATTTCTTCCTGTAGTTACTCTGGATTGTAGGGTTAAGCATTTAAAGCAACGGAAACAAAACATAAGAGGGCCTCTGATATAATTGTCTGATGACCTTGTACGGGGTGGGGGCATGGGAGGGCACAACCCTCTTGAAGACGGGAACCTGATGTCTTTGCCTGACTCCCCAAGTGCTTTAATTGAGTTAATTCTGATTCAGCTTCAGCCACAAAGCCCTTATCCTGCTCTTTCAACTGCTCATAATTATAGAACAAAAGAAACAAATGGGTTTTCTTAAACATTTGCCCTTCCTTTGGACATAGAAGCTGGAGAGGGCAGTTTCTCGACCCAGTTTCTTTGCATGCATCAAACCCAGCCCATATATGTGGGAGCATTCAACCAGTCTGCCAGAAGTTGAAAACGAGAAATTTCAAGGGCTATTGAGTGCTCTGTGAATTTTCACAGCAGCTCCGTACAAAGTTATTTAGCACAGGTGTTTGTGTAATTGTGATGCATTGGGAGAATTTGCAGTGCTCAATGGTCCTCAAACTCCCACCTGCTGGGGGTGGTGGTTTAAGTACTGGCGTAGTGGAGTACCGGTGATAATGTGCTGCCGAGCTGGCTCGCTCCGCCACATTTCTGACATGGGTTATCTTTCTTTGTTTTTCAAATGTTTCTACAATTGTCCAGAAACTCTAAACACCCTGTAGAAGTGAGAGGTTGAGTACATTTAGACAAATGGACAAATTGGAGTTTGAGCTAAGCTTGTTTACAGGGCAGGGTTTCCATTCAAGTCCACTAATTCAGTCTCATATCTGTGTTTTGTGTTTGCCTTATTGCGTGTATGTGTAGGATGAGTTTGCAAGTGAGTGAATGTATGGGGAGGATTATATCAATTTTGCGCTTGACCGCATTACTTTTGTTCATTCAAAGCCCTAGCTGTCTTTGTGGGTTTGGGAGTAGCAGCCTTACGGACAATGCCCTCTGATTTCCCCATAGGGAGCATGGAGCCCTACTGTGATTGTGTGGAAGTGACTATAGAGCATTCAGTGATGACATCCTCCTCATCATCATCGAGCTCCAGAGAAGCTGCATGAGGCTTCAATTAGACCCACTCAACCATCCAGCAGAAAGCAGCAATTTTCAGTCAATGTGTCCATGAGCACAGTCCTAACCATGTCTACTCAAAAGTAAGTCCCATTGTGTTCAGTGGGTTTTATTCCCAGGAAAGTGTCTTTAGGATTGGAGCCATTGTGCGTGGAATTTCTTGGACTGGTTAAGACCCCACTTGCAACCTTGAAGAACTGCAGCCAGCCATTGAAGAATTCTGAGCTGCATATTGGTGACTGTATGTCATAACCCAAAAAAAGAAGAGAAGGTCTGCCGGGACAGCCAATAAAAATGTAGGACATGACAATATAAAAACTAATGTGTTTCATATGATGGATTTCATATGGTTAATTTAAACACTATATATATTCCTTATAATTGAATTTAAAACTATTATATATAATCTATGAATTACAAGAAGGCGACATACTACCTGCTCACAAGCGAAAGGAGGACTCACAAGGAAAAGGAGGACATAATATATTTTTTCCAGGTTAAAAAGAGGAAATACCCTGGAAAAATGGCATATGATCACCCTGGAGCTGGCTGGATAATAGTCTGAATCAGTGAAATGCTATCACCAATATCTCCCTGCTCATATTTCCACCAAATCTTATATCCAAACACCTAGCGGTACTTGCTTGCTTTTGTCACTCACCTGAGATCATAGAGCTAGCTCTTGTTGAGAGCTCCCTGCGTGCTCCCAGTTCATGTTATGTGGCTCATAAAAGATTGGATTCCCAATAGCGCCTGTGAATGCAAAAGCTAAAAATAAAAAATGATCCAGGAATCATCTCATGCCAGCCAGAAAAGGAGTGAGAAAAACAAATAGTTTATTTCACTTCTGGAAAAATGTTCCACTGGCATCAACTCTTGTTCTGCCCGTGGTGATTTTGGACAGGTGATTGAGACTATTTTATTACAGTTGGTTTTTCCTGGAATTGTATTTTAATCAGGTTTAACACCGTTATTGCTGCTGTCAGATACTGTTGTTTCATACTGAGTTGGGCCTCTGTCTTTTATAAAATTGTTTTGCTGATAACTGTGATTTTCTTAATGTCATGGCGGTCAGTTACTTCGAAGACGACATCGTAAAGGTGGGGTGTAAACGGATAAAGAATAAAATGAATTAAAATGCTACTGCATCCGGTGCAGACTCTCTTCATAGTCAGTGACCCACCATCTGGAAACAAATTAGATCTTTGCATTAGGTGAAAATATACACCCTGAGCTTTGGTGCACTTTTAAGAACTTGTAGCAGATTGCATCAAAATAAATTTTCAAGTCAAAATGTCCAGGCTGCTCTTAAAACTCTGGCTGGGAAGGCGGAAGGGGGGGTGGAAGAGAAAGAAGCAGCAGCTGTTTTTAAAAATACATGGAAGCCTTCAGGGCTCCCATGTCTTGAGGTTGGAGTTTCTTCTTAATTATGCTCCCCTTCTAAGGCCCTGTGTGCTCAGCTAGAAGGGCTCCTCAAGGGAAGGACAATCTCTCCTGTCCTCTCATGCACAAATCAACTGATTAAAGATGCTTCCTGGGTTCACAACATGACTGTGGATGAGGGATTCACAAAGAAACAGCTTTTTTTTTACTTTGCCCCTGACGATGGAATAATAACACGGCCAGCAGCTCTCGCCAAACTAATGACATGGGCCATAATTAAAAGATAATTAAAATCCAGGAAAATAATTGTTTCACCTCTGGCTCTCTGGTTTGTAGAACGGAAACCTGGCGCTCCCTTCGCTCCTTGGTTTCAGGAAAATAGATCAAAGCCAAAGGAGTGAAGCAAGCGCTCCAGGACATTTGCTCCGTTGTGGAGCCGAAAAGCTCTGTTGCCTTCCATTAGACATCCTGTGCATCAGCATTGTGGTAATTACGGAATTAGAAGTTTTGTTTCCCCAAGATTCCAAAACTGGGGTTATTCTCGGCTTTGCTAATGTGCAAACCCTTTTGACGGCATTCTTTCTCACCCCGAGGAACAAACCCATAGAAGCATTAACTCCATAAAAGGCAGGAGCATGTCCCACGGGCTGTAAGCTCATCAATCAGCGCAGCAAGAAATGTTCTTATGAAGCATTAATAATCTTGCCCAATCAACACAAAAGTACGGGAGGGGGTGAGTGGTGGGAAATCAAAGAACATGTTCATGTCAAGGAACTTCTTCCCACCCGGAAGCTATGTCTCAACTACGCACAATGAATAGAGCTGTTTCCACTTCTTTCCACTTTTAATGTTGGATGATTCTAAGAATCAGATTACACAACACAGAAAAAAGAGGCTTTTCAAGATGTGGCCTTTCTCTCTCTGGACACCATGGCTTTTGAGGAAAACATATGTATCTTTATAGATATCACAAATTCATGTTGTTTTCAGATGTGCTGAAGGAGGGCAGTATTATGGCCGGAGACGCTCCCCTTTCCATATGTAATTTTGTTCTGCATGCATGTCCATGTCCAAACTTGAGCTATTGTTGACTGATCAGAATCAGATAAACATTATACTAACCTACACTATGAATTAAGTTTCTGTTTACTGGTATGAAACTGAAAGAGGCCTGCTATGGGCAATTTCAGAATAACTCTACTACTCATTTTTGGCCAGCGTCTTTTTCAGGATTCTCCAGCAAGGTGTTTTATTGTACCTGTCCACATCTACTACATGAAGCACAGTTATGGTGGATCATTTCCAAGTCTAATGTATTCCAATGATGTTTATGTTGATTCAATTATTAATAACATTGTGATACAACTTTTTGTGGTTTGCCAGTGACGCTTCTGAAGCTCTTTCTTTAGCAATAAATGATCCTTTTTCCGTGATGGAATACAAATTAAATGTTAGGAGGTCTATCACATCTGAAAGGGGAATTTTAAAAGAATTATTCTCTTTAGAAATAATAGGAGTTTTTCTCATTTGTGGTGCCTCCTGGCCATTGCCCCTACAGTTTCCTCTCTATTAAAACATTTGGGTGCCTCTCTAATTGAGGCTGCAGTATAGACTCCAACGGTGGTGCTCTTTTGGAAATGTAGCTGAAGATACATCAGCTGCTTTGTGCATCTTTGTAGCAGGATGAGAGTATCATGGGGCATATGAAATGCCAACAATCCCGTCAGCTGGTACTTGGCAACTAAACAGCCTTTAATTTTAGCATATTTTGTAGGCAAGGGCATATTTCTGGTCTGTCCTGGAGTGTAGCACAATTCTATTAGACACAAGGCCATCCCAAGAAAACCTCCTGATGATATATAGGTGTGCCTCTTTATCCACTTGATTTCTGTTCTGGAACCTCCTGTGGATAAAAAAAAATCAGTGGATAAAAAACAGTGCGAAAATAGATTTAAAGGCCCATTTCCATCTTTGCAACAGCTTTTTCCCCCATGTTGTAGAGATGCAGTCAGCAAATAGAAATGCAAAGGCTTGAATTTTGTTTGGCTCAGCTGAAGAATGGAATGATTGCTTGCAGGACTAGCTCTCTACAACTGTAGAAAAGCAATTTTAGAACTGATTTTTTGTGGCTATTCGAGTTGAGCCAAATATATGTATAAAAAATCTGTGTATAACAAGGTTGGAACTGTATTAGACAACATACCAAATACCCCCTTAACCAATGGTATGCTAGCCTTTGCTCTGCTTAGGGTGCAATTCAGAGTAACTACGGGGAGTCCTTGCTCCGGTGTAAGAACAATTTGCTCTGGATTCCAACATGAATTTCCCATTGGTTTTCACTAGGTGGTGCAGTAACTACGGGGGCACGTAATGTCTCTTACATGCTCCCATAGTTACTCTGGATTGTAGGGTTACTCTCTGATGCTGTGATTCAGCACTCCCACCTCCTCCACGTTTACAGCATAATTATTTATGGCCCAATCCAATCATTGGATTTTCATTTCAGGTGTACTTTCCTCATAGCACCGGAGGTCTTCTCCTGTATTCCCTCTTCATTTTCCAATACAGTAAAACCTTTGATTGAGAGAGCATTTTGCAAGACAAGAAATATTTCTAATAAATTTTGTCTTGCAATACAAGTGAAAAAATAGTCCAGGCTAGTATACAGCCGGTTTTGGCGCACCTCCAGCCTCTTCTCATCCTCTGAGAGACCAGTCTACTCTACTTATTATGGCAATCCTACTTCAGTTGGCCTCAAGAACAGTTGCATCCTTGATCCTCATATGTGCCAGAGACTTTTTATGGGAGTCTGTTATCTCCACCTCCAAGGTTTTGTTCCATTCTTGTTTGGGACACTGGCTGGTCCTGACAGAAAGATGGGAAAGTATGATAGCTTTTCTGAAGCCACCCTTTTCTGAAGCCTTAAAATTGCAGATTAGCTCAGGATCCCAAAATCACCTTACTTAGGGGTTTCTTTTTATGAGAAATGGTGGGGAAGCCAGAACAACCTTTTCAGTGCCAACCTGTAACAATTAGGCTTCCCATTTTCTCGACACTGACTCACCGCAGTTTCAGTGAAGGCATTTCTTAGAGAGAAAATCACAGCTGCTCCAGGAACATGTCTATAAACTCAGTGGTGTTTTGCCAATCCAATGTCACTTTCACTTCTTATTCCTTAGGAAACAATCATTGCCTGCTGGGACTTTATGGGTAGATTGCTAACCTGCCGTGCACCCACCAATACACTGAATAAGCATTAGTAATTTGAATAACAAATACTGGAATGGATGATGCAACATACAATCAAGAAGCATTTGTCGCAGCTGTGCAACCTCAAACAAGCAACCCTCTCTTTTCTTTTGCTTTTTGAAAAGTCTTCCTTGAGTGGCATGCAATTTGCCAAATCTGATTACAGCATTTCGAAACTACTTTGAATACAGCTCCTAAAAAAAATATCATTTTCTAGCATCCTATGATTTAAGAACACTAGAAGATCCTCATTAGATCAGGCCAAAGGCCCATTTAGACCAGTTTCCTGTATCTCACAATGGCCCTCTTGATGCTGAAATAACGCATTCAAACATCATTGACTACAAACTCAGGATTCTCCCATTGAGAACATCAGTGGTGTCACTGGTAGGGTAGGATATTGGAGGTGTGGCCCACACCAGGTAACATGCAGAGGGAGGTGACACCACTATTGGTCAAAATTTTTAAAGTTTTGTTATTTTCAGATGACGTCATAGTGTTATACATTTCAATGCATAATTTCATGCAAAATGCAATCAAACAAACTGTAGACTGACAGACATACTGTGTTAGGGTTTGAATCTAATAATGAAACATGTTTGGTCAGGCAAGTTGATTCAAGGCTGATGCAATACTGCAGAAGGCTGATGCAATCTAGCTGATGCAATCTGTAACTGCTCTTACAGCATGATTCAGCAGAATTGGAAGCGCTGAGTCACTGGTCACATGACTGCAATATCTCTAACTGATTGGTGTTTCACTATATTTAAGTGTGTATGAGATTATTGCAAAGTGTGGGCTACTGAGGAGGAGTATTATTACTGTTTGATACTCTGAAAGACTGGACTGTATCTGTGGACTGACTTGTGGACTGTTTAACTGGATTACTGAGATTGGAATAACCCTGCAACTGGATGTATGTATATGACTGATCTACTGCTTTGATCTTGGACTGTGTTACTTGACTTATCTTCTGCCTGTTGTTTTGAACAATATAGTTATCTTGAACTATAAACAGCTGTGTGTTTACTTTGTGCTGCTGCCCTCTCATCCTCTGCACAACTACTCTGCTTAGCCCTGCTAATCCTTCAGGGACTCACATTCCTAATCCTGCAGGGACTCACATTGCAGAAAATCACTGCAATACTGCAGACCAGTGATTTTCAACCAGTGTGCCATGGCACATTGGTGTGCCAGGAATAGTCCTCAAGTGTGCCATAGAAATTTGGAGATTGACATTCGTTTACAGGAAAACTGTGGGATTTGAACAACCTGGTGTGCCTTGTCAATGGTAAAAACAACTGATGGTGTGCCTTGACAATTTTGTTGTCTTGTTAAGTGTGAGATGAAAAGGGTTGAAAATCACTGCACTAGACAGACAGACAAACAGTATTGGAATATTTCTATTCCATCAAAAAAATATAGCCAAAAAATGCAACAGGATGGTGCATCACCACACTCATTACTTGGGGTGTTGCTCCATTCACTTCATGAGAGGAGGTCCATCATGGGATGGTGCACTGACCTCCTGCACCAGATGATACAAACGCTAGTGACACCATTGCATTTAGTTGCTTCAGAAATACTTTCTCCTGATAAAAAGAATTTTAAGGCCTAAAGAGATCATCATGTCCTTCTATTTCCCAGAAGAGATGCCCTATCAATATTCTGCGAATTGGCTTCAAATTTTTTCACGGCATGAGCTGAATCATAAACTTCAGCCGTCCTCTTAATCACACATACTAAGAGCCCCAGTAATCTCTTGTCCTGACACTCTTTGGCATTCTAATCCCTCTATGTAAATGTTGGCAGGCTCAGACTGAATTTCCATCACTGGCACAAAGGAATGCGAAGACGGAGAGACTTTTAAGCTCTAGCTCCCTAGATTGAAGTGTTGATCCAACCATGATATTGAATTAAGATTGGTCCTGTAGAAAGAAAAAAGCCCTGATTCAAAGTATAGAAGTTACTTTGAAGATGCAGGAATATAAATTAGAATGGAAAAGCAACAGGGAAACATAATAACCTGCTTACATTCATAACTGAGATGGGTATGTGCTAATTATGAGGGCCAAAGTATTTTATAGACTGATCTGAAAAAAGACCTGGAATTGGGTGTGCCCAGGGGCATTGCTAGGGGTGCAGAGGGTACAGACTACAGTGGTGTGTGCTTTTGGTGTGTGTGTGTGTGTGAGAGAGAGAGAGAGAGAGAGAAACCTATACTGAGCAAAACTGAAAACAGCATGGGCTGGAGGTCATCTTAGAACAAGGGGATTTTTTCAATTTATGGACCCATCCTTTAGCTCCTACGCTCCTTTTTGACCCAGTGCCTGAGTACAAATTAGCCCCGTTAACCTCCTCTCATGGCCCTTGTAATGGTCAGCTTCTAGGTCCAGCACTTTGGCTGGGTGTTGATAAGCCAGTCAGTCAGTCAGTCAGTCAATCAGTTTTAAATATATAGATCAGGAGAAAACTAGGTAGGCTTTCACTAACTATAGCAGTTCTATTAATATGTATATTGTATAGCATCTTTTACATATATAATTTTGACGATTTTCTGTCTATTGGTTTGTCAGTTTCATTTTTATTAATGTTGTTATATGCTCAGTAATCTCATGTGCCTACGTATTGCCATAAATCAACAAGATTGATGCTGTTGTGGCATGCTGTTCCCACCATGGCTTATTCTAATGCCATTTCCATGGTGCAGCAAGCCAGTGACAAAAAGGAAGGAGGTAAACCAGCCTCGTAAGGAAGGGCAGAGGCAGAGTGGCCTCTACTGTTCTGCACCCCAGCTTCCTTTTTCCATGCCTGATTTCTGCAGAATCTCACAGCAGGCAGATGCTTCTCCCTGGAAATTGGGGTGCTGCACTTCTATGGTGAAGTGGAGCAAAACCGGCTGCCTGACATGAGTTGATGGCAGAGATCATGCTGGACATAAAGGAGGCCGTGTTACAAAACAGGCTTTACACCACTATACCCCAGATTTTTTTTTTATCACGGTGACCACCTCCAGCCTATCACCCAGAGTTTGGAGTCTCATGTTTTAAACCTTTCAATTCTGAAATTGATGCCCTTTTGTTAAACTTGTGTGGTTGATGATGCCACAGCACACTGGTGTAAAATGGCAGTTTTGTATAGTTTTGCAGTAACGTTTAAAAGCCAACCACATGAATCCTTACTCTGCACTTCTTAACTGCGCAGGATGAAAACGGGGTTTCTGGCAGATCCAGAATGTAAGGTCCAATGTGACTGGTCCCATTCCAGTTCTGGTGGACCTTTGAACATCACAGCAGCAGTGTGTGATGAACCTGTGGAAAAACAGTTCCCACAATGTTGCTGTATCATCTCAACAGAAGCCTTGACATGAAATCTAGCTGAAAAGAATCCATCATAACTCAATAGATCCTAATGATTTCCTTCAATAGGATTTAGGTGTCACAATAGGGCTTACACCTTCAGGCTTGCAATGTACTGTTGCACTTGGAGAACGTTATTTACCTGCTGTGAGTGGCTCAAGTGGTTAAGACACTGTACCTGTTAACCAGAAGGCCAGGGTTCGAGACCCAGGTCCCCACAAGACAGGATGAGCTCCTGTCTTTAGCCTAGCTCTGCGACAAAGCTGGAACCAATTGTATTGGCTCTGCCATTCCATTGGACTATTTCAGTGGCATGGAGAGGGGGATTTGCTGCTTGGGTAAAAGCATATCCTCCATATCAATCTACCCAGGCCTTCGTGCTTCACATACAGCATTGAGCATGATACCATAATCTTTCAAGACTGATGGATGCCAATACTCCCCCCCGTAACCCTATGAATGAGCAAAAGCAACCACAAGCATATGAACAAGTAAACATGTGAAACCCATTTGTGTCTGCCTCTTCCTGAGTGCATTGTTCCCATGGGAGGAGGAAACCATCTTGGCTCACTGGGTGGGCCACAGCAGGGTTTCTGGGGCCTGATGCCACCCCTTAGGCCTGTGAGGATGGAGAGTTTGGGTTGACAAGGGCCCCATGAGTAGATAGTCATACACCACCTGCTCCCCCCTGCTATGACCCTCCACTGGGCCAGTCTTACCTGAGGCTCTGTAACGTGTTGCCGGATGGACGCACCCTTGGGTCCTGCGCTGGTTGGCCTGGGGCTCCCCCTCCTCATCTGGGGGATTGCCCTGGGGTCCTGGCTGTCTCCTGCCTCTTCCAGCAAGGTGATCCTTCTCTGTAGGCACTTACTGTGCAGCATTGCACATGCCACGATGATCCTTGAGGCAGGTCCGCAGGGCTCTGGGATGATGTACAGTGCAACTGGATGGGCAGCTGGCCACATCAGAGTGCCCCTCCCCAGGGGTCCAGATAAGGCTACTGGGGTCAGGGGTGCCCTGGGAAGTTTGGTGGGACCAAGGGGGAGCCTGGGAGCGGGTGACGGAGCCCCTCTGCCCTAGTGTGGAAGTCCCAGGTCCCCTCTGCCACATGAAGTACTTTTACTCCCAGGTGGAGTAGACCCAGGTGAGCTCCTGTACTCTCTTTCATTCTTCCCTCCCCACAGAAGCCTCTGGAAGCCCCCTCACCTCCCACTCCCTCCTTCAGCCTCCTCCACCTCCCCCCTCCTATGCCAGCTGCTTGGGGGAACATTTCTGAGCCAGCAAAGGGGGGGGGGCCTCTTTTTTGTTCTCCCCCTGGCCCTTGTGACCCTGGATCTGCTGTGCTGTCCCTTTAATTCTGGGGTTCTCTCCTGACTGCTGTCATGTTGCCAAAGAGTACAGGACACTGATGTCTATTTTTACTGTTTTTATTGACAATACACACATATATCTATTTTTGCACTCTTGTCTCTGCTGGTGTCTGTGCTTTTCCTAAGCCATTTTGCATGCTTGCCGGTGGCGGGGGGGGGAGCAGGAGAGCAGCTTATTCCCATTTTCACCCCTGAAATCTTGCCCTGTCCATCATGCTGAGCAGCCACTGACAGCTTGACAGCTTGTTGCTCATGTGAGCAGGAGGGTGTGGGTGGTGCAGGTGCTTGTGGTTCAGGGTGATGTGAGGGAGGGTCACCTCATCAGCAACTCCACCCAGTGCTACTTACTGGGTGTCTGCTGAGCATGCCTGGAGGAGCAGTCTTGTGCTAGTCACTGCTGGTCAATGCAGCATAACTCTCTGCTTTGGATATAGAATAGTTGGGGCAGCCCAGCTATGGCTCTTCTCACTACACTTACTCTGGATTATTATCAGATGTAGTGCTGTCAAACTGAAGTTAGGGCTGCCAACTTTTTTTTCCTGTCAATCTCATGGCACACTGACAAGTGCCTGTGCCTTTTACCCTGGCCTTAAATTTTTAACAGTGGCAGAATTTTGGCTTGTGAAATTTTCTCTATCACTTTACATCGATACCAAGAAAATATCCCATGGCTGAATTTCTGCCTATTATGCAATTCATAAAGACTCAGGAGCACTCTGAAAAATGCCGATGCTTCGAAAGTTAAACACAATCTTAACTCTTTCCAGTTGAAATCAACACAAGTTAAGACTGTTTCACTTTGGTTGAATTGTGCCTATTAAAGTCTCTACAAAACCATTTTGTGGAAAGAAATTGCAAAACTTCATTGGTTTACTCTCAAAATTAGAAATTCCCTCTCTGATTACAGATATATATTGCACAACTTAATGGGACATTTGTTGGAGAGCTGCAGTGCTATGAAGCTGTTTATAACTTTGAGGGATCAGCTCTGCATACCGGCACAGTAACCATAAACAACATTTGCTGCAAAATGTTCTTCAGCAAAAGCCTCAATTGTTCAGGGCTGGCCAACCGACCAAGGATGAACTTGGGAATGGTTAATTTAGACCTTGCAGGACCTTGACTGCAGACAATCACACTGGACTGGAAGGCTTGGTAGTCCAGGCTTGTGGGAATAAACATAGGACAGTACATAAGGACATAAGAGCCCTGTGGGTCAGGCCAAAGGTGCATCTTGTCCAGCTTCCTGTAACTCACAGTGGTCCACCAAATGCCTCAGGGAGCACACAAGACAGCATGAGACCTGCATCTTGGGGCCCTTCTGTGCATCTGGCAGAGGAAGTCTACTTCCAAAACCAGAAGGTTGCACATTCCTATCCTGGCTTGTAAGCTGTGATGAACTTTTCCTCCAGGAATCTGTCCAATCTCATTTTTTAAATGGCATTTTGACATCAGCACTACATCTTGTGGTGTGGAGTTCCAAAGTTTAATAACGCACTGGGTCAAGAAAGCAGATTGTTGGAATTTCTGCTTTCTTTACCCAAATTTCAATTGTCCCAGCTCCTCCCAACCTAGCAATTAGAAAGTATGCAAATACAAGTAGTTAAATAGGTACCACTTTGGGGAGAATTAAATAGGTTAAATAGGTACCACTTTGGGGAGAACCTCCTAGTGACTGGCCCCTGCAACAGGCCATATTGGATTTCCCCATATCACGCCAACCATGATCTGGATGACTCTAATCCAGAACAAGTGGACCCTAGCACCACATAGGACAAACACTTAAGAAGCTGATGTTCATACAATAAAATTTAAAATTATATAGGGTGAAAGAATGAGACAGAGATAGTGGTGTCACTAGGGTTTGCATGACCCAATGTGGGAAGTTGTGCATCACCTTCATGATAGACCTCCTCCTTGGCAATGGATGGGCTGACAACCTGTTGGTGGATGAGATGTATAATTGCCATACCCCCATTTTTTTTGCTCATACCTTGCTAAACATCTGATTTATTCTTTTTTTATAGTGGGGAGGCTTCTTTCTGGAGCATTTGCTGAGTTCCACTTTCATTGGATTGGGACCATTCTGGTAGCTTTAATTGTGTGGTGTCAGAGCAGATTTAGAAGTATCAAGCTAACCAGTTCATGTTAATTCTGGTATAAAGAACTAGCAATACAATTTGTTACAGTGATTTATATCAACATTCTTTGACATGGGAGGAAAATGTGCTTATTTATTGACTACTGATGGGTGTACCCCTTTTGCCCAGAAAAGGTAAATGTGGCTTACAGGAATTAAAAATTAAAAAATTAAAATAAAATATAAACATTAAAATTTTAGCCACAGTGTTAGCTTAACCTGACAGCAGAAAATACAGAAAGTAGCACCACAATCCTATACATATGTACTCAGAAGTAAGTCCCACTAATTTCATGTGTTGGTTCCATCTGATGACACTTGGTTCCATCTGGATGCATACTGATGTATGTTCACAGTTTTTTCCCTTTCCAAGTGAAGCATTGGACTGTTGATAGGAAGCTGATCTCCCCCTCTTAAGCAGGTCGCTTAAAGAATTATCTGGAAGTGTTGGCACCTAAAGATCTACCCTGAATCACTCTTGGAGAATATTTCAGCCATTGAAATGTTTCCAATTTCTAGTTTTTGCACTAATTTTCTCCTTATCAAGATTCACCCATTTTATATGTCTCCCTTCTAGGGCAGTGATGGGATTCAAAGAAATTAACAACCGGTTCTCTGCCCATCTGGCAGCCACTTTTAAATGGCTATTTTTAAACTTTATATGTCCTATCTCTCGTTAACAACCGGTTCTATAGAGTAGGTGCGAACATGCTGAAGCCCACCACTGAAGATTCTGTTTGGACGCTGAGTACCTTGTCCATCGTCTCCTGTGAATGGATGGGAATTGAGCTTTCCATGGGCTTCCCTTGTCTCCTTGCCTAGTGCATTGAAGCCGTTTTAATTCCAGTGCATTCTCAGAGTCCTTGATTTTTATAGCCAAGGCTTTCTATCTGTCTGTTGATGCTTTTTAAAGCCATCAACTTATATTCTCTCAGCTCCCTGCTTTGCTTTCTCTGCTATCCTCAGCATTGAATGACAATCTTTGCTGCCATATTTCAAAGCTGCCCTCGGCAAAGTACTTTTTCCTGAGGAGCAAAACTGGCAATAAGTTGTGCATTGGCAAACTGTTGTGCTATTAAGGTAGGACCAATAGAACAGGGATTACAGTGCTTCAGAGACATCATCAGGGTGGCCTCTGTGTATAGAGTGGACCCCAAAATGTTTACAGACTTCAATATTTGTTATCTATGCCCTTCATTAAATGCGAATTGAATCATGGCAGCAATGTGTAGTATTATGTTTCCTCTAAAGATGTCAGTAGCTGTCCGCACTCCTACTCTGTCCACCCCCTCAGATGACAGACTGGGAAACCAGATGGGCATGTCACATTTTCCTCAGGTGTCCAAAAATTTATCCTACTGTTCCTCTTTGGCTCACAGTCCAATCCTAAGTTGCTGCAACGTGTTTTCCATTTTTGATTGTGAGCCCTTTTGGGACAGGTACCCGTTAGCCATTAATTGTTTTCATTTATTTTGTAAACTGCTTTGTGAACTTTTTAGTTGAAAAGCAGTATATAAATACCGTAATATAAATTTAGTAATAAATAATAGCTAGATATAAATTTAGTAATAAAATTTTTATGCATCTGTTTTTCATGTTGAAGTGTGTATACATTTTCCCTTCCATATGCATTTTGTGTGGGTTTCGCAGCTGGACACGTGTCTCCCTTTCACTTTTTGGATTCTCTTGTCATAGACCAGCTGCGCTTCAGAATGAATCACCTTCCACTCCAAATTCCATCATCCTGCTTTGTAAATTGTATCATCCTGCTTCAGAGAGAGCCCAAAAAGAAGCAACGCATTCCTCACTGAAGCAAAGCCAACTGGCTGTTTTATTTTTCTTTTCTCCTACTGTTTTGCTTTGGCTCATGGTCCAATCCTAAACTGTCCCTACAATGCCAGAACTAGAATTGTAGAAAGAGGAGACACACAGAAAAGACACCAGCAAAAAGTAACTTTCTCCCACTTGACTTCTATCCTAAAGACACTTTCCTGGGAGTAATCCTAAAGACACTTTCCTGGGAGTAAGACCCATTGAACGCAATGAGGCTTATTTTTGAGTAGACATGGTTAGGATTGTGCTCTTAGTTTGTTCTCTTGCATCACCTTCCACAGTTTAGGGCCAATACAGCTGCAGTGCAGCCCAGATGCAACAAGAAAACAAAAGTTCCTACGATTTTGTATTTTCTAGCATGAGAGGGGGTGCCGTGTGTACACTGGTACCGTGTCCAGTATTGAAAAAAGGTCCAGAAGCTGAAGGCCAGGAGACAGAAATTTCCAGAGATCTCATGAAATGTTTGCATATATTGTGCAAAGACTAGCATTCCCATTTCATGTAAGCTTACATAGTTTTATATATTATAATTCACCAAAGTTCTCAATCCAATGATTTTATGAAATTATGATCCAATGGAGAAGAGAAAGAAAAGAGAAAAACATTTACCCTGATAATGGTTCAAAAGAAACTTTATAACCCCTGATAAAATTCCTCTAAGGCCATGAACTCATTTCATGGATTTGTCCGCAATATTTGTGGTAAAGGTAAGGATCTACTATTTAGTATAGTTTGAGCAACTTATTTACAGTGCAAAACATTCTACAGCGTCCAAGGTTTTTGGAGTTCAGGTTTAGTCAGTGGAATTGGCCTTTTCTTGGAAAAAGCAACTCTGAGTGGTTTCCAAGAAGCAAATTGCTTTGTTACCAATTTAGCAATTGTTGAGACACAAGATCTTTACCTAATCGATGGATGATCAACATGTACTGTTCTTTCTGTAGATGTTCCTTTTCAAAGGGGAAGCAAGTTCCTCTGTCCTATTTAGTAGGGAGGCTGAGTTATCTAAAGAAGGATAAACTCAAACACTATGGATCCTCCCCTACTCTAGGTAATCACATATCAAAACTATCCTCTTTAAATTGTATCTTCTCAAAACTGGAATGTGTTGCAAAACTGGAATGCACCACGCACCCAATGTTCCCAGCTATGAAGCCTATCATGTGGAAGCATATCACCAGTTAAGTACATGTGCTGATGCCCCCACAAATTGGATAATTGTTGTTGAGCTTAAGAAGGTTATTACTATCCACCTTGGATATTCTTCCTTTTGGAAAAGAATGTAGGATGTAACTAGAATAAATAATAAAAATAAATAATAATATGAATCTTCAACAAAGAAGTGTTTCAAGGAGTGTCACTCTCCCTTGCACCTGGCATCCAGAGGTAGCCTGCTTCTAAAAACAGGAAATTTTACGCGACAATTTTAAGAGCGTCACTCACAACCTTGTTCTGCAAACATGAGCCTATTTGGCAGATGATTGCACTTCATCACATGTACTAACTCCGATGGACAGGAGGATGTGATACCAGTATAGCCACAAAACAGATGGTATCCTGTGTCAAAATTCACCGAGATCTCCCTCTATTCGGTGCCCATTAAACTGAATGAGGATGCATGGCACAGGGAATTTTAAAGGAGATACCTCTGATGGATTGCACCCTTGATCAGGCTAGGCAAAAAGGTGCCTCTTCATAGTTTTGAATCTCTGTCGTTCAGTTATGGATTCACATTTATTTAAACAACTCCTCTGATCCAATACACATTGTCTGCACGCCTTTATTATAAAACTAGCGAAAGGCGTACCCGCGTTGCGGGAGTAACTTCCCCATACAACATCCTCCTTGGCGCATCAACAACCCATGCACAACCTACCCCCATGTACAACATTCCCCTGTGTGCATCATCCCCACGCGCAACTTTCCCTATGTGCATCATCCCCCCACGTGCAACTTCTCCCTACATGCAACTTCCCCCCATGCGCAACTTCCCCCAATGTGCCACTTCCCTCCATGCGCAACTTCCCCCATGCGCAACTTTCCTACATGTGCAACTTCCCCCCATGCGCAACTTACCCCATGCGCAACTTCCCCCATGCACATCATCTCCCATGCGCAACTTCCCCCACGTACAACTTTCCTACATGCACAACTTCCCCGCATGCGCAACTTCCCCCATGCACAACTTCCCCCATGTGCATCATCCCCCGTGCGCATCATCTCCATGCGCAACTTCCCCCATGCGCAACTTCCCCCCATGCGCACCATCCTCCATGTGCAACTTCCCCATGCGCATCATCCCCATGCGCATCAACCCACCATGCGCATCATACCGCCATGCGCAACTTCCCCCCATGCGCAACTTCCCTCCATGCGCACCATCCCCCATGCGCATCATCCCCCATGCGCAACTTCCCCCATGTGCAACTTCCCCCATGCACAACTTCCCCCGTATGCACAACTTCCCCCCATGTGCATCATCCCCATGCGCAACTTACCCCCATGCGCAACTTCCACCCATGCGCAACTTCCCTACATGCGCATCATCCCCCCATGTGCAACTTCC
Organism: Cryptoblepharus egeriae; assembly: GCA_030015325.1. Taxonomy (NCBI): domain Eukaryota; kingdom Metazoa; phylum Chordata; class Lepidosauria; order Squamata; family Scincidae; genus Cryptoblepharus; species Cryptoblepharus egeriae. Next base: position 20,258,099 of record JAREYC010000002.1, read on the forward strand.
CCCATGCGCATTATCCCCCCATGCGCAACTTCCCCCATGCGCAACTTCCCCCATGCGCATCATCCCCCATGCGCATTATCCCGCTATGCGCATCATCCCGCCATGTGCATCATCCCACCATGTGCAACTTCCCTCCATGCGCATCATCCCCCATGCGCAACTTCCCCATGCGCAACTTTCCTACATGCGCAACTTTCCTACATGTGCAAATTCCCACATGCGCAACTTCCCTACATGTGCATCATCCTCCCATGTGCATCATCCCCACGCGCAACTTCCCCCCATGTGCAACTCCCCCATGTGCAACTTTCCTACAGGCGCATCATCCCCCGATGCGCAACTTTCCTACATGTGCAACTTTTCTCCATGCGCAACTTCCCCCATGCACAACTTCTTCCCATGCGCAACTTCCCTCCCATGCGCAATTTTCCTCCCATATGCAACTTCCCCCATGCGCAATTTCTCCTCATGCGCAATTTCCCCCCATGCGCAGCATCCTCGCCAGTGCAACCTCTTCCTCCGAACAACATCCCCCACTGCACCAGGATCTGAGCACCAAATTGGCTGATGTGGTTCAGTCTCCCATGTTAAGTACAGGACAAAAACACGTTGCCCCCTTTTCAGCCCCTGAAGGGTTAATTTCTCCAGATGGTTCTTGGTGGGAGTTCAGGTGACAGAAGGAACTCCCAGAATTCCATGCTTCAGGCCCAGCAGTTGGGGCGGAATGTTGATGAGTCAGCAATTCTCAATGCAAAGTATAGGGAGGAAAACACGTTGCGCCCCTTTTCACCCCTTTCCGGTTGGAATTTTGGAAAACTGGTTCTTAGTGCACCCCTCAGTCACGGAAGGAACACCCACCCCAAATTTCACGCTTCTAGGCCCAGCGGTTTTGGCAGGGCGGTGATGAGTCAGTCAGTGAGTCAATCAGTGAGTGAGTCAGTGAGTGACTTTTCTCTTTTATATATATAAATGATAAAGTAACACTGGTGGATCTTGTTAGGCAGTTCAAATTAAACAAATGAAATGTAGTCGCCATTAAGGAAAATAAACGAATTATTTCCTGGCGCACAAGCGCTGGTGTATGAATATTTCATCCTTTAATTCAATCCAGCACAGTTCACTCTACTGTCACTCTACTGTCAATATTCATATTTCAGTATACATACTTCAGACAGACAGACAGACAGACAGATAGACAGATAGATAGATAGATAGATAGATAGATAGATAGATAGATAGATAGATAGATAGATAGATAGATAGATAGATAGAGGTAGCCTACTTCTAAAAACATGTCTATCATCTATTGTAAGCAGTAATTGGCTTTTCCATCATGGTTCAGTTGTAATGCAATCACATCATGCACACTGCATCATGCACACTTCTGGGGCTGTCATTTGCAGCCATTCAGAGCAACAGGAAGGTGTGAGGGACCTTCCACCATCAAACATGGAATAGAGATCTTTTCACCATGGCCTTGGGTAGTGTCACAGCCCCACAGCATCGCACGACACACCACATACCCACCCCAGGTAACCTCACTTAATGATACCACAGATGGTTTCTGCCTAAGGTTAACGTTGCATGCACATTTTTGGGGGTGTTTGCTCAATTGAGCTCAGCAGGACTTCTCAGTAGGTCACACTCTGAGCCACTCTATGCCATGGTTCAAAATATTAACTTGCCTAAATGTACTAGCCTCGGACGGCAGAATTTGAGACTAAAATTGCAGTTGTTCCCACAAGGTGGACATAAACCCAAGTAGCGATTCAGTGGGATGCAACTACTTGCTGGCTTTTGGGCAGTAGAAAGAATGGCTCTTGGCCAGGAGACAAGGACTCTGTGGGCTATCTAGCATCAGGAATTGCAGAAAACAATTTTAATAAAGGTTGTTGGCACTAAACAAAGTGGTATGAAACCTGCAGTGATTAGCCATTCATTTCCTGCATTTGCTTCCTAAGCCCAGGGAAGATGAACCAACATTTTTTAGAGGGGGAAGGGAGAATTCTAGGTAGTTCTTAAAACTAATATCCTACTTGGGCTTTCTGCAGCAGAAGGGATAATGTATAATTTATGAGCTGCTGGAGTGTCTTTAATGAAACCTGTATTTTCTTAAGTTTTTGACTTCATTTAATTTGAGCAATCTGGAAGAAGCGATTGGAGCCCGAATCTAGTTTCTTCCTTAAACACCATCCAAAGCCAAGGGGCTTTCGAACAAATAAGATAGATGATTTTAATTTCCACGTTCTCTAGCGTAGCACTCGGGGTCAATGTTTGCATACTTATCATAGGACGTTTACACCTGACAACCACTGTACTTGTTCAACTTTCCCTGAGAAGAAACCTCATTGACTATGAGGCACTTTCTTTATTACGCCTTGGACTAAAATATAGGTGATTGATTATTCCATTATTCTATTGACCAAGGCTGTAACAAGCCATGACAAATATGTGCCATTATAGTCTATAAGTAACAAGAAGCAGTAATTAAATCGAGAGGAAGGGTTTCCAATGCACAAATTCTGGACAGTGTATCTGAGTTTTTTGGTACGTCCTTGGCAAAATCAGTCAAATGGTCTTGGATAAATGTGGTTATGGTGGAAGAATCATCAATGGACTGGGTAGCACTTGGCAAGTACAGTAGTACCTCGCATAACGAGTGCCTGGTATAACAAATGTTCCACATAACGAGTTAAAATTTGTGGGGGATTTTGCTTCACATAACGAACATGATTCACATAACAAATGCCCATTGGCTGGGCTCCCTCTCCTGCTGCATTGGCTGGGCTGTAGAAATGAGGCAGGACTTTCTCCTCATGCCTGCAGTACCAGGGAACAGGTCAGCGGAGGGAGCTCAGGAGCCTCTTCACTGGAGAAACAAAGATGAATGCTCCTGCAGCCGGAAAACGTGGCCAACCCAGCCTCTGCAGGTAGGAGGGAAAACTCCTGCACCCCCTCTGGAGCACCACTCAAACAGACCCCTTCTCCCCCAAGGAAGCCCCCCTGCCTGGACCCCACTACAACCATCCTGTTCCCCCCCAACTTTCCTGCCTGCACTTTTCCTTTCCTGTGAGTAAGCTCCAGTGGATTCAATGGGGCTTGATTCTGAGGATACATCCTAGGATCTGGCCCCTTTTCAAGCCAGGCAGAAGCCATTCTCCTGCTGCTGCTGGCATCCTATCAAAAGAGTCAGGCTTGCATATTATGCACTTTCCTGTGAGTAAGCTCCAGTGGATTCAATGGGGCTTAATTCTGAGGAGACAGGGTAGGATCTTGCTCCTCTGCTGTTGCAAACTGCCTATCTAGTTTGCATAGATAGATCACACACGGAGAGAGGTTCCTTGTTAAAGATGCTCCAAAAGACACCAGTGACTTGTTTTAGTGAAATTTAGTCATCCTTGGCCATAAAGGCTTTTCTTTTCTGTTTTACTATACAGAATATTACAGTGTTTTATTACAGTAATTGTGGCCTGTATTATATTATAGTGTTTTGAATTCAATTCAATGTTTTGTCATCATTTTTATATACAGTTAATATTTTATATGAATATTTTTTGGGTTCTGGAACCAATCGTCTGAGTTTTCATTGTTTCCTATAGGAAAATCCGCTTCACTTAAAGAGTATGCCTCCAGAACAAATTAAGCTCTTTATGTGAGGTACCACTGTACAAGTAATTTATCAAATACAATTATTTTCATATGGTCTTCTAGGGAACCCTTTGGTTCCTTGAATCTTCAGCGTGAGTTCTACAATGAGAAATATTCACCACCAGTGCGGTGTCCTGGGAGAATGTAGGACTTGAGTTGAATTCAGTCCATAACTTGATGAGGTAGGCACACTAGGATCCCCATCCTATGGGCTTGATTGCTACTGGTCCAAGCATAACAAGGGTGCTGGAGTGTGTATTGGCACTGGGCCTTAGTGCCATGAGGATGTTGCATAGGAGTTGCCAACTATAAATAAAGGCAGGGCAGAGGAATTCATGGACAGGGGGAGAGTGAAATGGGGGTAGATTGATTAGATTTTTCAGTGACTTGATGGAGTCCCATTGGTGCTAATGAGCCTGTAGTGTTAGCAAACTGGTGCCCTTTCACACTCACATTTGAATTCTCTTTTAAATTGGTTTATTGCTGTCCTTTTTATTATTTTTTTAAAATTGAGCATACAGGTTTGGACCCAGTTCTGGGTAGGAGTTGACAAAGTGGGGCCAAACTCTCTCTGGGAAATTAAATCATTAACAATGCATTTGCTCCTCACCTGTCATATTAGTCTATGCTAGAGCTCTTCATTTGCATTTTAATGTGAGCTTAGCTTGCTACCAATTGAGCGGAATGTTGTTATCCAATCAGCTCACACGTGATTACATCAAACTAATGCCTTTATATTCTTTGATCCATTATAATTAAAATCACATTACTGATTTTAAGCAAATGTAAAATTTAATCAGTTTGCATATGCAGCTGTCTTAAAAAAATATTTTAATAAGATCTGTGACTAAGTAATGACATTAGAAGGAGTTTGGAGTTTGGTTTTGTTTAGCAAATGAGAGTGAAAAGAGCTGCTCCTCAAAACAAAAAAAATTTTTAAGCACAATTCAATGAGCATCAGGATGTTGATTGCTTTCTTCTTCATTGATTAAATCTAGGAACTGCAAAATTAAAGAATAAAATGCCCTAAACTCAGGAAAATACATTTTCTTTTTTGTTTTAAATCCAGACTTAACATTTAAATAAGAACAATGGAAAAGCTTAAATGGACAACAGATCTGATGCCTAATTCAGGATTGATTTTTCCAGTAATATCAGTGTCTTACCTGAGGCCCTCATAGAGAACTGATTGTCACAATACTAATTCATGGATTTAGTTCCAATTCTGCTCTTGTCATCCATGGTGGCCACATCATCTGCAGTTGTCCTTCTGTAATATTCCTGCTCTGGATATTGTATCCTGGTTTGGATTACAGGTGTCCCTCCTGTATGCACGGTTTCCCTTATCCGCGTATTTCACAGTTCCTGTCTCATCTGTACTATCCCTGAGTTGACTGCAAATGCTCACAGAGCTCACAGAAAGTATGTTGGAGGGCTGAAAACAATGCAAAACATTACAGTGAAACATGGTTGTAAGTCATTTGCACAATGGCGGGATCTGTGAAACTCTTTTTCTAGTGTCTGTTACTTTCCATGGTTTATGGTATCCACTATATAGTAGCAAGAACCTCTACAGATAAAGACACGCCTCTATATGGGTTGTGTCTCTGTACTATATCTATAGTAGGAAGAATGTACTCTACAAATACAGACACATCTCTATATGGGTTAATCCTTGAATGAATTGTCTTCTTTTGTGGCATGGGAGTAAACTTCTTGGCTCATTTAAATCTTCCTCCATCCTGATTCATTAGGGTATCTTAAAAGCATTGGAAAGCTCTCCTTGCTTTATATAAACTGCAACATTGTTCCAGTAATATGTTCCTGAACAACGGATTATGGAGTCTGCAATCAAAAAAAGTGGATTTGAAGATATCTTGTATGACAGAATCTTATATGACAGCCTGTATGTCAGAAGCCATATTTAACAGCAGAGGAAACTCGTGCTACTGTTTGACTTGAAATTTCCACAAATATTTGTCTTGGTACAAAACCGGGAAAACTTTCAATATATACTGTTTTCAGCCTATGTTAATTAAATATTGTTTTAATCCAGCTCATTTATTTTCAGTTTGAAAGATTCAAGATGGCTAAATAAAAGTTGTAAATAGTATACTGATGAGAATATGCTGTTATGTTAGGTAAGATGATATGAGTTATAATGATTTTAATAGCAAAAAGATAGAAATTGATTAATTAGATGTATGTAAAGTAGTATTAAGAGAATGTAAAATAGGTGTTGTGTCTGGAGATTCTTATGTGTATTCCTATGTATACCTATCTCTATTACTGTATATCCAATATTCTTTTTCCTGTATCTGAAATAAATAAAAACAGTTAACAAAAAATAAACATAAAATCAAAATATACAATGAAATAACAGAAGGCCTTTGCTATCAGGCTTCACAGCTATGGAATGAACTTCCTCAACATCACAGGATGTCCTCCTATATAGCTTGCAGCGGACACATCTATTTTATTAGCCTTTGGGGATGGCTAATTCTCCATCTTAATTGCAGAAATTGATGAGGGTGAAAGAAGAAAGTGTGAAACATTAACATTGTTAATGTTAACATTAAACATTGTGTGGCTTTAAACATTAAACATTTTGGGCATTCTGGGCTGGGGGGAGAGCAGGAGGAGGGCAAGTCCCAAGGGCAGTGGGCAAGGAACAGGAAGCAGGGGTGGGACTCAGTAGATATGCCAGATCCGTATTCACTTGAATCTAATGCGCCATCAAATCTAATGTGCACCTCTATTTTAAAAGGCTTGAGATTTTAAAATGTTTATTGGCTTTTGTAAAATGCAACTGCAATGCAGGTGCAAAATTTAATTTTACTGCATAAAACAATGAGTTATATGATAATAAGAAAATGGGTTTTTGTTATGATTTTTACCTAATTGCACTATTTTATACAATAATGAGTTTGTTACATTTTTTACATGATATAGTAAACTGTTAAACTAAATATTGACCTATACATTAGATTTACTCAATTCTAATGCAGCATTGAATCTAATGTGCAGCCTGATTTTGGAGACTAAATTCCAACTTCTTTCCCCAGGGCCACAAAGCAAACTATGGCTGCTTGTGTCTGCTCAGCTCTGCACCACCTCCAGCGTTTCTTGGGATTTGCAGTGTAGGTAAAATAAGTACATGAAATGAATAACAAAAGAAAGATCATCACACAAGCTGAACATGCAAAGAAAGCAAATGCCATTTTAGGCTGCATTAAAAGGACTGTAGCTTCCAAGTCGCGAGAAGTTCTGGTTCCTCTTTATTCAGCATTGGTCAGACCTCACCTTGAGTACTGTGTTCAGTTCTGGGCACCTCACTTGAAGAAAGATGCAGCCAAACTGGAGCAAGTCCAGAGGAGAGCGACAAGAATGATCAGTGGGATGGAAGGGAAGCCCTACGAGGAAAGGTTGGGGGAACTTGGGATGTTCAGCCTGGAGAAGAGGAGGCTGAGGGGAGACATGATTGCCCTCTTCAGATACCTGAAGGGCTGTCATAGGGAGGAAGGGGTTCATTTGTTCATAGCTGCTACTGAAAGCAGAACTAGAACCAATGGGTACAAACTGAAAGAGAGGAGATTCTGGTTGGATATCCGGAAAAAATTCCTGACGGTGAGGGCGGTTCGGCAGTGGAACAGATTGCCAAGGGAGGTGGTGGACTCTCCCTCACTGGAGATCTTCAAGCAGAGTCTCGACGAGCACCTGTCAGGTGCTCTAGGGGGATTTCCTGCTGCAGGCAGGGGGTTGGACTAGATGACCTACTAGGTTTCTTCCAACTCTATGATTCTATGATTAAAATGCTCTAGTACAGTTAATCTTACTTACCAGCAATAGCCAGGGAAAGCCAGTTGAAATAAAATGGTGTAAACTACCAACCATGGGATTGTTTGTTGGAAGACTTGTTAGTTATGAAAGCTGCAGCTCTTGTACCCTGTCTGGTTTGAAGAAGATTTGGAGATTGTTTGCAGGAGTAACAGTATCCATGCAGATTCTTATGGGGTAGGGGTATGAGCAAAAATAAAAAAGGTTTTGGATTTCACTTCCTTACTTCGTTCAGTGGCCGGATTCATTTTGATGTCTCGTTTCAACAATTTATTTCAAACCTGATTCAGATTATTTCATTTTGATGGTTTTTCTTTTTTTATTCGATGAAACATACAGGGATGTAATTGGATGAAATGTACCACCAGTTGTCAATAGTAGAGATATCAAAGGGGTAGCTATTAAAAAAGGAGTTTGCAATAAGACACAAGACATGTAATATATGTGGAGGCCCATCAGATACTGAAGGCTGAGATCCTGCTTGTAAATACATTTCAACCTGGATGCTGTTAACAGGAGTTGGAATGTTGTTGTGTACTTGTTAAATGAAAGCCAAACAAGGACCCTATATTAAATACACCAGCTCAGTATTGACTTTCCACTTGCTTATCTCAGGAAAAAAAAAGTGGAGAGACATAATTAAACAATTTAATGAATCCAAGGCTGAGAAACCTATTTCTGCATTCTACTGAGACAAGTTTCCTTTGAACATTCACAAACAGTCTAATAAGGTCAGACACCTGCTCTGATTTAGTAGCCGCTGCTAGCAAACTGTTCACCTACTGCTATTTTATTCCCCCAGTTCCTTGTCTTGGTAGAGGGCACTAATACCCCTCCATTTCTAATACTCTACAAAATTGTTATTTTTATCTGGGATAAACTGTACAAGGAAATGGATCCCTTTATCTTCCCTTAATTATCAGTGAAAGCAACCTTGTGTAAACAGGATAGATGGGTCCAGTGGCGGGATTCAAATAAATTAACAAGTTCTATGTCCTAATAACCTAAATTAACAACAGGTTCTATGTCCCATTAGTAATAGGTTCTCAGAACCAGGCACTCATTAGCAAAGGGTTCTATAGAGCCTGTGAGAACCCCCTGAAGATACCACTGGTGTCCTTTCAGTAGGTTCTGGGAATGACTGGGAAGGCTGAGAAAGTTGAGAGGGAATATGATAGAACTCTTCAAATACTGGAGGGGCTCGCACATGGAAGAGGGACAAATTTATTATCAAGTAGATCAGCTTTTCTCAATGTTTATTCACCACTATAATGCTTTGCATGGTATTCTTATTGTCTACATACTTAAAGTACCTGCAGTCTATATATCTACATAATAGGCAGTATCTACATAGTAGGATGTACTTACATAGTCTACTTATTGGAAGCATCTACAGAACTGGAGATTATGTCATTGCCAGTTACTGCTAGATTGGAAGGCCAAACACCAGCAAGAGATTCAGTATATACAGGAGAGACTTTCAAGTGTGCAGAAAATGCATGCCTGTGAAACTCCTACTCCAGCTGAACTTCCTACTCCTTCCTTTCATGTTGTATTACTGGTTTTGCAGCCAGCCAGTGGGAATCTGAGAGCACCAGAAATTACTCAAGTACCAGACCCTCAAGTGCTACTAATGGTACAAGTACTCAGTGGTGTACCTAAATCATTTGGCACCTGGGGCACACAAATTGACACCCCCATATGTGAAAATAATAATTCTTATAGTCTATTTAATAATAATAATAATAATAATAATAATAATAATAATAATAATAATAATAATAATAATAATCCTGACAGGATTCAGGATTACTTGGAAGTAAATAACATCTTACCAGTGGAGCAGAAAGGCAATAAACCGAGAAGCAGAGGCACAAAAGATCAGCTCCTGATTGATAAAATGATACTGGAGAATTGTAAAAGCCGGAAAACCAATCTGCACATGGCTTGGATTGATTATAGGAAAGCGTTTGATTCATTGCCACACAGCTGGATCATAAAATGTCTGGAGTCCATTGGGGTCAACAAAAATGTTACAAATTTCATTGAAAATGCAATGAAACTCTGGAAGACAGAATTATTCGTAGCCAATGAAAGTTATGGACTTGTCAACATTAGATGGGGAATCTTCCAGGGGGACTCATTGTCCCCATTGCTGTTTGTCATCGCGATGATCCCTTTGTCAGTGATCCTACAGAAAGCAAATCTGGGTTACCAAACTGCCAAAAATTCACAGAAAATTTCACATCTATTGTACATGGATGGTTTGAAGCTCTACGGAAAGTCAGAAGCAGAAATCCAGTCATTCACCAATACAGTCCGAGTCTTCAGTACTGACATCAACGTGGAGTTTGGCCTGGACAAATGTGCCACAGTGGCACTAAAGAAAGGGAAGATCACGGAAAGTGATGGCATTGAAATGCCGAATGGTCAAACCATTAAATGCCACCAGCCTGAAGCCTACAAATATCTGGGCATACTGCAGCTGGACAATATCAAGCACGGGCACGTAAAAACTGTGGTCAGCAAAGAATACATACAAAGGGTTAGAAAAATTTTGAAGAGCAAATTGGATGGCGGCAACATTACAACTGTAGGAATACCATCCGGGTCACTGTTGACCGGCCAGGTCAAAATGTTGTGTTTTTTTCTGGAATTTATTATTATTACCTGACAAGACTTTCTGACTTTTTTCCTGCTATTCAGACAGTTACAATTCCAGAAGCATGAAGCTTTTGAATATAAAATTTTTCTGCAAATTCCAGTTTATACATAGGATACCAATCGGGTCTAGGTTGACCCATGTTGCCTTTCACTGGTTATTCAATATTTTGCTAGCTAAAACTGTACTAAAAATCATTATACTAATTATACTAATTATAATCATAATTATACTAAAACTTAACACAACATTTATTAATTATATGTATATTATATGAACATTGTATGTACCTAACTATAGTACAGGGTCGCACGGGTCAAAATTGACCCATGCAGACCTGTGGAGTCTGTGCAGGTGATAAAAATTGTACTAAAAATCATTATTGCACAATAAAAATAATTATACCAAAACTTGACACAACATTTATTCATTATATGTACATTATATGTACATCATATGTACATTATATGTACCTAACTATAGTACAGGGTCCTATTGGACTCATGTTGCCTTTTATTGGTTATTCAATATTTTGCTAGCTAAAATTATACTAAAAATCATTATACTAATTATAATCACAGTTATACTAAAACATGACACAACATTTATTCATTATATGTACCTAACTATAGTACAGGGTCACACGGGTCAAAATTGACCCATGCAGTCTGCGCAGGTGATAAAAATTGTACTAAAAATCATTATTTCACAATAAAAATAATTATACTAAAACTTGACACAACATTTATTCATTATATGTATATTATATGAACATTGTATGTACCTAATGTACCTAACTATAGTACAGGGCAGCATGGGTCACACTTGACCCATGCGGTCTTAGGGCGGCAAAAATTTTTTAGTATTCCTAGGGATAAAGGCTATAAATAACCGGGCCATACCTGTAGTTAGGTATACTGCTGGCATTGTGAACTGAACACAAAAGGAACTGGATGACTTGGACAGGAAAACAAGGAAATTAATGACCATTCACTATGCTTTACATCCACGTAGTGATGTTGACAGGCTGTACCTGCCTAGAAGATCAGGGGGAAGAGGACTTTTGCAAGTGAAGCAGTCGGTGGAAGAGGAAAAACATGCCCTAGCAGATGATGTGTGAGAGAGCCAGGAATCTGCTCTGATTGAAGTCAGCAAGAGAAAGTGCAGCAGACCAACTATGAATATTGCAAAAGTGCAATTCAGGCTCGGACTGCCAGTTGGCAGAATAAAGTATTGCATGGCCAATTCCTTGCCAAGATAGAAGGAAAAGTGGATCAGGATAAGACCTGGTTGTGGCTCACGAGAGGAACACTGAAGAAGGAGACAGAAGGCCTGATACTTGCTGCCCAAGAACAGGCAATCAGGACTAATGCCATCAAGGTCAGAATTGAAAAATCAGCCGATAACCCAAAATGCTGGCTCCAAAATACAGTGTATCTGGTGTAAGCCAGTGCAGGTGGTTCCAGTGGTAAGTGGCACACTGGGTGCAGTGCCCAAAGACCTTGGCAGGCACCTGAAAACTATTGGCATTGACAAAATATCACTCTGCCAACTGCAGAAAGCCGCTCTTCTGGGATCAGCACGAATTATACGCCGCTACATCACACAGTCCTAGACTCTTGGGAAGGGTCTGACTGGTGATGTGAATGAAACCAGCACGAAATTGTTCGCTGTGTATTTATGGATAATAATAATCAGTATTACTTAATAAAATTAATTAACTGTTAATATTTTCTATTTTAAAAAATCACCTTACCAAATAAGCCTGTATTTTATTCTTTTGGGGGGGATGGGGTCAGGCTGCCTCCTGCAGCACTTGCTGAACTCCACTTTCACTGGCTTGGGACCACTGCATTCCTCTGCCTGAACTGAATATGAGCTAAGGAATGTTTGCTTACTCATGAGTAAACGCGGCTGTGTAGCTCAGTTCCACTTTCTATAGGGCTCAGTGCAATTATCAGGGATTCCTTCTTGGTTGATTTGTGTAGGGGCTGTATTCACTGTGACAACCACTGGTTGAGCAACACTGAACTAGGGTAATTGAATATAAACTGTAAGAGAGGGATTCTGGCTGGACATCAAGAAGAACAGTCGGTGGGTTGGCAGTGGAACTGATTGACTAAAGAGATGATAGATTTTAATGGAGATCTTCAAGCACAGGCTCAACGGGCCCCTGTTAGAGACATTCCAGGAGGATTTCCTGAGACAGCAGGGTTGGACTAGATGCCCAACTCCTTCCAAGGCTATGATTCTATGACCAACTTCTTATAGGAAAAAGCACGTCACTTAAAAAGTAAGATGACACAATTCACCTTAACATGGCAAGTCATCACCCATAGCTGCTAGTCTGGACCAATCTGACTGAAGTTTAATTTCATTTGCAAGTTGCCGTTACATGACCCACTGCTGCTATAGCTTGCCTTTGTTCCTGTTTTGGGGTAAATTTGCCTTCGGGTGCAATCCTATGCATGTCTACTCAGAGGTTAGTCCTATTGAGTTCTATGGGACTTACTCTCAGGAAAGTATGTTTAGGATTGCAGCCTTCATCTCTCTTTCCTTGGGGATTAGACCTATCTGCTCAGGTATGTCACTTTGTACATATGACATAAGTGGGATTTGGCCCCGGAAATCTGAAATCATATTCAGTGGGGTTTAAGGTGCCACAGGATGTTGTTGTTTTACAGACTAACACAGCAACCCTTTTGAAAGTCTATCAAACTGTCTTTCATTCAGCTAAGGGGGCTTTAAGGAATAGAGCAGAATTGCCTATCAGCATCCGTCAAGGTGATGTTTTTTTCTGACAGGGGTCACCAGAGATCAGACAAATTGCTGCGGCACCATAAATCCAGGTAATCCTTCCATATCCTGTGCCTTTCTTTTTAAGAGCCGGTCTAAAGATATTCTCTGCTGTGTGCACTTAAGCAAAAATTCAAGTCGCTGTTTAAGATCTGAGCATTCTTCTAGGCCAGGCCATTGCTCCGTGAATGTGGCAGCAGCATGGCATAGATGTGAACGTTTTGGTGCTGCAGGAAAATATTTTGTTCAGATTCATCTTTCTGGGACTTTTAAAATCAGCCTGAGAGGTGGATTTTGTATCTGGGGAAGGATAAAAAACAAATATACTTTGCTAGCAAACGACCCTCTTGGCTCCCTGTTGTATATGAAATTAAAACTGAGTCCAAAAGAGTATGAAGTTTAATCCTATACACGTTATGCATTTGTCCCAAGGTGAGCTTCCACATCTGTTCTACATAAAAGCTTACCAATGGCTTAACTGAAGGAACATTTTTGACTATTTGGTAAAATAATGTCTTGTAAGAAACAGGGACGCAAACATGCAACTGAGACAGTGGTGGGTTAAGATGCTTTCTATACTGAAAAATCTTTTTTGGGAGATCATGAGCAGGGATAAGATCCCAGTAAAAATGCGCCAATTCTTGCGGTGGTGCAGTGGCTGTGCATGGAAGGACCATATGAAGTGGTGGGCTTCGGAGGGTTCTCACAGGTTAAATAGAAACCAGAGCCTGGTTCTGAGAACCGGTTACTCATGGGACATAGAACCTGTTGTTAATTTATTTGAATCCCACCACTGACCTTATGCACAATGGCTTCCTCCTGGTGTCCATCAGTGGTTCTTGAGCAATTCAACCTGTGACCTTCATTTAAGAGGTTTGTGTAAAACTCTGAGCCACCATCTTGGAATTTGCTCTGAGTGCAGCCATCTTGAAATGGGGCATTCATACTTCAACCCATACTTTCCTGGGAGAAAGTCTCATTCAACACAATTGAACTTACTTCCAAGTAGACATGGAGGAGTTCTGGCATCATAGTGACATGACTTTTTGTTTGATCTCACTTCTAGCCATGACATCACTATAAAGATGATGACATCACTTTCTAGGAAGTGAAAAGGAATTGTGGAGGTAGCAGCTGGCACTGGCTAAGAGACACTGTCTCAGATGCTGGGAGTGCTGCTCTTTAGTCAAGGGCAGAATATGCCAGAATATTCAAGGAGTGGAATATGTGGTTCATATGTCACCTATATTCATACATATCCATACATGTCACCTATATCTATACATATCCATTTACATACTGCCAAGCTAGTTTATTCTAGGGAGGCCAAAACCCAAGATCGACATGAGTCGTTGGCTACAATCCAGAGTAACTACGGGACCTTTTACACCGACGTAGTTACGGTGCCACCTAAGGGAAACCTATGGGTAATGCATAGAGCAATCCAAAGTAAGTGCCTCTTATGACTTCCCGTAGTTATTCTGGATTGTAGGGTATGACCAGAATAACTTCAATCAAATTACAATCATATTAGGCACAAGCCATCACAGTGAGTTTGTCCTAATGTCTCCAAAACATTTCTAAAAAGTTTTTAAAGCTTTGATTAACATGTTTTATAATTCCCAGCTGCTTCTTAAGCATTGTTTTGGAATCCTGGTCACCAAATTGCATTACCATCATTTGAAACAAAAATCACCGAAGAGGAAGCCGAGTTTCATGGGCCATGCCGCATTGATTTGTGTTCATGTGGATCCAATAATAAAACATCAGGAAGAAGCTGAATATCTGGTTCATATAATCAGATACATACAATTTATATAAATAAATTGAAAGCCAGGGCTACAACTCAAATGCATTTGAAATCCACCTCCTGGCTAAGCCTGGAGAAAAACCAAATAAGATTTCTGAAGTAATTTGGCAGGCTTGTAATGAAAACTCTGTTTCCAACTGTTGGGCTCCTCTAAGCAGACATCCTTTAATAATACATGTTTATTGCCAGGCAGATGTGAAGGTAACTGAGTTACGGAAGATGCACTGTAAATACTGAGAGTTGCATTTAATACAGGTGCATATGATAATCACTTGGCCAGTATTCCTCTTGCACACAATATCCATATGTTCAGTACATAAACATCCCTAAAATGGCATTTATTCTTATCCTAGCCAATCTTGTTGTTTTTAAAATAGGAGATTTTGCTTGATTGTTTAGCATACCCCTGACCCCATAGGCTGTGCATCCATGATTTAGTCCAGTAATTTTCAACAGCTGTGCTGCAGCACACTGGTGTGCCACAGGAGTTTGGGATGGTACAGCCATTGATGGGTATAAGTCCCCATCCTCTGTTGGGGGCATGGTGTGATAGATGGACAAACAAATCAATAAAATAAGTAGATTAGATCATGGGCTGTTTATCTCTGTCTTAGGTCTACCAGATGCAAAGCCTCTTAGAGCCAAATCCAGAGTAAGTACGTGAGCATGTAAAAGACATTACATGCACCCGTAGTTACTGTACCATATAGTGAAAACCTATGGGAAATTCATATTGCAATCCAGAGTAAATTGTTCTTACACCGGAGCAAGGACTCCACATAGTTACTCTGGATTGCGCCCTTAGAATAGGAGGCTGTCCAGTTACTTTTTACATGCACTAAAATGATACCAGCTTGACATTGCCATTAAGGGTGTAGGAATAGGAGGCAATCCTGATTCTTATCCTCAACCATCCATTTAGTTCATCAGATACTATTGGACCAGTCAGAACCTCAAAGCCTATCCAACAAGGTTGCTGCGAAGATTAAATTAGAGGGTAGAATGAGAATCTTGCACATGACACTGAGCTCCTCATAGGAAGAGATATTAATGCCATATATCAGCCAAAGAAGTGGCTGATATTTGGACTTGTGGCACTCTTGCCAAAAGGACCAGCCATCATTCATGTCAACAGATGGCCAGCCTTTTCGGCATGTGTGCTTCAACTCAAACCCAAAAGGTTGAGATCCGTGATTAATGAGGTCAGAAGTAATGTGGGCCAAATGGATGGCCTTTTGAAATGTCCTTTGTTTTCTACAGCTGTCACAACATTTTATACACCAGCCCATTTTTTCTGGTGTTTTGTCACCCGTCACTCTGTCTTCCCACCTCACCTCCCCTATTATTCTCATGGCTGATTCCCAAAAAACTCTAAACATCTCTTTCAACAATAATGGTGGTAATTGTTTAATTGGGTGACTTTTCTTCAGTCGCTCCATTTTTCCACGCCCAGTTCATAACAGTACAGGTGTTTTCCACCAATAATTGCCGGAAAGCATCTATAATTAGAGTCGTTTGGGCTCAGCCAATTATTTTCACTTCTTTACATAATTTCAGCTCTTCATTGTCATTAGGGCTGCTCATCTTCATTTGGAATGTGTTTTCATACTGAGCAGTTGGATATAAATTGCCTAATTCCCACAGAAATGAGGATTGTGGTTACTGTGTGCACAATGTCAGGTGCCATTATTTTTTAGTTTTGAGCAGTTCTGCCTTAAGACGCTGACAGGGCGTTTGGTGAGGTGCAGGTTAGCTCCTTACTCATGACCATGATCCGAACGAGCAAGTCACAGACAACATGCATCAATTCTTGGAAGACGCTTCTGCGCAACTCCAGGGGGATTAGGCCAGTGAACAGACATGCGCCAGCCTCCCCACACCACACAAATTGAGAGTGGATAAGTTATGCTGGTCTAAATGGATTAGGTTTGCAACCTGAGTGTTATAAATTTTTCTTTAGCCGGCATGTAATTAACCTGTGGAGCTAATTATTTAATACCCCTGCTAACTGGACAAGAGACACGCTTTCAAGTGGGTGTTCCTCCTTTATTTAGCATGGGGAGAGTAACTGGCCCTTCACACCCCAGCAATGTCTATTCTAGTGGCTTCTGCTGGTGTTCTTTTGCATTTTAGATTTAATTAGCTATTAGTTTTTTCATTTTCTTGAAAACCACTTTGTGAACTTTTCAGTTGAACAGCGGTATATAAATACTGCCGATAGATTAATTTTGAATTAATCAATGTGGAATAGATCTGGAATTTCTTTAGCTAAAATATTACTTTAATAGCATGTGGAATTCCTTGACACAAGATGTGGCGATGGTGTTTTGCCTAGATCCTTTTAAAAGGTGGTTTGGCAGGTTTATGGAGTAAGTCCATCACAGTTTACAAGCCATGATACAACCTCCTATTTTGAAAGTGGGCTACCTCAGAATGCCAGGTAAAAGGGAGTGGCAACAGCACATAGCACATTTTTGCCTTGTGTGCTCCCTGATGCATTTGGTGATCGCTATGAGATACAACACTAGATGGGCCCCTGGCCTGATCCTGAGGGATTTTTCCATAAGTTTTTATGACATGCTTCCAGAAAGGCTGAGTGCCAGATGTCTGTCCTTCAGAATGTTCAATAATTTGAATTTGTATCCAGAATTATTGATCGTTCCATTTCATTCTGTTTTCATTTAGTGCCCCTGGTGAATATTTTTTACCTTGAGATTGATTTTGAAAATATTTCCAGTTTGGCTTTTCTGGAACATCAATTGATTTTGGTTTGAAGCCCATTTGATGGGCTACCTTTAGGATTTCACTAGAAGGTTAAAGAACTTCAAAGTGTTTCTTCAGTTTACCCACAGCTTTGAATAGATAAAAAAGGCAGATAGAAGGAGCTTAAAGTGGGATGTCCTTGATAATAATGTCTGCCTTGATGATAATTTTGGTACTTGCTAGCCACCATGTGAGTGTTTTCCAACCAAAAGATTTGTTGTAAATTGTTGATAAATAACTATTAAAATAACAAAATCGTCTCAACGTTTGCATGCCTTATCATAGCACACACTTTCCTGTATGTGAACTCTGAGGAGATTAATAATCATGGACAAACTGGTTTTCAGAGAAACTTGTCTACCATTACAACTCTTCTAAGGGGTCTCAACATTTTTTGACCATCAAATATCTGGGTCAAGGGCTGGGAAAGAATTTAAGTACAAAATTTAAATAAATACATTAGAGATGGAACTTGAATGAATGAATGAATGAATGAATGAATGAATGAATGAATGAATGGGTTCAATTTCCAGGATTTCCAGGATTTCTCCAAACACCAGCACACATCACAAAATAAAACACATATTCAGTTGGATCCCCAAATAGAGGTGTCCTTAGCCCTCAGAAAGCCTTATTTTTCCAGAAGGAAAAAGGTGTTTCCTTACACATTCCAGATGCAACTGGAGCAAGCTCTGATCATGTTCGGTCAAGTAGGCCAGAGGTTGTCAGGAAGCCAGAAGATGGCCATGGGGAAGATAAAGGCTTTTCATGGGTCACATCTGGTCCCTGGACCGGGATTTGGAGACCCCTGTCCAAAGCGAAGAAACCATGATGAGATTCAGAAGAAACCCGAAGTCAAGCCTGAACATAGTACAGAAACCAATGCCCTCATATAACAAACAAGGGTCACACTGAGCTCCCCGAGGAACGCTGTGTCCTTGAAAGTGTGAAACTCTCTGGTTTTCAGTCATAAACTAAAACATCAGAGCACAGCGTTAAATATCTCCATTAGAGCATCCATTTAATTACCGTGATTGCAAAGATCATTAATGCTGATGAAAATGCCACTTTATTTTTAATTGAATATCTGGAACATGTTTTGAAGAAGAAGAAAAAGAAGAAGCAGCAGCCAGAGGGAAAAAAATCCCTCCAGCATCCTGACCTTTGCTGTAAGTGAAATGTTACAGTAATGCAATCTCTACCGAGAGTCTTGAGAAGGTGGGGGGGGGAGGGAAGAGTGCCCGATACCGCTAATGGGAGTCACCCATGTAGATCCCTGGCATGTCACTGAGATAATAGCCTGCTTCGTGTCCAATTAGTTTTCTTCTGCACAGCCATTGTTCATGTTGGAAGGGGCAAGGAGGAAGCAATGAGCTGGATAAAATCTAGCGCCAGGTGACACACACAATCATAACCTGCTCTCTCAACATCAGGAGAAATTGCCCAGTGATAATTCTCCCAGGGTTATTCCACCGAAAAGACTTGGTGATTTAACAGCAATTTGCCTTTGTAAAGCGTTGTCTGTGTATATGTGTATGTGTGCGTGCGCGTGCGTGCATTGGAATCTTTGTGAAAATACTATGCAGTACCGAGGCCAGGAGAACATGTTAGATGGCATTGGTCACCCCAGCATTGCATTTCCCAGTGACCACGGCTGTTGTCTCTTTGGCACCTCTTTTTAATTTCTCTTTCCCTCCAAGGACTCCCACGCTTCAGTGGTCCTCAATGAACTCTATGTCTCCCACTCCTCAAGAATCCACTTCTTGGATCTTCACCAACTCAGTCCAAGGACCGAAAGGGGACAGTGAGGTTTGCAAGGGGATAGGAGCCATTGCATTCCATCACTACCAGGTCCACACTTTCTTGTAGTCCCCCTATTCATTCCTCCCCACCTAATTTCAATCCTCCCTGCCTTATTCTCCAGTGGTCTTGATGGGATTCATCAGAAGATATCCACTGACTTCCTGCAGCAGTGCTTGGAAAATGGCCACCAACAGAGTGCTGTGTCCTCCATATGACTTAGGGTGCAATCCTAACCAATTCAGGATTGCATAACTCACCTGCTCCCCATTCCCAAGTCAAAGCACAACTCATTGGAATTCCCATTCCTGTGGTGATGCAGGGAGGCAAGCACATCTTTGTGCACAAGCCCACCCCCCCGCCCCAGGAGTGGCACAGAAGGGACTTATGACATCCCAGTTAAAAAAAAAACTGTATATCCGATTGATCAGACAACTATGCCTCACCATTCATCCTTATTATTTTCTCTACTTTATTCTCAAACTTTGGGTTTGTTCATTCTCCATGTTGTTATTTTGGAGTCATTTGGGAGGCACACTACCAACCAAGATACGATACTGGCTACAGAGGTGTTATATCCATAAGGGCTTGAAATCTCAAGCTGAGCAGGAACAAGGATGTTAGACATTTACTGTCTATAAAGGAAAAAATGTATAAATTAGATAACCTGACTCCCACATACTGTCAACTCTTGTCTATAAGCTGCTAGAACGGCAGCATCTGATTGTAAAGGATAAAAGCAAAGGGAGCTCATTCCAAGGCTTGTTAGATATAGTTTTTTTAAAAAACAAAACAGAGGCAGATTACCAAAGCAGAGAGCGTTGGCACTTTATGCTTGCAAAGAGACCCTTAAAAGAGTCAGCATTTTAAAAATCAGCATAGAATAGATACCGTTAAGTACAAGGTCTTTCTTTCCAACTCCTGCGTCACTTCAGTCCCCGCTTCCCTTAGCCCCTGGCGTTACAGAATTGACTTGGAAAGACACTTCCCGCTAGCTCAAGAAGTTCATTTTCTGTCAATCAATTCTTAGGCTGAAAAAATATCCAGGCAGGGGACATGACAGGAGTTCTATTTCAATAACTTCACTCTCGATAAGATAATCCTAGAGGAGTGACAGTGATCAAATATTTACAAGTGGCACTCGATGGCGCAGTCTATTGTAAAACTGAATATACAAAATTATATGGTAATAATATTAATCTTGTTCTATAAAGTGGGTGAACATAGTGAGGGGGGAAAGACCCCAGATCGCAAACTGATCCAACACTCCTTTCCCAACTGTGTGCAAGGAAGATGCGAAGACAGTTGTCTGGTTACAGAATGATAATGTTAGCTTTGCCTCAGCTTAGCGTGACCTTTCTCGACGCAGTCAATAACTTAAGGATTATTCAGATATAGGCTGCAATTCTAAAGATAGTTTCCTGGGAGTAAGACCCATTGAACACAATGGAGCTGACTTTTGAGTAGACATGGTTAGGATTGTGCTCATAGTCGAGCAGCCCCAACTTAAGATATACTCCCTAAATGAGATGAATGGTTGGTTGTCAGACCTCCTTTGCTGGCATGACACAATGGCATAACTTGGTCTGCTGTGACCCACAACTGGGCCTCGCCTCTCAGCAGCTGTTTGTGCTACTGTGCTGGTAATGGTGACCAGGTCATTCATACATGCATATTTCTATGCCATGCTTTTGTCCTCACAACAACCCTATGAAGTAGGCAAGGCCGGTAGGTCACCCAGGAAGCTTCATTGCTGAGGGGGGATTTGAATCTGATTCTTCCAAATTCCAGTCCATCGCCCTAACCACTACACCACCCTGGCTCTTGAATAGTCCACTTGAGAAGATAGAGACAACTCAAGGTCCTAATAGGATTGGGCGGCTAAAATTGCTCAGACTGTGCAGGGATGATTTTCTAATTATCACTGGCCAGTTGAGTAGTTACTTTGAAATCTATTAAAGGTTGAAAGGAGGTACACAAGAGTATTTATGGTGAAAGATATCAGGTCAATCTCTTTAACTTACTCAGAAGTATGCCCATTGTGTTCAGTAATACAGCTGCCATAGTAATAAACTCACTTGCTACAACTTGTTGTATACATACTCACTTGATACAAGTCTGATCATATGAAACATGTTTATTCATAGCTCAAGAGTGCCAGAATATACTCATATGCTAAGAGCATTAAGAGTCTTCTGTGACATGCTCGTGGGCTTTGCCTCTCAAAATTTAGTCCTATTGGGTCCATTTAAAATCTTGTCGGTCTTTATGACCATTTGGCTTCTTTGCCTGCAGGTGGGCCAACATGGCAATACACAGAAGAATATGCATGTACGTGCAGGGTGTATTTATTGAGGCAGGGTGCCGTCAACAGAGAGCAGAGGAATCACCAAGAGCGGTGATTTTCTAATTCATTGTAAATGAGCACTACGTTGTCCTTGATTAAGAGACACAGTCTTTCTCTCCTCCACGTTCCCTTCCGCTTCTCCGCGGGAAGCCTGTTAACCACCCTGAGTCGCTCAGAGGCATGCACAGTGTGATGGATGGAGAATCTGGAGCCCTGCCATGTTGGCGCTCTCCAGCCTTTGTGTGGGATTCTGTAAATCTGACAAGCCGAGCGTGTCGCACGCCTCCCGACAAAAGCCTCTTCTTTCAAACAAGTGCAATCAGATAATGTGGAGCTTTGTTTCCAAATTAGCCTTCAAAGCAGAGGAGTGACAACTGAGTTTGCAAGGGCTTCTGCTTTGAGTGGAGAGGACCATGAGTGGCCACTCTGAAGCTCTGTCTTCAGATCCTTGCTAATCTCTCGGCCTTGTGTGTGGCTTTGTGGTTGTCTTCAGCTGTCTCATCAATACTTCTCTGAGGAGCTATAACGGGTAAGTAATTGTTCCGAAAGGAATTTCTGTATCACAGGTTTCTCCAATACTTTAAAGGTCTACATTTCCCTTATTTCCACATCAATGTTTAAAAGCAGGGTTGTCCAAACACTGGCCTGGGACCAGCTGTGGCTCATGGCAAGCCTCCAACCAGCCTGTGGGCAAGCGTTGTAATCCTATGACGGTGAGAGGAGTTCCCCTCACCTCCAGTGGTGTAATGAGAGTCTTCTGTTTACACATCTCCTGAAAGTGTAAATGAACTGGTTTGAAAATAATCACCTCATTGTTAAAAAGTGCTTATGAATTGGTTTGATGATCTCTCTCTCTCTCTCTCTCTCTCTCTCTCTCTCTCTCTCTCTCTCTGAAAATGCTTAGGAACTAATTTGAACACCCCCTCTCTGTATTAGAAAGTATGTTATTTTTTTATTTAAGTGATTTATGTATATTACATAAATAGTGTTGATGTATATTACATCAACGGTATGTCTCAATCAACAGGTTCACTCAGCTTTGCTGGATGAGTAGATGGTTCACTCAACTTTGCTTGAGGTTGAGTCTTGCCTGTAAAATCTAAGCAGGATCTATCTGTCTATCTATCTCCTGCCTTTCTTCCTAAAAGGTCACTTTGCTGCCTTGAATGGGAGAGGGAAGACACTGGTGGATCTCAGTAAAACAGTGTGAAGGAATGAGGAGGAATCAGCTGAGATATGGATAACATCTTAAAAATTGGTCTGGGGCTTGATTTGCAGCTGACTGTGCAAAGGTTGGAACCATAAGAACGGATAAGCCAGGATATTGACCACACTATGAAGGAAAACATCTAGAAGGAATGGAAAGTTCTATGAGTTTCTCTCATGGAGCAATACTTACAAAAACCCAGTTTTTTAAAAAAATAAATAGGATTTATGGTCAGCCTGCCTTGAATACCCTTGAAGCTATGAAAAGGTGATATATTCCATCCATCCCTGCATAGATACTGGTTGTCCGCAGAGATCAGAGACGCCCTTGGAAAATATAAGGAAAGCAAATGTGGATAAAAATAGTTCTGTTTACCTTAGTGTCGTAAGAATTGATTGACACTGTGTTTTCATGGACACAGACAGTCTTCTGAGCTGGTTGCTCCGAGCTCCTTTCTTTTAGTGTTACCTCAGAATTTATTTATTATTATTAGATTTATATCCTGCCTTTCTCCCCTAACCAAAGGGAACTCAAGGCGGCTGCAGACACCAAATCTTTGGATACTGTGATATGCCTTTACTATAACAAATAAATATTGCAATATACTTATGAAACAAAAAAATGCCAGGTATGTCTGGCATGGTGTGTGTGTATGTGTGTGTGTGTTTTTTTAAATCACCAACCTGATAAAAGACACCTTGGAGGTGAATGAAAGAAGCAGCACCTTAGTGATACAGGATTCCTGAGCTTGAGGCTCATCTGCCTTGCTTTTCCTTGGATCAGCCACCTTGTGTGTTATCCCAAGCAAGAGAGCACCACTACCAAAATAATCTGCTGGCTGTCCTATTTGTCAGCTGTTTGGATAGTCTACTCCATTTATCTTCCTCATGGGAAATCCGCGTGCCAAAGTTCAAGGTAAGTTCAAGAAAGTTCAAGAAAGTTCACTGGAATTTCCCATACTTAATACAAAATTATTGAATGCAAGGCAGGCAGATGTTGCTTTCAGTGCCTCTTTGAAGCCAAAGTCATCAGCTTTCAACAATCCCCTTGGCATTTCTGTAGATCTCTTTCAATATGCAATATATATATTCCTGTGTTCTACATACATATTCAAAACAAAGAGCCTTGAATGTTTGTTCATTAGCTGTGGGTTTTCAAAACTTCCCATCTCCCCAAGCGATCTTGCCTCTGCCCTCTGCTTTGCTGCATTTTCAAATCTGCAGACACTGTCAAAATGTTCTGTTTGCTTTTAGCCACACAAAAAGTGGGGGGAGGGTGTTAAAATGTATTAGGAAAACCACAGAGTTTGAATTTACTGTTGGGAAAAAGGCCATTGTCACAGTGAACCATTGCATCTCCCCTTCAATTGCAAACATATGGCTTCCTTTTTGTAAAAATGTCCTAAAGCAATGACAGCACAGAGTAATTATTATCTGAATGTGCTTTAAAAAAAATGAAACTAGGCCTTCGCCAAATATTTTCCAATTTTAATTTTCGTACACAACATAGCATTTGAGAGGGGGGTGTCAGAAATATTTTTCCCAAAATGGTGAAATGATAAGATTTTTAACCTTTTCCTGATCAAGTTTTCTCTTATCTGTTTCTGCTTCAGCACAATTTTGTCTCCTTCTGGTTACGCTGATAGATGTTTCCAAAGTTCTTCATATACTAATTTCAGAGGCTGGCCAATCATATGGTAAGGGGGGAACCTTTTTTTGAAAGGCAGTATATAAATACTATTGTTGTTGTTGATGATGATTGATGATGATGAAGAAGAAGAAACAGCTCAGGTGTCAGGAGGTTGGGACTGGCTTTGATCAGTGGTATCTGGCTGGGAAATCAAACAAGAAGATGGACAAATAACTATCCCCCTTTCTTCCTTTGGCACTACTGTAGAAGTCCCAGATGTGTGGCACCTGACACTGGACCTGGAGGCTGACATCTAGGTGTTGTAAAATGGCACCAGATTACTGACGGACTATCCATTCATCCATCCATCTGTCTTTCCTCCAAGGACATATATGTTCCAAAGCTCTATACCTCCAAGGAAGTATAAGTTCATTCATTCATTCGTTCCTTCCTTCCTTTTCTCCTCATAACCCTGTGAGGTACGTGAGCAGAAAGAAATTAACAACCGGTTCTATGCCCATCTGGCAGCCACTTTTAAATGGCTATTTTTAAACTTTATATGTCCTATCTCTCATTAACAACCAATTCTATAGAGTAGGTGCGAACCTGCTGGAGCCCACCGCTGTATATGAAGCTTAGAGGGAGTGACTGGCCCAAGGTCACCCAGGAAGTTTTATTGCTAAGTGTGGGTTTGAAACTGGATCTTCCAGGTTCGAACTCCAACAGCAGAACCACCCTCTCTCTCATATATCATATGTACACGAAGATATGCATGAAGCTAAGATGCCTTTCAACCAACATGAATAAAGCCAACGTGTCCAATGTCTGCCAGAACTATTTGTAGCTTCTGAAATAAAGGATTATTGGAAATGATGTACTTGTACTAACAAGTAGAATTTAGGTCCCAATTTTCCCTGCAGGTATGAAGGATTTAAATCTAAGGTGGAGGTGAGGAAGCAATTGCAGGATAGAAATTGTCCTATGAATTTTTGATCAATACTGGTAAAAGGTTGCTGGGCTCCCTGGGTTTTGCCCTATTCCTTGATGGTGCACCCACCTGCCTTCAGTACTGCAACGTTCAAGGAAAGTCAATTGCCACATTTAAAACATTAGAGAATTATGGAAAGAAGGGTAGGAAGTCTTGAAGCAACATCACAGAAACAAGTGATGAGCTTTAAAAGCAAGGGTGAACAGACACTTTGGAAGAGGCCACATCATCTCTCAGTAAGTCGGGGGCCAGGAAAAAAATTTATGTTTCAAATTTGAATAAATTTACACAAATGAATGCATTAAAGATGGAACTTATATGAATGAATTTTACTAAACTTCATTTATATGAAGTTACATGAGAACTATAGCTATTTTGTTTTCATCTTTATTTTCGCTCGACATGAATCATTACTTATTTCCTTTTCTCAGTAAACTGCTTTGTTAACTTTTTGTTGTACAGTAAAGTGAAATATTACCGTATTTCCTGTCTTATAGGATGCACTATTTTTACCCCCAAAGTGGGGTAAAAATCCCAGTGCGTCTTATAAGCTGAAATGTCGGCTTTCCCCCGCCTGGGTCTGGCGCGGCCATGGCGCCACCTTCTCCAGCCTGCCAAAGCCTCTCAGAGACTGGGCAGGTTGAGGGAGGTGATGCTTTGGCCGTGCACGGCTTGGGAGAGCCCCGCACTGCCATGGCGTTGTCTCCCTGAGCCCACATTCAGTGTGGGTAGGCTCAGGGAGGCAGAGCTATGGGTGCACAAGGCTCTATCAAGCTGTGTGCAGCCAGACCGTTGCCTCCGCCTGCCCAGGCTGAGGGAGGCGACGCTTTGGCTGTGCGTGGCTTGGGAGAGCCTTGCACTGCTATGGTGCCGCTTTCCTGAGCCTGCCCTCAGCATGGGCAGGCTCAGGAGGTGGGGCTATGGGCACGCCAGACCCGGGCACACCAGCCAGAGACGCACCAAGGCTTAAAGAAGGAAAACAGTTTTTTCTCTGTTTTTCTCCTTTAAATCTTGGTGCGTCTTATGATCCGGTGCGTGTAATAAGCCAGGAAATACGGGCAATACTGTTGATGATGATGTTTGCTACACACTTGTTGCACAGTGAAAACGTGCAGAACAAACCAGAAACATTATCTATTGGGCATTATCAATTTAGGCCTGCACAACTCACCTGTTTCCCCGTTCCTGGGGTGGTATGAGAAAACTAGTGCATGTCTGTGCACTACCCTATTGCCCCCTCCAGGAGTGACACAGAAGTGACACCCTCAGGCCAACATGCTTTTGACAATAATTGTGCCAGCCTAAATAGGTGTTTGGATTGCAGCCTTGGGATCACAAATTGTACAGAAAGGTTGGGAAGGGGGTTAAAATATTGCCCAGGGAAACACAGAAAGCACATGGAGACATGAACTGATGCACTTGGGACAATTTATGGATATCATGATTGGCAGTGCTAGATCACAGGCTCCAACAGTCTCCAATGGACCAGATGTTCAATGATGACTGGGGGCTTCCTGAGGGCTGAATTAAAAGTCCTGAGGGCCATAAATTGCCTCCAGGCTGGGGTTTCCCCACCATTGTTTTAGTGTAATAAAACAGGAAATGCTCTGCCCCCCCCCAAAAAAAAATACACATGTGCAGAAATATACTTTATACTATATCCAAAACACTGAAGACTTGTCTATTTCAATGCTAAATTTATTTCAAGGAACAATTTTATAACAGAAACCCCCAAACACTCAGATAACAAGTGATTATTTCAAGATATTTTGTAAGGGATGCAAGCAATCAGGCCTCTTAAGCAAAACAACCCTTCTGTGGGTCTAATCAAATCTCCCATTGAGGAATCTGAGATGATGATATACATTGATGCCTTCGGAGCCTCCAGTTCAGCAAAGAATGAGCAACCGAGTCTTTCTTTCCAATGCCTTCTTCTGCCTCAGAATGTGCTGAGGATGTTTTGTCGCCTGCAAGTGATGAGACATAAAATCAGATTTTTTTAATGCAATAAAAGTTTGAGTCATAATTGAGGGAGGCAAAAATTATGAGCTTAAGCAATCAGCAAGCTGCTCGTTAGTTTGCAAGAGGGTATCTTGATTGTGATGTACAAAATGAAATATCAGGATCTGAAAATCAGGCGGTATTGGTACTCGTTTGTTGCAGTGTGTTCTGGCAGACATTAAGAGAAAACAGCAATCTCTGCTTTTGGTGGGTATCTAGATGTGACTTGGTTATCTATGATGAAAGGTTAGCAGTTCCCAAGCTTGCCAAGGACATGGCACAAATTATTTGGCAGTGGCTACTTTTTCTTTGGTGGTGGCTAATTTTTAAGCCCTCCTGAACACCAGCATCTTGAATCATGCAAGAACATGCGCCCAGGATGGCAGTTCTTGGAAGCGCTGAGAAGAAGCTGTCAGGAACATCCTGTGGTGTCCTTGTGACTTTGCTTGGGAATCACTGATTAAATCTGGGAATTACTGATAAAGGTACTGATGAAGAATGGTCTGCAGCTCCATGTAGAATGTTTTCCACAATTAGTTATGCTCCTTAGAGCACAAATCTAAGCATTCTTTGGGCTGGCACAAGTCCCTTACATCAAACCAAGAGTCTTGGAAATGTGCTGTAAGGCACATTTGTGCCTCCTTTTGAGACACGGAGCTAGCATGCTGATCTCCCCATGCTGGAGCAAGGTCTGGGTCTGGTGGGTTCAAGGTGGCCCACACAGGTCCAGGGAGGGTTCCAGACCAAGGGCAAGGTGGGAGGCAGGTGGACTTATGGACAGACCAGACCTGGGATGGGGGTCAGGATCCTGCAATTAGGTCAGATACTGACCCTACATTTTGGCAAACTGGTACAGTATCAGGCCGCTAGGAGTACCTCACTGGGACTGTTGTTCTGTTACCTTTGTATTATCCTGAGCTGATAATTCCCCTTGGGGTTGGAGCTTCAGCCAGCTGCAACCCCATATCTTCTCCAAACCAAGAAAAAGGTGAAATACAAATAAGAAAATACTGTAAGTAAGTAAGGGTGCAATCCTGACTTTAGGCCAGAGAGAATGGCCCAGCTAAGCTGGCCTGTAGGCCATATTCTGAGCTAACACTTAGGCCAAATCCACAGTGCTAGGAGGCCTCTAAGGCAGGCCAAACTGCTGCTGAGGACCAAGTGGCACCTGGGATGTGCTTGCTTCTGAGGGGACCTGCCTTAGATCACACTTAACAAGGAAAAGCTGTGGTGCCTGTCATATAAGGAAACCCAAGAGTCCCTGGCAACAAATAACAGATGCAGCATGAGACTGCAGTACAGCAGTACCTATAGTGTAGGGTACAAGGGGAATGGCTGCTGGAATGAGCTGTTGTCGTTGTGATGTATCCTGAGTTTGAGAGGCAGGAGTGGTACTTAAATTGGCATAAGACTTGGAACTTTTTCGTTTTGCTTCTGTTTTTACTCTGGCTTATGGGTTTACTTAGATTTATGCTTGCTGCTGCGATGGCCTAAGTCAGAGCTCATATAAGTTGAATGGAAAGGGCATGTCTGCCTTGGAAACAGGGTCTGGGTATGCCCTAGCCAATGCTCTACATATCCCCAGGATGCCCCTGCTATGCTGCTTAAGCTAGCACTGCTAGGCTGACCCAGCTCCATCTATCCTGTGTACTTAGGCCAGCCCAAGCCTTTTCTGGTGCAGCTGTCTGGCATTAGGCCCACCCAAGTGCCAGATAGGCTGGCCTAAGTGCACTTCAGGAGTGCAGTTTAAGCAAGCAAACAAACAAATATGACACTGGAATAGAGGAGAGACCAGAAAATCAATGAGTAGAACATTGGCAGGATAACCAAGAGGTGCTAAGGTATGGAAACAGAAATGTTGCTTACTTGAATGTTTCTTGTTGCTTACTTGAAGAGCAAACTTAGCTAGATTGTTCATAACTGCTTAATTCCCATTTCCGAGAATAACAACTCCAATTACCCTTCCAAACAAGCCATTTTTTCTATTTTTATTTTGTTGTGGTTGTTGATTTCTGTTTGGTGACTTTCGTTTTATATGTTCCCTGCTAAGAATATCAAGATCTAGTTTCAGTTACCTGTAGAAGAGTTTTGGGTCCTTCAGTTGAAGGACCCAATTGCTTCCTAACAGTGAGAATTGCTTCTCACTGCTTCCTAATAGCGAGAATTCAGTCTATCTCCCTTATATGTCTCAAGGTCCTTGGAAGACACCTTCTTGAAGCAGGTGCCATTGTTTTGTTTGCTTGTTCCTTTCCTCCTCATTAAAACATATGTCTATTCCTACCTTTCACCCCCTGAAGTGCTTTCCAAGTGCCAACGGTTCCCTTGTGTGCAACCCTTTGACTGACATCTGCATGGCAGCTCAGCAAATTGCTTGGCTCACAGTTTACACGTCTGCTAGACAGGAGTCCTTGCTGCTTAGGCAGTTTATCCCTTTGCGACAGAATGAATATGCACATATAGCACATTTGCTCTCTTTTCAGTGCACAGTCAAGGTCTATCCTCTTTTTAAAAAATCTGCCTTGGAAGGCTCACTATTTCCCACTGCAATCCTCTTCCTGAGTTGGCAGCTAAGGAAGAGAAAGACCCTAAAATGGATCTGATTTGTTCCAGGCCATACAAAAAAGCAAATTCAATCTGAAAAAGATTGCCCAAGCCAGTGATTCCCAAAGTGTGTGCTACGGTGCTTGAAGGCACCATGGTTGACTCAGAGGGATGCCACGGGATGGCCCTTGTGGCCTCTTTTTCAGGCTCTTTTGGGCACCACCATCTTGGATTCACATCTCACAGGAATCACAATCCAAGACGGTGATGCCTGGGAGAGCCACAAGAAAGAGTCTGGGGTGCCTTAACCCCAGTCAGGTACTGCTGCCTTATGCCAATCTAGACTGCTTTAGACTACTGACATGCCTAACACTGGCACACCATACTTGCCTTGAAGGATATTCAAAGCAACATTTCCTGTTTGGGAGCACACAAACATCATAAAATGTCTACATTGGAAAAAATCTGGTGGAATTCCATTGCTGTGATCATGACAAAATCAGGGTGACCATATGCCCAAACCCCAAAAGGAGGACAAGGTCATGGATTCCTCTCAGCCTGGCCTTTCCAGAGGACAACGGCACATTTGCCTACTCACAAGTAAAGCCACGATATTGGGCACTTTCACTTTTCAAAAAGCTCAATGCATATTTTTAGATTTTTGGCCATAACGTTTGATAGTAAGGAGATATTTCCAAACCAATTTTTGCATTGGATTCTGCTTTTCAATACAAATCCAATGACATAATGATATGAGGGGGTACTGTACACAATTGCAAAGTTCAAAAATGAAGCCAGAATGGAGGACAATGAAGTCCCTTTGGAGGACACCCAGATAGGAAACTGAAAAAGAGGACAAATCCCAAAATTTCCAGTTATATGATCACTCTGGACAAAATCTTCATAGAAAAAACACACTCAATTTTTTGACACAGTATTTCAGTTTTTTGGTTTTTTTCCTTTCTGACCCACCAGATAATAGTTCTGCTGCCACCAGGTGGCACATGGAGTGCAAGTCTTCTCCCTGCAAACAGTCAAGCAGTGGTGCTAGACATTCCTCCCCTCCCAACACCTTCAAAGAATGGGATATTTACACCTAGAGCAACCCCAGTGGCATGCCCAGTAGAGCAAGCCCTCTCCCCACCTCTTATTTCCAATACTATAAACAGGACAGGCCCATCAATGTGGTTGGTTTCCCGGTGTGCATGTCTCTTTGTGAGCACACATGCATGCACTGGCCTCTTATAGAAAATCTTATAAGTTAAAAAATCTTTTGTAAACCTCTTATAAAGTTAAAATCTTTTTAATCTTTAAGTTTTAAAGTGAGAGCCAATCATAACCATGTCTACTCAAAAGTAAGTCCCATTGTGTTCAATGGGTCTTACTCTCAGGAAAGTGTCTTTAGGATTGAAGCCTGAGCCACCGTAAGTTCTTTTCACAACAAAAGAAACCTCTCCTATAAGCATTGAAACTTATTGAGTGCCCTTGCAGGATAATAAGTTGCTATAACCAAAAAAGAGGACAAGACCCCTCAAAATATAGGACACCCAAGAAAATGTAAGACATGACAAAATAAAATCTAAAAACACTCACATATATCTTTCATGTTATTAATCTTAAATTATTATATTCTTTTATAATAGAAACCTATTATGTATATTACTTACAGGCTGCAATCCTAAGCAAACTTTCCTGGGAGTAAGACCCATTGAAAATAATGGAGTTACTTTTGAGTAGCACAATTAGGATTATTCTCACAGTTAAGTTTAAAACTATTACATATAATTTATTAATTGAAAGATGACAAGAGAAGAATAGAATGCTATTTTGTAAGGCCATATTGATTTCTTCAAGCCATATTTGGGAGATGGAAGGAGAAAGGAGGACTCAGGGATGTCTCCATATTAATACTAAACACTTACAGATATTAATATTCTTGGCATCCTAAAGGGAAAAGAGTTCCCATAAGCATCACAGGATTTATTATTATTATTATTATTATTATTATTATTATTATTATTATTATTATTATTATTATTAGCTAAGCAGTGTAATTGCATTTCTCTCTTACATGTTTACATTTTCTGTTTGAAATATGGATTTTTCCACCCACTCAGCCCGGTCTTTCCTTCAACCCACCTCCAACATATTTGCAATCTGGGTTTTAGGCTTCAGATTGCATTTGCAAAAATAAAATAAAATAAAAGAGCAGGTTGTATTTGTCTATAAACTTTCTGCTAATATTAACTTTTTCTAGAAATCATTTGAAATGAAACAAAAAATGATATTTTCTATTTACTTGTTTCGTACTGAAAGAAAAACTAATTCGAAAGAAAAGGCAGCCCTGAATTGTGCTGCAGGAAGGCTGTTCTTTCCCCCTTCAAACTATTTAAAAGCAAGTCAATCATTAAAGTGCTTACGGGAAGAAAATGTTTTGTCTCCATTCTGTTGGACTGACAGATTATTTTTTATTAAAAGATTTTTGAAGGTGACCTTCAGAAAACATGTTTCCTTGGAAGCTTTAAGATCTCCTTTCTTGTGTTGCAACAGAGGAGTTTCCATGCAGAAAAATGGGGAAAAAACATCAGCTGCTTTGTAATTAATGGTTCTTATGGATGGGTGAGTGGGTGACATAATTAATAGCACTTAAGGCTGGAGTGTGTCGAAATCCACAGCTGATTACCAAAATGTGTATCTGCACAAAGATGATATGCAAATAGTCCCTGAACAGTCACAGCCACATTGCACAAATAGACAGCATTTTGTCATGGAGAGCGCCTCTGTTTCTTCAATACTGCATTGTGATGCTCTTGGGGTCCACTATAGCAGCACGTTTCCACCAGTGTGCACAATGGTGGGAATAGTTCACAGATGTGCTACGAAATTTTGGGGGAGCCTTATTTAATAGTAGGGCCATTGAAGGATCTTCCACCAATGGACAGTATCTTTTTGCGGTGGTGCGATTGATACAGTGATACAAAGGGCTATGCTGGTGGTAGCATAGCTACTGGCAGGGACTCCCATGCCAGACAGGCCTTTGTTGAGGAGCCAGACTAAACCTGTCCAAAACCCCACTGACCATGGTTTGTCAGGAGAAGGAAAACTCCCACCTCAAACCTCCACTGCCTTGTGGCTACACCCATCTTTGGGAAAGGCTTCAGGAGTAAACATCGAGGCAAAATCTGGAGCTGGAGTCCCAGAAGCAATTCATGACTGTACAATCATGCTCTGGTAACTCCTGTGACGCAGCTGGAACCAATCGTATTGGCTCTGCCTTTCCATTGGACTATTTCAGTGATGTGGAGAAGGGGGTTTGCTGCTTGGGTAACAGTCTATCCTCCATATTAAATCTACCCAGGCCATCGTGCTCTGGAGAGGACACTCAGAGCACAATACCATAGTCTTTCGAGATTGAAGGATGCCAATGATGAGGGATTTGATTTTCCACCAACAGTGTGTTATGCCTTGACTGTAGGCCTTAGCTAATGTAGTACTTCCCAAACTTTGTGCCATAGTCCAAAAGGCATTAATGCATGCATCCTTTAGTGGAGAATGCTCCCACTGAGGACAGTGAAGCAGCTGGGCCAAAGCAAAAAGGATGCCCAGATCCTTAGTGTTTATTAGAGGCAAACAACATTCACAGCAAGAGATTTAGGGCACAATTTAGAGCCTTTGGGCTAATTGACTAAGAGGGCAATCCTAACCATGACTACTCAAAAGTAAGTCCTATTGTGTTCAATGAGTCTTACTCCTATGAAAGTGTCTTTAGAATTGCAGCCTAAGACTGCAAACCTAAAGGCACTTTCCTGGGAGTAAGACTCATTGAACACAATAGGACTTACTATTGAGTAGACATGTCTACACAGTACTCATGTCTATGCAAAAGTAAGCCCCATTGTGTTCAGTGGGGTCTTACTCCCAAGAAAATGACTTTAGGATTGCAGACCATCCCCAGGCACAAAAATGCCGTAAAGATGCAGGTGTGCATAACGGCACTTTTGTGACACCACAGGCCAGGCTGCAACTTGTGTTGGGAATTACGCTGGCCTAACTGAGGATTAGGATTGTAGCACGAAAGAAACAAGAAAGAAAACTCAAGGGATAGCCCATAATGGAAGGTTCTATAGCTTATAACTTTTTAATTATCATGTTTCTATAACTGCTAACTTGGATCTCTACAAAGGGGTTGAACAAATTTATGAAGGGCAAGTCTATTGATGACTGTTAGTCATGATGGCTGTGTGCAGTGGTGGGATTCAAATAAATTAACAATAGGTTCTCTGTCCTAATAGCCTAAATTAACAACAGGTTCTATGTCCCATTCTCAGAACCAGGCGCTCATTAGCAAAGTGTTCTATAGAACCTGTGAGAACCCTCTGAAGCCCACCACTGGCTATGTGCTGTCTTTGGCTTAACTAGAAGAGACTTTGGGCTCTTCTAATCTTCACTAGAAGACGTTGGACTAAGATTGCAATCCTAAACACACTTACTGGGAATAAGCCCCATTGAATACAACAGGACTGACTTCTGAGTAGACATGCTTAGGATTGCACTGTCTTTCCTTATGTTCTTATGCAACCAGCAGACCAGCAACAACTTCATTTATCAGCTGCTTAGTTGTGGCAGGTGATACATACCCATCTCCTCAAATTTGACACCACCTTCTGACTCGTCTCACTGGTCTCTTTGATTTTGAACTTTTTGCTTGCATTGACAACTTGCTTCACAGTACTGTGTTGATTCCAACTCAGGGGAATTTATTTACTGTGAAGTAAAAGGCTTCTGACTCTACATTTTCCAAATTTCAGGCATAATCATCAAGAGGTACCCTGACCCTAAGTGGTCTCTGGTTCCATCTCATTCAACAAGATACTGAACTGTCAAGTGTAACACTGCCAATGTTGATGCTATTTTTGCAAATTTTTTTTGAAATGTTTACCACAATTGTGACTGAAATGGCAGAAACTGGTCCATTGGCCCTTTGTATTTTTCATCATAACAACATGCTATCTGTTCCATGATACATGTTGGGTAATAGTTACCAGTTGCAGGCATATCTTGTAGGATTGTGTACATATTCATTGTGTTCATAAGCTTCAATATGGTGATATTTAGCCTGGTGTCTATAGTCAGCCTATGTGCATTCTGGCAACTCTACAACAATGACATCTGCTGATGCAAAGTCTGTGGCTAGTTGTTTGCGTATGTGGTATGGAAACTTATAGTGCAATGACATATTATCTTTCATTAGGGGTTCCCAAAGTGTCCATCACAATGACTTATGACATTGCAGCACACTCACAGAGGTTCTGTGAGATGTCCATAGTCACCTGTCCTACTTGTTCCCCATGAGCGCTGCCATCTTGGATCTTGTGAAATCTCACAAGATCCAAGATGGTTGTACCCAACTTTTGTAAGATTTCATGATGGCATCCAAAGGAGCCTCCATCTTTGATCTCACCAAATCTTATGATATTTGGAGAACACCATTTTGGAGCTTTTGAAATTTCACGAGATTCAAGATAGCAGTGGTGGGCTCGGGAAGAAGAGGCTGCAGGTTGACATGCCCTGGGCAAGTTGGGGAACCGCTGCCTTAGGTTTTGTGGGAGTGAATGAGATCTGGTGCTTTTGTTTTCAAAAGCATTCACGACTGCCTTCACTGCACCAGAATAAGATAGTTATCTTCAGTAACAGAAGTAAAAATTGCTGGTACATCTCAGCACATCCCAAGAACTGAATGCTGTCAATTATGGGCAATGCTGAAAGGATGCTAGTTCAGAATCAGTATTGGCCCAAATCGCACATGCAGGCCTTTACAGAGACACCGTTGGGAGAATTAAGTACTTCTAAATTATATTCAAATGATTTCCCCTCCCCATTGCTCATTTTAATGGAAAAGAAAGCAATCTGCAGTTCCTCAAGACCTCCTTGACCTGGACAGTTCTGCAACTGCTGACGCTTGAATGTGTTAATGGGAGGAAAGAGGAATTGCAATTGAGATTTTTTTTAAAAAAACCCTTTAATTACAATGTGATTTCTCATTTTGCGAACCTATTGTCCACTGTGAAAGCTTGTTAAATAAGTGGCACAATTGGCTAGCTAATCCAGGGTTGTTGAGTTGACCCCGGAGGGCTGATAATTGTGTAGGAAGATAACTTGTTCTGAGTTCGCTTCAGAGCTTCATGATAGGAACATTGCAAATCAGCAATGAAAGGAAGGCCGGTGGATTAAGTCTAAGGGAGAGAAGCTGTCACTGTGTGAGGAATTAAACAAAACAAAAAAAGAGACTCTGTCATGCCTCCTGCCAATACTCACTCAGAGTGATCACTGAGTATTTCATTTCCATGAAAATGAGTATGCCATGCCTCCCCTGTCCAACACTGCAGAAATCTTTACCTTCAAGTGACCCAAAGGTACTATATTTTCAGGCATATCCACAACATTTCTACTTGAGGCTTCTTCAAAGCAAGCACAAGACCACACACAGGCACCTCCAAGATACTAAAAAAGTACATAATGATGGGTGCGATCCTAACCAATTTAGGCTGGCATAACTCACCCGGCATAACTTCCCGTAGTGGTGTGAGGTGGCCGGAGTATGCCTGTGCACTGGCATAACCCCCCTAGGAATTGGGCAGAAGTGCTTTATAGCACTTTTGTGACATCCCCAGACCAGCCCAGGATTTATGCCAGCCTAAGTGAAAATTGGGATTGCAGCCTAAGCTACATGCACATAGAGTCACATGCACCAACACAAATTGCATGCTGATTCTCATCCTTTCCTGAAACTAGGCATTTGCCCAGTAATACTTTCTTCACAATTAAAAAAGCAGGCCTCTGTCAATCTTGGAAGACTATGGTATCGTGCTCGGCGCTGCATACACTGCATGCGAAGCACGAAAGCCTGGGTTAGATTGTTATGGAGGATAGGCTGTTACCCAAGCAGCAAATCCCCCCTCTCCATGCCACTGAATTAGTCCAATGGAAAGGCAGAGCCAATACGATTGGATCCAGCTGGCGTCGCAGAGCTGGGCTAAGGACAGGAACTCACCCTGTCTTGTGGGGCCAACCCGGGTCTCGAACCCTGGCCTGCTGGTTAACAGGCACAGTGTCTTAGCCACTTGCGCCACCCACAGCCCACCCACAGCTTCCACGATTACAGTAGATGCAATTGTCACCATAGACATCTACCAAGACTTACTGAAATAAACTCCATTGCTTAAAAAATATTAAGTAAAGTTCTATAGATTGCTGGTGCAGCAAAGTAAGAATTATTCATGTATACTAATTACTAGATGAGACTGAGAAGTAATTTCTCATTTTAGCACAATTTGTATGCTGACTACCAAAATGTACAGGTTAGATGTTGGTATCAGTGAGAGTATTTGTTCCAAAACCCCTTGTAGTTACCAAACCCATAGATACTGAGATCTGTGGGAGGATAATCATTAAACTTCCTAGAAGTTTCTTTTTTCAAACCAGAGGTGCCTCTTAGGAGCTTCTGGAAGAACTTCTGATGGGAAGGCTGCATGTGCCTTAGAACATCTCCCTGTGTTCAGTCAAATCCACCTTCCTGTGTTCAAATACATTGATAAGGAGGGTCCATCCACACTGTGTTTTAGGTGATAGGAAAGCTTAATCTGTGATCAGTCAAGTGGCTAATGAAGAAGGTTTGATAAGCTGAAAGGAAAACTCTAATGATTCCAAATGGCTCAGAAAATTCAATATGCTCACTCTGACCTATAAAGCCAGACTTATATGACTTATGGCCAGGCTGAAAAACTGTATAATTCCATATAATCTGGCTTGTCCACTCAGGGCATCAGAGATGAATCTGAGTGCTGCTCTCTATGGAAGTGTAGGGATGTACATGGGACAGCAGAAAGAAATAAGGCCTTCTCAGAGATGGCACCAAAATGATGGAAAACCCTTCCTGTTGACTTACAGACTACTCCCTTCCTAGAAACCTTCCAGCGAGGCCTGAAGACATTTCTTTTTAGACAAGCCTTCTGAGTTCCTGGCCTTTTAAATATCTTTTAAATATTCTGGCTTTTAGGAGCTTTTGTAAGTTGCTGCTTTTCTTTTTGTACTGTAACATATTATTGCTGTTAAGATGTTTTTAACTTAAGCGTCTTACGTAATTTGTTTTTTTTTTAATTATTATTACTTGTTTATTATATTGTGAGCCACCTTGGGTCTCTTTGGCAAATAAATAAATAAAAGCATCAGAAATCCTGTAGTACCACTGTGGCCCAGCTTTATGGTTCGTGAAATTAACACCCCCCCCCCATTTTTCCTGAATGAGGCTGCCAATATCAAGCCACATCAATTATCCACTATCTTCCCTGCTTCTTTCACTTCCTTGGAGGAAGAATCTGAAGTGGTCTGAAGTGGTTGAGAAAAGAAAGGGCAACAGAACCTCCGAGGGATACAGGATGAGTCGTTCCCACTTTACTTGTCTCACTGGATCATATACTGGCCTCGAGGGATCGACCCTTTTCCGTGAGAAGGTCTGCCCTCTGGAGCCTTGGTGAGGAGATGAAAAAGATTCCATCTGCAGTGGTGTTGCAGAGCAACTACCCCCCCCCCTGTAAATCTTTTCTCCAGGTTCAAGAGTTGACCTTTTCAGCAGGTCTGATCCAAATGTTATTTAGTTACAAATGTCAGGAACATTTTCCAAAATTGTTTAGAAAAAAACGATTTCTGAGATTCAATCCCATTTGCAGCCCTAGGCAGATGTTTGCTAAAGAACACAAGCAGGTGTGGCACTTCTCAAGATTGCCCCTTTACCCTTGCTCCTGTTATTGTTACTGAGCTGAGCTTTGTCCCCAAACTTCTTGCATTTAGCATTTATCTAAGATGCAAAGTTTTTAGCCGCCAATTCCAGAGAGGGACACTGCCTCTTCTTCAAACCAAGGCCTGAATGCTGCCAATGTTGGGTTGGTGGTGGAGCTAACATGCACATCTAAGTGGGATTAAATGACCAATCCCAGAGGAGCCCCTCACGCTCTCCCTTCATAGGAAAGGGAATGTTTGCACAGGGTTTATGGCTTACTGTAATGCTAGGATAACGTCCCTACAATGGCCGGTGTTGTTGATGCTGTCAACATGGCATGGGAATTGCACTTACTGTGATAGGGTGCAATCCTAACCAACGTAGGTCAGCATAACACTCCCATTTCTGTTCCTGTGGTGGTGTGGGGAGGTCAGCACATGTCTGTGCCTTGGTCTAACTTACCCAGGAATGATAAAAAAAGTGCCTTATGGCACTTTTATAACACCCCCAAGCCAGCAAGGGACTTGTGCCATCTCCTTAGGAGATGGAAACCTCGTTACTGGAGCCTGAACATTTCAGTCTGTCTTCTGCTGCAAATGGAAGCCTTTGACCATCTAGCAGTGTCATTTACAGTTAACACTGATGGGCAGTGGATTTCTGGAGTCTCAGACAACCTGGTTGTTTAGACACAAGGATTTAAATGGAGACCTCATAGCATGCAAAGCACAAACTCTACCGCTGAGCACTAACAACGTTACTCGCCAATAGACTCTGACACACCAACATTTTATTGGCTGTTTCTGAAATTCTAATGAACATGATGTCAAGATCTAAACTGTAATCAAGTTTCAGATGAATGACTTGAATGAATAAGATTGTTGAGTCTTATTCACTTTAGTGGGATACAGGGTGCAATCCTAACCAATTTAGGCCAGTACAACTCACCCATCTAACCATTCCCACAGTGGTGGGAAGAGGCCAGTGCATGTCTGTGCACTGGCCTATTCCCCCAGCACTAGTGCAGAAGTGCCTTATGGCACTTTTGTGACACCCCCAGAGCAACATGGGATTTGTGCTGGCCTAACCAGGGGTTACGATTACCCTGACAGTAAACAAATTTCTGACTACTTCACTGAGTTATGGATCAGTCAATACATAAAACACTTTTTCTGTGTCTGGGTAGCACTTAAGTCAGTTCCTCAGTCTAATTAAATGGGCTTAGCTGTAGATGTTCATTGCAAACCAGAATGCAAATTAAAATCTCATCTAACTGATGTGTAAGAATCATGCTAGTTTTCTTATTTAATGCAAGCAGGGCATTATGATTTTTAGCTTGCAGAAAAACTGAGAGGCAGGACTGAAGGTTACATCATCCCTCATTTGCCGTCACTCACATGGACACTACTGTTTCAATTTTTTCCCCACAAATAAGAGGCTGAAAATTAATATCCAGATCATAGTGAAAACTCTGCTCTGCAAATGGAGCAGGGGAAGCGGCCCTGCTCTGTTTACATGGGGGAAGAAGACACATGCCCTTCCTATTATGGAACAGCAATGCCAACATGTCCCTGTAGTTGATGCCTACACCGATTTAACATCTGTGTGACAATCACTGGACACTGTGCATCACACTGTTCCTTGGCAGAGAAGCATAAGACTTAGGCATAGTTGACAATTCCCATGGCTTGTGCATGGAAATCTCCTGAATGCACCTCTTTTTCAGCCTAGTAATTCATAGGATCAGCGTTCAAAATTTTAGGGATCATAAGAAGTGCTTGTATCCATCTGAGACAAATAAAAGTCCACCATCTCCAGTTAAGAACATAATGATTACCTCCTGTTCACTGAAAATATTTCTGGAGACTTGCAGCTTCGGCTGCCATTTCATCCTCAGATCTCCACTTACTGGGGGAATCTTCCCCTTCTTTATCATGGCGCTGAAGCTGGATAGGAGACAAAAAAAGATGAAGAATGGGATGAATTAATGTTATCCAGAGATCACTTCAGAAGTAATGGATTTGCATGTTGAATGGATGTTCATTGGAGAAAGCTGATTAAATATATACCAAAGCTTATTGAATGGCCACCATTGCTTGAAAAATTAATAGGAAATCAATTTCTCTGTATTGCGTGTACATTGTAAATTCTGTTATTTTGCTGTTCCAGAAGTTCTCTCTATATGGGTGTAGCCTAATTAGGGTGCCCATATATAATGGTTGACAGAGTGTCTCTACCCGTAAGCATTGCATAGAGGAGGGAATTTTGGCATGTGGTGCTTTTTAAACACTTCTATGATGAGCCAAACTTGCCTCAATTCCCTGTTCTATGAAATGGTTGAAGGTACAGGCACTCTGTCCTCCATTCTATATGGTCACCTTGAGCCTAATTATATGGGGGCTATTTATATGTGATTTTGTCTCAAATTTTATTTCCTCGAAACCAAATTGTGAATGGGGAGGTTCAACCTGTATTTTCTTCTGCTCTTTTTGAATTATGAGATTTTTGAAATTTATTTCTGATTGGAGCAAGTAAAAAAATTATCTTGGTTCCTTCTGAATGCCTGAGAACTGTCTACACCACTGGTTCCCACCCGTTGTCCATGGACTACAGGTGGCCTGTGAAATCTGCAAGGTCTCAGGAGAAAAATAAATCCCTCTGACCACTTAACAGTGTCTCACTGAGCAGCAAATTTCCTACAGATCACCAGAAGGGGTTGAGAATGGATTGACACAACCCAAGCCACTAAAGTGTCAGCTGTGGCTGTGTGAGGTCCATTCTTTTTCCTCTTTGTGGTTTAAGTAAGTGATCAGGAAATGGACACCAGGGAGAGCAGAAACCAGGCCACCCTTGGCTACATGTGGTTTATGACAATTCAAATTTTAGCCTCAGTGGTCCACAGGTTCTTAAAGTTTGAGAACTATTGCTCTATACAAATCTAAGTCCCATCATGGAAGAAAGTCTGATTATAAATAAATACTCCTGCCATCTGACTCTCAGTGCTGATTCTTCTGCCATGATTCCATAACTCTTCAGGTCCTCTTGCTATATGATTATTGGCTCTAAGCCTCTTCTCTGATTGGAATGTCACTATCTGGAGATGGTGGCTACTCATATCCTAGACCAGAAATGTTCCAGGTTTGGCACATATGTGCATATGGGAACAGTTGATTAATATATTTGTATTTTGTCTCTGCTAGCAAGGTTGCTGAAAGCTGGCATTAGCCTGGGGCAATGTACTTCATTGCCTCCTGCCTAAATTTTGCTGCAAACCAGATGTTAGTTAGGTACAGTAACAGTACATGAGCATTGAAGGGTGATTAAAGCTACACAAACACAGTACTGGATAATTCTGACATTGAGGTCCTTGAATTGGTTTGGAACTTTATCATTTGTTTTGTCATGGTTTGAGCCCCCTAGAAGCCCAGGCCAGGGATTTTGCCCCGACCCCACACTCCTCAGGACTTCCTGCCAAGATTGTCCTAATTCCTATTACTTTTGCAACCTGTAGAAAAATCCCACAACATGAGATGCCACTCAAACCCACAATTAATATTGGTTCTGATGGGTGCCTCTGAGGGGAAGGACTTTCGGAGGGAAAATGACATGGAGACAAAGGGTGAAGCACCTCATGGCTCCACACCACTCTCCCAAGCTGAATTGGGTCCACAGAATGCAATTGCTGTTTTTTTTTTAAAGTAAAAATATAAAATGTTTTGAAATTTAAAAAAGTTATGAAGTAAAACTAAGGTTGCAACCCCAAAGACACTTTCCTGGAAGTACGATCCATTGAACAAAATGGGGCTTACTTTTGAGTAAACATGGTTAGGATTGTGTTCTATGTCTCTGAAGAGACTATGACGCATTTTGTGGCACGCTAGTTTGACCCTGAGACAACAGTCCTCTTGAGTAGTTTTGAAGTGTCCTTACTGGAAAGGACAAGTAGGAAAGAGAGAGATTTCCTTTCAGATGAACCAGTTATGCAACCATATTGCGCTTTCCTTAAGGACTGCAGCGGGAACAGCAATAATAACTAAAGCATGCCAAAACACACCATTCTTCAGCGCTAACGGTTTTAATAAAATAACATGAAACATGGCTGTCAGCATTGCTGGCAACTTCACACTGAGAAACACGGGTGAGGATGAAATGAATCTTTTCTTTCTTCACAAACAGAAATATTCAAAGGACATCACTGTTTACAAGTGATCAAAAGTGACAGTCGGTGCTTATTGGTGGAAGAGTGTTTTCTGCTCGAGGTGAAAGAAGAGCATGATTTATCAGGAAACCCAAGGAGTCAGACATCAGTAATGATCTGCTTGAAGAAGGACACATCGTAGAAGCAGCATTTGTATTTGTAATGCAAGGCAAGGTAATTGTAGTATGTTATTTTTTTCTTGGTTTTTCAAAAAATTGTCACTTGGTACTTTCAGAGGTCTGGGCAGACTATGCACAATTTTGTCTGTGGCTAAGATTTTCAGAACTGTATAATATCTATTGCAGAGTTACGGTCCAATTGCATCCTACAGTGGTACATAGATACACTATATAACTATATCCAGTACTGGATCTGAGCAGGTGAGAGGTCTCTTGGGGTAAGGCAATGGTGCCTAAACATTGGCATGGGCACAATTTACCAAACCATACACTCCCAGACCTTATCCCAGGCCCGAAACACTCCTTCCTTGCTTCCAGGATTGCCCCCTTCTCATACCTACATTGGGATTGCCCATTCCTCTACTACTACATCCTGGCTCTCAGCATCTCAATTCTTTTGTTTCTTCCCAGGCTCTTGGGAAGGGTTATTAAGTTTACAACAATGGTTCTCAAAATGGTATGTTGTGACTCTCAGGGCAATTGGAAAAGTCACATTGCCCTGTTATGTCTCATGTAGATCATGCTGTGGCTGGGAAGAAAAGGCCTTCTTCTACCTAACATGGGGGACGCTATGATTTTGGGAAATCTGCAACCTCCTCTGCAGCCCTCTACAAGCCTTCAAACTGGAAGGAAAAATACTTCTGGTTTTGTAATAAGAGAGGAAGCTTTGGTCTTTTTCGAAGCATTTTGGAGAGCTGCTGGGAGGGTTTCAGAGGGTTCTCAGGCTCCCAAGACCCCTGACTGCCATAGTGGAGCCTCTGCACACCCAGGTGTGTTTACAAGACCTTTCCCTCCATGACAAC
Source organism: Cryptoblepharus egeriae (assembly GCA_030015325.1). NCBI lineage: Eukaryota > Metazoa > Chordata > Lepidosauria > Squamata > Scincidae > Cryptoblepharus > Cryptoblepharus egeriae. The sequence continues at coordinate 20,302,081 of JAREYC010000002.1, forward strand.
AGTATGATTGTCCTAATTGTGTTACTGCCACTTCACTCTCCAATAAATACTTACAGGGCACCCAAAGTCTGAGTAGGTTTGTTTAAAACAAATGTATATAAATTGAAAAATGCATTTAATAAAACACAAAAAATATTATATTGTATTAGAATGCAAGACTTTGCATGTTTACTGAGAAGACCTAAAGTGTTCAGTAGGACTTACTGCCAGCTAAATTTGCATTGGATTTTAGCCTTAATTTAACATGAACTATGCACTATCTTTCAGACAGCCCATGGGAAAGAGAATGGCCTAGAGATTCTAGACCAGGGATTTTCAACTGGTATGCCATGGCACACTGGTGTGCCACCAGAGGTTGCCAGGTGTGCCTTGGGAGTCTGGACACTGTTAAGAGGCAGCAGGCTGCGCATGGAAGAGAAGTGGCAGCTTTGAGCCTGGGTGGGCAGCAACACTCATCAGATCCTTCCCCGATGCAGATTCCACACAACCTGGAGGGACAAGGAGCCTGGGACACCAATGCCAGTCCCCAAGTCCCTCTCCCACACTCTCCAGCCTCTCTTCCTACAGAGAAGGCTGGGGGGCTATACTCCTTGGGGTATAATGAGGCTGACCCCTGAGGAGGCACACCAACAAGACAGGAGCCCCCTGCCTGTCCTGCCCCCAAAGGTAGTGAGGTCTCCCCCAGCACAGCACAGGTACAAGCCTGTGGAAGAGCAATCACCAGTGCTGCTGGGCTGGGACTGTAATCCAAACCACATTTTCCTGGAAATTAGCCCCGTTGATTAGAATGGGCATTACTTCTAAGTAGACATGACTAGGATTGGGCTCTGAGGCTGCCTGCCTATCCACACTTTCCTAGGAGTAATCCCCATTGAGTGGAATGGTCATTATTTCTGGGTAGACATGCCTAGGACATGGCCTCCCAAAATATAGGACACACAAGAAAAGTTGGGTTTGGGTTTTTTATTTGAAGTGCCAAATAAACATGGTGGAGTTTCCTCCTCTTCTCTGTCCTCAAGGTGACTCTGAGAAAGATCCATTCAAATTCACAGAAGTACAATCAAGCTGGTTGTGAATATCTTTAATTGCTTTAGAATACATTCCTAACATGTCTACTCAAATGTAAACTCTATTGTGTTCAGTGGGTCTTACTCCCAGGAAATTGTCTTTAGAATTGCAGTCTATTTCTTTAATTCATTCCTACAATTCATAATTAAATTAATTTATTAATTAAAGCTGCAATCCTATCCACACTTTCCTGAGAGTAAGCCACACTGAACATGATAGGACTTACCTCTGAGAAGACATGCTTAGGATTGTGTTCTAAATAATTTAAGTGTACTTATTATAATAATTCAGTGTAATTAAAAAAAAAAAACTGGTGGTGTGCCTGAGACATAGAATTTTTTAATGACTTCGCAGGTGTGCCCCGAGATGAAAAAGATTGAAAACCCCTGGTCTAGACATTAGTATAAAAGAGTGTAGTCTAGACAACCCTCTAAATTTGTCTTCTGCTATGGCTGATGCTTCTTCTTGACAGTCTCTGTTCATCCTGTTGAAAAAGTTTCAGCATGCCAGTTATTCATGTGTTGAGAGTTATTTTCATGATTTACCATCTGTTACCTGATTTGGCATAATCCAAGAACCACTATATCTTGTGCTATTTCTGTACATGCTTAATTAATTTTTTGGATTGCATTTTATCCCACCTTTTGTTAAAGGAGATCAGATTAGTGCATATAGTTCTCTCCGCTAACCCACTGCTTTGAATTATGATCCTGTGACACCATTTGACTGAGACTGGTCAAAAGGTGCCCATTGAGTTGCATGGCTAAATAGGGATTTTAAAGCTCATCTTTCTGGTCCTGATTGCACCACTCTGGCACTTTCCAGTTCACTGCATTTGATCAAACAGTTAATCATACCCCTTACAAATAAATTCTGACCAGTTAACACAAATGTAACTTGATTCCATCTTATTATACAGTATGCAGTGATGGACATCTGAATGAGCATATGGACTCTTCTGACAAGCATTGAGCAAGGGGTAATGAAAGTTATGTGTTGTGGAGAGTAATTTATAATGTCTAATTCAGATATGCCAGTCACCACTTAGTGCTGTAATCATAGAATCATAGAATCATAGAGTTGGAAGGGACCTAGTAGGTCATCTAGTCCAACCCCCTGCCTGCATCATTAGGTGATGAATGTGTATGTGTGAACCTGTGACTTTTCCAACTCTGAGGTTCTGCAAATGGCACATCTCCCACCAACCAGATGCCTTTGGTCTCAGTTTGTTTGGCTTTTCCAGACTGATCTGCAGCTCCAGAAAACTGACAAGTACACATAGGTCAAAATCCATAGCAGTTACGGATCCACACAATTACATCAGCCTCTAGTGTTATGGAAAGTCATCTTAACTGCTCCGGAGCAAAGGCTTAATTTCACTTTAGGATATAGGTCATAGCGGTGGGGTGGCCATGGACTGAACAAGAAATGCCAAGACTATAATTGCAGCGAACAACAACTAGGAAGTCTGAATCGTTGCCTCTACCTTGTGGACCACAAGACCAAATGTGAGAATCAATTACTATCTCCACAAAACAGTTTTAGCTTCATCAAAGATTGATTGCATTTAAAGGTTAATAGCAGCTGGACTAAAAGAAGGAGAGAAATTATCTTGGGCTTAGATTTTCATTTGGAAAACAGTGCATTTCGTAAAGGGGGGAGGCTATTTTTGCTTTTCCAGATTCCCAGATATTAGCTGAGGTGCAGAAATGAGATGAGGGAATTTAACATGCACTGTTGCTTATTGCGAGCCGCCAAGTTAAAACAAACCAACATATGTCAAATTGCAATTCCGCCAAACACAACTTTCCTCTCCCCAAATTGTAAATCCCCCTATAAGTTTCCTGAAATTTCCCCTCAGGAGGAGTACATTGGGCTGAAAGAGAGAGGAGAGAGACCACATATCAAGTCGGTTAGGATACAAAGACAGAGGACAACAATTATTTGAAACAGTTTAATGCAATGGTGAAACATGCAGTCCCATGGCATATTCAGTCCTTTTCTTTCTGACACATTGAAGCATCTTTATTTTATTTTATTCATTTTATTTCTGTATATATACAGTGGAAACTTGGTTTATGAGCATAATTCATTCTGGAAGTATGCTTGTAATCCAAAATGCCTGTATATCAAAGTGAATTTTCCCATAAGAAATAATGGAAACTCAGACACTTCATTCCACAAACCCAAAATATTCATATAAAAATGATCACAATACTGTAATATAATAGAAAATAATAAAGAAAATATAAAGAAAATTAAAAGAAATTAACCTGCATTTAGTTTCTCAGGTCTCTCAGCCTGCAATCTGCTCCCTTACACAGTAGTGAGCCCCACTGATTATAATAGAGCTTACTTTAGAGCAGACATGCAAGGCTTTCCATTGCCCTCCCTTAAATAAGAATGAGCCCCATTGATTTTAATAGGCTTACTTCAGAGTCGATATGCATAGGCTAGTCTCTCAGGAGATGCTGAGAAGGTGCTGGTAAAGCGTTGAAACTGACCGTATGCCGGCTGGGACTATTTTTTTTCACTTGTATTGCAAGACAATATTTATTAGAGTTTAATAAATTCTATGCCTCACTCCTTTCATTAACTCAAAATTCTTTTTTGTTTTTAAGATAATCTGATTTTAAAGTGTGAGGCCTTCTGTCTTTTGAAATCTGCTTGCAGATTCATTCCACATGCTGTCACCATAACCCTATAACATAAAATAGCAGCCACGTTGACAAGAACGCCTCTCACCCTACCATTTCCAGTTGCACTGAATTTATATGATGAAATTTGCATTCATTTTAAGTCCCTCCCTCTCCACAAGAGCTGCAGGCAGGGATTGGCAATGTGGATGGCAAACTGTACCCTCCTCTCTCTGTAAAATATCTCCCCCCTTTAATATTGTTACAAGATGGATTTATAACATACCTAGAGCTAATATCAAAATGAAAATGAGTTTTCTGCCAGTGGAACAACAATAATGCGGTTAATTTGCCTACAGCTATTGTATCGTAGATGCCGTGCTACAGCAGGAAATGGCTTTCTAATGTGGTGCTGTCTGCTAAGCAGGATGAAATCTGCGTAGGAGAATGTAAAAAAGGCCACCGCACTATGGCTAGCAGCAACAACGGGAGCTGGAAAAATACAGCAAAAATAAAAGGGTAGGGGGATTTGGAGATATGCTAATAATCCCAGTTTATAAGTCAACAAGCAGTCTAAAAAAGGCAGATGCCTTGACCCATAGAGGTATATTTCACATTTCCATCATTTCGGTTGCTTTACTGAAGTTTTCTTGTGGATAATGGGAGTGTTGTCATAGCTGTTTGTTGCCACCCGGAATAGCACAGGAAAAAAGAGCATCCCGAGTTAAAGTGGGAGTCAAGCAATGTCTTGCATGTGTGCAGGTGGGTGTGCAGTGGCATGGCTGCGCCATTCCCCATCTGGCATCCAGCACAGGACACTTTGCCTCCCAAACTCAACTTACATAGGCCAGATGACTGGGTGATGGATGGGCTGGTTCAGGACATGGGTTTACAGCCCTTCATGGTGTATTCCCACACAGGTCTTTGCAGAGGCAAAGACTTTCATGTGGTGTAGCTTCCTGGTGGTGTTTAGAAACTATACAATGACGCCTGGTCTTTTGAGAGGGATGCTTGGTGCACAGTTTGTTAACACAGTTTGTTGTCTTCTGTACATTTGTTTAATTGCCTTTTAGAAGAATAGAAGGCCTAGATCTTTAGCATGTTGAAAACAAAACAAAAAAACCCTTCCATCCACCCTGAGCTTCTAACCAATGTATGTTACGTTGTAATTTGCCTTCCAATGTGGAAGTAACTGGCAATGATGTTTACTTCAGGTAGTACTTCCAATAGCTGGACCATGTAAAAAGGTACAGTGGAGAACAAACATTGAGAAACACTCATTTTGATGAGAACTTGTCTGCTCCTTGGACCTTGTGGAGGATTTTGTGTTTTCCAAAAGAAGTGTCCCATCAGTCTTTTTCACTATAGGAAATAAGCCTCCTAGTCTAATACAATCTATTGAATACGTAAATCAATGATGTACAAGCACAGAGAGCCACCGCTATTTGCCCTATACATCTTATAATATGTGTTATTTGCCCTGTTCTAAAAAAGACAGCACTTGTGTCATCAGCCTGTAGGGAGGCAGCAAGAAGATTTGCTCTGTGCAGGTTAGACTGTATTCATATTCAATGGAAAACAGCAGGAAGCATCATTAATCTCTAGGAAGGCGCCTGGAAGATCTCTTTCTCTTCTATTAAAAAACAATTAACACAAAAAGCAGGGAGGAATTTGTGCAATTGATCAGTTCTCTAAAGTCCCAGGAATAGCCTGTTTCTAGTTGCTTTGGGAGGACTGGGTTGAGCTAGCCTTGAGTGGGGGATAAAAGAGGTTTTTTAAAAAATATATAGTGGGTGTGGGGGAAAGAAGATGTTCCAGAGAATGACTTTATTTATTTATTTATTTATTTATTTATTTATTTATTTATTTATTTGTTTGTTTGTTTGTTTGTTTGTTTGTTTGTTTGTTTATTTATTTATTTATGGGAGGGAGGGAGGGAGGGAGGGAGGGAGTCTATCCATCCTATATATAGCTCAGATTTTGACCAAATTCCATTTGACTCCAGCAGCGATGAAATTCTTGGAAAGGGAAGATTCATCTGGCACAGAGTTTCAAAACATTTGTAGCAATGTTATCAGCATCGGAGGATTAATTCGGAGGAAACCACATATCATAACTGGATGCCTTTCAAGCCTGCTTTAACTGACCTGGGCTCATAACAAACTTGGACAGCACAGTCAAGCCCCAACGTCCTATTATATAGGTTCATACAAAAAACAGGACTGAATGTGCCTATTCTGATGAGTGCTAATTCTCGGCAACACATCATTCTTGCAATTAGTGCCTAAGCGTGTCCCAAAATATACAATGGATGGAACATCATACTGCCTGTTCACAGTTCATCAAAACTATTCTTTTGGGAAAGACCAAAGAATTAGCATTCAAGCACCACATGGGTTCATGCTCCTCAACAGATGTCAATACAGATGGAAAATCACAGCTCTAGAAAAGAGGAGGTTGACCCCAATCCTATTTAGCTAAGCAGTTCTCATGTTTGATGCTACATAATTAGAAGAAAAAAACTTCATTTGGCAAAGGTTGGTAGGTAGATTGTTTCCACTCATTGTCTAATATAAAGACCAGTATTTCTTAATGTACTTATTCACCCTGATGTGTCATCTCTGATAAGTTCGAAAACATTATTCAGTATTATCAGAGTCCCTGAACTAGATGCCTCTGTTGAATTAAATATAATGTATTATTACTAAAATAAGTCACTTGGTAATACCATATTACCATATTTAATTCACTAATTACCATATTACCATATTTAATATGGTAATACCATATTGCCATATTTAATTCACAAAATTATCCTATTTAATTCACTTGGGGCTTCCATTTGTGAACTGCCCACTCCAATGAGGCCCATTAAATCCAGATTATAATGAGGAGCCAGACTAAAACCTGGTTTTAGGGCTGGACAAGGGTGGTGATTTAGGAGTTTGTGATTTGCAGCAATGTCATCACCAGAATTTCAGTCAATGTAGGAGGCCAACATATTACACCACAATGGCAGTTTGGCATAGTGATGTACCAGCACCCCACCCCACTGTTTTTTTGGCTATAGTTTTTTTTAGAATACAAATATTTCAGTATTGTTTGTTTCATTGCATTCTGCATAAAATCACACATTGTTTGATATGGAACATGATGTTATTATTTCAAAAATAATGGCAGGTTAGTTGTGTCACCCCTCTTGTGCATCACCAGAGGCAGACCTGCGTATACCCCCACCCTGTTTAGTGATGACACTGCTTTGCTGGCTACCAGTACTGGTGCATTTTTGGCTGGTAAATTTTTGCTAATTTTTTGTTTTCTTTTGTTGAACTTTGTGTGCATTAGCTTTTCTGAGCATTTTGATTTTATATTTTTGCTTTTGAGACCATCTGAATGCAAAAATATTTAAAATCTTACTACTGTCTAGCCCCTTATTTCAATTCGAAGAAGTGGAACATAGCTTTAAAAATTTTTTTAAAAACCTGATTGATAGATTATTAACAAGAGAATCCCCACAATCCGATTACCAGTGACCGTGTGTTATTTTCAGATGTGTGCAAATATGGAAGTGAGTTCCTAAACTCTGCATCGTAAACAGATACAATATTAATGTTTCTCTTTCATTCCCTTTTTGCACCTGCATCCCATTAACAGCACACAGATGCTTAGATCACTCCCCTTCTTCCGTTTCCAGTTTACAAGTCCCCATCGGATAGCAAAAAATGTTTATTAGTGCTGAAAGTTGTGTTCTTATCTTTCATTATATTCAGACTTTCAATGCATTGTTCTAGTAACCTGTTCTATACAATATTATTAGCCATAAATATAAGATTACATTTTATATGTCACAAACTGTATATTAATCAGGACAGACATCACATAGGTGTTGTATACAGTCCATAAACACATGTACATTTATAAGTACATTTGATCCATGTACATTTATAAGTTTCATACAGTCCAGACCGTTTCTTCCCAGCACTCAGGGCTACAGATGTGCCACAATGGTTACTGTTTTATTCAGCTGGGCTGGGAAGCAGTGCCTGGATTATTTGGGGTAAGAGGGTTTATGCTTATGCTCTCTTACCCCCAGATCCAGAGTAACTATGGGAGCATGTAAGAGACTTTATGTGCACCTGTAGTTACTGCACCACCTAGTGAAAACCTATTAGAAATTCATATTGGAATCCAGAGTAAGTTGTTTTTACACTGGAGCAAGGACTCCTCATAGTTACTCTGGATTTTGTCCATACTCCATGTAATCTCTAGGTGACCCACTATGGGTCTTCTCAGACCTGTGACCACTATTGAGCTAGTGGAGATTCGACGAGACCTGTGTCAAGTCTCCTGATCTCCCAGAAGGGGGTTACTGCCATATCTGCAGAACCTGCTGCCATCTTTACCACTTTTCATCCTGCTCCCTCCCATCTCTGATTTCCCCACAGCCTTCTTTGCCCCGAAATGCCCAGATGTCCTTATCTGCTGCCCAGCAGCTGCCCAGAGCTCCACATGGCACCAGAGCCAGACCAGCACAGCCACAGGCTGCCTTACAGCATCTGTGTGACAGTGAATGCTAGCGCCAAGCCAGTGTAAGCCCAACTGGATTGGGCTCTTAGATCTCAATTCTATGGAAGCCTATTCAGAATTCAGTCCCCAAAAAAGTGTGGTCAAAATTGCAGCATCAATCACTTTGTCTGAATGTCTGAATATTCATTAATATTATCCAGTGCTTTTTTTTTGGAAAATAGGCACTGGTATTCACCTGCCAGTAATCACAGCCAGTGGCATAACTAGGGGAGGTATAGGGGGGTGCAACTGCACAGAGCTACAAGCTTTAGGGGGGCTACAAGCTGAGCTTGACTCTAGTGGCTAAAATTGTGAAAAACATAATACCATCATGTTATATATCATTGGAAAGGTAATTTAATGCAGAATGCAGTGAATCAGCATTGAAATATCTATATTCTACCAATATCTATATTCTATTTTTTTAACTGAAAAAAATGAAAACACAAAAGCCTATGGAACAAAAACAGATTTATAACTCAACCTTGAGACATGAGATGTAATTCTGATACTGTATGGAATTAATAAGGTGTTAAGAATCAGTTCTCAGTACATATATAATATACAGTATGTATATCATAAAACAGTTACCCATGCTAACTGGGTATACAAGCACTTCTAAGTGGTGCTCCTCTTATATTTAGCAGGGAAAGAATAACCATTCTTCTTTGCCCAGGCAAGTTTCCCTAATCAGTAATAAGAGATACAATTTTTAGTATTTTATTTAATTAAATTTGATTTTTTGGTAGGGGAGAGAGCAACAAAATCTTCTTTGACTCTGGATAGCAAATAAGTGCATTAGCTGTGCCACTCGGAGAGCAAATGGGTGGTGAACTGGCTGAGGAAGAAGAGGTAAGTTTTCTCTTACCTCTTTTTTAAAATTCTTTTTATTTTATAAAAAATTCTCTTTAAAAATGATTTTTATTTTAAAAAAATGTTCTTTTAAAAAATACCCAGGGATGATATCACTTCTGGGGCAAAATTTTGAGCTTTGCACCAGGCTACATTAGCTACGGCAGAGCTCACAGCTAGTCACCTGTGTGTATTTGTGTCTGTGTGCATGCCAATACTCACACAGAGGTGCCGGTACTTTGTACTGGTGCATATCCCCTGATAAAGACCCCTGTTACTATCAAAGATTCTGAGACATCATACTTGCACCAAACATAAAGACTGTCTTATTTGCCTAACATTTTAAATTATGGCTGAATAGATAAGATTTTCTTCAACGTGGCTGAAATCTAGCAATACTAACCTTATAGTGTACTGCGCTTTCCTTTAGAATTTACAGAAATAAAAGAATGAACTATATTAAAATAAAAAATCTCTTGACAGAGGATGTTAAGATCACACTGCAGTTTGAAATAAATGCTTTAACCCTAGAGAAAACAATTAATAACTTCTTAAACAGAATCATTATTGAGTCAATTAGTATCACTCCTTTGTTGATTTAAAAGCTTTTCTTGGGAAATGCTGAAAAATGGGCAAGGGAGAGATATGTCCCATGGTGCTGTGATTCCAGAACAGCTTGAAAAAGATGGCTACTGAATAACATAAATTAGACTAGCATACACATGTGCCTGCCATGCCTTGACCCTTAGTATTATACATAAACAGGTCCTTAAAAGGTACTAATGTTGTTCTTGTAGGGGTGATAGAAAACCATACTCCTTGCCAGGGCCAGCCCATCTATGAGGAGCTGTTGCCTTAGGTGGCAGAGCTGGAAGGGTTACCAGCTCCTATTCACCACTTCGACGATCCTCTTCCTCCTGCTAACTAGTATGGAACAGAAAAAGGGGGCAAATGTCAGAGGAGCAGAGGCTGGCATGTCACCAGGTAAAGGGCCAAAACTTGGCACATTTTTTAAGATGCCAAAAGGTGTCAAGCTGGGTCTGCCCTTTCGTGACAGTGGTTCCCAAACGGTGTACCACAGTGTCCTAAAGCATCATGGCTCACTCACAGGGGGTGTTGCAAGGTGTTACCAGTTACCCCTCCAACTGGCTCTTCTAGGAACCAAAGATCTCACAAGTTTTGGTACTGCCATCTTGGATCTGATGAGGTTTCACAGAACAGAAGATGGCTAAGCCAAGAAGAAGAGGCTGCAAGGGTGCCATAACACTGATGAGTTTGAGAACCACGACCATATGGATACCATTAATTCTGAGACTGTGATTTGTAATGTGACAAAAGATAGCTTAATTGACATTTGGCATTCAGGTTCTCGTTCAACTCACTTATTTCTTTTCTTCCTATTATTCCACAAAATCAACTCACTGTTATACAGTTCTTGACAGAAAAATCAACAAGGCTCTCCCAGAGCATCTGATGATGCAAGTTGACAAATGACAGGGAGAGAAAAGTATTCTTGTCATTCAACATTCACTCTGAAAAATAACGATTCACTTGTTAGGTGATGTTATTGGTTCTTTTTATACTTCATTTTGTTATAATGATTCTGAGTTAAATGCCATGACATTTAAATCAGGAAAGATAAGAGGTAAACACTGAAGGAGATGGCAATCCAAAAGGAATTTGAAAAAGGCCTGCCAAAAAAAGATTACAACCCAAACCCCTCAGGGACTGTATGAAGCCAAAAGGGACCTTAATAATTGTTTATTAGCTCTGCAGCAGATGGAAGCAACAGTGGTTTCCACATGAAGGGGCATCTCCAGAGCTCAGGCATGTCCCTAGAGTTTCTGCAAATGTGAGGGGCATGGTAGTAAACAGGGCAAACATGAGTTTCATCTCTTGAAATCACTGGCACATATCTTAACCATAGGCCTCAATCCTAACCAATTTAGGCTGGCCTAAGTCATTTGGCATATCTTCCCATGGTGGTGTGGGGAGGTCGGTGTGCAGTGGCATAAATCCCCCCCCCAGAGTGGTGCAGAAGTCCTTATGGTACTTTTGTGACACCCCCAGGTCAGCACCCCCTGTCAGCACTCCTAACTGGTCAGGTCAGCACCCAGGTCAGCACTCCTAACTGGAGTTTAGGATTGGTGGCCTTAGAGCACAATCCTAACCATGTCTACTCAAAAGTAAGCCTGATTGTGTTCAGTGGGTCTTTCTCCCAGGAAAGTATATTTAGGATTGAAGCCATACTCTATGAGCTTGAACCACTCTCACAACACAATACAAAGTAGGCCCTGATCATACTTAACCTGTCTGGATCAAGATGTGGATCAAACAAATATATCAAAACATGCCGGGTAACTTTGGGCTGATTCCTTTGAAGCTTATCCAATGAGGGTGGTGATACTAAATGAGATCTGTTTTGGCAGACAAACCTCTCTAAAGATCAGCTTGCCACCTCTACAAATCTTGAGGGTCAGAGTGGCATATGGGTTCAGGAGCTAGACTTAGACCTGGAAGGTGCAGATTCTCCTCATCATGAAGCTTCCCAGATGATCTTCGGTCAGTCACCAACTCAAATTCTCTCCTAACTCACAGGGTGGTTGTTGTGTGTGTGGAGGCGGGGGGTGGGGAGAATGTATATGATGACATGAACATGACATCACTACCAAAAATTTTGGATTGCTGAGCTATCATGGTTTTTATCTGGGTTCCTTCCAACTGGTTATCTACCCCACTGGAACATGTCACGGGGAGACTTGCATTTTGTTTTTGTAACTGCCCTTTCCCAAAGGAACAAATTTTGGCTCTGCTGTGGTCAAAAAGTGATTTATTGGATTTTTGTGTGAGCGGAATGAGGGTACATAAACACACGGGTGCTACATATCAACCCTCCTGTTTTCAACTTCTGCCTCACAATTGCACCACAGTGCTGGCTTGTTAGTCCTCATATGGGCTGGAGGGGCACCTTATCATCATGGGGGACATTCAACCATCTTACCATAGTTGGTGGTGATGACTGCTGCTGTGTAGCTGCTGGAGAGACACCGCTCCAGCAGTAGTCCCTCCTTGACTACTTTGTCTTTTGAGTTGCTGCTTGGGGATGCCACCATCCGTTTCTTAATTCACCCTGCCAGCACTTCTATGGATTCTGGCAGCAGTGCCAGGTGGATCTTGGAATTGGCTCTTTGGACATTGGCCTAACATTGGGTGCTCCTCCTTGGCTATGTCAGGCTTTCCATAGATATTATTGGAAGGGGCTGCACGGAAGCCACTGGGGAGGATTGCACCAGTGTGGTAGTGCCCTTAAAGGTTTGAATGGTTTCGGTGCCAGCAACCAAATGACACCGGACTACTAAAATTGTATTTGCTGCACACACATTGAAATATTTCATCCACTCCAAACACCTGAATCAGGCCATGAATATTTCACAGGGACTCAGAAAGATAACCTTTCCAAGGGATTTGACCTTCTTCTCGTTACTAACATCTCAAGACATTCTGCACAGAGACAGAGTTTATAGCAAAAGGGGCCTCTGTATAGTTTTTCTTTTTTTAAATTAGTATCTCAATGTGCCCATTATAAACTGCCAATATGAATGGCATTTACTCTGCCTCTAAGAAATGAAAGAAATTCTAAAGGACAAGAAGCATCCGGACTCTATTGATATTCTGCTGCCCTTGTGTCATTCGAAGAAGACATGCTTAGTCAAGGACAAATTTCCCACTAGTCGGTAAGCTCATCTCTTAAAAGCCACCACTGGAAAAAAGGAGCCGGATGAAAAGAATATTTTAAACGCATAGAAAACCTGAGAAGTGGCACTGATAGCTGCTCTTATTGACAGAAGGCAACAGAACTTCCCCAGGGAGGGGGGGAAGAGGCTGCAGAACTGGGCGAAGGTAAAAAGGAGTTCTCTCAAGCAAAAATCAAAGTCTCGCCACCCACAAGGGTGGAAAAAGTTGTGAAACTAGAATCATTGCATATATCACACTCAGGCCACATAAGTATGCTAAAGCTTACGCACCCACAAATTTGTTCCATGATGCTAGGGCATTGAAATGTGAGCAGACGTAAGTCATTGTAGAGAACTAAACGACGGCACCTTTTCCCTTCACTTCTGATGCAGAACTTTCAAAGGTTTCAGAAACATACAGACAGGCAGTCCAATCTTAAGCTGCACTGGAATAGACAAGCCATGAAAAAAGCAGTAACAGGAAACACTAGTTCATTTGTAGTTGGGGATCTTCTCCATGTTGTTACACCATTTGGGAATCCATTCCTTGTCAGAGGCTACCAGATTCCCTGAATCCTCTATGCCAGTGCTCTTCATCCATTTCGGTCTGGGACCCCCCCCCCCCTTTTCAGTCTTTGGAATCTGCCCAGGACTCCCCCTGTTAAACTTGCTACCGCCAATCTGGGACACAAGGCTGAAAAAGAGGACGTGTCCTGGAAAAAGAGGACTTATGGTCACTCTGCCCCCCAAGTCCCCATTCTCTTTCTCACCCCACCGTCCCAACCCCACATGTCCTCTCTTACCCCCAACTTCCCCCAAGCCCCCAGACTCTCTCCCATCCCACTGCCCCCAAACTCCCACATGTGCTCTCAAACACAAACACACACATACCATTCATTCAGCTGGGAAGCTGACATAAGACCCTTTACCTCCCAAAAATCCCTTTATTGGTGCTCATATTCTTGTCTTCATCATTCTCTCTCCTTTTCCATACCCAAACCGGCTGTGTCCAATGGAGCTTGCGTCGCTTGCTCTGTACTCAGTCTTCTAATGGGTATATGTGTATATAATTTACTTGCCACAATCTGCTATGCCAGATTTTCTAAGCATTAGTCTAATTAAGTTAAGCTTGATAATTATGTTTCCAGTATCATAACAGTACACACGCAACTCTGCAGATTGTGTTACGAGCTCAGCTGATCCTCACAATGTGATCTCTCTATCATTGTTCTCATTTTCGGAAGGGGCGGACATCTTTGAATAAGAGAGTGTTTGTAATAAAAAAGGATACAAAATTATCCTGTGATCCTACAAAAAAACAGAAAAATCTCGCTAATTCTGGCATTATATGTATTATGCAAATAAAAAAGCACATTTATTTGCATAAATGGCATTTTCATGGACTTGGTTAGAAGGCTGTTTCACGCCATTAAATGCCCCCACCTGACACTGGATGATCCAACTGCGGATATAGAAAATGTGGAGGAAAGGCTATTATGAATCAGCAGCCATTTTGTTCCAATTTATGGAAAAATGCAGCCACCATTGCAAAAACAACTTCCCTCCTTCAAATAGCACAGTTCACAGTTGCCCTTTTCTACAAAGCTCTGAAGCTGCATCCTTAGCTGGGTGAAGAATATTGGCAGTTAACCAACCCTGAAAAATTCATAGCAGCCACTTTTTAAAAAACCAGTCTGGGTACTATAAAGATATTTGGAAAGAATGACAGTGGTTGTTAACAGCTTCCAAAAGAAATATTAAAAGGCCAATGTTCAAATGCCATAATTTCTAAATTAATATGGTGTTTCGGTGCAAGTATATCCCTATTTTCACACCCAGGATTAGGAAATAATTATAGCCTAGACATCTAAGAGCACAAATCTAACAAATTTAGACTAGCCTGACTCAGACGTCATATCTTTCTGTGGTAGTATGTGGAGGTTGGCGTATGTCTGTGCACTGGCCTAACCCTCCACCGGGAGTGGCACAGAAGTGTCTTAAGACACTTTTGTGACATCCCCAGGTCAGCACAGGACTCATGCTGGGGCTTAAGCCAGCCTAGCTGGAGGTTAGAATTGCAGCTTAAAGCTGCAATCCTGACTTTAGGCCAGAAAAATGGCATGCTAAGCTGGCCTAAGTAAGCCATATCCGGACAAGTTAGGCCATATCCACAGGGCCATGCTCTGGGTGGTCCAACTGCTGCTGAAGAGGCAGCAGAACAAGGACAGCATGCTTACTGGGCTGGGGTAGTTGTGCTGTATCCTGAGGTGGGCTGGTATTGTATACTTAAGTTTATTTATTTATTAGATTTGTACTCTTCTCCCAGAAAGGCACCTTGAGGTTGAGAGGCAGGGGTCGGCCTAGGACTCAGAATTTTTTGCCATCACTTTCAATTTTACTCTGGCTTATCATAGTCCCCTAGGGGTCTACTCAGATTTATACTTGCTCATTAGGTGTTCTAACTCTGAGGAGTTGTAAGGGGGCATTTCTGCCCTTGAAACAGATTCTGTATACAGCCTAATTGCACTGTTCTAGGCCATGCTGAACATGCCCTCAACATGTCACTCCTGAACTGCCTAGGGTGGCACAGTCAGGCCAGCCCAGGTCCAACAGTTTTGGGCCAGCCTATGTTGACTCTTGCTGGCCCAAGCCTTTTTGGTGTAACTGAGCTGGGCCATCTTGGAATTTGGTCAGCCTAGTGATAGATAGGCTAGCCCAAGTGCACTTCAGGATTGCAGCCTAAGTGAATTATGCTAGTAACACTTAACTAAATACCAGATGTAACAAACGAAATGCAAAGTATATTAGTTTTTTTTTAAAGTCCTAAACCCATCATTCCAAATTGGTATTTTTGAGAGGACTACCCTAAGCACTCACTTGGCCAGAGCAGCAGCCATTGAATCAGCCAAGGATTTTGCAAATGTGCTGTAAAGCATGTTTGCTCTACCCAGAGAGTGCCAGCAGGAAGGCTTATGCCACTCCATTGATAGTGCATTCAAAGCTCTCCGCCATAGTCAGGGGTCTTTTTGAGGAGTACTCACTGGTACTATGTACCAGCACCTCTATGTGATTACCAGCACCCCAGTGGCAGTAGACATGCCTATGATTACAAATAACAAAGTACAAGTATCCCCGTATTTATAACATCTTTATGATGAGTACCCCACCTTTATTTCTAGAAAAAAAATCACTGAGTGCAGTCATATAAGACAGTGAGCCAAGATCCAGTGATGTTCCTGGACAGAGGAAGGGAGAATCAGGGCTTGATTCAGCTTGGAAGGGATGGTTTGGCTGAGGTCTCCTCTACTTTATCTTAAGCACTTTTCCAGGTTAGGCAGCCCTATTTAGGGCCACACTGCAACTTAATAAGGCATTATGCTCAGGGGAAATCCCTTATATTTTAACGCTATATTTTTATAAGAATGGTCAATTGTTAACTTAAACAGGATTGTCAGAACAATCCTAAGCATGCCTACTCAAAAGTATGCAGTGGGGTGTACTCTCCAGGTATGTACTCTCTTGTACATATACTGAATTTCTACATAGGATTTCAGCCTGTATCAATGATCTACAGCTGGAGGTCTTCTAATGCTTTCCCTGGTGGTGCTGGGGTGCAGCCAGGGAGGTAATAAATAAGCAATGCAGTATTCTAGAACTTGTAATGATGCCCCTGAAGCACTGAAACAGCCACCTTTGTAAATTAATACTGAAGCATCTGGACAGATTAAAAATGCAACATGTAGATTCCAAGCCAAAGTAAATATATGCCGGGAAGACGTATGTCTTCATTAATAAATTTAAAAAGCAGATGAAATCATTGGCACTGCATTTTATGCCAACTTGGCATGGTTTTTCATTGACTTCCTGCTCTATAGAAGGGGGAAGGGTTTTTTCCCCCTGTTAAAAGCTATGTTTTCTATATTTGTGGATATGAATCATAGCCAGGATTACCGTATGTCCTCTTTTTCTAGGACATGTCATCTTTTTTAGCCTAGTGGCCTGGAAAAAAAATCTTTATTGTTCTCCTTTTCCTTGTGAACAGACAGCACCTAACCTTCTTCTAATTACCGGTAATACATTATATATAATAGTTTTAAATTTAATAATAAGTAACATAGTGTTTAGCTACATGAAAGCAATATACCGTATATAAGCAATATAGGACACAATCCAGAGCAAATTCAGCCTGCTCTGACCTAACTGCACTCTCCTAACTATTCTGTATCCAGAGCAGAAAGTTATGCTGAATCCAGAGAGTCAGGAAGCCTGGGCTGCCCTAACTGCTCCAGAGCATGCTAAGTAATTGACACAAGGGGAAGACACAAGGGGGATACACCCCTCAGATCACACTGAACAAAGAACAGCTGTGGTGCCTACAGTGGTGACATGACTCTGCACATCGCCTGGTGCGGAAGTCTGTGCATCATCCCTGGGATGCGCGCCCCCCCACCTGGACTGCGCAGTCACCAAAGTTGGCGCCTGCGCAGTTGCTTCTGAAGCCAACTGGCTTCAGAAAGAGTACTGTGCAGGCACCATCTCTGACACCTGCGCAGTACTTTTCTGAAGCCTTTTGGCTTCGGGGGAGACTGTGCAGGCGTCAGAGTTGGTGCCTGTGCAGTACTCTTTCTGAAGCCATTCGGCTGCCGCTCCTCCTCCTGAGTGAGGCCAAATGGCTGTGCAGAGGCGCGGACTTTCTCTGCTCTAAGGAAGTCTCCTCTGAAGCTGTTCGGCTTGCTCAGTGTGTTTCTGCGCAGTGCACCTCAGATGGCCGTTCAGGCCAGCTCCTCAGACAAGTGGCAGCTTCTGGCTGCTGCTCCGCCTTGGAGCAGGCCTGAATGAGGGTGCTGACGCCCGGGGCCTGCCAAAGGACAGTCAAACTCCTCCGGCACATCACCCCATATGGAGCGCATCACCCAATGCAGCCCACACCAGCCGCACCAGTCTGGTGACGCCACTGGGTGCCTGCCTTATAAGGAGTCCCTGATGAGATGCCAGTACATTCTACAGTGAATACAAGGGGCTTCTTGGAGTGGCCTGCTGTATCCTGAGGTTTGTGGGCAGCCGTAGTTTGTTCCATATCCTGAGGTTGAGAGGCAGGGGTTGCACCTAGGACGGCCAAGAACTCAGATTTTTGGTCAACACTGCCATTCTTACTCAGGCCTTATCATGGACCCCTATGGGTCTACTTATTACTCTACCTGCTCCTGAGGTGGTATATCTCTGAGTAACTGGAAGAGGGCATTTCTGCCTTGGAAACAGGCTCTGGATTCAGAGTAACTGCTCTGCCCTAGGCAATGCTAAACATGCCCTCAACTTGCCTTTCCTGAGCTGCTTATGCTGCCCCAGTTAGGGCAGAGCAGGTCCACCTCTCTTAGGGCACCCTATGTTGCCTTGCTCTGCCCTAAGCCTCTTCCAGAGTAACTGGGCTGGAGCATCTTGCAGTTGCTCCAACCTAGTGTTAGATAGGGCAACCTATGGGCTCTTATGTGGACAGATTAGTTGCTCTGGATTGTGCTGATAGTGTTGAGTGTTTTTTGCTTTTATTTTGTCATGTCCTACATTTTTTTCTTGGGTGTCCTACATTTTGAAGGACTTTGTGCTTGTTTCTGATCATAGCAAACAGCACTTTAAGGCTAACTAGCCACTTCAGTTGGGTGCACAATTCAGATTGGAAATGGTATGGAGGTAAAAGGTGAAATAACATGTATCTCCATGCCGAGTCCCTGATCCGAATCACGACCCCAAGTAGTGGCTGCATATAGGTTAGGAGTTAAAAAGTAACCACTTAATTACATTGTAATGTGGTTACTATAACTATGAATGTGTGCCATGATTAAAAGCAAAACCCAAGAAGAAGCTTGAAAACTTTTTGTTTTCCTTCCCAAAAAAGCTTTGTTCATTCTCTTTTGTTACACTTAGATGTGGTTCCACAGCTGCTTAGCTTAAAGACAGCCTAGAGCAGTGATTTTCAACCTTTTTCATCTCATGGCACACTTAACAAGGCACTGAAATTTTCCAGGCACACCATCAATTGTTTTCACCACTGACAAGGCACACCAGACTGTTCAAATCCCTCAATTTTCCTATTAATAAATGTCAATCCCTAAATTCCCGTGGCACACCTGAGAAGCATCCACGGCACACTATTGAAAATCACAGGCCTAGGGCAAAACATCTGAGATATTTCAAGGGAAGTGGAATTTGGGGGTAAGTTTCAGACTCCCCTATCTGGAAACCACAGGAATCAGTAATATTATTTGCTTCTCAAGGGCACTATAGGGGCAGGGGGTTCAACTATTCACTAACAGTAAGACACTCAGGCTCCCTGAGAAGAGTTTGGATCTCTTGCAGAACTGAAGCCTTTGTGATGATGGAGCTCATGGAGAACTGGTACAAAATAATATTTTTATGATTACTGTAATTATAATTTAATATAGTAACAATTTTTTAATTTCTTTGTGAGCAAGGAGGGGCTTTCTTTGTGGTGCAGCAGCACTTAGGGGGTTTTTAAAGGTTTTTTTTAATCCTTCTAAAACCTTTCTCCCAGTTTGCTGGCACTAATTTGGTCCTGCCATTTTGTTTTCTAAGTCTGCCCTGGAGAAAGCATCATTGTCAGGCATAGGAAAACAAAATGGTAGCCATCTTGAAACTTGGTCTCAAGGTGACACTGGCTCAGTTGGCTCCCCTAAATGAAGATTCCCTGCATTATAAGCTGTAATCAGGGTAGCCAGGTATCTCAAAGCGTTATAGAAGACCTATAAATATTAGTAATTAGCATGCGATTCAATTGAAATAAAATTATTACAACACAGTGGCAGCTTCTTTTTATGGGCACTGTTTAACATTCCAATTATCTTTAACGAATTAACCTCCAAGTCTGGCGGAGGTACAACAGTCCTGAAATCCCTTTGCTCATCCACAGACCACTTGTAACTAATTTCATTTCACAACTCTGCCTCAATTAACATTTTTCTGTATTTCACACTTGAGTAACTGGAGTGCTGAAATATACAATCCTTTCCCCAAATTAATAGTGGAGACACCTTCTCTCTCCCTCCTTCTCTCTCCTTCCCTCCCTCTCTTTTTTAATTTTACAAATGGAGTGATTTTTTTCCCCCTCACTAATATCTCAAAGCAATTAAAATGCTTTCCTTAACACCGACTCTGTCGCCTCAAAGATGTGTATATATGAGCCAAAATAAAAGACCTGACAATTGCGTACATATTAATTGCTTGGAAATGATCCGCTATGCAACAAGGTTGCAGGGCCTTCAAATGAGCAACTTTTTTCCATTCTTCACAGCCAGAAGATTCAAACTATGGATATCAAGTGATCTTTAAGGTAGAAGATTGATTAGTATCAGCCCTTAAAGCAAAAACCTAGACATGCCAGCTTTCTAAAAATCTGTAGGCAAACTGATGTTTCTTAAGGGACAAAGAAATGAATTTTCCATGTCAGGTTTGGAGCAATCCATATATGGTGTGTGTGAAATTAAATGTGGTAAAAGCTACAAATCCTTGCAGAACCTGGGATAACTCTGTAGAATGAGGAAAGGTGGCTTCCATAAATGATGCAGTTAGATTCACACCACAAGGGTAGCAGATCAGAAAGACTATGTGTGTTGACCCCATGCTTGATTCAATTTGAATCAACCAAATGGAGAACATCTGGCACAACACAATGGCTGCTCCTGTGGCTAACCATTGTGCTTGACAATAGATTCTCTCTCCATACATTTTGTGGTCATGGTGTCAGGAATGGAGGTTTCTCTTACTCTTTAATTCTTCGTTCTTCTTCCAATCCTAGCACCTAGAACACATGCTCTGCACTACTAAGGCCATCCCCATTGCAATTAAGTAACAGACCAATCAAATCCTGGACCATTAGGGGACCAGAATATACCTGACTAGAAGTATGGAGAGGCATATAAAAAACCTTTTATTACTCTGCCATGCCATGAATCTCAGTGGGCCTATTTGGATCTTTGACAGATGTCAGGCTGGCATAAATGAGTGGGTCCAAAGGATGTGTCACAGCAAGGCTGAGGGCATAGGATATCGATGGCATCTTAATATCTGCCCTCCATCCTATTCATTAATAGAGGACATCCAGTGACTCCATTTCTAGTGGAGATGTGGCAGTGACAATCACAACTTCCGTGAGTGCATGTTTGTTTGGGTATGCATTTGTCTGTGTGTGTGTGTGTGTGTGTGTGTGTGTGTGTGTGTGTGTGTGTGTGTGTGTAACAGAGAGAGAGAGAGAGAGAATGAATATAAGAATTGGTAAAATTATATACGTAAGTATAAGAATATATATACATATAAGAATATAATACAAGTACTGTGGGTAGAATAAGTGCACTGAAACTAACACACAACATCCGTCTCCCATGTTTCTCTTCTCAGCAATTGTCATTCTAATGAGGTTTCAACAAACATGAACAGAGGCATAAAGCTATCTCTGTATGGCGACATAAACAGATTTTATTCTATATATTCATTTTTATAACAAATGTAGCCCACTTGGTTACCCAGGTGAAAATGTGCCCTGAACAATGATGTTTTCATTAAGAGAAGCTGC
Source organism: Cryptoblepharus egeriae (assembly GCA_030015325.1). NCBI lineage: Eukaryota > Metazoa > Chordata > Lepidosauria > Squamata > Scincidae > Cryptoblepharus > Cryptoblepharus egeriae. The sequence continues at coordinate 20,323,518 of JAREYC010000002.1, forward strand.
AATTCCCATTTTGACACAAAGCGTGGTTTAACTTTGTTGGCAGCAGAGTCTGTATATGGCAGGGACTACATCTTTCACAATTGCTTCTCAAATTGAGGGCACCCTACAGTGGGTTTTCCAGCTTAAATCGTTTCAATAAGCCAGTCCTCACAAATGGGAGAAAGTCTATTATAATCAATGGAGGAAATATCTATTTAGGTTAGTGGGCCCAGGAGCAAATGTTCTTAGAAATTCTGGGGTTTTTATTATTATCCTTGTGGCACAGTTCTTTCGTGTCTTTATTGGAGGAAACTTGACATTTTAACATTTTATTCTCTTTGTCCCAACAGGCTCCTACAGTGAACCTAACCTTTCCAGCCAAGGAGAGCTTCATTTCCGATTCAAAGATGTCATAAAGAAAGATGACATGGATGCAGTTGTCATGGTGGGCGAACATAGTGGGGAAGAAAGGCAGGCAGGAGAAGGTAGGCATTTGATCCTAAAGCAAACAATCAACCAAAGAAAGGTCTTGCCTAGAAGATAAAGGTCCAGTGCTTTTTTGAAAATCTGTTTGGAAATGGGAATCCACAAATCGCCCCCACAATAATCGATTTTGAAACATCACTCAGAAAGTCTTGACAAAAAAGCATGATGAATGAGTGGAAGTAAAAAACTTATAGCAGGAAAGCACAAGTGCTGGAAAAAAATCTTCATTTCACCCCTGGACAACTGTGTCATCCTGGGACGCACATCACCCCCTGGCGCCATGACTGCCATCCGGCTACCAGGCATGTGCAGATGGTGCCCAGCACACATGCCCAGAGCTCTCGGCATGCTAGCTGGGCTCAGAAAGCTCCCAGACCAGTGTGCATGCCTGGAGTTTTGGGCATACAAACTTGACTGAGAGCGCTCTGGCTACTGGAGGAATGTCAAACTTCTCTGGCACGTCAACCCCCTGGGGTATGTCACCTGGTGGGTCCCACACCATCCATTCCACCCTGGCGCTTCCCATGCTTTCCATCAATTTTGGAGGCATTCATATGGCTCCAGAAGAGCCACCTCTTGTGGAGGTCACCTCCAGAGGTTTCGGGGTTGGGCCAAAGAGGGATGGTTTTAATTTCACTACTAAATATAAGAGCAGCACCACTTAGAAGCACCCGTATACCCAATTAGAATGGGTAACTGTCTATGTGTAAGTATCCCTACAATCCAGAGTAACTACAGGAGCACGTAAAAGACATAAGGTGCACCTGTACTTACTGCACCACCTAGTGAAAACCCATGGGAAATTCATATTGCAATCCAGAGTAAATTGTTCTTACACCGGAGCAAGGACTCCCCGTAGTTACTCTGGATTGCACCCTAAATCTGTATATATGTACTGTATATGTATAACTGTATATGAGTAACATATACATGTATATGGAAATGAGAGCTAATTCATACCAACTCCTTATTCCATACAGGATAAGAATTTCAGCTTGTTGCCCAGTGTTACTGCACCCCCTGAACTACCTTAGCTACGCTACTTGTAAGACAATGATGTTAAGTTTCCTCCTCCATGGAGCTCCCTCCAATTATCTGGCAGGTGCAGCAAATTTTTGCATTTCTTTTCTTGATTCTGCTAAACAATGTTCGTGTAGATAGTGGGCACCTCACACCTGCCATTCCCCCCCCCCCCACAACATAGTATGGAGATGCATGCTACATTACATGGGGGCATCATATTGCTGAAAACTGTTGTGCATTTCTTAACATTGTTATAAGCCACCTTGGTCCCTTTAGAGAGAAAGGTGGGGTAGAAATTCAGTAAGCAAGCAAGCAAGCAATATAATAAATAAATAAGGGTGTGATGCTAGTTCGCCTCCTCGTGGCACACCCCAGATAGCATGAAAGTGTGAACTAACTAGCAACAATTGGCAGCCAGCCTACACAGTAGGCAACAGTTGGAAGCCAGATATCAATATGGGATTCCTGGCTCTCAAAATACATGGCAGTGGAACATTAACATCCGATTAACCACAAGTCCATACATTTGCCATATGTTAAATAAATAAATAAGCAAATAAATAAATAAATGTGATGGTTAAAAAAGACAGGTGCAAAGCAGCAGGCCTCCGTCAGTCTTGGAAGACTATGGTATCATGCTCAGCGCTGCATATGCTGCATCAAATCCCCCCTCTCCTCGCCACTGAATTAGTCCAATGGAAAGGCAGAGCCAGTATGATTGGATCCAGCTGGCGTCGCAGAGCTGGGCTAAGGACAGGAGCTCACCCTGTCTTGTGGGGCTGACCCGGGTCTCAAACCCTGGCCTGCTGGTTAACAGGCACAGTGTCTTAACCACTTGCGTCACCCATAGCCCACACCTATCAAAGCACTGATAGTGATATTTAACTGATAGTTAAATTGTTTTTGTTTCTTGTTACAGCAACAAAACACATTTTCTGAGATGCCCAGATGAAAGGGGTCAGCCCAGCTGTTCACTACTTGGATCCAATTTGCAGAGCAGGTTTCAGTACTGGGGGTCCCTAAGTGCAGGGTTTGTCAACTGCTTCGTGACCAGTGTTACCTTGTTCCTATCAGCTTAGGTTTTCTTTATATATCTCTGATCAAAAAGAACCAACACTCTCTTGGGTCTTTTTAAAACTGTGGCAAATTTCATAGTGGGACTAGACAAACCCATTAATGGAGAATACACACAATAGTCTCTGTTTACTCGGCAGTTGTTTGAGAGAAGCTCTGCTGTGTGCAGCAAAGATCTTGTCTTGTGAAGTTCAGGGCAGAATTTGTTTCAAAGGGCATCTGAGTTGAATGCTCTGGGCCCCAGAGGAGTCACTGAGAAAGAGGCGCTTCAGATAGACAAACACTGAAAAGCAGAATGAAGGAACCAGTGCCAGGAATAAATTATACACAAGCATGTTTTACAAAAACGCCACCCTCCAAACCATTTTTTAGCTCCAAATTCAAGGCAGAAATTTTACAATCCTACGCGCCAGCTTTATAATCATCAAATTACTCCAACAAAACGTGCGAGGAGCATCACAAACAATAGCAACCTTTACAAATGGCAGCAGACACATATTCAACAGTGCTATAGTCCCAGAGATAAATAACTAGATGCAATGTGTTTTCGAATACATTTACTCCAATAAGTCTAAAACATAACAAATGGGCACCACAGCAAAATTTCATCATAAAATTTAGATTGCAAACAGCACATTGAATGTGGGCTTTTTTTCCTGTAACGTTCAAACAACTAGCAGAAGAGGGGGGATCCATTTGACAGATTCCACTGTGGGGAGGGAGAGAGAGAGAGAGAGAGAGAGAGAGAGAGAGAGAGAGAGAGAGAGAGAGAGAGTTGAATATGCCGTATTTCTAGTTCTACATCCTACAATGATACAGACCAGATATGTACATGCACCTGTTTGTTAATACTGTCTATATTTTTCTAAACGAGTCCTTGCAGGACCTGCTAGTCATGACTGACTGTAGGGGGCAATACTCATCTCCATTTCTGAGACCCAGAGCTTTTTCCAGATGCTTAAATGGTCATATGGCCAGCATGACTTAACCTTTGCAAGTACAGAACATGGTTACCTTCCTGCATTTTTTAAAGTGCAGTACCTATTTATTTACGTGCATTTGCATGCTTTGAAACTGCTAGGTTGGAAGGAGCTGGTTCAAGAGACAGGAGCTCGCTCTGCCATGTAGCACTTAAGTCTCAAATTTCCCAACAGTCAACCTTAAATGTCCTAATCACTGAACCACCACATCCCCTTTATTGGAAGAAGGGTAAATCTAGTCATAATGGAGACTGCATTAAATTATTTCCTTAAGAGACAATAGTTTAAGATAAATAAAAGTTCATTCAAAAATTCAAGTTCATTCAAGTAAAAGATTGACAACTCCATTCATTACATTTCCCAAATGGAATGGGAGCCACTGAAGGCACAACAAACCAATATCATAAACAGGTGGGCCACACTGTTCTGTGCTCACATCAGATGCATCCAACTCAATAAAAAGGAAGACATACCCCCAAATCCAGAGTAACTACGGGAGCACGTAAGAGACTTTATGTGCACCCGTAGTTACAGCAACACCTAGTGAAAACCTATGGGAAATTCATATTGGAATCCAGAATAAGTTGTACTTACACCAGAGCAAGGACTCCCCATAGTTACTCTTTATTTTGCCCATAGTTTGAGATGTACAAAATTTTGCAGGGGGTAGAGTGAATAGAGGGATATTTTTTTCCCTTTCAAACAACACCAGAACTGGGGCGGGGTGGGGGGGTTTCCAAATAAAATTGAATGTTGGGAGAGTTAGAACAAATTTTAAAAATATAATTAATTAATAATAATTAATCTTTCGAACGCCTTGCCATAGGATGTAGTGATGGCATCCAGCCGAGTTGTTTTTAAAAGTGGAATGGGCAGATTTCTAGAAGAAAAGTTTATTCTAGGTTACAAGCAAGGAATGACAGCTATGTGCAACCCCCTGGTTTAAGATGTAAGCTATCACAAGATGCCAGATGGAGGAGAAGGCATCAGAATGCACTTCTCTTGTAGTCTTGTGTGCTTCCTGAATCATCTAATGGGTCATTGAGAGATACAGGAAACAGGACTCATTAATTTTTTTCATTTTCTTTGTAAACCACTACTGTGAACCTTTTAGTTGAAAAAGTGGTATATAAATACTGTGGAAGGACGGATAAGCTTTTGGCTTGATCCAGCAGGGCTCTACTTATATTCTCATGAAAGAGAATATAAGGTAACAAATACAAGGTCACAGGTCAGTGTAATATTCATTGATCTTACTTTATTCTTCCTTAACATGTTTAAGTATCACACATGTACAGAACCCACCTCCTAATCTAAACAGGCGTCTTGCCTAACATGTCAAATTAAGGCATCTGAGGAGTTCCTTGATACAACACACACGGAACTTCTCCAGAGGGTTGACACCAGTGGGGACCCCAGCAATGATGTCTCTTCGTGGAGACACGTGACAGTCAGGAGAAAAAGGGGCAGGAGCAGTCGAGAACCACTGGAGCTTTACAACCGTTTCCAGAGTCTCTCAGATTCCACATGCTGGCAGAAGTTCCTCTTGCTAGCACACCTACACCGGATCCTGGCATTGCCCATACTGGCATGCCTACAGATCCCCCTCATAGACAGCAGCCACAACCAGTTAGTGTGGGGGAAGCTAGACACAGAAGGAGAACACGGAGGAGGGTGGTGGTGATTGGAGATTCTCTCCTGAGGGGCATGGAAGCTGTATGCCGACCAGACCCGTTTTCCCATGAGGTGTGCTGCCTCCCTGGTGCTAGGATACGGGATATCACGGAGAGGCTACCGAGGACGATCACACCTGCTGATCGTCACCCGTTCTTACTCATCCACGTAGGAACAAACGATACTGCTTGGGAAACTTTCCAAAAGATAGTTGGGGATTATGAAGCTCTGGGGAGGAAGATTAAGGGTCTGGGGGATACCCAGGTGGTATTCTCATCCATCCTCCCAGTAATTGGCAAAGGTCCTCAGAGAGATAGCAAGATTTTTCAGGTCAATAGCTGGCTTCGAAAATGGTGTCATCGGAAAGGATTTGGATTCTGGGATCACAGGATGAACTTCCTTGAGGAAGGACTCCTAGCAAAGGATGGACTACATCTTACAGGTTGGGGGAAGAGTGTCTTCAGACGGGAGATGGCCAACCTTATCAGGAGGGCTTTAAACTAAATAAGAAGGGGGTGGGTTACGTCCAAAGGGAACCTAGGAATAAGGAAAATGCTCTGGATGGAAATTGCCAGGGCACAGCTGTAACTCAAAAATCTTTAGAGGGGCCTGGCCTTACAAAAAAGGAGGGAAATGCATTGAGTTGCAACCTCCAGGGCTTAAGTTGCATTTACACAAATGCACAGAGCCTGGGAAATAAACAAGATGAGCTGGAGCTTTTAGCAAGTGAAGGGAAATTTGATTTGATAGGAATAACTGAAACTTGGTGGGACGACTCCCATGACTGGAACAACAACTGGAAGGCTATCAGCTGTTCCGGAGGAACAGAAGTGGCAAAAGGGGAGGTGGAGTAGCATTATATGTCAAGAACATATATACTTGCTCTGAAATCCAGGAGAGTGGTCCGGATATCCCTGTGGAGTGTGTTTGGGTAAAAGTGAGGGGGGAAAATAAGAAACAAAACATTGTGGTGGGCGTCTACTATAGACCGCCAGGCCAAGGAGAAGGAGTAGACGATGTCTTCTTGGAGCAACTGGCAGGCATTGCAAGGAAATATGAGGTAGTAGTAATGGGGGACTTTAACTACCCAGACATTTGCTGGGAGACAAACTCAGCCAAACATGGAAGCTCCAGTAGATTCCTGATGGGCCTGGAAGATAACTTCATGGTCCAGAAAGTGGAGGAAACGACAAGGGGAGGGGCCATCCTTGACCTGATCTTAACAAATCGTGAAGAACTGGTTGATCAGGTCAACATAGTGGGAACTTTAGGGGAAAGCGATCATGAGCTGCTGGAATTTAGAATAATGTGGGAAATAAAAAGAGTGCAGAGTGAAACTTATATGTTGGATTTCAGGAAAGCTGATTTCAACAGGCTTAGAGGAGTCATAGGTGGGATCCCATGGGTTGATGATCTAATGGGGAAAGGGGCCCAAGATGGGTGGGAGCTCCTTAAGAGGCAGCTTCTACAAGCACAGTCAGAAACAATTCCCATAAAAAAGAAAGGGGGGAAAATGCTGAAAAAACCAGGTTGGCTCCACAGGCAACTTGGGGATCAGCTGAAGTTAAAGAAAGAGAAGTATAGGGAGTGGAAGACTGGAAAGATCACCAGAGAGGAGTACAGGCAGGTAGCCCGGTCCTGTAGGGAGGGGGTCAGGAATGCTAAAGCTCAGTATGAGCTGAGGCTGGCCAGGGGAGTCAAAGATAACAAAAAGAGCTTCTTTAGATATGCCCAAAGGAACAGGAGGAGAGACGAGGGGATGGGGCTGTTCCTAGACAAAGATGGACAACAGGTGTCTGGAAACCAGCAGAAGGCGGAGCTGCTCAACTCCTACTTTGCATCCGTCTATTCACAGAAGGAGGGCTGTGCAAATGGGGGTGCGGGATTATTGGCTGATTCGGGGATGTGTTTACATCCCCTAAGAGGTAATGAAAACATGGATGGTGCAGAAGAGCAGATTAAGATTGACAGAGAACCGGTTCGAAACCACTTAACTGGCCTAAATGAATTCAAGTCATTTGGACCGGATGAGCTGCATCCTCGAGTTCTGAAGGAACTCGCAGATGTCCTTGCAGAGCCTCTGTCGATCATCTTTGAGAAATCCTTGAGGAGTGGAGAAGTGCCACTGGACTGGAAGAGGGCAAATGTAGTCCCAATCTTTAAGAAGGGGAAAAAAGAAGACCCGGGAAATTATAGACCAGTCAGTTTGACTTCAATCCCGGGCAAGATATTAGAGCAAATCATAAAACACACAATTTGTGCACATCTAGACAAGTACTCCGTGATCAAAACAACCCAGCATGGATTTACCAAGAATAAATCTTGCCAGACAAATCTGATCTCCTTTTTTGATCAGGTTACGAGCTTACTGGACAGTGGCAATGCTGTGGATGTCATTTATCTTGACTTCAGCAAAGCATTTGACAAAGTCCCACATGACATTTTAATTAGGAAGTTGGAAAAATATGGGCTAGACAGGGCAATTGTTAGGTGGATCTGCAACTGGCTCGATGGCCGCACTCAAAGTGTTTTAGTAAATGGTTCTGTGTCAACCTGGAGGTCGGTTTCAAGTGGGGTACCCCAAGGCTCTGTCTTGGGCCCAGTTCTCTTTAACATTTTCATCAATGACTTGGAGGAAGGGATACGGGGGAGCCTGATCAAATTTGCAGATGACACCAAACTGGGAGGAGTAGCAAACACATCAGAAGATAGGAGAAACTTCCAGGAGGATCTGGATAAACTGGAATCCTGGGCTGTAACAGAATGAATTTCAACAGGGAGAAGTGCAAGGTTCTGCACTTAGGCAATAAAAACCAAAAACATAGGTATAAAATGGGGGATACTTGGCTTGGCAGCACAACATGTGAGCGGGATCTTGGAGTCGCTGTGGATCACAAGCTGAACATGAGTCAGCAGTGTGATGTGTCTGCAAAGAAGGCAAATGCCATTTTAGGTTGCGTTAAGAGGACTGTAGCTTCCAAGTCACGAGAAGTTATAGTTCCTCTTTATTCTGCATTGGTGAGACCTCACCTTGAGTACTGTGTTCAGTTCTGGGCACCTCACTTTAAGAAGGATGCAGCCAAACTGGAGCAAGTCCAGAGGAGAGCGACAAGAATGATCAGTGGGATGGAAGGGAAACCCTACGAGGAAAGGTTGGGGGAACTTGGGATGTTCAGCCTGGAGAAGAGGAGGCTGAGGGGAGACATGATTGCCCTCTTCAGATACCTGAAGGGCTGTCATAGGGAGGAAGGGGCCAATTTGTTCATAGCTGCTTCTGAAAGCAGAACTAGAACCAATGGGTACAAACTGCAAGAAAGGAGATTCCGGCTGGAAATCCGGAAAAAATTCCTGACGGTGAGGGCGGTTCAGCAGTGGAACAGATTGCCAAGGGAGGTGGTGGACTCTCCCTCACTGGGGATCTTCAAGCAGAGGCTCGATGAGCACCTGTCGGGGATGCTCTAGGGGGAATTCCTGCTGCAGGCAGGGGGTTGGACTAGATGACCTACTAGGTCCCTTCCAACTCTATGATTCTATGATTCTATGTCTGAGCACATATGTGTGTGGTGCTCGGTGTGCGTTAGTCAAATGTGGTATCATGAAACCCTGAGCTGTTGGACTTTATTCTACTATCCTGTTTACGCCTACAAACCAGTGATGGGCTCCAGCAGGTTCACACCTACTCTATAGAACCGGTTGTTAACAAGAGATAGGACATATAAAGTTTAAAAATAGCCATTTAAAAGTGTCTGCCAGATGGGCAGAGAACCGGTTGTTAATTTCTTTGATGCCCATCACTGCCACAAACATGAGAGCTATCTGGCAACATGACAAAGTTGACCAGTGATGATAAAAAAGACATGTTTTTGCCATTAGTCAAAGCTAAGAATAACTCGCAGCCCAATTCAGAGCAACTATTCCTTGCACATAAGAGCCCTTAGGTTGCCCTATCTAACACTAGGTTGGAGCAACTGCAAGATGCTCCAGCCCAGTTACTCTGGAAGAGGCTTAGGGCAGAGCAAGGCAACATAGGGTGCCCTAAGAGAGGTGGACCTGCTCTGCCCTAACTGGGGCAGCCTAAGCAGCTCAGGAGAGGCAAGTTGAGGGCATGTTTAGCATTGCCTAGGGCAGAGCAGTTACTCTGTATCCAAAGCCTGTTTCAAGGCAGAAATGCCCTCTTCTAGTTCCTCAGAGATATACCACCTCAGGAGCAGGTATAGTAATGAGTAGAACCATAGGGGTCCATGATAAGGCCTGAGTAAGAATGGTTGTGTTGACCAAAAATCTGAGTTCTTGGCCAGCCTAGCTGCAATCCCTGCCTCTCAACCTCAGGATATGGCACAACTATGGCAGCCCACTAACCTCAGGATACAGCAGGCCACTCCAAGCATCCATCTTGCACTAGAAGAACTGCAGCTGTAACTGGTTGTCAGGAACTGCTGGGCTTCCTTATAATGTAGGCACCACAGCTGTTCCTTCTTCAGTGTGATCTGAGGGGGGTCTACTCAGGAGCAAGCCCTCCCCAGCTGTCACAGACTTAGCATGCTCTGGAGCAGTTAGGGCAGTCCAGGCTTCCTGACTCTCTGGATGCAGCATAACTTTCTGCTCTGGATACAGAATAGTTAGGAGAGAGCAGTTAGGGCAGAGCAGGTTGAACTTGCTCTGGATTGTGCCCTCAGTCACCTAACAATAACTCGTAAAAGAAATTCAGCAGGAGTGCTCAGGGTAGAATTTAATAATGGTGATTCCTTGGCTAGAAATCTCTAGTCTGGATACTCCTTTTGTTCATTATCACTTTGATTTCCAGCGAAAAGAAAAACTCCAGTGCAACATTTTTACACATGCTCCCAGCTACCCAACAAGTTGTGGCATGATCAATTTTCAAGCAAATCTTGTACTTCGCTACAAGATGGTTCGATAATGCGTGCTTACTATCGTTCTGGGCTTTTCTTTTATTGATCAGATCTCCTCAAGGCTATTAAGCTTATTAATTAAATGTTGATATTTTTCCTGGTGAGTATACAAGGAGATAAATGTCGCACAAATAAACTCAGAGCTCACAGACTTCAGCAAATCCCATGATTTACAAGTCATTTATCTCTGTTTTTGGATTCCTTGCCCAAGGGGGAAAAGAGGTAATCATAGCCACCTTACATGAAAATTATCAAATGTGCAATAGCAGGAGCCCCCCTACCCCCCTCTCTCACTCTCTCTCGCGCGCTCTCTCTCTCACACGCACACAAACATACACACAAAATAACTACCCAGACCAGAGATTTCTAGCCAAGGAATCACCATCTCTCTCTGATCAGGGGAGAGCAGGGTGGTGGCTAATAGAGTGGGGTTGATGCTGGGTATGGGTGATCAGGTCCCAAGAAGGGGCAGGATCAGAGTAAGGTTGCCATGTGTCCCAAAAAACAGGGACAATCCTAATTTTGGGGGATTTTGTTCACATACTGGCAAATGGGACAGAGGGTCCCATCCCAATTTAGTGGAAGAGAATTAAGGCAACCCCAGGTCAGAGGCACTGGCCATGCCAAATCCTATCTCCAGTCTCAGGAATGAAAACCGGAGGTGAGGCAACTCAAAATCTGTATCAACTATTTAGCAGGCACAGTTCCAAGTCACCCCACTGAGCAAGCTGGGGCTTTACCCGAGGTAGGGGAGGAGGGTTTTGGCCAATGTGCTATCATGCACCGGCCTCCCCACGCCACTGTGGGAACAGGAAGACGGGTGAATTTTGCTGGTCTAAATTGGTTGGGATTACGCCCACAGTATGTTTTCAATGGGAACATTAGAGCAATTGCTTACATTAAGCAGAGGTTGAGACTAGCTAACCTCGACGATCCCGTCTAACTTCTAGCATTTGCACATCCCTTTCTTGCACTAGTGGAAATGCTTTGAAACCACATCGTACATGGATTACTTTCATTTGCTCATTCTACACATACAGGAAGTTCCTGTTTTTTGGTTGTAATTAAATATCAAATAAAATTATGTTTTCTACTTCCTTTTAATCAACACACAATCTGGTTATGATGATAATCATTATTATTTGCTCTTCCGCACTCATTAGATGAATGAGTCAAAGGAGGAGGGGCATACCTCAATCCTGTTAATCAACATAAGTAGTTGCCAACATTCAGTGACTATTCACTAGATATTGGTTACCAGAGAGGTTTATGACAGGGGTCTACACAGCTTCCCAACAGGGCCTTTAATGCATGTCTGCAACAAGTTGTTACTTAGGCCAGGGGTTTCCAAACCCAGGCCCGGGGGCCAGATGCAGCATGTAGCAAGCTTCTCACCAGCCCGTGGCCAGTCCCTGGTCCCTCTGTCCTAGTTGAAAAAACACGACTGGAGTTGTGATGGTGGGGTGAGGGAATAGAGGCCTACTTAAATATGCATATTATTTCTGTGTTGCATATTGGGTGCTTGCAGAAATCTTGGAAATTTGAGCCCATTCATTAAATTCTATCTCTAAAATATTTATTGAAATTTTATATTTAAGATTTTTTTTGGCCCTTGACAGACATTGTGCTAGATATCTGATGCGGTCCTTTGGCCAAAACCTTTGGAGACCCCCAACCTAGATCAAGGACAGGAAGGGTCTGGGAGAGTCTGGAGGCTAGTTGTACAGTCAGTTCCTGAACCTAATAAATAATCAAAGTTCTGCAGACAAGGAACAGTTTGTACAGAAAATTTCTTCTTCTAGCATGCCCATCAAAAGACCCCAGTGTCTGAAGCAATAAGCAAAAAAACAGTAATCCTTCTCCCCATAGATGTTGCAAAGTGTACCATGAAATTTCTTTTTTTACCATCTGGACATTTGCAAGACCCCTGTGTGCTCATGTTATGCACATCTCAAGAGCATACCTTGTTATGGCATCACCCTGTCTCATTCACAACCTAGCCAAGTTCAGCAGCCCTTGTTTTCTGGAAGTTTGAACTTACTAAGACTGACAAAAAATAGGACAGTGAGGGAAACAGGAGACCAAATAAGAGGCCTGATGAGTTAGCTCAGCCTGTCGATTTCTGTTTTACTGTTCCCAGAGTCGCTTGTAAAATAGTCAGAAGCCAGGCAGAATATGAAACTCGGGAGTAGTTTTTAATATTTAAACCACTGATTGTTGTTGTTTTTGTTGTTATAATATGCTCATTACTCAACCATGCTGCTCTTGATTCCTCCACAACAGCGTTGCTACAGCAATAGTTTCTTTGAAGAGGTAATGCCATGAGTGGGATGTGTGTGGAGTTTGGGGGCAGGCACAAATAAACCAGAAAGATCTAGAGATCAGCAGAAAAAAACATCAGAGAGTGGGGCTGAATGGAAATAAATAATTTAAAGGGGGGGCTGGCTGTGCTTTGACACCCCTCTGGACAAATCAGCCATGGTTGCTGCTTTTCACAGCTCATATGCAATTAAGCCCAAGCAGCCCCCTTAAGAGTTCGGGAAAACAAGGCAGAAAGTATAACAGTAAGCTCCACTTCACCCTCGGGAAATCTATTCAAACAAGAATGGAAATACAAAATTATATAAACAGTGAAAAAATATATTGAGCAACTAAAAACAAGATGTTTCTTGGGTGGATATGGTATAATAATGATTTCCTTAGAAGTTTTTGTATCAAAAAAAGTACTTATCAACAAAGCATAGCTGATAAGCCCAACTCTGCATACTGCATATTGAGGTCTGCTGTCTTGGGAGGCAATGATGTGTGGGTGGGCAAGCTATTCACTGCACCCCCAGAGGGCTACCATTCCTAGTTGCTGCCTATCAAACCCTGTTCATTCCTCTTTTTTTTCTTCTCTCCCTTCCATCTTTTCAGATCATCCCCTAGGAAACATGGTTTCTCCGTCTCAGCTGAGGAGAGAGGAATTGGATCTTCAAAGTATCTCTAGAGTGCTTGATTTTATTATTAAACTGGTTTTTGAACCAGTTACAACCAGTTGAACTGGTTATTTACCAGTTCTTTTGTGGTTAGCAATTCCTGTTCAGTCCAGGTTCAAAGCAACTGAGAAAATTTAGGTTTCCATTCACTGGCAAAAAATTGCTCTCAGACCTAGATTTTTGGTTCAGGTTCATGCAAAGCTTAAAGTTCCAATCATGGAGCATTCACATGGCATCAAGTTTTTTCATAAATGGTATACATCCCATTTGTTTTGTTGTTCATGAATGGATACATATGGACACATGAATGGATACATATGGACACATTTGTTCAGACATGAACCCAAAGGTCACATGGATTGTGCATTCAGCCATTTCAAGTGCATGTTCAAGAACATCTTTAGGCATGAAAGCAATCCTTCCTGTTGGCTCCCAACTCAGTGGGCTAGGAATGCTGGAGGATATGCAAAAAGCTGCATATATGGAACATGAAGAATGCAGGGGGTGACTCACACACACACAGAGGCATTCCTGCAGGGGAATCAAAGTGTATGTTTTTTCAGACAATGCTGTCAAGCACCCCCGTGGCTTCGAAGCCATTTAGGAAGATGATAGCAATGCAGACGAGATGCCTCTACTTTGCTTTCGTAGTCACAACTGGCTTGGAAGTGGAAAGGGGGCTCTGTGTAGGTGTCCTAGCATATGAAGGAACGTACTGCTTTGCCAGGAACACGAGTTGGCACACACATTCTCAATCCCACTTCTAGAATAAATATAAATAGATATATTTGATTTAAGAGCATTTCTACTTTCTTTTTACTTATTTAGTATTATTACATTTATTAACAGCCCCCTTCCCTCTATCAAAGAAGCTGCTGGCACAAGAATTCTCAGATGATTTCCAAGTAGGGTTGCCATATGTCTCGAAAACAGGGGCAATCCTAATTTTCGGGAATTGTGTTCACTTATTGGCAAATGGGTCAGAGGGTCTCTTCCTCTTCTGGAAGAGAATCATGGCAATTTCCAAGTCTAGGCATTGACCACCAACAAAACCTGCTTCATGACAGCAAGGCTGCTGTGTTGTGTGTGTTCAGCTCATGTTAGGCAACACAGCAGTTCAAGCTTCCCTGTTAATTTGTCAACTTCTTAACATTAGCCATTGGTAGAATTGATTGCCAATTTAATTACATATTATAACAGACTTAGCTCTCCAAGAGCTGGAATGTCTATAAGTCACTTGGTACATATACTGAACTTCCATTAGAAGTGAGTTGTGGGTAGGTGTGTCAAAGACTTTTTTCTTTTTTACAGAAAGCTGGGATAACAAGGGCATTTCGTTTTCGGCAATTAATGAAAAAATACAGACTCCCTGAAAAGAGCTAAATATATTAAGCATCTTTATATACCATGTATGCTTTATGAGGAAACTTGTATAGCAAGAAGGTGTATTTTTTCTGCTTCTAAGAACAGTAAATTTTGCATTCAGAAAAGTAAAACCACCCCCTCCTGAGCAACTTGCTCATTTTCTTGATTTAATGCAATGCACCTCCTCTTTTTTCCCTTTCTCCACCATGATTGTGGCTAAGATTAATACAGACTATTCATTAGCAATCAACAAAGTAGCACAGGTTAGTCTTATAACTGCACATTTCCAAACCTTCATATTAAAATGGATTTCTTTTAAATAGCATTTTTCCCTCTCAGCTTGGGAAAATAAAAAAGCCAACTCTGATCATTAACTGCGAGGCCAATAATTAAAATAAATATAACTTTCTGCAAAATATTTCACATTATCTACGGCACTTATATAACACCCTACTCTCAAATACCTAATTTGCATATAACTGGAGAAGGGAATTAAAATTTTCTACACTCTTGCTGAAGGACAGAAGACTGAGGAACTTTCTTAAAAGGTTTGAAAGTTGAGAGACTGGATGCTGGAGGCCTGGTTTCAAATTTCAGCTCAGCTATGCACCTAGTTTTCCATTTTGGGATAGTATTTGGTTCAAGTGTTTTAGACCTGGGGTAGTATCAGATGTGTGGGAAGGACAGGGAGGGTATTCAAGGATTTGGTGGTTGGACAAGGTCAGGAAAGGGACAGAATTGACTGTTCCAGTACAGTACATGTTATATCATAATGAAGGTAATGGGCCCAAAGGTAATTCTGTTCAGTGGCATCACTGGGGGGTTCAGGCTGCACCTGGTTACATGCACGGAGTGGGGGGTGGGTGTTTGACACCACAGATGACACAAATCCTCGTGATTTCACCATACCAGGTGACACAAACCTAGGAAACACTAGCCACTGTGTCACCCCATAGAGACCTCCGTCAGACAAAATTCCCCTGTGGAATATAATGGTAGCTAAGTTAGCTATGCTGCATTGCCACATGTGGATTTAGAAAGGAGTGGGCTGTTAATTACTGACATTTTGAACATTCATGGGACAAAAAGATTTGCATTTGAAAAAAAATAAAAACTATGGTAAACCCCTCCAAAGCCCTGGATATAAATCCTCTTAGCGGAATATTCATCTACTAAATAAATAAATATCATGCACCAAGGCACTTTTATTGCATTTAGCAGTAGACCATTACCATGAAATACTCACTCCCCAGGTAAAAAAAGGAAGAATTATGAACTTCAGTGCACAATAAAGTGTAAGACCTTAGGAAATAAATAGTTGTCAAAGGGTACAAACATTGTATGTGTGAATTGCCCAGCCTAGGGAAGATTTCAATCCATTTGCATTTTAGGCTTGTGTGTGCTCAAGCCATTTTGTAATCTGGTCAATTGTTTAATTCTTGAATATTTCAAGGCAACTCATCTATAGGACATGCTATAAGTCCATCATGATATGCTATATCAAATACTGTACATAGAATCATAGAATCATAGAGTTGGAAGGGACCTAGTAGGTCATCTAGTCCAACCCCCTGCCTGCAGCAGGAATTCCCCCTAGAGCATCCCCGACAGGTATTGCATCCCCGACATGATATTGAAGAAGGAACAAATTGGTTCTCAATGGCCTCAGAGTAAAACCACAAAAAATGGTACAAAACTGCGAGATGGGTTTCCGGTTGGACATCAGGAAGAAATTCTTGATGGTCAGGGCAGTTTGGTATCAGAACTGATCATTGAGGGAGGTGGTGGATTCTCCCTCACTGTAGATCTTCAAGCAGGAGCTCGACAGTTACCTACTGGAAATGCTCTAGGAGGATTTCCTTTTCCTGCTATGGCCAAAGGATGACCTTGCGCCCCTTTTCAACCTCATGACCCTATGATCACCTCCATTGAAGGTTATCTAACCCAAGGAAAAAAATGTATAGTTCAGATTGGAATAAGGAGTATCCTGTTTAAATGCATGCGATATCAGGAGAGGGAAAATGTTCTTTACTTATATGTGCTTTTGAGCTTTCTTTGAAAAACCAGTGGCATCCTGGCTTCTTAGCCAGAGTATCACAGAGTACCAGCCGGGTACCATTGGGTGAGCTTTCTGAGCCTCCAGAGGGTCCTTTAAACAGTACATCCAGTTTTCAGAATACCTTGGGAGTTATTTGGAGTGCCCAGAGATGGCAAGGGAGCTAGCCTCAGGGGGGCTTGTGCCAGCCTAAGAGGGGCACACAATGTGGTATAGTTCTAGACATGACATCACTGAGGGTTGCCACTGAAATTTTTTTTAAAAAAATCTTATTGCCTACTCCATACCAGAAAGGAACTACTGACTGGAACACATTTGTTGTACATACTCCTGGAGAGCACACTGTTGGCAGCTATTTTGGGAGTGCTGCTGGAAGATACTGCAGTGCTCCCTGGCTGTTACTGATTTCCACCTTGCCTGCTGTGGGCGAGAGTACATCCAGTGGCAGTGGGGTATGACAGATCCTGTCCCCTAAGTTCACAGTCTCCCTGCCCTTTATTTCTTCATGTACTTTTGCCAGGCACAGAACTAGGGCAAGTACAAGTGGGAGGCTTATGAATGAGGAACAGGAAATAGTTATAATATAGTCATTCTGGGGCATACCCAGTGGTGGGCTTCAAGGGGTTCTCAGAGGTTCTATAGAACCCTTTGCTAATGAACATCTGGTTCTGAGAACCGGTTACCAATGGGACATAGAACTTGTTGCTGATTTATGTTATTAGGACATAGAACCTGTTGTTAATTTATTCGAATCCCATCACTGGGCATATCCTCAGTAATTGAAATGGATGGCAGAATCATTTCTCTCTCTCTCTCTCTCTCTCTCTCTCTCTCTCACACACACACACACACACACACACACACACACACACAAAAGCACACACATGCAGCGCATATCTTGAACTTGTGCAAGTAAAATGTGCACAGGAAGCTGGCCAAATGTGTGGATATTTGAGGACCCCCCAAAATGTATACATTTAAAAAAAAATGTCTGGATGTTAACGGTGACCACTTTGAGCAAAAATGATTTCATAATTCAAACATGACTGACAGCTACTCTTTGATTTTTATGTAAATTTAGAAATAAAATTTGTATGCATATATTTTTTTTTAAATGTTGAAGTGTATATACATTTTTGGGCCACCCTGTATTAAAGGCTGTCTTCAGATTACTCATTGGTCAGAAAGGGAATTTGTAAGAACAACTCAATAAATCTGTGTGTAAGGAGCTTCCACCCTTCACTAAACTGAACAGAGAATCCCTTGCAGGTAGGAATCTCTTTAGTTTGTTCTCGTCTCTTCACTACCCTAAATGGGAACATCAGCTTAGGGTTGATGCGCATGTGAAAGTAATTGTTGGTGTGGGTATATACATCCTGCTATGATACAAGTACGTAAATATAATCAAAAAGTTCCACACTTTCCTGTCTATTCCCAATAATGGAGCTCCACACTTTTAGTCAAGGTCACACAGAAATGTGCAGCAAAGCAGAGGATTTAATCTAAATCTATAGAGACTCATGCATATTCTGTGGACTCCAGAGAGTAACATATGCAGGGTCATTTATCTAAGAGTGCAACTTTGCTGACGTCGCCAAATACACTAGTACCTACCACAGCAAAAGCAGAAGGCAGAAAACAATCCAGGCTGATGCAGAATGTGGCAGATTGTGCCCCCCTAAACATGGTCTTGCAGCATTGTGGTACAGCACGATTGTGCTTTAAAGCATACAACATGACAAACTACATAACCCATAAATTATAGAAGTTGGCTGCAGAAAGGCTAATCAATGACAAACAAATGAAAGACAATCACAAACTCTGAGAGAGAAAGTGGTGTGATATATAGAAGATACTCAATACTACATTTTTTCTATAGAGGAATGTTTTATTGGGAGAAACGTTTCATGATCCGGAGCGGCATGGACGAACCACCGCAGATGGCAGATGTGACACAATAACTCCTCACACCAAGAGATACACCAAAAGACATACGACAGATAGACCACAATGACATACCATAAGAAGAGGCCCCACTGGGCCTCCAAAGAGAGGATGGGGCTGGCAACCTGCTGGTGGGGCGGGTTGCAAACGCTGGCCTGGGGACAGCAGCCTGTGATCTTGGCCCCCAAAACCAGTCCTTAGTGGGTGCCTCCATCATGGAAGGAACACCCTCCCCAAATTTCATGCTTCTAGACCCAGCGGTTTTGGCTGGGTGTTGATGAGTCAGTGAGTTAGTCAGTGAGTCAGTGACTTTTCAATTATTTATACACACACACACACACACACACACAGTGGCGCCTTCACGTAACAAACACCTCACGTAAAGTATGTTTCACGTAACAAACAAAAATTTCTCTAAGATTCTGCTTCACGTAACAAACTGTGCTTGGTGTAACAAACACACTCGTTGGCTGGCAGCCCTTTTAAAAAGCGTCAGGACTGCCTTGCGTGTCTGCCCATAGCGAAAGCAACACTTCCATGCTGTTCCTCCTGTAGCCAGCTGTCCGCTGAGCAAAGGGGGAGAACAGCAGTGAAGAAGAGGGAAGCAGCTCAGGGCTAGCCAGGGGAGAGAGGCTCAGGAGGAAGAGAAGGAGAAAGTGGGAAGACACTTCGAAAGTGTCTTTGATTGCGGCCTCCTAACCATGTCTACCCAAAAGTAAGCCCCATTGTGTTAAATGGGTCTTACTCCCAAAAAAGTGTCTTTGATTGCAGCCTCCTAACCATGCCTAACCATAAGAAAGCCGCATTGTGTTCAATGGGGCTTACTCCCAGATAAGTGCCATTAGGACTGCAGCCTAGCCCTACAATCCAGAGTAACAACAGGAGCATGCAACATTACGTGCACCCGTAGTTACTGCACCACCTAGTGAAAACCTATGGGAAATTCATATTGCAATCCAGAGAACATTTTTCTTACTCCGGAGCAAGGACTCCCCATAGTTACTCTGGATTGTACCCAAAGTAGACTTCATAGGATCATGCACACTAAATGCATGTTTTGAATTCAATTACGGTGTTTTGTCATTATTTTTACGTCCAGTTAATATTTTTATATGAATATTTTTTTGGATTGTGCAACCAATCATCTTTTGTTTCCATTATTTCCTATGGGAAAATCCACTTCATGTAAAGAACATTTCACATAACAAACATGCCTCCGGAACGAATTAAAATTGTTACGTGAGGCACCACTGTATGTGTGTGTGTGTGTGTGTGTGTGTGTGTGTGTGTGTGTGTGTGTGTGTGTGTAGATAGATAGATAGATAGAGAGAGAGAGAGAGAGAGAGAGAGAGAGAGAGAGAGAGAGAGAGAGAGAGAGAGAGAAAGAGAGTATATTTATATTCAGTTTTTATGCATTGGGATTGCAGAAGAACCTAACAAATGTCAAAATAGAAGATCACAATAAACCATAAAATATCAATAATAAAAGAATCATCACCAAGCCACCTCATTTTAACATCATGAAATGTGTAAACAAAAGAGAAGTCCACAAAGGACAAACAACATAATGCACCAAAACTTAAAAATAATATGAATACTGAAAAACCTTAATTACTGCCAGCACTTGACAATCATTACAAAATGGCTCCCAGATTATCTTAACTGATTTTTATTTAATGTGCAGACTGCACAGACCTTGCACAGAAGGCTACGCTGAAGATAATCATCGGGTCAGAGGTGCCTGAGCTATATTTCAGTTTAAATCTAATAGGCTAGTTTGCTGCAGAGGCCACGATCTTACACAGATAAATTTACTAAAGCCTGGCCATATACTGTGTGCATGGAAGATAATGGGAAAGTTGTATACCATCTTCTGTCCATAAACTCTGTCCTCCCCCAGAATACTGTGGAAGAAGCAACAGTTCATAGTTCAAACCCCTAATTCAGAATAGCAGCAGCATTAGAGTTTGATACCCAAGTTGATAACCCCCTTTTATAATGGATTCATCTGCCACCAAGTTGTCTTTGCAGCTGGTTAGGGCCCAATCCTATTTAGATCACCAGTGCTGCTGTGACGTAGAAGGGAAAATAAGCATTTCCCTACCTATAGGAGGTCTCCATTAATTTCTTCTCCTCTGCAGGATGCAGCGCTTGTCCGGTTGGCACAGATATACTAGCTCTGGAAAGCAGAACAGGATTCGGGCCCCAGATGCTTGCTGGACTCATGAATTTGACTTGCAGATTGGTGGCACCAGGTCAAGCCTTTCTATGCGGGCTTTGTGATTCCAGGGTTGCAGTGTTCATTCTCATTCCTTCCTCATGGACTTGGATTGATCCAAGTCCATGTACAAATGTACTGTATGTGCACTGTGGTCAAAATTTTGTGAAACCTTCAATGGTATAAATAGGCCAGTGGGGAGAGGGAGCTCAGAAGTATGGTGCAGTGGAAGCAGGTTAGCATCAAGCAGTCTTCTGAGTTGTGCCCTCCCCATCTCACCATTATGTTGTTATTTAATTTTTAGATAATGCTGATTTTCATAACATACACCAAAGTCTTCCATTAATCATGTATTGAAAACATAACAACAGGACTCGTTTTTTGAGGCTAGTCAATCAGTATTCGAAAGGGCAGAGAAACAGATCAGCCATGAGACTTCATACCCAAATCTCACCTGTACACATGTCTGAACATTAACTGGTGTTTAAGGAATTCACAAGCCGCTCCCCAGACACCACCAAATAAGTCTACGATGTGAGCTGGCAATAAGTGGAAACTTCAGGTATTGGAGTTGCTGAACACCTGCTCTTAATTCAGCATCAGGTGTTTAATTTTCAGCCCCAATAAATCACAAATACCTGCGATTCTCTTTTGTAGGCTGCTCCTTCATAAGCAATGAGACAGCTCTCTCGAGATTTAATGCCAAGTGGTTATTATTTTATGACACACATTTCAAAGACCGAGCCTTGTCAGATCATTTCAGAGGGCTGCTTAATAAATGTGTGCCACAGCAGTCCATGACTAACTGGGCTGGCGGTGACAGGCCTGTTTGTGAAATGGCAGAAGGATGATTATTAAAATGATATGGTATTTTTATTTTAAAATTGCAGTCTCATCAGATGGAAAATACGGTAACCTAACTGAGCTTGATGCAAAATGGCTGGGGTGGAAGGGAAATAGGATATTTGCATATATAAACAATCTTGCATTTAAAAATAACCCACAAGCAAACATTTGGAGGATGAATTGCTCTGATGACGTGCTTTCCTTTTCAAATAAAATAACTCTTCACCTGACCTTTTGAGCTGACTGGTTAGAAGCCACAAAATTATAAAGAGCAAATTATAGTTCGTGCAGCACAACCCTTTTAAATTAGGTATCCGAACAGAGGGCTTGGTTCAGGGTTCTGCAGGTTACCCTTTTAAATGCTAATCTGATTCAATGCCCACTTACCCAACCAACCTGGGAGCCCAGTTTGTAGGCCTGTATAAATATGTCTCTACTTGTACCTCTAACAAAAAATACATCCAATCAATAATATTTATATGAAACTATGATGAGTATGTACAACTTCCTGGCTTTAGAAATTGTCTATCTCAGAGCGCCAGGCACAAGACAGTGACAACAGGATTCAGGTGTCTTGTTCTCCTGAGGCATCTGGTGGGCATACATGTAGCAGGACTAGAGGGACCTGATCCAGCGGGGTCTTTAGTCAAAAATCCCATCAGTGAAAATGTTTGCAGCTTGAGGTAGAACGCATGACTTGGTAACTCATAAGATTCGGATACAAGAACCATCAGGCTAGGATGGGAATAAGGCACTAGAGATAGGGGCTTCAGTCTATCGTGAAAGATAAGTTCAGGAAGGTAAAGCTAGAGAAGTCCCGCTCCATGTTCTGCCCTTTGATGTTTTATGGTATCTGCAAATTTCTATTTTATCTCCTATGCTATTTATCATTGAGCACAATCCTAACCATGTCTACTCAAAAGTAAGCCCCACTGTGTTCAATCTTACTTCTAGGAAAGTGTCTTTAGGATTGCAGCCATCTACATAAACCCACTGCAAGAGGTTGTCAGGGGTTATGGCAGGATGTTGTTCTAGAGATCCTGAATGGATCTTTGGAATTGGTGAAGGGCTTGATGTCAACAAAGAAAAAGAAATTAAATGGCTGTTTTTTGGGGTGAGACAGACATGGAGGGACTGATTTAAAGTGCTGGCTTTGAACTTTAAAACAAGTTATGCCTTGGGCGCAGGTTATTTGAGAAACCATCTTCTTCCGCATTCATTCATTCTCTTCAGTAAGTGGAGAAAGTCCTGACTGCTGGTTGTGCCACCATGAATAGTGGTTAGGAAAATGGCAGCCAGAAATACGCCCTTCTTGATGGTGGTACCTGTAGTGTCAAATTCCTTCCCCTTTGAGTTCAAAACAGCTCTTTCACTGCTAATCTTTCAGTAAGGCCTAAAGACTTTTTTATTCTGAAATGCCTTTTATGTTTGTTAGAGGATATGACTGTTGGTTTTTTTTAAAGTAATTAATGGTTTTTAACTATTTTTTTGTATTGCTGCTGCTGTTTGGCTTTTATTGTCGATTTTATAGTTTTATTTATACTTTACCATTTTTAGGGATTTTTAAAATCTTTTTAAATTGTTGTCAGCCACTTTGGGTGCCCTCCTGGGAGAAAGGCGAGGTATCAGTCAGTCTGAGCAAGAGCTGATTCTCTTGATCAGAAGGCCCACTGATTTGGCAATGGCAGTTTAGCTTGTCTTGGATGGCAGTTGTGCTCTCCATGAAGGAGAAGATTTGCAGTTTGGGAGTACTCTTGGATCTAGCTATGCTTCTGCATGTTCAGGTGGTGGCTTTGGGCCCAACTGCTTTGGGCTAGTCACTAGCTGTAACAGATTTGCTGACCAGTTATCATAACTACTTAGGCAAACATCATCACTGGGTGTCACCCAGTAAACTAATAGCATCATCTCTATGGTCCTGCCCTTACCAGTGGTCCCATCCTCTTACAAAAGTAGGACCAGCTTTCCGGCTTATCGTGACACTCCTAAGCCAATCACCTAGCATGTGGCTCAAATGTCACCTTATCTACTGGTGTTACCCAGTACAGTGTTATAAAAACCATAATCACTCCACCTTATTTGCTCACCTAGTCTAAATGTGCACTGTGACTAGTCCTACAATCCAGAGTAACTATGGGAGCACGTAGGAGACATTTATGTTGATGTAGTTATGGCACCTTCTAGTGAAAAACTATGGGAAATTCATATTGCAATCCAGAATAAATTGTTCTTGTGTCGGAGCAAGGACTCCCTGTAGTTACTCTGGATTGCGGCAAAAGTCTTTTGTGAATTATATAGTTGTGAATTATATAGTTGAGTAAGATCTAATTAAACAAATTGTATTTTCTTAACTTGGTAATGACAATTTCTCCCATAACAAATTATATTTGAACATCACTTTTTTTTTAAGATGTTGAGAACGATTTTCATATAACCATTCACAATAGGGGTCAACACAAATCATGATAATGAAAGGCTTCATTAAAAGTCCATAATGTTACCTTAATGGAAGCAAACTAATAGAGCTCTCCTGGACGTTTTCCACAAAATTAATATTGCCTCATGTTTTAGTGGATGGTTAAAAGAGCATTTTTATTAACTGAACTAATAATGGAATTAAAGCCAACATAAATCACTGCAGGCTTTATGATGAAATGTTTGATCATTGAGCAATCTCAATGGAGAGTTATTTATTTTTTGGGAAATATCAGAAACAATAAAGCGGCCTTTTAGTCAAAGATATAAATGGGATTTAAATAGTTGGCTTCCATTTGCACAGTGTTCAATTCCTGTACTTAAGCCACAGATAATTTGATGCTTACATGGGCTCCCTATCTCACTAGCCCTACAATCCAGAGTAACTACGGGAGCACATAAGAGACATTACGTGTACCTGTAGTTACTGCACCACCTAATGAAAACCTATGGGAAATTCATATTGCAATCCAGAGCAAATTGTTCTTACACCGGTGCATAGACTCCCCATAGTTACTCTGGATTGTGCCCTAAACCACTCTGCATGTTGTGATTCCAGAATGACTACCTTCCAGATTAAATGCATTCTTGTTACAGTCACTGGTGGAAAGTATTACATTCTCATACTGTAGCTCTCTAAGGGCAAAATCCAGAGTAACTAGGGGGAGTCCTTGCTCCGGTGTAAGAACAACTTACTCTGGATTCCACTATGAATTTCCCATAGGTTTTCACTAGGTGGTGCAGTAACTACTGGTGCATGTAAAGTCTCTTATGTGCTCCTGTAGTTACTCTGGATTTGGGGGTGAGTCAGACTGCAAGATGGCAATCACAAACAAGGGAAGCACAATGAGCAAGGCTTGACCCACACCAAGATCTGTTAAATCTGTTAAATAATTTCACAGGCCTACACACATTTCATGTAAAGGTTAGACTTATTGAGTATATTTGGGGTGCTGAATCTAAAATGGCACCAGTTTTGCAGGTGACATAAAGTGAGCCATAGCTCTTCTGGCTGCAAAGTGGGATAGGCTACAATTTTATTTATTTAAGGGATTTATACCCCTCCTTTTGAATTACACTGCAAATGCTTAAAGTAGAATATAAAGCATTAGTTCCTGCTAACCCTGTGAGGTCGGTGAGGATAAGAGTGAATGACTGGCCGAAGGTCACCTAGGAAGCTTCCTGACCAAAGAGGAATTTAAATCTGGATCTTCCAGGTCTCAGTTCAACCTCCTAACCACTATACCTGGCAGAGTCCTGTTTTTGCCTTCCCACCAAAGTGGTATCTATTTATCTACTTGCGTTTACATGCTTTCATACTGCTAGGTTGGCAGGAGCTGGGCTAAGAACAGGAGCTCACGACCATCTTGTAGGACCTGGGTCTTAACCCTGGCCTGCTGGTTGACAGGCACAGTGTCTTAACCACTTGCACCACCCCAGCCACCACAAATTTTATAAACTGATAAAATAAATATATACACTTTAATGTGCATGCATTGCAGTGAACTGGTGTGCATGTGAGAGAGGCATAGATACATCAGAGCTTCTTCACCCAAAGCAGACCACTGGGACAGAGCATTGGTTTGGATTCTCTTTGAACGGTCAATGATCTCTTAGGTGCATTTACAGATTGAGAAGGCCAGAGGAACACATTGTTCTTCCTAGATTCAGCAGCCTCCTGAAAGCAATGGCAAACTCTGAGTTTGTGTAAAAGGCCTATAAATCATGTCTGAAGTACTGAATATCTATTCCTATTTCTAGCATATGTGTTTGCTGAAATTACAAGGTATCTTCTCAGAGTAAAGAACACTATCAGAAAATTGATCTCCAATATATAAACACTTCCACTGAGGAAAAGTCTTTTACAGTATGCTTTTCTCCCCCTATCCCTCACATTTTTTAAAATGATCCCGAGAAAACAATACAGTATCATTTATAAGTAAAATAACTCTATAAATTTTAAGCATACAACATTGTCAGGTTTCTCTAGGAAGGAACAATCAGAGTTAATAGGAAATAAGCATACTTTTTTTAAAAAAAAGGATTTCTCACACCACATTGCCAAATTATTTGCAAAACCCTATTAGTGACTATTATTTTCCCTCCACTGCCAGGCTTGTGATAATGATTAGAACAGCAACTGGATTCCTCTCTATGTACTTAAATTAAATTATCTTAATGCAAATGCTAAATATGAACATCACAGCAAGATTTTGTAATATAACACAGTGTACCCTTTTTCTGTGTAAAACTGGATTGTTAGTTCAGGGACCGTAAATGTGTCAGACAATAATTACTTTGCAGGTAGCAGACTACCCAATGTTCTCATTTCATTCTGTGACTCAATGATAGCTTTTAATGCTGCTTAATGATCACAAACACACCGAGCTTTCTGTTGACACCTGGCTTATGCTAAAAGGGTTGGAGGGAAAAAAGCCTATCCAGAATAAAAGTGAAAATTATGGGAACAAGCAGCCCTCCTTTTTTTTTTTGCTAAAATCATTATTATGCCAAGAAAATCAAGCTGTAATCTGTAAATATTTCTAAGTGCATGATTGATGTAATAAACAGGCATCTTCCCCTTCCTCACAAATAGGAGGAAAGTTAGGAGTGGAGGGAAGTTAGGATGTTTTGGAAAGTCACAAAATGCATTTGCTCCAATCAACCAAGAATAAAGAACTTTTGTATTCATATTGTAAGATTAAATCTTGGAGAACTTTACCTTTGGAAGGTAAGCAACTGAGTTCTGAAAACGATTTTTAGAAATAAAGGTAAAGGTGTCCCCCATAAGTTGCCCTGCAACTTGTGACTGACTCTGGGGTCCATGCAGTGCTCATCTCCATTATAAGGTCAAAGAGTCAGTGTTGTCCAAAGACACCTCCATGGTCATATGGCCAGCATGACTGCCAAAGCACACAGAATGCTATCATCTTCCTGCCAAAGTGGTATGTATCTAATGGTACTTAGTCTGCAATCCTAAAAACACTTTCCTGGGAATAAGAAAAGTTTGGCAGGAGTTTTCCTAGTTTGCCAAGTTTTCCTAGTTTGGCAGGAGCTGGGCAAGTAATGGGAGATCACTCTGTCTTGTGGTTCTTGGATTTCAAACTACCAACCTTCAGGTTGACAAGCATAGCATTGTCACTGACAATGGACCCTACAGCCCAAACTACCATTTTATGTAGGATACCTCAGAAGCCAGATGCAGAGTGCAAAGATTCAGGTCTTATGCGTTCCCTGAGGCATCTGGTTGACCATTGTGAGAAACAGGAAGTTGGACTAGACAGGATTGGCCTGATCCATCACTTCTTATGTTCTTACCTTGAGCTTTAAGGCTACAATCCTAACCTTCTGTTAGGCTGGCTTAAGTCCTGTGCTGACCTGGAGATGTCACAAAAGTGCTGTAAGGCACTTCTGTGCCATTCCTGGGGAGTGGGTTAGGTCAGCACACAGACAAGCGTTTGCCTCCCTTCATCACCAAGGGAATGGGAAGACCAATGAGTTAGGCTGGCCTAGGATATCTTCTGATCTGGTTCAAGGCAGTATGCCAGTATCATTAATACTATACATTATTACATATACAGCTGGAATCAATCGTATCGGCTCTGCTCTTCCATTGGACTATTTCAGTGGCGTAGAGAGTGGGGATTTGCTGCTTGGGTAACAGCCTATCCTCCATATTAATCTATCCAGGCCTTTGTGCTTCGCATGCAGCATCAAGCACGATACCATAGTCTTTCAAGACTGATGGATGCCAAGTTTTTTTTAATAGTATTGATAACAATTACTAACAAGTTATTATTAAAATATAATATTAGAACAGCAGTAGATATTATTGGAATATTTGAGGATCTGTATTTGAGAATGTATACGATAATATATACAGGAATTAGAGGCAGCGGTCGGGAGGAATTATGGGTACTGGGTATATACTTGCATTTGAATTGCAAATGTAGCATTAGAAGATGTGAATTAATAAAAGTTGGGGGAAATTATTTTTTTTAAAAAAAGCTTATAGTACTGTGCAATTCACACAATAGACATATTCAGTTCTGAGAAGAGGAAGAAAGGGTCTTTTGTCCTTTTTCCTGCTAATCAGAGGGGACCCGACTTCCAAGAAATTGGCTGCTTGCACATATGTAAAACCTCAAAAATGCACTCATTTGCATAACATAGTAATGAGATCAATTTCTCCCTACAAGCCGAGATGTATAGAGAACTAATGAGGTACTTAAAACGTGCATGGAGCAAAGCCGACCATCTATTTCAACGCAATAATGTAGTGTTTGATAGAAATCTAGCCCTGTATCTTTTTGAGCAATGACGACTATGCTTCCCTTGATGGAAAAGGCTGGCGGTTGTGAGCTTGATGGTGGTTCCCTTGATGGAAAAGGCAGAGGAAAATTATTTTCAAATCATGCACAGTATTAGCACATTTCTCATGATTGGGGTGCATGTGTGTGTGTCCCCATATGGGGCAAAAAGTGGGATGAAAATACTGGGGACCAGTCCATAGGAAGACACTTTTTTTCTGAGTGAGCGATAAGAAGAAAGCAAAGTCCTTTGAAGGACTGTATCCACCTCTCTCATAATTTTTATAAGTAATTCTCAGACCATAATAACAATAGTTATCATCTGGAAAGCCATGAAAGAGACTCACAAAAAAATCATGTGCCAGATTCCAACAATGTAATCTTTGTGGGTCATCTTTAACAACAAAACAGCTTTCCCTATAATAGGGAATAACTCCCCATTTATTTCATCAAAAGAAGCTTGTCAAAAGAGAAAAATAATAGAACGAGGAAGCTTTTCAGAAACCAGTAAAGGCTCTTCTAATGGGCTGCCGAACCTCCCAGGTGGAACAGAGAGTTAATGGTCAGGCATAATTTTGGACTTGCATCTCTCCATTGAAGAAAGCTGTTCACTGCGACCGCAGGTGCACCCTTCACATTTGCTTCTATTTTGATTGCACTCCTAACAATGCAGGATTCAGGCATAGGCAGGAATCAGATCCATTTAGCTACTGTAAGCAGAGGAGATGGTGCAGCTGCCTTATAAATAGCATACCCACCTTTTCAGGCATTGAAGCTGAATGTCTGGAACCCCTTCAGCATCCTCAAAAGGGGGACTGATGGTGAGAAGAGCACGCTTGATACAGGAGAAATCTTGTCAACTCTGCTTAAATGGAAATGATGCTCTTGAGCTTAGACTTTGACTTTTGATGCTCACTTGCATGTGCAATTGAATGTCCATTGTACCCATGCATAGTACTGGTGCTAACATTAATATTGGTGTTTGCTTGTAAAATGGATTGGATTGGCAATCAGGAGTTGAAAAGTGGTATATAAATACTACAGACAGAAAGACACATTTTGTTGGATGGCAGGTAGTCAGGCTTCCCCTCTCCAGGCCTTCATGCCACCAAGCACCTAAGGATCAGCACTGGGTTTGCCATAAATGCACACCAAAAGGCCATGCTCATGCCTTCTAACCCACACTATCTGCCAGAATAATAGAATACAGTAAAACCTTGGATTGTGAGTAACTTGGACAGAGAGCATTTTGCAAGACAAGCAAACATCTTCTCTATATATAAAACTGAAAAGTCACTGACTGACTCACTGGCTCATCAATGCCCAGCCAAAACCACTGGACCTAGAAGTGTGAAATTTGGGGTGGGTGTTTCTTCTGTGATGGAGGCACCCACTAAGAACCGGTTTTTGGAAATTCCAACTGGAAGGGGGTGAAAAAAGGGCGCAATGCATTGAAGAATTACTGACTGAGGGACACTCTGTCCCAACCCCTGGACCTTCAAGCATGAAATTTAGGGAGGGTGTTCCTTATGTGACATCAACACCCACCAAGAATCAGTGTTGAGAAATTTAATCTTTAAGGGGGTGAAAATGGTTGTGCATGGGGGAATGTTGCGCATGGGGTGTTGATGCACCGTGGGGGGATGTTGTGTGGGGAAATGTTACTCCTGCAATGCAGGTACACTTTTTGGTTTTAAGCAGGCCTCCGTCAGTCTTGAAAGACTATGTTATTGTGCTTGGCGCTGCATATGCTGCATGCGAAGCACAAAAGCCTGGGTTGGATTGTTATGGAGGATAGACTGTTACCGAAGCAGCAGATCCCCCCTCTCCATGCCACTGAATTAGTCCAATGGAAAGGCAGAGCGATACTAAGAGCTGGGCTAAGGACAGGAGCTCACCGTCTTGTGGGGCCGACCCGGGAATCGCATAAAAGAGAAAAGTCAGACTCACTCACTGACTCACTGATTCACTCACTCATCAATGACCAGCCAAACCCGCTGGGCCTAGAAGCTTGAAATTTGGTGTGGGTGTTCCTTCCGTCACTGAGGGGTGCACTAAGAACCACTTTTCCGAAATTCCAACTGGAAGTGGGTGAAATGGGGTGCAACACATTTCCCTCCCTATACTTTGCATTGAAGAATTGGTGATTGAGGGATGTTCTGCCCAAACTCCAGGACCTAGAAGCATGAAAATCGGGGAAGGTGTTCCTTCTGTGACATGAAAACCCACCAAGAACTGATGTGGAGAAATTTAATCCGAGACTGAAGGATGTCAATGAAGGGGCTGAAAATGTGTTTTTGTCATTTACTTAACATGGAAAGCTGACAAACATCCAACATGTGGCATGTGCTGTCACAGAGGCCTTTTCAAGGTAAGGGAATTTTTGTTCGCTTACCACTGAGTTGCACTGCCCTTACCACAGAGCTGGAAAATTGATTAGGATTGGGATGACCAAATGTCATAACCTCAAAAAAGTCCTTCGTGTCACAGGCCCTACAATCCAGAGTAACTACGGGAGCACGTAAGAGACATTTACGTTGATGTAGTTACGGCACCACCTAGTGAAAACCTATGGGAAATTCATATTGCAATCCAGAGTAAATTGTTCTTACATTGGAGCAAGGACTCCCCGTAGTTACTCTGGATTGCGCCCTAAGGATCAGCATTGGGTTCCCAAGCCAGGAATAAGAAGGTTGTATTCTGCCATCTCTCTAGGAAAAGGAGGACAAAAATCTTCTTGTAGGATACAGTCTAAAAAAGAGGAAATGTCCTGGAAAAAGAGGACATATGGTCACCCTGGTCAGAATTACACCCACATTATGACAACTTCATCTTGTTCAGAGCCACAAGAGAGATGCTAGAGAGCCACAATTTAAAAAAAAAAATTAAATTTTTAAATTAATTTTAATTAATTTGTAATCCTATGCTCTCTAGGTTTAAACCCAGTGGATTCCAGGTTTATAACCATTGTAAAGTTTGACAATTTCTTACCTACGTTTTATATTAAGTGTGGTGCAAGAAGGAATTCAAGCAACATATTTTTGCAAGCCACATATACGTCAAAGAGCCACATGTGGCTTGAAAGCTGTGGTTTGGCCATCCTGGTTCAATACCATAGAGTTTTCCTAGATTTCATTGAATACTGTTTTCAGCAATAGTCTCTCAGGTTAAATTTGTAGGTTGGAAAAAAACTAGTCATTCTTTAATCTGTTCATAAAGCTCTAATGTTTGTGCAGTCCTGGATGGCGGAGTGAGCAGGGAGCCATATTCCAGGACTCCATACTCTTGAGTCTCCTTTGAACCTTAAAAGAATGGTTGCTGATCCTTAAAAGAATGGTTTTCTACTGAGCAGGTCATAAGTCTAGTTGTCACTGCAAATGTTCCTAAGTAAATACTGGCGAATAAATAAGGATACTTAGCACTTCAGCAGGACAAACGCATTGGCAAAACTTCACATGAGATGGTCTTTAAAGCTTGATGTATGGTAATAAAATTAGTTCAGAAGGAGACAGCTGCATAAAAACAAAGTATGTCTCCCCATAAAATTGTGAAAAATGTTTTGACTGGCACGGACTTTAAGGTAGGATTTATTTATTAGTGCTATGCTCTAGTAATTTACAAAACGTAGAATCTGATAAACAGCAGCAGCAGACATCCTCAGAGGGAAGTCAAATGTGCCGTCACATACATCTGGAGCAAACTGGGAAAAAATCTGAATAGAATCGTTTTCAGGTCCGTGGAAATGTATTTCAACTGATGAGTTTGAAATCACATTAGAATCACATCACTGCTTTATATCTAGTGAGCGATCAGCTAAGGGCTTATAGAAAATGACAGCCTTGAAATATACAAAAAGGAAGCCAAGGGGATCCAATTTAAACCACCACCACAAAATGTTAATGAAAATTCAAACTATTTGGGAATTAACACAATCAAAAGTCAGTGTATTTGTTTGATTTCTGTTAATAGATTTTGCTCATGCTCATTCTGTGTTGAGACTGTGTAGGGTTTTCTCCTCATTTAGATTGGAGGAAAGGGTGATGTGAAGCTTCAAGGGGTTTCAGATGATATCCAATATTTTATACCATTCTACCTCCAAGTTTCTTCTTCCCATGTTATAGAACAGAAGTCTCCAAACGTTTTGGCAGGACGGCCACATAATCTCTCTGACAAGGTGTCAGGGGCCAGAAAACTAATTTACATTTCAAATTTGAACAAATTTACATAAATTTACATACAAGAATGTATTGGAGTGTATTGCAAGGCTTGCTGAAGGGCCGGATAAAGGAGCCATGCTGGGGGCCACATTGAGGCTCGCCGAGGGCTGCATCTGGTCCCCGGGCTGTGATTTGGAGACCCCTGTTATAGAATCATAGAAGGTAGGGATCTTCAAGATCATAAAGTCAAACCCTCTGCCATTGCAGGCTGTTCACAACCTTAATAAGTGGTTATCCAACCTCTTGGTAAAGACCTCCAATAATGGAGAGATATCACCTTTCTAAGCAACATGTTCTACTGTTAAACATTTTGGCAGGAGACCACATCATCTCTCTGACACTGTGTTGGGGGCCAGAAAACTAATTTACATTATGAATTTGAATAAATTTACATAAATTTGCATATAAGAATATAAGAAACAGTTCATACTAGGTAAAAATATGTAGAAAATATTTTTAGTGACTTTGGGCCTCCTGATTGCCCTCCCACCACTGGAGGCAACATGCACTCCATCATTGTGGCTGTGTTGTGATAAATGGTAGGGAAAAGGATTGGGGCCATAACCTGCTATTCTATGCTTTTTAACTTGAGAGTAAGCCCTGTTGAACTCAATGGGATGTACTGAGTGGGATGAATGGGACAACAACATGTGGAGATGTAGTTATTTATTTATTTAGTGTATAGCAAATATATGGACTTATGGTAAATCAGATGTCTGGTCTCTCCAGCCATTCAAGGACAGATTGGTCTATATTGAAAAAAAAAATCAGACATTGATACAGTGTAAGCTCTTGATGGACACTTGAACACAATGTGATGAATATTTTGTTGAGGAGCACCACAGTCACACTGAGGGTAGATACAAAACCCTACTTAAAGAGTGAGTCCTGGCAGACATCATATTGGGTATGGATCCTGTTCAGAGTTGACCAATTCTGGCAAGGTAAAACCTGGCACCTTTTTGTGTAGGATCATCTGTGTATTACTGTATAACTATAATTGGATGTTCAGCAGCCCAATCAGTTTTCAATTGTGCACTGTTATTAAAGTTGTTAGACAGCTGTTGTGTAAGTGCTAAAGAAGGCTTCCTGGATTTAAGCCTGCCAGTTGATAGATTAGGAAAATCAGTGTGCACAGGTAGAATTGTGTTGCTTATCATTTTGTTGTATTCTTTCACTAAGGCATCCTGCCTTCATAGAGCAGGTGGTGCTATGTGGCTCAAAACAGGGAGCCAGCAAATAGGAGTAGATTTTATACAACTGCTTATGATCCTCATTGTTTCATTTAGTCTGGCATTACTCTTAGTAGTGTGGCAGCTATTAAGTCATACTGACAGATGTACTGACAGGGTGCACTTGGATGGAGGGTAGGTCTACCAATGGATTATAGGCAGTGATGGGCTTCAAAGAAATTAAGAACCGGTTCTCTGTCCATCTGGCAGCCACTTTTAAATGGCTATTTTTAAACTTTATATGTACTGTCTCTTGTTAAGAACCGGCTCTATAGAGTAGGTGCGAACCTGCTGGTGCCCACCACTGATTACAGGCCACCACATTCAGATGTTAATGGAGAGGAATGGCTGCTACCTTCATCCACTGCACAACACAATAAATGAAACGGCACCATCTGTTTCATTCAGAGACCATACCCATTGGTCCAGTCATTGCATTTGAAACAAATAAATGTTTCATGATATGATGCTGAACAATTTAGTTCATTTCCCCCTTTATTCTGAAATAAATGCATACCCTTACATGTGTACATGTATAACATTTCCCTATAAACTATTTCCAGGCTTCACTGTAAAAACCCATTTGAGCTCTGCTACAAACAGATGTATTCATTTATGCTGTATTCACTTTCTTGCCCGCATTAATCATTCCTTGATGTATTTTTCTCCACCTCCTTTCTATGACCTTTTTTCCCTCCCACCCAAGTTCACCCAAAAAGGTCAACAACACTATCAAATGTGATGCATGGCAGTTTGCTTAGAAGCTGATAATTATGGCTTTCATTATGTTTAACTGCTTC
Source organism: Cryptoblepharus egeriae (assembly GCA_030015325.1). Lineage (NCBI taxonomy): Eukaryota > Metazoa > Chordata > Lepidosauria > Squamata > Scincidae > Cryptoblepharus > Cryptoblepharus egeriae. The sequence goes on from JAREYC010000002.1 coordinate 20,358,085, forward strand.
ATATATGTTTTGTACTCTGTAGATCATTAAGGGTTTTGTTGTTCTCTTCTTATTCACAGAATCATAGGGTTGTGAAAATCTCCAGAGACTACATGGTCTAATCGCTCTGCCGAAGAATAGGAAGCCCTATTCATGTAAGTTGTTGCTACAGACCATTCCTTCCTTTTGGGTTGGATGACCACATCAGCAACATACACTTCATAAATTGCTGTTTAATCAGAGATGTACACATAAGTAGGCCATCCCAGAGATTTGTGCTATCCCTTCATTTTATTCAAGAAGAATAAAACTAGGGCACTAACTAAAGAATTTTTCAACATGCAGTATGTGCATTATTAGTAACATGTGAGGTGTTGGCCAGTAATAAGCAAGGGTAATAGTACCTGGGGATGTGACATCACTTTTGGGTCTGGTGAGGAAATTAACTACTCTGAGCAAAGCTGAAAAGCATTTGCCCTGTTCTGCAGCTGCTCCAAGCTTTGCTGAGTCACTGCATCCTGTTTCACAAGCACTTGTGAAAACAGGGTGCAGCAATTGCTTCGCAAAGTGAAAAAGTGACCCGTTCAAGCTTTTTGAATTTGGAAGTGATGTCATGACCCCAGGAATTTTAGATCTGGGGCAGTGATGGGATTCAAAGAAATTAACAAACAGTTCTCTGCCCATCTGGCAGCCACTTTTAAATGGCTATTTTTAAACTTTATATGTCCTATCTCTCGTTAACAACCGGTTCTATAGAGTAGGCGCGAATCTGCTGGAGCCCACCACTGGTCTGGGGGACTCAAGACAATTGCAATATGAGAAGTTCAGGAGAAATAGGTAGTAAAACACTAATCTAAAATCTGGTGGATTCGAGTAGTCTTCAGAAACCAAGAAGCCATTCATTGCCATAAAGCAGGGGTTTCTGAACATTTTTGCAGGAAGATCACATCATCTCTCTGACACTGTGTCAGGGACCAGAAAACTAATTTACATTTCAAATTTTAATAAATTAACATAAATTTGCATATAAGAATGTATTGGAGTGGATTACAAGGCTTGCCCAAGGGTCAGATAGAGGGGTCTTGCTGATGGCCACATTGAAGCCAGCCAAGGGCTGCATCTGGCGCCGTGTCAGGGTTTGGAGACCGCTGCCATTAAAAAAAAAGAAACATTCCAGAAGTGAGTGCAACTGACAGGAGCCATCAAGAGTCAGGTCAAATGGGAATAAAAGCAAGTAACCTCTCCCCATGGCCCATTGGCTTCCCCATCTGTGTAGTTCACTTATACTGTATATCTGTTTTTAAACAGCTTGAGAACAGCCGAGTGATGGACTATGCTAGTTAGGACAGTTCAAGAATTCTCATCATCAATGGTTTTAATAGAAAAGCAATAATCATACTGGATGGCAGATCTCCTTCACTAAGAAGTGGCTCTGAGATTAAAGAAACAGTGGGGCAAACACAGTGCTGAGAACAGAGGTCATGACCAGGGTTGACCCAGTCTTGTGGAAGAGAATTATGACAACCCTATATTGGGAGGAACTTGGCAACAGAAGGAGCCAGGCTGTCTAGGAAGGAGGAATAGCACTGGGCTTTCAACTCTGAAGTTGCTGTGGTTCCTTAAGGATACATACCAGGCTGTGTGCCTCAAGTCAGCACATTGAAATGTTCAGAGGTAGCCTATTCTCCTAATAGAGGGCAGCTCAAATGAAGCCGGCACACAAGCTGACACCCACCGCACAACCAGCAAGAACAATGCAGACAATCTGATGCAAACGAAGGCTCTTATTTCAGCCAACATGTTGCATTATGTATGAAAAGGTGAATAACAGCAAATAGCATAAAGGATCTGTCTTTGGCTAATGAATCCAAAAGAGGCTTAATGATGTAAGTCAAATTGGGAGTTCCTGTGGGAATTTGACATTTACTAATATGCCTGTATATTAATTACTCAAAGAAAGACATCTTGCTGGTTACTGTGGAGCACATGCCTTGCAAAAGGCTGCCCTGCAGTTATACTATGGAAATCTATGTATGGCAATTTAACTACTAATCCCTGATTAATTAAAGAATTATTTCACTGCGAAACAATCATTCTCAATCCAAATGGAAAGGAAAACAGGACCAAAATCTCTCTTTCATTGGAGACCAGAGCACAGTCTATCAGCACCCATTTCCCAGCATTTCTTCAACATGCTCTTTTGTTCTTGGAAAATAAAAAATGGGTATCAATTCCCAAGTTGAAGAAAGACTATGATTAGTTATTAAATTAGAGCACATTAAACTTACTTAACTTAAGTTCACCAGCAGGGAAAATTTTGGCACCTCTGGGCTTAAACAATAACTTCTAATCTTCAGCAGGCTTTTTTTTTTAAAGTTGTACTATAATTTTCCATATTGTGGTTCATTAAAAATGGTAATGCCATTACTCCTGTTAATGCTCAAAACCAACATCGTAATCCTGAATTTTAATTAGTAATTATAATTAATCATAATTTCATTAATGAAATGTTTAGTTGGTAATTGTCTTTGAGCACCTTAGTCCCTGGGCTTATAAGCATTTCATAACTTTTTAATTTATTGCAGGGTCTGATTAAGTGAAACTGTCAGTGTGAGTCTCCTTTCACGCCTTTACACAGTGAGCTGTGCTTTATACCCTTTGCAGATGTTTAGACACACATCCGGATGGGTGGCTTTCCATTCTGAAAAGTGTTTTGTTAACAGAGCCGCAAAAAGCAACTTTCTAATTTGCAACTACTAAAGAATGCAGAGTTCACCATATTAAGAGCAAACCCAGATGAATTAATAAGGGCAAAACAAAAACAAAAAACCTAGTCGTGCTCTTGGATACAAGCTGATCAGCTGTGTGCAAAAAAGAACTACATGAATGAGTAGGAAATAAATTGAGAACTATTACAATTTCCACAAACCAGATTATTTTCTCCTCTTCCAAATGATTTCAGAAAATCATCACATAAAAGTATGATTAGCTTTTAGACCAAACATGCTTTTCGATAAACAAATGCATTACTGAAAATCCCTTGTATGGCAACATCAGAATCAGGCAGTTGAGAAAGCAGAAACGAGTTATATATTCATAATGAACATCAGCTTTCAACATCATTGACAAATCAAAGCCAACATCACTGACAAATCTACGAGCGCTTCTTCATCATGCAAGTGTAGTAGATTATGGACACAATCCTAACCAATTTAGGTTGGCCTAATTCAGCCAGAATATCTTCCTGTGGTGGTGTGGAGAGGTCAGTGTATGCCAGTATAGTGGCCCAAACCTGCAGGAGCGGGGCAGAAGTGCCAGATGGCACTTTTTTGACACCCCCAGGTCACAAAGGACTTATGCTGGGGCTTATGACAGCCTAAGTGGAGGTTAGTATTCAGCCTTTCTCAAGGATCTGTATTGGGTCAATGCTTTTTATTCATAAATGATATGGAGTTTGGCTGGCTGACACCAAACCTTTGAGGGTGGTATAAGCTATGCAGATTGTGGAAGAGTCTAATGCAGTGATTTTCAACCAGTGTGCCATGGCATACTGGTGTGCCACGGCTAGTCCTCAGGTATGCAATCTCTTCAAACTAAGTGAATGGACATCAAAATGGCAAATGTGGCTCAGAGTACAGCAGTTATGTGGCAGATATATCAGGTCTGGCCCAGGTTGAATCTGCATCTGAAGTAGTGCCACAGTGTACTTTATTTGTGTATCTTCATCTTTTTAAAGTTTGGCTGATTAATAAAAACTATTTTTTAAACTGTGCTGACATTTTTTTCTCTTGTCTTAACCAGAAAGCTGTGATTTGAGAGTGGCTGAAAGATACCATAGGTACTTGACATGCATCTCTTCTCATAGCCAAGCTCCACTTTTTCCCAGACAGATTTGGGCATCTCAGCCCTGTATAATGTCAAATTACTAAAATAACACCGATTACAGTCAAAAAATAAGTTAAAGGATCATGTTGGAAGCAGATGGTGGATCAATAGTTTCATGTGCAGTCTGTATTCTCCACAGACCCCATGGTATTCATAGCTCTGAAGTTTAGCAGATGGTGTTTTTGCATTAATTTTCTAATTCACTAACCATAAGATACTCTGTTTTTAGGAAACTAGTTGCCTTAAGGCTTGCATTTTTTAAATTTTTTAAAACCCATATATTTAAGATATTTTAATGTATTTCCTAGCACAGATTTTCCCCCCACAGATTCTCCCTCTGAAGGATTTAGCAAAAGTCTCCCAAGGAAATGCCCTCTTAACAAAGAAGACTCCCCATGTTTTGAATGTAGAATGAAAAATCTTTCAAGTGCAGATCTTACACCACCAATAATTCATAGGAGCACATGAACCTGTGTAAGAGATACATGTGTCAGTATTGCTCACTAATTGACAGAAATTCTCCAGGGTTTTCGATGGAAGTCTTTCCCAGTCCTACCTGGAGATGTCAGGTAAAACAACCTTTGACAACAGTGGCATCTCTCTGCGTTTGATTTCATCCAGTGTGGTAGCTTGTGATGTCATCCCCCAGTGCTGAGATGCTGAAGTAATTGGTGATGATGTGATGACATCATTGTGTCACCGCCAATTACTTCCAGCTTGCTAATCCTCTGCAGAGCACAAAGTGGCCTGTCATTCAAGAAATGGCTCAGAGGGGCTGAAAAATACAAATGAAGGGTAGTGGTTGCAGAGGGGTGACTCCCTTGCTTTGCCATCTTTGGCCGCTGAGAGCAGTGACACTTCTTTGTGTTCCTATAAGAAACTCAGAGTAGGCAAAAGATCCAACAGGCTTTTCCAATGGTGTCACACTCTCTTTGTGTCACCTAATGTACCCTGCATCCTTCTAGTGGTTTTTCTGCGTGCACTCTATCTTTAAGCATTGCATAGAGCAGCATTTCTCAAAGTGGGGGTCGGGACCCCTTTGGGGGTCGCCTAGAGCTTTCCTTAGGGTCATCTAAAGACCCCTTGTGCAGGTGGCCAGGTCAGGCTTGCCAGACCTCTGGCTGTAGCTGCATGCGCACTGGGGCTGACTGACAGCCTCAGGGCCCAATCCTGTGCATGCCTACTCTGAAATAAATCCCAGTATAGTCAGAGGGGCATTATTCCCATGTAAATGTGGATAGGACTGCAGCCTCAGGGCCCAATCCTATGCATGCCTATTCTGAAATAAATCCCATTGTGTTCAATGTGTGCATAGAACACACACTTCATTTGTAACAATGAAAATACATCCTGCATATCAGATATTTACATTACAATTCATAACAGTAGCAAAATTACAGTTATAAAGTAGCAATGAAAATAATTTTATGGTTGGGGGTCCCCACAACATGAGGAACTTATAAAGGGGTCATGGAGTGAGGAAGATTGAGAACCACTGGCATAGAGGAAGGTATTTAGGCAGGTGCTTTTTAAAAACCTTTCTATGTTGAGCTATACCTGCCTAAATTCCCTCTTCTATGCAATGCTTAAAGGTCCTTTAAGCATTGCATAGAAAAGGACACTCTGTCCTCAGTAGTGGGCTCCAGCAGGTTCGCACCTACTCTATAGGTTGTTCCAATTTCCTGGCGCTGGTGATCTGGTAGCTGTGGGGAGGGGGCGATAACCAGGGAACCGGTTCGTTTGGCCATTGGAGCAGCAGTTAAAGAGTTAAAGAGGCTGGCCGGGCACTTTTAAATTTGCTGCTCCAAGCAGCAGCCACAAGTCCCAGCGCCGGAGCTCACACCCCCAGACCCACGGCTTACTCCCAGGTAAAGGCTGCAATCCTAAACACACTTTCCTGGGCCAGGAGGAGCCCAGGAAGCCCCCCTGCCAGCTCCTTCCCTGCCCTGGGGCCTCTCCTGGCCGATCGCTGGCTGAAGGAGTTCCCCAGAAATGGAGGCAGGGAGGGGGGAATAGCAGAGGGGGCAGCCAGGCCAGGAGAGGCTTGGACTCTAACGTGGGGGGGAGCTGCCTGGGCTTCTCCTGACCCAGGAAAGTGTCTTTAGGATTGCATCCTCCACGCTAGAGTCCAAGCCTCTCCTGGCCTGGCTGCCCCCTCCACTTTCCCGCCTCCCTGCCTCCGTTTCTGGGGGACTCCTTCAGCCGGTGATCGGCCAGGAGCAATCCTAAATACATTTTCCTGGGCCATGAGAAGCCCAGGCAGCCCCCCTGCATGAGAGTCCAAGCCTCTCCTGGCCTGGCTGCCCCCTCAACTATTCCCCCCTCCCTGGTTGGCTGAAGGAGTCCCCAGGTGCCCTCTCCACTCTTCTCCCCTCCCTCTCCCTCTTTCTTTCTCTCTCTCTCTACTTCTCCCTTCCTCTCTTTCTATCCCTATCCTAGGCCTGCCTACTCTGAAGTAAGTTCCATGACAGTCAATGGGACTTACTCCCAGGCAAGTGTGGCTGGGACTGCAGCCTGAGAACCCTATCCTATGCCTGCCTACTCTGAAGTAAGTCCCATGATAGTCAATGGGACTTACTCCCAGGCAAGTGTGGCTGGCACTGCAGCCTGAGTACCCTATGCTATGCATGCCTACTCTGAAGTAAGTCCCATGACAGTCAGTGGGACTTACTCCCAGGCAAGTGTGGCTGGAACTGCAGCCTGAGAACCCTATGCTATGCATGCCTACTCTGAAGTATGTCCCATGACAGTCAATGGGACTTACTGCCAGGCAAGTGTGACTGGAACTGTAGCCTGAGAACCCTATCCTATGCATGCCTACTCTGAAGTAAGTCCCATGACAGTCAATGGGACTTACTCCCAGGAAAGTGTGGTTAGGGTTGCTGGGGGGCACTAACAAAAACTTAGATTTTTTAAAAAAAATTTAATTTTTAAAAATTTTTTAGATTTTTAAAAAATTTCCCCTTTAAATTCTCCCCGCCCCCTGACCCCTGAACTCAACCCTGCCCCTGAACTCAGCCCCGCCCACTTCCGGAAAACCGGTTGTTGGGCGAGGCCAGGCCCATCATTGTCTTTCCTCCATTCTATATGGTCACCCTGTGCATGCAGAGCATGTGTTCTGCTGCAGAGCTATGCCTTATCCATGACTAGGGAATTCAATATCTGGTGTGAACATACAAAAAGAGCAAAGTGTATAAATGAGCACTTTCTCCTATATGGGACACATTCTCCTCCAGGGATTTCAGGTCTATTTTCACGCTATACAAGCATTGTTTTCAAGGTATACAAGCATTTTCTTGGCATCTCCTTATGGAATGTCTAGCTCAGGTTCTGGCCATCCTTAAGGTCAACTGAGATCATCTCCCTCCATGAGAGAGGGGAATGAAGCAAAAGGGTGGAGAGGAGAACGGTAGGGTAGAGTATCTAGAAGCAGAAAGAAAAATCTAAAAGTATTTAGCTCTTCTCAATAATAATAGTTTTAAGTAAAAAAGTTTAATAACTAAAAGTTTAATAATAAAAGATTTAATTGTCTAGTGGCCATGCTACCATTGTAGTCATGAGTAATTTCAGCCAAATTTGGATTGCTGCAAAGGTCTTTCTGCATAGCATCAGCCGGCTGTGGCATCAATAAGATAATGAATAAAGATGGGAAGGATCTGTCCTGGCATCAGTGACAGGAATGTGTTCTGTTTTCCTTTCCAATTGATGAGTTTTGTCTTCCCTCTAAAACATTTTAAAACAATCAGATTGCATTCGCTGATTTCATCATCACCAACATCCACTCACACAAAATCCCTGACTGCTCAGAATCTGTGGTGGTGGCAGGGTTGGTGGAGCATTTAAGCCGTTCGAGGATTGCTCCTCTTCCTTTTTCCCCAATGGAGTTGGAGAAGGGAAGGAAGTAGGGGAAGCAAATGGCTAAAAGGGGATGCCCAGTCTCCTCTCTTCCCCATCTGCTCACAAACTTTCCAGGAACCTCTGAAGATGTCCACTTGTGCCTGGGGAAGGTGGAGCACAGCGGAAACAGCAGTCATTGTTTGGATAAACAACATGGATGTGCTGCTGCCATCCACACCAACATGAATGTGCTGTTACTAGCAGAGGTTTGCCACATGTCCTGAAAACAGGGACAGTCCTGATTTTTGGGGATTGTGTTCACATACTGGTAAATAGGACAGAGGGTCCTGTCCCAGTTTTGTGGAAGACCTTGTGGAAGATGGCAACCTTATACTAGCAAGATCAGAGTTCAGCCACTTGGGCAGTTTTTGAGTCTATGGAACTTCAGCCAATGCCCAAACTGGTCAACCATGAACACCGTTGCTTGGTGGAATGATGTCATGAATAAGCCCTTGCCAAAATAAGTTTTTAAAAGAAAAGATTTTCAACAAGTATGTAAAAACTGAACCTCATGGCACTATATGGAATAAGAAAAGTTATCACTGAATAATAAAACACTGCAGGAGAGAATGGAAATCAAATCCTCACACATATTTCAAGACATCAAGCAAAACAATGCTGCACACATCGCTGTTGACATCTCTATCATGCTGTGGGAGAACTTTATTGAAAATCCTCTTGGGACTGTTACCCCAATGCTAGGTGGAAAAAGGAACACTGTTGGAATTGGAAGGTTGGGGAATGGAGAGGCATTGTATTAATAAGAGCGTCAAAGGAATTCTTAAACAAAAAAATGTATGCTTCTTTGATTCAAAACAAATGTGGAAAGGAAACTTCTAAATAAAAATAGATATCCCATGTACTTTCTACCTATTTTGGAGACTGGTAGATTTCATCTGCCCAGCTCTGTTCATTCAAGGGCTGGAAGTCATTCAAGTCAGTGGTTCTGTTTGGTTAACTTGCCAGGATATTAAATCTTTCATTCACCTTCTGCAGGCCCTCTTCTAAACGCAAATATATATTGCAGTGGTTGAATGGAAGATTTGCCCTCGCTTTAATCTGCTTGAACAGGGGCTTTTTATCTAGCAAAATTTACAACTAAATAAAATTTCTGGTAGCAAGACTGACAAGAAACCAGGGCAATATTCTGTTTGCGATGGGCAGCAGGTTTTCCAGTGGAAGTCAGTTGGCTTGACCTCAACAGTCTTGTTTAGCAAAAGCATTTCAACAAGCAATAAACCAACAGAGCCTCTTCTTTAATGTGACATTCTCATCACTTCTCTTTGCTTGGCAGATTTCAAGTTGGATTTTCATAGCCGACATTGAACAAGTTGAAACGGCACTTTCTAAAAAGAAGGAACCTTCTACTCGTAATGTCTACCACCCCATATCAGATGATATATCATCTATCAAAGTGGGAAAATGGGTGTTCTTTCAAGTGGGTGTTCTTTCAAGTGGGTGTTCCGCTCTTATTTAGCAGGGGAAGAGTAGCTGCCCCACCTCACCCCAGCAATGTTTGTAATAGTGGCTTTCTCTGGGTTTTTTTTTTTTATTTTAGATTGTCAGCCCTTTGGGGACAGGGACCCATTAGCCATTAATTTTTTTCATTTTCTTTGTAAACCGCTTTGTGAACTTTTTAGTTGAAAAGTGGTATATAAATAGATTGATTGATTCTCAAACTTTTGAGTACTAGAGCCCATTTATTAAAACTACACTCTTCACACTACCTGTTGTTGACAGACATGAAAAAATACACCAGGAAATGTATTTCTTTCCTCTGATATGTATACTTTGTGGCTTTGTTCCTAAAGGTGCCTGTTGATTTGAAGATCAGCAGGTCAGCAGCTCGAGACCCAGGTGCTGCATGAAGCAACATCCTGGCGACAGGCTGGCCAGATTTCCTCATGTCACATTCATCATCTAAGCCAGTGGTATTCAGGTGTCTCAGCCTAGGACCCCTTTTCAAACTTGGAAAACTGTCCAGGTCCTCCTGTCAGACTTACTGGGATGCTCCTCCATGTTTACTTGAAAGTAAGTCCCATTGTGTTCAATAAGTCTTACTCCCAGGAAAGCCCAGTGCCGGATTCCAAGATTGCAGATACCACCCTCTCGCAAACCCAATGACCTGAGGTTGCAACCTCCACTTTAAAGTCCACTGATCTAAGCAGACCCTGCCAGGAGTGGAAATAACGCTAAGAAAATGATATAACAGTGTGCGTGTGCGTGCGTGCGCATGTGTGTGTATTTTTATATATCAGTAAAAAATAATCCCCCTTTCCAGCATCTTTTGCCACCTTTCTCCTCAATGGCTTTCCTCAACTGTCTCCTAGCCTCAGCCTAAGTGTGTTATCAGTTGACAGTTGGAATGTTGACATTTGCTTGACTGACATGAAATGTTGGCCAGAAGATGCACACACCCTTACATACTAGGCTTATATGTAGAAAACAAAGCTTGCAAACTGCAGAAGCTTAGTGTTTTGCAGAGCAGTTAGCAGCTTTTTGGTTTTAGAATAGCTTCTGTGCTTGAGGCTCTTAGTTAATATGATCTTTCCATCAGCTGTGTTTTACTGGAGGATCTGTGGGACCTACGAGAAATCGGGACATGATCCATCATGAAATATAGGTCCACGCACAGTTTGAAAAATGCTGAACAAAATTATAGTGGAGTGTTCAACATGGAGGCATAAAAATACTAGATCTAAATTTTACTAAAAGGAAATTTGTGTGTGCCAGAAATGTGTCCTTGTGAGGATGCCAACTGAGCCACTATGCCACACACACACACACACACACACACACACACACACACACACACACAAATCGATCAGTGGAGCCCCTGGCCTTATTGGGTCTCATTGAGAAACTGGCTTCCCAAATTTTTATCTGATTTATCAGACTGATGCGTTCTTAGTTCAATCTGTTTTGAGTCAAAAGTTTAAAAGAACTTCAGGAAACAGATTTTAGGAACTTGAAAATAATGCTCCTCACCACATGCCAACCTCTTCTGTTCATAAAAGGAGACTTAGGGACTTTTATGGTAAAGCAATATTTTGTTAAGGGACTCTGAGCAAGTCTACATTGAATATCTTTCACTAGATAGTACACAGTGACCTCCACTATGATTTTGCACTCCTGGGAAAGTGTTAGGCCTTTGCACAGACATCCACTTGCCTGCCAACAGAAATGGGAAGATGGCTGAGTTGTGCTGGCCAAGGACTACACAGTAAGTCAGTAACAGCACAATCTTAAACATGTTTGCTTTGAACTTCTGTTGTGTTGGACATAAACTCTATTGGACACAGAGGGACCTACTTTTGTGTAGACATGCTTGGGATTGGGCTGTAGCACTCCTCTCTGTCAAAACAGTCACCAGAAGTCTTAATATTTGGGTGTCATAAGACAAACGTTCAAGTAGATTTGCATGTCTAGACACTGGTCATCAAGTTGCTGAATACTGAAATATCAAAACCCATCTAGCACTTCAGAACCAGGTGGTCTTTGATTTCCTCCCAATCAAACCAAATTGGTATATTTACTTGTAAAAGTATTGCTTCAAATAACATTTTCCCAGCATCTAATCAATGTTACATTTTGGCTGATGGGGGCTACCAGAATAGCAGTTTCATTGTATTTTTAGAAAGTCCTTTTAGGCTCCATTTCTTGCAATCTCAAGACAATCTCCTTTGATGTTTGACAAACAATAAAAAGAAGGGGTTGTCCCTAGTGTGCTCTGTTCTTAAGGAAAGGATTAAACAGAACAAAAACAGCCTCCTTCCATTAATAGCAAAACCAAAACAGGAAATAATCCTCTTCTCCTTTGTGATTCTGTCAGGTTTTAATCAGGTGGGGGCAACTGAGCTTACAAATCTGATCAGTCAGAACTTTTCTACTCTGAATAGCTTCCGGCAAGTCAGTGTAATACTGGCAGAGTTGTTCACAATACAGTATTTTTAAAATCAGTAACTGGAGTCCATTTCCAGATTCTGCCAAAAAAACTGGAAGTGCTCTCCAGTTGCTGATCTGAGTGACAAGTAATAGGGAGGCAAGCAGAGGGGGAATGCCTTGACTTGAAGACAGTATGACCCCCGCCCCCAGATATGGATATAAGCCCCTGAATTCCCATGGAGCCGTTGTCAATGATGCACCACATAGCATACATTTCTAGGCTATCCCTCTTAATTGGTAATTGTCCTCTTCTTGTTCTCATGGTGTATTGTGTAGGGGGTTTCATTAGGCAAGAAGCAGACCAGGATACCTACAACAGCATTTAATGACTCATAGAATCATAGAATCATAGAGTTGGAAGGGACTTAGTAAGTCATCTAGTCCAACCCCCTGCCTGCAGCAGGAATTCCTCCTAGAGCTCCCCGACAGGTGCTCGTCGAGTCTCTGCTTGAAGATCCCCAGTGAAGGAGAATCCACCACCTCCCTTGGCAATTTGTTCCACTGCCGAACTGCTCTCACCATGAGGAATTTTTTCCGGATTTCCAACTGGAATCTCCTTTCTTGCAGTTTGTACCCATTGGTTCTAGTTCTGATTTCAGAAGCAGCTATGAACAAATTGGCCCCTTCCTCCATATGACAGCCCTTCAGGTATCTGAAGAGGGCAATCATGTCTCCCCTCAGCCTCCTCGTCTCCAAGCTGAACATCCCAAGTTCCCACAACCTTTCCTCAAGGAACTGAGGAACAGCAGGCAAATGCCTGTAATTTATACTCTAGGCTCACAGGTCCTTAACCAATCACAATACTTGAAAAAGCATGCCCGAATATGAATTTTCTTAGTTTCCCTACAAAAAAGTTGGAATTAACAGTTAGGGTCCTCTAAAGATTACGTAGTTTCACTTTGCAGGGCTTAAAACAACAACATATTCAATATGTAACATGGTGGGTCACAATTCCCTGTTTTGGAAACTACAGCTGTAGGGTCTTCTCCAGCTCTGCTGAGATCCTTTCAGCCAAAGATGCCACCAACAAAACCTACTGCATGCAAAGCATGTACTCTGATACTGAGATGTTGTCCCTCCTTGAAGCTGTTTCAAGCCAAGTTCCTCCTTCAAGCTAATTAGCATCAATTTTTCCCCAAGTATAGCACTGCAGAACTGCTGGATTCCACTATGAGGGTACCTCACCTGCTCAGGTCCCCCTTCCTACCATCTCCTGCTAGCAGCTTCATCAGCCATTGCAGCAACCCCATTCTCAGCACCTGTAGGATGTGGCAGCCACATGCTGGACTCAAGCTTTTTCTGTTCCAACAATCTTCGGTAGTTCATTTGCCCACCTGTCTATGAGCAGATCCAGTGGTCCATCAGCTGATCCATTAATCCCTCAAACCATTAATCAGTCCATCAGTCAGTCTTCATTCCTGCAAGTTCCTTCCTTCTATTCTCTCAGTCTCTCCAAGCTCCTTCCTTCTAAATCCACATCTTTTCCCTTCCTTCATGTGCAGTTTTTTCCCTTCAGGGCATTGTTGCCTCCAAGTATTTGCAGATGTTAGCATACTGATTGCAGTTTAAGGCCCTGGTGTTAACCTCATGCTTGCCTGCCTAAACAAGGGGTCACTGTTGATACCATACCCTTGAGGGATCTTTCACATTCCCATTACAGCGGCCTCCTGTTGACTGCCTCCTTATTTTCAGCTGTTGAATATTCCTGCAAATCTGGGCTGAAAACAAGTATTGTATCTTTAAACAACAAAATGCACGGAAGCATTAAAACATCTTTTCCGTTGACCTCCCAGTGTGTTCTGGGTTGAATGGCTGAGAGCAGTTGACTGTCCTCTGGGAACCATGTGCAATATCACTCTTTTTTGATTTGACAAAAGCTATGAATAAACATGAAAAGAAGAAAGATAAAACTGTGCCAAGGGTGTGATCTTGAAAGTCTCCTGACAATCACGTTACCCGGAGGGGTCTCTGTCACTTAAAAGTGACATAAATAATGGATTTCTCACCAGGCTTTGGAAGATCACATCATGTTTAACAGTACAAATACACTCCACTAGATCCAAGTTGATGCTTATCTAAATGAATTTTTTTGTTCATTTGCCATATGAGGTTTAATCTTGTAGAGGAAGAAGCTTGTTGTAATAACCATTCTTGAATTTTTTCAAGAATATTTTCTATGCAAATATTGCTTGAAATATGAAATGTTCAAAAATTTGACATTGTTCACAATCTACCAACAAGATCTCGCATCTTGGCATAGACCAGCATTTCCTGGATTGTGTATTGCAACGTACTTGGTGTACTGCAGGCAGATATGCAATGGGTAACAAAGTTGGACCTTCCCACTTGCCCATGTGTCTGGTTGGCTCCAAATTGGATACTCCAGATGCAATGGGATTTTGTTGCCAAGTCATGTTTAGTCTGGCACACTCTCTATAGGTCTCAGAAAGCCTCCTCGAAGCAATAGGAAGCAGTTTCTGGTTTACAACTGGTTCAAATTTGCTACTTCCTATAGCATCCAAATGGCTTTCTGAGGCCTGAGGAATGGTTCTCAGGATCGGCAGGGAAGAATGTGGTGGGTTGCAAGGGGGAAAAGTGTAAGGACCACTGACTTCAATGTACCAAGCAGATGGGTGGAATTAAATGACACGTACATACCCCTGAGGTGAAGTGAAAGCTCTGAAAAAGCAGAAATGCGTTCTTCATGCAGAAAATGTGGGGAGTGCATTTTGATAAGATGATATCTTATCTTATCTCATAACCTTTTTTATAATTAGGGAGAGAATATACCTTACTGTAGGTATCTCTTCGGTTAGATGGGTAGCAATCTGTTAAACATGTGATAATGGGAAAGGGTCTTCTTCATTGAGGCTACAGTCCTAACCTCCATTTAGGCAGGCCAAAGCCCTGGTGTAAGTCTCGTACTGTCTGGGGCGTATCACAAAAGTGCAGTAAGACACTTGTGTGTGGTTAGGTCAAAGCACAGGCATACACCATCCTACGCATACCATTACAGAAAAATAGGCCAGGGGAGATAGACCATCCTAAATTTCTTAGGATAGTGCCCAAAATTACCTTAATTTGGAGGCCATGCTGCCGTCATGGGCACAATTCTAACAAATTAAGGTGGCATAACACACCCGGTCCTCATTACTATGTTTGTGTGGGGAGGCTAGTGCATATCTGTGCACTGGCTTAATCTGCCCTCCCCACAGAAGTGGCATCTTTTGCGAAACCCCTTGGATAGCACAGGACTTTTGCCAGAAATTATGCCGGCCTAACTGGCATTAGCATTGCAGCCCATATCTTAAAGATTGCCTCATAAAGTTGTCAACCAATATATTTTGCTACTCTTGGTGTTTGATTGAATTTTGACATTTTAAGAATGGTATTTTGAAGCTGCTTGTACTTTTAAAGTACTGTTTCAAAAAACTACATGGAAAATATTGAATAAATGGGATGCAATGCAAGTTGAATATACCTTATTAAAAAATCTGAAATCCAAAATGCTGCAAAATCCAAAACTTTCTGTGTATCAACATGAAGTTGAAAATTTCATGTCACAGTCAAAATGCAAGTGCAAAATCATTTATCCAGGATCCCTAAGGGGAAAAAACCCTTCAGGCTATGTGTATAAAACAGTGGTTCTCAAAATTTTAGCACCAGTACTCACTGGAAGGAAATGCTACCAACTCTGAGGTTAGGTGAGTTAGCTTGACATCATCAAGCAAAAAAATTAACACCCCCATATGACAAAATAAAATCAATCCAGAGTAACTATGGGGAGTCCTTGATCTGGTATAAGAACAATTTGCTCTGGATTGCAATATGAATTTCCCATAGGTTTTCACTAGGTGGTGCAGTAACTACAGGTACACGCAATGTCTCTTACGTGCTCCCGTAGTTACTCTGGATTGTAAGGTATGTAAATGAATTTAAAATTTACAATTAGTTTTGAAAAAATACTTAAAATAACGAAGAAGCTTCCTAATTTCCCAAGCAGTTGCTGATCTATTAAAAAAATCCCATATCCATCTTAAAGGCTACAGTCCTATCCATACAGTCCTTACCCAGGAATAAATTGCATTGATAATTATCACTGTTAAAAGCAAATATATCAGTGGTTTTCAAACTTTGAGCGAAATTTACTCCCTAAGTAGGTCTTTGCAGGGGAAGGCTGGGGGCAGTGATGATATACCCAGGACAGGGTGAGAAGGTGGTGCTTTCACTAGGGCAAAATCCAGAGTTACTATAGGGAATCCTTGCTCCGGTGTAAGAACAATTTACTCTGGATTGCAGTATGAATTTCCCACAGTTTTTCATTAGGTGGTGCAGTAACTATAGGTGCGCTTAATGTCTCTTATGTGGACCCGTAGTTACTCTGGATTTGGGGGCAACTTTCACTTTCAGTAGGGTCCAGAAAGTGGAGCCCTTGACAGTTCCTCCAGCTGTCCTCTTTGAACTTTGGTTCATTTGCAAACAAGAATTCCAAAGCACCTACCGAAAAATGGAAGTGCTTTGGAAGTAGTAGCCCTTTTCTGACCTTTCCCCAAATACAGTCACACACCCTCTTGTCTGATACATTTTAAAAGAATGCATAATGAAATGAATTAGAGCCCACTAAATTTTGCTTACAACCCACCTAGCGGGTCCTGACCAACAGTTTGAGAAACATTAGTACAAGGTATATTTGAAACATAAATGAATTTTGTGTTTAGGCTATAACACAATCCTAACCATGTCTACTCAAAAGTAAGCCCCATTGTGTATGCAAATACTTCAAAATTAAAAAAAAAATCCACAATCCAAAACACTTTTGATCCCAAGCTTTCTGATACAGGATACTCAACCTATATTTTTAGGAAACCAAGAGCTATAAACGGTAGCTTCATCTATTCAACAGAGTGGCATGAAGAAGGTTCATGCTGAAAATGAGGACAAACTGGCATGTCAACAAAAGAGGAAGAACCAAATTTGTTACTGAAGAAAATATTTTGAAATCATGGCCAATATAATCCAACTCATTTTTAAAATATTACCTGTTTTCAGAGTCTACTGAAAGTCCTTAAAATTGAACTAATTTTGAAGGACTTTTCTAAAAAATAAACATTCCTTAATCAGCTCCTCTCCCACCGAGCAAAGCAGGGGAGCCATACATTAGCATGCACAAAGTAGAAAATTTTCTTTGGCTTTAAATCATGGAACCAGAAGTGTCCCTCTTTACCATTTAAAAAAATGAACTTAATGGAAGCAATAAAACATGCACACTTTCTGCTTTCAGGACTTGTCGGAGGGAGGTGCACCTGGGTCTGTTTCTTTTAGATTTTCAAAACATTGTACATTTCAGTACTGAGCAGCCAATCATGAAAGAACAGAAAAGTTACAAATTCTGAATTTTGGCTGCAGGAAGTTTTATCAGGATAAAGAAACATTTGTTTCCTTAAGTCATAGGGGTTGATACAAATCTGTGCCTGCAATATCACTGGCACAAATCCACATTGATCTTTGCAGGCAGATCAGATCTGGGTTAGGATCTGGTGTGCACTGCTGTTATGAAACTCACTTCCTTCTCAGACATGATCCACCCATCCCTGCCCTATCTTCTCCCCGTTCCACTATTCTCCACCCCCTACACAAATCTTGCCATCTTTGGCAGGTCTCCATTACTCTCCTGGCGTGTGCAGGATAGATCTAGGTTTCCCATCAGTGCGCAAGCACCTTGTAGGACTCTTTATAAAGCTCTTTATAGGACTTTGCAGCAGCTGCACTGGAAGAATTTACGACCTTTACCTAAATTCACATATACCAGAAATAGTGCATTTGAGCATTTCTCTGTCTGCCCACTTGCTTCTACTCAGTGCCACACACTGACCTTCCACATCTCAGTGAAAACAGATACACTGGCTCACTGGTCTAAGACCAGAAAGTCCCATAAGCGCAAGTGACAACCTTTGATACCAAATGTCATTTTGGGGAAGTGACACCAACACATTCAGATTGAAGATCTAATTAAAAACAAAGAAATGTTTTCTGGTTTGTGTGCATTCATTACATAGTGAACAAAAAGCACTGCAGTTATTAAGTCGATCAGCTAATTTCAAACCTTAATTAGCTTTCAGGATGACTGCAAAATATTTTTTTTTAAACTTTCCCTTTTAAAAAGACCTCTATAAATATATCATCTCATGTTGTTCTACCGAGGATGTACTTTGTTGGCATGCCTTGAGAAAATTTTGCAGTACAATCCCAACCCTTAAGGCTTGTTCCTGATCTTCGTTTGAAGAATCTTGTAGTGCAGTAAGAGCAGCAATTTTCAACCAATGTGCCATGGCACACTGGTGTGCCACCAATGGTCCTCAGGTGTGCAGTGGAAGTTTAGGGTCAGGGAAGGAGAGAGAAGATAGGGATATCATTTGTGTACAAGGCACTGCCAATGGGATCCTGCTCTTCTCTCCCTTAATCTTGCTCCCGCAATCTCCCTCTCTCCCCAGATGTTCCCCCATTCCCTCTTCCCCCTCTTTTCCTCTTACTTCTTGTTCTAGTGATGGCTTATCCTATGCTCCCGCAGGTAGCTGGCTGTGGCAAGCATGTTGCTGACACTGCCACTATGTGCAGCATTGACTCCAAAGTGGCCACCAGCAACATACAGTGCCATGTGGCCATTTGGACCTATAGTTCCTTGTCATAATCTTCAGATAGGATTGGCCTGTTACATAGTTTGCTAAATTTAGTTCAGTTGAAAAAAAAAGAAACCAAGAAACTTTAGAAGGGAGGAGTGTCAAGAATAAGGAGTGCCGGCAGTTGAACTGGACGGAACTGTCATCCTCTCTGATATCATCAAGGCAAATATTTTTATTGCATATTTGCGACAACACATTTCTTAGAATGAAGCATCTTTAGCAATCTTTTCCTTTCATCCATAATTTGTAAATTCATAAATAAATGCCCAGGGCCATAAATTGCCCCAGTCAAGGAAAATTCTAGCAAGACTCATTATAACACTGGAAGACCTCTGCTTTTGAGATATTGTTACTTCCCAAATTACAGGAGAGATGTAAAGTTAAGCTCATAAGGCAATAAGGAGAATAGGCTATTATAGTTAATGAACCATTCTGAGCTCTAACCTATTGACAAAATATATGCCTATAACTTAAGAACTTTTAAAAAAAATTAAGACTCCAATTAAAACAGCCACCCTCGCATATCTCTTATAAATCAAATCACTTTGATCCAATCAAGGAATTTATGCATAAGCTTTCTGGTACAGGAGATATCCACTTGCTCTGAGCTGCTAATGAAAAAGGCAAGGATGTTCTTAAATATTCCATAATTCTTACCTGTGGATCTCAAAAGAAAAAAAATGCATGGCATTTTCCCAAGGAAAAAGAGGACATTTTGTTCCCCGCTGTCAATCTGACAAATGGCAGACCTGAAGAGTCAACCTAGAAATGGGTTTTGTCTCTCCTTCCTTTGCCTTGATCTTAAAAAAATGTATTTTAATTCCTCATGTAAGTTCCTAATTCTCACAAGGTTCAGCATATTTGCTGGGTGGGTGTCATGTAAAAAGTAACAGCTCAAAGGGCTGTGTGTGGGGGAGGGAGAACTTTGAAGAATTATCATATTTGGATGCTATCCATGCATGGCACAAGTTAATCCGGGTGTTTTGGACTTAACCTGATTTTCTAAGCCAATCTGATGCTTTGGAGATGTAGGCATCGGGTGCCCTGAAACCAACACTTGTTCCAGTTTGACAGAAATGACCGCCCTGGGAAATGGTCCATGGTAATGGTTATTATAGGACTAAATTGAAGATGTTTTTAGAGTTCTTCTTAAACAGGGATCTCAAGTTTCAAGCTGTAAGGCTCCAAACTCCTTGCAAGTTCTTTGGTTTTGTAGGCCCTCCAGACTTGGCACATCCCATTCCTTTCACCCTGCCAGCCTCTATTTTTCTCAAGAAAGAAAGCCCTATCTTGCTGGTTCTTTCTTTCTTCCTGTTGGAAGCTGAATCAGAAGCACATAAGAAGCTCCCTATATCTCCATGACCTTATGTGCAACCTATGATGGATCAATTCCCAAGAACTCCTGGATCTCATTTGAGTAAATCCTGGTTTGTTATGGTTGCAAGGCAAAGCAGTTGTAATGCATGACAACTTTGGCTTGTCATAGTGTGATGAAAATATTTGCAACTTGTGAGCTAAAATGATAGGTGAGCCTTCGTATGACTTTAGGATGTGACGTGGCTGAAGACTGGCATCTGGCTACTCAGTCCTGGGGATCTGTGATAGTTGTTATCTTTATTTTGTCTTTGTTTTATATATTTTTGTTATATTGTCCCCTATTATTATTACTGTTTCTTTCACAATATGGCTGAAATCCTATTACTTGGGAGTAAACCCCTGCGACTTCCATGGGGTTTACATATGAGTAGACTTGCATAGGATTGTGCAATATGTCACATTCTAGCACAATCAATGGGCACATTTTAGAATGGGTCTTGGCATATAGACAAAGCAGATTTGATCTTGAATTCTTATGTTAGGGGCATCATTGTCTCACTGGCATCTTATCTCACTGGCATCATTGAGTTTTCCAACTTATTTTCTTCTATATAAGTGAATAGTCACCAGTCACGCTCCAATGTTGAAAAGGAAATTGCTGGTTTTAAGGCCATTGTGGTACTGTGGGTGGCGCAAGTGGTAGAGACGCTGTGCCTGTTAACCAGCAGGCCAGGGTTTGAGACCCGGGTCGGCCCCACAAGACAGGGTGAGCTCCTGTCCTTAGCCCAGTTCTGCGACGCAGCTGGATCCAATCGTATTGGCTCTACCTTTCCATTGGACTAATTCAGTGGCGTGGAGAGGGGGGATTTACTGCTTGGGTAACAGCATATCCTCCACAACAATCCAACCCAGGCTTTCGTGCTTCGCATGCAGCGTATGCTGCGCCAAGCACAATACCATAGTCTTCCAAGGCTGACGGAGGCCTGCTTTTAAGGCCATTGATGGTAATAAGAGTGGATTACTGATGATAGCTTACTGATACTGGAGCTCAGTGATATATCTCCCATAGATGTGTTATGGCTACATGTCATGGGGTCCTTCAGTTCATAAGCCCTCCCTTTATATGCTCAAACACACCATTGGATCATTGCCCCTCCTATATTTACAAAAGTCAGCTGCCATCACACTTTTGCAACCACAATGTGTTATTTGGACTGTGTACCCCCAAATTCAGGGTAATTACGGGAGCATGTAAGAAACTTTATGTGCACCTGTAGTTACTGCACCACCTAGTGAAAACCTATGGGAAATTCATATTGGAATCCAGAGTAAGTTGTTCTTACACCGGAACAAGGACTCCCTGTAGTTACTCTGGATTTTGCCGATAGTCAGAAACTGGATAGATTCTCAGTGACTGAGGTCAATGGGAACAGTCAACAGGGATTATTCCCCACCACAGTGGTGTCACTGCATGCCTTCACATTCTCCCATGTAAATGAACATTCATTCAGAGTAAATAAAACTAGTCAGATTACACTTAAGTGATAGTTGCGGAGAGTGAAAGGCCTGTCCTTTGCTCTGACAGTGACTAGCTCTGCTGGGATCCACACGCCGAGGTCCTTGGATTAAGCAAGTCCTCCCACTCCTTACCCCTCATAAATGATGGACATTTTGCTTGTAATCATAATTTCATTAGACAGCCAGAAAATTTAACAGATGCGAAGGGGTGTGCAAACAGCATTTTCTCCCATCCCTGTTCAAACAGAGTAGCCCCCGGTTGCTAAATGACAGGAGCCTCATTTACAAGCTTGTTTTAGGATGGAGGTGTTATTTTTTCCACTAACTGCTGCAAGATTAAGCCTCCCACTAACTTCTCATGGTGTGAAAATCATAAATTACTTTAAAGAATTGGGGGGAGGGCGGAGAGGGGGTGAAACAGTGGGAACATTCCAATTAGTAAGTATAGAGTACACACACATACCTGTATAGCTGCTTCTCATTTACACCTTAATGGTGTTTTAATAAATATTACATGAGTCAAAAATAGATCCAGAGAAGCCATCAGCCCAGTAGGGTGATCTTGCTTCTTTTAAAGTTTTTCTAATTAAAAAATTATATTGAGCAAGGTCTGCAAACCATGTATGAATTATTTAATTTGTAGCAGCCAGGAAATAATTTCTTCCCAGTTATTCAGAGCTTTTAAAACAGTCGTTCGTTCCAAAAGTAACTAAGAAGGTTACATTTGCCAGGCCTAGTGAATATTCATTCTACTTCTTTGTTAGGCTTCCTGCTCGGTGTTTAAAAGTGGGGGATGCCCAACCCAATTATGCTTTATCAAATGGACACGTGCTTAGAGGCTGGACTGCACATGCAGTGCATCAACCCTAAATCACTGGCATCAAAGGTGAATGAATGGAGTGACTTCTGAAAAATACTACATTTCGGATGGCATTAGGGCCAGGCTAGCCCAGATCCCTTATTCCTGAGCTGGCACTGCATTGAGAGATACGAACACTCTTTGGCACTTGCCAATGGCACATTATAGGCAGTCTCTGGGATTGCATGTTATTGCATGCAATTGCATGGATAACCCCTGTAGGTTCAGTCCATGGCCTGCAGGTTCAATCCATGGCATTTCCAGGGAAAGATGGGAAAGATACCATCTGAAACCATAATGTCACTGGAAATACTAGGTGGACCAATGGCCTGTATGATTCAGCTATAGGTCCCCCACTTTCTGTTGTTTCTTCTTTATGATTCCGCTCTTTCAACACATTCATCCACAGTCACCATACAGATGCTAGACTCTCATAACCGGGGTGGGCAGGGCCTGGCCCAAGAACCGGTTCTCCGGAAGTGGGCAGGGCCAGGGGGCGGGGCCAGGGTGGTTTTTAATTTTAAAATTTAAAAAATTTAAAAAATTAAATTACTTACTTCTGAGTAGACCTGCATAGGATGGGGCTCTGTGGCTGCAATCCTCTCCACACTTTCCTGGGAGTAAGTCCCATTGACTATACTGGGGCTTACTTCTGAGTAGACCTACCTAGGATGGGGCTCTGAGGTTGCAATCCTCTCCACACTTTCCTGGAAGTAAGTCCCATTGACTATACTGGGGCTTACTTCTGAGTAGACCTGCATAGGATGGGGCTCTGAAGCTGCAGTCCTCTCCACACTTTCCTGGGAGTAAGTCCCATTGACTATACTGGGACTTACTTCCGCGTAGACCTGCATAGGATGGGGCTCTGAAGCTGCAATCCCCTCCACACTTTCCTCGGAGTAAGACCCATTCAGCACACTAGGGCTTATTTTTGAGTAGACATAGTTAGGATTGTAATCACCAAGCTGAGAAAAGAAGAGCTATCCTGGAAAGAAGGGAGAAATCCTAGAGATAGTTTCCTGGGAGTAAGACCCATTGAGCACAATAGGGCTTACTTTTGAGTAGACATGGTTAGGATTGTAATCACCAGGCAGGGAAAAGAAGATCTATCCTACTCTACTTCAGAGTAGTCATGCATAGGATTGGCTTGGGCTCTCAGGCTGCAGTCCCAGCCACACTTGCCTGGAAGTAAGCCCCATTGACTATCATGGGACTTACTTTTGAGTAGTCATGCATAGGATTGGGCTCCCAGGCTGCAGTCCCAGCCACACTTTCCTGGGAGTCAGCAGTTAAAGGGTGCAGCTGGGAGCATAGAAAGGAAAGGACTCCGGGGCTTGTGGGGTGCTTGCTGGGCTGCCTCTTGGAGCGGCAAATGTAAAAGTGCTCCCAGCTGCACACTTTAACTGCCTCTCCAGCAGCTGAAGGAACCGGTTCATTGGTTATCCCCCTCCCCACAGCTACAGGATTGCCGTCGTCAGGAAATTTTAACTACAGGTTCTATAGAGTAGGTGCAAACCTGCTGGTGCCCACCACTGCTCATAACCCCACAGAATTGTCTCACCTACACCATCTCACCTGCACCATACTAATAATACCAGAGGGGATGGTGCAAAACAAAACTGTGGAAACATTTTATGGGTCATCAGGGCTCTTTTTCTGCTGGAACATGGGGGGATACAGTTCGCCCACCTTTTTCTGGCATCCTTCTGAAGGGGGGTGCCATCCCCCACCTTTTTTGGAGCACGTGGGTGACATGCCACAGGGAGATGACACACTGGAGGAGTTTGACACTCCTCCAGTAGCACCGGGCATCAGCCCCCCATTTCGGCCAGCTCTGCCTTGCAGCCGGTTAAAATGACCAGCTGAGAGCCCGTATGTCAGACTGCGTATGTCGCACTGTGTATGCCAGCTGCTCCGCCTCCAGAGCAAGGGCCAATGGCTTTGCAGAGACACACTGCGTATGTCAGACATGCGCAGTGTGTCTCTCAGCATGGCCATTTGTCCTCGCTCGGTAGGCAGAGTGGCAGCTTCTGGCTGCCGCTCTGCCTTCCTAGTGAGGCCGAGTGGCTGCGCAGAGGCATGGACTTCCTCCTCCCTAAGGAGGAGCTGGAGGCTCCTCCTTGCAGAGGAGGAAGTCTCCTCTGAAGTCAACTGGCGTGTGCGTCCCACGGGTGCATTCCTGCACCCTTTTTTATTTAACAAAAAAGCACTGTGGGTCATTTTGCACATTTGGGATTTATTTCTTGTAGTAACCAGTACAATGTGAAGAATGCTTTCCATATTCTTTCAGTATACTGTGTCCCCCCCCCCACTCCATGGAAACCATTTAAGTATGATTTGTGGGTGTCCTCAATTCTGTGAATCATTTCCTTAGGGCCAAGAGGGGCAGGGGAGGGAGACTTGCAAGGAGAGACGAGGCATTGAAGACACTCTACAAAGGCATTTCTTCGCATTCCTTTTTTGGTCTTTCCCAGACAACGACTTTTATTAATTATTTGAACAAGATTTAGCGGAGATGAAAGAGGCTTCTTGCCTTTGATGTCACTACATAACTATCATTAACATTTTTATTATTTATGAGAGTTGTGGTGCCCTGAGGAAAGCATGCAAAGTGCTTGGCAAAAATTCTTGTCTTGCTAATAAGCTGCCAAAGAAGGAACCTGTATGCCGCAAACACATCCCCCGTTACGTGACACATGTGCTTTCCTAGGACATGGCTGACACTATCCATCAACATGTTGGCGAATTATAATTCTAATGATGGTTTTCTTTCCCTGTCCCCCTTTTACCCCACAGCCTTCACAAATTTATCTCTAATTTACCATTAAGGCTTGGTGTTTCTCCTAATTAGTCTACTTTCCAGGTCAGAAAGCCTCTGCAGAAACTCTGCAAACTCTTTATTAAAGCAAGGTGTGAAAACTAATTTTTTGTAAAGGTGAGATTCTATTTTTCTCCATTGCCCTTAGGTAAGTCAGAGAGAAGAGCTGAAGTTCACAAATGGAAAGGACTTTTGTTACCTCAGATATACCCACAGCAAGGGCAAGCAAAGTGTGGCTGTCCCAATTTTATTCATTAGAATGTGTTCTGCATGCATTAAACATATAAACTTACTGTGTGTTTGTATATACCTACATGGGTGTGCACACATAGACATAAGTGTTTTGTTATCTTCTCAGACCTCCAATTTCATCTTTCCAAAGGCTAAACTGGACTGAACTGTATGGAATTAAGGTTAATTGCCTGTTAGATAAAACATGATGGACAGAAACCTCCTGATCCAGCTGGAGTTACTGGAAATGTAGAAGCAGGATGAACCTACGAGACTAAATTAAAATGAACATTGCCACTTTGATAAACTAACAACCCAAACCTACCCACCCCCTGTTTGCTGATGCACTCAGAGGGCATATGCTGCATCCTATGGGGAGTTCAGGACTTTCAAAGTTAGGTGATTTTTGTTTCCTAACCTTTAACAGCCCTGATTTTTATATTTTATATTTTATATTTTTATATTCAGACCTGCATCAGACCCGAGCAGCAGATTGAGGCCAGAAAGGGGCCAGGGTTTTGATTAATCCATCTGTCCATGGAGTGGACTTTTACGTTCCACCTCCACTTGGCTCCTCTCCTAGGTAGATCTGGGGTCTGGAGCACCCTGGGGAGTCATATTTGCCTGGATGTTCAGTTGCACAACGTTCTAAGATTGTGGGCAACAGACATGACTGCCCAGAGCATCCCAGAATCCAGTTCTACCTAGGAGAGGAGCTACACAGGGGTTAAATAAAATTCTGTGATCCAGACAGGGATCAGTTTCTGAGTGTTGCACTCACAACTTTGGATGCTGCTGCTGTAGGATTAATACATATAGGCCATTGCAACTCACCTGCAAACTGGAAATACTATGAGACAGACGTTACTGTTTTGTTTACATACATTCCATGTGTTTGCCAAAGGTCACAATGATCCTTGAAGGTCTGACTGTTCAACCCTATTTCTAATCCTGATTTGTTTGGCTTTAAACCATTCAGATAGACTGGCTTATTTTCTCTTCTCCACCACAAGATTAAATAGTCCTTTAGAAGCCCAATCCCTTCTCCCCACAAAGGCACTTATCCACCACGATCAAGTCACCTTGAAGGCACGCCTCTTCCCAGCATCTGAAATCAAACCGGCTTTCCCCCCTAACATTTCAATCTTCTTTTCTTCAAACAAACAATGCCAGACAACCTAAAAAGTAAACACTCTGACAAGAAGCAGCATTTCCCTTTATAAAGTCCCAGCAGGGTCATCAGTGCTGAAAAGGGAACCTTAAAATCAATTAATAATGTCAGATTAGTACTGTGAGAGAAAGGAATTCAATCTTTTATTTAGCTTAAATTCCTTTTCTACTGCAGATGTCCCTGCAATATTAATAGTGTTTAAACATAAATCCTTCTCTCCATGCAGCCAACATAATTGCACACTGCATGCTAGCTACTCTAGCTGCTTTTGACTAGCGGCGCTGAAACAGCCTTAAGCTGTGGCATTGCTAATCCTAATGCCAAATGCCGTGATGTGAGTTTTATTACTGTGCATAAATGAAAACGGAAAAGGGGGAAAGCATCCCTCCTTCCCGGACTGCAAAGTGTGGTGACGGCTTTAGCAGAATGAAGGCATGGAGTGTATTTTAGGGGGTCAAATGTGATTCTGGTATGAAAGTGACACATGGGCAACCGGAATTTGGCATCTTCTCCCAGGACACGTGTAACTAAACAGCTGGGGGGGCACAGCATATGTTCAATTGAATGAATTCAATTTTTCATTTATTTGGGAGGGCAGCAAGAGACAGGGATTTTTTGGAAGCAGGTAATAGTTTTTGGATGCTGTCGGCTGATAAGGTGACTATTTTGCTGCGGGGAGCTCCTGATTTAATATTAAAAACCAGTTTCTTCATCTTTTTGAGGCATTCCCCAGAGGGGAGACACTTGAACGCTGAAATCAAAGCGTAATACTTCCTTTCTATGAACTGTGGCTGCAGCTACTTACAGGAAATTTTATATAGTCTCCTGAAGTTAACTCACTTTTTGGGAGGGCACAAGGGAAGCACACCACTGCAGCGGAAAAGCAAATTGGGGTCTACTTTCAAATATATATTCCTTTGCAACTGGAAAATAATAAAATTTCCTGAAGTAGCCTTGTATTAAGGGCAGAATAAGCTGAAGAAGTTCGCACTGAGGAATTGTCATCTGGCACCAATGGATAATTGGCAGAAAAATCGAACTTCAGTAACTACTCATAGTGTGAATTTTATCTGGTTCATAAGAAATGTGTCAACAGGTTTTTTTAATGTACTTCTAAGGTACAGGCATCATCCCCCACTTAATGGATGGGCTAGGGACTGGACCACTGTCCAAAAGTGAAAACTGTTGAAAAGTGGAACCCAATCTTTTTAGTTTATAAATGTTGTTTTCAATGCTTTCTTAGCTAGCAAATTGCAAAGTGCCCCTTTTATTTTGCAAATTCCTGTTGCCACACAAAGATTTCTGCAAATGAATTCTTATTAACTCTTTTGGGAATGGTACCAAGAGTATAACATGGGGGAGGGCAATTTTGGCCTTTAAAACTGAAGACGAAAGAGTGGATTCATTTAATGAATGAGTTCTGGGTACAATATAAAGGTGGTGAAGGAGTGGATTGTCAGATAACGAACTGTCAGAAAGTGGGGGACAACTTTACCTTCATAAATGTTACTAACAATTGTTACTCAGCACTCATGTATGCACTAGGTTGCCTTGGATCAGTGTTGGGAACTCAACTGACAATGACAATGACAATGACAATAAATTTATCTTATCTTATCTTAACTTGAATGACTTGAGTCACGAAAATTCATGTTTTTTGCTGACTTGCCAACTCACAAGTCACGCTTGTGGAAATATCTGAAAAACAGTTGAGTCAGAGTTCCACATACTTGAATCACTGAATCCAATTATTAAGAATCTCAAATAATTGAATTCAAGAAAAAAATGAATAATTGAAATAATTGGGATAAATTTAAAGGAGGAGCTATACATTTAATAGCCACATGGGCCAAGTGTTTCATGTCACTCCTTCAAGTGACCTTATAATATGAGTTTCACAGGTTTCAAATTGACAACACTTACAAAAACAGCTGTGCTCATAAAAGCTTCATGCGATTACAGATACAACCTAATTATTTGCAGATTTTTTCACCTGCAGTTTTGTCTCAATGTGAATGAAACTGGCATCTTAAAAAGAAAAAAAAACACACTTTAGGTTTAAAAAAATACCTTG
The DNA here is from genome assembly GCA_030015325.1 of Cryptoblepharus egeriae. Taxonomy (NCBI): domain Eukaryota; kingdom Metazoa; phylum Chordata; class Lepidosauria; order Squamata; family Scincidae; genus Cryptoblepharus; species Cryptoblepharus egeriae. Next base: position 20,386,459 of record JAREYC010000002.1, read on the forward strand.
GATACCATGGTGGAGCTGCAGGCGGCAATCACTCATCCTCCCTCTGGAGCTTAAAAGAGCTTCATTTCAACTGGGAGGCAGACCCCTCCTTTTCCCCTCCATGAGAAAGGAAGGGGTCTGTGTCCCAGCTGAAAGGTAGCTCTTCATAAGCCTGGGAGAGGGGAAGGAGGTTGAGTGTCTGCCTGCTGCATTACCATTACTATTTTTAAATGGCTGCCTAGTCTTTTAATTAAAGGGCTGTAGTGGCTCAGCAATTAAGATACTGTCCCTTGCCCAGCATATACCAACCTACCAGTTGGCAATGTAATGGAAATGCAAGTAGATAAATAGGTACCACCATGGTGGGACAGTAACAGCAATCTGTGCAGCTCAACACTTAGGGCACAATGGGTTACCATATCTATCTCTGGGCTGGCCCAACTGCAATTTGGGATACCCTAGTTATTCTGGAAAAGACTTGAGGCAGCCTAAGGCAACACAGGCTGCCCAAGACAGGTGGACCTGGGCTGCCCTAGCTGGGGCAGCCTAGGTAGTTCAGGAGAGGCATGTTGAGGGCATGTTCAGCATTGCCTAGGGCAGCATTTCTCAAAGTGGGGGGTCGGAATCCCTTTGGGGGTCGCCTAGAGCTTTCCTGGGGGTCACCTAAAGACCCCTGGTGCAGGGGGCCAGGTCAGGCTTGCCAGACCTCCGGCTGTAGCTGCGCGCTCACTGGGGCTGACTGACAGTCTCAGGGCCCAATCCTATGCATGCCTACTCTGAAATAAAACCCATTATAGCCAGGGGGCCTTTACTCCTATGTACATGTGGATAGAATTGCAGGCTCAGGGCCCAATCCTATGCATGCCTACTCTGAAATAAATCCCATTGTGTTCAATGTGTGCATAGAACACACATTTCATTTGTAACAATGAAAATACATCCTGCATATTGGATATTTACATTACGATTCATAACAGTAGCAAAATTACACTTATAAAGTAGCGATGAAAGTAATTTTATGTTTGGGGGTCCCCACAACATGAGGAACTTATAAAGCGGTCACGGTCAGTGGTGGGCTCCAGCAGCTTCGCACCTACTCTATAGAACCGGTTGTTAATGAGAGACAGGACATATAAAGTTTAAAAATAGCCATTTAAAAGTGGCTGCCAGATGGGCATAGAACCGGTTGTTAATTTTTTTGAAGCCCATCACTGGTCACGGTGTTAGGAAGATTGAGAAACACTGGCCTAAGGCAGAGCAGTTACTCTGTATCCAGAGCCTGTTTCCAGGGCAGAAATGCCCTCTTCCAGCTCCTCAGAGTTAGACCACCTCAGGAGCAGTTGTAGTAATGAGTAGTCCCATAGGGGTCCATAATAAGGCAGAATAAGAATGGCAGTGTTGACCAAAAATCTGAGTTCTTTGCCAGCCTAGCTGCAACCCCTGCCTCTCAACTTCAGGATATTGGCTCTTCAGCTTAGAAACAAGGATGAACACCATTCCCTAGAGTTGGTTATGCCTAGCAGGGTAATCTGTGGGGACTCATCTTTACCTTTGTCTTTAATCTTTTAATTGCTTTTGTTTAATATGAAAATTTGAATCTATAGAGATGCAGCAGAACCCATTTGGATGCTGAGACTCAACCTGTGGTATTACTTTCATTGTAACATAGCCAGCAAACTGGGCATTTATTTCTGAAGTATAACACAAATAAACTGAGTCTTTTGCACTTGGGGCCAGCTCTCCTCCCAACAATCTTTTGCTGCTTGTATTCTATAGCTATTAAGAAAGGTGTGAGCTGTTTTGAAGCATCCTATTCTTCGGCACTGTCTTATAATCTATTGTGGGAGCAGCCACGTAGCTTTTCAATCTTTCAAAATGTGGTCTTGCTGACCCTGTAATGTCAAAAAGTTAGAAAGGTCTGGATCCAAAATTGATTACTTCATAGCTTCGTGCAACCATGGCCATATGCTTTACTTCCCTCCTCCTTTTTTCATGTGTATGTGTTTCCTTGACACAAAATAAAATCAAAACTTCAAGTTTCAACCTGTTAGAAACACAAGAGAAATACAAATGTCCAGAAGGTGCTCATGAAACAATGTCATATTCTCAGGTCTTCTCAATTACTGTGGCAGATTCTCAGATCCCACATTTGTGAAATCAAAAGTCATTCTGTTCCCTGGCTGCTGCCCACATTTTATGACAACTGGTCACACAGTGAAACACCTGATTCTATCCATTAATAGCCAGTTTTATGAGAGAAAAACATTCTCTGTGGGCTTTAAAGAAAGCCCTTTAAAGCCCTTTAAAGTGGGCTTTAAAGTTCACCCTTTGGCACACAATTCCCACTGGTACACCATCCGCAAAAGTACACAAATGCTTATGATACAGTAGTGGCGAGATTTGCTTATATGTATATAAATACTGTATATGTCAAAGAACTGCATGCTTTGGTTTGGCCACTTTATGATACAGGTGTTAGTCTTTAAGGTACACCAAGAACAAACACAAACTGGATGTTATGCAGAGTTCCATACTTATATCTCCACAAGGATCATCTCCCCATAAAAGTAACTTATGGAGAGAAACCCAATACCAATTAGGGTCACAGAATCATAGAATCATAAAGTTGGAAGGGACCTAGTAAGTCATCTAGTCCAACCCCCTGCCTGCAGCAGGAAATCCCCCTAGAGCATCCCCGACAGGTGCTCGTCGAGCCTCTGCTTGAAGATCCCCAGTGAGGAAGAGTCCACCACCTTCCTTGGCAATCTGTTCCACTGCCAAACCGCCCGAACTGTCAGGAATTTTTCCCAGATATCCAACCGGAATCTCCTCTCTTGCAGTTTGTACCCATTGGTTCTAGTTCTGCTTTCAGAAGCAGCTATGAACAAATTGGCCCCTTCCTCCCTATGACAGCCCTTCAGGTATCTGAAGAGGGCAATCATGTCTCCTCTCAGCCTCCTCTTCTCCAGGCTGAACATCCCAAGTTCCCCCAACCTTTCCTCGTAGGGCTTCCCTTCCATCCCACTGATCATTCTTGTTGCTCTCCTCTGGACTTGCTCCAGCTTGGCTGCATCTTTCTTAAAGTGAGGTGCCCAGAACTGAACACAGTACTCAAGGTGAGGTCTCACCAATGCTGAATAAAGAGGAACTAGAACTCACGACATGGAAGCGACAGTCCTCTTAATGCAGCCTAAAATGGCATTTGCCTTCTTTGCAGACACATCACACTGCTGACTCATGTTCAGCTTGTGATCCACGGCGACTCCAAGATCCCGCTCACATGTTGTGCTGCCAAGCCAAGTATCCCCCATTTTATAGCTATGTTTTTGGTTTTTATTTCCTAAGTGCAGAACCTTGCACTTCTCCCTATTGAAATTCATTCTATTGGTTACAGCCCAGTATTCTAGTTTATCCAGATCCTCCTGGAGGTTTCTCCTATCTTCTGATGTGTTTGCTACTCCTCCCAGCTTGGTGTCATCCGCAAATTTGATCAGGTTCCCCTGTATCCCTTCCTCTAAGTCATTAATGAAAATGTTAAAGAGAACCAGTCCCAAGACAGAGCCTTGGGGTACCCCACTTGAAACCGACCTCCAGGTTGACACAGAACCATTTACTAAAACCCTTTGAGTGCGGCCATCGAGCCAGTTGCGGATCCACCTAACGATTGCCCTGTCTAGCCCATATTTTTCCAACTTCCTAATTAAAATGTCATGTGGGACCTTGTCAAATGCTTTGCTGAAGTCAAGATAAATGACATCCACAGCATTGCCACTGTCCAGTAAGCTCGTAACCCGATCAAAAAAGGAGATCAGATTTGTCTGGCAAGATTTATTCTTGGTAAATCCATGCTGGGTTCTTTTGATCACCGAGTACTTGTCTAGATGTGCACAAATTGTGTGTTTTATGATTTGTTCTAATATCTTGCCCGGGATTGAAGTCAAACTGACTGGTCTATAATTTCCCGGGTCTTCTTTTTTCCCCTTCTTAAAAATTGGGACTACATTTGCCCTCTTCCAGTCCAGTGGCACTTCTCCACTCCTCAAGGATTCCTCAAAGATGATCGACAGAGGCTCTGCAAGGACATCTGCCAGTTCCTTAAGAACTCGAGGATGCAGCTCATCTGGTCCAAATGACTTGAATTCATTTAGGCCAGTTAAGTGGTTTCGAACCAGTTCTCTGTCAATCTTAATCTGCTCTTCTGCACCATCCATGTTTTCATTACCTCTTTGGGGATGCAAGCACATCCCCGCATCAGCCAATGATCCCGCACCCCCATTTGCACAGCCCTCTTTCCGAGAATAGACGGACGCAAAGTAGGAGTTGAGCAGCTCTGCCTTCTCCTGGTTTCCAGACACCTGCTGTCCATCTTTGTCCAGGAGCAGCCCCACCCCCTCGTCTCTCCTCCTGTTCCTTTGGGCATATCTAAAGAAGCTCTTTTTGTTATCCTTGACCACCCTGGCCAGCCTCAGCTCATACTGAGCTTTAGCATTCCTGACCCCCTCCTTACAAGACCAGGCTGTCTGCCTGTACTCATCCCTGGTGATCTTTCCAGTCTTCCACTCCCTATACTTCTCTTTAACTTCAGCTGATCCCCAAGTTGCTTGTGCAGCCAACCTGGTTTTTTCAGGTTTTTCCCCCCTTTCTTTTTTATGGGAATTGTTACTGACCAGAATCCCAGGTGAGTGGAGGAGGGGCTGCTTAGCTGGGGAAGGTTAATTGCTGCTAGCTGTTCATTGGCTGGTTGCCTGGTGGGAGGAGCTTTGTAGGGCAGCATCAAGGCTGAGGCTCGATCCTGTGGACCGGAGCCTGTGAGCAAGGAGGACTTGTGAAGTTGACAGGAGATGGAAGGGAAGGGTGCAGTTGTCGTGACATGCACTACGTGTGCCATGTTTGTCTTCTTGCCCAAGGACCCCGGGGATTATCGATGCTGCAAGTGCAAACTGGTTGCATTGTTGGAGGAGAAGGTGGCAGCATTGGAGGGTGAAGTTTCCACCCTTCGTCAGATTAAGGCATCTGAGAAGTTCCTTGATGCAACGCACACAGAACTTTTCCAGAGGGATGACACCAGTGGGAACCCCAGCAACGATGTCTCTCCGTGGAGACACGTGACAGTCAGGAGAAAAAGGGGCAGGAGTAGTCGAGAACCACTGGAGCTTTACAACCGTTTCCAGAGTCTCTCCGATTCCACCATGATGGCAGAAGTTCCTCTTGCTAGCACACCTACACTGGATCCTGGCATTGCCCATACTGGCATGCCTACAGATCCCCCTCATAGACAGCAGCCAAAACCAGTTAGTGTGGGGGAATCTCAACACAGAAGGAGAACACGGAGGAGGGTGGTGGTGATTGGAGATTCTCTCCTGAGGGGCATGGAAGCTGTATGCTGACCAGACCTGTTTTCCCGTGAGGTGTGCTGCCTCCCTGGTGCCAGGATATGGGATATCATGGAGAGGCTACCGAGGATGATCACGTCTGCTGATCGCCACCCGTTCTTACTCATCCACGTAGGAACAAATGATACTGCTCGGGAAACTTTTCAAAAGATAGTTGGGGATTATGAAGCTCTGGGGAGGAAGATTAAGGACCTGGGGGATACCCAAGTGGTATTCTCATCCATCCTCCCAGTAATCGGCAAAGGTCCTCAGAGAGATGGCAAGATTTTCCAGGTCAATAGCTGGCTTCGAAAATGGTATCATCGAGAAGGATTTGGATTCTGGGATCACAGGATGAACTTCCTCGAGGAAGGACTCCTAGCAAATGATGGACTACATCTTACGGGTTGGGGGAAGAGTGTCTTCAGACGGGAGATGGCCAACCTTATCAGGAGGGCTTTAAACTAAATAAGAAGGGGGTGGGATACGTCCAGTGATGGGCTTCAAAGAAATTAATAACCGGTTCTATGCCCATCTGGCAGCCACTTTTAAATGGCTATTTTTAAACTTTATATGTCCTATCTCTTGTTAACAACCGGTTCTATAGAGTAGGTGCGAACCTGCTGGAGCCCACCACTGGTTACGTCCAAAGGGAACCTAGGAATAAGGAAAATGCTCTGGATGGAAATTGCCAGGGCATGGCTGTAAGTCAAAAATCTTTAGAGGGGCCTGGCCTTACAAAAAAGGAGGGAAATGCATTGAGTTGCAACCTTCAGGGCTTACGTTGCATTTACACAAATGCACAGAGCCTGGGAAATAAACAAGATGAGCTGGAGCTTTTAGCAAGTGAAGGGAAATTTGATTTGATAGGAATAACTGAAACTTGGTGGGACGACTCCCATGACTGGAACACACAATTGGAAGGCTATCAGTTGTTCCGGAGGAACAGAAGTGGCAAAAGGGGAGGCGGAGTAGCATTATATGTCAAGAACATATATACCTGCTCTGAAATCCAGGAAACTGGTACAGATATCCCTGTGGAGTGCGTTTGGGTAAAGGTTAGGGGAAAAAACAAGAAACAAAACATTGTGGTGGGCATCTACTATAGACCGCCAGGCCAAGGAGAAGGAGTAGACGATGTCTTCTTGGAGCAACTGGCAGGCATTGCAAGGAAATATGAGGTAGTAGTAATGGGGAACTTTAACTATCCAGACATTTGCTGGGAGACAAACTCAGCCAAACATGGAAGCTCCAGTAGATTTCTGAGGGGCCTGGAAGATAACTTCATGGTCCAAAAGGTGGAGGAAGCAACTAGGGGAGAGGCCATCCTTGACCTGATCTTAACTAATTGTGATGAACTGATAGACCAGGTCAACGTGGCAGGAACTTTAGGGGAAAGCGATCATGAGCTGCTGGAATTTAGAATAATGTGGGAAATAAAAAGAGTGCAGAGTGAAACGTATAAATTGAATTTCAGGAAAGCTGATTTCAACATGCTTAGAGGAGTCATAGACGGAATCCCATGGGTTGAGGATCTAATGGGGAAAGGGGCCCAAGATGGGTGGGAGCTCCTTAAGAGGCAGCTTCTACAAGCACAGTCATATTGCAGAGGGTTTTATTGCAGGTCATATTGCAGAGGGTTTTATTGCAGGTCATATTGCAGAGGGTTTTACCTCTATCCCCAACTGCTGTTCCTCTAATTCAAAGATCACACTCAACTTCTATTGGTCTGTTTGAGAAAATTTGTGGTTGTTCACAAGTTTTCTCTAATAAGCCAAACTGATTTGTTTACCATTGCCAGTTGGCTTCACTATTTCTTACTCACCAGCCACATAAGCAGATGGGAGGAGAGACCTCTCACCAGCAGTTCCAGTGAGTTTGTGGTAAGGGAGGGTGGGGGATGTTAGAGAGTTAGGAGAAGAGGGACTGTATGGGTGGGGAAGTGACAGGCGGCAAACAGTGGAAGGATGGATAAATCTTAATGGCACCTGTGTGTGCCATCTGTCCCTTACTTCTCTCTCCCTTACTGTCCTTGGTCCTCACCAGAGTAAAGGACCTCTGCTCCCTTTATGTGGTAAGTGAAAGGGGAAAGTGGAAGTGCAGTTCCCAAGATTGCACTTCTATGGGAGAAAAGTGGGTTATTTTGCCACTTACTAGAGATCTTGCCAGGAACTGGAGAGCTCTGGAAAGCCCTGCAAAACGCTTTCAGTGTTCCTTGAGACTTGAAATGAATGAAAGTTCCAGCCTCAACTAAACCAGAAGTTCAATATCTATTGTAGTCATGGCTGGAATTTTCAGTATTTCATGGATGGAAATTTCATGGCTGGGACTTTCACTTTCACCTGACTGTGCTTCTAATAAGTAGCAAAATAGCCCCCCATATGGAGCCCCCCACCTCCATAGGGAGGTGATCCTGGGGATGTGTCGCTGTGCTAGTCCTCCCCTCCACACACATAGTGTGCAATACTAAGCATGTATGCTCAGAAGTTGCATTGTGCTTAATAGTACTTACTCACAGGAAAGTATGGTTAGGATTGTAGTAAACTCCCTCAGTGTTTACCTTGTTCCAGAATAAGGCAACAAAAGCTTCCTTACCTTGAAGAGATCTTACCACTGCCCTCTCAAAGTATGGGGAGACTGCATCAGTGTGGGTGGGTTAGTTAGGACTGGGCTGTGAGTTGTTCTATCTAGCATTTAAGCATAAAGAAAGCACACCTTTAGATGACCTCCAAACCCCTCAGAAAAACAAAGGAGGACAGTGATTTACGAAACACTCTGATGGATAAACCTAAACAAACAAACAAAAAACCAAACTCATGGTTGCCACAAAAATCTAATCTTCAATAAGCTACCACATACATGAATGCCATCTGAAGATCCAGTCCTTCATTTCTATCACTGGGATCACCCATATCTGAGCTGTTCTCACCCAGATTCTTGGTCTTGATCATGTCTGTGGAGTAATCTTTCTCTATTTACTGCTGACCCATGACTTGTGCATCAAGGTTAGCGAATTGAAGAAAATTTGCCATTTAGATTGTGCTTTCCAGCTATTAGCTGATCACAAATGCTATAATCTACATGTTTATTCATTGTGGTTACTACGTGATCTCCCTGAATTTCAGTAATTACAAGTGCTTCATCCTTTTCTTTAGCCAGGCGGCAATATAAATATGTTTAATTAGTTAACACCCCTTGCCAATTACAGCATCTGAGGAAAGCATTGCGGAGATTGTTGGTCCTAATTATTTTAATATTCTGGAGAACCACTTTAACATAACAAGATAATTACTCATGGATAAGGGTTCAGGCGAGCGACAACCCTTTTCTTTCTTTTTTGACAGTGACTGCCTGACCCCTGTTGAATTTCCAAACATTCTTGTTTTAAGATTAAAAATGGTAATTTGGGCAAAATCATCAAAGCGCCACATAGTAGCGTGAAAGTAATAACAATATGCAATCTCAACACTATGCAAAAAATAAATTTGCTACGCATAACATGTAATTAAGTTATGAAGCTGAATCCAAAGAGATCAGTGTGCTCTCCTTAAAACAACAACAACAACAACAACAACAACATCAACAACAATCTAATGCAGCCACATTTTCAGACAAGGGATTTATCAACTAAAAGCAAACAATTAGGCATTTTATATTGACCTAGATAGGCCTTTTTCTTCATTGGTTTTCCATTCTTTTTATGGCTACATCAAATGTTTTAAAATGAAATATTATAAAACCACATGCTTATGCTTGTCTACTCAGAAGAAACTCCCATTAACTTCAATGGGACTAACTTTCAGGTATGTTTGCACAGGACTTTCTAGCCTGTGAATCTCCAACTTGAACAGGCCAAGTCAAATGGACAGACCTGGGCTCAACATTCCTGTCTTTCCTGGAGCCCAGATCTACCCATTCCATAGACCCAGAATCTGAAATCCAAAGTCTCCCCTAATTCTAACCATTAGTTGTGCTGGCAGAATGCATGTTTTACTGGTGTGTGCTATTGCAAAAGTACCATAAACAGTGCAAGGACTATATGGAGCCTTCTCATGCATATCAGCAGTTGCAAGGACCTACCAGAGCAGATACACCAGAGCAGGTACATCTAGTACAGGTGTGGTTGAGGCAGAGAAGTGGATCAGGAAGTTGGGCAGCAAAGAGGGTTGGGGTGAACTGATCAGGCTTCTGGCCTATGGAGATTCAGGTGGGCACCTCAACTATTCCACTGACCAATAAAAATTGGGATTACCGTTGAAGCTAAAGAAATATTTTTAAAATCTGTTTTAACACTCCCAAAAGTCAATTTTGGTGGCTGTCCTCTGGTTCTGGTGTTGTGTGAGAATTTATCCATTCCCTGTATAATTTTGTAAGTCTCAATCATGTCCGTACTCAGGTGATTTTTTTTTTAGACCAAAGAGCCCCAAATTCTTTGCTGCCCCCAGCCCAGTCTTCTGTATCTTTTTCTGAAAGCTGCTTTGTCTAGCAGCGTCTGTCTTCAGTTTCAGATGATGACCTTTTCCAAGCCCTACTTTTACAGACTAATGATGGATCTTGAGACCATCATGAAAAGCATGTGCATGAAAAGCATGTGCTCCTTCACTGAGGTGTTTCCAGTGCAGTTAGCAAGGGAGTTGTGGTTGATGGCGTTCCTTCATTGGCATCTGACTAAAAACACATTGCTTGCAGGGAAAAAAAGGATATATGTTTCCAGCTTCATCTCATTTGTTATTTCAAAACTGTTTGGAGCCTGTTTCCAAAGGATTTCTTGGATTGAAGCATGGCTTCCTCTTTAATTCATGTGCCGCTGCAAAAATGCAGCCAGGGAGGAGGTGCCCCAGCTGCCAAGGCTGAGAGTCTTCTAATGGCAATTTAACAAATGCAATATGGTAACTAAGAGGGCAGAAGAGATGGGAGCGTGGCTTTTAAAATGCCAAGCATCATATATTCCAAAATAGCATTTTTTCTCTCTCTTTACTCACAGGCAGACGGCAAGTGCAGTGCCAGAACAAAAGCCACAGATTAGGCACTGGAAGGTGGAGCCAGCCTGTGTTTTTCTAAACATCAGAAAGGTCAGACTGAATTGAGAAAAATGAGATGGATATAAGCTAGGGAAGACCAGAATGTCATGCTCTCCAACCTTTGATTGAAAAAAGAGGTTGAAAGAAGAGATGCAAGCCACGGGTTGTTCCACCCCCATATCTGCAGGTCCTATATCTGCAGTTTCACTTCTCAACAGTTGTCAAATTCCTCCATTACAGTCATGGCTTCCTCCTCTTCCTTTGGAGATAAAAAGGAAGCTTTATTTTTCTTTGGAGCTAGGGTGACCACATGTTCTCTTTTTCCAGGATATGTCCTCTTTTTTCAGCTTTTTTTAGCTTAGAGCAGGGGTCCTCATACTTTATAAAGTTTACTGTCCCTCAGACACTGTCGGGGGCCGGACTATAGCTTCCTCCCAGCGAGCCACGCCCCGCGCCTGTGACACATTCCTACACTGAAGTAAATCCCATGATAGTCAATAGGCTTACTCCCAGGAAAGTGTGGCAGGATTGCAGCATCAGAGCCCCATCCTAAGAATCAGAGCCCCATCCATCATCCATTCCTACTCAGAAGTAATGGGCTTATTCCTAGGAAAGTGTGACAGGCTTGCAGCATCAGAGCCCCATCCATCATCCATCCATCCACCCATGGATCTTGAATGAATAATGAGCTTACTCCTAGGATAGTGTGGCAGGCTTGCAGCATCAGAGCCCCATCCATCCTAGGAAAGTGTGACTTAACAAGCCAGCAACTGAGCAGGAGGGCACAGGAGGGACTGAGTGGGAAGCGCGCACGCCTGTTGCCGCTTCTCCACAGCGCCAGGAGTTTCCTGGCCAGAGCGCACACAGCAATTGAGGAGGAAGCAGTGACTGAGTGGGAAAGGTGCGTGTGCCGGCCAGGGAACCCCTGGTGCTGCGGAGAAGCGGCAACAGGTGTGTGCGCTTCCCGCTCAGTCCTTCCTGTGCTCGTGCACCTAGCGTCGAGGCTCCTGGGGTTCCCCCCCTAACCCCCAGCTTGGGGGGGGGTCTGAAAGTGCCCGTGGGCTGGATTGAGGGCTCTGGCGGGCCGTATCCGGCCCCCGGGCTGTAGTTTGAGGACCCCTGGCTTAGAGGGTGGGATCCACCATATTGGAATCTGGTACAGGGCTTTTGTGGGAGTAAGCCTTATTGAACACAATGAGACTTATTTTCAAGTAGACATGGAGGAGCATCTGAGTAAGTTTGAAAAGTTTTTTTAAAAAAAATGTGAAAAGGAGTCCAGGGTTGAAATGCCTGATACCACTAACTTAACTGATCATTTTCCCCAGATGGATTCCTGCATGCTGAGTTTAGTCGGTCTCCATGTCACTTATCTCCCTGCTGTGGAATTGAAGTGTTCATCAGTTATGTTTAACTGTTATTTAATAAAAGTGACCAATTAATAATTCCAACCATGTCTGGCATCTTATTTTTGAACAGTGGGGGTAAGGTAGACAGTTAGAACATAGACTAATAGCTGCAAAAAAATGGTACAAGAAGCATAATGAGAATGATAACAGGATGTCCGCAGCTGTCCACTTTCTATTTGTTTCCTCATTGTTGCCCCCGTAGCATCCCTACACCCTGTAAACAGGGTATTCATCATAATACTTTCTGGGAGGCAGGCAGACCCTATGAAGCCTATTGAAAGCTCAGTCCAATTCTCATCCCCCCAACTGATGCAACAGCACCAAAAAGACTTATTCATCCTGTGGGAAGGGTAGTTGTTGAGGCCTCCACTGGGAACAATTATCTCCTTACCCACAAATAAGGTTCCACAGTGTGGGTGGTGGTGGTCTACCCAGACCTGTGCTACCTAAATAGCTGGTGTAGGCTGTGAAGGGGATTAGGATTTGGGAGTGGCATCTGCCATATCTGCCAATACGGAACCCACCCTCTTTCCCAGAAGTTATCTATCCATCCTGCGTCCATCCCCGCCCAGTTTTGCCCATGTCCCTGCTCTGCCATTCTGCTCTTTCCCACCTTGCCCACTTCTGCTGCAGACCCACCAGCTCTAGTGGGAAGTGAGAGAACAAACAGTTGGGTTGAGTGGAAAAGCTTTGGGCTTCCCCCAGTGTCTCCGGCAGCATGCAACTGAGTGCACTTCTGGAGCATCTTTTGCCACAGGGCTAAGTGCTTTACAGGAGTCAGCATTAGCAGAAAAAGTTCTAGCATGATAGCCAGTGAGGAAAGAATTGGAACATTCATCTCCTGCAGAATTGCATGAATATATAATTGGTGGGCACAATCCAGAGTAAGGCTAGTGAGGAGAGCACTAGCTGGGCTGCCCCAACTATTCTCAATCCAGAGCAGAAAGTTATGCTGCACCCAGAGAGTCAGAAAGCCTGGGCTGCCCTAACTGCTCCAGAGCATGCTAAGTCAGTGACAGCTGGGGAGGGCTTGTTCCTGAGGAGACTCACCCCTCAGATCACACTGAACAAGGCACAGCTGTGGTGCCTGCCTTATAAGGGGTCTTGGATGAGATGCCAGTACAGCCTACAGTGAATACAAGAGGCTTCTTGGAGTGGCTTGCTTTATCCCAGGTTAGTGGGCAGTGGTAGTTGTGCCATATCCTGAAGTTGAGAGGCAGAGGTTGCAGCTAGGCTGGCCAAGAACTCAGATTTTTAGTCAACACTGCCATTCTTACACAGGCCTTATCATGGTCCCCTATGGGTCTACTCATTACTATACCTGCTCCTGAGGTAGTGTAATTCTGAGGAGCTGGATGAGGGCATTTCTGCCTTGGAAACAGGCTTTGGATACAGAATAACTGCTCTTCCCTCGGCAATGCTAAATATGCCTTCAACATGCCTCTCCTGAGCTGCCTAGGCTGTCCCAGTTAGGGCAGAGCAGGTCCACCTCTCTTAGGGCACCCTATATTGCCTTGCTCTGCCCCAAGCCTTTTCCAGAGTAAGTAGGGTGGAGCATCTTGCAACCCAAGTGCTACTCTGGATTGGACTGCCCGTCAAGATATACAGTACAGTTGTTCCCAAGCAAAGTTAGCTTGAAAAGAAAGCCATTTTAACCTTCTTATGAGGAGAGCCAATGGCTAGACTGGAATGATAGAGTCAGTCTATTCCCTAGGAACCCTTTATTATCAAGAGACACTCCAACCAATATTTCTGCTCATCCTACATGGGGACTGTCATCTGCATAGAATTATGGTCATCTGCATAGATGCATAGAATTATGGTCATCTGAAATACAGGCAGGCCCTACCTGGGGATTATTTCCCCCCACACCCCCTGACATTATGAGACACTGAAGTATCTGTCATAATTCTGTTGAGAGGACATCTCTTAATCAGTTTATGTTGTACGTTTCCCCTATTCCCATTACAGGAAGAACGAATTTCCAAATGTTCATCTTACTTAAGGCTTTTTTCTATATTTGGTGATTTATTTCAGATATTGCTGTGCCTATTGAGGAATCAAAGTCTCAGAATTACATCTAACAAAGAAAGCATTCTGAACAGAGTTCTACAGCCCTGGGGATAAGCCCAGCTGTTCTGATGAAGGATAATAATAATAAAAAGCCCATCATAGTATGAGGCTGTTATATGATCTCCCGTTCATTCCTCATTGCATAAGAATTATACAGACTTGGCCTCTCCTGCCTCAAACTTTAATTACAAGCACACTATCTATCATTGTTTTCCTTCCTCTGTGGAATCTGCCCAAGATGTTGCATTGTGAAGATCATTTTCTCATCTTCATTCCAAACGAGACAATATCCTCTCTTCGTCAGAGATAATAGCAAATATTTCAGCAGTATCAGAAGGTGAAGCAGTCTGGTGTTGTTTTGTCAGAAACCATTGTCTGAAGTTTCAAAGTGAAAGTTGGAAACTTTTATCGTAGAAAGACCATGAAGACCTGAAATTACGGTATCTACTTTCTAGGTTGATCTTTGAGGTCAACCTCCAAGGGTATCTATTAGTGCTTTTTCAGTGACTTCCAGGGATTGTTCCCTTGTCAGCTTTCCTGAGAGGAATATCTATTTTCCCCCGAGAAAATGGTCTCATCTGGAGAAGAAAAAAAAACTTTATATTTCTTGGAATTAAATTCTTTCTTTTGAGAATTTGTCAGTAATGCTATAGAGGTTGAAGCACAAAAAATGCTTGTGTTTCAAAGAAAAAAATGTACAAAAGTACAGCTTGAAAGCTTTACATTCTCAGCATTTAAGAAATCTGGGTTTATTCCTCATGTGCTTGGAGTACATGTTGTGTCCAACAAGGAGAATCCCAAAGGAATCCTTCAGGTAAGGGGGGATCACCTTCAGGTAAGCCTCCACTGCCTTGATATACTTGGACATTTCCACAGAAACCTCCCAAAACTACCATAATACCTCAGTTTTTGAAACATCATAACTTTTGTGGGTAAAGTGTTAAGCATATCCATTCACTGTATTAATCTCAGGAGACAGGCATCCCATGCTGGTCTGGGAGTGTCACAAAGTGCTGTATAGCATTTGCATACTGTAATAGAGAAAACCAAAATCACTTTTATGTTTCACTCTAAAACCTTTTAAAATCATTGTGGAAAATTAGTATCATCATACTAGGCTCACACTAGAATGGAAAGTGTCCTGTGTGCACCAAACTGTTCTTCTGCAGGAGCTGTGGCAGCTGAGTCACTCAGCTCCTACATAGTCTTTCATGGTTAGCAGATCCTCAAGCTATTGCAGCAGGCCAATTTCCTCCCAGACTTGACTCTGTATTAAGGAAATTTTTGTATTCTTCAACCCAGTGCATATAGCTTGTGGTAGCATTCACCGTTGCACAATCAGAAGAGTACCCACAACATCCTGCACAAGCAGAAAGGCTGGGTGAGGTTGGAAAATGTAAGATCCCAGGAAGTTTCTGGTCTCCTTCCTCTGGCGCCTGGGCCCCCTTTTGACCCTGTATCTGAGTACACTCTCTTTACCCTCTTTCATGGCTCTTTCCATGTACTGATCTTTCATTATTTCTTTAGTTGACTCTTCCCAATGTGTCACTCCTCCTGAAGGATGTCTAATACTGCAATCCTAAAGACACTTTCCTGGGAGTAAGACCCATTGAACACTATGCAACTTACCTTTGAGTAGACATGGTTAGGATTGTGCTCTTAACTAGGATGTTTTCTAAAATTAAACTTCGAAGAATGTGTAGCTTTCTGCAGCTTTCCCACCATCTGCGCTATCCATGTGCATACCTGCACATAGCAACAGAGCAAACTTGATAACGTAAGTGTATATGGATGTACAAAACCATGTACAAAATTGAGCATGCCTAATACATCGGTTACACTTTGAAAACCAGATCAGGAATGTCAAAGGGGGAAATTCCAAATCAGAGAATTTTTGGAAACATTCTCAAAACGATTTGCTTCAGTCTCTTCTTTACTTTTCTAAATTTGGCAGCCAATGCTCACCTGGCTGTCATGGCTTGGTGCTTCACCAGCTCTTGGAAGACTACTTCCATTTTAATAACAACACCTCCAAATTCTTAAAATTATGAATACATGGAGAAATATTGTCTCTTCGATAGCTCGGCTCAACATTATCATTTTTGTCACTTAATCAAACCATCGGTGATGGCAAGCGGAGGAGGTCATTCATTCAGTAGTCAAATGAAGAGAAATCGACACTCTCTAATAAGTGGAATATTTTTCAGTGGGTTTGCTTTCCAAAAATAATTATTTCACTTTCCTGAAAGATGGCATCACAGAGGGTGAAAAATCATCCTACGAGGGGGGCCTCTTTTTTTTAAAAAGAACAAAATCTTCCCCATCTTTCTGCAATTTTTGTGCAAACTTTTTACTATGAAAAATGAAAAATTTGCCATCTGATCAAAATGTTAACAAGGTAAGTGTCAAGGAGATGGATCACTGACTGTCACCACCAGCTAGAACATGAGGATACATTGATATTTCTCAATATATTCACTGCTTCCCCAATGTTCACTAACAACATTTCTACTGTGGGTATAATAAATCACACACAAACAACAAGCTGGATCGGCTTGCGGTGATGTGATAGATTTCTTGTAATGACACTATCTGCAAGGTAGAAAATGATCTATAGAAAATCCTAATCAACTGCCATTTGCTGTAATGTGGTAGATGAAACCAAAATGCGAAATCTATATTGTTCCTTAGTGGCTCCCAGATTCATAGAGGAGTAAATGATCCATGGGTCATGGAAGACAAAAATACCATTAATAGTGTAGCGTGGATGCAATTATTAAATTATACACTGCTGAACAAGGGAAAGGATGTTCACGGATACAGGATAATGCTAATAAAAGAGCTCACCAAGTTCATTGCTTCTCATTTCCCTTCTTGTTACTTTCTTATTGATTGCCATTTTTTTTACCAAGCCTGATATAGCAAATGCTGTAGAGGTTGAATAAACTGAAATCAGCCATATTGAGTTATCAGGGAGCTTAAAATTATGATAGTCTCCCTCTTCCAAGTACAGGTTGTGCTTCCTTATCTCCTTTTCTGCTGGGGCTCTGTCTCCATTGTGACCCCAGAATGCATCAGTATAGTTGCTGTGTCATATTTAGCCACTAAATGGGGTGAATAATGGAATTACTCAAATGAAATTTTTCCATTAGATTCCATTATTCACCCTATCAAGTGGTTGAATATGGTGAAGCATCAACACTGACACATTCTGGAGTGACAACAGAGGAGCAAGAAATGCAGAAGTGGGTCTTCAAAGAAGTCTTTAACTCAAAGAAGCTTGCAACCAGTGTTGTTAAACAAAGAAGGTAGGACATTGGATATTAGTGCTTTGTTTCCTTGTTACAGAGCATTTAAAGGTAGACTCCAGTATCATTGGTGTGTCAAATCAGTTGATGTTAAATCAGTGGATACCAAGGTCCACCTGTATTAAACCAACTTTGTGTTCCCCCCAGTGAAAGGAAGGAAAAATCCAATGATGGTCTATGAGGAAGGGGTATGCGTCTGGTTATCCTACAATCTTAGCAGATTGAGCTGTATTGTTCAAACATACAACCTAACTCACAGTATCAAAGAATATCCAAGTATCTCCAGATCATCACTAGCTAAGCTCATGGGTCACAAGTCCCTCGTGTGATCAACTCTTTTGTTCTAAGACATGAGATTTTAAACCTGTGGTTCTTGAACTTATGGTTTGGGTCCCAAAATTGAGGAGTCATGGAAACCTATCAAAGCAAGTGAGAGCTTCAATCCAATCTAATAAACAGTATTGCAATATCTAAACTCAGTTCTTGATATACTGTAATCCTGCAAGTGTTTCTGTTTGGGATAGGCAAGGATCTTTTGAAGGGGGGAATTCACTGGTACAAAGTACCAGCACATCTTGGTGAGTATCAGGACCCCTGTGGCCTTGGATTGAAGTATACATGCCTATGGTTACAATTAACATCTTCATAGTGAGTACCTCCTCCTTTATAACATCTTCATGGTACCTTCTCCTTCATGAGTATCTCCATCTTTTTTTCTAGAAAAAGCACTAGGATTAGGGATGATGAGCACTACCTTAAGTCCAAAGTCCAGGTCAACTAGGCAGGCCAACGAGATGTCCAGATCTACCTGCCAGATAAACCCAGCCTCTCATTCCAGTTAGCATCTGGATTGGAATGAGTAGCCTTTTCCAACCAGGTAAACCTGAGTTCCAGATTGAGCAGGCATTGATGGAAGAAGTTTGCTGGGTAGAATTACATCACAGAAGTTGGCTGTGCTCCCACCTGGATTTGGGCAACCCTCCTACCAAAACGTTCAGTCACCCCTGATCTAGCTCACCGAGGCAATAGGTCTCTTGTTCTCACAATTTATGGCACATGGGATATACCACAAACACACAATGGTCAAATTTTGAATTGTCTTCACATCAGCAGCCTCATCTGAAATATGCCACTTGTGGCTGCAGAAATGCCGAGAAAGCAATGAAATGCAGCCAGTCAACAAGGTCACTTGCAGCAAGAATTGTTACGACACATTGTTTTCTGTAACAAGCAGAATGATGAGTAATTGAGCTTGAGCAACCTCCAGGGTGGTGATTGGTAGAGCAAACCAGACTTGGCATGATGTTTCCTTTTCCTTTAATTACATCACTAATGAGCAACCTCTCTCCCTCCCACCACCATCACCAGTCCAGAAAGCAAATTTGCTCCTTAAGAGCAAGTGACAGTAATGAACTACAGAAAAGCCGGCAGTGCCAGAATGAGGCAAAGAGAGAGCACAAAGGGAGGGGTTAATAAGAGTATGTTGCAGAAAACTGAAGGATCACAGGATCCTCACCAATAATGTCCAGGTAGGTGCAGGTCAATATGTTATGCTTATCTTGGCACCATTGGCTCTGTCTCAGTTGCTAACCTCCTGAGATCATTATGAAGAAATACCCTGAATTTGGTGAGTTTTGTCGAATATGATAATCAACATAATATGCCATCACTGGACTTTTAGGACTGTAGAGCTATGAGCTGTGTGTATTTTGGTTTACAAGTAAGGAGGAGCACTGCTAGTACTACTAGAACAACAGTGGCAGAATAACTGGAGCAAACTGCTGTTCTTTGTAGCCATCGTATCTTATATCTACTGATAGACAAGTCTGTTTATAGTTATACATTTTTACAGCTCAGTGAGTTTTAAGTGAGCCATTTTCAGGAGCAAGGAGAAGGATGAAACAACCTTCTTCCCCAATAGCCTATCTGAAGCCTGTTGCTGTGGATCTGCTAAAGGGAAGCCCTTTGCCTGATAGCCATGACATCTCATGGACACAACTGAGCCAGAGAACCCTGGGGTAGCAGACACCACCTCCCTCTTAAGCACAAACCAAACACAGTAGCATGCACAAAGTTATAAATTTGAAGTGTATGAAAACTGGGACATGAAAAAATTGCAGGACAAATGATTTCTTAAAAAGGATTTCTCCCATGTTTTGCAAGACAGTTTAAATGTAATTTTTTAAAAAGTATCCGTATCAAAGCTATACTGAGTGCTCTGTGCCCAATGGCACGCCATGACACCACAAGGTATCATAACATTATTATACGCATGTGCTGTGGAGGATACATGTACATGACCCAGGTCCCCACAAGACAAGAATTTCTTGCTACAGGCAAGGGGGTTGGACTAAATGGTCCATTGGGTGGGTCCCTTCCAACTCTATGATTCTAGGTATACACTGCAGTGATCCCCCACTGGCACTGGCACACCAACATTCTGTCTACCGAGGCAGGGGGAGGGAGAACCAAGCATCTTTCATCCTCTCGGGCACCTGAGAAGCTAAGGGATAGTTCTCCACCTGGATGGAGGACATGCCTCCATCTCATCCCTCTTGGGCATTTGACAGGCTCCCTACCAATCCTCACTTGGAGACCTCTTCCACTGAGGACAGGCAGAGAGCTGTCCCTAAGCTTCTCAGGTGCCCAATAGGCCACGAGAGGATTCCCCACACCCCCAGTAAGGAGATGTCTCCCAGTGAGAAGTGTGCATAGAGGCACTTCGGAGCTGGCCAGACAACTTTGCCCAACCTAGTCCAGGGAAGGATTCCCCCCTTTGCAGGGGCATGCATGCGCTCCCCCAATGGTGTCCCACGGCATGAACCATAACATGCCCCAAGTATGATACACCACTGATCTGCATTATTTTGAACAGAAAAATGTAGTTACTGTACAATGCAAAACAATGTTTTCTGGCTATTGCTATAAGTAGTGGACAGGTTAGTGCAAAGGTGGACCAAGGACACCAATCAGTGAATGTAAAGAGTTGGCCTGGAATGGGTTCAGACAGGCTTCGGATTTAACCTCGCGATTACCTACTTATTTTATGTATCACCTATTACTTCCAGGGTCCAATGGACCCTGTACTATAGTTTGGTACATAAAATGAATAAATGCATCAAGTTTTAGTATGGGACCCTGTTGGAAGTTAGTATGTTTTTTAATGGAATTTGTTATTATTTGATAAGAACTTATGACTTTTTTTACTGCTAATTAGACAGTTATAAATCCAAAAGCATGAATTTTGTATCACCGATTACTTCCACGGTCAAATGGACCCTGTACTATAGTTAGGTACATATAATGAATAAATGTTGCATCAAGTTTTAGTATAATTATTTTATACTAATTTTAATTGTGAAATATTGTGAAATTATGAATTTTGATTATAATTTTAGCTAGGAAAATATTGAATAACCAGTGAAGAGAACATGGGTTGATGGACCCTGCCAGTATTCAATGCTGTAATTTGAATTTACAGAAAAAAGTGTGAATTTAAAACATTCATGCTTTTGGATTTATAACTTGTAATTAGCAGTAAAAAGTCAGAAATTCTTATTAAATAATAATAATAAATTCAATTAAAAAAAACACGACACTAACTTCCAACAGGGTCCCAGGGACCCAGTTGGTACTCAGCATGCTAATCAGACAGGTTGGATTTAGTACCCTCCACCAACCATCAGCATTCCCAGTGTTAACAGCCCCAATTGTCTGAACAGGAACTGTACTCACTGATCAGTTTTGAGAATACCTGTTGAAACCTGTGGTGCCCCACATTTTCCTTCAACAAGGAACTCCGCAGATTACAACTCGCTACTATGCAAATCTTTTAATAAAATAATAAATTCTAAAAGAAAAAAGCAAAGGCTACACCCTGACTGCAAGTTTTGGAAAAAAAAAATTCTGAAAACTTTCTAACAGTATTTTTTGGGGGGAAATTTTGCTTCCAGGCTGCAAAAGAAAATAACATTGCATTAAGCATGCGTGAGACTTAATAAGCAGCTGGGCTTCCCACAAAGTCGCCTGTGTTCTACTTTTTGGGTCACGGGTTTGTTCCAATATGAAGCAAAAGTGATATTTAGACTGTGTGAACTGATATGAATCAAATCCAGACAAAGGACTGCCACCACCTGGCAGGCTGAGCTTCAAACAACCAGTGCTCTGACAGACAGCACCACTGATGTCACAACACAACACACCCTGTAAATGGTCCCTTCTGCTTGCCATCAGAACCATTCTGGGCAGCAACTACAATGCAGAGAATGATTTCACCCTGTTTATGTACCATTTACCAACACCACACACACAACTTCATAAATGGGAGAGATTCAGAATGGGAGGCAAGTGACTACCTAGCAGATTTCCACATCATCAGGAGGGAAATAGACTCTTAAAAAGCCAGTTGTGTCTGTGCACAACAATGAAGCTTTACGTCTATATAAACTGACAAGTCAAATTGCACTCTCGAGCCCAATTCCCAGCATCATCACCATTTTGCTGTGATCACTTACCTCCTGCCTCTGCTGTCTAATGGCTGTGTCTGCCAAGAAGGGGTAGTCAGTATGATTAAAATAAGCATTAAGAGACTAGATTGGTAATTAGTTTCTCTCTTCCTTTTTTTCTGTTCTCCCCTCTCCCCAACTTAAATATAGGTCTGAAAGAAGCTAACAGATTATTTAGTTCTCAGTGTACTGAATCTGCTTGCAGTGTGAGACCACATCCAGTGTCATCCTTCATGGATTCAGTTGAGATCATTAGAAGAGACCTTCCCCGATCAGACCATCTAGTCCAGCAGCTGTTTTTTAAGATCGGCCATTCAAAGGCTTCCACAAAGACATGCTGCAAAGAACAGCCCTACCCCATTATTGTCACTGCCCCATCAGCACCACTTTCCACAAATGCACATACTGTACTGATATAATTATATAATAACAGATCCTTACACTTCCATCAATAGGGCAGGGTGACAAACTATGGATCCGAGTTGATTGCCCCAGGTGGTTCAGATCAGGAAGGATCTGTTAAATAACCATGTATGAAAAAATATACTGTGCCACCTAGATTTGTATGACAGATTTGTTCACATCAAAATATAAAATAGAGATAAAAGTGAAAGGTTAAAAGAAAGCCTGTTCTTTTTTATGCAAATAGCTTGTGGTGACTCATGCCAATGATCTAAGCTACATCTTCTGTTACAGGTGAAGACAAAGAAAGCAATGAGCCATGATTGGACAGAGGGTCTTAATGGAGGGTCTGAATGCTTACAGGACACTGGCACTGTGCTGGTGCCCGCTGCCATCCTCCATTGCAACTTTTCTTCTTGTGGAACCATATATCTGTTTGATAAATGCTCTCCCCATGAAGATGTCCATCATTACGGGGAAGACCTCAACCAAAGATGACAATTTCTCAGTGCAAAAAATGCTCCCCACAGGATAAAGGGCAGCAAGGCTACAGGGAGCTGTGACAGGGCAAAGCTCACTAGGGAGAATCACAAATGTTCTGCAAACAAGAGATTAAAGCCTTAGTAGATCAAGGATTCAATCCTATCCAATTTTGCACTGCCAGTGTAGCCAAAATGCAGCCCTAAAGGAACAAAATGTTCCTTTAACACGAGAAGGCCTCCATGGCTGTCCCATCCTGGCAGGATGCAAGACACGCTCCACTGGCAAGGCTGAATCATTGCTGGATCATTGATTTGACCTGAACTCCTTATTGACAAGTAGGAAATGCGTAAGAAATGTGATCTAGAGACTGAGCTGATCTCATACCAACTCAATCTCAACCTCACACCAGCCTGTCTATGTAATCTGCCTTGAGTTCTATATAAATGTGGTATATAAAGTTCTGAGAAATGTGGTATATAAACAAAGGCACAATATTAAGCATCCCTTGGGCTGGCACAAGTCCCTTGGGATGGCACTGTAACATAAAGTTTACCTGTGCCATAAAATACTTTCTCACCACTCTCCCAAGGGACATGCTGGCACAAGGGACTTACACTGGCCTCCCTGCACTACTCTGGGCCCCAGAAAACAAAATGTTATGCTGGCTGATGTGTTTTCTTATGGAGAAGGATGGGCGGCAGGTGGAGTGTGGAGATGTGGCTACGGAGCAGGAGTTGGGGCAGTGACCCAGCACTTATGTCAGATCCAAGATCTATTCCCATGTAGTTTGTGGTGGCCTGGGGTTGCTTGGATCTGTGCCACAGAAATTGGTGGCACAGATCTGAGTAGACTCATTGGGACTGCTGCTGCATTACCCAGGGTAGAGGGAAACATTTCCCCCTGCCCTGTGATAGTGCAGCAGAAGTCCCAAACTCCATCATGCCAGCCTTCCTCTTGTAGCGGAAATTAGGACTGTAGTGCCCAAAAACCTAGGTTTGGCATAATTAAGTTCCACAGGACCAGGTGGGACAGAGAAGGGAAAGCCACGTTGTGTTTTCGCTGGGGTGGAACACAATCCTGTATATGTCTACTCAAATGTAAGCTCCATTATAGTCAATAGGACATACACCCTATGTAAGGGTTGTTGTGTTCTCCACCAAAAAGGAACGTGGAGAGCCTTTTGAAATAGCATCTTCTGAAAGCTTTTTCCTTTCTTACCAGCTTTGTATCCAGTCAAGATAAGAAGCCGTGAGACAAAGTTCAGTCTATCACAGATTTATTTCCTTCTCCAACACCAAAACACCACAACTCCATCCATCACAGCAACCCACACAGCCTGGTCAGCATTAATTGTTTATATACAGTTTTCCCACCAATCACAATGCTAATTGCTGACTCTGTTCAGCTGTCTTGTCATATGACATAGTCCATATCCAGGTGGCTGCACTTAACACTCAGGAATCTGCAGCTAACTAAATTTCTTTGATTTAGGCTTTCAGGCCTCACAAACCTTAACAAGGGTTCCTGGAAGTAGCGGGGGCAGCTGAGGGTAACACTGGCAACAGCAGAGGCAACAGGGCGGGGAGGAGCAGGAGCAGAATGCCTGGGTCGAGGCATGCTCCAGGTCTGCGCACTCTCCATCAGGGTTGTCATTCCCTGTGTCCTTGGCCAGGTCATGACCTTGAACCCAGTACCATCCTGATTTCCAGGGGAAATGGTAAACCATTCAGATGGTTTGATTGTCATACATTTCTTTGCCACTTTTCACCAAAGCACTCTGTCCTTCATTTAAATCAGGGGAATGGGACCCCTTTGGGGGTCGCCTAGAGCTTTCCTGGGGGTCGCCTAAAGACTCCTGGTGCAGGGGGCCAGGTAAGGCTTGCCAGGCCTCCGGCTGTAGCTGCAAGTGCACTGGGGCTGACTGACAGCCTCAGGGCCCAATCCTATGCATGCCTACTCTGAAATAAATCCCATTATAGTCAGGGGGGCCTTGACTCCCATGCAAATGTGGATAGGATTGCAGCCTCAGGGCCCAATCCTATGTATGCCTCCTCTGAAATAAATCCCATTGTGTTCAATGTGTGCATAGAACACACATTTCATCTGTAACAATGAAAATATATCCTGCATATTGGATATTCACATTACGATTCATAACAGTAGCAAAATTACAGTTATAAAGTAGCAACGAAAATAATTTTATGGTTGGGGGTCCCCACAACATGAGGAACTTATAAAGGGGTCACGGCGTTAGGAAGATTGAGAACCATTGATTTAAATAGTCATCACTTCCCTCCCTCTCAAATTGCCTTCACTTGCCATCAATTATGTTACTCTCTCTGGCATTTTCCATCATGCCATTGAATGACCCCAGACCTTTTCTTTCCATCAGTGCTTTTTCTTACGAGTTGCTTCTTCAAATTTTGGGTTGCTTTTGCTTCAATGACCTGGCCCAGAGAGTGCTTGTAGCAAACCATTTTTCTCCCTTTCAAACATACAAAATGTTGGCTCTTCATCTTTTAACAGAGGAAAAAGTGCCTCTGCACTTTGCTGCAAAGGAACTACTGGAACTGGCTATTTACTTTGTGGTTTCATGTCCTTGATGACAATCCATTGGCAAGGAGTTAGCAACAAGGAGCCACTGACCAAAGGCAAATAGCTGATAAAGGGATTAGTGATAGTGGTGTGTCTCATGGGCCTTTTTTACCTTGACTATGCCAGAGATTGTTCTAGGACTCCAGGGGCTTCCCCCTGAAAAAGCTCCTTAAGATAA
This sequence comes from Cryptoblepharus egeriae, assembly GCA_030015325.1. Taxonomy (NCBI): domain Eukaryota; kingdom Metazoa; phylum Chordata; class Lepidosauria; order Squamata; family Scincidae; genus Cryptoblepharus; species Cryptoblepharus egeriae. The sequence goes on from JAREYC010000002.1 coordinate 20,411,781, forward strand.
AGCTGGCTTGAGGTTTTGTGCACAAACGTACTCTGAAAACATTTCCTTTATTTAAATACATGCAAAAGAACCAAGGAATGATGGAAGTGAGAGATACAGCAAACGAGAATCCAGGGTTCACCTTGACAGCACCTTTATGTGCTATGCAACAGGCTGAAGTTTGCCATGTGCATGGCTGAACCCCCTTGTGGCACTTTTGCAACACCCAGGCCAGCACAGGACTGGTGGTGGTCTAATTGGGAGTTATGACTGCAGCTTCAGGCTACAATCCTAACCATACTTTCCTGAGAGTATGCCCCACTGACTATAATGGAACTTACTTCTGAGTAGATAGGCATAGGATTGAGCTGTCAGAGACTCACGACTAGACTTGAGTCAAGCCACACTAGATTTGCCCATCATTTGTAGCAAACTTAAAAGAGTGGAGGCACGCTGCTTTCTTCGACATAGGAGTGACCTCAGGACTCAAGCCAGATATAGATGTGAAGTGAACCTTAAAGGCCACAGAAATCAAATTCCATTTTCTTCTGACCTCTTAACGGCTTTGCCTGTTCTCACAGAGCAATAGCAATTTTCATATTCTTAAAGTTACAGGACACCAGAGCATTGCATACGGTACTCCAGGTCATGTTGGCAATATTTCCCGCAAAAAGAAAATCAATACGAAATAATTAGTTTAAGAGAAAAATAATAGGGAGGGAGTCTTTTGGAAAAAGAAGGGGAGAAAAACTCAGTGGCAATTTAGAAACAGCTGTGACTTATATAGCTGATTCATTTTAATTTCCTGTGATCGGGTTCTTTATAGCCACTCTCTCACAATTATCCTGCCCTCTCAGCTCAGGAAGCTATTACTAATGGTGGCAAGGTCTGAGTTCTCCAATTATTTAATCCACTGGCCTGTTGTACAGTCACCAAGCTTTGTCTAGAGAAAAGCACTCACAGATTATCTATTCTCAAGTCTCCTTCATCATCTTTGCTTTTGAAAAGGGGGGGGGGGAAGGAGGAGAAACAGTTACATGTGCAAAATTATCTGAAAGCAATAGCCCTTCATCAGCACTTCATCAGCGGGGTGTGAAACCCCAAATACGCAACATTATACAGTTTCTTAAAGGAATCAGTCCTGCCTACTTAATGTTGACTTCTCCAGTGAAGGAGAATGGCATGGCCTCAGCCCCAGATTTGGTGATCTCTACCGCACACAGAAGATGCTCTGTGTACAGGAGATACTACTGTATGGCCTATCGGGAACTCGGGGTTCTCAACCCCATTCCCTGTGGCCAACTTCCTGACTAATCTCCTCTGGCATCACAGGCTTCAGAAGTCCTGCACAGGCTTCTGGAAGCATCTGCACGTGAACTGGAAGTGAAGGAAACTGGAAGTCTGTGGAGGCCCAGTGCAATCTCCATAGTCATGGGACCAGTACTTTTGCTGCTATGATGCTCCTAGTTAAGCTTTATACATATATTGCAGGCACTATTATGCAGTAAGAGGAAACTCATGGCCCACTGAGAAACTGATGGGCCCTCTCTCTGAAAGTCACATTTATCTCAGATAACCTGCATTAAAATATTGGATCCTGTTATGACACTGATATATTATGCCAAAGTGCAGGTGCATGAAGTTCCTAGTCCATTATCTATTCAGGCAGTGGCAAAATACGGTAAGAAAGGATCGTCTCACCATATTTACAGCTTAGGCCTGTAAGAACCAACAAAGAACCTCATCAAAAAGCACGTCTCCGGCTGATTTCATTTTCAGATGCAGCCGGTGCGCATAATTTGGATACACCTCAGAGAAGCGGATGAGCTTTTGAACCCTTTTCTGCACCAAACACCTCCGCCTGAAAATACGAAGATTTTGGTTTCCTTTCAAAAGCAATAAGTGCGTCAGGGCTGAAGGAATAACATGTATATAAATATCTATTTCTATAACTCTCTCCATATATGTATGGATGTCTTGGTAGCAGTGAGGCATGGCTGAGAATGAAAGAACGGGGAGATTTACAGAGGCTGCTTTACACAGTATTATCGGGAAATAGGAAGCGTGGCTACACGGACTTCTAGAGGATTCTTCAGAATTGCCTTGAAAATCCACAGACATTGCAGAAGAATGATTTTCACTTACCACAAGCATCCTAAAATGACCTGAGTCAACTGCAGCTATACAGAATTTCAGGAATGTATACTTGGCAATGAAGTATAATTTGAGTTCCCAGAGCACCAGATCCAAGACCAGGGACAGATACAGACCTTTAATCAACCCCACTTCTTTTTTTCTGAGTAGAAAAAAAAGACTCATACAATAATATGGAAACATCCTGAACAAGTAAACAGGCGCAGAATTAAAATGGAAATTTTAATTTCCATAACGAATTTGGTGAAGTTGCCAAGCAGCAGAACTACACAAAATAATTCATCAACAAGATGGTAGCAATGTATGCAAGGAGGAGTAGAGCTCTGAGACTTCTTCTGAAGTAGGAGTAGTGAGGTCATCAGAAAGAGCACTCAAGTACAGCTTTGGAAATATTTTTTTCTAAAGGTCCTCATCCAATATTATATTAAACTGACTTATACTAATTTACCTGGCAATATGTTGTACTGAATACAAGTAAGGAGCTTGCTTCTGAGCAAACATGCATACATTGAGTAAACCCTTCTCAAGAGTTTGGGATGAAAGGAGCTAGATCAGTGGTTCCCAAACTTTTTTAGCACTAGGACCCAAACTTTTTTAGCACTTTTTAAAATGACACTCTATTGCAGGGTGTCCAGCCTTTTAGCTTCCCTGAGCCTCATTGGAAGAAGACGAGTTGATTTGAGCTGCACATAAGCACTAACACCAGCTGATCATCCAAAAAAGCATAGAAAACAGGGTTCCTCAAAAGTCCAGATTTTACACACACACACACACACACACACACACAAACACAAACAAACAAAAGGACACACACATACATACACTCACTCACACACTCATCTGGAGGCTGCAGAGGCAGCCCAGCTTGCCCAGAAAAGCAGTGGCCAGCCACCAGAGGCTTGACCTAGCAGGGGGAGTGAGAGCATGGCGGCGGCAGCCAGAAAAGTGGTGGCTGCTTGCCAAAGGCCTGACCTGGCTGGGAAAGGAGGGGGTAGAGAGCCCCAGAGCTGTGCGTAGCCGTGCCAAAATTTAAATTGCACGCGCAACCATTTAAAGGACTGCTGCGGCTAGGGGGAATCCCGGAGGGGCTCTGGGTTTTCCCTTACAAAGAGGGGGGTTTGCAGGAGGCCTTGAGGGGCCGCACCCATAGATGTCCTGGGCCGCACCCTTGAGGGGCCACACCCATAGGCGTTCTGGGCCGCATGCAGTCCCCAGGCCATGGGTTGGACAAGCCTGCTCTATTGGGACCCATCTAGATTTACCAGACTTTTTAAAAAAAGGAGGTCTGGAAAGAAATAATATTTTATGTATAAATAATAATAAATTGTTTAATAATTGTCTGGGCACAAGCCTAAGCCCTCCTTGGATTGGTGTAAGTCTTCTGTGCCAGCCTAGGTGTTCACCAAAGTGCCGTAACAAAGTGCCTGTGTCACTCTGAATACAACAGATCTGTGCCAACCTCTCCACACTGTCATGGGCTCTGGTTAAAGGTAAGGTTGTGCTGGCCAAGCTCAGTGAGCACAGGAGTTTGGGTGTGTGTAGGAAAGGCGTGGAGGAGGTGGGATGGAGGCAGTAGTGGGGAAAGACAGGCAGTGGGTTTTACACCTGTGCTGGATTCCCTGTTCCTAGGCAGCCTGCAGCAGTCCCAAGCTGTTTGGACTTGTACATTATCTGAGGTAAGAGGATAAGTTTTACCTTGCCTTGGTGCAGCAGCACCCCAAACTTCTGCTGGATACAGCACAGGCATGTCAGCCTACTTGTTCCAGCACGAGTTAGGATTGCAATGTCAGACATTTATCTCCATATACGTATTTTACACATGCTTGCAAACTGTACAGGCTGAATGCCTTGCAGTATAATTAGAAGTTGCAGTACGGTATCTGATTTTTGAGCAGCCTCAGCTGCCTTGGATCCCTTCAGGGAGAAAGGTGGAAAATAAATAAATAAATAAATAAATAAATAAATAAATAAATAAATAATCTGATCTTGCCATCACCCTTTGACAATCCACCAAAATCAGGTCATGACCTTATTGACTGAGCTATAACTTTTAATGAAGTGCAATATATTTCCAAGTAGAAATAAGAAGCATCAGAAGAAACCACTCTAATCAGCAATTTTAAAGTTGATTTGTTGTTGTCATTATCTTAAGGAAAAGACAATTTTTTTGCTGAAAAGATTTATTGGGATCTATTAATTCCTATTTTGCAGTTACAATGAAGTGCATTTCTAAAATTTCACTTCTTTTTAATTTTTTATCATATAAATGAAGTTGTGTGCCTTTTGATATGATTTTTTTCTAATTTTAAGGCTGCAATCTTAATCTCCATTTAGGCTGACTCTAAATATTCCCCCACTGACTCTAAATATTCCCCCATTTACTGAAATAAAGCCCCAGCATAAGTTCTGTAATGGCAAGGAACTTCTGCCCCACTCCTAGAAGGGTTTTGCCACTGCACATGCACAGCTGTCTTCCCCACACCACAATGGGAAGATATGCCAGGTGACTTAGGGCAGCCTAAATTTGTTAGGATTGCACTCTATGTTACATAATGGTAGAGACTGTCTATAGGTTTAACAATATAGGTTACTTCTATGCATATGCACAAAGTATCACATTGTAAGCTTATGCATCAAAATTATTTGGACCCTGGACTCTAAGCTGTATCAATCCCATCATTTTGCATAATTGCACAGACGCATAGAGTAATGTGCTAAGAAACAGCATCTGATCATATTAATTTGGTACATGTGTGGTGGCACAAGTGGTTAAGATACTGTGCCTGTTTAACAGCAGGCCAGGGTTCGAGACCCAGGTCCTACAAGACGGGGTGAGCTTCTTAGCCCAGGAGCTTAGACCCTGTCCTTAGCCAGGCTCCTGTCAACCTAGCAGTTCGAAAGCATGCAAATGCAAGTAGATAAATAGGTACCACTTCAGTGGGAAGGTAACAGTGTTCCATGTGAATGCAGGACACATGTTGGACAACACTGGCTGTACGGCTTGAGAAACCAGAATGAGCACTGCACCCTAGTCAGTCACCTATAACCTGCAGGGGACATCTTTACCTTTACATGTGGTACATCAGTCACATGAATCATCTGTTTTAATTCTATTAATTATGTGTCTGAGCTGTTTGGATGGTCTGAAGGTTTTTACTCAATGGTTCTAGTTACTGAATTTGATGGAAGACCCTTAAATATCATACTGTCACTCTAAATATTCACCCATTTACTGAAATAAAAAAATCTGGTGGGCACTATGTTAAAAATCCATTTTGGAGTCATGATGTTTTGAAATGGGAGAATGCTAATGTCCTTCCTTTCATATCACTGAAACCTCTGTACTGGCTTCATTACCAGTACAGAAATTCACTGGCCTGTTTTCACCTTTAATGCAATTTCATTGCAGGAAAACATGTATATGAATCTTTGTAATAAACATAAACACGTCTTCCCAAGATGTTCCCATTCATTCATTGCAGCAAATGATTTGAGGACAGTTGTTGAGAATCTTTAAGTTTTCTTCAGTGATGGCTCAGTGAAATGATACAGATTTTACATGTACAGTTCACAAATGTACATTTCTCCAAGTTCCATAAACACTTCATAGCGTTTCAAAAAATGACATTCGCTAGTAACCAGGGCCTCTGAGAGGAACTTTATTTGGGTATAAAATAACCTTTGGGACCCTTTTGGGGTAGAATCTTTTTAGGGACCCCTTCCAATCTCCACTGAATCATAATTTCATACAATAATTGGAATATAATTTCTACGATTTACAATATATAAAACTATGTAGACTTACACAAATGTAAATGGTAGAGGCACATTTTCTGGGATACCAGAAAATGTTCACCTCCTACATTATGGCCCTCGGCCCCTTTTTTACCTCGAGCCCAGGTATACTCCCTGTAACCCCTACAATCTTCTCTCATGCACTTTGATGAGATTTTAAAAATATAACATTTTGGGGATCCTCCTTTGGCTTCTGGGCCCCTATTTGACCTTGGGTCCAGGTATAATTTGCCCCTTATATTTACCTCTCATGGGCCCTGCTAGTAACTGAAAACCATTGTAATACTGAAGCGTGATTGGGGAGAAAGGAAAGATTTATATTTCTGATCCTTTTTCCCATTTTTGAAAGATATGTCCAAGGAGAAATATGTCCTATGGTGAATGGGAATTAAAGTTCATGCAAGCTATGATACCACCATTTCTAGTATATGGGGATGAGCTCAGAAATGTGCTTCTGTTCACCAGTTAGGCCTGACTATAGAGGAAGCCAGAAAGCTTCTAAGTCGTATGCCGTGCCACTTCCACCATCCCCCCAAAATTGAAAATGATTCCTAATAGGTATTCCTGTGCAGCCAACATGATTTAGCATAATGCACTGAATGAGATCGCTAAGTCAAAATATCTTCCCCTAAGTGATTTTCTTGCTGTGTCTCTGAATGTCAGAGGGAAAGAAGAGGATGTTGCATGCGGAATACCATTGTCGGTTTAAAAGTTTTACACTGAATTATTCATACTTGTGATGAGCTTTACCTCCATGTATAATACAGGCATGCTCAGCAATAGTAATGACGTTCAATTTTGTACTTGGTCTCCTTTGAAAATGAGAGCCATTTTGATGATAAAATGACAGCAAATGTTTTCACGGATCTCCATAATTTGCCTAGATCAAGAATGGCCAACTGATATTATTTGGAGCACTCGTTTTTTTAGTCATTAGTCAAGGGGCTACCACACTATTGTGATATGTAATGTGATGCCTTGTGGAGATGAGGTTCAACATACCTATCTAGAATTTTATCATCTGCGAGCAAAGAATTCACAGATATGGAAAACGTGCTAAGGTGCTAGGAGGTCATCAACTGAGAGGGAGCGCTGAGGAAGTAACATGTTTTTAGGAAACTCTCCCGAAGAAGCAAATTTGCAGTGATCTTTTTTAAGAATGTAAGAAGACCTGCTAGATCAGGGGTGTCAAATTCATTTCATACAGAGGGCTGCATTAGCGTTAATGGTGTCTCCCAAGGACTGCAATCCAATTTTTTTGTATGTCTACTCAGAAGTGCCCTCCTTTCTCCCGGGCTTTTTCGCCTGCCCTGGGAAGCTGCTGCTGTTGTGCATGAGCCCTCCTTCCTTTTGGGCTCTTTCTCCAGCTCAAAATCTAGTGAGCTGCCACCACTACTGTGGTGCTGCTTCTGGGGGTGGGGAAATCACTTGAGGGCCGAACGTGTGCCTGAAAAGGGCTGCATGCGGCCCTCGGGCCGCCAGTTCAACGTGCTTGTGCTAGATCATGCTGTGATCATCCCATCCAGCTTCCTGTATCTCATTGCGGCCCAGGAGATGCCTCCAGGAGCACAAAAGACAACAAGATGTCTTTATCCTGCTGCCATCTCTTGCATACCTCTGAAACCTTACTATAGTTATTTCTGAAAAAAAATCACACATCCTGCCCCAGAAGCGACTATTCATTTTAACAAAAAAGTTAACAAAACTATCAATTTTAACAAAATTTCAGTTTTAACAAAGGATTTCAGCCCCAATTTTAAACGAAAAAGTTTGCCATTACCCCCATTCAAAAATTGCATTTTACTGGGACAATTTCTGATTAGGTTTATATTGATGGTTTCAACCACAGCTTCAATAATCAAACAATAATATGTTTCTTTGCTCAGACATACCTCATGATAGATGCTATCATTTCTGCTAAAATCTCCAACCTTCCTTGGCAATATGTGGACATGCACATGCTAAAATGAAATAAAAACACAAAATTAAACACTCTCTCACACAAAACAATTTCCAGAGAAATTTTTAGTCATTAGTCAAGGGGCTAGGACACTATTTTGATCCTGCCCTAGAAAGAAACAATTCATAGTTAAATATATACATTTTAACAAAAAAAGTTAACCAAACTAAATTTTCACAAAATTTCAGTTTTGTTAAAATAGCAGGAAACCAACAAAAAGCCCTATGGCTCCTTAAAGATGAATACGTCAACAGCTACTCCTAATCTATGTGGATATAATAGGGTCAGCTAACCATAAAATGTGTAGGTTGGAGGTCTTCTCAATGTTAGAAGACATTTGTTCCCTTACTCTGGGGAAAAGCTCAGCCTGCCCAGTGACACAATTTGCATGTGCATCTGCCAAATGGCTGGTGCAAATCTGAGCTGCACTGTGTTGGGATTTTAGTTTCAAATATCAGATTCTGGACACAAATGAGATTTTAAAAAACTCAAATTGAGTCCCTTTCTTCAGTCCTTACTTTTTTTGTGTGGGTGGGTGCATGTGTGCCCTTGCTTACATTTTCAAAAACCGTTACTGCAATATGCCAAAAGTGCTAATGGGTGATCTAGAAACAACATTCAGAAAGATAGCAACCACAAGATAGGTTGGTTCCAGGTTGTGTGGGCTATGGGATTGAGGAGGCTGGCGTGTTCTTTTAGTTTTTAGTGTTTTTTTAGGATGATGCTGCATGAACCTCATTTCTTGAAATAACCCATGCCTTGACTTGAGAGAAACTTAATTTTTCACAAGTTTAGTTGTGATGGCTATACATTATGATTCACAAGTCAAGTCATGGAATAAATGACTCTGGACTTGACTTGGGATTTGGGCTTATGGACTTGACCACATCTCTGGTTTATAGACACTACAAACAAGGCCATTATTTTGCAGAACAGCCTAGAGCAGAGGTCTCCAAGTGTTTTGGCAGGAGGGTAACATCATCTCTCTGACACTGTGTCAGGAGCCGGAAAAATGATTTACATTTCAAATTTGAATAAATTTACATATAGGATGGTATTAGAGACATCATAAGGTTTGCCTGTGGGCCGAATAGAGGGATCTTGCTGAGCGCCACTTTGAAACTTGCCAAGGGCCCCAGGGCTTGGGTTTGAAGAGTGATCTAGAGCCACAAACAGTTCATCCTGCTTGTTCATTAAAAACTATTTGTTCATTGATACACAAAGAAATTTCAGTTGGGCTGAACTTAATGAGATGCTTTAAACAGCTCTCTTGGCTATCCCAAGCTGCCCTGCAGACAGTGGACACAATAATTTATTGTTTGTTGTTATTATTGTCCGTAGTTTTTACTATAACCAAGATGCTCTTTTTTTAGGCTAAAAATGGTTCTTTTGAGTAATACATCAGTGATAGTGTTCTGATAGTGTATTATACTAATACATCACAAGAGCGATAGTGCTCTTATGATGTATTAATGCAATACATCATCCAAGCATCATTGCTCTGATGATATATTGCTTGAAACCACAATGCAAGCTTTAAAATTCTCTTTGGTACCACTGGGCTGTTGTCTACACACTCACTTGGAAAATTAAGGATTTGTTGAAAAGAAATAGAAAAGGGATGCTTTCTTATGCTGCAAAGATGTCATAAATGAGAAGCTTCTAAGAAACCCTTCCTTTCATCATTTGCCCATCTAAATCTCAGGAAGCAGAATGTTGACGTATAAGATTTCCACTGACACATACTTGGCTCTTGGCTACTGATATAAAAAAAGAAACACAGAAGATTATGCAACATAAGAAAACATGGCAAACTATACATATTAGAAATTATATACTTCTTTTTAATTGTGATTGTCTGGGAAGCCAAACTCCAGTCTGCAGGTCAGATGCAATACCTGTGCAAATTCCTCCTTGCATGAACAGCACCTACCAGTCCACAGGGTCTAGCTAATAAACAAACGCAGGTGTTTACCATATATACTGTCTTTCTGCTCATTAGATTTTTCCTTTGACTTTAATTTCAAGGCAGTTTACATGGGCAGGGAAATCTGACCTGTGAGAGGGTTTTACAATTAACAAAGCGGTCCTGCCTTTCAAGAACTTTCTACATTCTGAGGTGGTTCCTTTTACATCTGACCTCTTCTTCTCTGTCCAGTTTTTGCCTCGTGGGAGACTCAGTTGAGGATGGCTTTTTCTATCTTCTCACACACATTCACACAGCCCATCGTCAAGATCTCTTCTCACACAGCTACTGGTATTTTTAAGCTGGGGACCTTCAGTTGTCTTTTGGAAATTAAAAAACTCAAGTCTCTACATCAAATTTTCTGCCCAGTCTTGGAACTCCATTTTTTATCTCCTCCAAACTTTGCACCATCCAACTGTTTCCTTATCCTGCTGTCCACAAGGCTCTGCTCCTGAATTTCTGGACAGACAAAGTTGTGAAATGCAAACTTTGCAGACCATCTGGAATGGAGTTAGCAAGCAACGGTAGAATATTAAGCTCCAGTAGCATCAGGAAAGCTTTTTATTGTTGCACAGTAATTTCTGATTTGGAAACTGCAGGGATAGCCTGGACATGTTGTGTTAATTCAGTTTTTCTTATGGAACAATCTGTATTGGTTGAGCAAGACCTAAAGAACCAGTGACTGACCACTGAAGAGGCTAAAAACATCACCATCAATTGCCAAGAGTGAAAGCACATCATGAAAGATGCATGAAATCCAGCGGCACCTACAGCAGTATATTGTTTGAGAGGATGACCCACTTCCCAACTGCCAGATAAAGACTAAAGAAGAAAAGAAGAATATTATAGCAGAACCTACAGTGTGTGAGTCTGTGTGCAAACATGTCTACATGCATGAACTCAGTGAATGAAAGGCAAAGTGTATGATAAGAATGATAATTTATCACAGATAATGGCAAACGGTTCACCAGCTAAAGATGTCTCCCTGCGGTCATCACTAAAAAAAGGAAAGATAAAAATTGTGCCAATGTTTATCGTTTCAAATGGCACAACATTTGCCTCAGCATATGGACAACTTAAAACCCGGGAGGACACTTTAACGGTTTGTTCACCTTTAGTATTTGTATTAGTTTGTCATAGAAAGCAATGTGGCATAACAAAACCCATCTATTCTGTTTTAAACAACAAATGGGTTGTATGCATGTGTATTTCTTCTTTTATTTTATTTTTTAAAAAGCCATGTGCCTTCCATCAATAGAAACAGCTGGTGCTTGATTGCAGAAATCTCAGGGTTTTTTGTTTTTTTGGGTTTTTTTTAAAGGTGATGAACAGAATGTACATAATAAGTGGGATTCTGCCTACTGTTCACGTAATAGAACCAAGCGGGAACAGCGAGAGGCAATTACATCTCAAGTGGTTTCCTTTTCTGAAGGAAAATAAGGGTGAAAACTGCCATGGGTGCCATGCAGAGATAAACATCTGGAACCAGCTAATGTATGCCACCTTCTAATTTGCCTTCCAATTTAACAAACTACAAGGAGCATCTTTATTCTTGCTCCAATTGTTTCGTTCAACCAAGCCCATTTGTAGGAAAGCTTATAATCACATGCTCTACTTGAAGCAAGGCTGCATTGCCAGAGGAAGGGAGAATCATCATTGAACCCAACCCTGCCAGGGGTGCCTTATAGGAAATTTGGTTGTTTATTTTTACACACACACACACACACACACACACTGCAAAAAGTCAACAGAGTTATTGAGTTCTTCTTATGATGCCATAGCTTATATGTGGAGATTTAGGGCCCGATCCTACTTGGAGACAGCACCGGCTGCTACCGTACTACCTGAGCAACTGCAATTGCACAAGCACTCTAAGGGCACAATCCAGAGTAACCATGGGAGCACGTAAGAGACATTACGTGCACCCGTAGTTACTGCACCACCTAGTGAAAACCTATGGGAAACTGATATTGCAATCCAGCGCTCGCTTTGGCAGCACACATACTAAAATTGGAATGATACAGAGAAGCTATTGCAATCCAAAGTAACTTGTTCTTACTCTGGAGCAAGGACTCCCCATAATTACTCTGGATTTCACCCTATGGCACTCTTATCTGGCTGTAAGCCTGCTGGGCAGATGCTATGGTCCATCAGTCAGCACTGGGTCTCAGCACTGAGAAGATGATGCAGGAGAAGCTCTGGTGGTAAGTCCTCCTACCAGCTAGTGGTGAGGCTTCTCAGGGTGGTGGAAGGTGGGAAAGTAGAGAACTGGGAAAGGAAGACAGGCCTGAGGGACAATCAGGTCTGGGAGGACAGAAGGGAGGCCAGCAGACTTTGTCGCTGAATCCTATGCTCCATTCCTGCTGAGAATGTCAAAAACAGAGCTCTTGGTTCTGTGCCAGCTAAACAGCTGGCAACGCTTCAAGGAGACGCAGCTGAGTTCTACCAAAGGTGAGGGGAATCTCTTAGAGGAGATTCTAAAAGCTTCCCTGGCCCCATAGGATGTGGCAGTGGTCATTTTGGTGCTGCTCTTCCTCTGGGCACCACCAGGATCTGGGCACCTCCAGGACTTATAACTGGGCTGTTACTGATAGTTTTTCTGAGAGTTTATGGCAGCAATGTTTTGGCACAATCATATCTAACACATAATATCTATCTCCCCCTCCTCCAATCCATAGCCACCTCAAGAAGGGAGAGATTACGCCACCTTGTGACAGCAATAGATATGAAGCAGAATAACTGCCACGCCTGGATGTTACTCTAGAACCTCAATAATGATCCGATAGCTGCTCCCCCAGACCTTGCAAAAGTAACCCTGGACCAGATAACTCACCAATTATTACTGAACGGGAAACCTGATAAAAAGGCATAGCAGAACGATGACACAGACCCCTCCCAAAAGTGAAGGAGAAAACAATTATCTCCACACACCCTTCACAATGGAGGAACTAGAAAATGTTATTCTGTCAATGAAAAATAATAAAGTAGCAGGACTTGATGACTTAAGAGTAGAACAAATAAAAAGATTTGGGCCAATTTCTAAAAAATGTGTCTTAGAACTTATGAATTCTAAAACTTATGAATTCTTAGAACTTATGAAGTTCTAAGTTCTGTTGACAAAAGTTCTAAGTTCTATTGACAAAAACCAGATACTTAAGATTTGGCGGAAATCTAAAATTGTAGCTCTGCCAAAGTAAACACCTAAAAGCAAGGTCGATGTTTAGAGCGACGATGGCAAAAAACTCATGTCATTTCTGATCGGGCAGAGGCCAGGGCTCACTGGCGTTCCTACTCTGCTGCAGTGGTGGCGACTAAAAAGGTATACTTTGCTACCACCATCACATCCGCAGAGAACAGCCCAGCAGAGCTCTTCCGAGTGGTCCAGGGCCTACTCTATCTGGCCCCCTGCAATGATGTGGTAGAGCACACAGAGGCTCGCTGTGGCGAGTTCACCCAACACTTTGCGGACAAGGTTGATCAGATCCGGCATGACTTGGACGCCACTTTAATAACGTCCAACGATGTCCCTAGGGCACCTGTCTTGTCCATCTTTTGGGATTCTTTTCAGCTTGTAGAACCTGAGAATGTGGACAGGATTCTCTGTAGTGTGAGACCATCTGCTTGCCTGCTAGACCCTTGCCCAGCCTGGCTAATCAGATTGGCCCAGGATGGACTGGCTGAATGGAGAGGGAGGGTGGTGAACTCCTCTCTGAGGTAGGGGGTGTTGCCTTCTGCATTAAAGCAGGCAGTGGTTCGCCCCCTCCTGAAGAAACCCTCCCTGAACCCTAAAAACCTAAACAACTATCGGCCAGTCTCAAATATCCCATTTCTGGGCAAAGTAGTCAAGTGGGTGGTGGCGTCCCACCTTCAGAAGGTCCTGGATGAAGCTGATTATCTGGATCCCTTCCAATCTGGTTTCAGGCCAGGATGTGGGACAGAGACTGCCTTGGTCGCTTTGGTGGATGACCTACGCCGGGGAATGGACAGGGGGAGTGGATCCCTGTTGGTCCTGCTGGACCTCTCAGTGGCCTTCGACACCATCGACTATGGTGTCCTTCTGGGTCGATTGGCTGGGTTGGGAATTGGAGGCACTGTTTATCTGTTGCCTACTCCAAAACAGATGCTTCTTTGTTACCCCCCAGAAAATCTATTGGAGAATCCAAATAAATGGGCTCCCACAAAAAAGTGTCTTAGCTCCACTACTTTATAATATCTATACAAATGATCAGCCAATTAACCCTAATACTAGAACCTTCATATACTGTATGCAGATTACACTGCAATTGCTGCTCAAGGCTACACCTTTGAGGAAATAGAGAAGACAACCTTGACTACTCTAAATGAAAAGGTTAACTACTACGACAAGTACTTGAAACCTAACCCTGGGAAAACAGAAACCTGTGCTTTAAAAAAAACAGGGATACAGGGAAGAAAATGAAAATTTTCTAGATAGAGCAACCAGCATAACTCTGTAACTGTCAGAACTTGAGCTGAGGAGTGTCCTGTTACTGGCATGGGATGCAAGAGAATTCTGGTGGAACTCTTCCCATGTCAAGCATACCACTCTCAATGTAACAACACAAATTGTTACAGGAAGTTTAAAACCAACGCCAGCTGATAAACTTTATCAAGTTTCAGGTATTGCACCTCCAGATGTGATGAGTGGTGGCAGAAAAAGAAAGATATAAACAGCAAGCAGACCCCCAGCATACTATGTATGGGCACAGGCCCCATCCTCTGCAACTGAAAACAAGAAAGTGTTTCCTATGTTGAACAGAACCTATACCATCAACTGCAGAAACTGCCAAGTGGAATTATGGTACAGCGTGCACCACAATGAAAGCTGGTTCAACTTCAGGGAAGAAATCATGCCTGAGTACCACCTCCCATATGAAACATGGAAAACACTGAATAGATTAAGAATAGGGTGCTGCAATGTAAGAAAACCTTAAAGTCTTGGGGCTACATTACAGGAGATGGAAAATGTGAATGTGGGGAACTGCAGAGCCCTGAACATTTATTGCCATGCTGTAATCTTAATGGTCCATGCACGATGGAGGATTTATTCCAGGCCAATGAAAAATCTATTCAGACTTCTGTTTTGTGGACCTCAATGGGAATATAAGTGCTTCTGTGTGAAATCCAAACTTGTTATAGTTTTTAAAGGTATAGATTTCACCTCAATTTTTAATTTCTAATTTCTGTTTTTTAATGTAAGATGTTCTGTACTTGGCAAACAAACAAACAAACAAACAAATAAATATATTTAACACACATGTCCTGTTCTGCAACACACATTCCCACCACTGTAGCACATGATACAGGGGAGGCACTCAAACAGGTCTCCTCAGGACAAGGGAACAGTTGTTCACCTGCTCCAGGGCAATCGCTGCAGTAAGCATCCACTTCCCACTGTCAACCCACCCCAATCCCTACCCTATTCTGCCTTTTGCCTATTTAGGGTCTACCAAAGCATATGACATGATTGGGCCATGAGAAACTGATGTCACAACAATTGTATCACACCTGTTTGTGGCTATTTAAGTTGAATAGTGTATGCTACTGAACTTAAGGGTGCTATTGATTAAAGTGGGTGCCATGGTTGCTGCCTGCTTCCTGCATGTGATACTTCTTCAACTTCAGAAGGGCACCATAAACAGCAGTTGCAAAGAGGGCCGTAGTCTTCCAATAAGTGAGCTGGATATACACTTTCAGAGACCAAACAGTCAGGGGGGAGAAAGAGTGGATTGGTAGATGAATGGTTCAATCAGTGTATAAAGGAAAGAATAAAGGTAGTATTTGACATTGCTTACCACTACGCTCATACTGTATTGTCAAATCCATTGGGGCAGTGATTTGTACAGGCGTACAATCAAAAGAAGAAAGTTCAAAAATTAAGAAGCTTCTTCAGAGTGGATGACAAATGCTTTTAGGTGAAGAACATGAATATTAACATGACAAATAGGGTAATTTGGTACTCCGTGTACCTCACAGCACATTCATTTGTTATTTCTGATTGTGTGACTCCACCAATTCTGCAAGGAGATTCCTGTTCTATTTGAGGGATTTGACTTAATACCACCCTACTGAGAGTTGCTTAAGAGAAAGTAATCTGCTACCAAATAAGAATGCGTCGAAACATAATCCAGGTTGTGTTGACAAATATATGGGATTGCAAAGAGTTATCCACATGGGATTCTTCTTTTAATATAGATCTGCTTTAGGGGTGTGCATGGATTTTGGAATGAATGGAAAACTTTAACTCAACTGAGCCCATTTGTGTTTATTTTCAAGCAGAATAAAACAGAAACTGACGGGAGCCCACATGAGCCTAATTGCTTATGCGCTGTTCAGTCCATTCAGGCCTTACTCATTTTTGTAATGGTGGTCTGGGGAATCAAGTGGAAAATATGGTAGCTGTCACAAGGTATTGTGGCTCTGTTAACTCTTAAAAAAGAGAAGGAAAATAGACTGCCATGCACACCTCCCCTCACCCATAAGTAAAAATATCTGGAGTGAATAAACATGAGAGTTCTTTGCAATGATACACATATGAATTTAATAGGAGGTATGTAAATGAACGTGAATTAATGCAAATGAATGATGTACCAAAACAAAATAAACTAAGAGACTCTATACTGATACAGCATGATATGCCTTAAGGATGAACAGGACATACATCAGGGTAACAAAACATTTCAAGTTGCACCTTAAAATATCTTCACACATGTGCATTGTAAAATTGTAACACATCATATGAGACTGCTGCATTTATAGGTAGGAACATGCAAACTCTGGAGTGAGAGTTAACTATGGCTACAATCTTAACCCCTGGCTGGGCTACACAAATCCTGCCACAAGTCCTATGCTGGGCTTGGGGTGTTGCAAAAGTGTGGTAAGGCACATCTGCACCACTTCTGGGCTGGTTAGGCCAGTGCACAGACATGTAACAGCCTCCCCACAAAACTACAAGAATGGGGAGCAATTAGTTAGGATTGTATCCTGTATCTGACACCTAACCTATAGCTACAGACAATGCTGTACCTCACATATAAGTCAGCATTTGATGGCATCCGACAGCTGGATTTCAACTGCAGTCAGTACATAACAATATTTGATGACTGACTGTACACTCCCTGTCAGTATTTAAGGGAATTGTCACATAAGCATCAACATTTGATAATAATTGGCATCTGCCATGCAGTAACAGTCACTACATAAAACATCTGACATCCTCCAACCAAGCAGCTGACATGTAGTGGCAATCTTTCATTGCCACTGCAACAACAGCATTTCAGAAGATTCCCATCAGAATTTAGTCCATGGTACATGACGATTAGTAATTAGTTTAGGCTGCAATCCTAACTACAATCCTCCTGGGAGTAAATACTACTGAACACAACGGGACTTACTTTTGAGTAGACATGCTTAGGACTGCACTTTTAGCCAATCAAGTCAGGTGAATTTTGATCTCAAATTGCCATCAAAAACTGACTTTGGGCATTACTAGTATATTCAGCAGATTTTGAAATTTTGACCATCATAAAAAATAATTCCAGCAGCTAGAAAATAATGATGTGTACAATCATTTACAGCAGTGGTACTCAACCTTTTTGGCCCCAAGTAAAAAAAATTTTCCAGGTACCAGCCTGGGGGTGGGGAGAAAGTTCTGCCTCTGGTGACCTGGAAGGAGGGTTTCTCCACCTAGAGCACAGCACAGCTCTCTCCAGCTGTAAATCCCATTATAACAAATTAATAAATAGAGATATTGCTGAGTTACTGTGGATAGGATTGCAGGTGAGAGCTCAATGTCTCAGTGGATGTCTACTCAGAGCAGGGATTTTCAACCTTTTCCAATGCAGAATGCATTGAAAATGCACAAAGCCATCCTAGTAACTCTTATTGGAGAGTAACCCTAGAATCCAGAGTAACTACGGGAGCACATAAGAGACATTTACATTGACATAGTTACAGCACTACCTAGTGAAAACCTATGGGAAATTCATATTGCAATCCAGAGTAAATTGTTCTTACACGGGAGCAAAGACTCCCCATAGCTACTCTGGAGTGTGCCCTAAGCCTCACTGACTATAATGGGACTTATTTCTGAGTAGACAGGCATTGGACTGGACTTGGGGCTTCAATCTTAACCGCGCTTTCCTGGGAGTAAGCTCCACTGACTACAATGGGACCTACTACTGAGTAGACAAGTATAGGATTGGGCTCTGAGGCTGAATCTTCTGACGGAGCCCTCCTACTGTGAGGAGGGGAAAGGGCACTTAGAGGAGTCCTCTCGCGGACTGGTCAGGCAGCTGCCAAGGACCTCCAGTGGTCCCTGAACCAGGGGTTGAGAAACTCTTATTTACAGTATAGCATTGATGATCATTAACAGGGGTCTCAATGGTTAGATAAGGCAACTGTGCTACATATGTGTAGCCCTGGATTTGGAACAGGACTTTTATGAGTGCATCCATATAGTGGCCCTCTAGTAGTCAGCCATATGGTTGAAATGGGACCAAGAACAGAAGTCACATCATTTATTGTGGCTAATTTACGTAGTCCTATGAATAACAGCTTTACAACCTATGGATGATCATCATAATTAATCTGAGATTATCCTTCTGGTTTTGTACTCAGAACCACTAATGCATGTAATAAGCACCAACTCCCTGCACAGACGTAAACTAAAAGAATTTTCCAATGGATATTTTTATGGTTGATTAAGCTCCATTAGAGGAATAAGAATTCCATCTCAAGTATTCGTAAATATGCATACCGAAATAGGAACTAGTTATGATCTTGAAGAATAGCTAGTAGGCCTTGTATGGTATATTTGTTGAATAGTTTGCAGGTTCCAGTTCTGATTATCTGCTCTCTCTCTCTCGCTCTCTGTCTCTCTCTCTCTCTCTCTCTCTCTCTCTCACACACACACACACACACACACACACTCACACACACACAAACACACACGCGCGCGCACACACATACACACAAACTCAAATACAGATATAGACACTGACTGAGAGAGAGAGAGGGAGACTTTTTCAAACTTGAATAAAACAAGCAATGTGAGACTTACACTTTCTAGATCATGTGTCTGGATCGGACCATGTGTAGGTTTTTTTCCCCTTTATAAATAACTATCCATTGGAGCTTGACTTTTTTTAAGTTTGTTTCTTTTTTAAAAAAATTAGAAGATATTAAAATGTCTTCTTTATAAGCCTCGGTTTCTAGATACAACACATCTTATTGTTCTCATGATACTTCTGGACTGCAGTATAGTGGCGCCTCACATAAATTTAATTCGTTCCGGAGGCATGTTCTTTACGTGAAACATTCTTTACGTGAAGCAGTTTTTCCCACAGGAAATAATGGAAACTCAGACAATTGGTTCCACAACCACAAAAATATTCATATAAAAATATTAACTGGATGTAAAAATGATGACAGAACACTGGGATTGAATTCAAAACATGCATTCAATGTACATGATCTTATGAAGTCTGCAGTCCTAAAGGCTGCAGTCCTAAAGACACTTTCCTGGGAGTAAGACCCATTTAACACAATGGGGCTTACTTCTGGGTAGACATGGTTAGGAGGCTGCAATCCAAGACACCTTCAAAGTGTCTCCCCACTTTCTCCTTCTCTTCCTCCTGAGCCTCTCTCTCCCCTGCTCCCTTCTGGCTACCCTGCTCTTCCAGTTCTCCACTGCTTCCAATTCTCCACTGCTCTTCTCTCCCTCTGCCCAGCGGATATCTGGCCACAGGAGGAACAGCATGGAAGTGTTGCTTTCACTATGGGCAGATGCGCTAGGCAGCCCTGATGCTTTTTAAACAGGCTGCCGGCCAGCATGTCTGCTCCACCTGCCAATGAATGTTTTCTTTACGTGAAGCATGTTCTTTACGTGAAGCAGAATCCTAGAGAAATTTTTGTTTGTTATGTGAAACATACTTTACTTGAGGCATTCTTTAAGTGAGGCACCACTTTACTTGCAGCCAGGCATCTGTGGGTTTGATTCACTGCTGATCCACTTTTCCAGTATCCCCATTCCAGTTCAGGAATGGAAACTCCCACATATACAATGGTCTGACTGTACTTTAATCATCCAGTTGTTCCCACACATTCAGTGTTGTGTGTTTTCATAACATGTGCACATCATGGCCCTTCACCAGGGTGACCGTATGTCACAGCCAAAAAAGGAAGACAAGGGCCATCCAAAATGTAGGACACCTAAGAAAAATGTAGGACATGAGAATACAAAAGCTAAAACACTCATATACACTGCCTTTGTGTGGTTAATTTAACTCTATATTGCTTATTACTAAATTTAAAACTGTTATATGTACCAGTAATTTATTACATACAATTTCTGAATTACAAGAAGGATACTTGCTCACATGGAAATTGAGGACAAGGGATATTTTTTCAGGACACAAGGTTAAAATTCCTGACATGAACTGGAAAAAAGAGGGATATTGTCACCCTGCCCTTCACCTTGCTTTTCCGTGAATTAATGGTACAGAGGGCGATTCATTAAAACCATTCCTCTAAACATGATTAAGGCTGCAACCTTAAAGACACTTTCCTGGGAGTAAGATCCATTGAACACAATTGGGCTTACTTCTGAGTAGACCTGATTAGGATTGTGCTCTATGAAAATTCACTGGGCATCAGGGAGAATGAGCAGAATACATAACTGGGCAGATAAATAATAACCTCTGCTAACTGGGCACTTTTTCAAGTGGGTGTTCCTCCTTTATTTAGCAGGGGGAGAGTAACTGGCCCTACACACTTGAGCAATGTCTGTTCAAGTGGCTTCTGCTGGTGTTCTTTTGCATTTTAGATTGTGAGCCCTTTGTGGACAATATTAATTAGCTATTAATTTTTTTCATTTTCATTGTAAACCACTTCATAAACTTTTTAGTCGAAAGGCGGTATATAAATATGATAGATAATAGATAGATTTGATTGATTGATTATGCAGGACCTATCAGAAAATCACAGTTAACATCTCAACTGGCCTTTAAGAGGTGCAATCCAGAGTAACTACGGGGAGTCCTTGCTCTGGTGTAAGAACAATTTACTCTGGATTGCAATATGAATTTCCCATAGGTTTTCACTAGGTGGTGCCATAACTATGTCGACGTAAATGTCTCTTACATGCTCCTATAGTTACTCTGGAGTGTAGGGTTATTCACATTTGGGTAGGAATTTCACTCACCAAAGATTTGGAATGTCCTTTGCAAATTCCTAATGCCCTCCTAATCACATACCGTAGAGTCAAGCAAACCAACCTCTCCATTTCCTAGGCTTCTCCTGCACCTTCTGCCTTGATAAATGAGCCTTGTGGTTCTCATCCCCTCTTCCCATAATGACAATTCTTTAATTTATGTTCCAATAAAACGTATTATAACAAACATTTACCGCTCAATGAATAAACATTTGAATGAAGCTCCTAATAGGGGTTGCACATTCTGAAATAGTCCAAGGCTTTTGTCGAATCTCTCCTTGCACTAAATGAGAGTCATTTCCATAATCTCTGCATTATTGCTTAAGCCGCCCTTTAGGAGTATTTTACAAAGTAAAATTTCGGTGAAATATTATCAAGCCCCCAAAAAGGGAAAGTGTTAAGAGGATTATCAAATTGTTCTGTTAAAGTGACAGTGCACACTTTCATGCTTCTCCAGAGATGCTAACATACTAATTATGGCAAAAATGCTTTCTAATTATCTCTTTGGCCCAATGCACGGCGGCTGTGCTTTGTCATATCAGAGATCCCAGAGGATGTGAAAAGGATGAGAGACCTGTGAAAGGTCGGGAATAAAGGGCAAGAAAATTCTGGGCAGAACAAGATCTATTTCAGCTGCTCCCATCCCAAATACCCAATCAATCGCATAATGCTCTGGATCTGAAAACTAATTGGAAAGGGTTGCTAGGGAAAGCAATGAAGAAGATAAAAGGACAAGGAACGACATCTTTGAGAAGAAGTTATGAAAGAGCAGGACACGCTTAGTAGAAAATTACAAGGACAGCCAGCCATTTTCAGATCTACACAAGAATTGATAGAGAGTAGAAGCTGCACGTTATGATCTAACACAAAGAAAGCTTCTATATTCAGTCTTCTAGGAGAATGGCACGTTTAGGAAAATATCATAGTAGCAATAGATGCAAGAATTCTTTCAATCAGAGATTGTGCTAGTCTACACATAGCTTTATTCTGATCCACCAGGGCTCTTCTCATGTCCTTGAGATTCTATATTTCCAGGTATGATGATTTTAAAAGAATTTAAATTCAAAAGTCTTCCTTTCTTCTACACCAAGACTGGGCCAATGTCCCGTTTTGGCAACACCATTTGGCACAGAGACAGTGTGTCCAAAACTGGCATCGTATTTGGTGGTGTGCCAGCCTCTGCCCCCTCCACCCATTTTCTGAATTGGGAAAAGAAAAGAGGTAAAAAAAGGAGGTGTGGATTAGAGTCTCTAACACACTTCTCAACCACTTTCCTCTCCTCCTCACTTTCTCCTTTTCCAATTCTGAAAATAGAAAGAGGAAAGGCAGTGGAGGTATGTAGGTGGGTGGAAACTGACACCACCCATCAATTTGCTTCCTAATGGAACCATCTCAGTTGACCACATAGAGGATCCAGCTCTGCTTTATACTATACACACACAAAAATGTAAATCATGAAATCTCCATAAGATTTATCAGTGATACTATTTATACCACAATGCTTCTGGGCACATGATCAGCTACATCTTAGCTGGACATTTCCCCAATACATGAAAATACTTCTAGAAGACCAATATTTTAGCACTCGTAAATATCTTTGCTCCAGAAGCAATGGAAGACATTTATTTTATTTACTGTTTTAAAAAAATTTAAAGCAACTAGGGCTTCCTAAATGTGTGAATGTTCTTAAAATTTACTGCTGAGTTTGCACTATTTGCCTCCATAATTTGCCTGCTTCAGTGAGATCTTTCAAAATGTAAATTATTTTTCTGCTGTAAAAAAGGCTGATTGCATGACTTTGCATATTTCCAAAGACAGTAATTTATGTGACTGAACAAAATAAAATTTCAAAGGAATCAATTTCAGTTGATACAAAATCCTTTAATTTTCAGTGAAGTGCTTGAGTTTGTACTTTGTCCTTTAATTAGCCTGCAGCAGAGAATTACAGAAAATAGTAACTCTGGTGACTGGCTTGTGACAGATGCCATCTGCTGACTTTCAGGCTTTGTATTCCATGTGGGTTCAGACCTTGCTGACCTTGAAGTATGGGATACAAAGAGAAATTCCAAAAGCATTCTACTCAACCATTCTATTCAAGCATTCATTCTTATGGGCTGTGGGTGGCGCAAGCGGTAAAGACGCTGTGCCTGTTAACCAGCAGGCCAGGGTTCGATTCCTGGGTCGGCCCCACAAGACAGGTTGGGCTCCTGTATTGGCTCTGCCTTTCCATTGGACTAATTCAGTGGCGTGGAGAGGGGGGATTTGCTGCTTGGGTAATAGCCTATCCTCCATAACAATCCAACCCAGGCTTTCATGCTTCGCATGTAGCGCCAAGCACGATACCATTGTCTTTCAAGACTGACGGAGGCCTGCTCTATTCAACCTGCAACAATGATGGTAGCTGTGCCTTCAAAGATATTTGGAAACCTTTGAAAGTTATGAAGAACTGTCCAGAACCAACCCAATACTGAGGTTGTGATAACATCTTTTGGGTGCTGAAAAAATGAATGGAACTTAGCCACATGTCACTATGGGCACTTATCCTGACTACTGGATTATATAGCAGCCAAGACAAGCAGTAGTTAGGATCAGTTTCCAGTCATTACTGCCATTCATTGTTGCCATCTGAAGGCAGCCTGCTGAGCAAATGTGACCATCACCACAGGAGGTAATTTGGGGTGCACTCTTAACCTAGGTTGGCACAATTCATTGGACTTCCTGTTCCAGTGGTGATACAAGGAGGCAAACACATTTCTCTACACTGGCATATCCCTCTCCTAGAGTGGCACTGAAGTTTCTCACACTACTTCTGTGACATCCCCAGATCAGCACAGGACTTATGCCTAGGCTTAGGCTAGCCTTAATAGAGGTTAGGATTATGGCCTAACTATCCATGAAAAAGCATTTTCACGCATGTAAAAAAAATAAAAAAAATTATGTTTGATTAGTATCGTTCCCCACTGTTTTGGATAAGACCTTTTAGCTTCTTGGTTGCATGGATTTCTTCTGATATAACTTTGCTTCCCAAACTATCCAGGAGAATCAAGTCACTATCAATGATCATCATCAGTTACAAGCCATGAGAGGTGAGTATAGATATGGACAACCTCAAAATGCCAGATGCAAGGGAGGGTACCTGGATGCATGTTTCTTATGTTCAACCTGGTGGACCGTTGTGCAATACAGGAAGCTGGACAAAATGGACCTTTGGCCTGATGCAGCGGAGGCTCTTATGTTCAGGACAGAACTATACACAGCTCAGTTTTGAATCTCTTTTTGCCTTCCAACAGTGGTATTGCTAGAGGAGTGTCCACCACACTGGGTGACATGCAAGGGGTATGTCAAAATTTTTAAATCTTGGTACTTTTGAGTAATACAATGCCTGTGATAAATTGTTTGTTATGTTATTTCATGAAGAATGCAATGGAACAAAGCATATTGAAATATCTCTACTCTATAAAAAGCTATACAAAAACAAACACAGATGAGGTAGACGGTGCATCATGACACTCACTGCCTGTCCACTGCATGGGAAGAGGTCTAGTATGGGTTGGCCTGCTGACCTCCCACAGAGGTGCAAAACCTAGTGATACCACAGTTCCCTACTATTAACATCAAGCTAACTTCCTTCAGGTGCAATCCTAATTAGGCCAGCATAACTCACTCATCTCCCCATTTCTGGGTTGGTGTGGGGAGGCCAGTGCATGTCTGTGCACTGGCCCAACCCCACTTAGGAGTGGCACAGAAGTGTCTTATGGCACTTTTGTAATATCCCAGGCCAGCAAAGGACTTGTTCCTTCCTAACTAGGAGGGATAGGATTGCAGCCTTTATACCCCTGCTTACTGGTCAAGAGACACTCTTTCAAGTGGGTGCTCCTCTTTTATTTAGCAGGGGGAGAATAACTGGCCCTCCACACCCCAGCAATGTCTGTTCTAGTGGCTTCTGCTGGTGTTCTTTTTGCACTTTAGATTGTGAGCCCTTTTGGGACAGGGACCCATTAGCTATTAATTAGCTATTAATTTTTTTCATTTTCTTGTAAACCGCTTTGTGAACTTTTCAGTTGAAAAGCGGTATATAAATACTGTAGATGTAGATAGATGTAGATGTTTATTGTATTAATAGTATTGTGAGAGATATTTTCCTATCTTGACCAGTGAAAGTTAGGAGTGGAGTGATTGAATAAACATCATCATGAGGTCACAGCACAAGGCTAAATTGAATTGGATGTTGAACTGTGGGAAGCTGGAACTCAACATGGGACTAACAATGTTCTATGACACACGTACATCTGATCTCAGAAGAGACACTAATATAATCCTTTACTTTCCAGAAGTCAAGATGAGGACCTTGTTAAAACATTTCAGCCCAGGACCCCCTTTCAAATTTAATGAATCTGTCTGGGACCCCCTGTCAAATTTACCAGGATGTAATATCACTGTGATGCCAGAGCTCCTCCATGTCTACTCAGAAGTAAGTCCCATTGTGTTCAATGAGACTTACTCCCAGGAAAGCCCTATGCTAGATTCCTAGGTAGTGGCTCCTGTCCTCTCACTACCCCTGACTGCAGGTTGTTACAACCCAAGGGGGCCCTCCTGACCCTCCACTTTGAGTACACAGGATTACATCAAAATAATACATGACACTCTTTGTACATTATGTAAAATTGCCCAATATGATTATCCGAATATAGGAGATGTCAACTGTCATTTATGATACATGCAAATGTCAAGCCAAGGTATTAATCATAAGGTAGAACTGGGTTTTTAACTATGCAGCACCAACTTCAACAACCTGAGTGCTGCTTAGTTTTATTTGGTAACTAAACTTAGCATCAACTTATAGGGCTCGGGCATAATGGCAAATGGTTGATGAGCCAACACAACATACAACTGATGCTTCCCATGCAGAAGCCTTTATTCAAAAAGGCATTCTTTCAACAATCAGACAGTTTGAATGCCCTTTAACAAAAGCTGGAATAATACTGGATGTCTGGTTATGCTTCTCTATGCCAGCTGAAACAACCAGATTCACAGTACTGGAGACCTTTCAAGTGGCACTTATGTCCAAATATCCATTGATTGCTGCGCTAAGAGCCATCTGGGCAGGAGGTGAGGAAAGGTAAGCTGTTTATGATCGTATTGCCCGTGCCGTTTAACCTTCAGCATTAACATTTGGTATGCCCTGCCACCCAACAGGAGGGCCCTACAAGCAGGTGGGAAGATAGATGTCTTCCTCCTAATGACTGTTTAGGAGACTGCTGAGCGTTTTGGTCTGTGCCTATGTTGGGAGAGTTCATTAATGTAATTAACCAACAATCAATCTTTCTAAATTAGTTACACAAAAACAGCGACCGCCCCACCAACTGACACAAAAAGCGAGGTCGTGCTCTGTTTCTGCACGATTTAACAGCCACCCCTTAGAACAGAGAGGCAGGCACATGAATGCACAAGGCTCCGGGAACCAAATCCATTTGGAAACCCTACAGCTTAATTAAAGGGGACAAAATGCATGCAGCTGGCTGGGCAAGCCAAGGTGAAGCAAACATGTATTCCTGCAGCTGAACTCCTTGGTATGAAAGGAAAGGCACACGGCCTGCTAGGCACCTCAGCCGAACTATATATAGTTAGATGCCTCTGTCTTATAGGAAAGGTTATTAAATGGGTGTCAACACAATGATGGTGCATTTATGGAAATCAACACAGCCAGACTGGAGAAAACATTCTGGATGAGAGAGGCTGTTACTACACACAATACAATTGACAACACAGCCTCGGCTGATTTTTTTTAGCTTAAAAAGAAAACCAAAGTCTTAAATGTGCAACAGTGACATACAAATGGATTCTGCACACATACTGCTACAGTTGCTATGAAGATATGGCTTTTCTACCTCGGCTCAGGAGAAATCTATAAAGCAAGCAGTACAACAAAAAAGGAGCTCTGTTCCGGTCATACTACCTAGGTAGCATAGAAAAGAGACAGCATTTTACTATTACTTAAAAAACTTATTAACTGCAACTTAAAAAAACTCATTGCTTTGAAACACTTTTTTATCCTCTCGCTCATCCTACTGCTTTTTACGTTATTTTCAGCCTTAATGAACTGCCCCGTTTACATGTTGCCATTTGATTGTTTTCTGGGCATGCTTGTTTTATTTTATTAAATATGTGAATCACTTCACTGATTGTTGATTTTCAGCTTTGAGTTTAATTTGGGATAGAAAAAACCAGGAATAGTGGGAATCATTATAACAATTATAATAATTAGTCATGGTTCCACCCAAGTAAACTTTGCAGCCTAGTGCTAACGAACTTTCCAGCAGCGATGCAGCCATGCCATAAAGGCACATGCTGCCTTCTATAGTGGAGGGGAGGCAGTCACAGAGTCCTCCTCAAAGTAAGGGAAAGTTAACTTTGGAGCTGGAATGCAATTGCATGTAATTGCAATGACTGTTGGTTAGAAATAGGGTGCTGGCACCTATGACTACATGTTCTCTCTCTCTCTCTCTCTCTCTCTCTCTCTCTCTCTCTCTCTCTCTCCACCCCCTGTCCTGATTTCCATGCTGGTCTGGAACCATAGTAATATATTTCTCTGTATCACACTGTCAATCTTCTGAGGAAGGAAATACTACTTTTACATAGTATCACAGCTAGTATCAAGCTGGCATGGAGCAAATGCTTAGTAACAACAATTGCTACAGTACCAGGCCTTCAGCCTGATATATTTTTCATATAAGCTATTTGATACAGCACCCATAGCCTACACCTAGGCCCTTGGTCAGCACAATTTCTGTTGCAGCTTCTACTACCAGTGGTACCAAAGACAGCTGATAATTCAAGTGGGGCTTGAATAGGTGGAGAAGATTCAACATTTATCTATAAAGCATCTCACATGCTGCCCTCCTCAAGTACTAAGGGTGTGACTAATCTGTACCACTTTCATACCAATGCTGCTGTCACTATTCAGCTCAGGTCAATATGGACATGAGTTTATATGGACATTACAAGTGCATAAACTCTAAAATAAATTCCCATAAACTCATGAATTCTCCCATAAACTTTCATAGATATTCACATACAGAAGAATCATAGTTTCAAGGATGGACCAAAATGGCCTCTACTAAAGTTAGCAATCCTATTTGAAAATAAGGACAAGGTGCTAACTTCAGGTCAGGCCATAGGAATTCAACCAAGATAACTGATGCATGATCAGATCAGCTTAGAGAGAGAAATAAGGTGCATTCCTAACCAATTTAAGCCAGTGCAACTCACCTGCTCCTCATTCCCATGGAGGTGTGGGAGGATGGTACATGTCTGTGCACTCACCTAACCTCCCCAGGAGTTATACAGAAGTGCCTAATGACACTTTTGCAACATCCCCCAGGCCAGCATAGGTCTTGCGCCGGGCCTAATTGGGGGTTTAGATTGCAACCTGAACTTTTGTAGCAGAATTAAGAAGAAAGTACTGAAAGGAAGACTGGAAAAGAGAAATTACAGTAATCAAGATTGGAAGATGATCGGAGCACTCACCAGATTTTAATAAACCCTTTGTAATAGCTAACATACTGACAATGGGTGTAATGTGGATTTGATATGTGGAATGTTTGTGCACTTGTGAACTCCTGAACCACAACTTGAGTGTATTTTGGAGAGAAGTCTTTTCTTTCAGCTGTACTCTAAAAGTAGCATATGCCACTAAGTTTTCCCAGTAGATGAGGCTGGCAAATGCACATGATACTCACCAATCAAGACAGCAGCTGGCATGGTTTGTGCCTTGGCACTGACTGAGCTGACCCAATTACTTTTGCCAGGCACAATTCAAAGCATTTGCTGACCCCTGCATTGAGAGTCGGAGGTCTAATCTCCAAACAGACACAGAAGGAACGGACCAAAATCAACCAGACGAGGAGCACCAAGATACTTCCTTTCTTCCAGTTGTCCTCACAACAACCCTGTGAGGTGGAGGAGGCTGAGAATGAGTGACTGGTCCAAGGTGACACAGGAAGCTTCATGGCCAAAGAGGTCTCACTTCAACCATTATACCATCCTGGCTTGACACCATCCTAGGATGAGCCTTGCCAAGGGGCCAGAGTTGGCCCATAATGCTTCCAAAGTTCAATCATCTAGTGATGCATTTTAACTCTAAATTTTCTTTATTCTATATTCATGGTGAGACTCTGATTTGAGACAATCCGAGTAATTTCTGGGGTGGAGGGGAGAAGTCTCTCTTTGGCATGCCTTCCTTTCTCCCTGGTCAATATGGCCAGGCTGGCAGCTGGTGAGACTGGCAGGAATTGTGGAGGGGGAGGAAAACAGGTCCACTGTAGTTCTCACCCCAGCCTGAACATACTTATAACAGTCAATCAACAATATTTATTGATTTTTCAATAAATTTTTCAATAAATTTTTCAATAAATTTTTCAATAAATTTTTCAATATTTTTCAAGAAAAAAGTTCACAAAGTGGTTTACAAAGAAAACGAAAGATGCAAAAGAACACCAGCAGAATCCACTATGAATACATTACTGTGGTGAGGAGAACCAGTTACTCTTCCCTTACTAAATAAAAGAGGAGCACCCACTTGAAAGAGTGCCTCTTCCTCAGCTGGTTTCACTACTGTTTTGGAAGATACTGGAAATAAGAGATGAATTAAGAATTCATATATTATTAACATTATTAACTTATTCATACATAAGTTATGAATTTCTATCATTCTGCCCTTCCTTGATTGCCGGCCAGACTCAAGACAAAAAAAATCTACACATCGCAAGTCATACTATGAATGAATATAACCAGTGGTGGGCTTCAGGGGTTTTTCGCAGGTTCCATAATACCCTTTGCTAATGAACGCCCGGTTCTGAGAACCAGCTACTAACTGGACATAGAACCTGTTGTTAATTTATTTGAATCCCACCACTGAATATACCTGGAAAATCAGCAATACATTGGGCGTTATTTGTTTGTTGGCAACATCAGGTATTTCAGAACAAGATGTCTTTCAAAAAGTTGATTTCTTGCTGTCTGGATAATTTTAAATTGCTGATTGAAATCTATTCTTTGATTTCCATTGAACTCCAGAAAAAATTACTTTTGGTGATTTATGATTTTGTTGTGTAAAGAGACATTTCTGCTGGATGTAGGATATTTAGAGTGATAGACATTTCCATAAAGTTTGTTCCTTCTCAAAGCAACATGTCTCTTAGCTGCTGGGAAAATTTCTGTTTTCTGCCAAGCAAACAAACATTCACATATGACTCTTAGCAGAAGGAAACACAGCAGGGAGGTAGTAGAAGCCATTTTATGACAGAACTCCTGCATTTTTTTCAGGAATATAAGTTATCCCTTTGCAACTCACTCTTCAGGGATATGAATTCTTAAATAATGCACAATTAAAGCAATAGGAGTAGACTTGTCAAAGAGAATATGTGAAACTGAGGGGTGTCTCTCCATACCTGTGGTGGTGTGGAGGGGCTGCCATATATCTGTGCACTGGCCTAACCCACCTTTGTGACAACCTCCAGGCCAGCATAGGACCTGTGCTAGGATTTACACTGGTCTAACAAGGGATCAGGATTGCAGTCCCAGACTTACCGCTGAGTAAACATGCATAGGAGTGCACCACAATTCCTAAATAATAATTAACATGACTGCTATCCTAACTGTGAGGATATCTTATTTGAAATAAACAAGACGTACTAACTTAGAGCACAATCCTAACCAAGGCTGCAATCCTGAAGGCACTTTCCTGAGAGTAAGACCCATTGAACACAATGGGGCTCACTTTTGAGTAGACATGGTTAGGATTGTGCTCCAAGTCTACTCAAAAGTAAGTTCTATTGTGTTCAATGGGTCTTACTCCAAGGAAGGAATCTTTAGGATTGCAGCCATAGAGCACAATCCTAACCATTTCTACTCAAAAGTAAGTCCCATTGTGTTCAGTTGGGACTTACACAATGTTCAATGTGTTCAAAAGTAAGACCCATTGTGTCTTACTCCCAGGAAAGTATATTTAGATTTGCAGCCATGGTTAGTTTGTTCTGTGAGTCTGAATTAAAATTAGTTACATGAGTCAAGAGCCAGCAGGGGTGTAGAAACTCTCCAGTGAGTTGCGAAGAATGACTGTGGGAGACTTTAAAGGAAGTTTAAAAAATTCAACAAGATGTCTGTCACTGTCTATATTCATTTGGAATGTACAGATGGACAGACAACAGCAGTAGGCAAGGTCTGTTGCCTTCATCTTCTGCTTGTGGGCTTCCCAAGAGCATCTGGTGGGCTACTTCTGGAAAGAGGATGCTAGATTTTATGGCCCGAGAGACTATTATGTACTGAAATGCCTTTTGTTAAGAAAAATGTGCTTTCAAGCCATCTCATGGCCTAGCTTTAAATCCCAGTCCATATGTACAACCCATTGAATAATACATAATATGCATCAAAATACAAGAAGGAACAATACTGCTACAATGGTTTGATGCACAACTGTTAAAAGTACAGGAGACTTCATGATCCCACTAATTAGTGTTACTGGGGGAAGGGGAGAGGACAAAACACTAAGTTTCTTCATGAGCCTGGCCACTTTATGTAAAGTACCCCTTCACTTCAGAGCCATTTGTGGCTGCTACAGAAAAAGTTTTAGCAGCAAGAAATGGCTCTGAAGGAAAGGGCACTCTAGCCAGTGGCCAGGCTCCTGAAGAAATGTAGGATTAACCCTGCCCCAAGGAACACCAGTGCTAGTGTAGGGCAGCCATCAGCTGAGGATAGGTTCATGGCAGCAAAGTCCTTCCAAGTGGCTGAAATTCTTGCAACATGCTTGGTGGTCCACGAACAAAAGCTTTAAAAGAACACATAGCACAATTTAATTTGTGGATAGACTACTGAGGGGTCAGGCAGGGGAAGAAAAACACAGGTAGGGGCCTTTATAATCACAATAGCAGTCCCTGAAGATAGGCAGCCTTGAGGAGAGAGAAACTATGCAAAAGCTAGGCAGAAAAAAATAGAACATGAAAATAAAAATTGAGGAGTTCTTAATGTCGGTTCCGAGTCGTTATCTTTTCCGTTAGAAGCTCAAGCTCCTTTCAAATATCAATCTTTTAAAAGGGCGTCCTCATTACTTTCCCTTCTTCAGAGGAGCTGTATGAACTCCAGCTGATGCTTTGTTCAATATTTGTCCTGCTAAATGACGTGGTGGTAAAATGAGTGGCGGAAATGGTCTCATTACATCAGTAAAAGCACTACTGAGAAATTGATGTTGGAATCTGGCTTTCGGTCAAATAACCCCAGCTGAATGACTGGAGGGAGGCATCTGTAATCAAAGTTGTTTTTTTTAACCAAGAGGCTTCAGTGGGACAAGAATATTTAAAAGAAATATAACAAAATAGGAGGTGACAGAAAATCATGGAAAGCAGCAGTTATACGAGGTATACGAGGCTGTGCTTTGAAAGCTGCTTTCCCATTAATCCCACATAAACTGTCAGGCTATTTTCTGCAAGGCGTGGAGGGTGAGCATGCAAGAGAAAAAATGGCAATAATGGTTTTGTAATGAGTCACAACTGAGAGCAGAGAACATGGCTGGGACTGCCCGGTAGTTGCTGATTAATGAGTCAGCGGCTTCAGTTTTTTGATTTACTGAAATTGCCTTTGATGACATTTCTGCAACACTTGCTCACCAGTCCTTTCAGTTTTTCAAATGTATTTCAGCTGTACCATGCTGTAGCCCAGAGTTCCCATTTGACCGGAAACCCCTGGAGAAACTAGGAAATTGGGCCCCCTCACTGGAAATCGGGGGAAGAGCCCTACTGTCCAGGAACCAGGACACGCACCTCTCTTGCACTCCGGCTGGGCCCAGGGTGATGCCTCTAGAGCCCCTGTTCCTCCAGAGGCTCACCAGCACCACTGCCAGCACTGTGGGGGTGGGGGAAGAGGAAGAAGAGGCACAGGACACATCCTGTGTCACCCTCTAGTGTTATGGAAAGTCATCTTAACTGCTCCGGAGCAAGGGGCTTAATTGCACTTTAGTATATAGGCCTTAGAGACCTAGCCTTACATGTCTGCCCCCCCCCACGTGCATCTCTCTTCCCCCACGTGCACCTCTCCAAGCACCTACATGCATCCTCCCAAAAGAATCCACCTGCATCCCGCAAAAGAAACACCCCCACCTTCCCTACCTAACTGCACCCCCCCAAAGAACCTGCCTGGAACCCCCCAAAAGAAACACCTCCACCTTCCCTACCTACCTGCAGCTCCTCAAAAGAAACACCCTCATTTTCCCTACCTACCTGGATCACCCCAAGAGAAACCCCAATTTTAGCTTGGGAGACAGGAATTTTTAGGGATTTGGGGGGAATTTTGGGTTTGGCATCTGGTCACCCTGCTGTAGCCACACACCAGGAGGCTTAACACCAGGAAGAATTCTGGAGAGGGGTGGTTTTCCCCTCTTTTCAGCTGGCTCCCTTTTTTGCAGGGGTCTCTGGGCATTTTCAGTCATCTGGTCAGCATCTGCAATCCACAAACCAGATAAGCTGCAAAGTGTAAACGCAGGTGGCTTTCTGTAGTCTCCTTTTCCACACCTACTCTTAGATCTGTGAACTCACATGCTTTGCAACACACACACATCATAGATCTTTGGCCATTGACTCATGATGCACTCACACTGTATGTTGCCACTTCAGGAATTGAATGAAGATGCAGGAGTCTGGAGTAACTAACAAGAAGAGTTATTGAAGGATTAGTGACAATATTAGAGGCTGGGGACAACACCTGAATAAGCAAAGGCTATGCAGAAATTCACTGTGATTGCAATTGACAAGTCCAGTTTGAGAAAAAAGAGATAAGGGAAAGTGCAGCAAAGGATCTGTTAACCCCTGCTGGGAAAGAGACACTCTTTCAAGTGGGTGTTCCTCTTTAATTTAGCAGGGGAAGAGTAACTGGCCCTCCACACCCCAGCAATGTCTGTTCTAGTGGCTTCTGCTGGTGTTCTTTTTGCATTTTAGATTGTGAGCCCTTTTGGGACAGGCACCCATTAGCTATTAATTAGCTATTAATTTTTTTCATTTTCTTGTAAACCGCTTTGTGAACATTTCAGTTGAAAAGCGGTATATAAATACTGTAAATAGATAGATAGATCTGTGATCTGCAATCCTATACATGTCTACTCAATATAACTTATTCCCAAGTAACAGTCCAATCATATGCATGACTACATATTAGAGTCAATGGGGTTTACTCCCAGGTAAGTGTGCACACGACTGCAGTCTCAATATGCATTGGATTCCTATGAAAGGAAGTGGAAGGGGAGAAATGCACTACGAGAGGCAGAAAAATGAGGGGCATACAATGTGCTGCAACTGACTAGCTTTGTTTAGTATGGAAGATGAGGAAGTTGCTGTGACCTCAGATAGCAAGAGAGAAGAGAGAAAGTGGAGGTTTTATGAAAATGAATCCAGGAGACAAGAGGATTTTGAAGGCAAAAACTGCTTGAGGCTTGTTAGGGAAGCCTCAGTTTGTAATCAAAGTAAGGGAGAGTTAAAAGGGAACGTGAGTAAAACCAATAAGACATGGCAGGGGGAATCGTTAAGGTGTGATGGAGGGGAGACATGAGAAGACCTGGCTGTCTGGGAAGCGCAACAGGTATCACTCAGAGCTTGTGAAAAAGCTACTTCTCTCTCTGGCAATCTTGATCGATAGTTGAAAGCCCTTAGAAGTCACACAGAGACGTTCAAGAAAACTGGCTTTCAACATCCATCAAGTTCATCAGAGTATGGAGAGCAGGTGCTGAATGCAGACATTATTGGCATGGAATGAGCTCCTTTATATACAAGCAATGTCTTGATAAACAAGTGAAAAAATTGTCCCGGCTGGGATGCAGCATTTTGCCAGCACTTGCTTAGCCTCTCCTAAGTGACCAGCCTATGCATGTCTACTCTGAAGTAAGCCTATTACATACAACACGGTTCACTTTTGTAAGTGAGGCAATGGAAAGGAGCCTTAGGGCAAAATTCATAGCAGTTATGGGTCCACACAGTTACATCACCCTCTAGTGTTATGGAAAGTCATCTTAACTGCTCCAGAGCAAGGGGCTTAATTTCACTTGAGTATATAGGCCTTAGAGACCTAGCCTTATATGTCTGCCCTAGAGTAAGCCCTGTAATAATCAGTCGGGCTCATTCCTGTTTTCATATACAAGTATTTTGGATTACAAGCATGCTTGTGGAACAAATTATACTTGTAAACCAAGATACCACTTTATTGATTTCTGAATCTGTATTCAGAAAACTTCAGCTATACAGCTAGTTGTGAGTACTTCTCTTGCTCAGATGCACACGAATGTGGCCTTGGATCTAAGCAACCTGGAATTTGCAATGATGTGATGTGGTCATTACTGAACATCATGCCAGGCGCATGATGAAATGAGGCTCAAAATAGGGCCAGGTGCAAAAAAATGCTAAGAAACTCTGAACTGAACCACTGGTGTTACTTGAACTCATTCTGCAAATGCTCCTCCTAAAGCTGTCTTACTTCTTAGTGGTACTAATTGGTGTGTGCATAATAAACACTCTCCACAGCCACTTAAGTTTTCGAACAGTAACACTCACTGTGGTATAGGCCACAACTGATAAGATGCCAGAACATGGCTTGGCTTCGTGAAAACTATTGAAGGATACATTCAGCCCATGAATGGTTCTTCTAATAAGAGCACAATCCTAATCTAATCACAATCCTAATCCTAATAACAGCACAAACTGTACGAGATATTCTGCCTTTGTTTAGGCCAGCACAACTCGCCCATTTCCATGGTGGCATGGGGAGGCTGGCTCATGTCTGTGCTCTGCCTGATCCCCCCCATAAGTGCCTTAAGACACTTTTGCAACACCGCCAGGCCAGCACATAACTTGTTCCGAGACTTGTATCAGCCAAGCAGGCGTTAGTTTCTAGTTTCTGCCACTGTTTCTAATGTGCCACAAATACACTTTTTCGCCAGTCCTTCCAGGGTTAAGTAGATAGGGCACTTTACTGAGGCAGCGCTTAGCAGGCCAGATATTGTCATGCTATCCCAGAGTGTACAATTCACACCTTAATAGCCATGGTGTTCCTCCTCTGTCATCCAATCTCAGAATTGGCTTGTTGCCCAAGTCCATTTGCCCAGCTGCATTCATTTATATGTGCGCATGGCTGAGCAAAAAAAACCCCAAAGTCCTAAGCCTTATCTTTACAGAACTTGAGTACCAGTCCCTGCAGGCTTCCACTTACCTCAGGTACACCACTTTGAAATATTTGGCCTTTTGTCTTCCCACCTAGGCTCACTTATATATTTTAACATTTCAAAGCAGAGGGATTGTATTAGTCAAAAGCCGCACACAGCAGTGGCGCCACCACCACCTATAGAAGCGAAAGAGATGACACACCAGCATCTCGACTGCAAACCCAGAGAAGGAATGATTATGCACCGCTGCCCCCCGCCACCCTAACGCCTGTACTTAAAAAGAAAGAGTAATGAGTTCTTAAATTGCATCAATGTAACCCCAGGGATTCGATCCAAATAAAATGTTGAAGTGTCTCCACTTGTACAGTTGCCATAACACTGACCATAAGTATTCTGTAAAACCAGCACACCAGCTCTTTAATATGGGGGAAGAAAGTGCTTTACTGGCCAATTCTATCTGGAGCACTGCAATGGCAGAATGTGCATTCCACTAGCAGTTAAGATTAAGGCGGAATTTATTTATTAATTTACTAGTAATAGGACACAGCTATTGTTTGCAGAGGTATTGCAGAGGAATCAGTTTAACAAAATCACGCTCCTTTTCAGAATCTCAACTGCCCTTTTGCCTCCTCCTTTATTCTCAATTGCCCCCTAGCCTGTTCCGCCCCAAACACACATGAGAATAGAACCCTCAGCCTGCCTGATTGACACAGAATATGTGCACACCCCTTGCACAGATCAAGACTTTTATGTAGATAGATTTATACCTTACTTTCCTCCCCTTTCAAGATAACTCAAGATGATTTACATAATAAAACTGATACTACAGGTGTCCCTCGTTCCGGAAACTCTTGCGGATTAAAAAAAATATGTGTTTAAAGAAAACAATGGAAAAATAGGTTTCAAGACCCAATTCCAGGTTTCTTGCTCCCTTATTGTGCAAAACTGAATAAGACAGTCCCTCAAAATCTGCAGGGGTTTGATTCTATGTCTAAAAAATTGAATGATTGTTTGAATTTATAACAATAGAAAAGCAGCTGGGTTTTGCAGTGGCCATTCATGTTGAGTCAAATCTGTGTATAAAAAAAAATCTATATACAACAAGGTTGGACCTGTACTGTATTTAGATTAAAACACTTTTAAAAACAATATACATATAAACAACTAGCAAAATGTACACATTGTGGGAGTAAAATCCCCCCCTGTGTACCAGCCCCTGTAGTGCTCCATTTCCCCTGCTGCATCATCCCGCCGTGCAAACCCACCCTCTCTTGCAACACCCCCTTGCAACATCTCTCCCATGCAACACCCCCCAGGCACCATTCCCATGCACCATCTTCCTCCCCCCATGCACCATATCTTCCTGTGCAACATCCCTGTTTGGCTCTTCCTCTCCATGCAACCCCACCCCTTGTACAACCCTGTTGCACTATTCCCCCAGTGTACCAACACACTGCTCACACCATGCCCCCCGTGCACCATATCCCATGCACTATACTCCCTATGCACATACCCCCAACTGTGCACATCCCCCAGGATTGCACATCCCCCCAGAAGGATTTGGGGCTGCACAATAAATAAAAATGTCTTAGGCCCAGATGAAAGGTCTCCAGAGAGGGAGCAATTTTTATTTCATGCAGGAAGGAAATCCAGAAGGAAGGAGTCACCACTGAGAAGGTCCTATTTCTAGACACTGTTCCCCTCACCTCTGCTGTACTGAATGGTTGCCTCTACTGAGTACAGGGAGGAATATACAGAAGGAGGTGGCCCTGAAATACAGCACTTCGGGGTAAAATCAGCACTTCGAATCGGAAACGAACAAGCAGCCAGTCAAACTGCCAAAGCCGCAGCTCAACTGAGTCAAATCAACAAGCCCATTCTACATTAGTTACGGTTTTTGGACTGGTTTCAAAGGCAGCCCTACAAAGCGCACATTACAGTAGTCGAATGGATATCACTGGCAAATCTGGCAGCTGGGAATCAGGAGAAACTGAGCAAACACTTTCCTTTTCATAGCTTCCACCTGGGAATCCACAACCAGCTGCAGATCCCAGTCAGGGTGACCATGTCATAACTGAAAAAGAGGACATATGGTCACACCCCCAAAATATAGGACATCTAGGAAAAATGGGTGTCATAAAACACTCATATATATTGCTTTTGTGTGGCTATAGCTGCAATCCTAAAAACACTTTCCTGGGAGTAAGACCCATTGAACAAAATGGGGCTTACATTTGAGTAGACATGGTTAGGATCACACTCAAATTTAAACATTGTTAAACTTAAAACTATTACATATTATTTTATTATGTAAAATTTATTGATTACAAGAAGGCTACATGCTACTTGCTCACAAGAAAAAGGAGGACAATGAAGATGATTTTTTCCCCCAGGACAAAAGGCTAAAAAAAATGGACATATGGAAAAAACAGGCTATGTGGTTACCCTGATCCCAGAGCACACACTTTCTGAGACCCTCGAAGGAAGAAATTAGACTCACAAGGGCAAGGGCTTCAAGCTTCCTAGTTTTACACTGTTTGAGTTGCATTGAAGCCCCACATGTTTCACGTGTTGTTGAAAAGAAATCATGGGTCCAAAACACGCCTTAAAACGAACAGCCCTGAACCAAACTTTACTTATCAAAACAGGTTGTTCTTTAATAACCTTCAACCTCTGCAAGAAAATAAGAGGAAAGAACAAGAGTAGCAAATCCTTTGCAGCAAACAAAGCGTAAGAGCAGAATGGTTGGCTAATAACTGATTTTCAGAAAGGCAGAGTCTTTTAAAGGAGATCAGGCTAAGTTGCTCAGATCAGTTGCTTATTGCTAATGACGTGCCTGGCTCTAATTAGAAGCATTCACTGAGTTTTCCAGGAGAACGGTGGATTTAATTATATTTTGGTCTTTTAGGTTTTTTTGCTTCTTTTTTTTCCCTTGGTAAACTTGCAATAAAACAATCCCAATCTTTTGATGACACTGTTTACTTCTTGCTGTCTTAATTGGTAACGTTACACCTTTCGTCTCTCATTTTCGCCCATTGCCAGGCATGAGGGGTGGCATTAAATATGATTAAGCAAAGCAAGGTGATAAAAAAATTAACTGAAATATTACTTGATTAAATAAGACTTCATGCAGCAACGGATTCTACCTCAATGCTAATTTATTTATGACATCAACATCAAGCGTCCTTTCTGGGGAGATATATGCTCCAGAAGATTTCATGCCAGCTTTAAAATGCTGAGCTTCGTAACAAGCTCTGCAGCGGCATATTGATTTGTTGTTGTTTGTCGCTGGTGAAGTTCTCAAAATAACATTAAATAACCGCATGGAATGGAGCTAGAGTTGTATGTGATGAGGGTGGGGCAGGAATGCAAATACCAGGTGTATAAAAATATGTATGCAGGCCAAGGAGAATTTGGGTTTCAAAATGTTTGTACAGATGTCCTCCAGTATCTTTGGGGGATAATTATAAATATTCTTTATTTATAAATAAATAAATAATTTTGCACTGGACCAAGTGGACTTGCACCAGCCCAGGCCTTTTTCTAGTGCAACTAAGCAGGCCTATCTGGCATTAGTCTGGCCCTGCATCACAAATGAAATAGAAAATAAGAGGTCTCTGGAGAAGGCTCAAAGCAGCAGTCAAAGTCTGAAATATTTGAGGATTAATATCAAGCCAG
Source organism: Cryptoblepharus egeriae (assembly GCA_030015325.1). Taxonomy (NCBI): domain Eukaryota; kingdom Metazoa; phylum Chordata; class Lepidosauria; order Squamata; family Scincidae; genus Cryptoblepharus; species Cryptoblepharus egeriae. Next base: position 20,451,736 of record JAREYC010000002.1, read on the forward strand.
GAGTTGCCAGAAAAATTAATAAACCAGGAGGTTCATAAAATTGGAAGGATTAAAAAGGGATTTTCTTGATAAAGACAAGGCTACACAAATTACCCATTCTGACATCCAGGTTAGAAGGTTTTCTTTTCTTTGTGGTCCTTCCATACTGGGCTTTTAGAGTAATAAGCATTTACACAGCCCAAACTATCCTCACAGGTAATTCTAGGATTAATCTGAATCCACATAGGTCATTCCCTAACTTGTGCATATAGCACAGAAGGGACTATTGTAAGCTGACAAGGGTCAGATTTCCCCAGATTAAAAGTGTAGCATTTTTCTCCAAATCATGGGTTTGATAATTAGCTTTATCCACAAATTCAGAAGTGATCTGGATAAGATGTGTGTTCTCTTCCCACATCTTCCACTGTAAACCTCAATCCCCGCTTTTAGGTTTTCTACAGTCTACCAATGCTGCATAAACTAAAACTGAAATGCAATTCCAAATCATTCAATGAATCCATCACAGCTGAATATTCCATATTAGATATTTAAAGCTGACATTCATTCCCTGTTACTCAACAGGAGGGAAGTTCCATATTTAACATAAGTGTAGTGCTTTGCAGTGTTCAAAATACATCTCATATGACTTGCTATGATTCTTGCAACCACCTGTAAGATAGATAGCTCAATACATTTCCATCTTATCACAGACGTGAGTGGGGATGACTGAAGCTGAAAGAATAGGGCAGAGATCCCCATATGGGCAGGCAGCTTCCATGGGGCAGTGCAGTATACTTGCTGTGTGGTAGTGAGCACCCAAAGTGACACTGAAGACTAGATGAGTTTGCTTTTTAAAGGCTACTGGAAAGGTCACAGCGAGGGTGAAATTCAAATCAGAAACTTGATTAATTAGTCATCATGAAATGCCAGTTCTTGATATTCAAAATGTTGAAACCAAGTTGTGATAATCAACAATGTTAGATATTAGTTTTAGATATTAGATATTAGATTTGTTGCATGCAGTAGTGTCACTAGAGGGATTCAAGGGGTATGGACTGCACCGGATGATGAGCAGAGGAGGAGGGGTTACATCACTACTGGCCAATTGTTCTTTAAATTGGTATTTTTGAATAATACTGCCATGTTATATATAATCCAATGTTTATTTCCATGAAGAATGCAATGGAACAAACCATGTTGAAATATCTCTATTCTATCAAAACATATACTCCCAAAAAAACCAGCAGGGGGTGGGGAGATGTAGCACCATCACACCTGCCACCCAGAGTGCTGCCACTTCCACTGCAAGGGAGGATCATGGGGTGATGCACCGGCATCCTGTACTGGGTGAAGCAAACACCAATAATACCACTGTTTGCATGGTACTCTCTACTCAGTTTTTCCTATGTGACTACCAGTGTTCATGTAGAATATACTCTTATTCAGTTCTCAAATTGATGGGTTACAACCAGCTTAAGAACAAATGCCCCTGGTATTTTATGGGGAGAAGGGGGAAGGCAGCAATCTGTTCTTCAGAATCACCTTGCTGATGGAGTCGCAGGATCTTTACCCTTCATGAAGCTTCATGACGCTCCCTGTACCCCAAGGAGGCTGCGGTAAGCAGCAGTAATAAATGAATTAATGAATAAAACCTTGTGACACCAGGAGCAATGCAATCCTGCAGACCGTGCTGCTGCCTTTCTTCCTCCTCCTCCTCCTCCAAGATTTTCTTTTGGTCTCAAACTTCCTGTGAGTTTGAAAATTACCACTCTAACTCAGGGGTCACCAAACTTTTTGGCACGAGGGCCACATCATCTCTCTGACACTGTGTTGGGGGCAAAAAAACTAATTTATATTTCAAATTTGTACATATTTTCATAAATTTACGTATAAGAATGTCTTGGAGTGGATTACATGGCTTTGGAGACCCCTGCTCTAACTGATCCTTGTTTCTTATGCTAGGCTTTGCCAAATAAACAAGATCCAAAACTAATCTTAAATCCAGCTACAGCTTCCAGGCATCTTCTGTGTCTTGTCATATCCTTTATTCTGTTGAATCTTATTCTCCAGGACCTTGGGGTCCTGTCCTTTCTGTACTTGGGAGTGTATGTCTACCTAGCAAGGAGAGAGGATAGCTTTGGCACCTGGTCTGTGTTTAAATCTTAAACCATAGTATCAATAGTTGCTGGTAAGTAAATGCTCACAGCTCCTGCAGTAATTCATTTCAGTGTGTCTGAACTGAGGCAGTAATTTCTGACAACATGGAACCCCTTTCCATTTATTGATTCATAGCTCATCTGCTCACACGAAATTCCCCTAGAGAAGACTCTATGGAAATTGGAGAAGAGAAACAATAAACATTACTTGGCAGACTCCTTCATATACAGGAATATCTTATCATGGCAAGATGCATATGGTTCTGATAGGAGTGTACTGTAGGTCACATTGATGTTCAAGGCTTCATAACTTTCACAGTTCAGAGCTGTCACTTAAACCTTCTACCAAGGAAAGTGATTTGTTTGTGGCTGCAATGCTCTAATTTACATTGGCAGTCCTGTCCCAGTTGTTCAGTTGAAGCTCAGAGCTCTTTGGTACGAAACGGACAAGTTGGGTTTGCTGATGAGGGAGCAACATTTTAGCTAATGATGGAGTTTAGTTTTAACCTTGCCTCTTCCACTAGGGAAAATAATCAAATGTATTCTGATGACAACGCTCTTTCCAATATGTTGCAGGCACCAGGATTAAGCCTTTCTCAGTCCCTGCTGGAGCTAGAGCTATAAAGCAGCTACTGATATATTCAGTGGGTAAAAGGAAGCCAACAAGAGTATCCTTAGGATACAGGATTTTCATCCCCTTCCCCAGGGAAAAGCTCCATTCCACACAATGGGTTTTCTCAAGTCTGCACCAGCTACGGTATTTTGCCAACGCAGACTTGAGAGACTATGGGTGCAATGGGGAGTCCTTGCTCAGGTGTAAGAACACTTTGCTCTGGATTGCAATATGAATTTCCCATAGGTTTTCACTAGGTGGTGCTGTAACTATGGGTACACGTAATATCTCTTATGTGCTCCCGTAGTTTCTCTGGACTGTAGAGTTTGTCAGTGCAATCCTAACCCCTGATTAGGCTGGCAAAAGTCCCAGCACAAGTCCCATGCTTACCTAGTAGTGTCACAAAAGTGCCATGAAGCAGTTCTGCCATTCCTGGGGAGAGTTAGGCAACTGCACAGACATGCACTAGCCTCTCCATGCCACCGCAGGAACAGGGAGATGGATGGATTTTGTAGGCTTGAATTGGTTAGGATTAAACTGTTTCTCAAGCTTCTCAGCCCAACGGGGAGTTCTGCATATGGTGGAGCAGAGCCCCTCTCCTGCCCTGGTTCTACTCTCCCCGAGCACACACATCCTAGAGGCCAAACTGCTTGCTCAGTACCAGAATACCGTACTCAACAATTTCCGTAAATATGCTTCATGGCACATTTACAGCACCCAGTGTCAGCACATGTTTACATACAAAGATGAAAAAAGAGTCAGCATGCAGCCTATTGCCTGATTTCGCCTTCCCACCACCATATCATGTTTGCTCTTGATGGCTGAATTTGTGTTTTGGGGGGGATCTGAAAAAATGCTTAGTTATCAAGGCCTAGAGCAGTGATTTTCAGTCTTTTTCATCTCATGGCACACCATCAGATGTTTTGATCATCACTATGACACTCTATGCTGTTCAAATCCCCAGGTTTTCCTAATAATAAATGTTTCTCCCTAAATTCCCACGGCACACCGGAGGACTATCTGTGGCACATCAGTGTATCATGGCACACTGGTTGAAAATCACTGGCCTAGAGCCTCATGAATAACCCCTTTATATCTTCATCACAACACTTTAGTTGTGCCGGTAGCTTTTGTTGTGGAGTATTTGGATTTTCCAAATGTACAGAAACTCTCTTTTTAAAAAACAAAATAATATATGGATTAAATTCAGCATTCCAAAAAAAATACAAACTTCAGTCAATCTAATTAACCCAATCAAGCTAATTTAGATGCTTCGACTTTAGATATCTTTTAATTTAAAAGGTATTAAATTGTTTCAATTGCAGATATGCAGGATATTAAAAAAACCATTATAAAAAGAAACTTGGAACGGTAATTATAATCTATGCAACCCAGAAACCATTTTTGTGGGTAAGGAATGACTCTGCTTCATCCACATACATTTTCATTTAAAATCCATTCGTCTGCTAATTCCTGAACTATCTGAAGTTTACTGCTGGGAGTATGAAAAGGATGATCTTTATGAACAGATGGTCTTTTCAAGGAAACATAGTTACATGTTAAATGCAGACAAATGTACAGTAGGCTAATAGTCCTTGAAGCAGAGTACACTAAACAGGAGGCTGAGTATGTGACGATGCAATATGCTACCCTTTCATTTGGCCATATTAAAGGCAAACACTTTCTAATGAAGCTTAATTACCATGGAACAGGTAGCCCTCTATTCTGGCTCATGTAGGGGCAGATGTGAATCCACTCTCCATGGCACAAAATGTGAACGGCCATTGAGTTATAAGCAGACATCGGGCGCTGCCCCCCTCCGCCCCACTCCATATTACTTTGTATGATGGGTTGACAAATGGGTTTTGTCATGAACAGCTGTGTTCTTGTTTTAAAAGGTTGGCTTACAATGGAAGAATGTGGATGGCAGCAACCCTTTTCGTGCGCAATGTGTTATCTCACAAGTCCAGAGTCATTCAAGCAAGTCGAGATTTTTTTAAAAAAAGAAATCATGCTGTGATCCTAATGAGCGGCATATGTTTGACTCTCTTTTCTGCTCATCATTGTGATGTGTGTATGTGTTTGTGTGTGTGTGTGTGTGTGTGTGTGTGTGTTTGTGAGCACGAGACGCAGAGATCCTCAATTTTTCCACAAGCTGTCTGTCCCAGCAATAACCCAGACATCAATGAAGAACCACTTGGAACATCAAAAATCTGTTCCTTTCAACACAAAGGATCCTTCTCTTCTGCAATTTCAAGGAAGTGATCAGAAATGCAAACCTTTCTACACAGAAGACACAGCTAGCCCAAAGCCTACAATTTTTTTAATTTGATTTTACCTCTAAGTCCCTTTGTGATTTTTTTTGTTCTTGAACAATATTGGCAGAAACCTGCACACCCCTGAGAAACACACCCCTGAGTTGTGGGTGTGTTTGATATATCAGAGAACTTTGCCCTAACTTTAGTGAAAAAAAGCAGATGGTATTCATGAACCCCAAAACTGTCATCACTATGTTGAGTTTCACTCACACCTGGCTATTGGTCAAGAAGACCAAGACCAACCAAGACCAAGGGGAGGTTCAGAGGTGTCCTCCTTCTGAACACCCAAATCAGAATAATGGGTTTATGGCTAAACTCCATTTAGACCAGCCTAAGCCCAGCACAGGTCCTGTGTTGACCTGGGGATGCCATAAGACACTTCCGTGCCACTCCTGGGGAGGGTTAGGTCAGTGCATAAACATGTGCTTGCCTCTATGTATCACCATGGGAATGGGAAGACCTAAGAGTTGTGCCAGTCCAGTTGAGGATTGCACCCTTTCAGTCTCAATAAGCTATAAAAAGAACTGGCTACTTTGATTCCATGTATCTTGTTCGCGTAAAAACTGAACTGAACCAGCAACCTATTTTTTGTTGATCCTTCCCTGCCAGACCAACAGCAATCAAGACAACTAAGATACCAGAGGTAAGAGCTTATAATCTAGTATTGTCCAGATGTCCCCAACTCATTTGACAGGTTAGGGGCCAACCGGTGGTGAAAAGGTAAAAAGCAGAAATGATTGAAAAGTGGATCCCAGTCTTTTTTATTTGTTTGTTTACAAATTTTGCTTCTAATGCTATTTTAGTTAGCATATTGAAAATCCCTTTTTTAATCCTGAAAATTATTGCTGTCTCACAAAGATTTTTAATGGCTTTAAAAAAGGGAAGAGAGCCAGAGCTAAAGTTTGTGCACATTCTCTCTCTCTCTCTCTCTCTCTCTCACACACACACACACACACACACACACACACACACACACCACACACACACACAAAATATCATATGCAAATCAACATGGGAAAGGGCAATTTTAGCCTTTAGACCAGCAGAGAAAGGATGAAAGAGCAGAGCATGTGTTGAATGAATGACTTCCAGGCATATCTGGAAAGTGTTGAAAGAGCAGAACATTCAAAAAATGAACTGTCACAAAATGTGAAAAGCCTGTATTTGCTTTTGGTTTTATTGTTTTCATTTTACCTCTAAATTCAAGTGTCTGTTTTTGCCTATTTGACATTTCACATGGTCTTGTAACAAACTCTTAATTTTTTTAATGCTGCATACTCACTTGGGTGACACTGATAATGGATCTGATCCTCAGATGGGAGGGCAGCAAATCAACCTTTTTGCACCCCATTCACCTTTGGGTATCTCACACCATCTGTATCTCACACCATCCATGTGAGATATCCAAAGGTGAATGGAAAGGTCAGGAATGCGAGTTGTGTACCTCCCCCCCCCACTCCAAAAGTTAGTCTGCAACAACGCATCCAGATTACTGTTTAATCCCATCACTGCTATTTATTTGTAGATTAGCATCATATTGAACGCTGTGCCATGCAAATAACAGTTCTATAAAGTATGGCAGAAGAAGAAGAACTGAGGATGCCTAAGAGATGAAACACATTTTGAAATTAGAAGAGATGAGCCACATTTTGAGAGATAAATGGCCGAATCCTTTCCAGCTTTCCAGCACTGAAGCAGCTGTGCCAGTGAGGCTTGAACGTGTACCTCATGTTATGAGAATGTTTGTCACTGCACTGTAGCTGCTTTAGTACTAGCATGCTGCTTAGGACTGAGCCCAAAAATCTCAGCTGAATGGACTTTCAAGCTACGTATTAACTTGTCAACCATTTCCATAAGGAAAGAAAAATAAAGCAGCGAACTTCCAATTAACTCAACCCAAGAAAACTTTTTGCTGCCCAGATCAATCTGAATCCCTTTTGGTGCAATTAAAGCCAAACAAAAAACTGAAAAGGGGGGAGGAAATCTACATTCTTGTTTCCACCCGGAGCCCTCAAGTTTTTCCAGAACATTTCATCCTAAAGAATATGAAGCTTTAGTAAAACATCTACTGAGATTTAAAGATCCTTCACCTTTTACCCCTTGGAAAGAATGGACTTGATTTCATGATCCAGCAAAAGAGAAAATAAATTCAGCACAAAAAGGGGATATTATTATGCCTGGGATTATTGCAATCCCAGAGTGATGAGATGAAGGGCAGGGGGCTAGGAAGGAAAGGAAAAAGGCAATGAAATATCTCTGCAAAGTAAGACTCTATCCTGGGGTGTCTCTTCACAATCACCACTGGGAGAGCTGTGTCATATCAATGATATCACCTTTGGCTGACATGTGGGTATATATACGACAAACACATGGGCAAGACTACATGTGACGATTGCTACTGCCTGACTGCCATTGCACAGGGAGGAAGAGTGCTGATTAGGAGGGGAAAAAACTAAAACTTTGGAAGCACTATCCAACTTCCTGAAGCAAAGGTTTTCTTTTTCCTTTCTTGGAAGCATGATGGTACTTTTTCCAACTTCTCTTTTCGTATCTCCTTTGCTGCGCTACTTCAAAACAGAGTGAAACTGTCACTCTTTCACTGAGTGAAATCCATGGAGGAGGCAGATAAGAAGGAATGGTATCTTCTAGTGTCTACGGCCAAATTGTGGCAGTGGAACTGGAGGAATTGGTCACAATTGAGTTTTCCACCACTATCCCGTCATCATGCCTTTCCTCCTGGCTTGGGGAGGTTGTGATCCATCATCATTTCCTCTTCTTGCAAGAGGAAACTTTCAATGCCCCACCACCACATCTGCTGACATCTGTTCTCCTGGTCCAGGCTGAATAGTGGAAATCTGGGCAAGATGCCACTATCTCCACTTCTCCTTGCTGGGTAGAGGGGATCCAACCATACCACAATCGCTACCCCTGCTTCTTTTCCTGGGCAGGGTAACAGGATCTGGTCATTCCTCCTCCTTGCTAGATAGGGGGAATCTGCTTGCCTCAGAAGCATTGGTGTCAAACAAGGCTGCATACCTGGAAACAATACAAGAGGACACCATCTGTGTAGTCAGATGTGGAGGATGCTGGCATGCACAGCCTAGTTGGGGCCAGGGTGACCATATGGAATGGAGGACAGACAGCCTGTAACTTTAAGCATTGCCAAGAAGAGGGCATTTAGGCAGGTGTAGCTCAACACAGAAGAGTTTAAAAAGCAGCATCTGCCTAAATTTCCTCTTCCAGGCAATGCTTAAAGGTAGAGATATGCTGTCCTCCATTCTATATGGTCACCCTGCCATAGTTGCAGTGTTGGGATTACCAAAATTTAAGACTGGAGTAGCGCTTCCGCCACATTTCAGGTAATGAATCATCTTTGGCTCCTCACGTGACCATGAGTCATGGCTGACAAAGGGCTCCAATGGATTACTTCAATGCAGTACAAGTAACAGATTTGTTGTACAACAGGACTATACAGCTACTATAGAGGAAGGTGGACAGAAGCTGATTTTCAGAAGCAGTTACACATCTCCATAACCTCCAGTACAAAGTCTTGTTCCCAAGATGACACTAACTCCCTTTTTGTGGCACCTGTGGGAAGGTTGAGACAAGGGTAAGTTGCAGTCCAGTAGAAACCAGACAGCAATGGATGTTTATCCTAAATGTTTCACTAAAAATACCATGAATGGTAGAGCCTGCCAGTCCACTTCGATCTTGTTCTACATTTAATTGCTCTGAGAGCCTTTGGCCAGCTTTATGATAGATTAAAGTTGGTTCAACTTGCCACTGGAATCAAATAGAAGAGAATGAGAGCTTTTTAGCATGGCTGGCAAGCTCCAGTAGGCTCTCCGAATGCCCCTCAAACCTTAATCGGATTCATGAATACCATCATTTATACTGCCTCCGAAAAAATGTGACATCCTGTATTCTTGTGCAATTTCAACTTTACAGATTCTAGACACATTTGTAACTGATCCTGTAGCAGAGCCAGAGATCAAAGCGATGATTAAAATCTAAGTTCAGGAGGGAATTCAATCTCTTCAAAGTCTGCATATAGCAGCCGAACCATCCATCCATACCCGAATATATATTTTTGAAGATGAATGCAGCCAGAATTGGAACTCTTCAGAGAAACGAGTCAGCACTTATGCACCGATATGCCAATATCAATTGTGCTCACCACTGAAGACAAAGTTCGGGAGCCCAGGCTATTGCTGAGGCCTCCGTTGCTGTGAAAAGGTATTTTATTATGATATAATTACCACTTTTTCTCCTTTAAAAAGTACCTTTGTACTATTCCTCTGGATGCTTGTCACAGGCATATCTACAAAAGACACATTCTTTCTAGATGAGATATTGTGAGGATTGTTGCACCCTCTCCTCCCAAGGGATCTACTTTTCTCCACCACTTGATAGGATACTACAGACAAGTGATACATTATGCATAGAACAGACCAACAGCTCTCAAATGTTGCCCAGTTGTGACCATACCGGTTCTGCAGCCAAGGACAACCCACTTCCTACTGAGGGCAACCCACTTTCTTCTGCAGTGCCAGGCCTCTGGAAGTAACTTTCACAAGCTTGGAAGTAAACCAGACCTAAATTTCTGATATACAGACATTTGGAGGCCTACAGAGGCCTGGTGTGGCCACAGAGGAGGCCTTGGAGGCCTACAGAGGCCTGGTGTGGCCATCAATTGCATCTGGGCTCTAATTTGGAGCCATCAAGACTGAAGAGTAAGAGGGAGGACCCACCTCAGGACTCACTGGACATTGGGTCACAACCCACCAGTGAGAAATTCTGGAGTAGATGCTACTCTTTGACCCCATGTTGCTGTCTTGGAGTTAGGCTGCAATCCTAAACACACGTTCCTGGGAGTAGGCCCCACTGAATAAAATAGAACTTACTTCTGAGTAGACTGGCTTAGGATTGTACTGCAAGTGTCATGAACTCAATTGTTAAAACCACCATTCATTAGAGCTGAGCTAAGGGTTTATAGGAGCCAAGTCTCCATGTGAAGAATGGATGCAGCTTATCTCAACAGCACATGTATGCCAATGCATATGCGTGAATGCCAGGTCCTCTGCAGCGCACCACCTGGCATGTCATAGTCTAAAGCTGGTGTGGCTATGGTAGCTGATAACATATTACACATGTTTGCCACTTCCCCAAGTGCTGGCAAGTTCCAAGGAGTTGAATGTTATGATTCTAACTCTCCTTGGATGAGATATTTAGTAGTCCACCTAGCATTCATGTTGTCTCCTGAGGGCCAGAACGGGCATCACTGAGCAAAAAATGATCCTATTAAGCAGTTGGTGGCCACAAATAAGTACTTTGTCTTCACATTGCAAATCCTTGTTATATTTTCAATACATTGGAGACCCCAGTAAGCTCATGGACAAGATGATAGAAATCATAGAATCATAGAAACATAGAGTTGGAAGGGACCTAGTAGGTCATCTAGTCCAACCCCCTGCCTGCAGCAGGAAATCCCCCTAGAGCATTCCCGACAGGTGCTCGTCGAGCCTCTGCTTGAAGATCCCCAGTAAGGGAGAGTCCACAAACATATGTGGGCCATATCCAGGGTGACCAGAAATCATAACTGCTAAGGAAGACAAGACACCCCAAAATGTAGGACATGCAAGTAACATGTAGCACCTGACAAAATAAAAGCTATATAACGTATATTTATATGTTATCTATATAACTCAAATATTGCCATAATGTGGTTAAATTCTATATTACTGATTATAAAATTTTAAACTATATTACTTATCATTTATTACTTACAAGAAGAATGTGCACTGCCTTCAGGAGCCCACTCACAAGGAAAAGGGGGACATTTATGTACTTTTCCAGGAGGCATGGCTAAAAAAGAGGGTATGTCCTGGAAAACAAGGACATTGGTCACCCTTTCCGTATTTAGCCAAGGGACCTTGTTATTGACACCCCAGGATGGCAAGGCTTGTCAGGATGATACTTGGTATGAAAACTGAGAATTTACATACATGTTATACTATATATTCCCCTCTGAAATGTTGGAGGGCATGTCACTGTAGCCTTCCCAGAAGGCCTTCAAGTGTCTATCAGGAAACATGCATTGCTTGCAAGATCAGCAAATCAGAAGAGTCCGCCACTGAATGATCATTAAACATGAGCTGACACCAGGCCTTTATTTCTAGACATGCCATGCTCTCTGGGGACGTCCTAGCTATTGATCCCTTTCTCCTAAAGCGACATGGAAATAAACGGCCTTTTCATACCAAGTGTTGTCTGATCATATTAGCTTTATAAATCACTATGTGCCAAAAATAAACCAAGTGCACTGATTTAGTATGAAATTAATATGAAGCTTAATTTCCCAGCAAATAATGTGAAAAGAAAAGGAAAAAAACCCATCTCCCTCCTCTATTGTTGGTGGGAAGAGGCAGGAGAAAAAAGTAAGGCAACTCTGGAAACTAATTATGGAGAATTTGCTGAACAATAGTTTAAAGAAGGAAAAGCACAGCAAACAAATCCAGCTGTGCTGTCAAGCAGTAGACTGTGTTCATTTCATTTTTAAATAACGCAGTGCTCTTCCTGTGGCTTTTGGATGATCGGTTTTTCCTCTGTTATGGGAATGACAAATTTTTGATGGGAACTTGAGGTTGGTTTTCCTTTTCCATTGGCAAGAAACTCTCTGTTTCCCTCTCAGGCTGAGTCTACAATGTTTTCCCTTACCAGCTGCCACTGCAGGCCAGCACCACTTAACCTGGAATTTCTATTATTAACAAGCCAATTTATATTATGTTCCTGATCTTGAGGTTCTGTAGGAGCTTTATGCATGTGCTAATCTCTGTCTACAGGCCCAATCCTAACCATCACCAGGGAAGGGCAATGAAACACTAAAGTAAGGGAACAAATCTTGTCTGCATAGCCACTACCAGTGAGTGCCAACAATACTGACTTAAATGATCTGACTCAAAATAAGGCAGCTTCCTAAATATCAACAATTTTCAATAGGTGTGCCAACAGCACACTGGTTTGCACAAAAGATCCATAAATGTGCTTTGGGAGTTCAGATGATAGTAGCTGAAAATTGCTAAAACTCTTTTGGTTTTTGTGGCTCTGTTTTTAGGGTAGTTGTCTGTGGTTACAAAATTGTTCATCTTCTTCCACTGGCATAACCAGCAAAGGAAAAGGGACAATTTATTACTATAGACAGTTGTTCGAGAAACAGAGCCATAGAACCCAAGTCAATCAGAAGTGAAAAGTGGCATCACATAAGGCAGCGACCCTAAACATCAGTATACTGTGAATAGGAAACCACTGAAAATCACTGCTATATAAGGTGAATAGTAAATGTGGATCGGTCCGCCACACATAATTTTTGCCCTACACTTTGACAAGGAGCAATAACTGTAGCTGGTAACAAATCCAAATTTTGCAGAGAGAAAATTTGCCAGAATCCTTTTTGCTTTATTCTGTGCATGAATCCAAGCACAGGAGCATCATTAAATTGGCATAAATGACTGTGAACATCTTGTTTTTGCCAGGCTGGGAAGGCTGTATTAGCTCAGCTCGCCCAGGACCCCTGCCAGCTCAGCATCGTACCCCATAGTATATTCACAACACTTTTGCCCAATCTTCCTTTCTGCCCTATATTAAAATTGAGCTCCCTTTCTTTTTCTTGCAATCCGTCAGCAATTAGGGACTCGTTAACACTTCAGCAAGACAATATCCACAGCAAATGTTTGCTCTATTAATCCACAAACCCGCCCAGTCCCGAGCTGCAAGCTCATTTAGCGGCATTTGTTTTCATAAAGCCAGAGGTAGCAACAGCTCTCTCTTTGCTGCTTTTAATTAATGAAGAAAGCTTAATATGCACTTTTTTTCATCAATTTGGCATGAAAATTGCTGAATTGCTTTTGTACTATCTAATGGAAGAGTTCAGGGCTATTAGGAGAAAATTACAGTAGGCTTTCCAAGCCAAGGTACACTCTTTGACTCACTAGCAAAAGTAACATTTAAAAGAGAACCCATGAATAAATTATCACTAGTAAACCACAAGGAAGAGAACATCACATATATCAAAGTAATTCCCCCTAAATACATTGCACATATTATCAAAATGAACTCTACAATCCAGAGTAACTGCGGGAGCATGTAAGAGACATTTACGTCGATGTAGTTAACGGAACCACCTAGTGAAAACCTATGGGAAATTCATATTGCAATTCAGAGTAAATTGTTCTTACGGTGGAGCAAGGACTCCCCATAGTTACTCTGGATTATGCCCTAAGTGAGCTTTAACACACACCTGAACTCACCCACAAAAATATTTATTTTCTATAAGGGTACCCAACCATTCCCATGACAAATTAAATGTCCAAGACAGCTTACAAAGCTTTTATAATCAAGTGTTCAATGGGGCTTACTCCTAACTATGTTTAGGATTGCAGCCTATGTTGGCAGTGCATTGATGCAAATGAAGAACATGTTGAGCACTTATTCTAATTCATTAACAAATTAACCAGCTGGATCAGGCAACTAATTTTGTTTACAACATATCCTGTATAAGTGTGGATTATAGTACAATAAATCAAAAGTTTGGAGGTAGTCAACTAAATGAAGATAGCTGAAGCACTTTTTGAAAGGCTTGTAATCCCTGGTGAAAAACTGTCACACATTAAATGTTTGGGAGTTCAGTCAGGAAGGGGAGTGGACCCCAATGAGAAGGATTTTTTGCACATTACCCCCAGTTTGGTCACAGAAGAGATATACAAAAAAGCTTCCTACTCAAATCAATAGACAGGTAAGCTTGTTCTTCCTGTGAATGGGGTCATTAAGGTATCTAGATCTCAGCATAAAAAGCTTAAATATAATAACCAGCATGTTGAATCACATCCATAAACAACCTGATAAAGCTGTACCAACAGGGGCAAAGCATTACCATAAAGCTGTGATTTTCAATCTGTTTTTGAACTCACAGCACACAGACAAGGCACTAAAATTGTCAAGGCAAACCATTAGATTTTGACAATTAATAAGGCACACCATGCTGTTGGTGGGAGGCTCACATCTGCCAATGGTACTATTAATAAACCAACTACTCCAAACCCCTGTGGCACACCTGCAGACCATTTGGGGAACACTAAGGTGTCACGGAGAAGTGGCTGAAAATGGCGGCCATAAAGCCTTGCTTGGTCAAGACCAGGGCAGCTGAATCTGGAACCATTCAGAGCTCTCAAGGAGTCTTCAAGGGCAGCCCCACAAAAAAACATGTTGTAGTAATCCAGCCATGAGGTGGGGAAAGCATGGGTCGTTCAGGACAGCCAGAAACAGATTAACCCCCAAATCCAGAGTAACTACGAGAGCACGTAAGAGACTTTACGTGCACCTGTAGTTACTGCACCATGTAGTGAAAACGTATGGGAAATTCATATCGGAATCCAGAGAAAGCTGTTCTTACACCGGAGCAAGGACTCCCTGTAGTTACTCTGGTTTTTGCCCTAAGGCTGCAATCCTAAAGACACTTTCCTAGGAGTAAGACCTATTGAACACAGTGGAGTTTTCTTTTGAGTAAACATGGTTGAGATTGTGCTCTTAGCCACAAAGAACCTGACCATCCATCCTTTAAAATAGATAATACTTGTATCCCGCACTTATTAGAGGGGATGGAGACCAGAGCATGGTCCAAAAGTGAAAACCATTGAAAAGCAGAACACAGTCTTTTTCAGCTTGAAAATGCTAAATGGCCACCAAAAAATACATAAATATAACTTGCAAAAGCCTAAATAGTTGTTCAGTTGTAGCCAACTCTTTGTGACCCCACAGACTGCAGCACACCAGGTCACTCTATACTAGCTTCCAAACTTAGTCCAAAGCCTAAATAACACATATTTATTAACATATAGCCAAAATATGTAGCAAATTACAGTAAAATGAACAAAGGTATGCATGGACACTGAATATCTTATGTACGAGTATTTGTATGATGGTTATTTACTGAAGAAAGTAATAAGAAAATGCCAAAAACAGTTTGATCTCCAGGTCACACGAAAATCAACATCAGAGAAGACAAGTTTAGCCTTTAGATCTGCAGAGAGAGGTTGAAAGAGTGGGATATGTGTTGAATGAACGAGTTCTGGGTATAAATGAAAGGTGTTGAAAGAGCAGAACCATCAGAAAACGAACCATCAGAAAGTGGAGGATATGTGTTGATTATAACTGATTATAAAAGATTTGAATTATCCTTCTATGGATGTATGCACATTATTCTCTGTGTGGGAGGAAACCACTGTTCAGTAATGCCAGTGATCCAGGCAATGGGCCCAGAGAGAGTCTGGATCTTCCCATCAGGGATTTAAGAGAGACAAAGGGTGTTCTTTTGGTAAATTAATAATGTCATTCTTTCTCAGAAATTTCATGCATGGGTATGGGGGAAATAAGTTTCAATTTACTGGATTGTAATCCATTTTCAGGAAATGCTTACTATTTGGCTTTGCTCCTTAATCAGGGCATTTTATCTTTGTGGACTTTTCCTTATTACAGCACTATGATCCTTCCTGGCTAATACCCTATAAAGAGCCAATTAATAATAAGCCACTCTGTCGAGACCATGCAGATAGACCCAAGTGAAGAGAGAATTAGATATACATTATCTGCAAATAATGGTCACATTTTGAGAAACAACTAAAGGGCTTTATTGACTAAACCAGTTTAACAAATGACGCTTAAGTAATTCATTGGCAAGTTGGAACAATAGCAGCACTGCAAGCTTATTCAGCCATTTTTCTAATGGACATCACATTGAATTGGCTGTAGATTTTCAGCAGAATTAATTAATACAAACTGAAATTTTCCGGTGACTATGTTTTCACTTTAATGAAAATTTCATTAGAAATGATGGCCTTAGAAAGACTATACAATTATGGCCATTTATTCATCTCTCTCTCTCTCTCTCTCTCTCTCTCTCTCTCTATCTCTCTGTCTCCAAATAATAAACTATAAATACAGTAAAAGGAAAGATGTACTGTTTAATTGTTGGGATCCTGATACCCCCTCCCAAGCTTAGTCTAGCAAATCCCACATTTCCCATATACCCCTTTTTCCAGGGCCTGTCCTCTTTTTTTAGCTGTCTGATTTTAGCCGTCCTGATTTTCCATGTGAGCAGGCAGCAAGTAGCTTTTTGTAATTTTAAAAAAATTTATGTAATTAATTATATTTAATAGTTTAAAATTTAATTAGCAGGCCTCCGTCAGTCTTGAAAGACTATGGTATCATGCTTGGTGCTGCATACGTTGTATGCAAAGCATGAAAGCCTTGGTTGGATTGTTATGGAGGAAAGGCTGTTACCCAAGCAGCAAATCCCTCCTCTCCACGCCACTGAATTAGTCCAATGGAAAGGCAGATCCAACATGATTGGATCCAGCTGGTGTCGCAGAGCTGGGCTAAGGACAGGAGCTCACCCTGTCTTGTGGGGCCGACCCAGGTCTCGAATCCTGGCCTGCTGGTTAACAGGCACAGCATCTTAACCGCTTGCGCCACCCACAGCCCCATATACTGTATAGATATATATAAATGAAAAGTCACTGACTGACTGACTCATCAATGCCCAGCCAAAACCGCTGGGCCTAGAAACATGAAATTTGGGGAGGGTGTTCCTTCCATGATGGAGGCACCAAGTAAGAACTGGTTTTTGGAAATTCAAACTGGAAAGGGGTGAAAAGGCATGCAACACTTTTTCTGCCCTATACTTTACATTGAAGCATCCCTGACTGACTCTCTGCCCCCAACTCCCGGATCTAGAAATGTGAAATTTGGGAAAGGTGTTCCTTCTGTGATATCAACAGCCACCAAGAACCGATGCTGAGGCATTTAACCCTTGAGGGGATGAAAAGTGGTGCAACATGTTTTTGTCCTATACTTAACATGGAAGACTGACTGAAATCCAGCCAATTTGGTACCCGGTGCCTGATGCACTTGGAGGGATGGTGTGCAAGGGGGGGAGGTTGATGTACATGGGGGTGATGCGCACAGGGGGATTGATGCGGATGGTGATTGTTGAGCATGGGGGGTTTGATGCACATGGAAGTGTTGATGCACATGGGGGGATTGATTTGCAATGGGGAAATAGCATAAGGGGGTGTTTTACTCCTGCAACATTGGTACATTTTGCTCGTAAGTAATATAGTGTTTGAATTAACCACGTGAAAGCAATATATATGTTTTTTTAGGTTTTTATGTTGTAATATCCTAAATTTTTCTTGGATGTCCTACTTTTTAGGAAGGACTTATCCTCTTTTGCAGTTATGACATCTGGTTACACTTCCAGTCACTAGAAGATGCCAGCATAAGCCCATTTATAACAGGTGTAATTTGGTTGCCTTGGGGAAAAATCCCTTGAAGAAGAATGGAGAGCCCCCCAAATCTCTTAATAAAAGCCAGAGAGTAGCAAAGAACCAGAAGTTTGTGAAGAACTGATAACAGGAAGGTTGAAGAAGTAACAGGCAGAAACATCATGTTCTTGCCAACCCAGTGCTATTGAGCACACAAAACCACCACTGAATGTGCTTCAGTTCTTTGACTGGCACAGGATGGAATAGACACAAGGCTACATTTCAAAACTAGGCAAGGGGGAAAGGATACCAATGGTGCAATTTCTGCCAATATCTGCCACTTCCTGCCTCCCAGAAGATCTGCCTCCCAGTAGACCCAAACTCCACTCTGATTCTCTCCTTTACTACTCAAATCCTCTCACTCTCTGCCCATAGCCCACATCCTATACCAACTCACATCCTCTAAGATGGGATGGAAACTGGGCCCTCCATCCACATGGTTGCCAGCCTTTCGTTCTGGTGGCCCTGCTATGTGCATTGTCACTGGAGCATTCCAGTGCTCTTTTTATTAGTGGAAGGCATCCCTAGGACTGGGCAGTAAAAGGGACAACCATGACATCAGCCTTTAAATCAGTTCTTACCCATATTTCGTCAGATCTATTTGCAAACCCAACTACCAATAAACCCCAAAAGGAGCAAGAGATAAAGCAAGACCTGCTATATTTATCAGGCCTGAAAGCAAAAAGTCAAAAATTAATGTGGATGGAGAAGTGAACTGCAACCACACAGCTATCAACAAAATTCAAGATCAACTACAGCCAGGATGGGGTAGTGGTTAGACCTAGAAGACGCAAGTTCAAATCCCTCCTAGGCCATGAAGTTTCATTGGTGACCTTGGGTTAGTCTCTTGCTCTTAGCCTCACCTTGTAGGCATCTTGTTGACACGTCCTTAAGAACGGGCAGCAACAAAACTGGAGCAAGAGGCACTCTTTCAAGTGGGTGCTCCTCTTTTATTTAGCAGGGGGAGAGTAACTGGCCCTACACACCCCAGCAATGTCTGTTCTAGTGGCTTCTGCTGTTCTTTTTTGCATTTTAGATTGTGAGCCCTTTTGGGACAGGGACCCATTAGCTTTTAATTAGCTATTATTATTTTTCCATTTTCTTTGTAAACTGCTTTGTGAACTTGTTAGTTGAAAAGCAGTATATAAATTCTGTAGATAGATAGACTACAAGGGAGAGCAGAAAAGCATGTGAAATACAGGTGCAAGTGAGGCAGGGGACAGAAGCAAGGGTTCTTATGGAGAAAGATGGATGAAATAGGGATGAAAGAAAAGGAGTATTCTGGAAAAGTATGTTACAGCTTGCACTTTTCCTCACCCATTCAATATAGCCCCTTTTTATGGCCAGGCTCCTGCCTACATACATCCTCACCATTTGGTGGACATCTCCAAAGATGGCCACAATTCCTGGATGTGTTCAAGACCAAATAGCTCAGCTAGAAGAATTCAGTATCATCATTAGGGATATAACGGTAATAATGTGTCTGAGAAATACTTATGACTACATGGAGCCACGCTAACACTGATATTATTGCAAGATAACAATCCTTTCATTCTCCAGTGTGCAAAATGAATTTAATTGCCGTTCTATTTGTGATAATGACCTACATAATTTCCAATAATTTGATGGAATTTGTCTTTCTTAATGAAAAAGGAGGGAAATTAGCAAAGATATAGGGCAGTGGGAAAAGCTCAGCTGGAGACTCTTAATTAATTATTTGACATCTGTTTAAGAGATGCAGCAAAAGAGCAGCATATCATGCAAGGAGTTGCGCTCGGAATTCAGAAAGAGAAGAAATGTCAGCAGGAGTGCATTCTGACCATGAATCACAACGTCTCTTTTATACTCCCACCCCTACACTTAAGGCTGCCTTGTAATACAAGTATAAGTTAAGTTCTTTATATGGATTTTATTACATAATACTTAAGTCCTGCTTTTTTTACTTAAGACAAATTGTGACTTTTGGGGGGAACCAGGCCTTCGTCAGTCATGAGAGACTATGGTATCGTGCTCAGCGCTGCATATGCTGCATGCGGAGCACGAAAGTCTGGGTTAGATTGTTATGGAGAATAGGCTGTTACCCAAGCAACAAATCCCCTCTCCACACCACTGAAATAGTCCAATGGAAAGGCAGAGCCAATACGATTGGATCCAGCTGGTGTTGCAGAGCTGGGCTAAGGACAAGAGCTCACCCTATCTTGTGGGGCCGACCCAGGTCTTGAACCCTGGCCTGCTGGTTAACAGGCACAGTGTCTTAACCATTTGCGCCACCCACAGCCACCCACAAGGGGAACCAAATCCTGAATTAAACATGTATGCACATGTGCTATGCATATGCACAATGTACATGCACTCACAAAATAGGGGATGATACACAAAATGCTGCAGTATTTAGTTAGTCTCCAGAATCATCATCAGTGTTGTTTCTGCTCTACAGCGGGGATCTCTTAGATGATTGACACAACATGGGGTAACCTGGCAGGCATGTCACCAGGTTGTTGCTTTTTCCCACCAAGGTGGTTCCTATTTATCTACTTGAATTTGAATGCTTTTGAATGATTAGGTTGGCAGGAGCTAGGACAAGTGATAGGAGCTCAACCCATCATGCATCACCCAGGTCTCCAACCACCAACCTGCCAATCTTCAAATCATGTGCCTTTAACCATTGAGTCACTACAGTCCCTACCTAGTTCCTTGAATGACTTTGCTCTTATTAAATGAACTTTGAAGACAGGGAACCAAGCTTTTTAATGCATGGCATTGTTCTTTAATTTAAGGTTTTTTTAAATGCTTCCTCCCCAAACGAGAACTCCTTGCCACTTGCAGGAAGTGAAGAAAGAACATGATGAAGAATGGCATCTCCCTTTAAATGCTCACAGGTGCCAGTGATTAATAAAAGTGCATTATACCATATTATATTTACCAAGTCCTCCTTTAAACTTGTCAGCTCCCTAAATTACTTTGACATCTCTCCGGTTTTGTTTATGTTCTGTAAGCGGATAGGAACTGCTTTGCGACAGATGGCACCGTGTTTGCATAACAACTGCTTTCTTCAGATCAAAGAATATAAAGTGGTTCATTGGGGGATTGAAACAAATCAGGTGAGGATGGGGTCAGCAGGGTCTTTTCCAGGTGAAGAGAAATCATTCATCCATTGGTCCATTCTTGCTCTCAAGGACAGGAAGTAGGAATCCCCACTTTCTCGTTAGCAGAAATTAATTGGCTATTGTGTCTGGTTATGGACATGAACTGTAGACCTGGGTAAAACTGCCCCTTTGCACCTATCAAGGTGTTTTCCATCTCCTTTGGAAGAAACAAGGAGAGGTGATCTCTAATTGGAAGGTGACAGGAAGGAGGATGATAGCAGAGGAGAACAAAAACATTTCTGAAACAGATGGCTTTTTGCCTGTGTGCTTCTGGATGTGCTTCTGGAGCTTCCTGAAGAAGATTTAGATAAAGTTTTCTCTAAAGAGAGTGAAGGACTTCAACTGCTGAAGAATTTCTTGTCTGCCATCCAAACTGGAGCTCAGTAGCAGCAACGCTTTTCATGCAGAAAGTCTGCATTTAAATACTTGGCATTTATAGCATGGAAGAATCTGTTCCTGAAACCAGGACAAGGAATGAAACAACCTGAAATGGCCATGTAGAGTGGCACGTTTGGGCACCTTTAGAAGACCACTATGGAACAAGGTTCCTTCTCATCTGGCCACTCTCTCCAACCTGCCATTACACTGGACGTTCCACATAGGTCTTACTCAGATGAAGTCAGCAGAGGCTGTTTCATTGTTTAAGTTGGATGTCATATCTACCCCTCACTGTGGTGAGTGGCGTAGCTAATGATCATGTAGCCTGGTACAAAGCTCAAAATGTTGCCCCAGAAGTGATGTCGCAACCAGAAGTGATGTCATTCCTGGGTATTTTTAAAAAGAAAATTGGGGAAAAACCTGCCACCTCCACCTCAGCAGTTCACCACCATTTGTTCTGCTGGTGGTATATTTAAGGCTATACCTAAGGGGCTGTGGGTGGCTCAAGGGGTTAAGACACTGTGCCTGTTAACCAGCAGGCCAGGGTTCGAGACCTGGGTCAGCCCGACAAGACAGGGTGAGCTCCTGTCCTTAGCCCAGCTCTGCAACGCCAGCTGGATCCAGTCTTATCATCTCTGCCTTTCCATTGGACTAATTCAGTGGCGTGGAGAGGGGGGATTTGCTGCGTGGGTAACAGCCTATCCTCCATAACAATCCAACCCAGGCTTTCGTGCTTCGCATGTAGTGTATGCAGTGCCGAGTACAATACCATAGTCTTTCAAGACTGACAGAGGCCTGCTAGGTACATCCAAACCACCTAGTTGCTACCTGGAGTTGGAGAAGATTTTGTTGCTCCCCCCCCCCCCCGCTCTACCTCATAACAAAAAAATTAAATTTAATTATGTAAAAAAATGCAATTTTTAAAGGGAAATTGTGATGGGACAAAGAGGAATGGTTATTCTTTCCATGTTAAAGAGGAGCACCACTTAGAAGTGCCTATACACTCAAACACACACACACTGAGAGCTGATTCATCGTAATACCTTATTAGTTTCATACAGTATTAGAATTACATCTCATTGCCTCTCAGAGCCATCAGTAACACAAGAAAACCCACTTTTGTTCCATAGGCTTTTGTATTTTCATTTTCTGGTTAATTGGCCATAACCTTTGATAGATATTCCAATGCAGCATAATTCTTTCCAGAATCAGGTTTATAATCCAAACACTTGTATATCAAAGTAAATTTGCCCATAAGAAATAATGGAAACTCAGACTATTCATTCCACAATCCAAAAATATTCATATAAAATTATTACAATACTGTAATATAATACAAAATAATAAATACAAAATATAGTATAAAGAAAAATAAAACAAAATGACCTGCACTTAGTCTCTCAGGTCACTCAAGCTGCAGTCTTGAGTGAGCAGCAGTTGGGAGCAGCAAGCTCCTTACACAGGAGTGAGGCCCACTGATTATACTTTACTTTAGAGTAGACATTCAAGGCTAGGGCAGCAATCCTAAACATACTTTCCTTGGGACTAAAACCTATTGAGCACAATGAGGCTTACTGTTGAGAAGAAAAGTTTAGGATTTTGTTTTGTCTTTTAGGCTCTTTCCAATTGCCCCCTTACACAGGAGTGAACCCCACTGACTGTAATAGGCTTACCTCAGGGTTGGCATGCATAGGCTGGTCTCTCAGGAGAGGCTGAGCAGGTGCTGGCAAAGTACCAAAATATTTTTAGCTTGTTTATCAAGACATCTCTTGTATATCAAGTTAAATTTTGTTAGAAATGTTTGCTTGTCTTGCAAAACAGTCTCAGTCCAAGATTTAACTGTATATCACAAGTCCATGTGTTGTATGCCAAATGCTGAATGAGTGAATGAATGAATGAATGAAGAGGACAGCAGCAGTAGCAGTGTACTTCCTTGCTCCAATGTTGCTGAGAATAGGAGGGTCAGTAAAAAGCTGCTATTTCCATATCCCTTCTCCACCCAACACGGTGTTTAATGATGTACCAAGTAGACAGACCCTACAATCCAGAGTAACTGCGGGAGCACCTAAGAGACATTTATGTTGACGTAGTTACGGCACTACCTAGTGAAAAGCTATGGGAAATTCATATTGCAATCCAGAGTAAATTGTTATCACGTCGGAGCAAGGACTCCCCGTAGTTTGGATTGTGCCCAAAGAGGATTTGGAATCCTTCCCATCCTTATGAAGAGCAAACCATGCATCCCCTCTGCTCCACACTGATTCTCTTTACAGTGTGCAGGAGTAATGCTTGCTAAGGTTCCCTTCATGCATGACTCCTCTTCATTTCATAAAGAAACAGCATGGAACAGGGAGATTGCTATCTTCATAACTAAAGGAAGGGGGGATTGGGGCACACTATCCTGTTTGCCCTCTGACCTCATCCATGGGATGTGTGTGCAAGCACAAACGAGACATTTAAGGTGGGACTCAGGTGACATGGAGCCATATACCACCTCTGTCTGTACTGCTCCAGAGAACCTTTCCTGTTTAGCATAGGCAACACTGACCTAGATAGTGATCTGACTTCACTTTTTTTTTAAAAAAACCTTATGTTTCCAATTAGCATGCCACTAATGATAAATAGCCCACCTGCACCTATTCTTCTTACCCTTTACAACTGTGCCATTTCTATAAGGAGGAATGAAACATACCCCTTCTCAGGTTCTGTGACCGAGGTCAAGCAACCATGGACGGCATGGTTTCAGATGAGCTGCTGTCACTCCCACTGAAACCAAACCAATCCTACACCAAATAAATCAAAACTGGTTTTCATATCATGACAATGTCCTTTGTGTAATTTGCATAATAATTGACCTGAGGCAAACTTTCGACATTTTTTTGTCCAAGTTGCAAAATTGGGGGTTTGGAATGGGTACCCATGGTGGGTCTTGGGTGAATTATGCAGAAGATCTGGATAATTCCACAACCTTACATCCACCGTGGTGGGCGGGAGGACATGAGTTTGCTAATTAAAGAAATGCCTGCAACACTGTCTCCTTTCAAGCAACAAGGTCAGTAAATGTTTGATTAATCTGTGCAATTTGTGAAGCCACACCCTCCTACCTGCAAGGGGCATTTGTTCACTCATTATCCTAGGGACGCCTGTGGGTTCTTCAAGGGGAAAGCTTCCCCACTCTTCTTGGACGATACAGACTCGCATATCTCCAGGTTTTCATTGCAAAAAAAGAAAAAAGTGTCTGCTTGGTGCCTCAGAGATTAACATTTTGCAGCGCTTCCTCCCCTCCTCCCTGGTAAATCTAACCCTGGAATATTAAAGGGTGCTAAATAAATTGGACAAAGAGGTGTTTGGGGACTTGAAAGTGGCAGACATGTTGCCACGAATGAGCAATTAGATGCTCACAAACTGGCTTATCACAAATTACATGCTTCCCATATCTATTACTGTAATGACCTTGAGAGTTTACTTGTGCTCTCCCTTAACCTAATGAACATGCTAAGTATAATCAATTAGGTCTGCAATTAAAATTATAATTTGTCTAACAAACTCGTCTTGGCTTTCAGACATTTCCTAATAAAGGCTGTTACTACAGTGGGAAAAATAAATTTTGTGTAGCGTCCTTATTTCTTCATTGAAATTATGGCCACAATCCTAAATACACTTTCCTGGGAATAAGACCTAATGAGCACAATGGGGCTTACTTATGAGTAGACATGGTTAGGTTTGTGCCGTATGGCTATTTTATTGAGGCTCTCTCTCTCTCTCTCTCTCTCTCTCTCTCTCTCTCTCTCCTGTGTGTGTGTGTAAACAAACTTTCAGCCAAAATTCGTTAAGTTTCAGCACTAAATGTCAGGGGATAATTGCAACAGTTAGTAGCAATTTATCATTTCCCATTTGGGTTTTTCAAGCTGTCATTGGCTCCCCATGGAAATGTATCTTTCTGTTCCATTGTAGAATCACCAGAATTACAACATCAAGAATTTAACTTTCCTTTAAAAAATGGGATTATTT
The DNA here is from genome assembly GCA_030015325.1 of Cryptoblepharus egeriae. NCBI lineage: Eukaryota > Metazoa > Chordata > Lepidosauria > Squamata > Scincidae > Cryptoblepharus > Cryptoblepharus egeriae. Next base: position 20,476,714 of record JAREYC010000002.1, read on the forward strand.
ATGTGTTTGGCAAACCTGTATTTCTTAGGAGTTTCTAAATTTAGATAAGATATTCATAGAATCATAGAATCATAGAGTTGGAAGGGACCTAGTAGGTCATCTAGTCCAACCCCCTGCCTGCAGCAGGAATTCCCCCTAGAGCATCCCCAACAGGTGCTCATCGAGCCTCTGCTTGAAGATCCCCAGTGAGGGAGAGTCCACCACCTCCCTTGGCAAACTGTTCCACTGCCGAACCACCCTCACCGTCAGGAATTTTTTCCGGATTTCCAGCCGGAATCTCCTTTCTTGCAGTTTATACCCATTGGTTCTAGTTCTGCTTTCAGAAGCAGCTATGAACAAATTGGCCCCTTCCTCCCTATGACAGCCCTTCAGGTATCTGAAGAGGGCAATCATGTTTCCCCTCAGCCTCCTCTGCTCCAGGCTGAACATCCCAAGTTCCCCCAACCTTACCTCGTAGGGCTTCCCTTCCATCCCACTGATCATTCTTGTCGCTCTCCTCTGGACTTGCTCCAGTTTGGCTGCATCTTTCTTCAAGTGAGTTGCCCAGAACTGAACACAGTACTCGAGGTGAGGTCTGACCAATGCAGAATAAAGAGGAACTAGAACTTCTTGTGACTTGGAAGCTATAGTCCTCTTAATGCAGCCTAAAATGGCATTTGCCTTCTTTGCAGACACATCACACTGCTGACTCATGTTCAGCTTGTGATCCATGGTGACTCCAAGATCCCGCTCACATGTTGTGCTGCCAAGCCAAGTATCCCCCATTTTATACCTATGTTTTTGGTTTTTATTTCCTAAGTGCAGAACCTTGCACTTCTCCCTGTTGAAATTCATTCTGTTTGTTACAGCCCAGGATTCCAGTTTATCCAGATCCTCCTGGAGGTTTCTCCTATCTTCTGATGTGTTTGCTACTCCTCCCAGTTTGGTGTCATCTGCAAATTTGATCAGGCTCCCCCGTATCCCTTCCTCCAAGTCATTGATGAAAATGTTAAAGAGAACCGGTCCCAAGACAGAGCCTTGGGGTACCCCACTAGAAACTGACCTCCAGGTTGACACAGAACCATTTACTAAAACCCTTTGAGTGCGGCCATCGAGCCAGTTGCAGATCCACCTAATAATTGCCCCATCTAGCCCATATTTTTCCAACTTCCTAATTAAAATGTCATGTGGGACTTTGTCAAATGCTTTGCTGAAGTCAAGATAAATGACATCCACAGCATTGCCACTGTCCAGTAAGCTCGTAACCCAATCAAAAAAGGAGATCAGATTTGTCTGGCAAGATTTATTCTTGGTAAATCCATGCTGGGTTGTTTTGATCACCGAGTACTTGTCTAGATGCGCACAAATTGTGTGTTTTATGATTTGCTCTAATATCTTCCCCAGGATTGAAGTCAAACTGACTGGTCTATAATTTCCCGGGTCTTCTTTTTTCCCCTTCTTAAAAATTGGGACTACATTTGCCCTCTTCCAGTCCAGTGGCACTTCTCCACTCCTCAAGGATTTCTCAAAGATGATCGACAAAGGCTCTGCAAGGACATCTGCCAGTTCCTTAAGAACTCGAGGATGCAGCTCATCTGGTCCAAATGACTTGAATTCATTTAGGCCAGTTAAGTGGTTTCGAACCAGTTCTCTGTCAATCTTAATCTGCTCTTCTGCACCATCCATGTTTTCATTACCTCTTTGGGGATGTAAACACATCCCCCAATCAGTCAATGATCCCACACCCCCATTTGCACAGCCCTCCTTCTGTGAATAGACGGATGCAAAGTAGGAGTTGAGCAGCTCCGCCTTCTGCTGGTTTCCAGACACCTGTTGTCCATCCTTGTCCAAGAGCAGCCCCAGCCCCTCGTCTCTCCTCCTGTTCCTTTGGGCCTATCTAAAGAAGCTCTTTTTGTTATCTTTGACTCCCCTGGCCAGCCTCAGCTCATACTGAGCTTTAGCATCCCTGACCCCCTCCCTACAGGACCGGGCTATCTGCCTGTACTCCTCTCTGGTGATCTTTCCAGTCTTCCACTCCCTATACTTCTCTTTCTTTAACTTCAGCTGATCCCCAAGTTGCTTGTGGAGCCAACCTGGTTTTTTCAGGTTTTTTCCTCCTTTATTTTTCATGGGAATTGTTACTGACTGTGCTTGTAGAAGCTGCCTCTTAAGGAGCTCCCACCCATCTTAGGGCCCTTTCCCCATTAGATCATCAACCCATGGGATCCCTTCAGCCTTCAGCTTCACACCTGCCACAAAGACGTATAGGTAGAAGTATTTTGATCAAATCTTGATTATAACAATTGAACCTGCCTTCTATAATTCTATCAGCAAACCAGATTCTGTTCTGTACATTTGAGCACATGTTAAGGTTGAGGCCAAATATTGATGTTCCTCAGATCTTATGCAGGCTCCATAGCTCAGGTATTAGAGCACTGGTCTTGTAAACCAGGGGCTGAAAGTTCAAATCTCGCTGGAGCCTCAACTTCTTTGCCAGAGGCAGAGGGGGGCACCTGGACACAGGTATCATATGTGCTCCCTGAGGCATCTGGTGGGCCACTGTGTGATATAGGAAGCTGGACTAGATTAGCCTTTGGTCTGATCCAGTGGAGGCTTTTCTTATGTTCTTAACTGTGGAGTCAACTCTTAATTGACTGCAGCATACCAGGACCCCTATGTGTCACTCGCTTCTGAGAGTTGTACAAATACACATTCATTACTTTGGGGATGTTATGTAACCATCTTGCCCTCTGCTATCCCTTTTTGCCAGCTTTTCCCAGCTTCAGGGACTTTTTAAAAGGGTCCTCCCTTCTCATGAGGCCAAAATACTTGAGCTTCAGTTTCAGTATCTGTCCCTCCAATGAATAGTCAGGGTTGATTTCCTGGGGGATTGACTAATTTGATCATGCATTCCAAGAAACACTCAAGAGACTTCTCCAACACCACAATCCAAAGGCATCTATTCTTCGATACTCAGTCTTCCTTATAGTTCAGTTCTCACAGCCATACATTACTACTGGAAAATCAATAGCTTTAACTACTACTATTTATTATTTTCAACCAATACTAGTATAGACAAATACTATTATACATAATTATTTAGCACACATTAGCAATGGTCTATGAAACAAACCATGGCCCGGACTTAAGGGTTGCTTTTTGCTTTTGGTTTAATTAAAAGGTGGTTCACCAGATGGTATGGTAGAAGAAGTCCAAAGCCATCTTGAGAACTCAGAACCGGTTCCTTAGTCATTTGAATCCAGGTCAAGACTGCAGCCCCCTGCATGTCCACTTGCCTCTTTACCTATTAGTGCTTGCATTCAATACATGACAAAAAGTATAATGTGCCCACACAGTTATGATATGAAAGGGCTGAAAGTGAGAATGGAAGCAGATGTAACTGACATATTCAGAATATTGATGCAATGACTGATGATATTTATGTCATCACTGATGTTATTGCTGATAATATTTACATAATGACATCATGGTCCACAAATTCGCCAGCATTCAGAATGTTTTAGTAATAAATCCCATTTATCCCTTTGGCTCCATGGATGGACACTACTCAGCAATATTGCATGGTGAAACATACTACACACAAAACAAAAAGAAAGAGCTCATTTAACAGGCAAGATGTCACTGGGCGTAAATGATATAGTGACATGTAACAGCCAATATACTTTTCTCCTTAGCACTCTCTGAATAACTGTAAACTGGTCAATATTTTGTATCTACTCCCTGACAACTAAAATCTAATCAAAGCAGTTGCTCTCTCTTTTTAAAGAAATACAATAGTTATTCTCAATTAGATTACGCAGCAAATTAAATCATAAATTTCTCTACCGAGGCACTACCTCTGACTTCCTATATTCCCAAACAATCGTCTACTCCCCCAAGCGCTTTATTTAAGCCTCAGAGCCTAAGCTTCAAAACCAGTTATGGATCTGATAATTTAATAATATGGAGCAAGTAATTGTTTGAGGGGATATTTACGATTTCATTAGATCCTACTGGTAATCAATAGTAATCCATTAATTCTTTCATTTACATATCTCTCAGGTTCCTTTACAAGTCCACAAATCCTGTTTAAGCAGATTCTCTCCCCACATGTCTCCTCCCCTTTAATTTATGTCCTTTGCTATCCAAGGAGGCTAAATTCAAGCTGTATATATTAAAGCAGAGCAAATAAGCAAAGCAGCAGGAAGGCATGTATGCTCCCGGCTCAGACGGCGGGATAAGATTTAAGACTGAAAACAAGGAAAAGAAATAAAACTGAGTCCCCGTTCACCCCAGGATGCATGCATAACTCTCATTAATGTTAATGGAAGATACTGAATGTGTGTGCACTGAAGGGAGTTTATTAGAACCTAATAAATTCTCAGAATTTTATCTGGGCCTATTCTGTAGCCGTAGCTGGCAATACGGTATAATTGGACCTTTGCCTTTGGTGCAAGGGTGTGCTCTTTCTTTGTTAATATGCTGTCCACGAGATCACAGAATGGTGCATGGACCTTTCCACTTACATATGATGTTGGCAGATCTTTGGAAGTTGCCTTTCAGACTCAGAATGCAATTCTGATTTGCACTGGAATAGGCAGGCTGGCTCTGCCTGAGCTGCATTTAGTACAAGGATCGGGACACTGCTGTGCTACTATGGGAAAGGGAAAGTTTTTTCCCTCCTCTCGGGTAAGACAAGTGCAGCCCAATGGGCAAGTGAGCTCTGCTCCTCACATCTCAGGAAGGTATTTTGAGGGCTGGGGAGCCCTCTTCTCACTCTGTATGAAAAGGCTTATGAACTGGTTTGAAGATCACTCTTCTCTGTGTGTGTTGGAAAGTGTTTATGAACTGATTTGTATTAATTCAGCCATCACTTAGAGCACAATCCTAACCATGTCTACTCAAAAGTAAGCCCCATTGTGTTCAATAGGTCTTACTCCCAGGAAAGTGTCTTTAGGATTGCAGCCTCATATATTCATTTATGTAAATTAACTCAAATTTGAAATGTAAATCATTTTTTTTCTTCCTGCTCCCAGCACAGTAGCAGAAAGACAGTGTGACTTTCCTAGCAAAATGTTTAGACACCCCTGCACTAGATGACCTTTTAGAACACTTCCAGCTCTATGATTTTATATGGCAATTTCATTGATTCCACAGATATGGTATGTAGGATATGCTGATGCAAACCAAAACAGGGATGCTGACAGCTAACAAGGCATGCCAAACCTCAATCCAAAAACATGATAGAAAGAAGAGAGTTCTTGCTAGCCTGAGGTAAAGAAGTCTCCACTAGAGAGACATGACATCTAGAGAGTATATGAAAGTGTCAGGGGACAGGAGAATTATTCATCTTTCATTTCAATCATCACACAAAGTTAGTGATATTCCCCACTAATTATCTGTCAGTTTCGATAAATGATATAGTCAGTCAACAGTTCCTGGCGTTTTTATTGTAAGATCCATGTTTTTTGTTTTTCTGTGTTACATATTATTGGAAAGGCAGCTCCGTGTCAAGTTGCACATTGACAAGCCTTAGAGGGAAGGACTGGGTAGAGTAATATGGCCTGGGTAGATTAATATGGAGGATAGGCTGTTACCAGCAGCAAATCCCCCCTTTCCACTCCATTGAAATAGTCCAATGGAAAGGCAGAGCCAATACAATTGGTTCCAGCTGCGTCACAGAGCTGGGCTAAAGACAGGAGCTCACCCTATCTTGTGGGGACTGGGTCTCAAACCCTGGCCTACTGGTTAACAGGCACGGTATCTTAACCACTTGCGCCACCCACACCCACACACTGGAACTCCAAAATCTGGAGAACTGTAGAATCTTGAAAGCCTTAATGCTTAGGATATAATTCAGAAAACCCAAACACACAGGATACAGAGAGCAGTTGTGCTCAGTTGTGCCTAAATTAATTCCACTTTCACATCAATTTTTCTTTGGACATGGTCTAGGTGCCATGTTTGCACTGGGACAACCTTAAATAATAATTATGTAGAGATTTTGAATGAACTACTCCATTAATGCCAGTAACCAGAGAATTAACTTGCCAAGTGGTCATGGTCATTACATATCTTGTTCTACCAGGAAATCCTCAATACGTTCAAGTACTCTGAGGAAGGAGGAAAGGGAGAGGATCTGTAACTGAATGAATATATTTATTCTTTATGAAAAGCAGCTGACTGGCCCCCCTCATGGAGCATCTGTCACCATGAGTGTGTCAGGCTCAGTGGGGATCCAGGTGCAGTCAGAGCTGTCAGGAAAAAGAGGTGGCTTCCCCTTTGAGGTCCAGAGTCATGAGCCTCAGATAGGTTATGGACGATCCATTCATCCCATCTTCATCTTATCCATTTGCCTTCTCATGGTACACTGTAGGCTAACAGGCCAGGTAAAACTGGGTGGGCAGGGGGTGAGGGTGGATGCTGGTTCAGTGGCACCAGCAGCTGCCACATCCTAACCTCCTTCACAGACCTGATCTCTTGGCACGTTGGTAGACCCCTTCCAGGCATGCAGTAGTGGCTATCCTTGACATGAGACCGCCACATGTGCTCCCCACTATAGGATGCATTGGTAGCCATTTTCATGTCACTGCATTTGTGGGGGAGGATAGTTTGGGCTATAAAACACATGCAAATTTTTAAATGGGGAAGGCTTTTTTCCCCATATGATATTTTAATAATGAACTGGTGGTTTACCTGCAGTGCTGCCATGTGCATCTCTGACTTAAGCACAAGGGGAAGAACAGAACACAGGATCACTGGACATCAGGTCATAAGAAGCCAGGCATGGGGCACTGGGCTGTGGACATTGGGTGTGGGGCATGGGCAGTGATGGGCATCAAAGAAATTAAGAACCGGTTCTCTGTCCATCTGGCAGCCACTTTTAAATGGCTATTTTTAAACTTTATATGTACTATCCCTTGTTAACAATCGATTCTATAGAGTAGGTGCGAACCTGCTGGAGCCCACCACTGGGCATGGGGCAGCAGGGCTTACAGAGCTCTTTTTTGTGTCATGGTGCACAATATGTTTACCCATTAATTCTGCACCCTTCACCAACCCACAGTTCTTAACTAGGTGATGGGTAAAACACCTCTGTACCTATTCAAACAAACACACAAAGAGACAGAATTTCAATTTTACATATATAGATGACAAAATTTTATTAGTTGTATTTGGCACATTTTGTAGCAGAAAGAATTATTTAGGGCCTATTCCATAAGCCTCCATGCATTGACAGGTAGGTGCTGTCAGATATCCAATGGTGACTGTGGAAAACCACCAATCTACTGTTGGGGGGGGGGGGGTTGGCTTAGACCATTCCTACTCTGGGCAGCTATGCAGCAACTGAGGATATGCCCTGTCTTCCTGGTATTCTGAGAATCTGAGAATCTGACAAGGGCACAAAGACATTCAGTAATCAAAAAGTATTTGGAAAAACTGGTGGCACTTTCAGCTCATTAGAAGCAGCCAATGTACTGACTCAAAACATTGTTAACCTGGGACTGTTGACCTGGCCCACATAAGGCAACATCTAAAAGTGATGGAAACGTGCATCTGATCTGGATGTCCTTGCCTTTAATGGGAAAGAAGAGTTTTGTCCATATTACATTTAGACTGAAGTTTACTATTTTTATGTTTGAGTTTTATCCATTACCTTTCGGGAGCCTTTGCAATGAGGTGGGCTGGAAGCTCACATCATCATCATTGATAAAGATTTAAATTATTTTTAACATTGCACATTTCTCACCATAGCCTTCATTCCTTCATTTCATGTCATGTACCATAAAGAATAGAGGTCTTAGCAAGGAAGGCATGTATACACATAAAATTATATCAGCTCTAGTTTGCACCTCGGGCTGCAACCAATAGGACTATTTTTTGGGGTGGAGGCACACAAGCACAGTTACAATCTTGGCTAAAGCACCACTAATCAGGTAAGATTTAATTTTTATAGATACCAGCTTTTAACAGTTCTGATTGACCCTCACTGCCCTTGAAAACCTGGTGCTATTCTTCCTGTGTCTCTTCCTTTATATTGCACGCTCCTTTCTGCTAGTATTGTAGATTGATTGTGGTTATTTAATTTAGGGAGAAACTTACACACACAGCGCTGACATGTGCACAAAGCAAAAATGCAAGATGTGCACAAAACTGTTCCTTTTTATATTGAAAAGAATAAAGAAACTAAGGAATATCCCAGAACAATAAGGTTTGTTCCTATTGATCTTAGGAATCTTAGTGCCTTTTAGAACCTCCCTTGCAGGTTTCCCCGCTAGTCATGACCAACTCTAGGGAATGGTGCTAATCCCTGTTATAAGGCCAAAGACACAGGATTGTTTGAAGATGCATCTGTTGACATGTGGCCAGCATGACTAAATGTTAAAGTGCATGAAACGCCTTTACCTTCCCACCAAAGTGGTACTTATTTATCTATTTGCATTTACATGCTTTTGAACTTTTAGGTTGGCAGGAGCTGGGCTAAAGATGGGAACTCATTGCAGCAATTGCAGTACTGTGTGAACCCAGGGACATTCCCTTTACTAGGGGAATCCTTCTAAGAGTGCAGTCTGAACCCCAAATCCTTTTCAGCACCGGGAAAGCTGTGGGCCTCCCAGGCCCTCTCCAAGACCAGTATGATCCAAGGGGGAAAGCCCTGGGTTCCTGCAGTGCTGGAATTGCTTCAGGAATTCTCTTAAGGAGAAATGGCCCATTTAGTTCTAAATGATGGGTTGTGAATCACTGCTTTGGAAACCACTTGCTATTTAAAACTTGCTATTACTTTTTCTCCAAAAAGAAGCCTGGTAAGAAAACTGTAGCAAAATAAATGCAGCAGAATAATTGTGTCAACATTATAACCCTTCTGATATTGCCTTTAAATCAAATACTCTTCTTGGGGAAAGGCTATTGAAAAATAACCCATGGAAATAAGATTCCAGTCTTGAAGTTACTTGATAATAAAGGTTTTATAGCCAAGAGCAGCACAATAGTCCGTAAACTGGGAATTCTTTCTCATATGGAAGCCAGAGAGAAAGCTATAATATAAGGTATTTACAAGAACAGTTTTGGAGCAAAATCCTTTCCTCTTGTGCTGTGCGCCTGATCCAAGTCTCCAAAGGTACCAGCCCCCGGGTTTTCAACTCAGAAGAAATGACAACTTCAAACTTCATACCTACACAAGGTATGGGGAAATAAATCCCCTTACTCTTAGTTGTACAGCAAGTAAGCTGCACATCCTAGGCACAGAATAACAACTGGGCTGCAAGCAATGAATTGCACAAGTATACATTCCAATGTACTGTAAGAACAGTAGTGGAGTGATGTACAATTCAACTGGAGACCTTCTCCATGGAAAGAAATCTAGATCTCCCCTCTCTCTCTCATAAACACAAGGGCATCAAGAAGAATTTAAGACCTGTATCAGAAATATGATGTAGTAGTGAGAACAAATATGTTCAGCTATACACTTCATCTGAGTGTGTGGGGAACAGCCGAAGAGGCCAAGAACAGTGGAAACAGGCCTTTCTCAAAGGACCATCTAGTGGGACAGGAATGGGTGGAAAGGCTTATGAACTGGGAATACAGGCACCAAAAAGAAAGGGTATCCCCAATACATTTGCAGTGACAAAAACTGTATTGGAGGCTGGAGTAAAAGAATGCTACTGGGGTTAATTGAAATATTATCATCCCTTACTTTGACCCTAATAAGGCAAATATCAAGGACTCTGAAAGGCCATGTCTCAGGAGGATCATTGATCTTTGACTATGATGAACTGATTGAGTCCTCAAGATGTGCAAGACTGTTTTTATGTGCCTGCTTGGGTTCTACATAATGTGACAGGCCTGTAATATGATATTACTTGGCAAGTAAGGAGATGGAAAGTGTCATGACATTCTGAAATGCAGATTCAAAAGAATGATCCATCTTCAGCCCTGTCATAATTCACCACCACAGAGAAAGATCGAATGGGGCCTGCCCCCTCATTCCTTCAGGGGATCTTCAGCTCCTGATATTTCTAAAGCAGACTTCATTATCCAAGTCATCATTTCCATTTATCAGTGCCTCACGGCTCTTGGTATTCTCCGTCCAAAGTGTGTCATGTCCATCAATCATTGGGCTGCCTTCATTTTCCTTTGTCTCCTGAAGCTATCAGACATGGCTTTTGATGTTGCTTCTAGTATTAAAGGAGTGCGGCAGTCAGAAGGCCAACTGCCTTCTAATGACAAGACTGAAACATACAAGGATTAGAGTCATGCAGAGACTTCCTTCTATGAAACATATGCTGAAACTGAATTGGTCACAGTTTCTACAATTTTCCCATCTGGCCTATTAGGACTTAAAGAACTGTCACTGACCTACTACTGTTGTTGCATGGAAAAAGTGTTGATTGGATTCCCTGGAATCAACACACAAGAGCTGGCAGCAGACCCACTTTTTCCATGTCAAGAGACCGGGACTTGAATTGGGCCCTATAGAGTTGTGAAAGGTTGACGTGAGAACTTGCAAAAGTGCCCCAGTTATGACTCATTTTCGACTCAAGTCATGGAGAAACTTGAGTTAAACCCCACAGGTTTAGCCCCACAGGTTTAAACCCCACAGGACTTGTCCCAACACTGCAGGAGGAAGTGAGGAACTCCAATCATGGGCGGATGCTACAGTCTGGAATTGAACTGGACGTTGTTACTGCAAACATTTGCTCTCTTAGCATGTTTGGAACTTCAGTTGGTTTGGTATTCTGTATTTCTATCCCCTTCATGTACTGCCCTTCAATGTAGATTATTAGAAAGGTAATCAGAGCAATGTCTGGGGAAAGAGGAATGAAGTATTATTCTTTAATCCAAAGCCTCAACCTCAATGCAAGTCCTATTCAATCCCCCTTTGTGCGTTGAAATTTTACTAGGAACTGCTCTTACATCTAGCTTATCGGTACAGCCATAATGAGCTCTGGGTTATTATTTCTGTTGTTGCTGCTTACTGAAAGATTTTCAGGTTGCTGAATCCCTTGCCCGGGAAACACATTCAAGACAATTCCGTAGAGGTGTGGAAATATGCAGAGCCCTCCACAAAGTCTACAGACATCTATCTATTAATTTTAAGAGATTTAGATCTCACCCCTCTCCAAGGATCTGAGGCAGCTCCCAACACAGTTTAAAAGCACAGTAGAAAATACAATGAAAAATATGCAGCTGTTGTGATGAATGGGAATTCTTCACCCCTTTGGCAAAGCCTGTGTGCTTAAGATGAAGCTGAGCAGAATTAGGCTCTACAGGCAGCTCTGTTAAGAACTTTGTAGCCTTCTCATCCTGTGTTCAGGCTAGGAAGACCAAGATAGCATCTTTTCAGTGCTTAATACTACATGGTGAACTACAGGTATGACACTTTTTGACACTTGTACCTGCCAAAAGAAGGGGCTAGAATGACGTCCTTTGGCTGCACTCACCCATCATAATTAGGTGAAAATTGGTGGAAATTAGGTGAAAAGATGGGCTAGACCAGTGATTTTTAACCTTTAAAATCTCACTGCATACTGAGAAAATGGTCAAGACACACTATCTGTTATTGACCATTGACAAGGCACACTACACTGCAGGCTGGAGGCTCATATCCTCAAAGGCCCTACTAATGTATATGATATTTCCCCAAACTTATGTAGCACCTGCAGACCGTTCACAGCACACTAACTTGCTCTTTGGTTGAAAAATCACTGGGCTAGATTTCCCCAACTTTAATCTAGCTAAAGAGAAAAGCAGAAATCCATTATGCAAAGGCCCCACAAAAACAGAAGACTTTTCTGGTTTGAAAAGCGGCACATGCCATTTTCACAAATGCCAGGTTCGATGCCCAAGTTGTAACACCTTTCTCGTCTCTTAACTGATTGACTGATTGATTAACTTATATCCCACCTTTCTCCCTAGGAAGGAAACATAGATGGGCACAGGCCGGTTTGCTCTGGTTGTGGGGGACCGGATCTTTCAATCCCCCTGACGCTGGCGAACCGGCAGCGGCAGGGGGCCCCCAGAACCATGCGGACCAGTCCACATACTAGAGAGGGAGCCACGCGGCACCACTGCGTGCTCCCTTCCTCTCCCTGGCTATACAGGGAAGGCGTTGAGGGAGCCACACGCGCTCTCTTCCCCTCCCTGGCCGGCCGGGGGGGCATTGAGCGAGCCCCGCGTACTCTCTTCCCCTCCCTGGCCGGCCAGGGGGGGCATTGAGGGAGTCGCGTGCGCTCTCTTCCCCTCCCTGGCCAGCCAGGGGGGCATTGAGAGAGCTGCGCACGCTCCCTTCCTCTCCCTGGCCGGCCCTGGCCCAGTATGGTTAGGGGTGCAACCAAAGTCAAAGTGTGGAGAGGATTGCAGCCTCAGAGCCCCATCCTAAGCAGGTCTACTCTGAAGTAAGTCCCAGTATAGTCAATGGGACTTACTCCCAGGAAAGTATGGAGAGGATTACCGCCTCAGAGCCCCATCCTATGCAGGTCTACTCAAGTAATTAATTTTTTTTTAGTTTTTTAATTTTAAAAAACCCCGCCCCCTGGCCCTGACCCCGCCCCCTGGACCCCACCCACTTCCGGAGAACCGGTACTTGGGCCAGGCCAGGCCCACCACTGGAAGGAAACCCAAGGCCTAGGAGAGAAACATAGATCTTAGAACATGAGTAGGGAACCTACAGAGTTCCAGTGGACACCGGAACATACCCACGTCTGCAGGAATAAGTCAATGCTTTGAGACATTGCAGATTACCTGAGCCATGAGGAAACAGGCTCTATCCCTTTTCCTTTTTTTACATTCCAGTCTTGGAAGTTCAACCTACCTACCCTTAAGCCCATCTTCCTTAGGCCCACCTGACTCAAGGGTTTCTGAAGAGTTTTATTTTTCCCCACATTCCAGCCCTGCTGCTCCTTTAAAAATCAGAAAGGTGGTTTTCACGCTTTATTAACCCAAGGGTGGTGTTGGTGAATCCACGGGAAACCTAGTTGCATTATCATACAAGTCATTCTTTTGATGCAATCAGGGCATGCTGCAGTGTGATTAATTTTGAATATTCAAATAGTCTAGTTCTCAGGAACAACAGGGTAAGACAAGTAAAAATGCAGAGAATTTACCAGCTGTCTAGGCTAAGAAAGACTCTTCTCTTCCAATGGAATATCTTACAGACTCCCCAATACTTACAGGTGTGGTGTAAGTTTATGTGTTGGTGTAAGGGATTCTGTGTTGGTTTCACTTTGGGCCACATTTTTAAAAATATGGTCCTCGTAGAGTTCTGTCCTAATCAAGTGACTCCACTGATAGTCATGAGCCAATAACATTAAGTGCAAAGGGACTTATAGCCCATTTCAATAAACTAGATATACCGGTTTATCTCAATGTACATCAGTGCAACCACAGCCCCCCCCCCCCCCCCCCCCACAGAGAAATAAAGGATCTAATCCTAAACGGGCCTAGTGTAGGTGCTGAGCTTGTGCCAGCACTGTGTGTTATAAATGTGCCATAAAACATGTTTATAGCACCCTCTCAGTAGGGAGGGTGGAGGGTCAGCTCCAGTTCATATGAAAGAATCCAAATCAGGAAAGTGACAAACAAAGGGTTAAACTTTCCCCCTTTGTGCTTATGAAGCATATTGCTCCTGCTGTTCCCTGGTGGGGGGAGATATTCATCATGGCTTCAGGACTAGGAAAGCTATTAATTCCCCCCTTCCCTGTGGCATAGGGATGCTCTGGATCAAACTTTCCAGGAGCAAAAACAAACAAACAAAAAAACCCAGAAAAACAGAGCTTCCAGCATTATTAGTAATTTGACTCCAAGTTTCGAGTTCTCTATATTTCCCTGGCATGCTATGAAAGAAGCCCACTGACCTTACTGTCTCAACAAACAACAGCTGACATGTCTGCCTGCCTTGAACTGGATTTATAATAGAAGAAAGACTATGTACAAAGTTATTTGCTGTTCTCTTCTAAGGGCAAAACACAAACTCTGTATTTAGGTACTACAGGGTTCTATGGTTCATAGCATCAACAAGAGGCGACCACAGACAAAGGCTGCAATCCTAAAGACAGGTTCCTGGGAGTAAGCTCCATTGAACAAAATGGGGCTTCCTTTTGATTAGTCATGCTTAGGATTGTGCCCAAAGCAAACAGTGCTCATCATAGGGGCTACTCCTTAGTTTACCCAGTGTGAAATTAGTCTGTGGAACTCCTTGCCATAAGATGTGGTGATACCATCTAGCCTCACTGCCTTTAAGAGAGGTCTGGACAAATTTCTGGAGAAAAAGTCCATCATGGTTTACAAGTCACAACCTCAGTATTTTAAATGTAGGCTACCTCAGAAAGCCAGATGCAGGGAAGGGTACCAGGATACAGGTCTTGTGTTGTCTTGTGTACTCCATAAGGCATTTGGTGGGTCACTGTGACCCACAGGAAACTGGCCTAGATGGGCCTTTGGATTGAACCAGCTGGGCTCTTATGTTCTTATGTTTCTCCACTAGTGGAAGTGAGAGGGGTGGCAGTAAGAAATAGGGCCTTTTCTGTGGCAGTACCAGTTGTATGGAATTCCCTCCCTCTTAGCTTATGAATTGCTCTTCCTTAGGGACTTTCTGGAAGGGCATTAAAACATTTCCTTTCATACTTTCCCATTCAGGGTTTTATGCTGTCTAGGTTTTATACGCGGTCTTTTTATTGTTTTATTGTTTGCTGCTCATTATTATCCTGCTCTTGAATGTTTAAAATTGACTCACTGTTTTTAGGACGTTTAAATGATTTTATAAACATTTTACTGTTTAAATTTTTGATATCTTTTTGTAAGCCACTGAATGCCCAGCATAAGACAAATGGGATAGAAATCTGCAAATAAACACATAAATACTCCACTCTGTAGGTGTTTTATATAGGAAAACACATATTTATCAGCATTAGGTGCTCTTCCCCAAAGGTTAACTTCAATAGTGGTGTAGATAATATGAGTGAAAAATGGAACAATGAAAGTATATCTCCTTCTTCCAAAATGAGCTCCTGTTAGACATGAATGTTGCTATCATTGATGTCGTCTGAGTTCCTGTATTGAATTTAGGAAATAAAAATGAGCAACTTTAGGGTCTGCAACTTCTGATTTCTTCACACCACGAGTGTGCACCATCCAAATTACATCATCCAAGCCTCTGCAGCATGCCACAGGTCACTTTAAGATGAGAGAACTTCTCATCCTCCAAAGTGGTCTGCTGGCATGTTCAACTGCCTGGAGTAATATTCCAGGGTTTTGAGGAGTGGTGAGATTTATGTAAAAGGGCAGGATTAATGGAAAAGTTCAAGATCCTGCTTTATGGAAAACTTCAAGATCCTGCTTAATGGAAAAGTTCAAGAACCTAAGCTGCGGATTTGGTCTCATTATTTTGCAATATCTCAAAATAGCCATACATATTTGTGTCAAGACTAGAACCAGGACAAGAACCCTAAATGCATATATTGTTCCATTGGCTGAGCTACAAGGACTATACTTTAGTGCATCTCCCTAGACCAAAGGTTCTCAAACTTCTCAGGAGTAAACTCCCAAGGCAAGTCTTTTTAGGTGGAGTGCAAAGGCAGCAACATGAATCTTAGGAATGCATCACTATTGGGGCGGGGGAGGAGGAAGGGTTTTTGTTTGACTCATATGGGACTGCTATGGTTCAGAAGCTATGGGGAACCCAGAGAGCCCTCTGCAGGGCTGAGAATACTTAAAATCCTGAGAAAGCAGTAGTGATAGTGAGGATTAGGAATTTCATGAATGATTGCTCCCAAGGTCTTAGGGATCTGTGCACATTTGCATGCACACAAGTCCTTTCAGACCAAACCATGACAACAATATCCACATCTGGCCCACATCAGAAGCTTCCAGCCAGTGACATCTAACCTAAAGAATTCATCCATCACAATAAACAAGGACAATGACATTCAAAGAACAACTGCATTCTGGCTGCTGCATTCTGTTCGAATATTGCAATGCTATAAAATAAACTCTATGAAAATGTTGCTGATGTTCATATAAGCGGCATTAAGCTGCTTGGTTCCCATCCAACAAACAGGGCATCCTAGTGATTCAGCCAGGTCTTCCATCCCTTTCCACTGAGATTACAATAATTGAATCAGCAAAAGGGCTGAGAAGCACCTAATTCTATTAACATACTGTTTGCATTTTTCAGAAAAGTCACATCATCATAACTGTGACGATAAATTATTATAAATTAAGATGCTGTCCAATTTTGCAGAAAAGTGAAAAAATACAAATAAATAAGAAGGCTAACATTATACTCATAAAGGATGAAGAATGCAATTTTTGAAAATCCAGTTGTTCTCACCAACATCAGTCGGTCATTGTCATCGCATTATGTTTTTCACAATAATGAGCTGAAAACTCCTAAGCACATCAGAATATTTTCACAATTCACTGGCCACACATACATCTAGTGACCTTTGTCTTTGGTGCAATAGAAAATCAATTTTTCCCTTCAATTTGCAAAGCAAAAAAAAAAAAAAGGAGACTTGCTGGTGGTTAATCAAGGAGAGTTTGTTCCGCTAACAATTTGCACACAAATACACTTCTTGAGAATCTCACAGCCCAAAACAGAGTTCTTAGTACCAGCCCTATGAAAGCACAGAGAGCTGCAAACGTGCCATAAGGAACACCAGTGACACTCATTGTCAGGTCAGTATTGGCACCCGCTCAGCACCAATCTGAGCTAACCTCAATGCCAGCTGGAAGCCCACTGTATGCTATTTGGAGCAAGTGAAGAGCTCTGAGTGGTGGTGAAATCAGTAAAGGTAGAGGGAGGCATTTAAGGGCAGGTGGAAGAACTAGGATGGGGAGGGGTGGGATCAGCAGAACTCACCACATATCCTGAGCCCCATGTCAAGACTTCTGATCTATACAGGGATTCAACTCTGCACTGGCAGAATAGCCAGTGCAGACCTGAATAACCCATTGCAGGGCCCATTATGCCATTGCTCAGGGGAAGAAGTTAACTCTTACCCCTAAGGAGAAGCCAGAAGCTGCCTGATGTGCTTAGGATGCTGCAGTAACCATTTGGGTGCTGTTGCTCTACTGGGATGTGGGCGGCTTAGGATTGGGCTCTCTTAACACCACTTTGTATCCATCATAGCCTGCTGTGAATATTAACTGGCATATTCCAGCTGACCAACACAACTTATCAAAGTCTTCTAGTTGTGAGTATTGTGCCTTGGCAATTGCAAAGAGATGACGGATTACTAGAATACCACATCAATGCAAAGGTCCAATGACTTTTCAACCTTTTTCTTCTCATGGCACACTGATAAGCTGCTACAATTGTCACCCCCATGCTGCCAATGGGGGTCTCATATCTCCTGATGGCCCAACTAATAGATAATGAATGAATTGCTCTCCCCTAAACTCCTATGGCACATCTGAAGTCCAACTGTGGCACATCAATGCACCACAGTACAGTGATAGAACATTGCTACTTGAACAACTCATTCCTCCTATAGCTATAATGTACAGGTATCAAGGGTCATCATGCCATTTTTTAAGAACCTCTTTGTTGTGCTTTGACCACCATTGTATATGTGGCCCATCATTAAGGAGTCTATTGGTAAGTGGCACATTAACAATGCCTTAAATTTTAAAAGGCATTTGTATTTATATACAAAATTGTATTTACAAATAAAGTCAATGTACCAAAAGGGAAGGAAGAGAATTACTTCTATTTGCCTTTGTCAGATGTTAACATTATCTTAATGAACCCTAACAGGAACTTCAAGCCATGTAATCACATTTTACCAGCAGAAACTCTTTTGATTCGAGTACTTATTTTTAAATCTTTTATTTAATGCAATGTTGTTTTGAATTGTGTCAGAAGGAGGAACAAAAACATGGCTGTAGACCCAGGGTGACCAGAGGCCAAATCCAAAATTCCTGAATCTCAAGGCCAAAATTCCTACCTGCTTAAAAAAATTGCCAAAAAATGTAATTTTTTGTTTTTATATTTTTGTTTTTTGGTTTTTTGGCCATAACTTTTGATAGGAAGGAGATAATTCAAAACTGATTTTTGCATTGGATTCTGCTCTTAAATATGAATCCAACAACGTATGACATGATGGGATACTGTGCACCATCACAAAGTTTAAAAATGAAGCCAACATGTAGGATAATGAAGCCAAAATGTAGGATACCCGGACAGGAATCTAAAAATCCGGACAAATCCGGGTTTTTCCGGTCATATGGTCACCTTGTGTAGACCCATCTTGGATGTTATCTGATTTAGTACTTAGATGGGGAAATGTCATAATAAATCCTGGCCATTTCATCTCCATTAGTAGGCTGATCTACCTTTGATACATGTCATTCAGTATAATAAATTGAAATAATTTCAGGAAAACATACAGCATTGGAAAACTGGTCACTGAACTGCAAGAGTGCACACTCCCACAGGTGGATCCTTCCACTGAGAGGTAAGAGGCTTTCCCCATTCTTTTTTTTAAGGAAATATGCAATTATAGTATTGCAATTTTAAGGAAATATGCAATTGGCAGAGGCAGAAAGAGCCTCTGAAAGCAAAACAAAGCATTGCAGGGAGCCAGTGGTTCTTGAACAGCAGCTTGTCTTTCTGGCAATGTTGTATTGATGGAATTTTGAACCAAGAGGCTGATGCTGAGAATGCAGGCAGGTCTGTGCTCTCATTGATAGCCCTTCCTGCTAATCAGCATTTTTTACTATGTGACATCATATGCTGAAGCACCTCTAAAGAAAAAGAAACATCTTACTCTAGCATGTCCTTCCTGTGGACGTCTTATCACCCAGGGTGGTTTGCACCCAAAGCAGGGCTTTCCTTGTAAAATGTGGTTTTCCAGGAGTTCAGGCTGACACAATAATGTACTCCTATTGCCACTGACCTTCTAGGCTTTTGCACTGAATTAAAAGCAGATGGCTATCTCTGGTGATCTTCAGCATTTTCTGGATCGTTACTTCATGCTAGAAAATTACTTTCAGCGAGTAGCTAGTTGGAGGTAGTGTAGCAATGAGCACCAGATTATTGACCACATACAACAAAAAAGGACTGATCCCATCATGCCAAGCTCATTGGCTGCTGGAAAACATCTGATTTTGGGAAACAGAATGCCACATAAGATGAATTTAGGAAGATGAGAAAAGTTTTGTGCTGGATCAGAAGTACAGAACTTTCTTAACTTCTCAAGTATTAAGATTCTGGTCGAGCTGCAGGTATCAGAAGCAACTCACCCGTCACAGGCCAGGTGAGAGGCAGCATATCAGATACCATCCTGTGGACCAGTGATCAAGAGTTACAGCTTAAGCCTTCATAATTTGGATGGTGAAGGAGGCGAAGTGTAACCATACTGCACCATTCTGTTTCAACAGATACATTTACCATGGCAGAAGAGTTGGGATTCTGCCGGCTTCAAGGATAAAACAGCAATGTAGCACTGCGCTGTGGCTGACCGGTTTTATTAGTTCTCATAATTGTCTCTTATTAATTTGTACTCTGCATAATAAAATAAGCACTCACCTTCACAGTCTGTCCAGCTTCAGGACCATCCTGCAAGAAAAGGAGAGACAAACATAAACAACAACAGGAAAAAGCATGCTTAGATCAGAGCAGGCAATGAGGCTCTCCTGGGTATTCAAAAATATTGTCCATTAATAATTTAAATCCAATTTCATTGTGCATTAATTTAGAGCACTCTCCTGGGTACGATTTGGCACCACCGCATCTGAGAACAGACACCTTGCTACTTCAGTTCCAGATCAAATTAAAAGAATAAATGTCAGCATGCTTATCTCTCCCCCTACACACACACACACACACACACACACACACACACACACACACACACACTTTAGCTTTCAATCTCAGATGCTCCCAATAATTTTGGTGATCAACAAGATTTATGGAGTTATTCATAAAACACAAGTGAGCTGTTGGCAGGCATGGTGTAATAAATTGAGCGTCCTGCACAAAGTGGCTGTATCAAAAGCTCTGATGTTCTGGGATGGGCTGTGGATCCAGATTGTCTAGTGTGATGAATCAAAATACATTTAGGGAACCTATTTCCAATCTCAGAGGAAAGGGGCAAAGAAAATTCCACAGGGAGCTAAAAGTAATGATCAAGTGAAAAAACTCTTTAATATCAGAAACTTTCAAGCTTTAGAGCTGTCTCTGAGTAGAAGATGCAAAGGAATGGCAACAGGAAACAGGTATCCATCTTGTCTTATGGCCTTCCAGATATATCTGGTAAACCACTGTGAGATACAAGAAGCTGGATTAGATCCAGCAGGGCTCTTATGTTCAGTGGTAGCCCAGTGCAAAACTCAAAATGTTGCCCCAGAAGTGATGTCGCAACCAGAGGTATGTCATTCCAGATTTAAAAAAAAAATGGGGGAAGAGTGCTTCTTTCTCCCCAGCAACTCATCACCTATTTGTTCTGCTGTCTCTTCCCAGCTGCTAACATAGCTTAGGGAATCTGTGCTATCTGGAGTCAAAAAAAATTTTGCAGCACTCCCCACAACAACAAAATCAATTTTAATTAAGTAAATACATACATAAAAGTGTGCCCCATACTGGTTAAAGAAACTGTGCTGGGGCAAAGAGGGATGGTTACTTAGGGCAAAATACAGAGTAACTACAGGTAGTCCTTGCTCTGGTGTAAGAACAACTTAGGCTGCAATCCTAAAGACACTTACCTGGGAGTAAGATCTATTGAACACAATGGAGCTTATTTTTGAGGAGACATGGTTAGGATTGTGTTCTCACTCTAGATTCCAATATGAATTTCCCATAGGTTTTCACTAGGTTGGTGCAGTAACTATGTATGCACATAAAGCCTTTTACATGCTCCCGTAGTTACTCAGGATTTGGGGGCTAGTCTCCGCTAAATATAAAAGGTGCAGCGCTTAGAAATGTCTCTTTACCTAGTTAGCATGAGTAACTTATTGTGATATACAGAAATGAGAGCTGATTCATATAAACATCTTATTTGTTCCATCCAGTATCATATTTACATCTCATTGGATGTAATGTAACCAGTCTCATGGGAAAATTTTGAATTAAGAAAATCGACTTTTTCTTCCATAGGCTTTTGTGTTTTCATTTTCTGTTTAAATAGCCATAATGTTTGAAGGACACTTCCCAAAAGAGACTTATTAGGGCTGTTGTGGGGCCGCAGGATACAGCAGTAGATGCTTTGGTACCTTTACACCTGGCTGTGGTACCATTGCACCTGGTGGTGGTATCACTGCACCTTGCAGTAGTGCCACCTTAAGGACTGATTTACCTGCCATTTTGGTCATTCCTCATGGTCATACCCCAACATGTTCTCACAATCATATCCTGGAACCTGGCTTAAGGACTATTTTTCCATTTTGGGGGGGAGTATTCCCCATTTCATTTTTGAACCCCTGACTCCATCTTCACCATCACCTCTAATGCTTGTGTGAGCAGAAGTGTTTGCAAAATCTCTATCACTTTGCAGAGCAGAAGCTACAAGATGAATACTAAAGTCGGAATGATATTGAATTGCCCTATGATTATCAGAGAATCCAGAACATTTAATTAGCCTAATTTACTGGACCAGTGTGAGTAAACACCTAAAAGCCAATTCTGCAGACTAATATTCAAACCAGTGGTGTGTGCTTCTCCATCTCATGAGGTTATCCCAGAAGACACCAAATTAATTAGCAATTTTCATTTAGACTAGCTGCAATGAACAAAGAGGTTATGGGTCAGGACCATATTTACAATTATTGAGCTGTGAAATTCCAGCTTTGTCACAAGATCATATGACACAGCAAAAGTCTTCTTCTGATGGTGAGAATGCACAGCCAAAGTTTTTCACTAACCTGGATAGCAATGGTAAGCGAGGTCCCGCCAAAGTGTCGCTCCACCACATTTCCAACCAGCTGTGTTGTGTGAAATAAATCAGCCACTTCTTCAGGACGCAGGTCACGGAAACGTTCCACAGGACGGAGCGGGCAAATAAGAACATCTGATTTACATACAGTTAAGGCACAACTGCAAGTTTTGGTAAACTGTTAATAAACTAAATATTGACCCTTACATATAATCAAAATAACATATTACTCAAATCTAATGTGCCATCGGATCTAATGCAACCCTGATTTTGGATACTAAGGGCAAAATTCAGAGTAACTATGGGGAGTCCTTGCTCTGGTGTAAGAACAATTTACTCTGGATTGCAATATGAATTTCCCATAGGTTTTCACTAGGTGGTGCAGTAATTATGGGTGCACGTAAAGGCTCTTATGTGCTCACGTAGTTACTCTGGGTTTGGCTGTTAATTCGACTGAAAAGGTGAGCGTTAGATTTGAGTAAATATGATATTTACAGAGAGTTTTCTAACATACATTAAAGAAACTCAGAAGAAATACTCACAAACTGTATGCAGCTGTTTGAAAGTGGAAGGAAGACATGAGTACTCAAAACCTATGGAAAGGAGACCAATCTTAAGTTGTTATGGCTATTGTTAAAAGGATTTAAGCATTTTAAACTTCTCTACATTTGAATGAGATAACTTTACTCAAATTGATCTACCTCTCATATTGTTGTATATGTGCTTTTTTTAAAAAAATCCATCCATTCTTTGCCTCCTCCCACCCCAAAAACAATGCTAGGAGGGCTGCAGGAGTGCTAATCAATTTACCTACTGACATTCCCTGCTCACTGGATATGATAAAAATTCTTTATGGCAAATTCACAACAACCAGAGCTGACGATGAGTAGCAGCTTTGGCAGTAAGAGACATCAGGATGCTCCAGTCAGTCAGTCAGTCAGTCAGTCAGACATACATATATACATACACACACATATTCATACCTACCTACCTACCTATCTACCTACCTACATACATACATACCCCATCTTTTCCATGCCAACTGAAATGTCCAAGGCAGCTTACAAAGCTTTAGTTCTTCCCTTCCTGAAGTCCTCACAAAAATGAGGTAGGTGAGTCTGACAGTGAGTGACGTGCCTTCTGTATAGGGATGCCATAATTCTCTTCCACAAAACTGTGACAGAACCCCCTGTCCAACTTGGCAGTATGTGAATGCAATCCCCTGAAAAACAGGATTGTCCCAGTTTTCTGGGACATATGGCAACCCTACTATTGTGACATAGGAAACTTTATGGCCAAGGAGGGATCTTCCAGGTCCCATTGAACCTCCCTAACTACTACAACATTCTGTCTATTTGGTCATTCATATTGGGGTGGAGATAGTTGGGGTTCAGGCCATGCTGGAATTACGGTCAATCACTCTTTTAGTAAAACTGCTTAAGTTGCAAATAACAATACTTTTGGTCATGGAATTCAGGTTTTGAGGGCACAGAATTTGCTCAAGTTACATAATCAAGTGTTGTTGTTTTTTCCCGAGTGGTACTGCAAACACCACAATTAAGAAGATCTGCTGTATTAAGAATCTGTTCCTTAGTGGGTTGAAAAAGTATTTGGGACAGACTGGTGTATATTTGTTTAGCCAAAGAGGTATTAGAAAACAATAAGTTTATCATCTGATGGGAGTTCTTTCTCAGTTCTGCAAGGTTATTCTTCTGCCTGAAGTGTAAAGAGCTGTAAGGCTTAATAAAGCGCCAGTAATTTATTTGTGAGTCTTTCCAGCATAGTGGAGAAAGTGGCTTCATAAAGATGCTATTGGTTGAACCGCAAGCCCAAGGGGAAAGCAGGAAAGTTCCTGTGCAGCTGTGATTTCCATACGGGGAATAAAGGAAGAGAAAAACTAATTAATTTTGCCCATAAAGAAGGAAAATTCATGTCAACACTAAAAAACAGGAAAAGGGACATTTGTTTAATCCAAGTTCATTTTTCAAAAGAAAAGAAAGGAAACTGTTACCGCAGGGTGTCTGACACTTAAGTAGATAATTACCCTTCTTCTGCAGCACTGAGCGATTATTACGGGTCAGTGAACTATTTAGAAATGAAGAATATCTTTTTACTTACCTCTAGCAAAGTGTGTCTTAACATTCAAGTCCCCCCAATTTTCTTTTTTATGGCTTTCAGAATTCCACATCCACCGTCTCCTTTTAAAGTCTGCATTCTGGGCTCTACACACGGTGCAGCATTCAAATCCCAATAGGGGTCGGATTCATTTTCTCACCCACACTAAATGCAAGAGCTTTCAGAATGAAAGGAACAATCATTGGTTCCATATTAATCAATATTCTCTTGTTTCTCCCTGCAGTAGTTTGACATGGCCTCAGCGTCTTTCTGAAGAAGGCAGAATGCAATTTTTACATATAATGTATGTGGTATTATCCTTTTAGTGCACAGTCCTAACCAATTTAGGCTGGCATAACTCTCCTTTCAACCCATTCCCATGGTAGTGTGGGGAGGCCAGCACGTGTCTGTGCACCCATTTAATCCCCACAGGAGTGTCACAGAAGCAACTCACACCACTTTTGTGACATACCCAGGTCAGCATTGGACTTTTGCTAGAAATTATGCTGAGCTAATATAGAGCGTTAGGACTACAGCCTCCATGTGTCATATGAAGTTCATGACTTGTGGTTTCATACTGGTTTATAGGAAATCTGGCTGTAACATATTGCTGCTGAGAAACTCCTTAATAGCGGTTAACTGGGAGGGAAATGTTTACCTCAGGGGAGGTAGTGGAGTAATTGTGCCTGTGACTAGGGTACAAGTTTCTGCTGACCCATTCCACTTATATTCAGATTTTTCTCCTATAGTATTTATCAAGTTGTATTCCTCTCTTTGTTGCTCTGCCTACAAAAACCAAGGTGGTAAAGATATATCTGAAAGCAGAAACCCCCTCCGCCCCCAACATCAATACCTTCATAATAATAATTTATTTGCATGATCCAGAATAGAATATTCTCTAACTCACACCAACTCATGCCAGAAGACCAGAGATGAGAAAAGACTCTAGGACCCTGCAGTGGGTTAGGCATGATCTTCTTTGCCCCTCCTTGGAAAGACAGAGCAGCCAGCAGGCTTAGTTCTCCCCTTTGTAATGCAAAAGGGGATTGCTGACGGCACCTTGCCTTATTTGCCCAGCCTGCCTAGGAGAGGGGTGAACACTCAGGGAACAAAAACCAAAATTGGGGAAATCCATTTGAAGGATAAGATGCTGAAAAAACCAGGACAGGTCTGTGAAAGATACTCGGAAGGACAGGCTGCTGGCTCAGAGGGTGCCAACACCCATAATGCACCCCCCAACTACGGCCCTGGCAGCAATTTATTTTAAATGTTCCTAATACATGAGATGCGCTGCTTGCAAAACGTCTGCAGCTTGCATTGCACTGGTTTGCATTTTTTCAACAGAAGTAGATTGGAATTCTTATTGTTTTCAATAAAAACTTCCAACAAAGCAAAACAAAGCTAAAACACTTTATAGATAGTGACATTCTGACAACACAGAACTACTTCTCTTTCTCGGGGGCCAGTAAAGAAACTGCTACTTAGCATGGCAAATCACTTGATGTGCATCAAGTGTTTGAAGTAGCAGAAAACTAAATGGTTGATCTTTTGCCAGACAAATCAAGGACATGACTTTGCCTCTCCCTCTCTCTTAATCTCTCTGATACCTGAAACACTGTAAGATCTAGGCTGCAGTCCTAAAGACACTTTCCTGGAAGGAAGACCCACTGAACACAGTGGAGCTTACTTTTGCGTAGACATGGTTAGGAGTGTACTCACAGAGTGTGTCTTTCTCCTTCTGAACTCATTTCACATTTGTCTTTGACCAGTTTCACTTGCTTGGTATTGTTCTTGGCAGCATAACAAAGCGCCTGCTACCTCAGAGATGATAACAATCTTCCCTTTTGCCCAGTTCCAAAGGCAGACGTGTAAGTAGCAAAAAGCACTCCCCAGTTACTTATACAAACACTCACTTTCCAACGGTTCATTTTCTGATGACCCACTCTTTCAACACTTTTCAATTATACCAGAACTCGTTATGCAAAACATGCTCTGCTTTTCCAAACTCTTTGCCATTCTAAAGGCTGACACACACACAGAAAGGGAGAGATAGATGGAAGATTCATAAGACAATACATACTTAAACTGATTGTAAGTAATACTATGAAAGTCGTATTAATTAGGATTGACATTATGAAACTTGCATATCCTTCTCTGCAGTTAGGTGTTCCAAATAAACCATCCCAATGTGTGATAAAGCAAACACAAAAGGAAGAGATTACTCATGTTCCTGCCTTCTGAATTTTGGTGGCTTGTTTTACCTTGTTTTACCTTGTTTTACTCTAGTTCATGGTCTAGAGGGGTAAACATTATAGTTCCATTTCAAACATTTCAACATCATGGCTCCATTTCAAACATTTCAACATTATGGCTCCTGGAACTTTAATAATTGTGTAGAAGAGAGAAATTCAGCAGGTGCAACTTATGATCTGTGAGATAACAAGCCATACAAAATACAATTATTAAAAGTCCAGGAGCCCTGAAGTTAAAAGTTTGGACACCCCTGTGGACACTATGGCAAAAAAAGCAGGCCTCCGTCAGTCTTGAAAGACTAGGGTATCGTGCTTGGCGCTGCATACGCTGCATGCGAAGCACGAAAGCCTGGGTTGGATTGTTATGGAGGATAGGCTGTTACCCAAGCAGCAAATCCCCCCTCTCCATGCCACTGAATTAGTCCAATGGAAAGGCAGAGCCAATATGATTGGATCCAGCTGGCATCGCAGAGCTGGGCTAAGGACAGGAGCTCACCCTGTCTTATGGGGCCGACCCGGGAATCGAACCCTGGCCTGCTGGTTAACAGGTACAGTGTCTTAGCCACTTGCACCACCCACAGCCCTTACACTATGGCAAAAGAACCAATATTTCTCATATTACTGCTGTAATTAAGAAACTTGGGACATGAAAGTAGATGGAGAAAACAACTCTAATGAAACAAGAGCTGAGTCCTCCTGGAAGAATTCTTGGGAATTACATGCAGGTTGTTTTAGGTTCCTTCATGGAAGGAAGGCAACATCTTATAGTAATAAATAAAGAACAATAGGAGGCAATCCCATTGTGTCAATTCATAGCTGCGAACACCCCATATTGTCCCAAATTTCTTCTAGATCCATCTTTATCTTTCTACTAAGCTTCTTCTACCTGTTTTGAGATGCTCAGAAGTTCTGGGACAGATTATTTGTCTCTCCATACATATGTTTTTGTTAGTCCTTAACAGAAAACATATCCTAATTCGCATTTCACTGTGTGATAATGTTTTCTGGGCAAAGGTGTACCACCTATTACAGAATGGCTCTCAGCAAGAGTCCTGTTGTGTTGGGGATTAAGACTGCACTCATCCTTAAAAGCCTTATAGTTTTTATTGCCTTTGAACAGCAGTACCTCATTTCACAGTCAAACAGAGGCTTCATAATCTGTTATAATGCTTTATAAGGGATTTGGCTACAGGATTTCTTTCTACAAGCTCAGATATATACAAGATGCCTCAGTGGACAAGACATTTCATTTTTTAATAGTCTTGGAATATATGCCAATCAGCTGGGAAGGAAGACATGTCTCTGGATTGATGAACAGTATTTATTTATTTTATTTATTTTAAAAATTTATATCCCGCCTTTCTCGGGCAAATTAGCCTGACTCAAGGTGGCTGCCATAAAACATAATTTAAAACATAAATAGAACAATTTGATTAAAAACAATTAAAACATACAGCTAAAAACAAAAGCCAAGGGCTTGATCCACTGCCAAATTCTGCACACAAACTTTGGGTAGAGTTGTTGAAGACATACAGTACAATCCTACAGACTCTTTCCTGACAGGAAGACCCATTGAACACAATGGGACTTACTTTTGAGTAGACATGGTTAGGATTGTGCTCATAGTTAATGAGGAACTGTGACTCATGGACACCAGACCAATTATGGGATAGTGTAAATCAGTGTCTTAATGAAAACAAGAGGCATTGGTGGCATATTTCTATGAAGCCTGATAAATTCAGGAATGTGCTTCTATCAAAGTCAAAGTGAGACTTCCCTGAGATGTCTTAGCAAAAGTAAAACAGAAAATACAGAAAAGCATTCCAAGAGGTGTCTACCACATAACATCAAATCAGCAGTCTAATGGCAAAAACAGATATTATATGCTCCTTGAACCGTTTGCCATAAGTATCATGGCAAAAGTATTCTCCTGAATACTAGATGGGATAATAATAATAGATAATAATATTAGGTGGGATTATCAAGATCAAGCACATCAAATTTGTTGTTGCAAATCCATTTGTTGTTGCAAATCTACAAACATGCCATAAGGTACATCTGTGACACATGGAGAGGAGGGGAAGACAGTACAGGGAGTTGCATCGGCCTCCTCATGCCACTACAAACCCTAGACAAAGAAAAGTTACTGACTCACCTTGCTCTGCAGCCGTTCACATTTCTGCCACCAAATACAAGTAGAGCCATTGGGACTGCTGCAGCGCTACCCCGGGGTAAGGGGAAAGTTTCACTCGCCCTGGGGTTACACAATAGCATCCCCAGTCTTATGTTGGATATAGCACAGGCACACTGCCCTGCCTGTTCAGGGACAAGATAGAATTGTGCAGCCTGTAAGTTAACAATATGTCTTAAGTACATGGGAAGTGCTGAGGTTACATGTCAAATCAGATTTTTTCCCAGATTTGGCAGGCAATATATAAGGTAGTCAACTTTTGTGTTTTCCAGCCTAGTGTTCTCCAGCTCTGTTGAGGTTAGTTGGTAATTTTATCAAATGAAAAAATATGCTCCCACCCCAAGTCTGGCCAGTTAGCATTAGCTACCCACAACTCCAGTATGACACTTGTGTGAGGGTGGATGATGGCATCATGGTGAAGCAATCGGCCTTCTTAGTCTGTTTAGTTCATTTAAACAAACACACATGCACACAAAAAACACATATATACACACAGACACAACCACTAATAATTGTTGGTCCCTTGCAGAACAGGAATTTCTGATTTTCAGTACCCCTATATCTGCAGAGGTTCTGTCTGGGGCATGTTATAACATTAATGTTATTAGTCTCCCTCTAGAGCAGGGTTTCTCAACCCCCAGTCTGGGGACCACTGGAGGTCCTTGGCAGCTTCCTGACCGGTCCGCGAGAGGACTCCTCTAAGTGCCTCTTCCCCTCCTCACAGAAGGAGGGCTCTGTCTGAGGATTGCAGCCTCAGAGACCAATCCTATGCCTGTCTACTCAGAAATAAGTCCCAATATAGACGGTGGAGCTTACTCCCAGGAAAGCATGGCTAAGATTGCAGCCTCAGAGTCCAATCAGAAATAAATCCCCTTATAGTCAATGAGACTAACCCTACAATCCAGAGTAATTACGGGAGCACGTAAGAGACATTATGTGCACCCGTAGTTATGGCACCACCTAGTGAAAACCTATGGGAAATTCATATTGCAATCCAGAGTAAATTGTTCTTACACTGGAGCAAGGACTCCCCGTAGTTACTCTGGATTGCATCCTTACTCTCCAATAAGAGTTACTAGGACGGCTTTGTGCATTTTCAATGCATTCTGCATTGAAAAAGGTTGAAAATCCCTGCTCTGAGTAGACATGCATTGGGACATTGAGGTCCCAGCTGCAATCCTATCCACAATAACCTACCAATAGCTCTATTTAGAGTATTATAATGGGATTTACAGCTGGAGACAGCTGTGCTGTGCTATAAGTGGGGAAGCCCTCCCTCCAGGTTGCCAGAGGAAGAACTCTCCCCCCTTTCCTGGGCTGGTCCCTGGAAAATTTCTTTTCCACAGAACTGGTCCCTGGGGCCAAAAAGGTTGAGGACCACTGCTCTAGATGGCAGACTGATTCCCTGCATGTTGCATCTTCTTGCATTTAAGCAAGTTAAAGGAAGAAATACCTATGTTGCCATCGAGACAACAATAAAAAACCCAAAAAAACCACAAAGGTAATGAGCATGGAAGGTCCTGTGTATCTGATTACTTAAATCATAGTACAAGATTTTTGGGTAAGGGGGCTCACCTGTACAAGCCTAAGCAGGTCTACTTAGAAGTTAATTCTTGTTAGCTCAATGGGAGTAAAGCAGGAAAAACAGAATGGAAATATTTCAAATATTTCAAAATATTCATGTAATACCGGATATTTTGAATATCCAATGGAAATGGATATTATTACAGAATGGAAATATTTCAAATATTTCAAAATATTCATGTAATACCGGATATTTTGAATATCCAATGGAAATGGATATTAGTACAGAATGGAAATATTTCATATTGGAAATATCATTTCCATTATTACAAAATGGAAATATTTCAAAATATCCATGTAAATCTTTCCCAATTTATCCTTCCCCTTCCATTTCCTTTGCTGGTTTTAGCTGGTAAGCCATTTCAGCCAGTGACCCGTCTTCCACAGCTGAAGCAGAATTTATTTACTATTCCTCATAAATACTATTCCTTTATTTACTATTCCTCATACTATTCCTACTGGTACTGCCTGATAAAACAAGCAGTACCAGTAGCGATTCTATCTAGGGAGCAGCATCACCCACCCATGTTTATCAATAGGAGAAAAATACATATTTTTGAAACCAATTTCTGGAGGCCACAGGGAAAGGGTAAAAAATGCCTGTTGGTAATGAACCATGATTTGTTTTAATTTGAAAGCATCAACAAAACTTTAAAAATATACTTTTCTCAGGAAACATACCCAAAAACGAGAAAGAGGATCTTATCATATGCCAACGGAAATTAGTTCTCGTTTTCTCAAAAATTGGTTGATTTAAATTATTCAACCACACACATAGTACATTCTCCATCTTGTTTTTCCTTCTAATCTCTTCTGCCTCTTCTTGGTATTCATAAGAAAAATCATTAAGATTAATCAAATTATCTTAACATCAGCAATCTTGATATAGCAGCTTTGTGCATGTTTACATGAATACAAAGTGCAGGATTTAAGCAGTGAGGGTGAGAATTACCCGTTCCAGCGGAACAAAAGGAAATCAATATAAATCTCCAACAGAGATCTGGGTGTGCTTCGCTGATAAACTTGATGCATTAAATCTACATCAGCCAGAGTTTATTTGACAGCCTTTGCACAACCTATTATTTAATACAGCCCTTCCCACAATCCTGCAAAAGTTGCACAGAAATCATCTGAAAAGTCTCAATTCTCCAAATCAGTTGCTGTAAGTCACAAAGTTGTTTCAGAACAACTGAAAGTTGGGCAGGCCAAAAGAGAGTTGTCAAGCCAATACTGGATGGAAGGAAGCAAAGGAAGCAGTGCTCAGACTTAGGGAGTGAGTCTAGGAAATAGTGAGACAAACCCCCAAATCCAGAGTAACTACAGGAGCACGTAAGAGACTTTACGGGCACCCGTAGTTACTGCACCACCTAGTGAAAACCTATGAGAAATTCATATTGGAATCCAGAGTAAGTTGTTCTTACACCAGAGCAAGGACTCCCCGTAGTTACTCTGGATTTTGCCCAAAGATGTACCAGGACTTGACCCACCAAAGTGCAGGGTAAACCGACTGAAGGAGTGAGGAAAGGGAGTGACTGCTTGGCATTAGGCATTACTGCCCTGGAGATGTGTGTGGTCACTGGATGTCCCGTCCCTTTCATGTGACGAGGTGCCAAAAATTTATGTGCCCCTCCGTGCCTGATGCCCTCGCTTTGCCAATAAGGGCACAATCCTTAGCAGCCGCTAGGTTAGCACAGGTTCCTCGTGCCAACCTAAAAGCGTCACAAACATAAGGAAGCCATAAGGAAGCTTGGAAGCCATTACCTGATGCCAGATGTGATGACCACACCATGAAAGGATTCCATCCAAAGAGTTATATGAGCTTTCTTGAGATATATATAAACAATGGATCAAATACTTGGTTAATGTAATTCTGCTAACTCCGCTAGAAGACTGAAATGGTAAACAGCAATGGCAGCTGGGGAGGAAGAGTTGTTTTTGCTCTCATTGCTTGCTGTGTTGGCTGGAGATAGATTCTGCTCCAGAAATGGAGCCTGGAAATTGGGCTATGTAACTGAAACATATTGCTGGAAGGGAAAACAAAGTGAGCAAAGTAATCAGCACTTGCAGTTCTGGCTACATGGCGGTTTTGAGAACATGCATCATCGCCAATTGTTTACTTCCACATTTAACAGAGTTTAGCTGAGTTAGGCACCCACTTGCGAAAGCAGATTGATGAAACGTGGTCATGCCAAGCTGATGTGGCATCTGGAAAGAGCTTCACAGACACAAAGCAGTTGCATGCTTCATCCTAGGAAGCCGCCTCTGTAGTGTTGTAGCAAGATCGGTTGGATTAGGGACCCCTTTTAACCCTTGGTTGTAGTTTTTATGTCATTGTTATTTTCATATTAACTTTTAAATTTAAAATTGCCTCTAATGGTTTTGATTGATATGTTTTCATTCATACGAACATAGAAATGGTGGTATATAAATTCTATAAATCTCTTTTCATCAGCTTTTATTATGTCTGATAAAATGTAATGACTAATTGACATTCATCCCCTCTCCCCCAGGTCAAGATTTTGATAGTTTCCGAAAGAAAATAATCATAATAGGTATGATCCAGCCCTGCACAGATTTGACTAGTTCTTTGCATCAACAGCACACGCAGCTCCTCCCGCCTTCGGACCTTGTATCAAGCTTTCTTCATATTAATTTTGCTTTTTTTATTCCAACAAACAGCCGAATCCACTGAAACTCCTTGCAGGGTGATGGAGTGGCTCTAGTGTCATCTCTGCTGAGTTCAGGAAGGGAGTTTCTGCCTTGAAACCTCCTTAGGGTATGAGAGCATTTGTTCCCAAGTAAAGCCCCTGAATGTCCTGTATATCAACTCAGACCTTGCAGAGCTATAGCAATCACAAGTCCACGTTGACCTAGAAAGCGGAACAGTATGTGCTACTGATGTGCTTCAGTACGTGCTACTGATAAACTCATCCCTTCCGGGGCCCAATCCAACCTCCTCTCTGCCTGAATCACAGCTCCTTTCCATCACCCCTTCCTGATCTGCCTTCCCCTGTTGTGCTCCACCTCCTACATGGCCTTACCTGTTCTGGTAGGTCTTCAGCCATCCGCCAGCACATAGGCTAGCCTTCTGCTAGAGACCCAGCAGCACACATTGCTTTTCAACTGCTGAAAAGAAGCCTCTGGTACACAATGCACAGCATTGCACATCAGCACCCTGCTAGCACAGGACTGGGCAATGAGTGGGTGAATGGGAGATATTAGATCTTGTTGTGACTTAATGGCTTCTGCCTATTAATTACAATATATCTTGGTAGAATTGTGCTATTATTTCCTCTCCTCTTCTGATGGACAAAGAAGAATCTTGAGCTGGCATTGGAAAGTATTCACTGGGATTCACCATCTCCTCATTTTTCCTTCATTTCTGAGTTTGAATGTTGTGACACTGTTGGAAGTGTTGGGAACTCATGTGGCTTTGAGAATTCACTCAGCCCTGAGTCTCTCGGTTCCCAGCTATAGAATAAATGCATGGGAATATCTCAAAAAAATGTCACCAGCTGAAAAAAGTGAGAGGGATAGAAAAATGGCGCAGAAAAGCAGGCCTCCAAAAAGTCAGTCTTGAAAGACTATGGTATCGTGCTCGGCGCTGCATACGCTGCATGCGAAGCACGAAAGCCTGTGTTGGATTGTTATAAAGGATAGGCTGTTACCCAAGCAGCAAATCCCCCCTCTCCACGCCACTGAATTAGTCCAATGGAAAGGCAGACCGATACGATTGGATCCAGCTGGTGTCACAGAGCTGGGCTAAGGACAGGAGCTCACCCTGTCTTGTGGGGCCGACCCGGGTCTTGAACCCTGGCCTGCTGGTAAACAGGCACAGTGACTTAATCACATGCGCCACCCACAGCAAAGGCAATTTAGAAAGGAAATGCTACAAGGAGTGGGGGTCCTTAATCACATTCTCACGCATGCAAGTTGTCTTCACAGCCTCTTTCCTGATCCTTCCCAGGTTCCAAAGCTTTTCCATAATTAACTGTACTTTATGTTCAGAATAATTATTCTTTATTCTTCATGATATACTTCATGGCATGAGACTTCATGGCATAATCCCTAAGCTAACATGGTGTATAGGACATTTAATTGCCTGAAAGAACTTGAAGGGCTAAACATTTCACTTCATATCACAAGGTAAGACTCTCTACGCTTGCTCTTCAGAGTTTATCCAACACAGCTATTATTTATTTACTTATTTATTTAGATGCTTACTTAATTATATATAGGGACCTGCAAAAGGTGAGGTTAATTTTCCTGCTCTGTTTAAGCACCCCTTTTTCAGGAAATACTACCTCACTTTTTGCAGGTCCCTACTTAAATGGCATTAATTGCAATCCTAACCACACTTTTCCTGGGAGTAAGTACTACTGGACACAATGGGATTTACTTCTGAGTAGATATTGTTAGGATTGCATTGAAAATGCACGTCATTAGATAAAATTGTCCATACTAGCTCCTAATCTTTCAGATATGCTAAAAAAGCTATACTTTTGTAAGTTGATTGGTATCTAGGCCATCTTAAGCTTTTATCAAGATTGGCTCCATTACTGGAAAAGTGGTACAAGCTGACCAGCACATTCCAAGTTTCACCTTCCAAAATGGTAAAACCAGCATCAGGAACTCTGAAAACCGTGTTAGAAAAGATTTTAATATTAATAGGATTCTCCAATATAAATGAAAATATTGGGAGCTGGTAGAGATATTTGGCAATCTAGTGAAAAGTGGTGATTGCCTAGTCTGCAATCTGTGTGCCGGGGGATTAAGGTAGCCAAAGTATTGAATCTGGTTTTACTCTGCACAGACCATCTGAAATGTAAGAAAAAACTGAAACATATTTAATCAAAATTCTAAGGCAACGACCAGCAGGCTAGCAAGTTATTCAGAACCACTCAGTTGTGGCCATTTTCCTTGGATATTGCTTTTCATACCAGAGGTGACATAACTCTCATTGAAAGCCAATTTTCAGGAGGTAGCTGTCAAAGACAACCAAGGATCAAGAAAAAAATGCGTTGAATCAGAGAAGATTGCTGGGTGGTCTATTCCTATCTCTTTTTCTGTTTAAGGACTATCCATTTCTGCACCTAAGAGTTTCTTCCATAATATCATGTACCGTGAAATCTATTTGGAGAGTTCTCCTTGGGTTAAAAATGTAAGGTATTTCCAAGGAAGGAAATGTCAAGGATCAGATCTATGTGTATGTTATATGCATATCCAGATATTGTATCAGTGCAATCCTAAGCATGTCTGCTCAGAAGTAAGTCCCGTTGTGTTTAATAGTACTTACTCCCAGGAATGTGTGATTAGGATTGCAGCCTAAGTCTCGGAATACCAGCTGCAGGAAAGCAAAAGCTTGAGAGAGGTATCTGTTAATCCAGAGATTCCTAAAGTGTGTGCCATGGAGTTCCAGGGTGCCACAGCATATCTACAGGGGTATCATGAAATAGTGAATTCCCACTTCTTCTCAGTTTACTGGGCTGTCATACACAAAATCTTGTGCTATTCACAGATTAGGAAGTGGTCATTTGCATTTAATCCTATATTTCAGAGGAGGAGATCATATCTAAGTGCAGCAGATATTTATTTTTTAGACATATCCTTTGCAGAAAAGCCATCTGCATTTATGCAGATTTAATAAAAACAATGCTATTGAGTCAGTTACTAAAGCCACTTGCCACGGTGGGAAGAATGGCAACTGGCTTTTCTTAAGGTATATATTCACTTGTTGTTGGGTCCAACGTAAACATAAGGTGCAGTTCTAACCTAGGCCGGCACAACCCATTGGTCTTCCCATTCCTGTGCTCGTGTACGGAGACAAGCGCCTGTCTGGGCACTGGCCCAACCCTCTGCCAGGAGTGGCACAGAAGTGTCTTACAGCACTTTTGTGACACCCCAGGCCAGTATGGGACTTATGCTGGGGCTGAGGCCGGTCTAACTGGGTGCTAGGATTGCAGTCAAAATAACATAAGAACAGCCCTTCTGGATCAGGCAAAAGGCCCATTTAATCCATCTTTCTGTATCTCACAGCAGCCCACCAGAAGCTTCAAGGAGCACACAAGACCACAAGAGAACTACATTCTCTCCTGTATCTGGTTGTACTAACTTAACTTAGTACAACCTGTATCTGGTTGTACTGACTTAAAATGGGAAGGGATGTGGCCAGTGGAGGGACTCTGACTCCATAGGGGGGACCCAGGAGAGAAGAATCAGGTTGTTTTGGGATGTTGCTCCAACCACATGCCACCAATGCCTATGTCAGCCAATGTCTCTTCCAATGTCTATGTCAGCCAACAACTTGTGTTTTCTGCACCATGAATTTCCTACAATGGAAAAGTCACTCTGAACACAAAGAAGTCAGTTGTTATATCATGTTGTGCACATTATGAGCAATGATATTAAAAAATAAAAAAAAATTGTTTTCTCACCCTCCATGGGTGGTATGTATGTATGTTATCCTCAATCTCGGGTCTTCTACCAGAGGCCTGGGAGTTTGAGGGTTCTGTGCAG
Source organism: Cryptoblepharus egeriae (assembly GCA_030015325.1). Lineage (NCBI taxonomy): Eukaryota > Metazoa > Chordata > Lepidosauria > Squamata > Scincidae > Cryptoblepharus > Cryptoblepharus egeriae. Next base: position 20,513,220 of record JAREYC010000002.1, read on the forward strand.
TATCTTAGCTGTTCCTAGCAATGCGCTTTTCTGGATCGAGTGTTCTGCTGTCCCTCCTGGAATCCGTTGGAGCCATTCTTCCAGCTTGGATGTCACAGCCCCTAGTGCTCCAGTCACTATTGGGATCACATTCACCTTCACTTGCCACAGTCTTTCTGATTCCTCCTTCAAACCCTGATACTTTTCCACCTTTTCATGCTCTTTTTTCCTGATTTTGCTGTCGTTGGGTATCGCTACATCTATCACCAGGCCTGTCTTCTGGGCCTTATCTACCACCACCATGTCTGGCTGGTTAGCCAGTACCTTCTTGTCTGTCTGGATATGGAAGTCCCACAGGACCTTAGCCCTGTCATTCTCCACAACCTTCAGAGGGGTCTCCCATCTGGTCTTGGGAAGGGTTAGTCCATAGGCTGAGCAGATGTTCCTATACACGATGGTTGTGCCGTTCAACGTATGCTGTTCCTGCCTGCATCTTACACCCTGCCACAATGTGTTGGATTGTTTCTGATGTTTCTCTGCACAGCCTGCACTTTGGGTCTTCTCTTGTGTGGTAAATCCCCGCTTCTATGGATCTGGTACTTAGTGCCTGTTCTTGTGCTGCCATGATGAGGGCTTCAGTACTATCTTTGAAGCCGGCTCTTTCCAGCCACTGATAGGATTTCCCAATATCAGCGACTTCGGTTATCTGGCGATGGTACATCCCAAGCAGGGTCTTGTCTTGCCAGGACACTTCCTCAGTTTGATCTTCCTTCTGTATTTGCTGTTGCTGTTGTTGCTGGAGACATTCTCTCATCAGCTCATCTTTGGGTGCCATCTCAGTGATGTATTCCTGGATATTCTGGGTTTCATCCGGGATAGTAGTTTTGACGCTCATCAGACCCCGGCCGCCCTCTTTCCCACTAGTGTATAGTCTCTGGATGTTAGACTTGGGGTGGAAACCCCCATGCATTGTGAGGAGCTTTCGGGTCTTCACATCGGCCGCCTCCATTTCTTTCTGTGGCCAGCTTACTATGCCAGCAGGGTATCTGATGACTGGCAGCGCATATGTATTGATGGCATGTATCTTATTTTTCCCATTGAGCTGGCTTTTCAGGATCTGTCGTATTCTTTGATGGTACTTGGATATTGCTGTCTTCCTTGCCTCCTCTTCATGATTACCATGGGATTGTGGGATACCTAGGTACTTATAGTTGGTCTCTACATCTGTTATGTACCCTGTTGGTAGTTCTACCCCACTGGTCTTGACCACTTTTCCTCTCTTTACGATCATTCGGCTGCACTTATCCAGGCCGAATGACATCCCAATATCCTCACTGTAGACCCTTGTCAGGTGTATCAGTGAGTCGATGTCTCGTTCATTCTTTGCATACAGCTTGATGTCATCCATATAGAGGAGGTGGCTGATGGTAGTTCCACTCTTGAACTTGTACCCATATCCAGTCTTTGCTATTATTTGGCTTAGGGGATTCAGGCCTATGCAGAACAGCAGGGGAGACAGTGCGTCTCCTTGATATATGCCACGCTTGATCGATACTTGTGCTAATTCTTTTGAGTTGATTTCCAATGTTGTTTTCCATTGCCCCATGGAGTTCTTAAGGAAGGTCATTAAGGTCTTATTTACTTTATATAATGCCAGGCATTCACAGATCCATGTATGTGGCATTGAGTCGTAGGCTTTCCTATAGTCAATCCAAGCTGTGCACAGATTGGTCTGTCTGGTTCTTGAGTCTTGGGCTACAGTACTATCTATGAGCAGTTGATGTTTTGAGCCCCTGGTATCCTTCTCAATGCCCTTTTGAGCTGTGCTCATGTATTGGCTCATATGCTTTTGCAATTTAGTGGCTATGATGCCTGATAGGACTTTCCATGTTGTAGAGAGGCAGGTTATAGGCCGATAATTGGATGGTGTTGTTCCTTTTTGCGGGTCTTTCTGGATCAGTACTGTCCTCCCTTGTGTGAGCCAGCCTGGGTGGGAGCCTGCTGCTGGCAGCTGGTTCATGTGCTCTGCTAGTCGTTCATGCAGTGCTGTGAACCCCTTTAGCCACTAAGTTTGGATCATGTCTAGCCCTGGTGCTGTCCAGCTCTTCATATTCCTGATTCGTTGCTGGACGTCTTCAGTTGTGATGGTGACTGGCTCTTGTTCTGGAAGATTGCTATGGCTTGTTTTTAGTTCCTTTAGCCATTTTGCGTTGGTGTTATGTGTTATTTTGTTTTCCCATATGTTCTTCCAGTACTGTTCAGTTTCTACTACTGGGGCTTCTGTTCTTACTTTGTTGTTACACTGCAGTTGAGAGTATACCTTGGATGGTTCTTTGGAGAACAGGGCGTTGATCCTTCTAGCCTCTGCTTCTCTGGTATATCTCTTTAGTCTGGCAGCCAAGGCTGTGAGCCTTTGTTTTGCAGTCTCGATGGCCTCAGGTAGAGTCAGGCCCTTATATTTTCTAAGTATGCGAGACTTGTTTTTTATCTTCGCCCCCTTCTGTAATTCCACTAATTGGCTGACTTCTCTTTGAGATGTCTTGATGTTAGCTTCTAGCCTCATTTTCCAAGGGGGGTGTGTGCTGATGTAGTTTGCCTGTTTAATTGAATAGCCAAGCATTTCTAGTATTACAACGGCTGTGGCATATATTACTTTGTTGGTTTGGGTTATGTTAGTGGTGGGGATCATCATAAGGGCCTTATTGGTAATTCTTTGCGGAGTCTTGGTAATCTAACCCGAGTGTTAATTGTGGCTAATTTGGACATGATCTTGTTTCTCATATCCGCTGATGAACTCTGTAGTGGGCTGATTGGATATGAAGCCAAAACATCATATTTTTATCTATCTATCTATCTATCTATCTATCTATCTATCTATCTATCTATCTATCTATCTATCTATCTATCTAGATATAGATATAGATATAGATATAGATATAGATATAGATATAGATATAGATATATCTGACACTATTCTGGAATTAAAATCTATGATGGGGCAAGAAAGCCACATTGAACATCCAATGGCTCCTCCTTAGCTCACAGCTGTCGCTGGGATGGTTCTGGTCTACCACATTTCTTTTAAGAAACAAATTGTTACAGCTGTCTTCCGTCTTTCTCTAAATTATGGCCACACAGAGCTTTTCTGGTGACCATCAAAAGCTGCTTGCTGAGAAAAGTAGATGTGCTGCTCCTCGTTAAGGTCATCAGAAAACTGACCTCCTGGCAGTTGCCAGAGCAGAGCCGTTTCTTATCCCTCTGCATGAATGCATTGCCGCTGTCATTTGTTCAGTCTCCTCTGGATTAAGCTGCTGGATTCAGGTCACTGCAATAACCTGGCCACATGCCAATAGATGGCTAAGCTTGTTATTATAAAACCAATCTCTTTGTAAGTGACCAGTACCTGGGCGCTCCTGAAATTAAATACATTCCTTGGGCCACCTCCCTTTGAACTTCCTGGGTCTTTATATTTCATAAAGAACTTTTCCTGTGACTGATCTTTGCTTTCAGTGAGCAAGGCACTTCCTGTGATCTGTTTTTTTATCAGCTCTACATGACTATTGCTAACAGTCTTCAGCCATTTAAAAAAATGGTCCTGTGATTTTCCTTTTAACCCAACAGAGTAGCTGATGGAACAGAGGAAAGATGCTCCACTTTGGAGCAGATCCATAAACACAGGGCACTAATCCTAACCAATTCTCCAGAGCTGGCACAACTGTGTCAATAGGGCATGTGTTGCACCCTGTAGTTGGGAAGGGGGTAGTCACAGAGGCCATCTTAAGGTAAGGCAATGTTTGTTCCCTCACCCCCGAGTTGCATTGTCTTTACCCAGAAGATGGAAAATTGGTTAGGATTGAGTCCAAAATGTCTTTGAAAAGCGTTTTAACATTGTGAGCTCCTATCCTTAGCCCAGCTCTGCAACGCAGCTGGAACCAATTGTAGCGGCTCTGCCATTCCATTGGACTATTTCAGTGGCATGGAGAGGGGGATTTGCTGCTTGGGTAACAGCTAATCCTCCATATTAATCTATCCAGACCTTCATGCTTCGTGTGCAGTGTCGAGCATGATACCATAGTCTTTCAAGACTGATGGATACTAAGGCTGCAATCCAGAGAAAATTCAGCCTGCTCTGACCTAACTGCACTCTCCTAACTATTCTGTATCCAGAGCAGAAAGTTATGCTGAATCCAGAGAGTCAGGAAGCCTGGGCTGCCCTAACTGCTCCAGAGCATGCTAAGTAATTGACACAAGGGGAAGACTTGCTCCTGAGGAGACACCCCTCAGATCACACTGAACAAGGAACAGCTGTGGTGCCTACAGTGGTGACATAACTCTGCACATCACCTGGTGCGGAAGTCTGTGCGTCATCCCTGGGATGCGCCCCCCCCCCACCTGGACTGCACAGTCACCAAAGTTGGCGCCTGCGCAGTTGTTTCTGAAGCCAACTGGCTTCAGAAAGAGTACTGCGCAGGCACCATCTCTGACACCTGCCCAGTACTTTTCTGAAGCCTTTTGGCTTCGGGGGAGACTGTGCAGGCGTCAGAGTTGGTGCCTGTGCAGTACTCTTCTGAAGCCATTTGGCTGCCGCTCCGCCTCCTGAGTGAGGCCGAATGGCTGTGCAGAGGCGTGGACTTTCTCTGCTCTAAGGAAGTCTCCTCTGAAGCTGTTCGGCATGCTCAGTGTGTTTCTGCGCAGTGCATCTCAGATGGCCGTTCAGGCCAGCTCCTCAGACAAGTGTCAGCTTCTGGCTGATTCTCCGCCTTGGAGCAGGCCTGAATGAGTGTGCTGACGCCTGGGGCCTGCCAAAGGACAGTCAAACTCCTCCGGCACATCACCCCATACAGAGTGCATCCCCAATGCAGCCCACACCAGCCGCACCAGTCTGGTGACGCCACTGGGTGCCTGCCTTATAAGGAGTCCCTGATGAGATGCCAGTACATTCCACAGTGAATACAAGGGGCTTCTTGGAGTGGCCTGCTGTATCCTGAGGTTTGTGGGCAGCCGTAGTTTGTTCCATATCCTGAGGTTGAGAGGCAGGGGTTGCAGCTAGGCTGGCCAAGAACTCAGATTTTTGGTCAGCACTGCCATTCTTACTCAGGCCTTATCATGGACCCCTATGGGTCTACTCATTACTATACCTGCTCCTGAGGTGGTATAACTCTGAGGGCTGGAAGAGGACATTTCTGCCTTGGAAACAGGCTCTGGATTCAGAGTAACTGCTCTGCCCTAGGCAATGCTAAACATGCCCTCAACTTGCCTCTCCTGAGCTGCTTAGGCTGCCCCAGTTAGGGCAGAGCAGGTCCACCTCTCTTAGGGCACCCTATCTTGCCTTGCTCTGCCCTAAGCCTCCTTCAGAGTAACTGGGCTGGAGCATCTTGCTGTTGTTCCAACCTAGTGTTAGATAGGGCAACCTAAGGGCTCTTATGTGGACAGATTAGTTACTCTGGATTGGGCTGTAAGTTTTAACATTGTGGATAAAACTCAGAAAGTCTTCTTTTGGAATTCTTAAGGAACACAACAATATAGTACATTGGAAGATTTTTCCATTGATTATGAGTATGTGGAATCTCATCATTAAAGATGTAAAGCTACTTCCAATCTAGAATGATTTAGATCAATGGTGTTCAAACTCTGGCCTAGCGGCCAAATGCAACCTACAGCGAGCTTCAATGGTAAGACCCCTCCGTCCTATCTTTAGACTAGGCTTGCAATCATCCAGATATGTCTCTATATGTAGAGATATTCATATGTATGTAAATTTATTCAATTTTGAAATGTATATGTAAATTTATTCTGTTTTGAAATGTAAATCATCTTTGTGCCCCCCAACAAAGTCAGAAGGATGATGTGGCCCTCCTGGCAAAACATTTGGACACTCTGATTTAGATTTTCAAGTTCCACATATAGCAAAGACACTTCTTGCCATAGCCCAGGAAAAGCATCCCACGTTACAGTTGTGTCGGTGTAAACTGTTTGATTACATAGCACACAGGAGAGGAACCTTTTAAAGTGGTGATTTTCTTATGCTTACAATTAATAAACATGCACATAACTACCTGCTTTCCTTGACTAGCAGCTTGCTTCTTTGACAGAGCATGGCACGCGGCACCACAACAGAGCTAATTGGAAATCACAAAGGGAAGGACACTGATTCGGTTGGAGAGCTAATACTTTTCAAGCAAAATGTCCCAGATCCATTCTCCTGGTTGGAAACAGAAAAACCACTGCCTGCCTGAACCCCACTGAACCATTGCTAATCTGCATTGATGTTACTGACTTTGATGGACCAACAGGGTGAACAGATGGCAAACCCAAAATTCCTGAACCCCAAGGCCAAAATTCCTAATCCCAGGCCAAAATTCCTACCTGCTGGAAAAAATTGCCAAAAAATGTATTTTTTTGTTTTTGTTTTTCTGTTTTTTGACCATAACTTTTGATAGGAAGGAGATATCTCAAAACTGATTTTGATTTGCATGCAAAAATGATTTGCATTGGATTCTGCTCTTCAATACGAATCCAAAGACATATGGCATGATGGGGTACTGTGCACTATCACGAAGTTTCAAAATGAAGCCAGAATGTAGGACAATGATGCCAAAATGTAGGACTCCCGGACAGGAGGCTAAAAATCTGGACAAATCTGGGTTTTTCCAGTCATCTGGTCACCCTGTGGACCAATGGCCTGAATAATAAGGCAACACCCTACAATTGCATGATTTTACTGATGCAAAATTGGGGCTCTCTTTGTTTTGTTGCACAGTAATGTCTATATAGGGAAAAAACCTGACAAATACAGTTGCATAGCTGAGGAGGGTCAGAGGCATCATTGGACTCTAGGTGACACTCATCTGGGGGCAGCAATGTCACCGCTGCTGCAGCAATCTAGTTGCTGCAATCTTTCAGAAGTGCTTCTTGAAAAGTGGCCATCTTCATTCCAACCACACTAGAAGTAATTGTGGTAACATCCTCATGTCAGGTCAGAAGGGATGGCCGACTGACTAACATGCTCCAGGGCAATATGCCAACATGCCAGGGGAACATATCAGTCAGCTACATGGCTACAAGAATATACCGGAAAGCATTCCAGGTTCTAGAAAATGAAATAGACTCTCCTGCCTACATTCTGCAATTCAACCAGAGATGCTGTTACTCTAATAAAATAAAATAAAATGAAAAAGCTGCCACCAAGAAAGTTGGACTTCAAGCATCTTTCATAACTCTATCTCTGTGCACAAGATTTTAAAAAAGCACTTGCTTAAAAGCCCTGGAATTGTTTTCAGAAGCAAATGAAAAAGTGTTTGGGAGTATTTTCAACATGTTCCCCAAAGCAGAAGAAGCAAAAGACAATTTAATGTCACTCCAATACCTTCTGTAATAGAAGAAACTAATCAGGTAGTCTCTGGAAACAAAACGGGGAGTAATAAAACTTCAGAGATAAACTGCACTTTGAAGACGTCAAAACCAGTCTTTCCCGAGGAAGGGGGAGAAAAGTGATTTGTATGCAAATACAGTGCAATATTTGCCACCAAACTTAAAGGAATACAGTTTGGGAATGCATTTAAAGTTTGTCACGATTTCCTTAAAAATGAAATGCCAGCCCTGGGTCTGTCATTGTTCCTTTAATGCCAAAGCAAAGCAAAGCAATACAATGGCAGCAGCCTACACCCATGAACAAGGAGCTGACAAGTTGTAGGCAGGAATCCTTTGACACATCATCGGCCTATGAATAAGACATCGACTATTCCCCAAGGCCAAAGATGATGTTCCTGGAGGCACAGAGCTCAACAAAGAGGCTCACTGGAACATGCGTGAAGCGCAGTGCTGGCTGTGAAAATTAGGAATCTTGTTCAATTTCAGCACTTGCTTTCAAAAACTGCAAGAGCCAAAGTTCACCAAAGTCCATAGTGACTTATAGTCAACAGCATGCCATGTGTTAGCTTTTATTTTTTCATTTTTTATATATATTTCATTTTGTTGATAAAATTATAAGCCACCTTGGAAGTGTTTAGACAGCATCTAAGCATTCAAACATATTAACATACTGGACATTTATTTTGAAGTTAACAGACTGAGCTCAGAAGGATTCCCTCTCTGGTAAATGTAAAATTGTAGCATTAAACATTATGAATTACAAACATCCCTTCATAGCTGTAGGGGACACATTCCAAGTCCTTGCCCAAAAGATACCTAAACTTCTTGCATTTCTTCTCTAGCATTATATGGTAGGCTATGAAGGAAACTTCCATATTTATTTGAATCTAACGCACCACCAAATCTAATGCGCACCCTATACTTTTAATTAAAATATCACATTTACTTATATCTAATTAACCATCAAATCTAATGTGCACCCTGATTTTGGAGACTAAATTTGGCTGGAAAAGGTGAGCTTTAGATTCTAGTAAAAACAGTATATGGATGTTTGTTGCACAGTAGAGGAAAATGTTAAGTAATGGATGTAGGGAGTAGAGAACCTCAGGTGAGTCTGCAAATATAGGATCCATAGTATGGGTGGGGGCATGCCTGTATATACTTTTCAGCACAATAAAAAAAGTAAACCCCATTATGTCCCATGAGTCTTATTCCCAGGAAAGTGTCATCAGCATATTCAGGCATATTGCAGCCATCAGCATATTCAACCTGGAAGAGCCAGGAATCTCATAGTAATACTTTTCCAGACCAGGTAGCACAAGTGTCGATGGAAAGCTAGGTCAGTTATAATCCAGATACCAGAATATCTTGGCTTGGATTGATTTTGCACAGTGCTGGAGAGCAATGGCAGAAGGAAAAAGGATCTGCAAGTTTTGCTTTGCAAGATCTGTGCAGTTTGCAATCTTAACCATACTTACCTGGACATTTAACCCATTGGCCATAATGGGACTTATTTCTGAGTAGACATGCTTAGGATTGGGCTGTCATTCGTTTGTTTTTAGCCCCTATCAAAGACACAGACAACCATTCTTGGGTGTTGAGAGCTAAGTCGGTGATTCCATGGGATCCACATTCTGACAAATCCACTGCAAGAAGAGTTTCTTTTGCAGCTTCCTAATTAAAATCAAATAGCCACTCATCTCATCTTGTGTCAGTCAATTATTATAACATGTTCATACATGGAGCAGATTTCACTTAGCAACCATCTGTTCATGTTCTTAAATAAAAATGGTGACCTTGCCTCCCAACTCCTCCTCGTATGCTAAATATTAGCATGGAATGATATCAGCCTGTAAAGCCCTAAAGCAAGGGTCTCTAAACTTTTTGGCAAGATGGCCACATTGTCTTTCTAACCCCCAATTCCAGAGTAACTACAGGAGAACATAAGAGACTTTACGTGTACCCGTAGTTACTGCACCATCTAGTGAAAACCTTTGGGAAATTCATATTGGAATCCAGAGTAAGTTGTTCTTACACCGGAGCAAGGACTGCCCATAGTTACAGAGGATTTTGCCCTAATACTGTCTTCATTCCAACTTCCAGAAGAAGTTAGGAGCCAGAAGAAGAAAAAGAATTCATATACATTTCCAATTTGAATAAATTTGGAGCCCAGTGCCAGTGCTAGGAGTCATAAACACCTAGAATTGCCATCTGAAACCCGGGGTGTGACACTGAAACTGGCATTGGGAACAATTTTTTCTGCAGTAGTGTGCGATGTGCACAGTAAAACCTTTACAACTGACAGTCTTACTACAAGGCATGCCAAGTTCCCTATATAGCAAAAGAAGAATAAAATTAATGCTATGTTCATAGCTACAGAACAACAGCAGTACCCTCCCTCCTGACTGAGAGGTTCCCCACAATAGGGTACTCCCAGTGAACCTGGCTGAGAGTCGTAGGGCAAAATCCAGAGCAGTTATGGGTCCATACAGTTATGTCACCCTCTAATGTTATCTTATGGAAAGTCACCTTAACTGCTCCAGAGCAAAGGGTTTGATTTGACTTTAGGATATGGGCCGTAATAAATTTAGGAAGGCTTCTCAAGCATGCAGATCTGATTCTTACAAGAAGAACAAGTTGAACCTTGGATCAGGGCCAGGACAGATACAGTCCATACAGTCCCTTGCATCCCACAATGGCCCTCCAGATGCTGCTTGAAAATCTCTAGTGATGAAGAATTCATTACTTCCCTTGGCAATCGCTTCTACTGGCAAACCATCAATAACTTTTTCCTGATTCCAGTTGGACTTTCCATTATTCCTGTCGGGGGATGCTCCCCCTCCTTACCAGAGGGAGCAGAGGCAGGCAGGCAGCAGCAGTGAGGGGTGAGGGCAGACCCTTGCCTCCCAAACACAGCCGTGAGGTGCGGAGAGCTGGAGGAGGAGGACCCGGGGAGAGGGTTGGGGGAGGCAGTCCCCCTGCAACAGCAGGACGACGATGCGGGCTGTGCAGGGATGTGCGCCTGAGCCAGCCCAGCCCATTAAGGGGCAGGCACTTCCCTAGCAATGGGGAAGAGGCAGTGGCGGCTCCTGCAGAGTCCCAGCATCGCCAGCAAGGTTGGAGCTGGGGTGGAGAGGGAGTGCAGAGGTGCAGAGTTGAGAGGCCAGGCTCAAGAGGGGAGGAAGACAGGGATACAGAGCAAGGCGGTTCTTGGAGAGAGGGGAGATCATGAGGTGAGAGGAAGGAGTGGAGGCATAGACAGAAATCTCAGGGTACAAGTGATGGGAGCACAGGGAGGATAGGGTTAACGGCTGGGGAATACAGAAGGGATCCACCCAGGGAAGATGTCGGCATAGAAAAGGGGTGAGGACACCGAGGATGAGGAGGAGCCATCCAGAATGGCACAGATTCAACAGAGCCGCTGGCTGAGGCCACTCTCTGGCTGAGGCGATTCACCACCTGCTGATGCAGATCTCCCAAGGGTGGGTCTTGGATACCCTGTCAGAACTCTAGAAGGGGCGAATGTGAGCCAGTGGGCTGCACTTTTCCCACTGCGACCCCACAATTCCATTATTCATCTTCTCCTTTCTTCTACTAGTTTTTAGAGTCTCTGTGCAAGACTTGATCACATTTTCAAGACCTGAAAATACACTTGTTGAGAAAACACAGATATGCTGTAATGCACATGATTCCAGCACGTCTGTGATAGCCCCAGACCTGTAAAAGGCAGCTGAGGGCATACAATTCAGCCAAGATGGGTCAAAGAATTTTCTTTTATCAAGAGACACAAGCTTACACATTCTTAGAGAAAATGTGCCTGTCATTACCCCTGGCATGCAGCTGAAGTGTTTAATTAACTTCACTGCAAGAAAATTATGTCTTAAGTACAGATACAAAAGACTTAACAGGGTGAACCTATTTACATTTTTAGATTTTCGCAAAATAATGCTGTATCAGTTTTCAAAGGAGAAAAAAGTATCTCTGCTTTTTACATTTCATGTTTTAAATTTGCGACTGAATGCAGAAGATGAAGCTTGCACACCGTATGTCTTCATATATTACATCATCCCGAAAGAAATATTGGTGACCTTATCCTGCCTTGACTGCTATAACAGTAATAAAACTGGATCTTGGAAGATTACACTTCTGGTCAAAGTAGTAAAATGTGACCTTATTCTATTCAACATTGACATTTATTATATTAATTCAGATGGAAAAACGACATTAAAATGAGGTTAGAGATGTAGCTTATGACCACACCAACTAGAAACCTTAGTCCCTAGTCAACTCCTAACCAGGGATGGGCCCGGCCTGGCCCAACAACCAGTTCCTCGGAAGTGGGCGGGGCCAGGCCAGGTTCAGGCGGCGGGGCCGGGTCAGGGGGCGGGGCCGGGGCGAGGGGCGGGCCCCAACCCTGCCGCACTGCACGTGTGCCAGGCTTGACGCAAGCGCACTGTGTCTCCTGAAGTGAGCTTCAGGAGAAGCACTGTGCCTGTGTCAAGCTAGGCTTGACGCTGGCGCAGTGTAGGGCATCCTGGGCGCGCTGAACTGATGCGCCCGGTTTTCTGGCCCCCTGCTAGCCACCAGATCGGTGGCGGGCAGTCAGAAAGAGGAAGCAGTTCAGGCGATCCGGCCCGAACCGCTCTCTGCCCAACACTGCTTCTAACCCTATTTCACCCAGTTATTGCAAAACTACAGTGAGATGCAGTGAGATCTGGAGATCATTCCTTGCTCATTGAGACTTCATTCTCAAATAGCCTAATCCTATTCTCTGCCATCTCAAATGCAGCAGACCCACTAACCTAGTAAGTGCTGCATCCTACAGGCTGGCTGAGGACCAGGACAGCCAAGAAGGCCTCCATTATATCTTATTTCCCCTTCTAAGCCTTCTCCCCAGACACTGGTCTTTCTGGACTTGTGTCAACAATTTTGGGCAGCCTGAGGCTTTTTACCAGATAAGAGAATAAATGTTCCCTTGCTGTTTATTCTCCAGCCTTTTCAATCCCATTGCTTGAACACAGGATGGACCACGCAGCCCCTCTGCACCAGTGTTGGATAGGATTGGGCTGCCTGAAACATAATTGTGAGATAATTTATCACAAAAATATAAAAAATACCATTCACACACTTCCATATGCCATAAGACAATCCCCCTACTCACAATAACAAAGAAGTAGGTTCTTCCTCTCCACCCCTGAAACATACAGAAATCCTTACAAAATGTGTTGCATGTATTTATGAATCCCTTTTCTGAAGTATCAAAAGCATTTCATGTACATTTTGACAGTCATATCCACAACAGACCTGCAAGGCTGATCAGTGTTTTTCATCCTCACAGGTGGAGAGTACAGAAAGAAGATGAGCTTGTTTGAGGTCAGTGCATACATGACTGAGGTTAAGTTGGAACTGGGCACCCCTTACCAGCACCTAAAAACCTGTTGTTTGTTCAGTAACCACCAGAAGGACTTGCTGCATCTTAGGTTGCAACCCTAACCACCAATTAGGCCAGCTTAAGCCCTGGCCTAAGTCCTGTGCTGACATGGAGGTGTCACCAAATTGCCATAAAACATTCCTGTGCCACTACTGGGGAAAGTGCACAGGGGGAAGTGCACTACTGTGCCAATGCACAGACATGCACGTGCTTCCCTACATCATGGCAGGAACAGGAAGACCAATCAGTTAGGCCAGCCTACATTAGGATTGCACAATTAAATTGTTACTGAGCTGGCCTTTCAACACTAAACTCATTATTAATATTTTCTAAAAAGCAGACCACGATATGAATGGGAAAAATAAACAAATATTTGTAGCACCAAATATATTCATAGAGTGTTGCGGCTTGGGTAGAGATAGGTTTGTAGAGTCAGTTGCTATGACGTGCATTTTAAACATGGTTGCCTCCTCAATATTCATGCCAGGTGCCAGAGTTCAATAGTTGTTTGCGAGAGGAGTTGTGCCTTCATTAGGTGAACAACATTAAACACCTGGGATTCTGTTCAAACCACTCCTTAGGGGCAAATTTTCATGACAAACGAGTGGAGATAAATTTTACAGCTGGGAGAAAAAAATCTCAATTTGGCAATGGCAAATTTACTACTTGTTCTGAAGAAATAAAATAAAGCAAGAGAGACACAAAGTTAATATTAATATTACCTTTTTCATAAAATCCCTACAGAGAAGCTGCCAGGCAGCTGTATAAACAAAAGCAGATGTGTGGGGTGGGAAGAGGGTGAAAAGAACCCCAAGGAATAGGTTTTCACTCTGTTGCTTCCTCTGAGGTTAATGGATTTAATTTCTTATCTAATGTACCTAAAAACTCTTGTTTATGCATTTGGTACCAAGCATAGCTTCTGATCCTACTAGGATCAAAGGGCTCTAGCAGATGCCAGTAAATGCTTTTTCCAATGAAGGGACCACACCTTCATCTCCTTGGCAGGAAGCCCCCCAAATATCAGTATTAAAACACACATGGATGTTATCACTGCCTCCACACTATGCTACCTGAAGCATCACATGACACAACATGGAATGGGGGAAGTGGTTTCGGGCACATTCGGGGTAAACATGATTCAGGGCAGTCTCAGGGCATTTTGAATTGCGCTGATGGCAAGGATGCCTCATATTCACCCACCTTACCGGAAAGGTCGAATTTGGTAGACCAAAGTAACCATCATCCTGCACTCTCACTGGTTGGCGTATGAGTTGCTGTGCCTCTAGTTGTGCCTCTAGTTGCCATTTTAGAAAATTCCTTGAGATTGATTTCATTGGCAGACTTCAACTTCTAAACAAGTCACTGGAAGCTTCCTACAAGCTACTCCAACATTTCCAACAAGCCCCTTTCTGCTTCTGAACAAGCCACTCTTCTGAAAGCTTCCTGATTTCAGCATAAGTAAACAGCAGCCCCAATGATTGGCAAAGGCTGGCCAAGTCTTTTATATGTGCCATAAATAAAAAGGTAAAGGTGTTCCCTGCAGCTTGTATTGGTAGTTGTGACCAACAGTAGGGTGCGGTGCTCATCCTCATTTCTAACCTGAAGAGCAAGCTCTGTCCAAAGGTTCTTTCATGATCAGGTGGCCCACATGATTATACACAGAGGCACAAGGAATGCTGTTACCTTCCCATCGAGGTGGTACCTATTTTTCTACTCACATTCACATGCTTTTGAACATGCTAGGTTTCACATGCTAGTTTGCAAGAGATGGGCAAGGGACAGGAGCTCACTCCAGCTTGTAGCACCAGATCTCGAACCCCCACCTGCTGGTTGACAGGCCATTACAGCCCTAAACCATAAATAGGAGACTATTTATAGTAGCTTTGTTATCAGGATAGTACTTTTTGCCTGCTATACTTCTAACTCTAGTGATTGCAATGTCCAGGGATCTTACTGGAGAGTATATACCCCAGTTCAGCCCCAGTCACAGCTATTGGGGAACCAGTCTGAGCTTTACAACCTCAGCTAGCAAATCCACATTGCTTCCCTCACCTCTCCATTTCAAAATCCCAATGTTAAAACCTTGACGGAGCTTTCAGTGCAGGCTCAGTCATCCTTCCTCACATTTGTGATTAGGCATGTCACTTAGGCAATGTCAGGGAAGAGAATGCTGGGTGTGTTTCCTCCCCTTTTCCTCCCTTACAGCTGACCTTGTCTAAACAGACATTAAATTTTATAGCTCCCTACATTTTAAAAGCAATTAAAATCAATCAAACAGGAGACTGGATAGCTCAGGGGATTGTCATGGGCTGTCTTTTTTAAAGTGCTATGCCAACTATCCTTATAACAAGTCTGATGATCAGCCACATCCATTATCAGCTGGGTCTGTGTAAAAGAAGAGGGTGGTGACATCAAGCTAATTCTTTGACTGTCAAGTGCCACCAAAGCTTGCCAGTTCTCCATGGCACTATTAAAACTATCCAGGTCTGACACTGAACTATACTGAAAATATTTCTGGCTGTGTGGCCAAAGGACATCCACAGGTGAAATGCCATTACTTATTGGTGGAGCACATGCTACAAATGCGGAAAGTCCCATTGTAAGATCTCATGTAGTACTGGCTCTCCTGGAGAAAGGACACTGATGCCTGGGGAGACTATACTAGGTATAGGTTTAAGCTAGATTAATAACGTTGTGTGGAAGCAAGCAGGAGACCTTGAAATATCAAACATCCCAACTGATTCCTTGCATGCAAAATTGGGGTGAGCATATGAAAATTATGTGTTCATGTGGAAATTAGCTTAAGTGAATTAAGGTTGTATTCACCTTAATCTTGCAAACTACTTCAGTTGCTCTGCGTCCCTTTTCCCTAGTCTAAAGGCACCCAGACATATTTACACTTTGAGCAGGGAAATGCACTCCAGATCCTAGTGAAGCATACCCTCTCCTGATGGGGCTACCTTCTACTGGTCACAGAGAGATTCATTTTCATGCAAGGATTCTGGAGCTGAACTTCCACTGTAACCTCAGCAAGGAAAAATGTTTCATGGGGGGGTCTAAAGCAAATTGAGCCATCAAAAGCAAACTTGGAATGCCTTTGGATGAGAAGGAATGGGAGCCCCTGCATGGCTCGTGTCCTATTAGTGAAAGCCAGGACTGGCTCAAGAACTCCTGACCCCAAAATGTCAAGCCAAATTTTGGCTCCAATGTTATGCCTGACTTGCTTCTTCCACTCTCTGGCATTCTCACTCAGCATCCTCTTTCCCATTACATTTCCTCTTCCTTTCCATCCCTCTCCCCCTTTTCAATCCAGGGAGTGGAAGGAGTTGGAGGAGCAGGGGAAGCATGTCATTAGACAGAGATTATTGCATCCCACTAATCTGTTGCCTGATGCAACCTCCTCAATTGGCCTCATTGATGGGCCACCCCTGGAGCAATCCATCAATATCATGGTTTTGCACACATCTGCATGGAACATTTGCAGTTCCCAAGCCATTCTAGGACAGCTAAATAGACTGAAACAGAATGATCCAAAGGAAGGGGGAGCAGGTTTTTGGCAGCAGCAGTCACAGGCACTAGCATTGGGTTATGAATCTGATACAAAACCAAAATAAATTTGCACTGTAGATTCAATTAGCTCTGTTGAGATTGCATACCTTCTCACCTTCTTCTGATCTTTTCTTCCAGAAAAGTGAGTGTAATGTAAGCACACAGAAAAAGCACCAGACTGGTCCTAATTGCTGAGCTGAGGAGTGGAGAGGTCATGATTGCCTACTCGTGCTGTTAAATGCATGAAAAATAACAGGACCATGCCATGCCGTTATGTCAAGGAACAGTAGCCGTCCATAAAACTGTAGAGTTGTATGTAGAAGCTGTAGGGAGAAGTTATTTATAGGCATTTGCCCAAATGCCTCAAATTAAGTGGGGATGCCATAAATGGAGTGCACTGTATGAGTTACATTTTCTAAAATAAAACATTTCAAGCAGCTGCAAATTGGTTCTAGGGAGACTGCTATGGTCATTCATAATTCAGCATAGCCTGGAGGATGATCTAAACAATAGATCTGTGATAGGTCCCATGGAACATAAAGGTGACCTTTATTCTTCCCCATTCCATCTTGGTTGGGTCAAGCACAGCTCAATCATGGACAAGACCAGGATCTTGAAATACAACTTGTTAACTGAAAGGTCATGATCTAAGATTGCTGAGATAAGCCTGAATGCTGGGTGAATTTATCTCATTGCATCTGCCCACTTCCAGGTAACTAGGGCATCCTGCATGCACAGGGGACTTGCATTCATTAAGAAAGAGGATTATCCAGCTTTGAAACTTATGAACTACATGCACAAGCACTCGCTGTAACTTTTCACATTGAAAAGCACAAGGTGCATGTATGGATCCCAAATATCTGACCACTTTGGGCAGAACATGCACTGTTAACCAAAATGCATCTAGTTCTGCCGTAACCTAGAATAAAAGGAATTGAGACTGAAAAAGAGGTAAAATGGCAATGGCCTAATCACAGTGAGGGATTAATCCAGCAGAGATGCCACAGGTCTAGAAACTTAGATAAAGTTTTTGAAAATCCAAATTTGGATTGAACTGAAAGGAGGCACAAGATGATCAATGTTCCAATAAGTTCTTAGGTGGCAGACAATCAAAATGCCATATAGTGGTCTGGATACTTAAGGAGTTTAGCAGAAATTCCAAATGCAATGTATGAATTTTTTTCTGACCTGGAGAAAGAGATAATTCCCTTTTTTCACCCTTTCTCTCACAAGGATTACAATTTTACTACATTATTACAATCAGCCTAAACAGCCCCAGCTTTAAATGGTCCCTTACCCTGAGAAGACCTTCCCTTACCCTGAGAAGCCTTCTCAGCTTCAGGCTGGATGCAGCACAGGACCAGCAGTGCTTCTGTACCGGCACTGGTTAAGATTAGATTCTTATTACTGTTGCTATTGTTTTTAAGAATACCCTATTTACTTGAATCTAATACTCACTTTTTCTACCAAATTTAGGGTGCAATCCAGAGTAACTGTGGGGAGTCCTTGCTCTGCTGTAAGAACAATTTACTCTGGACTGCAATATGAATTTCCCATTGGTTTTCACTAGGTTGTGCAGTAACTATGGGTGCACGTAATGTCTCTTACGTGCTCCCATAGTTACTCTGGATTGTAGGGTTAGTCTCCAAAATTGAGGTGCACATTTGATTCAGTGACACATTAGGTTCAAGTAAATACAGGTATTTTGATTATAAGTATAGGTCAGTATTTAGTTTAACAGTTGAAAGTGTTAAAATGTAACTAACCCTACAATCCAGAGTAACTACAGGAAAACATAAGAGGCACTTACTCTGGATTGCTCTATGCATTTCCCATAGGTTTCCCATAGGTGGCACTGTAACTACGTTGGTGTAAAAGGTCCTGTAGTTACTCTGGATTGTAGCCATAAACCCATTGTTGTATAAATTAGTGCAATTAGGTAAAAATCATGACATAAACCCATAAACCCAGATAATTATCATATAACATATTATTAAATACAGTAAAATTAAATTTTGTACATGCATTGCAGCTGCGCATTACAATTGCTAGGAAACTCTTTTTTAATCTTGAGACTTTTAAAATAGGAGTGTGCATTAGATTTGAGTAAATATGGTATTTATATACCGCTTTTCCACAACAAAGCAGTTTACATGGAAATAAATTATTTTCTGCCTTAAAAAGGCTTACAGATTATAATATTTAAAATCTGCAGGCCCTTTTGAAGACAGAGAACAAATTTCTTTCTATGAAAACTGCTCTGTTTAAAGGGAGATACCAGAAAACATCCATGGGAAAAGCTGGTATGCTGGGACAAGTAGGACCATTTGCTTTCTGCTGGCTAAAACATAAGATTTACCAGAGGTCATATGATAATCAGAAGCTACTTTCAGATAAAGATGATCCTTACTATATAACACATTCTTTCTTGCATCTCCTGCATCTTTTCTAGAGCTGCGCTAAAGGGTCAATAGATTCAACTTTGTCTTGGTTCGCACCTTCACTGTGTGGATTAGTCTGCACAGATAATAGAAAAGAGAATCCTGCACGCTGACCCCCTAACCTCCACTCATCCTCAGATGGTTAAAATGTCTGAAGCTGCTTTTTACTTCCATAAAACCATAAATCCATTTAGCAGGGATCTGAACCAAGCAGCACAGTCCTAACCCCTGGTTAGGCCAGCACAAGTACTGTTACAAGTCTAGGAGTGTCACTGTCAGGCACTACTGTGCTAGTGGGGGGGGGGGGTTTAGACAAGTTTACAAACATGTGCCAGCCTCCCCACACCACTGTGGGAACAGCAAATAGGAGTGGGTTGTGCTAGCATAAACTGGTTAGGATTGCACTCAATCTTCCAGGTCAAAACCCAACTCCTGAACCATTAACAACAACACTCTGAATCTCCTATACAATTCCTTAAAGAAAAAAGTATAATTTAATAGATGCATTAAATCAAGTGATTTCCCCCCTTGGCCATGGCAGCTAGCCAAGGATTAGAGCAGCAAGAAAGGGTTTAAAAAGACGGTCCACTTTTTCAGGTTTAGGGTCATTAGGATTATACAAAATTTTTACCTTGCAATGGATGACTTTGGAATGTAAACCATGTGTAAGACAAAGTTGACTGTTCATGGGGACTAAGCTGGGTATCATCATCAAATGTCAAAGAAATATTTTGCTTTAAAAGTCCTGATTTGCAAAATCTTAATGAACCTTTTGATTTGTATTATTTTTGAAAACCATTATTGTTATAAATAAAAAATGTAAACAAAACCAGAACCAAAGCATGGGAAAAGATTTAATTCACCTCTACGCTCTCCCCTTCCAGACTTTACTTATTCTGTTCCACAACTGAATCCACAAAGTGCACATTGTAAGAAGGAATTTCTGCTGTCCTTTCATATGGAGGCTAAAATTTAGCAAAGATAAATTACTATTATTTTACCATTTTCAGAACAAGATGTGTGCAGCTCAGTTCAGCTTTCTCTCTCTCCCTCCTTCCACAGCACTACATAATAAGCTCGGAAGAAGCTATTTAGAAGCAATAAGAGCCTTGAAAAAGAGATCGGAGGAGGAAATTTCGAGTGTGTTTTCCTGCCTTGGAACTGTTTAAATGACTGTAAATCAGACAGTTCCATAGGCTATTACTTATTTGCTGTATTGACTTGCAATTCACTGTCACCAAGGAAAGAGTCTCCAAATTCCTGCCTTGGTGGAAAGAAGGTAATAACGTTGTCAGGTTAGAAAGAAACTAATATGCACCCGTAAGACAAAATGGAAGGTCTTTAACCTGGACTTAACCAAGATCCATCCTGAATGTTCCTGTGATGCGACTTTATACAAGCAGCTTTGCTGCAATGTCAGAAGCCGCTGGTGATTTTATCATCTTCCAAAAAGTGATGTTAAGGATCAAACTAGATGTTGGCTGGCACTGGCAATCTCAGGTTAGTGCAAGGTGACCATATAGAATGGAGGACAGAGTGCCTCTACCTTTAATACAGTAGGCAAAGTTCTGTGACTCCCTGGTTAGTCGAAGTGCGCAAAAAATGGCCCCTATTAGAAAACTGTCATAATTACCTAATTAACTCAATTGTAACACTCTTAAAGTGTTAAGTGACATTATTAGGATGTAACAAAGAGACAACAATCAAAATCTGATTCAAAAATCCTCATTTATTAATCATACAGCAAGTAAAACCAAAATCACCGAAAATTCATACCCGCCTCCACATTGCCTTATGTTTTCATGAAAAAGAAAGACATATGAGCATTAATTATGAGCTGAACTGGAAATATAGGCACAGTAGTCTTTCTTTCTCACTCTGAGTTGCTGAGATGCTTTGGCACAATGAGGTGCAAGCAACAAGCAAATTGCAATGAGGTATTGCAACAAGCAAATTGCATCCGTTGTTTTGAATCCAGGGTTGTAAGGGGTCAATGGAGGGGTCTGTGGAGCCCTCATGCTGTTCTGCATTGCTTATCAGCTGTGGGAACAAAGCAGAACAAAGCATAACACTTCTCACCCATTTGTAAATTGCTTTGTAAATTGGATTGCTTGTAATGTACCCACAACAAAGGACTTCACAGTAAGTAAAACTGTATGGCTCACCTGTTGTTCTGCATTGCTTATTAGCTGTGGGAACTTCCTCTTACCTTTCAAACAACAAATGGTCTTTTATTCATGCTTTATTTAGCTTATTTTGAGCTTATTTAGTTCAAAAAGACTAAATAAACAGTTATGATAAATATAAAAGGTATTCCAAAAGTCAGCTTAGGAGGTGCAAAGGTGGCCAAATTGGCCAGGGGGGTGTCACTACTGCTCCCCACAAAAGAATCTGGAAAAATGACTAGGGGGGTTTCAAACAGCACCTAGAACTAGGAAGGTACTAGGAGGGCAGGCCTCTTGGCCATCATGGTGCAGAGAGGGAGAAAAAACAAAATCTCATGGAAAACATTTTCCAGCTTTGCCCCTCCTGGCTTAACCATTGCATAGAATAGGGAATTTAGGCAGGTGCTGCTTTTTAAACCTTTCTACATTGAACTACCCCTGCCTAAATTCTCTCTTCAGTGCAATGGTTAAAGGTGGAGGCACTCTGTCCTCTGTTCTGTTTGGTCACCCTGGGTTAGTGAAGCTGGATTTCCACCAAAAGAGTGGGCAGCTGTGGAGGGAGAGGTGGGGCTGGGACCCAACACTTGTGCTAGATCTAAGCCCCCAGTCCTAGGTAATCTGCAGAAGTCTAAGACTGCTTAGACTTGGTTACAGAACCAAGTAGATCCATTGGGGCTGCTGCTTCATTAACCTGGGATAAGGGAAAAGATTTTCCCTTGTCATGGGTAGCACTGACCTGCCTGTTTCAGCACAAGTTAGGATTGCACTGTATGCATGACAACTGCCGGCAAAGTTGGTTGTCTGCAGTGAGTTGAGGAATCTCTTTAAAAATAGGACAACTGTATGATTTTGTAGTAAAAAAAGAGCCAGATTCTCCTCCCTGAACAAGACTATCCAAATTTCACCCCATGATTTGATTTGCCAGAGAAACAAAATGCAGTATGTGATGAATAATGGAAGGCTCCCTCGATCAGAATCACTCCCATCATTTTAACCTCTTTGCTATGATGATAAGGAAGGTGTGCCCTTGACAGCTCTCTACTCATCTCCTCTTGAAGTTGAAAAGCTCTGGCACATCATCTCTATGACACCAAAGAGGCTTCGTTACCAATACCAGGTTTGGGGATGCAATGAACTGTCATCTCCAGTGTGCCACCTCTCTTTGTTGCTTTACCCTTTTCTTCGAGTACATGCACACATGCACCTGTCAAACATTATTTAGATGCCACAAGGCTCTGGCATGGAAAAGAGGCCTGCTTCTGATGGAGAAAGAGGCACTAATACAAAGAGAAAATGCTCGTGGCTGACCGGTAATTATTAGACCCCGCAAAACCATCACAGTTCCGAGTCTTCTGGAATCTCAGTTGCTGCTGTTTTAACGTTTATTAAATGCCAACGTGTATGCTGGGTTCGACATTTCAGAGACCGCACAAAGATGCAAGGAGAGGCTCCCTCTTAACAGCACTGCTATGGAAGGTCAAAGGATTCTTAACTATGGAGAGGCAAACCTTGCCTGTTCCAGTTTGAATGTAGACAGACCAGATTTTTATACCAAACATTCACTAGACACATCTGCTAGACACTGGAGCTTGTAATTTCCAAGTCCAATTTTCTTTCCCTGTTCTGAAGAAAATCAAAGATCTTCCTTTGACTGTGAAACTTGTCAATATTTAAGTCTGAAGTATGTGCTGAATTTGGTATTTAAATCTGGGGTCTGAATCTGGGGTCTGGGAGGGATTAAATCTGCCTGCTACCCCTTCAAAATGATGTGGTGTCCAATCAAGGTGTCCAAACTTTTTGGCAGGAGGGTCATGTCATCCCACAGACACTGTATTGGAGGCTAGAAACATGATTTAACTTCACATTTGAGTAAGTTTACATAAATTTACATATAAGGGTGTTTTGGAAACTTATCTGGAGGATTACAAGGCTTGCCCAGTGACCGGTTGGAGAGGAATTGCTGCATGCTCCATATGGTCCCCAGGTGGGGTTTGGACAGACATAGTTTAGCAACATGTGCATTGTGATGGAAAATGAGATCTAGGCTTTAAAACCATTTTCTGTTCTCAAATGTACACTAACTGATCACAGGCTGAACAAGCCTAAACAGTTAGTGGTTTGAAACAAAAAATAAAATCAAACCACAAAAAATTATTTGGGGCCAAAAAGACAGCTGAGCATAGGCATCTAACAGGACTTTTATGTTGCTAGCTTTTGCTATAACTAGACTGACACACATCACATCATCCTTGCAGCAATATTCATACTGACAGGCGGGTGTCCACAATCATCCCTTGTTCGTTGCCTGTCTTCCAGCAAGCGCTCACAGCCTCAGGTGAGGGAAAGAACTCCATGATGAGACTAGTCATCTGTAACTCCATCTAGCCTCCAAGCCACTTCCATTGCGTGTGCAGCATAATGGTAGAGCTGACACTTATAAGGGCAGAAGGAGAAGACACGTACTGCAGTGCCAAGGAAACACAGATTTCGGATCTGCAAAACATTTCCATGTTACATGCATGAGTAGCTTTGGAGTCTCTGATACTCCATACTAAGGAGTATGACATACTAAGCAAATGACATACTAAGGTCATTTTATGCTTCAAAGGCGGTCGCAGATGTCATGTATCCTCTCAATCTCTGAATAGTCCTTGGAAATTGCAGTTGGCTTCACTGTGCATCATTCCTGATTCAAAATCATTGAACTGATTTAATTAAATACTGTCCTCATTTAGTAACATGGTCTTGGCTAATGTCTATCACTTCCTGTTCAATATCACAGAGCTGGCTCAATTGCGCTTCCTTTTCATTCAAAAAGCACAGACTCCAAAATGCTCCAAGTTAGCCCAGCGAGGCTGCACTCACTAATTCCCTGCACCATCCTATTTCTCTTCTTTTCAACAATCTTCCTAACAAGTCTGTTTAGGGGAAAATTAGAGACCAGCTTTTCACCAGCAGTGTACACAAAATTCATTTGGAATGGTTTGTTCAGTTTGGAGGCTCCAGTTTGTTCAGTTCAGCCTTCCTGCAACTTTTCTACTCAGTTTTCTACTCATTTTTTATCATTATTTTTTAAAAAAATATTTACCTATTATCATGTGTGAACTGTAATGGGAGCGCTACTCTGCATCTACTTCTGAAAAATCATCATATTGTACCCATCTTTGGGCAATGTGGGTGAAAAAATGGCCACCACTCTGCTTTAGTAACCATTTGTAATGGTGGTAGCCACTTTACTATGTTGGTACTGCATCCTGGAGCACATAGGTCAGAAAAGAGCTGTTGTTGGGAACTGACTACTAGAGGAAGCTAAGGGGATCTGCCATCCTCATCCAAATTCTGTTATCTACCCCCCTCCCCCCCAAAAAAAATTCTGCTGCACATTTGTACCTCTCCCCACTTGCCACAGGAGATAAGGTATTCAAGTAGGTTTACGGCTGGGACTGTTTAGGGGACTTGGCTGTTGTAGTGTTTGGCTATGCAGCAGAATTTCTGTTGCTGACATGAGTCGCCATTAAAAATGCTTGTTAATGAAGAAACTGACAAAAGAGTATATGAAAGTGGTCTGGAAAATAATTCCCATTTATCTTTTAATTTTTAAAATTTTTAGATTTTTTTAAAATCTAGCCCCTGACATGGTGTCAGAGAGGCGATGTGGTCCTCCAACCAAAATGTGGGTCCATCCCTGATCTAGGAAGATAACAGTCTCTGGAAGAAGCTGAAGCAGAGATTTCAGCTGTGCTAAAGTGGTAAGTCAGAACATCAGAGAGCATCATTTATTCCACGGCACTTATGTCAGGACCCAAAGAGGCCAAGTTGGTTTTGGCATCTATTTGTTCCTAAAATTAATGAATCTTCCATTCTGACCACAGCATCAGGGGAAGACAGAATGAGACATTAGCATGAAAACAAGGTGATTAAGCATCCATGAAAAACAGCCACACGAGCTGCAGAATACTCATGAGAAACCCGCTTTCCTATACAGTACAATGGAGTGACCAGTCAAAAACACTGTGAACCACTAATGTACAAGTATAAAGATTTTCTCTTGGTGAGCACCAGCAGATCTAGTTTGTTTGGGATTCTGTTGCGGTGTGCATGGACCGAGTGATAGCAAGCCTAGAAGACAGAGTCACCTTAAGAGGACAGAATAGCAAGGTTAAGACTCTACAATGAACAAATATCCATCTTGACAGACTGTTTTACTTTCCTTTCAAGGAGCATCTTATTCACCATGGTTTCTAGCTCAAGATGTTTCTTCAAAACATTATCGTAAATAGTATTTGACTGGTATGCTCTGCTTGAGCGGGCAACCTGCTCTAAATGTGTGAAGAAAGATCAGGGCACCCACAATTGTTCAGGGTTGACAGCTATTTTGGCAGCAAGAAACCGCTACACACCCTAAGAGAATTTACCACCATGCAAAGACAAAGGGTGGGCAGTATCTCAAAATAACACCTACATTGCCATTAAAAACAAGCAACTCTTACTTATCTTTTGGATTCATCCAAGCTATGAGGGGTGTATGTGTAAGTATTCATAGATAGATGTAGGTGTGGGCAACCTCCGAACGCCGGGAGGACACCTGGATGCAAGTGTTTTATGTGCTCCTTTATCATCTGTTGGGCTGCTATGTGATACAGGAAGCTGGTCTAGATGGGCGTGTGGCCTGATCTAGTGGAGGCTCTTCTTATCTTCTTGCCCATAATCTCTTTTCTCCAAAAATGAAGGTAACAGTAACAGAGATAAAAGAGAACAGTCAGAATTCATACAGCTGCTCTCCTTACCAGCCTGAGAAAAATCAAATTAAAATGAATTTAGATCAGAGAATCAATACCTGGGGATTAACTGGAGATCAGTAAATCCTTCATTATTGATTGACTGAAATACACTCTTCTTAATATGCCTCACACAAACTTCGTTATTTTCTCTTGCTGCGTTAAAATAGAAAAAAGGAACACCATACTTATGTGTGCTTACTAATCCACAGCGTTGGTGGTTTGATATGGACAAGGATTGCTGGGTGGTGCAACGGTTTGTTGGACTAACAAAACATGATCTACTTTTAAAATAAAAGGCAACTTCTTTGGCATTTTTTCCCATTTGGTGATGGGGTCCACTCCATGAGAGGTCTGATCCATGTTTTGATGAGACTTTAAGGAAACTGGAAAGCCCGTTGCAGGGGGCCTGTTACTGGGTTGTTACCTTTCCAACAAAGAGGTACCTATTTATCTATTTGCATGCTTTCAAACTGCTAGGTTGGAAGAGCTGGGATG
The DNA here is from genome assembly GCA_030015325.1 of Cryptoblepharus egeriae. NCBI lineage: Eukaryota > Metazoa > Chordata > Lepidosauria > Squamata > Scincidae > Cryptoblepharus > Cryptoblepharus egeriae. Next base: position 20,539,432 of record JAREYC010000002.1, read on the forward strand.
AATTATGGGAGCTCACTCTGTCATGCAGTACTTGGATATCAAACCACCAACCCACTCAATAACCACAGCGTCTTTAACCACTGAGCCACCACCACCCTTGGTCAAAGCAAGCTGTTATTAACCATTTGCAGAGCACTCTGAGTGAAGAAATGGCTTTTATGAATGCCATCTGCCATGTACTGAGATGCAGATGTACATTGGGCTGTTTATTTTCAATAACACCGCAATGCTCTTTTGGCTTTCATTGAAATGGCGGGATGCATCCTTTGATGCTAAAGAGAATGCACATCTCCATTCATGAATGCCCATAAAGCTGGTTCAAGGTATCTCTCAACATATAGAGCTAAAGCTGGTTCAGAGTTAGCAATTTTAGGACAAGATGTTTTGATCAGCCATATAAACAGATGGGCTCCATCACCCTTGTATTAGAACTGCTTCTGTACCCTTCTATGCATGTATAGAAGTGGGTGTTTATCCCCAGGAATATAAAGATTAATACGCAAGCTGATTTCCAAGAATACATTTTCACCATCGCAATTCATCTCTACCTGGAATGGTATCCCATTATCCAGGAAAGACTGTTCATCTGCTTCACCACCTGTGTGACCATTCATTCTCCACTTGAAAGCTATCTGGTCTTTCCTGGCTCTATCAGAGTTATGCTGGGAACACCACTTGGAGCCCCATATCCTTAAAGCCTCACTCTCAGAGCTTCATATGACTTTCTGCTTGTTTCAAAGCAGCCATAAAAGACAGAGTAAAAGTAGTACTTGTGTATTTGCATCTTGGATATCTGTGTGCATCCCGGGTCATTTGTGACTTTGAAAATGACCTGCTCATTTACATCAAACTATAACTGGGCAACAAACAGTATGCAATAAATCCTATGCCTTTTAGTCCAGCCCTAACCCGACCTTTAATTTTAAAGTTTAAAAAGTACATATAGTATAAATATATATATACAGTGGTGCTTTGGTTTACAAGCATAATTCATTCCAGAAGCATGCTTGTAATCCAAAGCAGATTTTCCTATAGGACATAATGGAAACCCAAATGATTGGTTCCACAGTCCAAAAATATTTAAATAAAAATGTTTTACTGTGCATAAAAATGATTACAGAACACTGTGATAAAGAAAATACTATATAGTACTTAACTGTACTGTACCTTTGAAAACCTTAATGGTGGGTGTGAGGGAGAAAAGAGATGAGTGTGTGGCAGGGGAAGATCTGTCCCTACTCTTCCAGAGAAACATCAGCAGAGTGGCTTTGAGAAGACAGACATACAGCCAGGACTGGAAGAGTCCAAGGGAGAGACTTCAGGAGCAGACAGAGGCCCAGCTGTTATTAGAAAGAGGAAAGGGGAAGATAACGTTAATGATGGGAGTAGGCAAAGGGGAATAAAGCAAGGAGTAAAGGAGGCAGGACACAGGGAGACCTGCAGAGGACAGAACATACCTACAATACTGACTCCATCTGGCCTACGGGACTGTCTGGCCAGACCTCTGCATAACTTAAATTATGGTCCCGTTTATCCTGTTGATGCTACAGAGGGATGATACAGAGGGATTTTGTAGGACGACTTTCACTATCACTAATGGGGTTACTACTATCCATTGTCTCAGTGGAATCTCTGTCTTCATGCAGCTTTCACATTCCCCTGCTGCTGATGCGGAGGAGCATTGGAACATTAATAAGGCACACCATCCACACTGCCACACACAATTCCACACACACAAAAACACTCCCCACATACCTTCCACACTGCCAAACATATCCCACACACACCTGACTCAGGTTGCTGTCCCCCATTCCCAGTGAGGTCCTTGGTCATGGAAGCCTGTTCCAAACTTCCTCAGAAGTGCTCATCTTCCAAAACAATGCTCTTAAACCAAGTCAAAATTTTGAGGAAAATTTGGTTCTTAATTCAAAACACTCTTAATCCAAAACACTCTTAAACCAAAGTATTACTGTATACTGGGGCATAAATGTCCAGGAAAACGAATAAAGGCAAATGTCAAGCTGAAAACATTTGACTGGGACACAGTTGTCCAGGACGCAATGATCTTGTCACTGGAAAGATTTGACATGAGTCATCACAAGTGTTCTGGTGATTCAGGTTGCAGTGCTGTGGCTAAAACAATTGCCCATCCCATGCAACTCCAAGTACCCATATGGTCATTAATTAAGGCAGGTAGGGTGTAGCTATTCTCCAGATCCTCGATGTCCTCCTTCACTTTGCGTGGTAGCATGGGGCTTTGCAACTATCACAAACGACCCTGTTTGACAACACTGTTTGACATACACACTGCACTGCACCCCCACACTCTGGCTCCCCAGTTACCAACAGATACAGAATTTACAGATAGTAAAATTTTATGAGTCTTATTTGAAAGTCAAGCAAGACCTGCATGTAAATGTGTGCTTTTCTGTTTCAGTTTTTTAAAAAACTTTTTAATCTATAGCATGCAGTGCATCTCAAAAATCATGACAGGGAGAAAGGGGGCTGGAGCACTTGGTCCCTTTTGTCGTCAGTATTCCAATTCCATGCCTTCCCTATAAAGTATTTAGAGGTTTGGTTTTTTTAAATTACTGTTGAAAAATGTGAGTTTAGCCTCTGCTGAGCTATTGGCAGTGTTCTTGATCCTCAGGAGTTTTATTTTTCTTGCACTCCCAAGATGAAAGTATAGCAGGTAGATGCACAGTTCCTGGCTGCCAACCAAACCATTATATTATGAAGAGAAAGTATGTATGAGTGTGATTTCTCCAGTATCTTTGGTTAAACAGAATTTTGAATGAGGCATTCAGCATTAGAAAAACAGACCCAAAAATACGTCCTGAAGACAATCGAGAATTGGTTCTGCAATCTGTGGCAGCAAAAAGCTACGAGTGGAACTCATTTCCAATGTCTGCTTGAAACATTGCTTTGGGGTTTGCTTTTCTATCTTTTTAATAAAATGGCAAAGAGACAGCATATTGTATTCATGAATTTCCATTTCCGACTTCATCAGTGACTCACTCTGCAATGTAAAATGCCACCCTTGAATTCTTATTGTTAGGAGACCAAATTGCACCAAGATCTTGAGCTTTTCCTTCATGTTTTTAACACACGGGTGTGTTAAATATTAAAATGTAGCAAGTCTAGTAAACACAGATGTTTCTTTGTCCAGAACATTAATTTTAAACAAAACTTTCACCCGTCTAGACGTTATATGCAGAAACCTTTTCATGTAAAACGTGGTTCTTATGACATACTCTGAAAGCACAAAGCCCAGCATTTCCATGATGGCCCTCTGAAACCATTCTGATTACCAAAGATTAGAAATTTAAAGTCATATGTGGGTGGGCAAATAAACAAATAAACAAATATATAAATAAAATAATTTGTGCAAGAGTGTTGATGTTCCCTATGTACTTTTTTAATGACGAGAAATTATTTTTTAAAACCTTCTGCACATCAAGAAGATCAGAAATGAAATCTATTCCCCATGTCACACATATGGTTTCTGTACATGAATCTTAAAGTGCCCCGCTGATATTGTTCTTGTCTGATAATAACAGAGGATGTGGAAAAAAAAACATTTGCCATAATAATGTGGATTCTGGGCAGTTTAGGTTTTTACACAGCTTTTTTTTTACCTGTTTCAAACATTAACTAGTAAATTGACATTTCCCAGAGTGAAATACAACAACCAACAATTAAGAAAAAAAAATTATTATAGACAATCCATATGTTCACATATTTTATATTCAAGACACCATCATCCATCCCACTTGAATGATTCAAGTGGTAAGAGAATTGGAGTGCCCATTGGAGTAGAAGTCTGGAGTGGATAGCAAACATGCAGATGGGGAAATTCATCTATTTACCCCTTCTTCAAGAATGCTGCTCCACTTGATCATTCAAGTTGCATTGTGCATGGGCCATGCTGGCTTTTCTATCACTCTTATTTTGCTGGTGTTGCCTTTCATTATTGCTTATTGCTGCAGCTTTTTAACTAGTGTTTCTGATTGCACTATTGTATTTTTTAATTGCTTTATCTTTTTAAATGCATTTTCTTTGGGGGTCTTGGTAATGGGTTGAAATGTGGGATATATTTGACCAAGGCCAAAGCTAGTGCAGGGCGAGCATGTACATTTGCCCACCCTGATTAAGCAGTTTGCCCAGCTTTGCGTTGACAGGTCTTTGATGTCTTTCCATTCTTATCTTTCTTTTGGCACACCAGTATAGATACCTGAAAAAGGCACCCACCTTTAGAATCCTGAAAAAGGCACCCCCTACCTATAGAATCTTGACTATGTATCTGTTCCTATATCTGACCTATAGCACCTACAGTATGAAGGCATTCTGAAGAAGTGAGAGACGGAAGACAACACAGAAGAAAGTCTATAGAACTATGATCAATCCTATGAATGTCAGGACTGATGGTCAGGAGACAAGCAAAAATAAGTGGACTGAATAAGCCAGTTTACCATCTTCACAAGACTCCCTGGAATTGCACTGGCTCCTTTTGCTGCTTAATATCCGCAATACCATCCTCTCCCTCTTTGCTGTGGAGGTGCTGCAGGTACAACAGATAACAGGCCTTCTCTAGCAGTGGTGGAAAGAACCTGGCATTCAAGACCAGGTTTATTGGTTTTTGAATAGTCATTTTTGAAGAGTCACCATGTGGAAATAGAACTCCTTGGCTGGGCCAATGTGGACAAAGGAGAATTTATTAATATTATATTATCGACGGTATTAATATATCACTTTTGAATGAAAGTTCACAAATCAAATAACTACGGCTAATTATAACTACCATAACTACAGCTAATTACAGCTATACAGTTAATTAAAACCTGTCAAAGAAATTATACCAGATCAGGAAGTGTTATCCTTCACCAGCTCTGTTTAAAACAACTTGTTCATCTTTATAAATTAAAATAAACAACAAAACTAGCCTTCAAAGTTTTTTAAAAAAACAACAACCTGGCAATGCAAAGTGCCCCAGAGGACAGCTGTAAATATCACCCACTTGACAAGCATTCAACTGTTTTTTTTTTTAAAAAGCTATTGACTTGGAGAAATTTGCTTTCAAAAATTTGTTTTCTATTGCACTGCTCCTGCCTGAGCCTGTCTGCCCATTCCACCACCATTTTTCCCCAACTTGGAAAATACAACAAAGGCAAAATAAATCATCATGTGAAAGCAATAAAACAATATGGCTTATAATTTTCCTTTTTACCTGACCTTTGAATGCATGCGGTTCTATCTGAACTTCCTTCAGCGGGCTGTGTAGTGGTTCGCATTTTTCAATTTGAAGCCGTAATGAAGGAATGTAACTATGACTAATGCACCACAGTTGCTCTGCTCTCATCTGTCGTTCCCCGCCTTTCCAAGCTGGAGGATCTACCGTGCATTTTTAAAAGAACACAATGCAGCCTTTCAACCTGCTCTATATGCGACCACGCTGTTCATTTCTGTGCTGTGGTAAACAACCATTATTCCTCGCACTACCCCAAATGAGATTTGTAAGAGGGGAAGAGGTTAGCCGGTGTGGTTGGAAAATAAAAAGGGAACATTAGACCAACAAAGCCAGCAGATCCACAGCTGTGTTTCACAGGTAGAAGATTAAGATCAGAAATTTTAAAACCAATATTGGGGAGCATATATAGAAGTTATACACAAATACCACCTTAAGAGATATAAAAAAATAATGGAGGTTCAAGACACTGAGGTTCAAATCATTACCTCCAGGTTGATTGAAACAGTCACAGAAAAAAGGGTTTTGCTGTTCTCCATTAAAAACTAAGCAGGCGATCTCACATAAACCAGAGCTGGAGACATCCACTAAGGGCAAAATCCAGAGTAACTATGGGGAGTCCTTGCTCCGGTGTAAGAACAATTTACTCTGGATACCAATATGAATTTCCCCTAGGTTTTCACTGGGTGGTGCAGTAACTACAGGTGTATATAACGTCCCTTACGTGCTCCCATAGTTTGGATTTGGGGGTAAAACTTACTTTCAGGAAAGTCAGAACATACAAAAGTTAACATTTCTAGGCAAGCAACTGATCTGTGGAATGCCTTGGCAGAGATGTGGTGGTGGTACCTGGCCTACAGGCAGTGGTGGGATTCAAATAAATTAACAACAGGTTCTATGTCCCACTAACCCAAATTAACAACAGGTTCTGTGTCCATAGAAAAACTGGTTCTCAGAACCAGGCGCTCATTAGCAAAGTGTTCTATAGAACCTGTGAGAACCCCTGAAGCCCACAGGTCTTTCAAAGGGGACTGAACCTGTGGAAGCCACTCTCCCGACCTGGAATCTTAGCTGTGTAAAGATCAGTAACAGTTCGTCAGTATGGGAGAAAAGCTCCCCATACTGGGACTGAACCTGTGGAAGCCACTCTCCCGACCTGGAATCTTAGCTGTGCAAAGATCAATAACAGTTCGTCAGTATGGTTCGTCAGTATGGGAGTAAAGCTCTTTACACATGCTCAGTGGTATTTTCCATCTTTGTTGTTTCGGGTGTTCTAAGACAGAACACTGCTCCTGAAGAAAAGTTCAAGATGAGCTTTGTTTCCAATGAGCTTTGTCCTTAGGGGAGGCTCTTTCTAAAATAAGATTAGCCCCCACCACGGACTCCTAAGTAGAGGTCTGGCATGAGTCATGTATGCCTCCAATTTTGCCTTTTTGTAACAGTCCTGGCTAACAGATCTCAATTGTACAACTGATTATGGGGGGGGGGGGGGCGGCTATCACAAAAATGGCAAAGTTCAAATATATCCAAAGGATTAACAATTGTCTGTTGAGGACCGCTCTAGTAATAGAACCATAAGAGGGATGGGCTGGGACCTCATAACCAGGGTTGCTCTGGGCTGTATACGAATCCTGTAATGCCATAATGAACAGTATATTTTCAATTGGGCACCATGGTAACAGAGTGCTGTATAATCTCTCTAATTCAAGGGTATTGCACTATAGCACTCAATAGCACTCAATACTTGCAATACTCAATTGCAAACAAATCTTATTAACACATATTCCCTGCAACACAAAGGAAAAGCTTCAGAAGAGATCTAAGCTCCTTCCTGTTGTTACACTGGCTCTTTGCAATGCATGTTTTTAAGACCTGTGCATGGATCCTTTTGAAGTGTATGGTCCTTAAAAGTCTTTTTGAAATGAAGTATAATTACATCCAGAAAGCATTTCCATGCAATTAGCGGTTTAACTTCTCATGTCCCAAACCGGCTCCGCTGGTATTAAATTACATGGGCCTAATGCATTAAAAATGCATTTCCAGTAAGAGTGTGCTAATGATATATAGATACTCCTAGCCTCTCCGTCTTCAGAGCCCTATGCAAATTGGCATTCTCCAGGCAATTATCAAAATTTGCATGTACGGAAACATTTTACAGATCCACCTCCTTTCTATATAGTGAAACCAAGCTTTCCATCTCAGCAGGTCAGCATATGAGACTGAACAGAGTGACCTATAGCAAGCCACAGACAGAATTGTGAATGAAATGAAATCCTTTGCAAAGGATTGAAACAGACAAGAGCTGGAAACCCTGCACAGTTGTAAGCACAGGGCGATAGCCAGAGTTGGAGCAAAACTGTACATTTTGCAGGGAGCCTCACTGCAGAGTACAAGGGATCTCCTCCCTCTGCGGACTATTTAAGGAGGGGAAAGCATTCTAATGTGCCTAAGGTGAACCTAATGTGCCTGCAAATCAAATGTGCACCCTCTATTTTAAGGGCAAATTTGGCTGAAAAAGGCGCACATAAGTTTCAGGTAAAGATGGTCGCTTTTGTTGTGGTTGTTCTGCATTCCTACAGTCCCTGCACCATTCACTTGGGGATGTGATGAATATTATAGATGAGCCAGTGAATGTTTCAGGAAACTGCAGTTGAAAATAAACACACAGAGGTGACGGCAAGGAAGACAACAATCATATTATGGGATTTCTATCCGATGACATTTGGATCACTCAAAGCCACAAGAAAGAAAATAGATTCTTCTTCAGTGTAACTCAAACAGGAGGGACAAAGGACCTTTGCAGGTGACTTCCATGAATGTGGAAGCACCATAAAGCTGGAATTAGAGAACAATGAAGTCATGCTGTAGGGTTCTCATTTTTTTTAAAGGCAAACAAAAGGATATATGCAGGGAAGAAGGAGTCATATGGTGACATATTAGGAAGCTTTAGACTCCCTCTGACTGACAACCATTTTATAAAACCACATCATGTGAAGGATGTGGATGGGAGGACAAAGAGACCTCCCATGGTGTTAAACAGTAGGTGGCACACAACTGTTTCCTTCCTGGCATGAAGGCATCACAGACTGCCCTTTCTAATCAAGTTAGATCATCACTAACAATGCAGGGAAATAGATGTGAGCAACTATTCAAGGTGGAGATAACTACAGTTTAATCCTTGGAAACCAAGACACCATTGTAGGTTGCCTGCACACATGAACGGGTCCTACCAGGAGTCAAAGAGACAAAAAACTGCCTCTTAATTTCCCTCCAAATGTTTACTTTTTTAAGTAGACTCTGAGGACAGAATCCTAACCAATTTAGGCCAGTGCAACGCATCCATCTTCCTTTTCCAGCATGGGAAGGAATCACCAGTTTCCACATGTGCACAATATGAAATGCTGCATCTTCTTGGTATTATTCGGTTTCCTCCACAGTTAATGCTAGACCATAGAAACAGGCCAATCATACTCACTGAGATGGGCTGCAGCCCAAATCTCTTTTCTTTCCTGCCAAGGTTTATAATCACTTTTAGCTGAGCCATCCTCAGTTGCTATAATGGGCAGACTGAGAGGGTGCCAGCAAACCTTGCCCAATGTTGGGATCTTCCATAGCTTCACCCTCACCCACTCTCACTAGGGGAACATTTGTTGGGATTGATAAATGTTCTCCCTAGAGATTATCCAAGCAATTTGGAACACACAAATGCTATTTTGCTGTAAATTGTGCTATTTGTCAATCAGAGTCACGTTTCCTTCAAAAACAAGCTTTATAATTCTGACCGCACCTATTTTACTGGAAACCTGGTCACATCTATTTAGCAGAGATTTGCCTTCTACCATTTTCTTTTGCACCAGACTTTCATGTTAATCTCTCAAGGACTTTTGCCTGACCTGGAAGTATTTACAGGAGTAATAAATCTTGATAATGCCACAGAAGAGAAGAGCGAGAAGGGCTTAAAAAGCAGCGTGGAGTTCTCCTTTGTGAGTGTCATCTGTTCCTGGCCTGCCAAAAGAAGGATGACATATTGAAATTTTTATGCTGTAGGCAAGAACAGCATGAGGAGATCATTATCCCCTTGGAGAGAAAGAAGAAAGTCAGAAAGACAAAACAAAAAGTAAGGGGAAAGGGAGTTGTACTGGTGCTAGAATAGAAATCATGGTTATGGGTTAAGGTTTGCAGTTAGGACCAGTGCAGAAGATCTAAAGAATTGAGATAACTCCCATGACAGAGTTTTTAGGAACTAATACAATGTTTTAATCATAGAAATTTTTCTGACTTAAAAGTTGACTGTGACATCACAAGCATATAAAAGACTAACTGGATCAGATCAGATTGAGGGTTCAGCACCCAGTTTTCATTAAATGCTTTTGAGAAATTCAAAAGGAGAGCCCAGAAGTCTTTCATATGGAAAGTCCATGTAGTGAACCCAATAAATATTGTGATGAGAAGCCAGAGGCATAGCTAATGATCATGTAGCCAGGTGCAAAGCTCAAAATGTTGCTCCGGAAGTGACATCAGAACTGCAAGTGATGTCATCCCTGGGTATTTTTAAAAAGAAAATTCAGTCAAAACCTGCCTCCTCATCAGCAGTTCACCATCCATTTGCTCTGCTAGTGGCAGAGCTAGAGCACCTATTTGCTATATGGAGTCAAAGAAGATCTTGTTGTCCCTTCCCGGCACCCCGCAACAACAAAAATCAAATATAACTAAATAAAAAAAAATAGAGTTCCTTATTCATTAGGGAAACTGTGCTGGGGCAAAGAAGAATGGTTTTTCTTTCCCTTCTAAATATAAGAGAAGCGCCACTTAGAAGTGCCTGTGTACCCAGTTAGCTATTATGATATATTATGATATACATTATGTACAGTGATGCCTCACGTAACAAATTTAATTCATTCTGGAGGCATGTTTGTTACATGAAACGTTCTTTACGTGAAGCAGATTTTCCCACAGGAAATAATGGAAACTCAGACGACTGGTTCCACAACCCCCAAAAAATTCATATAAAAATATTAACTTGATGTAAAAATGATGACAGAACACTGGGATTGAATTCAAAACATGCATTCAGTGTGCATGATCTTATAAAGTCTACTTAGGCTGCAGTCCTAAAGACACTTTCCTGGGAGTAAGACCCATTGAACACAACGGGGCTTACTTCTTGGTGGACATGGTTAGGAGGCTGCAATCCAAGACACCTTAGAAGTGTCTCCCCACTTTCTCCTTCTCTCCATCCTGAGCTCTCTCTCCCCTGCTCCCTTCTGGCTAGCCCTGAGCTGCTTCCCTCTTCTCCACTGCTCTTCTCTCCCTCTGCCCAACGGACACCCGGCCACAGGAGGAACAGCCTGGAAGTGTTGCTTTCACTATGGGCAGGTGTGCTAGGCAGCCCCAACGCTTTTTGAAAGGGCTGCTGGCCAGCGCGTCTGCTCCAACTGCCAATGAATGTGTTCTTTACATGAAGCACAGTTTGTTACGTGAAGCAGAATCCTAGAGAAATTTTTGTTTGTTACGTGAAACATACTTTACATGAGGCGTTCTTTAGGTGAGGCGCCACTGTATATGCAAATGAGAGTTGATTCATATTAATCCCTTATTAGCTCCATACAGTATCACAATTACATCTCATTGGCTCTCAGAGACATCAGTATCATAAGAAAGTTTGAGTTAAGAAAATCCACTTTTCATTTCATAGGCTTTTGTATTTTCATTTACTGCTTAATTGGCCATAACCTTTGATAGAAAAATATTCCAATGCAGTTTGTTTCATTGCATTAAATTGCCTTTTCTAATATATCCAGAGGGGGTTGGGAGTGGAGGCAGCGCACACCAAATCCCATACTGGACCTGATCCACCAGCATGGATCAACTCTGACTTTCACCAGTGATGTCACCGGCACAGCTCCTAATTGACCCACAGTGACTCATTTTTGGGCAAGGGGAAAATGTAGCCACAATTTCAGGAACCAAAACTCCTACTCAGGATACAGTGGAAGTCATGCTGGTGCTGCTGTATGGCCACACAGGTAGAACTGACTTGTTAATTTTGTCTCAATCGCTGTTTGCCATCGGCATCCTCTTCCATCATTTCCAGCAACAGGGACCATGGAACACTGTTTAAGAGGTAATTATCTATTAAAAGAACAGAAAAAAGAAGAAAAATCTCTTTATCTGACTTCAGTTCTCTATTTCAGAGAACTTTAGAAGTTCTACAGTTAAGGAGATTGCAGCTACAGTTCGGAGGGCAAATGACTCTTAGCTCCCATTAGGAGGATCAAAGGATTCAGTGCTGGTCCTTGACAGATTGGCATTATAGGTTGTAGCCCCTTTTAGCAAGTATGGTCAAACATAATAAAGTCTTAAGGATAATACAGGCTTTAGAAATGGAGTTTAAAGGAATTCAGTCCTGTAACAGGTAGGAAGGGGTTATAATTTTCTGCTCATTGTTTTAACATGTTTTGAACAAGATGCTTATAGGACATTGAGGGTGCAATTCTAACCGTTTTAGGCCAGCATAACTTACCCGTCTCCCTATTCTTTGTGATGGCATGAGGAGCCAGGAAATGTCTGTGCACTGGCCAAACTCACCCAAGAGTGGCACAGAAATGCCTTATATCACGTTTGCTACACCCCCAGGGCAGCATGGGACTTGAGTCGAGACTTGAGCTAGCTTAACCAGGGGTTAGGACTGCACTCTAAATATTTTTTTCAATATTACATGGATCCAATTGGGTCCAATTTACAGCCGTCCATTCATTCCAAAATGACCCATCGAAATATACAGAACAAATACATGGGGACTCCATATCAGCAGATCTCATATCACAAGTTTTAAGTAGGAATGGATCATATATGTGCTCCCCCATCCCACAAAAATGCATTGCATGTCCAATTTAGAGGTCTTCCTCAGGCCTTAGAATGTTTTATAAGGAACAAATTATCACTTCTGATTTTACTTCCTATTTTATTGTTATAAGAAGCCTGAAGCAATAAATGAGGGGTCAATTTTTGAATACTCATTCCTCACCACTCTACTTCATTTTTATCTTTTTAAAAAACAAAGAAAATATGTCCTTCTCTTCACTTTTAATAGGCTGTCTGGTCACTATTCTGTAGCCCTGTGTCAGCCATTTTATTTACCACTGTGGCGATAATTAAAATGGCTAAATGGGACAGTGGAAGTAAAAATGTCCAACATCATCAAAAAGACTATCCCCCAAATCCAGAGTAACTACAGGAGCATGTTAGAGACTTTATCTGCACCCGTAGTTACTGCACCACCTACTGAAAACCTATGGGAAATTCATATTGGAATCCAGAGTATGTAGTTCTTATACCAGAGCAAGGACTCCCCATGGTTACTCTGGATTTTGCTCTATGAGTGTTTGGTTTTTGTGGCCTGCCCCAGTAGTAGAATTTACACCTGCTATGCGGGAGGCCCAGATTCGATTCCAGGCCAATGCAACAAGACACATTAGAGATTAACAGCACAATCCAGAGCAACTAATCTGTCCACATAAGAGCCCTTGGGTTGCCCTATTTATCACTAGGGTGGAGCAACTGCAAGATGCTCCACCCCAGTTACTCTGGAAGAGGCGTAGGGCAGAGCAAGGCAACATAGGATGCCCTAAGAGAGGTGGATCTGCTCTGCCCTAGCTGCTCTGCCCTAGGCAGTTCAGGAGAGGCATGTTGAGGGCATGTTTAGCATTGCCTAGGGCAGAGCAGTTACTCTGTATCCGAAGCTTTTTTCCAAGACAGAAATGCCCTCGTCCAGTCCTCAGAGATATACCTCAGAGATATGCTCCTGATATATCAGGAGCAGGTATAGTAATGAGTAGACCCATAGGTCCATGATAAGGTCTGAGTAAGAATGGCAGTGTTGACCAAAAATCTGAGTTCTTGGCCAGCCTAGCTGCAACCCCTGCCTCTCAACCTCAGGATATGGAACAAACTATGGCTGCCCACAAACCTCAGGATACAGCAGGCCACTCCAAGAAGCCCCTTGTATTCACTGTAGAATGTACTGGCATCTCATCAGGGACTCCTTATGAGGCAGACACCCAGTGGTTTCACCAGGCTGGTGCATCTGGTGTGGGCCGCATTGGGTGACACACTCTGTATGGGGTGATGCGCCGGAGGAGTTTGACTGTCCTTTGGCAGGCCCTGGGAGTCAGCACTCTCATTCAGGCCTGCTCCAAGGCGGAGCAGCAGCCAGAAGCTGCCACTTGTCCTCGGAGCTGGCCCAAACGGCCAGCTGAGGTGCACTGCGCAGAAACACACTGAGCATGCCAAACAGATGCAGAGGAGACTTCCTTAGAGCGGAGGAAGTCCGCAGCTCTGCACGGCCATTCGGCCTCACTCAGGAGGTGGAGCAGCCGCCGTATGGCTTCAGAAAGAGTACTGCACAGGCACCAACTCTGACGCCTGCACAGTCTCCTCTGAAGCCAAAAGTCTTCAGAAAAGTACTGCGCAAGTATCAGAGATGGTGCCTGCACAGCACGCTTTCTGAAGCCAGTTGGCTTCAGAAACAACTGCACTGGCACCAACTTTGGCAACTGTGCAGTCCAGGTAAGGGATGCACGCATCCCAGGGGTGATGCACAGACCTGGGTGATGCACAAAGTCGTGTCACCACTGTAGTCACCTCAGCTATTCCTTGTTCAGTGTGATCTGAGGGGTGTCTCCTCAGGAGCAAGTCCTCCCCATGTGTCAATTACTTAGCATGCTCTGGAGCAGTTAGGGCAGCCCAGGCTTCCTGACTCTCTGGATGCAGCATAACTTTCTGCTCTGGATACAGAATAGTTAGGAGAGAGCAGTTAGGGCAGAGCAGGCTGAACTTGCTCTGGATTGTCCCCATAGAGACTCAATGGTTAAAGGAGCTGTGCCTATCAATCGGAAGATCAGCAGGTCATTAGTTTGAGAACCAAGTTCTCCAAGTTGGAGTGAGCTCCCATCAACTGCCCAACAGCTCCTGCCAACCTAGCAGTTAAAAAACATGCAAATGCAAGTATATAAATAGGTACCACCTCAGTGGGATGGTAACGGTGTTCTGTGCGCATGCAGGCATCTTCAAACAATACTGGCTCTGAGGCTCTAATGTCTCTTACATGCTCCCGTAGTTATGCTGGATTGTAGGGTAGTCACAACCTATCTTTTGTCTGAATTTTAGCAAACTAGAAGTTTGGTAGTGATGTGATGCATTTTTTTTAATATTAAAAGTCTACATCCAGGGTGTGTTTTCATCAGTGTGAACAACTCACAACTCTGCTATGGGATCTGGAAGTGCAATAAAGCCCTGGCAGTGTTACATGACCAACCAAAAACTGGGTCACAACCCACTTGTAGGTCACAACGCATGCTTTGAGAACCAGTACTATAAAGTCATTCTTTGGCACAATGGTGTTGTAAAAACCTAAGAAACAGTGAAAACAGAAAATAAAAAAGCAAATTATTTGGCCTACATCCTAGAATTGATTTAGTGTTCATTCAGAGGTTGAGCAGGTTACACAATACAATCCCTATAGTTCAATGCCACCTTATACAAATGTTTCTGAATGACCATAAGAAGGTAACTGATGAAAGTTCTCCCTTGCATGTTAACTTCGTAAGTGCAAAAAGGTTTTGATTTGTGAATGTTTGGGGATTCTGCAGAGTGGGAAGCAGGGGGGCGAAAAGGACATTGTATTGTTGCCTTTTTTGCTTAGAAAAAAGACAGCCAGGAAGGTCATGACATACATTTGCAGAATGAGGCATGGTGCAGAGACGGTGGACAAAGAAAGGTTATCCTCACTCGCTTAATACAGAACTTTGGGTCACCCAAGGAATTTGATTGACAGAATAGAATCCAGGACAGATAAAGCAAAGGATTTATTCATCCAAAACAGAATTAATGTATGGAATTTGCAGCCATTGGACAAAGTGACTGCCACAAACTTAGATCACTTAAAAACAAAGATCAGACAAAATCATGCAGGGTTACATCAGTCAAACAGCAAACAGTCGCAATGCCTATTTACAGAATCTCCATCCATACTCAGAGCTAGTGTGCCACAGTTTACGTGGCATGGGGAAGCAACTGCAGGACAGGACCACTGACTTGCAGCCCTGCTTGTTGGATACAAATGGTTGGCCAGTGGTAGAAGCAGGATGCTGAACTAGGCAGATTTTGAATCTGATGCAACCATGCTCTTCTTAAGTGATCAGAAATTCCCATACTTAACGCAGGTCACTGCTACCACAGCTGTCAAAGCAAGTTCATCCACAACCCATGTTAAGTGCTGATTAAAAAGCAGGCCTCCGTCAGTCTTGAAAGACTATGGTATCGTGCTTGGCGCTGCATACGCTGCATGTGAAGCACGAAAGCCTGGGTTGGATTGTTATGGAGGATAGGCTGTTACCCAAGCAGCAAATCCCCCCTCTCCACGCCACTGAATTAGTCCAATGGAAAGGCAGAGCCAATACAATTGGATCCAGCTGGCGTTGCAGAGCTGGGCTAAGGACAGGAGCTCACCCTGTCTTGTGGGGCCGACCCAGGTCTCGAACGCTGGCTTGTTGGTTAACAGGCACAGTGTCTTAGCCACTTGCACCAACCACAGCTCACATGTAACTCTCTTGCTGTGTCTCTACCACATTCTGCTTTTTCATACTCCTTGTCTGAACTCTACTTTGTCCTTCTCTGAACCATACATCTGTAGCCCATCTGGCCTGTTTGCCTGCTTGCCCTTTCCCCACCCCTCATATCCAGTGATACCCCTTGCATAGTGGATTGACAAGATGCAACAGTAAGTGTACTTACTCCCCCATCACCCACTTCTGCCAAAAGAGATGATTTTCACAGATGGCTACAATCCAGAGTAACTACAGGAGCACTTAAGAAACATTGCGTGCACCTGTAGTTACTGCACCACCTAGTGAAAACCTATGGGAAATTCATATTGCAATCCAGAGTAAATTGTTCTTACTCCAGAGCAAGGACTCCCCGTAGTTACTCTGGATTGCGCCCTAAGACTCCATCATACAGGAAAACAGCACTCGACAATCTCAAGATGGCAAGTGAAGAGATGGACCTTTCCTTTGCAGTGACGAGGAATACAGTTTTCATTAGAAACACATCTCCACTCTTTCATGTTTAGTATTCTCTGACTCTCTTCCTTTTTCATTTTAGAGTGACCTTTTTAAAAAGTCCAAGCATGTCATAAATATTAAAAGAATTCCAAAATGGACCTAATTCTGATTTATTAAAACTGATTAGCTGAATTCTTCATCGAGGAGGTTTGGACAGAGGCTACAAATGCAAAAGCACATTGTTGTCAGTATTTTTCTACCAGAATATTAAGGGGAAAACAGGCAGCACCTCTCGAATAATTACACTGCATAAATTGCTGGAATATTAGCTTGAAGAGGACATTTCTGAAAGGGAGAGAGAGAGGAAGTGTCAGTGATAGATCAGGAGATAAGATACTGTGATGTAACCTGGCAAATGGTGATTGCTACACTCCAGGAAGGTAAAGGTCGCCTTTGTTACAGTAACGTAATGATTTTTTCAAATTAGTTTTCCAGTAGATAGAAGAGAAAAACAAATAATAATGAAACAAAAACCAACCCAAATTTGGGAGAATATTACAAGCCAGGATACAAATGTCATATTCTATTCTTTTTTTCAATCCAGGTTCCATAGATGAAAAGTGTTTTAATTCTTTCTGTTCCTTTCTAGAATTTAAGGTATCAGGAAAATCAAATTGTTTCTTGCCTGTTGTTATGTAGAATATTTAATAAATTGAATATAGTTGACTCAAAAAAGTTTAAGAAAAGAGAATTTGTGGAAGGCAGCCTTTTAGAGTAGAAAATACAACATTTTGATTATATTACAAAATATTTTTATCCCACCATTTTCATCTGTGCCTGAGGGCACAATCCAGAGTAACTAAGAATTACTGCACAAGGAATTGCATTGTTCTTTCCATGCCAGATGGGAAGTTTATGATACCCTACCATGCAAGGGTGAGTTGCCCAACTTGCCCAACACAGCAGGGGCATCAGGGACATCAGGGAAGGGGACATCAGGGAAGAGGCGGAAGGGCAGTGTCCAGGGAAAATGTGGAAGGCAGTGCCAAGACCCGGCATATCAGAATCCTGTCACAGTCAGCCCACAGCAGTCCCTCGTTGCTCAGATTTGTGCCATCTCCTGGCTCAGACACAAGAAGCCCCATTGGCCCATGGATCCTGGGATTTGATCCTCCCCCTCCACACAGTCTTGCCCTCTCCCAAAAGTCTTGCCCCCCACAGTCCTACCCACTCCCTTCCATCTTCCCCACCTTGAAATGGTACAGAGCCCAATCTAAAGCTACCCAGAGGAGCAGCAACACCAAAATGGCTCCCACTGCATCCAGTAATCCAGCTCTTGGCTAATAGGTATATTCATTCCCTTCCCTAGTATCCAATGGAGAATACTCAACTATATGTCAGCTATTGCGTGAAACAGCCCCATGCCAGGCCGAGAGAAGGAGGCCCACCCAATATAGGGCTCAGGAACACTGATCTGCTGGACGCACCGCCTCTCATCTACCACCCATCTCCTTCAGCCCACCTTCTGACCACCCCACCTCTGAATGCTTCCTCCCCACCCCCACTCACTTCTCCAGCACTTGAAGGAAGGAATGAGCTCTGGCTAGTAGGCCTCCAGCTCACACTAAGTGTGGACTGACATTGCACCAGTAGTGAGACTTGCAGATGTACCTTACAACACATTTAAGAACATAAGAGCCCTGGTAGATCAAGCCTGATCTAGTCCAGCTTTCTGGATCTCACAGTGACCCACCAGATGCCTCAGGGAGCATACAATACAACAAAACACCGACATCCAGGAGCCCTCCCCTTCATCTGGCATTTTGAGGTTGTCCATCTCTATCTACACACACACACACCCATCATAGCATATAACCTGTGATGATTCTTTCCTCTAGTAATTTGTCTAATCCCTTCCTAAAGGCATTGAGGCTAGATGCCATCACCACATCCTGTGTGGGGAATTTCATATACTAATGACATGCTGGGTAAAGAAATATTGTTGTTTGTCCTAACTCCCGCAACATTCAGTTTTATGGATGTCCCCTAGGCCCGGAGGAAGGTGTCCACTTCCCATATGGATTTTTGGAACACTCTTTTGTAATGTCTGATCCAGAGTCTGATTTCTGCTCTTCTTCAACAGCAACGCCATTCAGTTTTGTCAAACGTTTCTCTACAGCCACTAAAAAATTAAGGTTTTCAACCTGTCAGGTTCTTCTTCTGCTAGCAGGCTCTATGCATGTGTCATATGCTGCAGATGTTCAGAAAACACACACAGCCTTGTCTACCTCTTATTGTGTCTGTGTGACCCCTCTGTCATTTTTAACAAGATTGTTTGCCAAACCGAGCCCACAGCTGCTCCTGTGTCTCTGTATATGGACAAAGACATATCCATACACCTACACACACCTCCCTGCATCTTGGCTGAAAGAGACCAGCCTGATTCAGGAGGCCACAAAAGTGACATTCAAAATACATTTGCTGGGGCTCTGATCATGGCTCATGCCCCTGAGGCAATGGCACTCCATTGCCCGAAATTCCTTTTTCCACACAGTAATACGTAAGCCCTCAGGAGTACAGAGGTAATTACACAGCCACACACTGTAGCATTTTTCAACCAGCATCGATGTGAGGGACAGAAATTTCCACAGCTATCATATCAGTGGCCTCTGCAATGCTTCAGGTGAAAGCCAATCTCTACTCCTTGGAAACAGGATAGATAAGAGGTGTCTGAAGCAGAGGCCAGCATGCACATTTTGCTCCTTCCCCTTAATCTTTTGTCACTGGTAGCTGTCAAGAAACAGGGTCCCAACTCAGGTGGACTTTGACACTATAATACACAACTTCACACCCCTGTAATCTGATACATTCATTATTTCGCAGCAACTACCGCTTCCGCTGGCACTATATTCCTGGTCAGTCAATGCTCTAAAGCCTTGGTCCTTGTCTTCAGATGAAGGAAACTTCTTCACACTTCTTCATGCCTTTATTTAATTCCTTTCTCAATACTGAGTTGATTTGCTGCTTAATGGCAGCAGCCATTATGAACTTCCTCATAAGTTCATAATGAACATAATGAACGTCCTCATGAACTTCCTTCCTGGGATTCTGCAAGGCATTATGAACTTCCAAGTTCAGTGGCCATAACTTCTGAATCCCAGTTGGAAGGGGTCATGGTGGGAGTATGTCTTTTACTTCTGCTTTTTTGTTTCTGCTTTTTGGCAACAGAATACTGGGTCAGACAAGGCTTTGGACTAATATTTCAGGATCTATCATACATTCTTACAAATAACCAGTGAGGGCCCCAGATGATACACCACCAAAAAATGTGGTGGATATGCTCCTCCAAACCCCACAATCTGCCACTTCTCCATCAATGCATGTGCCAACCCCTCTAGTACACACACACACAGAACCATCTTGTCTAAAAGCTCCAGTATACAAAACCAAAATAATATGCAACCTCTCTCTCTCTCTCTCTCTCTCTCTCCTGTGTGTGTATATGTTATTACACATATTCACACTTAAAGATAAATCAATGGAAATTGAAAGTAGTAAAAGTTATTCTCAGAGTGTGGCAGATTTCTAATGGCAGCTGTCTTATTACAAAGGTACATCCATAGCATACTGGTGTGTTATAAGCTGTGATCTTGGGGTTGTTTATAACTCTCCAAAGGACCTTTCCAGAAAGAGGTGTCACAGCAATTAACAGTGATATTTGGCTTACCTTTTTCCACTTCTGAATACAGTAAACTATCATTTTTTGTCATTATTTTAATAACATATTGTTTGATAATACAATCAGAGCAATTTTCAACAGAATAATCAGGGCAGGAGAGGGAACAAAAATATCCTGGGATCAGTGGTGGGCACTTACTGGTACGGGCCTATGCGCCCGTACCGCTTCTTCCAGTTTCCCTGCCGCTAGCGAACCGCCAGCAACAGGGAAATGGAAAAACATAGTGGACCGGTACGGTCCGCCATGTTTTGGAGCCCACCACGGGCTTGCCCGCTCCAGAGCAGGCACGGCGCAAGCCGTCATCCTCGGCGCTTGCGCTGTGCCTGCTTTGAAGCAGGCAGCGCTTGCCCACTCCAGGGCAGGCACTGCGCATGTGCAGATGTCGCCCCGCCCCTCGCCCCACCCATGCCCCCTGACCCCGTCTGGCCCCTCCCACTTCCGGTGTACCGGATCTTGGGATGGGGCCAGCCCATCTCTGCCTGGGATATTTAAATGTGTCTTACCGTTAACTCTGAAACAGAACTAGACCAGTGAAAATGAACTAAACTGAGAGATGAATGGGAGTCAATTATCAGTCAATTGGAACTGTCAAACGTCATTCTCAATTACATGTATCCCCACTGATCTGAAACAAAGTTTTGTGATTTCAAGAATATTAAACAGAAAGATAAACCCTACACTTTGTACAGAATTGCCAACGATTAAGGGTTTTTCCTTTAAGATATCTCCCATCTTCCATGGGAGGGAGGGCAAACTGTCAAAAGATGATTTCAGAAGTATTACTGGTAAAAATACTGATAGAGTGAAGCAGGGCTGCGTTCTCGCACCATCTTTATTTGGGATCTTTTTTGCAGTCATGCTGAAGCATGCTTTTGGAAACGCAACAGAGGGAATCTATCTCTGGACCAGATCAGATGGAAAACTCTACAATCCCTCCAGATTAAGAGCAAAGTCCACAGTCCAGCTGAAATGCTTGCGGGAGTTCCTCTTCGCCGATGACACTGCTGTTACTGCTCACTCTGCTGAAGACCTTCAACAACTTATGGACTATTTTAGCAAAGCCTGCCAAGACTTTGGACTAACAATCAGCTTGAAGAAAACACAAGTCATGGGTCAGGGTGTGGATCACAATCCCTGTATCCCTGTGATACAGGGATCCCTCCCTGTACCACAGTCTCTGAACATGAACTGGAGGTTGTCCATGACTTTGTGTACCTTGGCTCAACTATCTCTGACACTCTCTCCTTAGATATTGAGCTGAATAAATGTATTGGTAAAGCGGCTACCACATTCTCCAAGCTTACAATGAGAGTATGGCTTAACAAGAAGCTGATGGAACATACAAAGATCCAGGTCTATAGAGCTTGCGTCCTGAGCAGACTCACACTGCAGTGAGTCTTGGACCCTTTATGCATGGCAGGAGAGAAAGCTGAACACCTTCCATATGCGCTGTCTCCGACGTATTCTTGGCATCACATGGCGTGACAAAGTTTCAAATGACGCAGTCTTGGAACGTGCTGGAATCTCTAGCATGTTCACACTTCTGAAACAGCGGCGTCTACGCTGGCTTGGGCATGTTGTGAGAATGGCTGATGGTTGGATTCCAAAAGATCTCCTATATGGAGAATTAGTGCAGGGAAAGCGCCCTAGAGGGAGACCACAGCTGCGATACAAAGACATCTGCAGGAGGGATCTAAAGGCCTTGGGAATGGACATCAACAGCTGGGAAACCTTGACCTCCAATTGTTCAGTGTGGAGGCAAAAGACCCAGCATGGCCTTCTCCAACTGAAAGAGACACTTGTTCGGCAGGCTGAGGCAAAGAGACAGACCCGAAAACAGCGAAACCTGGATCCTGAGCAGGGGACGGAATTTATTTGTCCTCAGTGTGGAAGGGATGGACACTCTCACATTGGCCTTTTTAGCCACACTAGATGCTGTTTCAGGACCTCCAATCAGACCACGATACCATAGTCTTTCGAGACTGAAGGATGCCAATGAATGACTGGTAAAAAGAAAAGAGACAAATATAATCTTTTCCATGTGAAAAAAATGTAAAAAACTTTTAAGGAAGTTAAAGAAAAAAATCAAAACATGTCATTCTTATCAGTTTGACAGAGACCATAACTAGCTGTCCAGTAGGGTTCCTGTAAGTGGTGGCATAGCTTATGAAGAAACAAAAAAGGCTATGCAATTTCTATAAGTGGCTCAGTCACTGGTAAAGAAAAAAAGGTGGAATATTGCAAGTTTCAAGGAACTGTGAAGCTTTACTTGTTTCACTCACTCTCATCAATTACTTCCTTCATATCTCTTTTCACAGTGCAACAAGCTCTCCAACACTTGAAATAGTAACAGACCACTAATTACCACTTTCACACAAACACTGGCAAAATATAAGGGCGTTCAGAACCATGTTTTCTACTATGTGACACACAAAATAAGCATTAATCGGGTTTCAAAAAGGCAATCACATGGTAGGCTGGTGTGACTCTAGATCTTGTGGCTCAGATATTGTGAAGGACCTTGATTCACAGTATAAAGATCATCACAAACAAAAACAAGCAACCCCCATCTAGCTTCAGCAAAGCAGTGGCATGATCTCCGTTATGTTATTTCCTGGGATCCTGGTCTGCTGCATTAACAATAATTGGAAATTCTTCATCTTAGAATAAGGCTGAAATCAAACTCCCATCTTCATGTGCACAAAGATGATGTGAACCTCTTCTGTAAATCATTCAATAGATATTATTTTTATGAGTCCATATACTGTATAGATAGGAGGCTGGCAGGTCAATCCTATCCTACTTTCCAACACAGATGGAAAGGTGTGCGCATTACTCTAAAGTAATGCTCCATACTCTAAATACTCCATTTAGATAATGCTCCATTACTCCATTGTTTGCTCCATTTAGGTAATGCTCCATTACTCTAAAGTAAAGTCCACTGCTCCATACAAGTGAGATTTGTGTACAGTTATATCTGAAGCATCTCTCAATAGGATATGGATGAAGCAAACTTCCTATACCAAACTTCCAAATTACCACTAGTAAGAGCCATAGGGCAGCTGATATCAGCAAAATAAAACCTGATTCCCATACATACCTACATCATGAGATCCAAGATGGTGACATATGGGAGAACAAGAAGAAGGCATGACACACCCTTTGGGAACCTATGATAGGGGTATCTCCCCAAGCTCAACTGTAATACAATTATGCAGAGTCACATTCTGAACTTGTAGCAATTTTGCATAGCTAACCACCTAACATCTCCAGGCAAGCTTTAGATATTGAGTGTAGTGGCATAGCTGGGACATTTGGCATCCAGGGCCTATAATTTTTTGATACCCTATATGACAAAATTAATTATTATCAGTATTAATAATACAATTAATAAATATATTAGGAACTCGGGGTGGGTAGTATGCATAGCTCCTCCCCTTCTTTTGTCCTTAAACCAACACTGAGAGATAGATGAGGATGAGAGTTCCTTTTGGAGCACTTGTTGAGCTCCACTTTCACTGGATTGGGACCATTCTAGTGGCCTTGCATTCCTCTGTTGCTGACCTGAAGCCAAGTAGCTAATGCAGACTTGCTTACTCACAATATACATGGCTGTGTAGCTCAGTTTCACTGTCCACAGAGCTCAATGCAATTATAGGAGATGTTCTCCTGAGGTGATTTGTGGGGGCTGTGATAATTGGATCAGGACCATTCTGGGGGCATTGGATTCCTGTCTGCCTGCTATTTCCAGAAAACTCTGTCACATTTGCCTACTTGCGGGAAAAGGTGTGATATGGCTCACTTTCATTTTCATAGGGCTTTCACTTTCATAGAGCTCCATGCATTTTTTGCTTTATAGTTTTTTTGGCCATAATGTTGGATAGGAAGGCGATATTTCAATGTTGTTTTTTTTTTGCATTGGATTTTTTGCATTGAAAAATACAAATCCAATGGTATATAACATGATCAGGTTACTCCAAGCCTTCACAATTGTGTAATGTTGATCACCTCCCAGGTGAGGTACCCAGGGCACACTGCTCCCTCTGCCCCCTGCTAGCTACAGCACTGATTTAGTATACCACACCTACCTCTCCAGCCCTTTAGCAGAGTGAAACAAAACACAGGTGAGGGAAAGGAGAGAGGAAGAGAAAATGTAAAAACCATCTTCAGGCCAGCACTGCTTGTCATTACATCTTGAAACAACTTGATTTCTAAAGGCCAATTAACCCACTTCTCCAAATCATTCAGTTACTCATTCACATAAAACTGTGAAGATTTTTTTTTCACAGCATCCCAGACATGTTAAGAGAAATTCATGGGCAGAAATATCTGCAATTTGTTTTGTATAAAATTGTTATCCACTCTATCATAATTGACAAAATTGGTTTTCAAATTTTTTACCACTTGGGCATACTAAATGCACTCTTGTGTTTTTGAAAAAATTTGTAATGGGGCTGTTAATTCTGGGGCTAGCTTGGAATCAAGCTTGTCTCCTTTCTTCAAAGGAAAATGGGATTATCAAGTGCACTAAGAGAATTTTCTTTATGTGATTGATGGGAAGTAAGAGTAATCACCTTTGAAGTGCCACTGCATATAATACCTCTCTAGTGTTCTCCTTTCTTCTCTCCCTTCTGACATCCATGAGTAATTGAAGGTAAAGAAACAGCTTACTGTGATCAATGAAGCTTGAACGACAGCTCCATCTCAAAAATATCCACCAAATACTATAGGATGATGACAGCAACATCATCCCTGGAACTTCAACAGCCGGCAATGGGGCAAAATCTCATTGCAAAAAAGAGCCTCAGATCTTCTCCTGGGTGGCTAACAGCATTTTTGTCTGTCTACCATCTTCTTGTCTGTCTACAGGACAATTTGCACATCCATCACATTTGTCACATGGCTATTGCAACTATCATGTAATAGCCCGTCTCTGTGAAGTGAACCATGACTAGAGCATTCTTATCAAGTGGGAACACTGCCTATCCCTACAGATAAATCTATCAAGTTAATCACATGAGAATTACTATCTCCATCAACTGCACACTCCGTCCCCTACAGAATTGAGGGGGAAAACACATACACATTCTGCCAGTACAATCAAAAATGTGTTTTGTTTACTTGATATGAGAAAATGAAAACAGACTTGCAAATATGTGCTGGATTGAGCAGATAAATCCATCTATAAATCCATCTGCCCACCACACTCAGGATGGCATATGGGAATCATTCTGGAGCCACAGGAGTCCTGAGCACCAAGCAGCTCAGGATCAGGCTCTTAGTTTCTTACATTCTTGGGTCACATTTGAAAAATTCATTTTCTATGAATTTTGCTGTAATTTTGTTTTGCCTAAAGCAAATGTAGTTGAATTCAATTCAAGTTAACTAAGCATGCATAACAATTAAGTTGAAGTGGTGGTTATTTACCAATGAATTAACTACCTTGGCAAGAATCCAGCACCTCTTACTGAGCAATACCATCAAAAAGAAACTTGGTGCTTGCAGTATACAGTATGCAGTTCTATATTATGATAATGAATTTTAGGGGATCATATCACTCTGCTACCCTCAGATACTGTAAATGTTGTTGAAACACCTAAGAGCTCACCCACAACAGGACTCCAGATGAATTAGGACCTTCCTGATTGAGAAGCGATTTGCATGTTTGTGCTGTGTTTTTTACTGGAATTTATTATTTTTACTTGACAAGACTTTCTGACTTTTTTACTGCTTATTAGATAGTTACAAATCCAAAAGCATGAAAGTTTTGAAGTTACAGGTTTTGTGTATTCAAAATTTTTCCTGTATTGTGAAATGTAAAATTCAATTCAAGTTCCCAGGACGGATGCTAAGGGTTAAGGCTTCTTTCCTCACGATACAACAACCCATAAACCAAAGAAGCAACAAGAAAATGTAACACACACACCCTCCTGGGTCTGATCCAACACACTAGATCCATAAACACAATTGTGTGACAGCTTTTCATACACTTATGCACGGCATCTAATAACTGAGATGAATTAAATCATCATTCACTGAGAAGGCAGCAAAGCAATATAGCTGCTCTTTTTGTTGAGCTGTTTTCTTTCCTCTACAAAGCTTGCCGCTCAAGCGGAAGAGGAGGTTAACTTGCAATCCCTGGTACAATGAACAAATTATTCCTGCCATCTTTACCCATGTCAGAATGGTACATCTCACTCGAAAATGAAATTTAAAATTGTAACTAAAGCAGCATTTCCACCACTGTTCAACTCACGTTCATTGTCTCAGAAGTCCCAGGCAATGAAATTGAAGGTGGCATGCCAAGGTGAACTCCCAGCACTGACGGCATCTTGTGTCAGACACCTGTCAAAATGTAATAAGGCACCTGTGAAGAGAAATAAGATGCCAACGGCACACCACAATAGAGATTTCCATTTCTCATACATCATGATTCATAAGTTCCGGAACCTGTACATCACCACGAAAACAAGGTGACAGCAGCTTGTCATTGCTACCTGCTGGATGGGAACAACAACAGGTCACATGTTGCAGTCCTCGCTGAGAGCAAATCTGGCAGAAACACAGAGCCTACCATTGGACTGGAAGCCTTTCTTTCCTCCTTGCAGCAAGGGAAATTTCACTGGTGTGCAGGTTTGTGGCTGTTGCTAATAGTTATGTGGGTGGGTGGAAGGTGGCTCAGAAAATAGTACAAAATAGATGGCCGGCAAGCCCTTTTCACTCTTTTGTGATGCCTGAACTTGCAGAGTGAGACAAAGCCACTGCCTCACCCCTTCAGGATATGCAGAATCACCTGCAACGCTGCTGATTTCCCTTCCTCCCCTTCTTGACCATATATTTATTTATGGGACTTTTATTTGTTTAATACAGTACACAGTAGTCCTTCCATATATGCAGTTTCAATTATCTGCAGTGCAAAAAATCCACCCATTGTGCTCATGTTTTTACTCTGACCTCTTGTTGCTGGTTTGGAAAGTTAGTGGGCAAATATTTCTTATGCTGTTCTTTGCATTGGCAGTAGCTACTGTGTATTTGCAGCAGCCATTTTGGTGCTATCCCAAAGCTATCTATAGGCATTTTGAAGATATTCTGCAATCAGTGAATTACTAGCAGCACCCACAAGGGGAAGATAAACTTCTGAGGTTGATAGGATTTACTGGTGACAACACTGTTGCCCATGGGATGCCCAATTTTGAACTTGCAGATCTTTGCGGAGGCTCCTTTCATGTCCTGTGCAGCACAGAAAGAGTGGTTTAAAGTGATATCTTTACAAATCCACCCATTATATGGCCATCAACTTCCACTGAAGCCCCTCTTTGAGGCTCCTCATTGAGACTATCAAGGCATAAGTACCTAAATGGGTCCTCCTACGATGGTGGGCTTCAGGGGGTTCTCACAAGTTCGATAGAATTCTTTGCTAATGAGCGCCTGGTTCTGAGAACCGGTTACCAATTGGACATAGAACTTATTGTTAATTTAGGTTATTAGGACATAGAACTTGTGGTTAATTTATTTGAATCTCACACAGCTCCTAACTGTTGGTTTTCACAGACTGCCATGGACTTATGGATTGTGAGTGAGGAGATGCCGAGTGAATGCATACAATCCTATGCATGCCTGCAGCCAAGCACAACCATGGCCTGTATGAACATCCTTTAAAAGACTGCATGCTGGGGTACGATAACCTGAGGAAATGAGCTACGTGAATGTGTGAATGTGGAAAAGAACAAACCATCCATGTATACTCCAGTTCATTCTATGCCCCTTATATGAACAGAGGAAGGTCTTAGGACAGAGGACAGCACAAGGGTAAGTGCTGTCGATGTAGCCTGGTTTGAAACAAATGACATCAACTTCTGACTCCCCCTGTAGCATGATTGCCACCCCAAGGCTGGGTTTCCTACTACCTCTTTTCAAACGAGTGGACTACTCTCTACTTTCTTCTTGCTCCAACCTCTAGCTTTTCAAAAGGCAGAAAATATAAGAAGGGAGGAAACTAGGAGAAGCAGTAACAGGATTGGCCACATAAGAGAAGGCTTGAGGGTGCACAATAGACCAATATATTCCTCATTAATGCATCTGAGTCAGTCCACCATTCCCACCTGACCAATCTATCTGCCTAACTGTCCAACTGTGAGCCATGGAAACCAGCCAGGGAGCCATAGATTCCTCACCAAAAACCTGCTGCTGGCTGCCCTATACAATGTGTAGGATTGTAACCCTAATGGGAAACTTCAGTCAACAAACCAGTAGGTCCTGGGAGTCACCAGTTAAAAAAGCTAGAGAACAACAGGCCTAATCTTTAGCATCTAGTCAACAGCACATTTCTCATTGGTTTTTCTCAATGCAAGTGTCTAAAGATATACAGTTAGATGTACACCTAATTTAGTAATCTGTCTGACCTGTCAATCTTTTTAATTGAACAATAATATGTTTGTCTTGGGGTTGGGGGAAGAGAGAGAGGAAGAGAGAAAAAAAATCTCATCATTGCATCTCTCCCTATCCATTTGCAGCAGACAAATTAAGTTGTGAAGAGGACCAAACCAGGATGTTCTCATCCCTATTTCCACCAGAGATATTACCGTATATGCAAATCTGTTATTTGCATGCAACATCAGCCTCTTGCAAAGCAACTGAAACAAAACAGGGACACTACTGGCATATCAAACAACACAAACAAGTTAATTAAAATGCTGGTGCTAAAAGAAGGGAACAAAAGCCAAACAGAAATATAAGTACTATTCTACTGGGTCAGCACTCTTAAAGAAATCTAAATTTTTAAAATTTTTCTCTGACAAAAAGATCTGCTCCCATTTGTATCAGCTTCTCAGTTTATGTTTTTGGGGGTACTTTTTGCTATTTTAGGGCTGACTGCACATACAACTCCTATTTCCCAATTCTATGAATGGATCAACAGCAATGGGATATTGTCTATGGGATATTGGGATATTGTCTATCAACAGCAATGGGATATTTCAAATTGGCTACTGATGATATGCAATGTCATATATATCCTACATATCCTACTGGTATGTACCAGTAGATACATACCTGCCTTAGGGGAATTTGACCTTAGGGGAATTTGACCCCTTAGGGGAATTCCCCATAGGGCCTGCCGTAGGGGAATTTGACCAATTTGGTCTAAGTGTGCTCTGTGCCTGGACTGACCCAACACTTTGAAGGCGTGTGGAGACCTGCAGCTACGCCTGACACTTTGCTCCATAGCAAGAGTGTTACCTGCAGCAAGCCATGGCAAGACCCTCTATCTGGCCCTTGGGCAAGTCTTGCAATACACTCCAGTGCATTCTTATATGTAAAATTATGTGAATGTATTCAAATGTGAAATGTAAATTAGTTTTCCTGCCCCCAACAGTGTCACAGAGATGATGTGGCCCTCCTACCAAAACGTTTGGACACCTCTACTCTGTAGCAAGGTGACCAGATGTCATAACCACAAAAAAGGACAAGGGGACAAATGTAGGACAACCAAGAAAAAAGTAGGCCATAACACAATAAAAGCTGAAAACACTCATATTTATTGCTTCCAGGTGTGGTTAATTTAGTGAGCTATCCTAACAAATTTAGGCTGGCCTAACTCGGGATATCTTTCAGAGATGGTGTGGGGAGATCAGAAGATGTCTGTGAGTGGCCTAACAGTGGGGCAGAAATACCTTACAGCATTTTTGTGAAACCCCGAGATCAGCACAGGTGGAAATGCCAGCCTAAGTGGAAATTAGGATTTCAGCCTTAAACACTATATTACTTATCATTAAATATTATTAAATAATAATTAAATAATAAATAATTAAAATTATTAAATCAAAATAATAATTAAAATTATTAAATAAATATTAAATCAATAATTTATTAATTACAAGAAGGCTATATGCTCCCTGCTTATAAGGAAAAAGAGGACAATGAAGATTTTTTTCCAGGACAAAGGGTTAAAAAAGAAGACATGTCCTGGAAAAAGAGGACATTTGGTCACCAGGACATCAGGTAATGTTCCAGCACTGATCCTTCCACGCTGAGGCATCATGCAGGGGATGTGGTGGATGGCCCTCCTTCCCATTCACCCATGGATCTGATTGTCTTGAAATTAGCCCTTCCCCGGAAAGCACCTTTGGTGGTGTTGCTGCTACTGGGCGTTTCACTACTGCCCCCACCTCCAAGAATGTTTCCGCAGCTCTTAAGCCTGACCTTGAGCAGCCATTCCTAAGTCACAAGTACAAAGCAGCAGCAGGTAAGTGCAGGTAAGCCATTCAAAATGGCTGGTAAATGTCCAAGGACTCTCATAGGCAATCCATGCTATGTGACCTCAATAGCATAGTGTGGAGGGGCACTGCACTAAATCTTGCATGGAGCTTCACTGTTCTGTGCAACCAGCCTCCCCCTTCTCTTCATCGAAGCCATTCCTTGTGGTGAGAGCAACATGGAGGAATCGTCTTCACTTACATTCTTGATGCTGATGGTGAGGAGGAAGGGCAGCTTACATAGAGACATCCTGCAAAACTTAGTGCTGTCCCCAGTAGCTATGCTACTGCATGATTTCAAGAAAAGGAGAAACTTGGGAAAATCCTGCCCAGTTTATAATCTCTTTAAGCTTTTCTGGAGGGATACTCTTGATGCCTACCAGCTTTGGAAGAGCAGGCTGAACAGTATTACATTTGTCTTTTTCCTCTTTAAAATTTAACCAGGACCCTAGCCCCCTCCAGATTCCTCCCAGCCACACGAATGTGAATCACTGAATATCTGTGGAGTTATATCTTCCCTGTTCTCTCATACATTCTGGTCTGTGATGTGCACATTGAATTACACATCTGATGCAAGGGGAAAAAGACAGCTGTGCCTTTTTACATATTCTGACAAAGTCTACACACTCAGCAAAGGAATATCCGAGGCAATGGGGAAAAACAGCGTTGTATCACATAATAATCCTTCTACTTTTCATGTGCGCGCGCACATACAGATACACATACATCCCTCAAATATTTTGCCTCGAGTCCATCTTGAATGTCAAAGCCTGCAGAAAACAGATATGGAATAGAAGAGATAATAGGAGAGCCACATCACTTCAACAGAACCGCTGGGAAAATGGAAATTACCATACAGCACTTTAGCATTACCTTGTTTGCCGTAAGACAGAGCTTCTCCACAAGTAATGGAGGAAAGATTATTTCAAAAGAGGCAACTACCACATCTGTATTGTGAGGAGGGGGAGGTTCAAAACTGAAACCCATTCATGCCAGAGTGCCATTGCTTTTCATGGAAAACTGTTGCATTTTATTTATTTTTTTTATTCAGTGGTACCCAAACTTTGGGTATCAGACTTTGATCAACTGGGCCATTGGCCATGGCACCCCATTAGGGCTTCAATACCAATCATGGTAGAGAGTGGCAAGTTTTTCCACATGAATTTGATGGCTCCTTTGGTTGGTTTATGTGGCTCCCCAGGGTAAAGATTTGGGAAGAGTTGGAAAGGATAAGGGTACACAATTTGGAAATCACCAATTTTATTAGACCCCAGAAAGACAATAGGGTTTATCAGGGCACATTTCTATGCATTCCTACTCAGCTGTAAATTCCATTGTGTTAAATGAGACTTACTTCCAGGAAATGGTGGATAGAATTGCTGCCTCAGTATCTCAGTCTTTTGGAACTGTGTGCCTAGTCCAGACTAGGAACTGTGTGCCTAGTCCAGCTGTCAGTTCAGGATCCCAGTGGTACACCTGGGAAATTCCAAAGATGACAGCAGTGCACAAGCAGGCCTATGTGAGGGCAGTTGTTCTCCAGGTATCCAGTTTTGAGTCATTTACCATACAATAATGAAAATATGCATATCAGTCAATCAATATTTATATACCACTTTTCAACTAACAGTTCACAAAGTTGTTACAGAGAAAATAAAAAATAATTAATGCATATGAAGTGCATAATTAATACTATTCAAGACTAATACATTATCAGTAACATTACTAGACTGATGAAGCGGGGTGCTTGACACTTCCTAAAATAGGAAGTGCAGAATTTTATGTTTTATTTAAAGGGACGCCATAAGGGAGCAGCAATGTGAGTTGACACAGAAGCACTGCCCATTCAAGGAAAAAGAATCTATGTGGACAGTGGCAAACCACTTCCCTATCCACTCACCTAATTCCTTCCACATGATGCCCATTTAAATAAAACAGTTCCAAGTTTCCTGTTTTTGGAAAAGGACCACATCAGGAAAGGGCAAGGTGAGAAGGTAATAGACTATTTTTGGAGGGGATGTACAGAAAGCAAATAACAAAGAACAACAGGTTAAAATGTTGATGAAGAGAACTGGGAGAGTG
Organism: Cryptoblepharus egeriae; assembly: GCA_030015325.1. Taxonomy (NCBI): domain Eukaryota; kingdom Metazoa; phylum Chordata; class Lepidosauria; order Squamata; family Scincidae; genus Cryptoblepharus; species Cryptoblepharus egeriae. The sequence continues at coordinate 20,571,811 of JAREYC010000002.1, forward strand.
GGGGAAGATGAGAAGGATTTCATTGAAGGTAATCAATAAATGTGAGAATGCATTTGTATTTTTTTAGGGGTTGAGAACCTCTGTTAAATGTGAGAAATGCTTGTGCAAAAAGGAAGCTAGCAAAGCCTGGTGATGCTAGGGAATGCTGTTCTCTCACCCCTGTGCCGCAAAGTATCTGAAGGATAAAGAAACTTAGGATGTGATCCAAACCAACTTCCCAGCTCTGGCCTAGCTGTGCCAGTGGGGCAAGCGCTACGACCTGCCGTTAGAGGGCAGCCAAAGAACACTCCTTAAGATAAGGCAGTGTTTGTTCCCTTACTTCAGAATTCCACTTTCCTTACCCCAGAACTGAAAATTGGTTAGGATTGTGCCCTAAGTTTCCATAGCCAATGGCATGACTAGAATTTGCATCATCTGGTGTGGGGGACTAGCACATCACTCCCACGGTGGACCTCCTCCCATGCACTCGGCTAAGCAAAGCCCTGGGAGGTAGGCGAGAAAAAGTACCATTGTTTTTTATTTATAAATTTTGATAGAATACAGATATTTCAGTGTGGTGTATTTCACTGCATTCTGCATGAAATTATGCATCAAATGTTATATAACATGAAGGTATTATTCAAAAATGCAAAAATATTTGCCAAGCAGCAATTGGATGATGAGGACACAAACACACACACACATCTGTGCCCATCACTTGGTGTAACCTGCACCTCCTGCGCCCCCTAGTAATGCCACTGTCTTTTCTTCATCAGAGTTATTGGAATTTGACAAGCCATCAAATCAGTAAATTCCAAATTTTTGCATTTACTAGGGTCATGGGCCTTTTGCCTCCCACTGCTCTGATGTGCTGAGAGCACAATTATCACATAGGATACCCTTTCAGCAATGTCACTTCTGCTGAAGCATCACTTCAGGGCTGCTGCAGTGATGGCAATTAGTGCAAGCCACACTGCTGAAAATGTGGTCCACATGATAAGTGGGCCCTCCTACAAGATTTTCATATTCTCCTCTGTCATTTGCAGCTAATGAGCTCCTACATGAGAACCAAGTGCTTATATCTGGCCAGCATTTACTTAGTGACATCACTTCTTGCTTAATAATGTCACTTCCAACCCCACAGCAGGCACCCATGAACATCTGGCCTGCTGTGTGAATCCAGTTTTGACACCCTTGCTATAGAACTTCAGATCAGCTATGGTAAAATAGATACCAAAGAACTTTAACTAGTAAAGGAGATGGTATACAGAAGGTCAATGATGGGGAGAATGAATTTATGTCTGAAGGAAGTGCTTCAATAACTTAGTTTAACTCTGCTAAGGGGATCCACTTTGTCCCAGTCCTTAAATTAAAAAGTCAGCAAAAAGATATACCAAATCCCAGATGTTAATTGCGCAACTTACTGGATTAGAACCAGAGATAATTAATCGCTAAATTTTAATATGCACTGAGCTAAACGGATGATAAGATTTCCAGCCGTTCATTTTGAGGTCCAGAAGGGTAAGATTGCTTCTGAATAGGCACAAGAACCCCAGAGATCAAATTCATTTCAGATGCCTGCTTTGGGGAAAGAAGAGAAACTTGGACAAATAGACAAGGGTACTAGGTGAATTGTGTTAATGCTTTGGTATTGTGCTCACTCAAGAGGCTTTTTAGGCTAAGTAGAGGAGATTTTAAAATAATTGAAAAAAAACCACAGGGAAGCTTTTATGCAGCTTTTACAAATCTCTGAGAAAAGTCTAGCAGAGCTCCATTAGATCCATATTCTAAAAACACACCAATACTCATTATTAAAATATTATAATCACATTTTCCTGCATGCTTGAAATGTGTTTGTGAATATGTTGGTCAAAAACTATTTACAATACCAATGTTTTAATTATTATGAACTCAAGGGGATGAAGATGACCAGCTCAGGGTAAAATATTTCAAAAGCACCTGCATGCCTTTGATGACCAAGTCCTAAGCAACTGTGAAGGAAACCATCAGATAGGTAAAGGAGATCTCAAAATATACCAGTGCATCTCCTCATTTGTTGATGCAAAGACAGTATAGAAGCCCATCTGCAATGGAATACCAAAGACACCAACACAACTGCACAAACATACTGTGCTGATGTAGTGTCACAAAGACCAAAGATGCTTCTCAAGCCAGAGAACAGGTGAGACTGATGGTGTTTGTCAAGCCTCTTTTATTTTCCTCTGCATTTAACCTTGCTCCCCAAAAGCAGTTGTCTCACAGGCAATGATTTATTTTATTTATTTAAAAAATTATATTTTTTATTTAAAATTTTTTTAAATAAATATATTTATTTAAAAAATTATAACTTTTTAAAAAATTAAAAAGTTCTGTTTGTAACTTTTCCTCTGTTACAAACAGAAGCCTAACATGGCTTACAATCATAGATTAAAACATACAATATTTAGACCAGAAAATGTCTTGTGGACCACAAGGGATAATAATAGCCTGCCTATAGTGACCAGTGGGATCCCAGGTCTTACTTGTCAACCCCTCTTACTCATCAGCTTTCCAAACTCCATGGCAGGCACTGAATCTCTGACACCTATGACTTGGCCGTCTTTTGGATGACTTTTTGCAACAATCCAACAATCCTGTTGGGAGAAGGCAGGTGCTAAGGTGCACTGTACACAGATATTGTGTACAGATAATTTATTATACATTAACAGTGCAACTCTTTCCCACTTTCCAGGGATTAAGCCCCACTGAACAAGTGGGGCTATGGACAAAATCCTGTACACATTTTCCTGGGAGTATGTCCCATTGAACATAATGGATTTTTAAAAAATTAATAAAGGATAAAATTTAAGAAGTAGAACATAATGGATCTTTTGAATAGACATATATAGGAAAGTATTTTAAGTTCTGAAGGGCTGCAGTGGCTCAGCTGGTTAAGATACCAGGCTTGTCATCCAGCAGATGGGGTTCAAGATCTGGATGTTGCAAGATGGAATGAGCTCCCATCCTTACCCCAACTCCTGCCTAGCACTTCGAAAGTAATTACAAGTAGATAAAGCACTGCTGTAAAAAAGGAAGTGAGCTGGGACATTAAAACTAAGGGTGCATGCATGGATGGGGTCAAGGTCAATCTGTGCCAAGTGGCTTCACGCTGTGTATTTTAGCTCCTTTGCTATGGCACCAGTCCTGATACTTATTGATCACACCTTGTAAATAGATACCATTTCAGTGGGAACAGTGCTCTGTGTAGTGATGCTGGCCACATGACCATGGAGGAATCTTTAGACAGCACTGGCTCATGGCTTGAATTAAGGATGAGCTATGGCAACCTGCAGCTACATATTCACAGCTGGATGGGCAACCTGCCAGGGACCTTTATCTTTACTGTAAGTTCTGAAGAAAAATAGGATTGCATTGTCAATATTTAGGAGATGCACATTTACATGACTGAGGGTACAATCCCAACCTAGGCTAGCACAACTTGTCAGTCTTCCTGTTCCTGTAGTGATGTAGGGAGATAAACACATGTCTGTGCACCGGCCTAACCGTCCCCCAGGTGTGGGGCAAAAGTGTCTTAAGCCACTTTTGTGATACTCCCAGGTCAGCACAGGACTTATGCTGAGTCCTGGGTCAGCCCAATGGAGGTTAGGATTGCAGCCTTACATTTTGAATGTGGTCCTCACTGTTGGTGGTGTTGTCAGCAAGGTTCTAGGAGAGTGCGGGGGCAATACTACTACTGATCAAAATTTTTAAAATTTTGTTCCTTCCGAATAATATTACAGAACGCAATGAAATAAATCACATTGAAATATCTCCTTTATATCAAAGTTCGTAGCCACAAAAAACAGTGGAAAGGACAGTAGTGGAATACCATGCCCTCTTGCTGGAACGTTGCCCTGATCACTGCATGGAAGGAGGTCCATCATGGAAATGACATGCTGGTTTCCTGCACCAGGTGACAACACAGCTCATTGCAGAAACAGTGAACCCACACCTGTATGCAAACATATAGGCTTGGCCTGTGTTTCACCCAGAGGAACTGGCTTTTCAGCGCTACAGAGATCACCATTAGTGAAACATCCAGGGAACAGTTTGTAGATCAGGGATTTATAGGAAAGACACTCGCACCACTAAATTCTAGAGCAGAGCATTACAATGTTACCCTTGGGTGTTTTTAAACTGTAGACTAGATGTATTTGTTCAGCTGTGTTTATTCTCAGTTGTAGCTCAAGTGGGTTTTATTTTAACTAGTACTACTTCACTTCTTTGCTTCCCCCTTGCGCATGCCTGTGATTGCTGTACTGGCAAAGCACATCAGAAAATGTACTGGATGTTGTAATGTATTGGTATCATTAGAAAATCTCATTAAGGAAGATTTTATTATTGATTTACTGGTTTTCTATTCATTAAATTTCACAATTAAAAGGATTATTACTTTGAAAGTCAGCATTTTAAAAAAAGTACAAATGGAAATTAGAGAAAGAGAAACAACATAAAATGGGGCTATTAATATTAAAACAGTTGTCGTTGGGAGCTTTCTTTCATCTAATAAATCTTTGTTATATTAGCAAGATTGATGAGAAGCAGGGCAAATATGGGGAGAAAGAGAGAGATGGCCATTTGTTATCATTACAGAGATATAAAGTATGATTCAATGTTTTGTAATGGATGTTAAATTTGATTTAACATATGGCTGACTCATTTGGTGAATACTGCCCTTAAAGACAAAGCATTGAAAAGTCAAGCAAGCCCATTGTCTTAATAATAGCATTTGAACGATCCATGAATAGAAATCCTTATGTAAGACAAAAGGGAAATACATTCCTTCATGTAGTTATGATGTTGCTCACCCCCAGAGTGTTTTCCCCCTATGGATGGTACCCAGGCCGGAGTGCCCCCGCCACCCCCTCTAGCTATGCCACTGCTCCCACAGGTTCTTCTTCTCAGTTCAGTCATCCTGCATCTCAAATATTCTCATGGGATCCAAGATAGTGGTACCCACATCTTTTGAGATTCTGTGAGATTCAAAATGAAGGTGCCTAAATCTTGTGAGATTTCATGAGAACCAAGATGACAGCATGACACTCAAATGGTGTGCAACTCAGGCTGCAATCCTAACCATACTTTCCTGGGAGTAAGTACTACTGAACACAATGGGACTTACTTCTGAATAGACATGCTTAGGATTGCACTGTTAGTCTGCAATTCTAACCTCTAGTGAGTCATTTTCAACTATGACCTCACTTCCACACCATCAGTTTGTGGTCAGCGCCAGATTACATGATCATTAGCTATGCCACTGGATGGCACAACAGCAGGGCCTCAGGGGGGGATACTGCCTTGGCATTAAGAAAACCCCCCTTGATATTGCAAGAAAATAATCCTGTGTCTTCATTTATTCCATTTCTTATTTGATTTTCTCTATAAACCGCTCTCTGAATTTGCAGCACATAGATATTCTTACTAATAGCAATAATTCCCTATTGGAATTGTGCAGAAGTGCCCTAGTGAATTTCTCCCACACTAAGCTGTACACATTTTCTCCTGATATACAGTATCAGGACTGCATTCAAAAGTTTAACACTTCTTTTCCAAACCAAAGCTTTTGAGTCTTGCCCACATCTTTTTTCTTCTCTTATTCAAAAAAGAATCTAGAATTACCTACAATAATGGCTTCAAATCTGTACTTTCTCTGCTCCACTCCTGAACCTTTTGGGCAAGAATTTGCTTTCCTGATTGAAGCTCTATCATTCTTCACTGTAGTTAAATGCATGGTTGAAAAAAGAAAATCAAGTAAGATAAAGGGCCTTAAAAATACTGGACAATGGAGGTCTCCACTCTTAAGTGGTGCAGGCATGACCAGAAGTAGGACAATTCAGAAGTCTCTCTCTCTCTCTCTCATGTTTAACTTTCTTATATTCTTTACTTTTTCGTTAATGAATTTGAACATTCCCTTAAAGAAACAAAATATGACTGAATACAGAATCACTAGTAAAAGACACTTAGTTCTTTTTGGGTTAAACTCTCTGAGAAAATTGGTTTGGTTCAGCATCTAAAGAGAACTTGGGAAAGAAACCAGAAATTGATCCCAATACGTCTGTTTAAGACCTAAGAGATCTTAGGCAAACCATTCTTTTTCAGGCTCAGATGTCATTCAATTAAAATTGAATGTCAGGAGAGTTAGAACAAAAGACAGTATTTCTTTATCCAAGGTGTAATTAGCCTGAAGTACTCCTTCCCACTGGATATGTTGATGGCCCAGGTACCTTCAAAATTGGATTGAACACATTTCTGGAGAAAAAGTCCATCATAGGTTACAAGCCATGATTAGTATATGTAGCCTTCTGGTTTTTTTTTTTTCAGAAGTCAGCTATCTCAAAATGCCAGATATGGGGGATGCCAATATCGCTGGTTTGGTATCTGGTGGACCACTGAGAGATTGGATTAGGTATCTGGTGGACCACTGAGAGATTTCTAGTCCAGAAAGCTGGACTAGATGGGACTTTGACCTGATCCATCTGGGCTCCTCTTATGTTCTCATAGATAATATGGAGATCACAGCTCAAAATAACTTGAAGGACAGTGCAGAAAAAGGAGATCTGTACCAAGGGCATAATCTCAACCGAAATGTCCAGGTGAATGAACAAATCTTATCTTCATGGCAGACTGAAATACAATATTGGATTATATTTCTCTTATATTTCATTTCAAGTTCCTCCAAAGTTGAAGAAAATGATAAAAAAATTCATACACTATAAAATAACATAATTTTTTTTAGGACAGAAAAAATATCAGACATTAAAAATCATAGGCTGTTAGTTAATAGGCAATAATCTCTGCTCTTGTTGGTCTGGCAGAATATAGATCATATCATTTCCAATTAATTAATTTATTAGTAAATTAGTAATTCCACTGAAGCAACTTTCTCAGGTTGGTGATCCTTCATATTAATATATGCTGGCATCAGGGATTTGGTCCCTACTCCCCCTTTTCCCCTTACAAATACACAATGTACAGAATATCTGAAACTATTAGAGCGTATTAAGAGAGGAAAAAGATAATTAGCATATATATCAGTGTTTCCTTATGGAAAATTTCCTAATTCAATTTGTGTAATAGTCCAGTGGAGTTCAAAAAGATACTATAGGGAATTCTTTCAAAAAGATTGCCTCAACAGAAATATATACATCACAACCAGCCAAGATACCCTTGCAGAAAAATACACTGAGTTTCCTCTGCTTGGAAACTCTGATAATATATTTGGATCATTTCCTATATACCTCCTGATGGGATGATATTAATTCTCTATAATAATTCTTATTGTATTTATATTACATTTCTCTTAGACCTTTAAACTTGAGTTTCATATCCATGGGCAAGCTGATCATAATCAGGTTTTTTTTTTAGTTTTCCTCCCTAATGGAGTTGTTTTCAAGTATTATTACATGAAAGAAACTCATAGAACCCTCAATTCATCCAGATGTTTCCCTTCACAGCTCAGTTGTCATCTTGACTGCACAACTCTTGTGCTTTCCAATCTTCTTAAGACAGGTGCAAAACATGCCTTTGAGGCTGGTTCTCAGCATGAATTTCATTTCTTACCACTTGATTGCCCCACACTCCTCTGCATTCCTTCATCTCTAGCCAGCGGCTTCCAGTCACCCATCCAAGGCGAGACTGGAACTGATCCTGCTTAGCTTTCAGGCAAGGAGAATATTCTTCAAATAGTATATGCTTTAAAAAAAAATTGGAGCAGGATTGTAACCTCCATTAAGGAAGCTCAATCAAGTACAAGGAGTAGCATCCAGTGTTCAGGCTTGCATGAGCAGAAGCCACCTTTCCCACCCCTTCCTTCATACCGAAGCCCTGAGAGGTCTCAGAAAGCCACTGCTGAAGTCTGGTGACCCCTCAGCAGAATCATGGGATGTGGCATGAAGAAACGGCAGGGAAAGGAAAGAATAACTGGAAGCCACAAGGGAAACTGCTGTGCTGCATTGCCTGGCATTGCCAAGCCATTATGCAAACCATTTTAGTTTGATTGTTAATGTTTTGATTATATGAATCTTTAACAATACATAATGGTTTAATCCATCTGCTCTAAAGTGGCATCTAAGAGCGAGCCTTCAGGGACTTATCAGAGATCCTTCTTTGTGCACAATCCAGAGTTACTACAGGAGTTTTTAAGAGACATTTACGTTGACGTACTTATGACACAACCTAGTGGAAACCTATGAAAAATTCATAGAGCAATACAGAATAATTTTTTCTTACGTTGACATAAGTGCTCATGTAGTTACTCTGGAGTGTGCAGCATGGGCAAAATCCAGAGTAACTATGGAGAGTCCTTGTGCTGGTGTAAGAACAACTTATTCTGGATTCCAACATGAATTTCCCATAGGTTTTCACTAGGTGGTGCAGTATCTACGGGTGCATATAAAGTCTCTTACATTCTCCCGTAGTTACTCTGGATTTGGGAGTATGTCTTCTACCAACAAGAATGAGAAATAAACCAGTTTTCAGACCATTCAGATTTGCTTTCTTTTCCCAGAGAGGGACAGATAATCAAGAAAAAGGAAGTGAAATACTTGGCCCCTAAAGCACTGCTTGCATAAAGGAATATTTTGGTTTGGACTTGTGAGTATTCATTTTAATGGGATCCTAATTTTTGCTATAAGAAGTAGAAATTCAAATCAGGAGATGGACATTTGGTGTGGACAGCACAAGTAAAACATGGCATTTACAAGATCAAACTATGCACCAATTGACTACTGCGGGACACAACTTAATTCATTCGTATCGGCGTACAGCTTGTTAGGGATGAACACAGATCAAGGAATCTCTATTGCTGCAGATTAAATGTCAAAGGAAAGGTGAGATGTTGCCTAAAATAAAACCCAGTTAATGGAAAATTACTTCTGCAGCAATGTCATCTCTTGCTGTACTTCACCCCTCCCATCTCTTGAGGAATATTTTCATTCTTCCCTTTCTCAGATTTAGATTCTCTTCAAATATGTACAACAAATCCCTCCTTTATGATTGCCTCACATCGCATTTGTGTGGAAAGTTGATAATCAGGTAGAACTTTGATAGAGAGATCTGTTGGCAAGCAAATGATACTTGAGCTATATTCAAATTGCGTAGTCAGATGTGAGCCAGGATTACATAGTGTAGATTCTTGAACGTCTGAATCAACACTACTATATAAAATCCATTTATAGACCAATCTTATTCCAATTTCTCACACAGTGATGTTCTAAAACTGCCACCATTGATTCCAACGAGGGGCAACAAGGTAGTTGGAAGTTTCCCCAAGATGGGGCAAAAGCCCCCCTTTCTTCTAGAAAAGCCCAAATAGGTGTCTTGGAGCTGCTCGGTCCTGCACCTGCAAAATCAATGGCACAGAAAAAATGCAGCCCATGTTGGTGTGTCAGGTCCAGTAAAGGCTATTGGTTCCCACATCAGTGTCTGCCACTGATCCAGCCCGTTTCCAGGTCCAGTCCACTCATACCACTTGTACTACTCTGGCCTTGTACGACTCTTCTCCCAGTTTCTCATCCCTCATGCCACTTGGTGGTGAACATATGCCATTGGCACCTGGTGTCTCTCCAACCAGGACAAAGAACCAGCAACTCCCTTTGGTGGCATCGGTTCGGCTGCTGTGATGGTTCTGAACTCTTTCCCCATGACCATTATCAGGGCATCATGGTAGAAACCATTGATGCTATGATGAAGTGATGGTAGTCATACCTGCCATTGTGCTATGGGTTGGAAAGCTGTCACTTTAGCTGTAGGGAGGACTCACGTACCTGATATATAATGATACCTACACAGATATAATTTAGCATCAACTGGCTAGTAGGCCAGTTTGGTAAACTTGAAGTGCGTTCCAATTAGTGAGCTACATTCTGTCATGATCAGTGGGTCCCTTTCTACATCATCCTTGCTTTTCAACTCCATAATTATTGCTTTCCTTCTAACCTCCTTTCCAATTTGCTTTATTCTTCACCAAGGAAACCTAGGCTCAGGAACAAAGGAGGGAACATGTTTCTGAAACAGTTGGTTTTTCCTATAATAATAATCAGCTAATGGAAAGTCAGGGGCATATTTCACCTCGTTGCCTTATAAACAGAGTCCTTTCAAATCCCTTTTTCATCTCAACTAAGTTAGCAGGTATGTTTTTAAACACATGTGCGCATGGGGGAAATCTACTTCATGTGCTAGAGCCTCATATAATGGTTAATGGACACGTCAGTGCTTTGGCAGGGAAGGAAGAGGGAGATGAGAATGAAGGTGCACCACCAATGTCTTATTGTGGAGATAACTGTAGAAATATAGGGAAAGGAAATATAGATTAGTGGAAAAGCAAGGTTTCTTAATCATTCATATAGGCTGGTCCTAAGCATAAACTGTGCTGTACAAGGGGAAAATGAAGAAAGGGAAGAAGGTTTGGGCTGTAGAAAATTATGTGGTTGGATAGCCACTGTGGGCACTGCCATCACAATCCTAAGCCCTGGTTAGGCCAGCACAAACCCAGCTCAAGTTTGGTGCTGTCCTGGGGGTGTCGCAATAGTGCCATAAGGCATTCCTGCACCACTTCTGGGGAGGGGGTGGGTTAGGCCAGTGCACTGACATATACCAGTCTCCCCATGCCATCCTGGGAACAGGAAGATGGGGGAATTGTGCTGGCCTAAACTGGTTAGTATTGCACCCTGTATCACAGAACCGAGAGACATCTCTAAAAATGGAGCATAACACATAGGTTTAGAAGTCAAGAATGCTGAATTTGCAGCTGCTGCTTTCAGCATATGTTAGTCCAGGCAAATTTTGACATGTCACTCTTTTACTACTACCATTTATTGGTATCATTGATTTTTCACATTTATAATCCATCCTTCTGATTCAAGAGTACTCAAGGTGGCTTAGAAGACTAAGGGGGCAATCCAGAGTAACTACAGGGAGTCTTTGCTCCAGTGTAAGAACAATTTGCTCTGGATTGCAATATGAATTTCCCATAGGTTTTCATTAGGTGGTGCAGTAACTACGGGTACACCTAATGTCTCTTATGTGCTCCTTTAGTTACTCTAGATTGTAGGGTTAGTGGCAGAGGGCTGAGTGGCTTAGATAGTTATCAGAATTACCTCATCAGCCTAAGACACTAAAGAACATATATGGCCATACACCTCTCCTCCTTTATTGACAGTTTAGGGCCTTTCCATAATCTTCTCTACATGTAAGGGAAATCTTAGAGCACAATCCTAACCATGTCTACTCAAAAGTAAGTCCTATTGTGTTCAATGGGTCTTACTCAGTGGTGGGCTCCAGCAGGTTTGCACCTACTCTATAGAACCGGTTGTTAACGAGAGATAGGACATATAAAGTTTAAAAATAGCCATTTAAAAGTGGCTGCCAGATGGCTGTGGGTGGCGCAAGTGGCTAAGACACTGTGCCTGTTAACCAGCAGGCCAGGGTTCGATTCCCGGGTCGGCCCCACAAGACAGGGTGAGCTCCTGTCCTTAGCCCAGCTCTGCGACGCCAGCTGGATCCAATTGTATTGACTCTGCCTTTCCATTGAACTAATTCAGTGGTGTGGAGAAGGGGATTTGCTGCTTGGGATTTGCTGCCTATCCTCCCTAACAATCCAACCCAGGCTTTCATGCTTCGCATGCAGCGTATGCAGCGCCAAGCACGATACCATAGTCTTTCAAGACTGACGGAGGCCTGCCAGATGGGCATAGAACTGGTTGTTAATTTCTTTGAATCCCATCACTGGTCTTACTCCCAGGAAAGTGTCCTTAGGATTGCAGCCTTATCAATACACTCACACAAGAAAATGTTCCCTGGACTCTCCCAAAAACGATGTGTGCACATTCATGATCACATGGGGCCATTTGGGTGATGGGTATCATCCAAATCAGACCAATATAAAAATGAATAGGCACACAACAAAATTGTTGTAACTTAGAAAAGAAAAACATAATTTATTGCACAAAATACAGTGGACGCACAGCAGACGCCAGGCCACAGGAGGAACAATGCGGAAGTGTTGCTTTTGCTATTGGCAGGCGCGCTAGGCAGCCCTGACGCTTTTTTAAAAGGGCTGCCAGCCAGTGCGTCTGCCCCAACTGCCAATGAGTCTGTTTGTTAAGTGAAGCAACACTTGTTATGTGAGGCAGAATACTAGAGAAATTTCTGCTTGTTATGTGGATCACTTGTTAAGCGAGGCACTTGTAAAGCAAGGTACAAGTACCTTTGCAGTGAGGAGACAGTCACAGAAGCCTCCTCAAGAGGCTCCTCAAGGTAAGGAAAAGTTTGTTACCTTCCCTGCATTGGCTGCACTGGCAAGTTGGATCGGATTAATTCTTTGCCTTGCTCAGATAGAAAACATGACAGTTTGACTAGTGAACACAGAGATTCTGGAATGCAGGCCACACAGGATATCAAATGCCAAATGTCGATTTGAGCGACTGAGCGAAGAGCTGCCAGAAGACTAATAGGCAGAAATGGGATGGGTTGAATTTTGGATGGGAGACAGAAAAGCTTGTGAGACAACAGAAACTGCTCCTGCTGGAAGCTTAGAAGACATTTCCTGATGCCAGATGTAATGATCATACCATGAAGGAGTCCATCTGGAAGAGAAGTTCTACAAGTTGCCCGTAGAACAATTGCTTACCTTACAAGGTTGTTGTGAGGACAAAAGGATAAAAGACAATGTAAGTTGTGTTGGGCATTTGCTTTGGCATGGGAAAGGCAGGGTATAAATTCTTTATATAAGATAAATTTCTGTATTCATGCCGTCCTCTCTAGTCACCATTGCTGTAGAGCAGGGGTCTCCAAACTTTTTGGCAGGAGGGCCACATCATCTCTCTGACACTGCATCAGGGGCCAAAAAAACTAATTTACATTTCAAATTTGAATGAATTTACATATAAGAATATATTAGAGTGGATTACAGGGCTTGCCCAGGGGCCAGATAGAGGGATCTTGAGGCTTGCTGAGGGCCGAATCTGGCCCCAGGGCCAGGGTTTGAAGACCCCTGCTGTAGAGCTTCTCAGAACGCAAACATTTTTTGCAAAATGTTATAGCTTCTCGTAGTTATATGAGAAGTTATACAAACTGAAAAACATATGCCTGATTGAGACTGCAATCTTAATCTCCAGTTAGGTTGTCAAGGTCCATGGCCTAACCTGGCACAAGTTCTGTGCTGGCTTAAGGTTCTGTAAGACATTTCTGTGCCACTTGTAGGGATTTGGCCAGTGCACAGACATGCACCAGCTTCCTCACACCACCACGGGAACAGGTGAATTGTGCTGGTCTAAACTGGTTAGGATTGTGCCCTGAATCTCTCTGCTGCATGTGTTGCTCCTTTTGTGGCTTCCGTGATTGTTTAAGCCAAGCTTTTTCAGGCTTCCAATGCTGCTTTTTGTTGTCAGATTCGAATCCATCAAACACCATGTTCAGAATGGCTATCAAGACCCTAAGCATGCAGGCTTTAATGAACCTTTTAAGTTCAGCACAGATTCCCGGGTGAGTAAAACCAAAATTTCCTGCTGATAGGTTAATCAATACTTTCGGAAGAGTTCATGTTTAATCAATACTCATGTAAATATCCATTTAAGTTTAATGTGCTATGTTTTGGCAGACTTTACATGCTCTGATTCATTATATGCTGTAGTCCCTAGATAGTGTAGGATCCTTCATCCTACCAAGTGTCACTGAGAACCAGTTTATATATGCATTAAAGTGAATGTGTATTATACATTCACAAAGGAGAAGTATTTGTTCCTCCTTCCTGTGCAACATGGGAAGTGAATATCATAGATCTCCCCAAAGGCCATCTCAGCTCAAGTAACCATCAGGGAAATCATGGATCCTAGAAGTACAGTGACATTGGCACATCCCATTCCCAGGCTTCACCTTAAAGACAGAGAATTTCTGATTCATTCCTGTTGTTTCTTTTGCTGCCTCTGTGAGTACATATATGTGCCAATCTGGACAATATCCTCTCTCCTAGACTATATATGTTCATCACTGTGTTCCCCCTGCTTCTGGATAGATCCTGGATAGGATCTGTATTTATGAGCATGGGTCACAAGAACATAAGAACCACCCCAATGGATCAGGCCAAAGATCCATCTAGTCTACCTTCTGGATACAGATGAAATGGAGACGGTTCAGAGGAGAGTGACTAAAATGATGGATGGACTGGGACATCTTCTGTATGAGTAAAGGCTACTGCATTTGGGGCTCTTCAGTCTGGAAAAGAGGCACTTGAGGGGAAACTTGAATGAGACATACACAATTATGCAAGAGATGGATAGAACGGGGAGAGAGATGCTCTTTTCCCTTTCAGACAACACCAGAACTAGGGGACATCCACTGAAGTTGAATGTTGGGAGGAGGTTTAGGACGTAGAAGAGAAAATATTTCTTTACCCTGGGTAAAGATCTCCCTGCCACAGCATGTGGTGATGGCATCTAGCCTCAATGTCTTTAAGAAGGGACTGGACAAATTCCTAGAGGAAAGGACCATCACAGGTTATAAGCCATGAGGGGTATGTGTAGATGTGGACAACCTTAGAATGCCAGATGGAGGGGAGGGCACCTGGATGCAGGTGTCATATGTGCTCCACAAGGCATCTGGTGTGCTGCTGTAGAATACAGGAAGCTGGACTAGATGGGCCTTTGGTCTGATCCAGTGGAGGCTTTTCTTATGTTCTTATGTTCTGTATTGCACAGTGGCCCACCAAATGCCTCAAGGAGCTCACAAGACAACAAGAGACCTGAATTCCATTGCCACTCCCTTGTACAGGGCGTTCTTGGAGAGCAATTCAGAAGCAGCTTACTTCTAAACCCAGGAGGTTGCACATATCCATCATGGATTGTAACTTGTAATCAACCTTTCTTCTAGAAATCTGTCCAATCTACATTTTAAAGGCATCTACATCAGACACCATCACAATATGCTATGGCAAGGAGTTCTACAGATTTATTCCCCACTGTGTTAAAGTATTTTCTGTGTCATCTTACCTGGCTCCCTGTATATGTTCTAACAAATTTAAATACGCAGCCTCTGCAAGCTTTTCATTCATATTTTTCAAATGATTGAATCTTTCAAATTCCACAGGGAGAACATACAGGAAAGAATACATATAGAGAAAGGCTTGAAAAGAAAGGAAAGACTTTCACACTAATGACAAATGGGAGGAAAGACCCCTTCAAAAGTCACTTGAGGACATCCTAGGGGACCACAGCAACAACGCAAGTTGCTGTTGTGCTGCTATCACTTCATGGTTGTAACAGATCATATATAAAAAGGTAGAGAAAACCACAGTGCAATGCCTGTTTTAATTGTGAATGGTGACAAACATCAGTTTTTATTCAAATTTTGTACAAACTGATATTAATGAGACCGGTATTAGAAGATAAAGATGCTAATGATTGTTAGCTGAAAAATGAGGAAAAATCTATATTATTCTCTTGGCCATATCACATTTGTTTAATGTTTTACCTTTCTTTTATCACATCGTATGCGAACACTAATTAAATTTGTCCTTTTTGCGCTATTGTAAGCAACCCCCGGAGACTGGTATTGTTCTCACAATTCCCTATTACAAAGTACTAGAAACCCACAAGTTATTACAATTCCCATTAAATGCTCAGATACAACTACAATTAACAAAGAACAGACACCTGTTTCCCATATGGTAATACACATCCCCAAGAGCAACATACTATCCCCGCAGACTGCTTCCACACCTTGTGAAGGAAATGAAGAATGACGAATCCAAGTGAACTTGCATTTTTTAAAAAATGCAATTCTAAGTTTTTGCTTTTCACAGTTCAAAAAAATTGATGAGATCACTGTGAGGATAAGAAACCCAGAGCACAATTCTAATCAACTTTCTAGCACTGAGGAAAGGGCAATGCAACCAATAGGTAAATAGGCAGTGATCTGATCAGTGTTCACCTTTTTAAGTAGATAGACTTGTGCTGAAACAGGCAGACTGGCTTAGCCTGCAGTGTATCTAGCACAAGGACTGGGACTGCTGGTGCTCTACCACAAAAAATTTCCCCTTCCCTGGGATAAGGCAGGTCCAGTCCCAATAGGTTAACTCAGATCTAGACTATCTATAGAAGTAGCCTAAAACTGAGTAGATGGGACATACACCATCTCGAGTGGTGGTATAAAAATATGAAAATATTAATATTTTAGTAAATAATTGATACTGATAATAATTAATTAAACAATTTTGTCAAATGGGGGTGTAAATAATGTATGGGCTGTGGTGCCAGATGACATAGGTACACCACTGCGCCCACCCCCCAGAAACGTCTTCCCCCTCCCCCTTCCCTAGATTACCCTCCCCCCCACCCACCTTCTCCATACCCTCCTTCCACCTCCCCCAAGCCCCCATACTAGCTGGGAATGGCCAACATACTTCTCACCCTGTTCCTGCAGTAGTGCTGGGAGGCCAGTGTAACTCTGTGCACAAGCCTAAATCCTTCAGAAGTGGCACAGAAGTCCCTTATGGCACTTTTGTGACACCCTCAGGCCAGTGTAAGGAAGTCCAACCTAAAAGGGGGTTGGGATTGTGCTGTCAGATTTTTTTAAAAAAACCTATTAATTCAACATCACAGCTTTGGCAACATCTAATGAGTGTTAACAGATGTACGAGTTCATTACTCGTAGTTCATTACTTGAACATTCTTTTTGATATTAACTTTTTCTCTTGTGAAGAATACCTCAAATAGTAAATGCACAAAACATTTTTAATGTTGGGTTCATTTGTTTTCAATTCTACATTGCCAATTTGAAATTCTTCTTACAGAACTGGAATTTGACTGGGATTGTTAAATTGAAGTCCACACCACCTCTGCCTCTGAACTGAGTACAGAGAGAAATGGCGAGAAATTATTCAAATAAATCTGCTTTATTATGGATTCAAACATCTATAGCCAATTTCAATAGGAGAAGAAGACTGGGTGAAAGTCAAACCAAGAGCACCATGTCTACTCAAAAGTAAAGGATGTCACTTTAAAGACATTCTAAAGTGTCTTTAGGATTGCAGCCTTTGTAGAACAAAAGACATGTTTTAGTTAATAAGGAATAGTGCTTGTACCATTCCCATCAGTCTTCAACACGGAGTTTGGTTCTCATTAAAAGAAAAGAAGAGTTTCCCAAATTCTACATGTGCTGAGCTGTATGAGAGTGAATGAGTGACTGACACAGGGCAGAAATATTTTCTGCTCCAAGGCTCCAGCCCATCACTGGTTGCAAAAGCTCTTTTATTAAATGCCACTCATTGCCCAGATAAGACATTCTGAGACTTGCCAGTTCTTTCTCCCCCCCCCCCCCTAAACATGAACTTCTCATTTGATGTTTCAAAACAAGGTGTATAATTTGCTTTAGGTGCCAAAACAATGACACGTGTATATAAGGGACTGGAAATCTACATATACTTTTGCCTCTACGTCACTAACAGCATCAATTGGATAAATAGAAAGGCAATTTAGAAAGGAGGAAGGAAGGGAGAGAGAGAGAGAGAGAGTGAAGTGAGGCAGGCATACAGGCCACTTAAATTTTACCAAATTCAAAATTTCTAGCAACATTTAAAGATTCCTCTTCAATCAGAAAAAGGTGTAAAAGAACAAAACTCTTGAAATAAAGAGGACAGGATAAAAATCTTTCCACGATAGGATTATATCTCATTTATTGAATTACAATTTCTGTATTTTTCGCTCCATAAGACGCACCTAAACATAAGATGCACCAAAGTTTAGAGGAGGAAAACAAGAAAAAATATTCTGGACCAAATGGTGTACTAAAATATTTAATAAAATATAGCAGCATAATAGTTCAACCATGTAAAATCAACAGTGGTACTAAGAATCATCATCACTGTCATTAACAAATGAGGAAAAACTTTAAGGTACAAACACTCTTCTATTTTTCTGGAGACCCCAAGAACTCATCATCATCAGTGATTTGTGATTTTTGCACAAATCTCATTGCACATGACCAGTCACCAACATTTTGCATAAATCTCATTCACAGATAGCAGAAACAGGAAACAAACATTCCTAACTCTAGCAAAAAACTTTGGCTGAAATATTGCTGAGATTACTAAGTATGCAATTATCAGCATTTCCACGATTCCAAAATAATTAGAGAACTGAAAAGAGTTAGATGGCTTTCTTTAAAAAGAAGAAAGTACAGTGTATTAATTATCACTTAAAATCCAAGTGAAAATAGCATAACACCTTTTATTCCACACAAGGAATTGATTCCTAGCAGATGCTATTGGGATTTTTCCCAATACTTCCGTACACACAGATTCTTTTAACAACTTCTGTCATTCCTTAACAGATTTCTAAAGGACACATTCAGATTTCTTCCCCCACTGCCCTCTCTCTATATATACAGTGCCTTTAGGCTGTGAACCTGAGCACACATATACTGTAAGTGTGTAAGTCTTATTGATCTCAATGGTGGGGCTTGTAAAGAAGCAATCTGGTTTAAGACAGCAGCCTGAGGGTGGCAGCTATTACATTTTCGAATTTTCCCAATATAAAAATCCTCAGTTTATTGTTCACCTACGACTTTCCCATAATTTTGCAGGTGTTTCCTAGTGAGTCCAAACGGGTACAGATTTGGCATTGTAGGGATAAAAAATAAGCAGGAGATTGGCAACTGATTCATGGACGCCATGAATCAGAAATATTTTCTGTTGGCTGCTTCTAAATGAGACCAATGTCTCCCATTCATACCTACTAGAAATACCTACTAGAATACCTACTAGGAAATACCTACTAGAAAATCCAGACTAATGTATTGGGAGGATTGTTCCTTTTACTAAGTGTTAACTCTCCCCATGCCAATACAACTGTGCCAATAGGGACACTGATTCTTCTTCTTGGGGAGGGCAGACACAGCCTTCTTATGTTTCCACAACATAAGAAAACTTTTTCATCAGGTGGTAAATGTTAACAGTGGGAGGGGGGCTTTTACAGACCAAACTTACACATGTCCTCTCAGAAGATCTATTGCATTCAGTAGAGTTCCTCCCATGAAAATTTGTATAGGATTACTGCCTTGTATCCTAAACCTATTGGGCCATGGAACCAGTGGAACATGTTATGCTAGAGGCAGACAGCATGAAATGGCCACAAAGTATGCTACAAGTAGCTCATTGCTGAAATGTTCTCATGTTCCAGTTGATCTGCACATTGGCTGCCCATTGATTAAAAAAAAAAGTTTGGCAGAGGAAACAGGAAAGGTGAAAGTGGGTGGGGAGGAAAGGGGCAGGGAAGCTGCAGGAGTAGGGTTGCCATAAGTCTTGAAAAACAGGGATAATCTTTATTTTTGGGGATTGATTGTGTCCCATACTGGCAAATGGGGCAGAGGATCCTGTCCCGATTTTGTGAAAGAAAATTATGGCAATCCTATGCAGGATTGAGTGGATCATCTTCCACAACCCTTTTTCTCATTGGGCTTGCACTGATGAAATCCATGTCTGGTGAGACTGTAAGGGATATTTTGTCTCTGAAGCCTGTGACTGTACCATTGGGAAAGAAGAGGATCGGACTGGAGTATTTGTGAGCTTCCAAGGGGAAGACCTCCCAAGGATACTATTAAGAGCCTGAAAAGGTGTGTCTCTCTGGATATCTCCAAAGCTTCAGCAAGCAGGACTTCATGAAGAGGACTTCCTCAGAGGACCTCAAATGTAGGATGTTTCAAAAAGTGCAATTCACACTGGATTTCAGGGCTCTTCTCAAGACAACTCCAAAAATTGTGGAAAGAGAAATTACTTCTGTGAGTCATGTAAACATTTACTAGGTAGGGGGAAGGTTCCAACCCACACTACTCTGTTGTTGCTTTGAGAACATGGAAACATGACAACAAGTAACCAGTTCCTAGGCTGTTCAGGAATTTAAAGGTGAAATCCAGAATTTGGGTCTGGAAACAAATAGGTAATCAACAAAGATTGCAAATATGGAAATTACAGTGGACACCTTCTTATCCACAGGGGTTTCTTTCCTGGATCTCTCGCTGATAACAAATTTTGCATGCAAGCAGCATTGCATTGGCATCCATCAGTCTTGAAAGACTACGGTATTGCAAGCATGAAGGCCTGGGTAGATTAATATGGAGGATAGGCTGTTACCCAAGCAGCAAATCCCCCCTTTCCATGCCACTGAAATAGTCCAATGGAACAGCAGTGCTGATATGGTTGGTTCCAGCTGCATCTCATAGTTGGGCAGGTCTTGAACCCTAGCCTGCTGGTTAACAGGCACAGTGTCTTAACCACTTGTGCCACCCTCACCCCTTACATGCAAGCAATCACGCAAATTGGGTGGGGGGTCAACTGAGCTCCATGACTGGAGCTTTGCTCCCCAAGGGAAAGGAGGCTATTTCTGCTACACAGCAGAGAGAAGAGGCTCATCGGGTGTCTGCCTGTGCTCTGTCTGGAGGCGCTTCCTATGGCTTCTGGAGACTAACTTTCTAAAGTGCCTGCAGAAAGAGGGAAGTGAGGTTAGGCAAACCGAAGTGGGTAGGGATGGTGATTGTAGAGGAGGAAGGCTGCCAACAAACCTCACTCCCCCTTCTCTGCAGGGATATCTTTGCCTCATCACCCACCCATTTATCCTGCAACAGGAAAGCAGGCAGCTTGGACAGGCATGGAATGCCCCATTCCAGCTCTTCCGCTTCAAAGGGATTTTTTAAAGAGATTCGACATCAACAGCCATGGCCATTTTCAACATCAACAGCGATGGCCAGTTCAATCCATGCTTTAAAAGCTTGGATCTGTATATGCTAAATATTCATCTTCATCCCTTTACAGAGGCATTTTGGATGTTGAAGAGAAATCACATGCTGAAATTACACAAAAACACTATCCTTCACATTTTGTTCCATATTTCAAGACTTTCTAAGGAAAAAAATCTCAATTATCCATGTCCAAGCTTGATTAGTCTGATGGTCTGGGTTGGAAAAGGACATAATTACACCCACTACTAATTTCTCATACGAATGTGCCGATCCCCCATTTTGCAGGAGTGCTACCTGCATGCTTTCAGCTTTCCTTAAAATCACTCAGATGCTTCATGTGATCAAAAGGCTTCCACATGAGCATCTAAATTCCATGGGCTCAAGGATGATGTGGGGACATAGTAACTGTAGCCTTAAAGCTCATTAGTACCTGGAAACCTGTCTTCCACCACCACAGCAGCACAAAAGCAAAAAGAGCTGGTGAGGAAAATTACCTTGATTCTGACGCATGTGATAGTCTTCTAACTCAACCTTTTTAGCTCTTGGCATTATCTCATTATGAAGATAACTTCTTCCACCTTAGGACAATACTTTTATCTAGCTGTTGTTTGAATAAAACGGCATCATTTCCCCTTATTAAAATTCCCATCCTGCTTTGATATGGGTTTTGAAATCTTGAAAAATAGCATGCCATAAATTGGAGGCAGAGGACACTTTCAAAACACAGCAATTGCCAACTTCCTAGCATGGGCTGACAAAGCCTTGCACTGTATATATAAGATTGTACGTGCTCCTGGGATTCAAGCGTTTTCCAAATGTGCTTCAAGAGAACCAATTCTGTGCTTTTCTGCAGAAAAGATAACTTTCTTTTATTCTTTCTTAGCATATTCTTTACCTCAAGTGCTGTAAATAAATTTCATTACACAATCGCAGTGTGGCTTTTTCCAAACGATTCTCACAAAGTTGTTCTTTCCTGATTATACTACCCAGCCACTACATGGTTATATTTTAATTTACTTGTGTGTGTGCCCACGTGCATGCGCACACACACGACATAGCATAGCCCTAACTTGTGTAGTCTCCTATTCCCTGGTTGCCCCCCACAGTCCTGCCCACCCTTCCCCTTAACCAAAACATCTCCTGCCACCACCACCCACCCTTTCTATGCCTCCCTTCAGATCATGCTCTGGCCAAGCTTGGTCAACACAACTCACTAGCTCCTGGGGCTTACAGAGGGAGGTCAACATAACTCCTTGAGCTGGCCCCCTTCCTCTCTGGGTGGTATAGATGTGACTTATGCAAGGGACTTTAGGATTGTGCGCTCTCTCTCTCTCTCTCTTTCTGTGTGTGTGTGTGTGAACATTATGTGTGTGTGTGTGTGTGTGTGTGTGTGTGTGTGTGAGAGAGAGAGAGAGAGAGAGAGAGAAAGCAGGGGGAGTTGAGAGAGAGAATACAAAAAGAGCATATAGCTTGGGAGTCCTTGCATTATGTAACACCACTATTATGCATTATGCACCACTATTATGCACTATTGTGCATTATGTAACACAAACACCACTGATATAATTAGGACCCTCGTTATTCTCCACATCTTAATGAACAATCATAAGATAATAACAGTACCTACCATCTTGGACACCACTATAATTTATTAGAGCTTTCTTGTACTGTTTGCTACCATCTTCTCACTCAAAAGAACAGCTTGTCTGAACATGCACAGTCAATTTCACACTTCTGTGAAATATTCTGGTAATATAAGTGACAGACAGACACGTCTGTTGCATTAGTACAAGAAATATGGGAGATCAAATACGTCTGATTTTCTTTACATTGGTTAAATGACAAGGGGTCCCATCTACCCTAATGAAATCCATTATTAAAATAATCTCTTTATGGGCAAAATCCAGAGTAACTACAGGGAGTCCTTGCTCCGGTGTAAGAACAACTTACTCTGGATTGTGATATGAATTTCCCATAGGTTTTCAGTAGGTGGTGCAGTAACTATGGGTGCTCGTAAAGTCTCTTATGTAAAGTCTCTTACGTGCTCCTGTAGTTACTCTGGATTTGGGGGTATATGTCCCATCTTTGAAATTAAACAACATTAAGCTGGCCTCATATATCAGAAATGCAATGAATATAAACAAATGCCTTGAAAATAACAGAAGAGATATAATTTTTCATTTAATATATATTGAACAGTTTTAAGACTGCATTACTTAATCATGAGGCAAACATTTATTTCACTTTTTACCCAATAATTCAACCCTTCTGAGCAATTTGTGATGTGCGACTTGGAAGGTACAAAAGCATCTTCCATTAGTACAGGACTGCAATACTGAAATAATGACTGTGTGCATATCATCTTGGAATGGATGTTTTTGGTACATCCAAAATGAAGTGGCCCTTGTGCTGAAGAAATTCTGCTTTTGGGTGATTAGAGAAAATACCACAGAGTTTTGCATAAACAAGTGTCTATCACAACCCAAAAATGCTTTAGGGCTATATACATAAATTGCACAGAACATAAGCATCAATTTATGCACAAAAATGCCAGCGTACTGGTGAGACTGTGCATCTAAATGAGATTCACCACAAGAGGTGCCAATGGGTGCCACTGGGACCAAAAAGAGTGACAGAACTTAACATTTTTTGAAATGAATGTAAAACAAGAGGAGGGATGGAGGAAGCAATGCCATTTGCAAAATTACTATGCACTTAAAAATTCTTTGGTCATATGCTGTTTGCATATCTTTTAAAGAAAGTCCCTTCTTGTGACTCCACTCTGAGCTTTTGTTAAAGGCTCACATTGCTGTTCTGTGTGCAATTTATGGAGAAGAATAATGAAAAAGTAAAGGCAAAAATATTTTACTTCTGGCCAATTGTTGTATACAACAGGTTGTTATTGTATGCCTGTAGAAGTTTGAAAATACCCAAAAAATACCCTAAACGGCTCGGGTCCTGGGTACCTGAGGGACCGCCCCTTTTCTGTACAATCCAACCCGTCACCTAAGGTCATCAGAGGGGGCCCTACTGACTGTGCCGCCACTAAGAGACGTGAGAAGTGTGGCGGCCATAGATAGGGCCTTCTCGGTAGTGGCACCCCAGCTGTGGAACTCCCTCCCCATAGAACTGAGGAAAGCTCCCTCAACACAGAGCTTTAGGTGGAGCCTAAAAACCTTTTATTTTAAAAAAAGCTTTTAAATGAGGCAGGGGTTGGGGGGTAGTTTTATTGTGTTTTTATATATTATTGTTTTAACAAAGTTTTTAGTCTGTTTTAATTGTTTCAATTTTAAATCTAATTATATTTTAAGTGTATTTTAATTATGTTTTAACTTCTATTTATTATTTTTTTTAATGTTTTATTCTTCTTTTATGTTAGCCACCTTGGGCTCCCTCTTGTAGGGGAGGAAAGGCAGGGTAAAAATTAGAAAATAAATAAATAAATAAAATAAGAGAGACACAGTGAAATTCTTACCCCTGGTTAGGCTGGCACAAGTCCCATGCTGGCTTGGGGGAATTGCAAAAGTGCCATATGGATATGAGCTGGCCTCAACATCCATGGGAACAGGAAGACGCATGAGTTGTGCTGGCCTAAATTGGTTTCGAATTGCGCCCTCACTCATTCAAAAATTAGACCCTGTAAAGTCAATAAGCCTATTGGATGCTTATTGGAAAATAATTGGATGTCTATGATAAAATATTTTATAAGAAGAGAAAGTCCGAGCCGAATCCTACCCTTTCCTCCCCGTCCCGCACTCACTGGTTGCAGCCACATCAAAAATGTCTGCACCGTAGTAGAGGGACACACACAACTGATAGGGAATCTATTGCAGGGAAGATAATTTCAGTTCCCTTACCCCTACATAATAAGGCTGGGTGGCTCAGTGTTTAAGATGCCATGCCTGTTAACCTGTAAGCCAGGGTTCAAGACCTGAGTGCTACAAGACAGAGTGAGCTCCCGTCCCTTGCCAGGGCGTCCAGACGCCCGGAATTGCCTGGACAGGTCTGGAATTGGAGGACTTGTCCGGCCTGTCTGGGCATGGGGGGGCTTGTCCGGAGATGGGGGGGGTAGTGTAGTGCTTTGCGCCAACTAAAGTAGCTGCACGGACTGGCGCGCACTATAGCGGCCGTCCAAGCAGCCATCTAGGGAGAGAGAAGCTGTGCGCATGCACACAGCCTCTCTATCCCTGCCCACAGTGCTTTTTTTACAAGCAAAGGCTGTGTGCATGCGCATAGCCTCTGCTTCTCCGAGATCGTCCGGTCTCCTTTCAGATGGAGCGCGGTCTGCAGCGGCGAAGGATCTCTCCGCAGACTGCTCGCCACAAGCGAGCAACAGTGGAGCCAGCCGCGCTTGTGGTGAGCGGTCTGCGGAGAGATCCTTCGCCGCTGCATACCGCGCTCCATCTGAAAGGAGACCGGACGGTCTCGGAGAAGCAGAGGCTGTGCGCATGCGCGCAGCCTTTGCTTGTAAAAAAATCACTGTGGGCAGGGATAGAGAGGCTGTGCGCATGCGCACAGCTTCTCTCTCCCTAGATGGCTGCTTGGATGGCCGCTATAGCGCGTGCCAGTCCGTGCAGCTACTTTAGTTGGCGCAAAGCACTACACTACCCCCCATCCTCGAACAAGGTAAGCCCCCCCGGAGTAATCTTTAAGAAAATGTAGGACAAAATATAGGATGTCCTACATTTTGTCCTACATTTTGAATTTTTTTTTTGAAAATTTAGAAATGTAGGACAAGATCCTCCAAATGTCCGGATTTTAAACTGAAAATCCGGACTTTTGGGGAACCTTATCCTACATTTTGAGGTGTGGCATCTGGTCACCCTGTCCCTTGCCCAACTCCTGCCAGCAAAGCCATTCAAACACATGGAAATGTAAGTAGATAAATAGGTACCAGCTCAGTGGGAAGATAACAGCATTCTGTGCACCTTGGCATTTAGTCATGCTGGCCACATGTCCATGGAGATGTCTGCAGACAGTGCTGGCTCTTCGGCTTAGAAATGGGGATGAGCCCTGCACCCTAAGGACAGTCATGACTAACAGTAAAAGGACACCTTGACCTTTACTCCTGCATAAACCTCATGATCTGCAGTGTTACTCCCCCAATTGGTCTGGATTCAGAAAAGATTTGCAGAGAAGATTATTTGCAAAAAATACTACGCAGAAAAGATTTAGGAGGATATGCCTTAGGAATATCCCTGATTTGATCAGTCCTTCGCTATAATTTACTCATGAGTATTCCCACTAACTTCCAGAAGTCTCACACATGCTCATCTGTGTAAGAGAGTGTCATCTGATCGTGGAGAGTGATTTGCAAAACATAAAAATAAATAAATAATGACATGCATAAAACTTGCGTCTGAAATATACGTTCTTCACTGGAAGTGAAATAATTTTGGCCCTCCCTGCTGGTGAACTCCTGCTCTATATACCCCACAGAAGAACAAATAGCTTAAATCTGAATAAACAGCCACTGGAACCTCTCTCTCTCTCTCCCTCTCTGCCCTTCTCCTCCACTGTCCAACTCTCCTGAGCTACATAAAAGATTAATTATGCCTCCTCTGTGGTTAATGACTGTGTGGGAAATTTTCATATATTTTCTCTGACTGGGTGGTTCCATCTGCAAAGCAAGAAAAATTAACAAGGTGGCTTTAAAAAAAGTCCCTCATCTCTGAAACAAACCTTCCAGAACAATGTGTGCTTTCACCTGTTCATGAATGGTACTCCGCTTTTGACCTCCCTGCCTTCCAACACGGCACCAGGGTTTTTGTTCACTCATTCCGCTTCCTCCATAACCCTGAACTACACCAGCCTGTTTGATTAATGCCAGAAGCCACAGGCAAATGATTACTTCAGAGGAAGGGAACAGCATCCCTTTCATTTTCCCCACTGTTATACACCTGAACCTGCACTGGCGCTCTCTACATTGTATGACTGTAGTAGTGGATGAGAGAGAACCCTTACTACAGGGGGATAGTATCTTCAGTGGAGCTGGAAAACTGAAGGGAGCCAGTGGCAAAAGGGTTTTGAACTAGTCAGCATCATTCCAAAAGGATACCGCAAAAGTGCTATGAATTCATGCAGCTGTCCTATGTTGAGTCAAATCCTTGCTCAGACTATACCAGGGTTTTTCAAACTGTGGGTCATGACCCACTTGGGTGGGTTGCAGCCTGAGGTGTGGTGGGTCCTGGGTTTGGTCCTCCTACCTGCGCTTGCATCCAGCAGGCTCCAAACTTCAGGCCAGCACTGGGCATCTGCATGGCATAGAAGGCCTCTGTAGATGTCCAGAAGCAGCTAGAATGTCACATCTGGTTTAGTTGTAAGTTTGTGACTTTCTGTTGATTCTGGAGTCCTGAGGAAGCCAGTTGAGAAGAAGGTGGGTCACAGCAGTGGCATTAGTGGCAATAGGCATCCAACCTATTCATGGAGGACAAGTGCATCTCCTCCTAGTGCATCTCGTCCTCCTAACTATCATTCTTGCTAAATTGAATCTCTGTGCCAGGGCTGGGCCACTGGAAACCCCATCCCAGTCAATGGGTTCAGGCCACAGAAGACATTTCCCATATTCATCCCAAATATTTCAAACAAATAGCAAGATTATTCAGAAGATCACTTATGGATAAGGAGACAGCAGGCAGCTAAATCTCAGTCTCAGTAAGAGACTGAGCCAGTAAGAGACACAGCCAGAAAGATGACCAAGATTAAAAAAATAGGATCCATCACAAGATAGAACCTGTTTATTGTAAAAACAGCTCAAGGGTTAAAGAAGCCTGCCTATAAATATCAAAAGAGAAGTCCTTTGACTACGTAACTCAAAAAACAAATCCATTCCTGTATTGTATTGTATTGTATTGTGGGTCAGGTACAAACTAAAAACCCCTAATCCTATCCCCTGCCATGTCATACAATGCAACCACATCAGCACTATCACATATGGCACCCTGCACATTTCTCAGTTGCCTATGGATCTCCTCCAACATATGCCAGCCATTTTGGCAGTGTAGATCCAAGATGAGAAAACATGTAGGGAGGTTTTCAAAAGAAGGGATGTGTTGCTGCCACTGGATCTGCCCCCTTCCTCTCCCTATATTCCCTCCAGTTCCTCCCTCCCCATCCACACATTGCTCTCCCTCCCCATCCACAAACTGTCCCCAGTTGCTTGACCTGCTTCAGTGCAGGCCATTGGCCATAATAGAGATCCTCTGGTGACTTAAAAACAGCCACTGGCAGCATGTTGTTGGCAGCCAATTTATGACAGCAGGACACCTTTATAAATTGTAGGATTGTGCAGTGCGAGAGGTTACTAAGTGTTGAGGTGAGCTTCCCCCCCTTCTGAAAGATGAACACTGTATTTTATGACAGTCATGGTGTGAGAATTATTCCCAAGAGAATTATTCCAATATAGATACACAAATAATGCATAAATTATTTTGAGCTTACCAAAAATATTCCTATGCACAGATATTTCTTTCCTTGACCTATAAAAAATGTAAGGTTTATGGATTAATCTGCTAATAGCTATTCTGTCCAAAAGGACCTTTAGAATGTATGTTTTGATTCTATCTGTGTCAGTGATTGTGAGTAAACCAGGGAAAGAATGGTGTTGGGTGCTAATTTCCTCAAAAATAACAAATCCAGGATGAAGAAGCATATATTCTTTTCAAAATGTTTGACAGCTGCTATAATGGGACTCTTTCAGTGTAGACAAATTCTTTCTAAAAGCTGACCTGAATCATAAATGAAAGCGTAATCAGATTGATGGTCTCCACGCATGATACACAAGTCCCAATGGACAACGTTTAGCCTGATAACTCTTACCCTGGTAACTCTTGAATATTTTTACCCCATCGTTAGTGCCGAGAATAAAGCTTTGGGATCAAATCTTACTTTCCCTGCAACTTCATCCTACATTATCCTCCTTGCAATTAAGCTTGTGTAGAGAAGTGCATGAAATAACTGCTTAGTTCACCTGTATTTTCCCTTAGACCACATCACCTTCCTGTTCTCTGCTTTCTCTCTTATGTCTGTTTCTACATAGTGAACCCCTTAGGCCAGTAATACATACCGGTAAAATAACAACAAACAAAAATAATAATACATTTTTGAAAGGATTTATTTTTAACTTGATGTCTTCAACTGCAATATCATAATAATTTACAGTGTACTGGAGCCGCAATCTTATGCACATGTACCTGGAAGTTAGCCCCATTGACTATAATGGGATGTACTTCTGAGTAGACATGCATAGGATCACACTCAGGGTCAGTTTAGATCTCACTCAGGGTCAGTTCAATTTGGTCTCCAAACCAGTCTGCTGTCTCTGAGGGCACAATCCTAACCAATTTAAGCCAGTACAACTCACCTGTCTCCCTGTTCCTCTGGTGGTGTGGGGTGGGGTGTGGTGGCATGTCTATGCACTGGACTAACTCCCCAGGAATGCTGTAGATGTGCCTTACAGCACTTTCGAGACCAGGGTTAGGACTACATCCACAATTACGTGGCTGGGAGCAGTGCAATGGGGGTGCTGGAAGGTCCTTTCCACAATGAAGCCTGCCACTTTCATGGCCGATCATGACAGAAAATCACATTTCCGCTGCCCATCTCCCCCAGAAGGGTCTGTACCCCTATTTCCTGGTGGTTATGGCTGTTTGGTGCACATTTATGTGAAAATAGAGGGCTGCAGTGCAGAAAGTCTGCTACTACTGTGCCAAGACAGGTAATTTAGAATTAACAGATGGGGCATGTGTGCTGGAGTTTGGAAGCCCCTGGTGTAGAAGCTTATTGAGGACAATTTTAAAAATTCTATCTAAAAATGATTTATTTGAATTATACCCCATTTTTCTACCTAAAAAAAAAAAATTTTCAACATGGCAGAATTTTTAGATAACATAATTTTTTTAAATAAATAAAAAATAAGCAAGCAAGCTTTTGTTGAAAAACTACACAATATCTGATGTTTGTGCTGAGGGTTTACCTCCAAAGCCTCCACTTCTCCCGGCAGCAGCATTTAACTTCCCTGAAAACAAGTGTATATATATTTATATATACCCCTTATCAACAATAAGTTCACAAAGCAGTTTACAAAAGTCACTTGCAATGGATGGCCTAGAGTCTATGAAATGGTTCCTGCCAAGAGGGAAACACTGGAGAATTCAGCATGGGGACCTGAGGTCCTTTCCATTTGTTCACAGGACAGGACATTAGAGACTCCTGCAATTCCTAGCAGATCTCATGCACTGCTATTATAAATTGCCTTCTTTATATTCTTCTTTTCAGTGTCAGGCATTGTTGAAACTGTTGTACTTTCTTGCTTCTGTTCTCAGATTGCAGGTTTCTACTTTCCACAGTCCGCTAGGACACAGGGACCTGAGCTGGGGGATCACTGAGGTTGTTCTGATTTTCTCTGCAAAGCTCTGGGCAATTGAAGTTCCAAAATAAGCATCTTTTTAGAGTCCATTTTCTATAAATGCCCCTCCTGTTCCAGCAACAGCATTATGCATTTAGGTCAGTCTGACCTAAGTCTCATGGCAGAGCCAGGATATGAAATATATAGGAAAGAAATGAAAGTGCTTTGTTTGTGAAAATATGCTGTGTTCCACACTTAATGAGTATCCCTTGTAGCAGCAGCACTGGAATATGGAAAGAGAGAAGCTGATGAGGAAGAGTGGGGATTGATCAGGATGTGTGACCTGAGTGTATATACAGGTCCCCATGTCCACAGATCTGGTGTCTGTATATCCCTTTATCCACAGTTCTAAACACACATTCCCTGCACCCACATGCCCAATATATATATTTATTGGCCATATATATAGACTTGCCTCTTATCTGGGGTTTCCATATCCATGGGGGGAGGGGGCTGGAACAGATCCTCCACTGATACTGGGGGGAGGGCAACTGAACATAATCACTTCAATACTTAAAAGTGTCATCTGAAACAGTCAGGGTGGAGAAGGTTTCAGCTTATAATCAGCTTTTCAGAGGATTATGTGGACCCCCTGCCAAAAAGTTTAGACATCCCCTTAATCTATAGGTTAATTCCACACTTGAGTCAAAAAGTGTGGCCTTTCTAGCCTGTAGATCTTGGCCTCTCACCAACAGGCCAGCAAACAACCATTATTGCTCACCTGGAAGGCACTCAGCAGCAAATACTTGTGTATAAACATCTTGAAATTCTGACCATGTAACAAGATTGTGATTTAAAGTTGCACAAGGGGTTACTAGTGCAAAAAAAAAGATATTCAAAACTTAAACAAATGGGGAGGTGAACACCTTGCCTTACCCAAGATACTGTTTGAAACAAGAGTCAGTTCTGAATATATAATAAGAAATTCCCACCATTTCAATAATCCATTTTTCTAAGGAGGAAAAGTTCGAAAGAGAAAGATCGTGCACACATCATAGGCTACATTCACTGTGGAGAGAGATCTCAATAAGCAACCAAGTCAAACACAGATACAGTTCTCCTCAGGTTGCTCTTTATCATGATCAATGAAGATGTGCAAGGTGGCAGGTCCTGACGATGAGAGGTTTACAACTTTGATACATGTCTGTGTGCATCTGCTTGTTTGAATATATGCACCTCTTTAAATACAGTAGTCAGGAACCCTGCTTTTCCAGAGCTGTATGGAAAGATGACCCATACTTACACTCTTCCATGTCTCCAGGCCACTGGTTCCCAAACGTTTTAGCACCGGGACCCACTTTTTAAAATGGTACGCTATTGGGAACCACCAAGGTTTACCAGACTTAAAAAAAGATCTAGAAGATTCATTCATTCAAGCCAGAAAATAAAAACCTCAAACATTTTATCTCCTTATATGAGATAAATCCTTTATCTCGTATTTACACATGGTTGCAAACTGTAGAAGCTGAGCTTTTTGCAGGGTAATTAGCAGCTACAGTGTCTGATTTTTCAATAGCAAGATTGAGGCTGCAATCCTATGCACACTTTCCTGAGAGTAAGACCCATAGAAGACAATGGGACTAACTTCTGAGTAGACATGCTCAGAGTTGCACCGCAAGTTAATTAGTTATCTGATCTTTCCATCACCCATTGGCAACCTACCAAAATCAGATTGTGACCCATCAGTGAGTCCCAGCCCACAGTTTGGGAAACACTGGTCTTGGTAGGGTGTAGATGTGCTATTATTTTTGGTGCAGCAAGTAAATACATAAAACTGTTCTTTTAAAAATTATATAATAACATAGAATTTCAGACCCTCATCAGTCTGCCATTTCTCTCTATCCCTACAATCCAGAGTAACTACGGGAGCACGTAAGAGACATTATGTGTACCCGTAGTTACTGCACTACCCAGTGAAAACCTATGGGAAATTCATATTGCAATCCAGAGCAAATTGTTCTTACACCGGAACAAAGACTCCACGTAGTTACTCTGGATTGTGCCCTAAGTTGTCTACCACATGTCTCAGTTTAGCTATTATCAAAGAACTTGGTGGTGAAACTTTTTTTTTAAAAAGCCATAACTACTTTTTTTGGGACTGCTGAGTTCTAAAGACTGATTTTTCTAATATGACTGTGATTCTAAGCTTCTGACTGTGATTACAACTTCTCTTTCTATTTCCAGTGCCTTTTTCTGATTACATCCTGACTTTTTCCATCAGTTTCTATTGTGAACTTCAAACCAAAATGCAATGGGCAGCCATGGCTGGATCTTTCAGTTGTACAGTCCACTTAGCGTATTGCTCAGCAAAAAGTGGGCATCCATAACTCATTCAGCGTGCAATGGTGTTTTTGAAAAGTATTGGGGGTCTGTTCTACACCCTGTTAACAAACACAAAGAGGTCATCCTCCTGGAATGAATGACTTCATATGCAGAAATCAAAACTCAATTAACACTCCAAGTATTTCTAAAAGAATTTTCAAAACAAATAAATGATTAACAGGTTTTTTTTGTGCCATCCTCAAACATGTGCATAAGATTTGTTTATTACATTGCAAATTTCATCTGCATTTTCTGGTTCTGCTAGTCTGCTTTCCTGCTATTCCTGTACCCAAAAATAATTAACACTTCATTCACGATTCTTTCTGCCCTACTAATCTTTTATATTTCAGCCCTGCCTCACCCATACTTATTCAAAGATAGCTGACACCTTTTATTAATACTCTGACTGCACAAAGGATCTTTAAGTCTGCAAATTTTGCCGCTTCAGATGTTTTTATGTTTGTGGAGATTAAGAAAAATAGGTTGACACTATTGTTAAAAGTTCTGCAAACAGCTGCATCTTAAAAAAAAAATCTCAGACCATTCAGTTTTAGTAACAAGTTGGACCTCAATCCACTCCTAGGTTAAGGAAAAGGGCTCCACTGGTGTTAGAACGTGAAAGGTAATTTTTTTTAAAAGGAATCCAATTGTCCAATCCAATTGTCAGGAATCCAGCCAGATTCCTGACAATTGCTCCACAATGGTTTACTTCTCTACTTTATCAGATGACTGGTACATACAAAATGGCCACAAGATGAAATTTAATTAATTCTTTAAAAAGCAGGCTTATCACATTTTCTCCCTTCATCCACAAAACCGCATAAACCACAAGCCGCTGTACATATGTAAATATCCATAAAGGGGTGAATGGCCCATGTGAATAGCCATGGCTTGAGCCATGGGCATCACCCAGTGAGTGGGCACTGGTGCACCCAACCACTCCTCCACTTGGGGACATCCAGCGAGCATGCACGTGCCCTATGTAGCTGATTGGACTCTCCTTAATGGAAGGGTCTCCCACTGAAAGGAAGGAGGGACCCAATCTCCAGCTACCAGGTGCCTGAGAGGCCAAGAGAAGCTCACCCCCCACAAATTGACAGTGGTGGTGCAGCTGAGGAAATGTGCATGAGCCTTCCATGGTGTATGCATATAATGACTTCATGTCCCCTCATGGTGTCATGAGAACATTGGGATGTGAATCCCTATTGGTATGCCTCTGATCCATAAAGAACAACCATCTTCTGTTCTTCATGTAAAATTGTTTTCCTATGGGATCTTGTGGGATTAAATGCAGCCAACATTGTCACATGTAGAAGACAGAGCCCAATCCTAATCAAGTTTGCAGGCCTGATATACCCACAATGCAACCCAAGTTAAGGGAATCAATGTTCTCTTATCCCCATCAATCCTAACAATTTAATTGACACTCCCACTGTTCGCGGCACCAGAATTGGAGATGCTGAGGATGCTGGCACATGTCAGTGCACCAGCCAACACTGGCCCCTCTCCAGTTGGTGGAGAAGTGCCTTATAGCACTTTTGCAACACCCTAGGACTTGTTCCCGGATTTATGCCCAACTCGGGGGTTAGGATTGCAGCCTGATAGTGACTGGCCCAAGGTCACCCAGGAAGCTTCATGGCTAAGACTGCAATCCTAACCTCCAGTTAAGCCAAAATAAGCCTTGGCACAAGTCCTGTGCTGACCTGGGGATGTCACAAAAGTGCTGTAATGCACTGCTACCCCATTCCTTGATCAGTACACAGATCAGTACACAGGCATGCGCCAACTCCCCCACACCACCAAGGGAAGATATGTCAGCTGAGTTAGGCCAGACTAAATTGGTTAGAATTGCACCCTAAATAGGGATTTGAATCTGGACATTCCAGGTCCAGCTCAAAAATTGCTAAACTATCCTGGCTATCCAGGATGCACATTGTAATATGCATAATATGATCAACAATGTGTTATGCACTTATGTAACTTATGAAGTTACAACATTCTATTGATGAGACAAGGATATTCTTGGAAGTGTTGGCATCAATCCATTCTCTCCCATTTAACAGATGGACAGTAGAAAGACAGAGCAGCTTTTGCTGTGCTTGACCAGCTGTCAATACTAAGCCAATACTGTACAATGTGAACTTGGCATTGAATATCCATGCTGTCAGCATGAAGAGTTAGGGGGCTGCCAGACTAGAAACTTGTTGGAAACTTAACAATCCTAAGAAAATCACCACTGGCTTTTACTAGCATCCAGAAGCCACAGCACCGAAGTGAGGTGGGAGTGTAAGAAGATGACGGCTGCTCTTGCTTTTCCCTTCAAATTCCTCCAAATCCTTTAGAATAAGCATGACTCAATTCTCATACTGTCCAGACTAGAATAAACAGTGTCAGATCTGTGGGCCACCTATGGCTAGATGGATTGTTCCACAGGAAAACAAAACTCACTTTTATATCAAAGTGGTTGAGTATCCCTGAAGAAAAATTTGCTGAACTAGATGCATCCCAGAGGCACTTAACTTGGGTCTATCCAAAATAAAGGCATGGTCAACATGCAGCCGCTAAATCAAGAGAATGAGGCTGCCCACCAACAGCTTTATCTTTTCTTTTTCGGGGCATATTTTGAAACCAAACAAATAAGTCAATAAATAAAACATCCACACACGCCACATACCCGTGCAGTAAAGCGTAGCTGTAAAAACCTCTGGCAATTTCTTTTTAATTGTTGCCTAGTAACAGTTGCAGAAACAGAGCTGTCCTCTAGCGTAAAAAATAAAAAGTAATATTGTCTAAAAGGTAGTGGAGCATCATTTATTCATCAAAACGCAAGTTGCTGCTCTTACAACTCCTTCCGAGACTGATGCGTGTGCCTTCCAGCCCTAGAATTCCATGATTAGAGAATGACAACAAACGGACGAAATGTCCCACCCTTCCCAAGATGTCCCATAAACTACTATGATGTGGTGAAGCTGTTAAATGCACCAAAACATAATCGACGTGAGAAGCATCACAGAAGATTCAGAACCACAGAATCAACACTGCAGGAACAAGTCATCCCAGTTCTTCTGCAGTGCCTGGCTTGAGGTTGGGTGACATTTATACTGGGGGAGTTTGAAAAAATAAACTTCTTTTCTAAGACTTACTGAGAAGTGAGTAGAAAGGAGTTGAGAAGGAATGGGAATATGGGGTCACAGAGTGGGAGCTTCCTAACTGTATTTTTGCCATCATTTGTGTAAGGGTTGCTTTCCAGATCCGGCAAGATCCCAAAAAGATAGTAGAAGCAGAAATTATCCAAATTACATTTGCTAATTACGGGTGAAATCCTAACCAATTTA
Organism: Cryptoblepharus egeriae; assembly: GCA_030015325.1. Taxonomy (NCBI): domain Eukaryota; kingdom Metazoa; phylum Chordata; class Lepidosauria; order Squamata; family Scincidae; genus Cryptoblepharus; species Cryptoblepharus egeriae. The sequence continues at coordinate 20,607,619 of JAREYC010000002.1, forward strand.
GGCTGGCCTAACTCACCTGGCATATCCTTCCATGATGGTGTGGAGATGTCAGTGTATGTCTGTGCACTGGCCTACTGCCCCTTATTGCACTTTTGTGACCCCCAGGTCAGCACAGGACTTACACTGAGGCTTATACCATATTAACAGGAGGTTTGGATTGCAGCCTTTGAATCCCAAATTGTCAAAGCTTAGGTTCTTGTAGATCTCCAGTCTCTAGATCTCTTTTTCAACCTGTCGGTTGTAAACGCAATGGGATCATGAAACTTTATTTAGAGGTTCATGGCAACCTTTCAAAGTCTGTGCAAGAGAGAACATGGATCAAATCAAATAATGGTGCTGTCTTCTCAAAACTGAATTCTTGATGTAATCCTGCATAGCTTTTTATCACAGTTTCTAAGACCAGCCCTGTTCAGGCTGCTACTCTAAGGGTATTGCGATGACACCAGATGAAGTAGTATATGGGTTGGGCAAGGGGTGGTGGGCCCCTACTCTCTACTGGCATAAAAAGGTTGAAGATCAGTGCTCCAGAACATTTGATCCTGTGGCTACAATCTACGGGACCTTTTACACCAGGACCTTTTACACCGATGTGGTTATGGTGTTACCTATGGGAAACCTATGGGAAATGCATAGAACAATCCAAAGTAAGTACCTCTTATGTCTTCCCATAGTTACTCTGGCTTGTAGGAGATGGCTGAAGAGGGGAAAGTTTGTCCATTTCTTAACAACCTGGTTTCTAAACTCCTTGTCTTGAGTTGTCTTGGCTGGTGTTCAGTCCCCTGCATATGCAAAAATTCATGTACCATATGCATTGTTTTTACATTGTATGGTATTTCAGGTTACAGAGGGGGAATCACAAATTCCCTTCCTTGAGATACTTGGTGTTATTCAGATAAAAACCTTAACAATTATAAATACACAACTTTTTGATTGCACCTGTTTCCTGTATACAATGAGGCAAAGACGAAGTAATCACAATAAAACCCGGCTGGACGCTAGATATATTCTTTCATTCCAAGGAGTGCATGGATAAGCTCAGCACAGCTTTTCTTAAATAAAAATTAATAGAATTAAAACTAAGGGAAGTTCTGCAAACTTTTGTTCCATTTCTCAGGCTAGCACATGCATTAAGTACAGTTGTTGAGATGACATCAGCAAAATTATTGTCAGTGAGGTCCTGTTCAGTTAATATATAAATCTTTGCAAGATTGAGTCCAAAGGGAACAAAACCCTGGGAAAATATTGCATTGTACTATACATGTGTGGCCGTGATAAGAAAACATATAGGGTGCAATCCAGAGTAACTATGGGGAGTCCTTGCTCCGGTGTAAGAACAATTTGCTCTGGATTGCAATATGAATTTTCCATAGGATTTCACTAGGTGGTGCAGGAACTACGGGTACACATAATGTCTCTCACGTGCTCCCGTAGTTACTCTGGATTGTAGGGATAGTCTCTCTTGCAGCTGCAGAAATTGTATAGTGACTGGAAAACACAGATGCTTTCCAATAGGAATGGACACGTTTATACTGGAAGTCTGTCATACTGGAGCTATATTTAAAGCAGCTCAATACTTAGGGAATTTGGGCTACTCTCAAAAAATGTACAACCTGTGAGCAGGTCAATCCCCATCCTGTGTCGGCTCAGCTTCAACTGAAGTATGTATACCGATTTCACACATTTGGCTGGAAGAAGAAAATGGCTTTTGTGATGAGCATCTGCTGTTTTGTTAAAACTGCAGTTAAGGACATTAACAAAAGTGACATTACCAGCTGTTCTAATGTCAGACAGCTTAGTAAAACTGGGTATTTTTTTTCCCAAAAAGATGACAACATATGATACTGAAACCAATTCCCAACCAATATCATACTGTTAGTTGCAAAAACAGGCTGCAGTTTACAGGGTGGAAGAGAGGGGGAAAAGATGTTAATTAAAGTACAAATTACTTTTTATTGTTGCAGGCGTGGAATACAAGGTTTCTGGATTTAAAAAAATCAATCTACCTTCTGGGGGAGGGAAAAAAGATTCACATACTATAAATTCTCTTGACATACAAATGTCACTTTCGCTTCCATAATATATGCGTAACAGCAATACGAGATGACAGGCTGTGCATTTCAGGACAATTAAAGAAAGCCTCGGGTGGTAGAAGTGCTTTGCTCTTTGGCCTCTTGCCTTCCATGATCCCCCTTCCCCCAGAGGTACACTGTAATCACCCGAAATTCAGTATCTGCTGCATGTTATTGCTTAACTACCTTGCTCTTGTATTCCCATCATTTCCAATTATTAGATGATTAGGAGGTGATGGGTTAGAAGTATTACTGTGGTGATGTTATTATAGAGTCATGTCCCTTGAAACTAGATCATCCTTGTGGGGAACACACTGGCTGTTAACATGACTTGTGTCACCTTAATCAATTTATTCAAGGGATTTTCCCCAGTTTTTTTTAATGACATCAAGGCAACAAGTAAAGAAATCTGATTATTTCAAGTGCTTTGAGGACTAGTGCAGCAATGCTTAAGACTTGAGGTAAGAATAGAGGGAGAATGGCTTAATGGGACTACAGCCTTATCCCCATATCCATGGGTTCCATACATGCAGTTTCATTAATCCTCAAATCTCCCCTCCTCCATACATGCTCATGACTCACCTCTCTGTCTTTGCAAATTCTTTGCAAAAAGAAGCTTTTTCTGTCTTTTGCTTTGGAACACTTTGGAAAAGAAAGCAAACCACAAGACCTGTGCCTGCTGTTTCAGGTAAGAACCTAGAGTAGTGGTTCCCAAACTTTTAAGATTTACTCCCCAAGGCTGCAATCCTGACTTCCACTTAGTTGGGCTTATGCCTAAGTCCCGGTGTAAGTCCTGTACTGACTTGGGAATGTCACAAATGTGCCATGAGACACTTCTGCGCCACTCCACCTCTGCGCCACTGTACAGACATGCGCTTGCTTCCCAACATCGCCACAGGAATGAGAAAAGTGATGGGTTGTGCTGGCCTAGATTAGGATTGCACCCTTAAGAAAGTCTTTGAGGGAAGGGTTTAGGACAATGATGCCATCCCCAGGATTGTGCTCCTGTGGGAGAAGGAGGGATATTTTTCAACTAAACATAGGGGCTCTCAGGATCTGGGGATGTGGGAAGACCCACAAATCATTTTTAGGCCTCCCCATGGCTTCAAACACTGAACGTCGCAACTGTAACTAAACCAGAATTTCTCCTTTCAGTTTAGTTACAGTTGTGACTTTCACGGTTTGGTAGCCACGGGGAGTCCTGCATGAACTCCATGAGGTTTCCCACACTGTGGACCCTGACAGCCCATTTATGTTGTTGAAAAATAGTCTCCCTTCCCCTGCAGGGGCATAATCGTGGGGATCATATTGCTGCTTTCTTCCTCCCCCCTCACCCTGGGGAAGGGGGACTTTTTCACACACTGGGAAGCTGCAACCCCCCTCTGCAAGCTTCAATGTGGCCCTCAGCAAGATCCCTTCCATCTGGCCTGTAGGAAACCTTTATAATGTATCTAAATTTATATGGAAATTTATGGAATTTATTCAAATTTGAAATGTAAATCATTTTTTCTGCCCCTGACACAGTATCAGAGAGATGATGTGGCCCTCCTGCCACAATGTTTGGACACCCCTGACCTAGAGGAACACAAGAGGATGTAACAGTGAGAACACTAGAAGGAAACAGAGTTTATTGCTTCCAGCACTGTCACTGTTGCTTCCTCCTGTGTTCCTCTAGGTTTGTACTCTTTGCTTCCTTTTCCAAAGCATACCAAAGCAAAATCTTCCTCTTTCAGATCATTTGCTACTGAAGACAGTTGAGTCATGAGCATGAGGGGGAAATGTGAGTGGGATTTAATACCTTCCATGGTTTCAGGTTTTGGTGGTACCAGGAGACAGCTGAATACATGTGAGAACACACACACCCCCATTATTATTATTATACACCACCTTTTCAACAGAAAAAAAGTTTGCAAAGTTAAAATCAAATAACTGAAAAGCTTCATGGTCTAAAAGGGCTCACAGTCTAAAAAGACATAGAACAAACACCAGCAAATAGAACAGACACTGTGGTGGATTGAACAGGGACATTAACTCATCCCCAACTAAATACAAGGGAGGCTTTTTCATTCCTACTTTTGATCCAAAGAAATGCTCTCTCTCTCTCTCTCTCTCTCTCTCTCTCTCTCTCTCTCTGTGTGTGTGTGTGTGTGTGTGTAAGATGCCTCAAAGTGATGATTACAGGAAAGTAACATGAATGATAAATAACTGAATACATGAATGTTAGAATACAACTTTTTGGTGACATTCCTGTTGGTGATTCAGTTTGGTGATTCTTGTCACCAGAATCACCAGATCCATGCAATCTGACAACCCAAAAGATCCTCCAAACTAAAAAATTCATTCTTTCACATTCAAATCTAGACTCAAAGATTTCAATTTCCAAATGCAACTGAAATATCACCACAAATAACATATTGTCTGTGGGTGGCGCAAGTGGTTAAGACACTGTGCCTGTTAACTAGTAGGCCAGGGTTCAAGACCCCACGTCCCCACAAGATAGGGTGAGCTCCTGTCCTTAGTCCAGCTCTGTGATGCAGCTGGAACCAATCGTATCGGCTCTGCTGTTCCACTGGACGATTTCAGCGGCATGGAGGGGGAGATTTGCTGCTTGGGTAACAACTTATCCTCCATATCAAATCTACCCAGGCCTTTGTGCTTTGCCTGCAGCATCAAGCACGATACCATAGTCTTTCAAGATTGATGGATGCCAAGTTTTTAACATATTGTTTAGTGCAAATTAATATTAGTAAATGGAAAACCTGCTACAGAACAGTTTTATATGAAATGGCTAGTCTAATGGCTGTACAGTGGTAACATGAGTGGACTAATGTCCACATGAGTGGACTAATGACTAATGTACAGTGGTAACATGAGTGGACTTGAGTTTATTCTGCAAGTTCAAGTTCAGTTCACAACTCTGCAACAGAGAGTCAATCTAGCAATCAACAGTATTTGTATACCACCTTTTCAATGGTGGCCTTGGGCAAGCTTCAGTTCCTCACTTATAAAATGGAATGAAAGAAACTTTGCTCTTGTGAGAACCTAGCAGATACCACAGCATACTGTAGTAGAACTCAGCAGATAAAACAATTAGGGTGCAATACTAAGCCTGTCTACTCAGAAGTAAGTCCCATTATATTACTCCCAGGAAAGTATGTTTAGGATTGCAGCCTTAAACTGAAAATGTTTAAAATGTTTATAAATTATAAATATCCATAATGGTCTTTGATAAGCAGTACCAACTGTCAAAGAAAAATAATCTAATAGTCTAATGTGACGTCTGCCTTTACATTTGGAGCAAAAATTGCTTATTTCAGGCTGCAGGGGGAAAAGAAATCAGGCTACTGAATTTTGAGCACAATCCTAATGTATGTAGGCTGGCCTCTGTCACCTGGCATATCTTTCTGTGATAGCGTGGGGAGGTCAGTGTATGCCTGTGCACTGGCCGGGTTTAGGCCAGTGGGGCAGAAGTGCTTTATGGCACTTTTGTGACAGCCTTACGTCAGCACAGAACTGATGCCAGGTCTTATGCAAGCGTAATTGGAGATTAGGATTGCAGCTGAAACCATTACACAACATGAATGAAAGTCATACTTGAAATTTTCTATACTCAGTCCAGGTCAACTGCAGGTTATTCTGATTTGCTCTAATTTCTTCTTTTCTATCTGATGCTCCTTTCTGAAACTGCACACAAACGAGCTTGCAGATAGTCTTCCCATGCTATCCGAAAGCCAACACATGCGATTTTCAGTGGTTAAGACTGCAATCCTAACCACACTTTCCTGGGAGTAAGTCCAACAGAACACAATGGGACTTACACCTGAGTACAGGTGCCAAGGATTGCACTATGGGAGAAGCAACTGAGTCTCTCCTATAGACTTTAGTTTCATGGAGATTATAACATATGCTATGCAATTTCCTCCTAAAAGATTCATGCATAGGATTTAAGAAAGCTAAAGAAGGCATGGATGAAAGTGAGGTCTATTTATTTATTTAGTTAGTTGCTTCATTTGTCTTTGGGGGATTAATTTCAAGAGTTCTCTCTGATAATGTCCCTGGGAAGGTCATACTACTTGAATTGATACTTCTTTTAGAAATTGCACTCTGGAGACCAACCTGTGAATCAGTGGCCAATAAACATATTTTAATGATGTTGTCTCCTGACCTTAATATGAAAAGAGTGGAAAGAATTTAAGATTTCAGTTCTACAGAATCTGTGCACCTTTCATTCTAATTTTACATTTTTCCCTGTTTTGTTTTTTTCTTGTTTTCTTCTTGACAGAACTGCCAACATGAAACCAAATCAAAGTTGGAAGGAAAAGGAAGCAGAGAACAGGCCTCTTAATTGTGTCACAGAGTCTCAAAAAACAAAATACCCAAAGCCTATTATATATAATTTAAGAAATTAGGGTTTGCGGATGGGAGGGGACTCGTAACATCCAATTATCAATGATTTATAAAGGCATTGCCTTCTGTGACTAGGGGCAAGGCTGCACAGTAGGAAATTTTCACAGTTCACCCTCTCTTCTCTTTTTAAAAAGTCCAAGGAGTGAATTAGCAGAGTGACTGATGTATACTGACATCCCCTGAGAGTTATCTCCCAGCCACCGTAAGTAGTTAGATTAATTAAATCACTCTTAATGCAGGGAGCAGATTTTGCTATGTGCTTCCAAATACAGAGTACATTAGCGGCATTCAGAAAACATTTTATTAAATAAATAAATATTGCTCCATTGCTTTCCTATGTGCAACCAATCAACCAATGATCAGCAATGATACAGCAACACACTCTTCACTAGGAAAGCTAACGACCGTCTTCCGCTGATGCCAGCTGTACCAAGTAGCCCTGGCTGGTTCTCATCCAGTTAGACTTCCAGTGCTTGAAAAATTATCACCTCTCCCCACACTTTGCTCCAGTTCCCAGATGTCAGTGCAAAACAGCATGCTAATTAATACTGGTCATAACCACAGGTGGGCTGAAGCCGGTTCTCACCGGTTCTGTAGAATGTCCACATGAGTGGACTAATGACTAATGTACAATGGTAACATGAGTGGACTTGAGTTTATTCTGTAGAATGTCCACATGAGTGGACTAATGACTAATGATTAATTTGGGGCCAACATCTTTGAATTGCATGCAAGTGTGTTTGAATTTCTCTTAAAGGACCTCTGGGTCTGTCTTCCCAGAGGAGAAGCTCTACTCCCTCCTCCTTCCTCCCCTTCTGAGCCTCCCTCCCCTTCTGAAGGGGGCTCTCTCTCCCCCCCCTCCTTCCCCTCCCTAAGGGTATTTTTTATTTTAAAATACAAACAGTCTGTTCCCTTTACCATCATTCAGACAGGGAATTGCAGTCATTCCACAGACACTCAGACACTGAACTGCTGAGATGGGAGGGTATTTGAATCACTATAAACTCAATTTTTAAAGTCAGGGTGAGCAGCTTCTTAATGCCCCAAACCTTTAAATGATGCTATTCAGGAAGTCTCTCTATGCTAAACATCTTATTTTGATTAAAAACCTTATTTCTAGCAAGTTTTCAGTTGTTCTCTAGCAATACTTTCAGAGGTTATTTCCTTGTGCAGTTTGCAAAGCATGATGGGTTTCTCATATGCTAATGAGGCAGCCTCTCTACGGAAGGAGAGCTTTACAAAGGGCTCCTTAGATGGGGACAGAGATGCTCCTTCAGCAGCTGGAGGCAGTTAAAGAGTTAAAGAGGCTGGTCGGGCACTTTTAAATTGGCTCTAATTGCAGCCTGGGAAGCCCCAGCAACCAGGGAAAGGACGTGGCTGCTTCTGCAAACCTATCCACACTTTCCTTGGAGTAAACCCAATTGGCTATAATAGGGCTTATTTCTGAGTAGACCTGCACAGGTCTGGGCTCAGGATGCTGAACCCTAGCCACACTTTCCTTGGAGTAAGCCCCATTGGCTATTATAGGGCTTATTTCTGAGTAGACCTGCACAGATCTGGGCTCAGGACGCTGAACCCTATCCACACTTTCCTTGGAGTAAGCCCCATTGGCTATAATAGGGCGTATTTATGAGTAGACCTGCACAGGTCTGGGCTCTTAGGATGCTGAAATCCATGATAGTCAATGGGACTTACTCCCAGGAAAGAGGCTGGAACTGAAGCCTGAGAGCCCAACATGACTACTCAGAAGTAAGTCCCATGCCAGTCAATGGGGCTTACTCCCACGGCAGAGTGGAAAGGACAGCAGCCTCAGAGCACCATCCTATGCAGGTCTACTCAGAAGTAAGCCTCATGCCAGTCAATGGGGCTTACTCCCAGTGCAAAGTGGAAAGGACAGCAGCCTCAGAGCACCATCCTATGCAGGTCTACTCAGAGGTAAGCCACATGCTTAAATTTTTTTGAATTTTTTGAATTTAAAAAATTCTCCCTGGCCCCGCCCCCTGGCCCCGCTCCCTGACCTCAGCCCCGCTCCCTGACCTGGCCTGGCCCCGCCTACTTCCGGAGAACCAGTTGTTATGGCAGGCTGGGCCTATCACTGGTCATAACCATTGATTGGGCTATCAATAAGAAAAATACATTCCAAGAACCTTGATGATATATGTAAATAAAAATTGAGAAGGAGAAGAGCTGAGCGATATTTATTTTGGAGGGATTTTTTTTTTTGGGGGGGGGGGGGGTTTGTTGGTTTTGTATTTCCCATGGCAGGGCGGCTCTGAGTGTCCTTGGTTACCACAGATCCCTAACCCTTTTAAGTTGGCAATTGAATTGCACATAAAACTGAGTTTGAGATGTAAAGGTCAAAGGTGGCCTTTGTAACAATTGATGCTGCCTCTGAGAAAATACATTGAATTTAAAAATGTCTCTGTCCTTCCCATCATGACTACCCCACGGTGACTCCTTTTGTTGTTGTTGTAACATTTATAATGCTGCTTGCCTTGAAATTGCCTATGGAAAAAAGGAGTACTGAAAGCCTGGTAGAAATCAAACCAGAAAGAGCGGCTTGAGAGTGACATCTTACAATGCACAGTGTGCAACCTTCATTGCCTTTAAGCTGTTTGGGGGCAGAGGAGAGACAGCAACTTGAAATGCAAAGCAAGGGCAAGCTCAGAGGACAAGCACACCTGATGATCTAGCAAAGGTACTAGTGATCCTATCAGAAGAAGAAGAAGGCATGTGAACAAATCTTTAGTTGGTTTCTAGAGTTTAAGTATCACACAAAGGAGATTAAGGTAATAAAGATTTCTGCCGTTGCCGTCCAGTAAGGGACTGCCACCGTTTCCTTCATGGCAATGTAATGTGAAGAACAGAGCCCATAGAAAAGTCAGGTGGGATTATCTGAAAAATCATTAAAACCAATGATTGCAGTAATGTCCTTGGGGTTAGATGAAACTCTCTGGGCTTTTGGAGAAAGAGATGAAGATCTCACACAAAAAGTAGCCTTATCTGCAACTGCAGACAGGATAGCATGGGGTGGGGAGGGCCTTTCAGGTCAATGGTGGGTCAGGGCAAAGATTAATCTTCAAAAATTGCATCCCAAGGAGGAGGAGATGAACACTTAATTTTGTGCCAATTCAAGTGCCAATTCTGGCCATTTCCGAGATGTTGTGTCTTTTGCACTCTACGCATGCAATTCATATCTTCAATTGAGTGATCGCTCAAATGGGCAAGTCAATTAGAAATAGATGACACTGACAGATAATACAGCCAGTTGGATGGACTAGATAGATCTTTCATCTGAGTCAAAAGAGAGAGAGAAAGGAAGGGAGGGAGAGAGGCGGGGGAGGAAGAGGGAGCCAAATCACAAATGATGGAAAGGAAAATTGCATTTCAAACTTTTCAGTGGAAAAATCAGTGGGACCCGTATCAGCAGGGGTCATCAACCCCCAGTCTGTGGCCCAGTGCTGGTCCGTGTTGCCTTGGCCACTGGGCTGCACTGTGCTGGCACTAGGTCCTGGACCAGAGATGGGAGATCTGGTGGCACTTAACCCTCACTAGCCCCAAATGGCAGGTGCAGCTTAGCACAGGGCTGCACCCGCACAGTTTCCCCGTCTGTGGGGAGAACTGTGCAGGTGTGACCCTGTGCTCAGCCATGCCTACACAAATTGTCCCAGAGTCCCTGTCGGAGTCCCTGCCAGGCCATGGGAAATTCTTTTCCCACAAACCCAGACTGTGGTCCTGACAAAACTGAGGACCACTGCATATCAGGGTATCCTAAAATAATACGATTCATTCTTGAATACATCTGATTCAGTGATTTTCAACCTTTATTGTCTCACGGCACACTTAACAAGACACTGAAATTGTCAAGGCACACCATCAATTGATTTTATCATTGACAAGGCACACCATACTGCTCAAATCCCCCAATTTTCCTATTAATGAATGTCAGTCTCCAAATTCCTGTGGCACACCTTAGGACTATCCATGGCATACCAGTGTGCCATGGCACACTGGTTGAAAACCACTGATCTGACTTAACTCAGACATGACCAGCCCTAGCTGCTCTCCCTGCTCTGTTGTATTTATGAGCTAAACATAGATCAGTCAGACAGGTAAAGAGAAAAACCTCTTATACCAAGCAATGCAAACTATCACTGTATTAGCATCCTTGGCCTTTTGCCATTTCTTGGTACAGTTTGCTTCAAACACCATCATCAACCCCAGATCCTGGTTCTATCTCCATGCCCAGCCAGTCTTCAGTGTCTGCAAGCTCCCTAGAACACATGTGTCAAGCACAAGGCCTGCAGGGCGAATGTGGCCCACCTCACCATTTCAAGTGACTCCCAAGAACTTTTCCTTCACACTTTCCTGGGAGTAAGTCCCATTGTCTATAATGAGATTTAATTCCAAGTAGACATCCATAAGATTGGACTCTGGCCCTCAGGAAACACCATTAATGCTACCTTCAGCCCTCTGAATAAAATGTGTTTGACATCCCTGCCCTAGAGTATCAGATTGGAAACCATACCATCCATGACACTCCTTCAAGGATAGCAAGCCACCCACAGACCATATCTAATGCACTCAATGGTTACAGCACTACTGCTTTACTCTAAAGATGGTGGGTTTTCCCCTCCTAACGGCCCCCATTATTTCTATATTTGCATGACAATGATTCTTTTCTAAAACATAACCAAGGCAGCCCACACATGTTACCACAACAAAAAATAGCACTATTGATCTAAATCTGGCAGCATTGAGCCATTATCGACTTTGTGTTATTGCAGCATAACATATGACATGAGGGTGACAATTGGCCTTCAAGCTGCAGCATCATCAATCACCCTGTGTGGTCTGTGACCATAAAGCATGCTTTCAGCTTTCATACCTGGCACAATCAGTTGTGGCACAGCTAGAAAAATAATCTCTGAACACTCAGTAATCAGGTTTTGAAGCACTTCAAACACAAAACGCATTGTACATTGTTCTTTTATATACAAAATTAATATTACTTTGCAGTGTAAAAAGAGCAACAGAATGACTTGATGCAAATCACTACTGATTCGGGGGAACAATTATGCAGTATTGCATACCTGGGACAGGGAATTCAAAGGTCTGCTCTGGGGGGTGTAAATGCCACTGAGCTCACATTGCATCCTGATTCCTAATTCCTCAGAGTGGCAAATAATAGGAAAAAAAAAAGGACTGAACAAGAAAAAAAAGATGGAGGTTTTCTCATCTGCTTTAAAGGTATGTCTGAGAGCTTGACTGCAACATTAGCAGATATTAGATTACCCACAGTTTGGAGCAGAGGCTGGATTTAATACATAGAGGCTGTATCACAAACTGCTTTGAGGATAATAGGACAGAGGATCACACACACACACACCCCCCACACACGCACTGCTAGAACAGTGGCTAGAACATTGCTACACCAAAAGGAAACATCCACAAACCTAACAATAATGTTTAAGAATCCACAATGTGTTCCTCCAGCATCTTTAATAAAGTTTGGGAAATGGCAGAAACACCAGGTGACAAAACTTCAGGTTTTCTATACTTCAGGCTTTTTTGTTTCAGAGCATCAGTATGGAGGACAACAACAGTAGTCCCCTAGCTGATGGCAAACAGCAATTGTGGCAGATGGGAGCGCCTGGCTAAGATTGCTGATGACTGTAATCGCAGCAGAGCTGTATGGCCTCGCAGAAGACCGGGGGTCAGGAGGCATGAAAAGAGGCAGGCTAGTCGGTGACACTAATGATTAGAGAATCTACTGATGATTCTCAGTGGAGGCATCTGGAATGCTACTGAATCACCAGAGGTGGCACAGAGCACAACAGAGAGAAGGGGAAAATCTAAGGTGGGTTTAGAGGGACATTTTATGGCACAGGCAGCCACTTGACAATCAGCTGCATAATTTACAGATTGCTTCTCTGAAAGGGAGAAAAATCTGGGCAGAAAAAGAAAAATCCTCTAAGCCCATATGGAAGGATATATGTATGTTAAGTAAAAAAAGGGTATATGCAGGAACCATCTTGCAAAATGTCCCATCCCCCTTGGAAACACTTGGAATTGAGGTCATCATATCCTTGCCGCACAGGGTGTCATCCCACACTCATCACAGTCATTCGTCCCAGTGTGTAGGCCATAGTCATCACTGCTGTCCTTCCCAGTGAGTAGGGGGAGCTGTGAGAGGAAGTGTGGGATCCACAAAAATATTTAGCATTGGGCTGTGCAGCTCCTAAAGGAGGGCAACTTAATTATGTCTATATGTTTTGTACATGTGGGCTACTTCTTATTCCTTTGCCCATAACAAGTCTTGATTTACCAAAGATACATACCAAGATTTACTGAAGAGTGTGATATAAGGAAATTTATAGCCTGATCTTATGTTATAAGCCACGAGAAGCTAATATGGCCACATACAGTGTCCTATTAGGAATACACTAGGAAGTCTCAATCTAAATAAGCCCAGTGATGTTGCCAGGTTGACTAAGGCCTGGAGTGGGCTGATGCCTTGACACCATCATACCACCTCCCTACATCATCACATCACCTCCACCCGCAGAATGGCTGTTTGCAACCATATGGAGACACAGATCAGTAGGAGACCCCTCAATGCTCCATACCCTTGGGCAGTGAGAGCTATGCAACCTTCCCCGCAGAGAATCAGGAAAACCAGAGGAGGATCAGCCACCAGCTGCACTACACCACTGAATAAGCAAACTGAAATCTAATAGGAAAGGAAGGACAGCACCAAACTGATAGGAGAAAACTTTGGAGAAAGACACTCTATCAAGTACTCAAAACAGGTCATATTTATTAATGAGTTCATAATTCCTGTCAAGTAACAGGGAATTCAGGGAATACTGAGTTGGAGCTTCCCTGCTCTTTTCAAAGCTTAGGTATGATTATTTTCCGAGGAAAGAGAAAGCCTCAGTGGAAATGCAGTTCTAGTTGTACACATAATGGTGCCTTCATGGAGGCCTGGACAGGATCACTCACAGCTCACCAAAGCTGTTGTACAGGAGCATTCCTAGGACTTCAGAGATATAACCCTGAATGGTTATATCCTGAGTGGCCCAGAGTGATACTTCAATTTCCCACATTATACAAATGTAGCCGCCTGCCTTAATCACTCAGTCATCATACCTCATTATGCAAATAGAGCAATCTGTATTCAAATCAAAAGATTGCACTTTGAGCTACATAGATTTTCAGGATCATCCTAAACTACAAAGCTCAGTAATAAAGGATGCAAATAAGGGGGCAAAAAAATAACATTCCATGCAAATGTAGTGAGTCAAATGAAACCTGGTGGCTACTGACTCAGGGATGGCCTTTTTAAAAAAATCCAGTTTCTCTTTCTGCACTTCTGAACCTTGAAAGCTACTAGTCTCTGGAGCCCAGAGTGTAATCCAACTCCCAGTGCTGCTTTTACCACCACCACCACCCACCCACCCACCGGAATAGAAGGAAGTGCTGTTGTAAGCCTGTAAACGTAAAATCATATCATTTAGTTCATAATGTAACCCACTGAAAATAGTTGAATTACTAAAAAAATGATGTTGCCATTAATGAAATTCATGAATCTCAACCCATGATAAACTCTTTCCCCAATTTAGCCTAATCATGTTCTTCATAGTTTTAAAATAGTTAGTTAGCTTTAGAAAACCTGCTCTTTTTTGCCTCTGGTTGGGGCACCACCTCTAGGCATGGTTGTAGTACAGCTAGAACATGGTAATGCAATCCTCTGGCCACTAACTATAGCATTGCATCTCTGACATGACTATAGCGTCAGAGTTTTTCTCATATAATGTTGTATGCTCTCTCTCTCTCTCTCTCTCTCTTTCTCTCTGTGTGTGTGTGTGTGAGAGAGAGAGAGAGGGGGGGGGGCTGAATCTGTGGTTTCTGTGGTTGGGGACAAGCAAAGTGTGAGAGCAATTTCCACTACTGATCCACCCTACAGTGCCGCAGATCAGTTACAGTTCTGAGTCCTGGAATGTCTTCACTAAAATTATTTCCCTACAGAAAGCAACTAACACTATGAATCACTGAAAATATATATACTGTATGAATCACTGAAAATATATATACTGTATATACACACAGAATATATTGCCCTGCTAACTGGGCAAGAGGCACTCTTTCAAGTGAGTGTTCCTCTTTTATTTAGCAGGTGGAGAATAACTGGCCCTACACAACCCAGCAATGTCTGTTTTGTTGGCTTCTACTGGTGTTCTTTTGCATTTTAGATTGTGTGCCCCTTTGGGATAGGGACCCATTAGCTATTAATTAATAATTAATTTTTTTTCCTTGTAAACTGCTTTGTGAACTTTTTAGTTGAAAAGTGGGATAGATAGATAGATAGATAGATAGATAGATAGATAGATAGATAGATAGATAGATAGATAGATAGATAGATAGATAGATAGAGTGGCTTCTTGGAAATGTAATGATGACTGTGGCCATTTAATTAAACCTATTCAAAGGAATAAAAGACACTATCACTAAGCTGTTCAAAGGTAGATCAAAGTATGCTGGGTTTATGGTTTATATACAGCCTATGCTTCCACTCTCACCTCTACTATATTAATGCAAAGTAAACAGCTTGGATAAAGGCTGTTCAGCCCAAAAGACTTTTACTTTATTTCTAACAAACAGGATAATGGAGAAAGTGTTACATGAGGATCAAGTATAGGACACAGAATTGAGGCACATAACCAACCAAATTTTGGAACCACTTGGTGCCTCTCTCCCCCCCCCTCCTTTGGAAGTTTTTTATTTCTCCTGGTTGAAAGAGAAATCTGCAGGGTATGCTATTTTGCAAGAAGCCCTAAAGCATATGATTGACAGCAAGGTGGTGGGACAGGATTTACAGATGCAATAAACAGACCCAACCAGGAATGCAGAGCATAAAGAGTTATGAGCAAATGCAATTAACATCATGCCAATTATTATGAACAGCAAGTAATTAAACTGGCTATTTAAATGTCTTTCACATATTCCATTTCAAAAGGACGGAGAAGGAAAAATAAATAACATCATTAGGAATGTGAAGAATGTACCAGAAATGTCTGGGGAGACCTAAAAATACTGGGCCTAGAAATACTGGGTTCAAACTGCAGCCAAGCTCTTTCATATAAGCTATCCATATATAAACTGAATTAAGATTATTAGGCCGCAAACCTAAACAATTTAGGCCAGTGTAACTCACTCATCTCCCCATTTCTGAGGTGGTGTGGGGAGGCCTATTAACATCTGTGCACTCGCCTAACACTGCTAGGACTGGCACAGAAGTATTTTGGTGACAGCCCCAGGCCAGCACAGGACTTGTGCCAGCCTAACCAGAGGTTAGGATTGCATTTTAGGTCCATGATCCTGTGAATGCAACTGAGGTCCATCTGATAAAGCCCTCATCCAAAAATACAGCCCTCATCCAGAAATACAGCTAATGCAAAGGAGCTAACACAGCTAATTCCACATTCCGGGGGAACTCATTTGGCCAAATTGGGGCCAGTGCCTGGAGAGTCCCCATATTGGGATCGGAAGGCCATTCGCAGCCACAGCTGGCACCTTGCTCTGTATCTCCATCATATAATTTTCCGTGCTGGGATGTTATGAGAGTGCAGCGAATTGAGCACAGCTACTGTAATGGCTTTCCCTCCTGCCCCCAAGGTCCAATTGCCTTAAAATTGGACACCCCAAAAGCCCGTTGATGATGACGTCACTGCTGGATGGCTTGCCACAGCTGCTCATCCTGATTAGTAGGGCCCCTCACATGTGTCTTACCCCCTGAGTGACAATGGTTTGCATTGGGGCTCACAGCTCCTAAGTCAGGTCCTGGGGGACCATCCCAAAGCCCTCTTCAAGGTAAGTGAAGTTTTGTTCCCTTGCCACAGAGTAAGGCTGCAAATTTAATCCCCAGTTAGACCAGCATAAGTCCCGACATAGTCCTGTGCTGGCCATGGGGCATCAGAAAAGTGCGTAAGATACTTCTGTGCCATTCTTGGGGGGGGGGGTGGTGGTTTAGGCCAGTGCACAGACATACATCACCACAGGAATGGGAAGCAGGTGAATTATGCTGGCCCAAATTGGCTAGGATTTCACCGTAAATTGGTTAGGATTTCTGCACTGCCCCAATGGGTCTCCTTCTTCACTCTGCACCAACCGTGTTGCTAAAGTTTATGCTTGCCATGCCCTACCAAGAAACCATGGAAAGAATGTGCTTTCAAAAGATAAGGCAGGCCATGCAAGCAGAGAAATGGAAAGCCAAACTCTTGGAATAATCACACATTGCTAAAATCTGCAAGAGCAATTCTGCAGGCATTGCAGTCAATTGCACCATGGCAGGACATGGGGAGAAACTTACCCTTTCACGCCAGTCACTGGGTCTGTGGAAACAATGAACACTTTTCTCAGCAAGCTCCCCTCCAAAAATGAAGCAAAAACCAGCTCAAGGAAGAGAGCCACAACCGGGATCTGTCACTCTCAGCTAAAAAGATGCTGTTCAGAAAGATTAAAAGCATGATTTTTAAGTAAAGGAAGGGGGAACCTGCCATGCAGTTTGAAGCAGATTCCAGGAACACATATGTTAACTGAAAAACAGAGGCGAGCTGGGGAGAGAAATTGCCGTCACACCTCCAGCTGAGGAATCATTAAAAAATGACACTGTGGTTTCTGGCTTGTCAGGATTGTGAAGAAGCATGCTGTTTCAGAGAGTCCCCTCCCCTCCAATCATGTTACGTGAGAACTGAGAGATGGGAAAGGAAAGATGAGGACCACTTTTTAAGTGACCTGCCTTTACAGCAATTTTCCCTTCTGGTTTCCAGGATAAGTGCAAGCTTCTGCAGCAGAGCTCAAATCAGTGAAGCTCATTACCCAGCAATGTTTGCATCGTTTTTGACTATATATTATTATGGGCTCCAAAGCTGTTTTGCTGTTAATGCACCAAGATGCACCATTGGGTTGCTTTTTCATTGGAAGCGACCATAATTTATTCTCTGCACATGTCATTATGCAATTTACTCCACACTGCAGCACAATTTAACGGTCCTATTTGACTCCAAAAGGACATAACCTGTGGCACTTCAGAGTCCATGGAATGACTCCAGTTTGTCAAACCTTTCCATGGAGCTGGTCTGTAAATATGGAGAACATCACTAACCTGAGCACCAGTCCAAGAAGCCATCATGTTTTGTGTTCCTCTCTTTATTCTCCTACCTATTCATTTTATATTCCTACACAATTCTGTGTGTTGTCTTGTGACTCCATGCAGATGACACAGAAGCTGTCCAAGCCAGCACAGGAATTGGGAAGGGGTGAGCTGTAACTCCTAAAAGAAGCTTTGCAACCCCAATGTGCCCACAGGTTGAAGAACACTGGAATATTTATTGGTACAAAAAATGAATTCATGTCAAAGACAGACAAATATATCTGCAGAGGTTATTCACAAGTGGAAAGTCATGACAGAACAAACCCTTTTTCTAGTCATCACCAATCTAATCAAGAGACTAATCAAGTCATCACCAGTCTTGAGATTTTCCAAACTGTGAGCCATGGCTTTCCAAGGAGCCACAGAAACCAGCCAGGGATGCTGCTGAAACTACATAGAAGACCCCTATACAATGTATCGGATTTTATCCCTAACTAGTTAAATTTACCCACTGTTGCAGAAGTGAAATACCCCCAGTGCACCATGTCCCCATGGACCAACCCTCCCCCCATGGAACAATCCCTCTCGTGCACTATCCCACTGTGAAACAACCCCCTCCATGCACCATTCCCCAACAACCGTGCACCATTCCCCTTTTTTCTCACCCCTCCAGTTAAAATTTCCCCAGATCAGTTCTTAGTGGGTGCCTCCATCATAGAAGGGACACTCTCCCAAAATTTCACACTTCCAGGTCTAGCAGTTTTGGCTGGGCATTGATGAATGAGTGAGTCAATGAATTTTCAGTTTTATACACTGTATTTACTCAAATCTAATGCTCACCATTTTCAGCTGAATTTGTTCTCAAAAATCAGACTGCATATAAGATTTGATGATTAATTAGATTTGAGTAAATGTGGCATTTTTATTATAAGTATTTTTATTATAAGTATAGAGTGCACATTATATTTGAATAAATGCGAGTATGTAGATGAAGAGCCAGTTCCAATGACTCAATAGGACAAGGAAGCTGATAGTTGAAAAGTTTTGAGAAAGATCTTATTAAGGTGAAGGAACCCAGAGCAGGGCTCGTAAAGAAATTATCATTCAGACAATCAAGTCCACCTGACATAAAATCTGAGGAAAAACTCATATCAACACAATACCTACTTTGTGTTGGTGTAAGAATTAATATCCAGAGGTGTTACCTATTCGGGATTTTTAATTATTTTCATTGATACCTCCAGGCAGTCATGAGCTGAAGAACAAAGTACATGAACACATCATTGTAATTAACTTCAGGGTAACTATAGACCACATGCACTCTCCCTTGCTTATTTGAGAACTGGTGCCATAAACAACGACAGTTAATACAATTTCATATTATTGTATCAGGATTCAGGAATTTGCATTTACTCACCTATGCAATCTACGCAAATGACAGGACTCTCTTACTTGGAAATTGGGGAAAGGGGGGAAATGTGATGTCTGGACAGGTAAATGAATGCAGGTAAAAAAAGGAGGTGGCAAGAAGGGGTGGATGATAGACAATGTAATAGATGAGAGAAAGACAGTGGAAGGTTTTTAAATGCATAAACTCTTTAAACATGACTCCGGTGAAAAGCAAAATATTAGTGTTAGGTTACAGTGTGTGAAATGAAATGTAAATGGATTAGAAGCCAAGAAGCCTTTTCTTTTAAGGAGCTTGGAATGTCAGGTAGCTGGTTTTTGAGCGACTGTGTAAATAGCACAGATAACCCAGGGCTATGTAATGAGGTATTACAGAAGAAAGCTCCGGCATACCTGGCAATATCTCCATCTCGCTACATTATTCTCAGTTCGGGGGAAAATTGCACACCGATCCACCTTTGATGGTTATCAAAAGCTGGCAGAAATATTCTATAAAGCGATATGAAAACATCATTTCATATATATATTTTCCACCTAAGAAAAGAATAAACAAACCCAAAGCTCCAAACCCTCCGAGCTAATTTTTGTCGTTTATTTTAAAATAAACATCCAATGGATTTTGAAATACACAAGCCCGGCACAGAAGCTGACAAATATCATCCTATTAACTTCAGATTAACAGTTTTTATTTCCTGTGTTTAATCTCATTTTACTCTCAGTGCACAAAGCAAACATTGCATTAGAAACAAACACCATGGGAGAAGCAACAAGTTTTCTGAAAGGACAATGCAGTATTTAAGTTGCAATAGAATCCTATGAAATGAGAAATATTTTGGAAAGAGAAAATATAGACCTAGGGTGCAATCCTAATCTAGGTAGGCACAATTCATTGGTTTTCCCATTCCTGTGGTGTTGTTGGGAAGCAAGCGGATGTCTGTGCACTGGCATAACCCTCCCCGAAGTGGTGATTAAGTGCCCGTCAGCACTTTTGTGACACTACCAGGCCAGTATGGGACTTGCACTGGGGCTTACACCACCGTAACTGTTTAGGATTGCAGCCCTATTGTCTTACATACTCTTAACAGTAGTGTCAATAGTATGCTTTGCCCTCTAGAAGAGACATAACTAGGGCAGAACATGAGGAGCACCTACCTTGGGCACTATACCATAGGAGCACATGACATTCCTACTTCTGTGGGCAGACAAAACCCCTCTTCCTCTGTAAATGCCTTGCACCTTTAGGGGGAGCCTCCACAAGAGAATAAACAGGAGTTTGTGAAGTTGCTGCATGAGGCACTCTCACCTGAGGCACAGAGTTGCAAGCACCTCCAGTGTGGCACTTGCCATCAAAATGTGATGGCATCACAATATCTTGACATCTTGAGAACTTAGAAGTGACATCATGATGTTATATATCACAATGTCATGATATCTTGAAAACTTGGAGGTGACATTGCAATATTATGATATCAAGTGTCATGACACCTTGATGTCATTGCCACAGACATGGGGACAGCACTTTACATCTCTCTGCTG
This sequence comes from Cryptoblepharus egeriae, assembly GCA_030015325.1. NCBI lineage: Eukaryota > Metazoa > Chordata > Lepidosauria > Squamata > Scincidae > Cryptoblepharus > Cryptoblepharus egeriae. The sequence continues at coordinate 20,628,193 of JAREYC010000002.1, forward strand.
TAGAGAGCTTATTACTGTCTATCCCCTTAACAAACAATTCTTGAGCCAAAAGTACTGCTCACATTGAAGCCAACAAACTCTGCCCACTTTTCTAAGACACCTCTACACCATAAGATTTGTACCACTAGCTCAGTGTCTGCCTAGCATTTCTAAATCACTCATGCACCATTATATTCTGATTCAGACCCAAATTATCCTGGAACCTCATCTTGAAATGAATTTGGAATGGCTGAATATTACTTGCTGTAACAGAACTTCCCTCCAGGTGGCTCTGATTCTGCCCAAATCAATTATAACCCAATTATTAGCAAGATAATAATTATAGCATACAAGACACAATGTAATCTATGCAATGGCTTGTCTCAGTACAATATTTTTCCCTAAGATCAAGCAGTGTAAGTTCTGAACAGCTTTTTTTCTGGTTATTTATCAGTGCTAAAAAGATCCTACATTTACGAACCGTCATGCAAGAGTGTAATGTTCTGTGTTTTGAAATAAACCTTGTTATAATGATGCACGCTGTCACACTGGAATCAGCATGTCATAAATGTCCTGTTTACAGCCACCTTGCACAAGAAGCAACAGATGCTGCATCGCCAAAAAAACTGATGATGGCATCCATAACTTCTAATGAAAGATTGTCCTCTGAGAACAAAAGCCAGTGGAGAACACTGTAATTAGAGTCTGGATGAGAGGCCTATCCTGTATTAGCTCATTGTTATCATTATCAGTGGGCCCGGGGGAGTGTGTATCCATGTAACACACAATAACACTTGCTGAATTTGATCTGATCTTCAAATTAATTGGCCTCAAGCCTTCAGGGAGTACACAATTGTATGCTGGGATTGCTACTGAATAACCCTCTGCTCTGTAGTTGTAATCGACCTGCTCATATATATTTTATCCATCTCTATCTGCACAAAAGAGTCAATAAATGTGACTGCAGGGCAGCAATCGTGGTGTAGCTGTCAAGAGTTCAAGGTGTGTATTATCTCGTGTAGGACTGAAGACCTGATGAGTTCTTCAAAGATGCTTCATACTTTGGGTTTAAATTGTATAAACTTTGTATGGAAAGTAACATACAAATTGTATAAACTTTGTATGGAAAGTAACATTGTGTATGAAGATTGTCACAAACTTGTGGTATGTGGTATAGCTGCACGCATGCATGCATGTACAGGCAGCCCTCAGTATCTGCAGATTTGAACATCTGGGTTTCAAACCCTGCATGTTCATCTTTTCTAGTAGTTACGACAGAATTATGGGCTCTCTGACCAAACTTCATCACAATTAAAACAGAGAAGATTAATCTTGGTTGAAGTCTTCAACTAGTCTTGGTTGAAGGGGCCTGATGTAAACTACTTGACAATCCCTGCAGGAGGAACCTGGTTGTGTGAGTAAAGATATATTCTGCCAATAGAAGGAAAGTACAATGCATTTAGGTTCTCAACATCTTAAACGCATTTCCAACAAACTCTGAACCTGTCAGCCCTACATAGGGACAAATTCATAAGCAGACCCACAAAGGTTTGGTCACAAAATATGCATGGCAACATTTTAGGGGTGCTGCAGAATGAACCCAGTCACCATTCCTACTTGTTTCCCCAGGCACTTGACTCTTGCATAATTTTGTGAGATTTGGATGCTTGTCATCTTGGATTTGCAGGATTTCATGAGATCCAAGATGACGGTGCCCAGCTCAGCCAAGTACAAGAGGCTGTAGGAACATCAAGACACCAGGAAGTTTGGGAACCACTGATCTAATGTTATTTAAAAAAACACCTCTGTGGCGGAGCATAAAGTATAGGTGATTACATTTTTATGATTATTTTCCATGACGCTATTTGATCCTCTATAACTATGAAGCAAGATGGGAGGGATAAAATGTTGTTTCCTTTTAATAAAGAATGACTTGATTGACTCTAAAACTTTTGGCCTATCTCTGTACATAAATTTTCAGGGAGGGGAATGGAGAGAAGGTCAGAAGAGAAAACCAGGCCATGAGACACATAGATAGCCTTATTTTAGGGAAAAAAGCAATAAGCCACCAGGGGTAGGGCCTTGGTGATGTGTGAGGTTTATTCATTGCCATCAAATTTTCACATTAAGGATTTTATTGGACTCTAGCTGAACGGCAAACTTTTCTACTCAGAAGCCAAATTGCACTGCTCCACAGATGATAAAACTCAAGGAAGATATTCCCTATCAGAAGTAATGGGTATTTTTTTTCCTCATCTGAAAATAAACCTGAGTGCCAAAAATGAACACATTCTGCATAAAAGATTTTTTAAAAAAACATTTTCTGAATTTAGAGAGGCTAAATAACTGCACTCCTGGGCTCTCTTTCATTTTTAGCTGCAGGGTACCCAAGGAGATAGTAAAAAAAATTTCCTTTTTAAACCACCCAAGGAAGGAGCCCTAACATTTAAAATGTGAGCACATCTACTTCCTACTATTTCAGATGGAAAAAAAAATCAGAAGCAATCTGTGGCACAGTGAATAAGAGGCTGGTTCCCTTGGAGTTGTGAGAATTTCATTCCCAGCCGCTCCTCTAAAAGCCATTTTGAAATAACCCAAGCCCACCAAATTGCAGAGGAATTATTCTCAATTACAGACCTCAGTCTGTTAAAAAGTGCAGTTGGTGATCAGCAGTGACCCTTCTGATGACAAGGGTCAAATAGATGAAACAGTCTGACATTGTTCAATTTTGAAGCTTTAAGAGAGAAAAGGCAGGGCAGGGGAGAAACTGACTTATGAGTGCACGTTGCATTAACCACGCAAGATATGCTATCTTCCCTGTCTATTATTACTTCCTGTGATTAAAAAAAATACCCTAAATTTGTTTTATTCTGAGCTGAATAAATTAATTGTAGTAATGTAATTTTATTTAGAGTCATTACCTGGGAGGTATATATAAATCTCACCACTGGTGTAATCTTTCAACGTGTGCCAGGGTTTTTTATATATATATAAGGGCTGTGGGTGGCACAAGTGGCTAAGATGCTGTGCCTGTTAACCAGCAGGCCAGGGTTCAAGACCCGGGTCGGCCCCACAAGTCAGGGTGAGCTCCTGTCCTTAGCCCAGCTCTGCGACGCCAGCTGGATCCAATCGTATTGGCTCTGCCTTTCCATTGGACTAATTCAGTAGTGTGGAGAGGGGGGATTTGCTGCTGGATTTCCTATAATGAGTAAAAATGAATGACGGCAGATACCTTCTCTAATACTTTGCTTTATAACAAGAATAACACACCAGGTCAGTGCAAGATATCAACCTAGCGGAAATGTAATGGCCAAAAAAACTGCAAAAAATCTTATAGATTTTTATAGAATGAACCTCCTTCATTTTAGGGTTCAGACAAACACCACTCTTCATTACTCTGAGGAACACAGAGATTATCAGTAGGGCAAAATCACTGTACCCCTAACAAAGGAGAAATTAAAAAAAATATTTCTCATTTCCTGCTGAGTGGTTTTCATCTGTTGAGACGCCATACTCCCCCAGCTGTTTCACGGTACTGTTAATTAAAGGAGGGGAAGGACAAAGCATTTACATAACGGGGTCGTAGCTTCTAAAGACTTCAGAGAGATCAAAAGGACCCAAAGAGTGAAGTCTTCCCCTAGGACGATGCCTGACCTATATTCAGGTCAGAGCATGAAAGTTTGGCAGCGGCATGAGATGTATTTTGTGTGAGAAAAATCTCCCCTGGAATGGAATTGCAATTCATTAAGCAAGCCTCAAAGCAGAGTTGTTCGAATGAGACAAAGTAGAAGGCAAGTGGGATGGCATGGGAACAACCTCCCCGTTTGTTGCTGTACACCAGGGTTCTGATTCCCCTTAAACCAAATTTCCACTACTTCTCTATATTCATACGCCAAACTTTAAACAGAGCAATTCAAGTGGCTTGAGCATTAGTGGAGATAAAGCAGAAAAGAATAACTGAGACAGGAAAGAGTAACTGCAGAGCCCACTGGACTTGTCAGAGGGAGCGTTACATGAGCTATCCTGACAGCGCTTGGATCCTTGCCAATATGGCACTATAACTCAAAACTAAGATATGTTTCTACCTGGTGCATCTCTCTCTCTCTCTCTCTCTCTCTCTCTCTCTCTCTCTCTCTCTCTCTCTCTCTCTCTCTGTGTGTGTGTGTGTGTGTGTGTGTGTGTGTGTGTGTCCGTCCATTTGTGTCCAACCCTGAGATTTTCAATCTTTTTCATCTCACAGCACTCTGACAAGGACTTAAAATTGTTAAAGCACACCAATTGATTTTTGACAATTGACAAGGCACACCATACTGCCAGTGGGGGTTCACATCCCTAACTGATCCTACTAAAACATATATATTTCCAAACACCTGTAGCACACCTGTAGACCACTCACAGCACACCACTGTGCCATGGCACAGTGTTTGAAAATGGCTAGTGTAATCCAGTGGTGGGCTTCCAGGCGTTCTCACAGGTTCTATAGAACCCTGTGCTAATGAGCGTCTGGTTCTGAGAACCAGTAACTAATGGGACATAGAACTGGTTATTCTATGTATATAGAACCTGTTGTTAATTTAGGTTATTAGGACATAGATCCTGTTGTTAATTTATTTGAATCCCACCACTGGTGTAATCTTTCAACTTGTGCCAGGGCTTATCCCAGCCAAACTGGGGGTTAGGATCACAGCCTGTTTCCCCTTATCCTGGGTAATATGGCAGCAGCTCCAAAGGGACTAATTCAGAGATGATGCAAATCAGAGCAGCCCAGCTTTGCACCAGGTCACCCATGAGTGTCTTTGGGATCCTGCTCAAGTGTTAGCTCCTGTATTCACTGTTGCTTACCACAAGGTACTTACAGTATGCAGGCCCCAGGGCCAGTTTATGCCCTACCAGATTTAAATTACTACCGTGTCACTACAAATAGTTATCAATAACTTATTGCTATTGTTATTAGCAGCTTCTGAAGGACAGCTAATACGATTTGTTCTTCTATTTACAGGAAAAACTCATTCCACTGTTGTCATATTTTCTTGCAAGCCATACAATATGTTGGGTTTTACATTTCTAGAAGGCAATAAATACCCGTTTATGACATTCCAGCTGTTAGTGTACAAATTCTTTTTCATTATTCATGCACCATAAAGTCATGGGAAGTGCTGGGCACAGTTCAAGCACCCGAGAAAGCCTAACTTCAAATATCTCACCATATTTGAAAAGCAATTTAGCAACTGAATGCTTGAATGTCCTTACCGATCAAGGGCATTAGCTCTGGTGGAGATACTGAAGGCCATCCTTTGTCCTTTCAATGACTCACAAGTTCTGTCTTTAAGATTGTCTCTACTAGGGTATCTGCTAAACCTATCACCAATGGGCTGTGTAACACAAAGAAGTACGCAATATCTGAAATATCATTTTTAAAGACCATGTAGATAAGGTGAAAGACCGAGATGTTGTTGCCTCACATGTTGAGTTACCTTTCCAACTGCCAGTCACTATTAAGAGAAATGCAGGAGAATCCTAAATGTTTATGAACTTCTAGTGTTCTCCAATTAAGAGGACATGAATGACCAAATGGGTCCAGCTTCCTGGATCCTACAGTGGTCCACCAGATGTCTCTGGGAACACACAAGACAACGAAATACCCACATATTGTTGCCACTCCCTTGCACATCATTCAGCGATATCCAGTATTAGCAGATACCCAGAACTGCAGATATTAAGTTTTTGTTAGATGTGATGAAATTTAAGTCCAAATAGGCTCCTCAACAGTTAACTCTCAAAAGTCTTCAAAGTCTGTGAAACAAGGGGCACAGTCAAAGCACTACAAATAATAATGGATATTACAAAAGTGTTTCTTTCCTTGTTTATATCAATAATGGTAACATGAAGGTTTGTGTCACCGGGTGCAGAAGGCCAGCATATCAGCCCCATGAGGCACTTCCTTCTATGCAGTGGTCTAGGCATGGGCCCACAAGGTGGTGTGTATGCAACATTGCCCAAACCCACTGGTTTTTTGGCCATCACCTTTGATAAAATACAGATATCTGAACATAGAATCATAGAATCATAGAGTTGGAAGGGACCTAGTAGGTCATCTAGTCCAACCCCCTGCCTGCAGCAGGAATTCCCCCTAGAGCATTCCCGACAGGTGCTCGTTGAGCCTCTACTTGAAGATCTCCAGTGAGGGAGAATCCACCACCCCCCTCGGCAATCTGTTCCACTGCCGAACTGCCCGAACCGTCAGGAATTTTTTTCAGATTTTCAACAGGAATCTCCTTTTTGCAGTTTGTACCCATTGGTTCTAGTTCTGCTTTCAGAAGCAGCTATGAACAAATGAGCCCCTTCCTCCCTATGACAGCCCTTCAGGTATCTGAAGAGGGCAATCATGTCTCCCCTCAGCCTCCTCTTCTCCAAGGTGAACATCCCAAGTTCCCCCAACCTTTCTTCGTAGGGCTTCCCTTCCATCCCACTGATCATTCTTGTCGCTCTCCTCTGGACTTGCTCCAGTTTGGCTGCATCTTTCTTAAAGTGAGGTGCCCAGAACTGAACACAGTACTCAAGGTGAGGTCTGACCAATGCTGAATAAAGAGGAACTAGAACTTCTCGTGACTTGGAAGCTACAGTCCTCTTAATGCAGCCTAAAATGGCATTTGCCTTCTTTGCAGACACATCACACTGCTGACTCTTGTTCAGCTTGTGATCCATGGCGACTCCAAGATCCCGCTCACGTGTTGTGCTGCCAAGCCAAGTATCCCCCATTTTATACCTGTGTTTTTGGTTTTTATTTCCTAAGTGCAGAACCTTGCACTTCTCCCTGTTGAAATTCATTCTATTTGTTACAGCCCAGTATTCGCGTTTATCCAGATCCTCCTAGAGGTTTCTCCTGTCTTCTGATGTGTTTGCTACTCCTCCCAGCTTGGTGTCATCCGCAAATTTGATCAGGCTCCCCCGTATCTCTTCCTCCAAGTCATTGATGAAAATGTTAAAGAGAACCTGGCCCAAGACAGAGCCTTTGGGTACCCCACTTGAAACCGACCTCCAGGTTGATACAGAACCCTTTAGGTGCTGTCGTCGAGCCAGTTGCAGATCCACCTAACAATTGCCCTGTCTAGCCCATATTTTTCCAACTTCCCAATTAAAATGTCATGTGGGACTTTGTCAAATGCTTTGCTGAAGTCAAGATAAATGACATCCACAGCATTGCCACTGTCCACTAAGCTCGTAACCTGATCAAAAAAGGAGAGCATGGTTAGTTTAATTGTATTTAAACATGGTTAGTTTAATTGTATTGTGCATGAAATTATGCATGGAATGATAATATGACATGATAGAATGATGTGGAAAATGCCATTTTAAAAACTTCAGATGGTAATTGTGTCATCCCCTTGTAGGTGTCACTCAGTGTCGTCCACCTCCTGCATCCTCCCTAGAAATGCCACAGTTCTCTGACAAAGCAAATAGCAGCTTTGTGGAAAAATCGGATTGGAATTGGAAAAGAGTGGGAAAATGATACAAAATACTGTTAAATCTAATAGCGCTGTTCTGTTCCAAAGTAGAGGCCCAGGGCTAATTTTAAGCTAATAATAGAAACATCATATGAAATTTGGCATTGAAATTTCATAAACATGAAATACAAAGTAAATTTCAGGGATATTCCAAATGAGATACATCTCCCAAGACTCCCCCAAGAAAGCCAAGTAAATGGAAATTTTTAAGAAGGATTCTATACATCCTTAACATTGGAATCAAAATTTCACACAAAATAAAATCCATGTGACTAAAGGGGTTTATTTAAAAAAAAGTTTATCCCACCTTTCTTAACTTGATGAGAAAGTTCAAGGCATATAACTTAACAGTAAATCAATACAAAGCCAATAAAACATAGCAAAATTAAAACAATCAGTAATCCAGATCAACAAATGTAGGAGAATGGGACAACCACCATAACTATCAGGAAAAAACCTCAACGTTCATAACGCATAGAAAAAGCTGAGGACCCAATCCTATTCAACTTTCCAGCACCAGGGCAGCAGCAATGCAGATATAAGGGGAAAAAATGTTCCCATACCCACAGGATGCAGTGCATTCTCCAGTGGAACAGCTGAACCAGTTCTGGAAAATTGGGTACGATTGTGCCCTAAATCTATTGAAGGGTTTAATTCCCCTTCAGAACACCAACAAAAAGGCACAATCCTGATCTCATCTGTAATAAAATTCCACAGACTGGACACTACCACTACCCTGTCAAGGATCCCTGCCAACCTTATTCGCGGTGATAATGGCACTTGCAACAGGCCTTCTGGATAATTTCAACGGAGTGACAGATTCAAACCCAGAGACACTTTCATGTATTTACACCCTAAGTTATTGACTGTGGTTCCAAAAGTGTGCGTCGTGGCATCCCGGACACTGTAGGATGTCCACAGTGGACCCTCCTTGTTAAACAAGGTGCTGCCATTTTGGATTCTTTGAGATCTTGACAGATTTTGGTGGCATCATCTTAGATTGCACAAGATTTGCACAAGATGGTGGCACTTAACTGAGACAGGAAAAAGAGACTGTGGGGGCACCATGACTCCAGTAAGTATGAGAACCAGTGCATTCATCATAGGTAATCACCAGGACTTCGAATTATGCCTGAAAACAGATAGGCAACAAGCAAAGATGGATCTTACTCCTGAAGAGAGAGAAGCCAAATTTTCAGAAATTGCAAAGCTTCATTTCTCAGTATATTTCTGTGCATTTCACTAGATGCTTTGGGAAGGTCTCAGCATCTGATGAAAAGAGTTTACCTCTGTTTGTGCAAACCCTTTCTAAATTAAGGCTGCAATCCTAAGCACACTTCCCTGGGAGTAAGACCCATTCAAAACAATGGAGGTTACTTCTGAGTAGACACAGTTACGACTTCCTGCTGACATTTTTTTGCTACTCAACGAAAAAAGGTATACCACCTCAGAAGCTCAGTGAAATTAAAATTGAATTATTCCCAGCAATGTCAGATATAACAGTTTTCCCATAATTTTTCAATATGAGTATACAAAATGGAAATAAAAGATGGTCCTGAAACTTTCCCCAAAGTCCAATGTATATCGGGGCAAGGAGCAAGTATCGTTAGTTAGTTAGTTAGTTAGTTAGTTAGTTAGTTAGTAAGGAAGGAAGGAAGGAAGGAAGGAAGGAAGAAAGGAAGGAAGGAAGGAAGGAAGGAACTAATTCCTGAGGAAAAAGAAAGTGATCGTATCTTCAATCACTAGTGTGTTATTGTAAAAATCTTTATTAACCTAAGTGCATATAAAAATTGTGAATTCTTAATACAAAGCAGTATTTGACTTTTAAATTTCATTTTAAGCTTACTCCCATCCACTTGGAATGTGATTACAGAGTAAATTAAAAAGTAATCACATGTGAATTACATTTCCTCATGAATGTAATGACTTCAGGAGACTGATTAATGTTAAGCACTGTCTCTCCTACCTCATGCACACCTTCCCAGGTGAGATGAATGAGTTAGCTGTCATGCATTGATTTAATTTCCTTTCACCAATGGGATGTGATGCCGATACAACATCACCACACATATGTGGCTCTTTTCTGTCCATCAAAGGCCCCAGCTGAAATATGTTCCCAGGTTGGGTTTGCTGAGAGCCAGAATCCCAGGCAAAGCAATCTTTCCTAGATACTGGGCAAATTATTTACCCTGAACCAGAATTGTTAAGTGTGCATACACAGAACATTAGGAAGAAATTAGATGAGTCCATGGAGAAGGAAGCCATATTAAGAGTTTAGAAGAAATCTCCTTGGAAACCCAACTACTGTTATCTTTAAATATGTAGATTATGTTACATGGAAAGCCACAAACTGCAACAGAATCTGTTTACTATATGGTAATTTAGGCTGCCCTATCTCAAGAAGAATATTATTTACAACAATTAAGCAAAGATGTTGATATATTCTGTCTAGGGAACACAATCCACCAGCTAAGCAATGTAGAGTATGACAACATTCATGGGGGATATGTTCCTGAAACCCTTGCACATACCAAAACTCACAAATAAATCAGAGCATCCAGACCTTCGAACATGACTATAGCTTTGCTTCAGTCTTATCTGGAGTGTGTTCTGAGTTCTGGGGAGGCCATGTGCAGCCCCCCCCCCCCCCCCCCCCGCAAGAATTCTCCCTAGCAAGAATTTCCACCACCACTTATAAGAAGAGCCTCCACTGGATCAGGCCAAAGGCCCATCTAGTCCAGTCTCCTGTATTTCACAGTGGCCCACCAGATGCCTCAGGGAGCACATAGGACAGCTGCATCCAGGTGCCCCCCTCCCCTGCATCTGGCATTTTGAGGTTGTCCACCCCATACCAGAATTGCCATGTCTAGCAAGAGTCTTGCTATGGTGATCTCTATAAGGCAGTTGGCTCTTTGGAACCAGAGGGACATTTCCTCCACAACAGTAGGCTTCTTAGGAGTTATTCATGAGAAAGGCAAAGAGGCAGGTGTGGTTGGAAAGCTGCATTTAATAGGCAGAAGAAGGAGCTAAAGAGAACATAGAACAGAACAGATGTGAAAGCCAGCCTACAGCTTGCCCCATGTGGTCTTGATAAGAAATATATGTGTTGTACATAAAACAATATACTGCCCAATTTCCCAAGAAGATGTACTTGTGAAGCTGCCTCAGATTCAATCAGATTGGTGGTCCCAGTAGCTCAGTATTACCTATAGTGAGTGGGTACAGGTCTTCAGGCAGCTTGACCTGAATATACCACGGACTGAATCCAGAAGCTTCTGCTTGCTACTTCAGGCCCTGCCACTGAGCATCAACCTCTCATTTCAAAGGCAAGATGATTGCCATTGCAGCTTCACACACTGAGGCTTTTTATGTTTTCAGCTTGAGAATGTGGCCTTTCGGGTGGGTTGACTCAAGTGTGTTTTTAGTGTCCTGAGGGGTGGCTGGCAATCAAGACAGGTCTCAATGTGGAGTAAATGGGCCATTTAACATGGAACAGCTGCCAGTCATTGGTGAACCCCCTCACTGTGAAGGCAATGCTCTTAAACTGGAAGCCAGATTCAGAAGTACATTCCCTACATATGCGATGCATTCCGGACAGCAGGCTCCACTCGCTTCACACATACGTGTTGACTTTGATTACAAGCTCTTTTCAAAGAACTCCAGAGAATATCTCTTAAAAAATCCCAAGGAAAAATGCCGCCCCAGCTACTTGGCATTCTCTATGCCTTAAATAATACAGCCTAAAATTAATTGGCGCTAATTCACTCATTCACAGTTGTACCCGAGATGTTGCTCATAAACAGCAAGCCACGGTTCTCTGGTTGCAGAAATGTAATTAATTCCAGAAAAGGCTGCTATAAAAATCACAATCCAATACAGCCTCAGCAGGTGTCAGTGTAGTCAGGAGAACACATCGCAGCAGGAGAAATACCCTGAAGTTCTCCAATACCCTGGCTTTGCAGAAACAACCGTGGGGAAAGAAAGAAAGGGAGAATAATGGAACACCCCCGGAGGCAATTAAGTGACTCTATAGGGCTTGTGTGGTCCCAGCAATTTCAGGGAGGCTGCAGGAACTTTAAGTGGTCACGTGTCCTCAGTCCAAATTATTGTCTGCTTTCACCTGTTGGCACAGCTGATAACTGCACGTTAGCCTAACAGTTTGACGCAAATTAGATGAGTATTAGGAACCACAGAAGGTTTTTTATAAAAAAAAATCTTAAAAAAGAAATGTGGGGCACTGTGCTTTTGTGGGTGATTTGCTATGAACTCATTGTGAAGCATGTTACAAAAGAAAATGCTGGTTGGGGTTTTGTGTTCTGCAGACCCAGGAGTCATTCCTGTGCTCACACACTCATTCAGACCAACTGGCATTGATCTGGCAGCTCAGTGATGTTCTCAGGGGCTCTGATCCACATATGCGCACACACTCACATCTCCTTGCAAGTAGGGGTTGTATTGTGCTCTTTTAAAGGCTGAGCAAAACTTTGAGCATCCCATGACGTTCCTGGCCTCAAAAATGAAGCATTTTTGCTTCACTGATGACAATGCCAGCAACACAGATGACAATGCCAGCTTAGACACTGGCACAGATCTCAACGTGTGGGCTTGAGCACTACACTGTGTCCTAATTATTTGAAAGGTTAACAGAGTAAGGCTACAATCCAGAGTAACTACGGGAGCATGTAAGAGACATTATGTGCACCCATAGTTACTGCACCACCCAGTGAAAACCTATGGGAAATTCATATTGCAATCCAGAGCAACTTGTTCTTACTTCAGAGCAAGGACTCCCCATAGTTACTCTGGATTGTGCCTTTATTCAAGTTTCCAGTTTGCACTGGATCATCTATCTGCTATATGTGAGTCTGAGGAAATTAAGGCAAATGTAGTGCAATGGCCACTCATACCTGAATGCTGAACACCAGTTGTCTCTTAACCACAGTGATGGGACAATATTGCAAATAGGCAACCCAAACTTAATATCCACGGGATTGCATCTGTGGGAGCAGTAGTGCTGTAAAACCCACCGCATCAGATAGGACCAGCTGCCACTTTTCCAAGTATCTGAAGGGTTGTCCCACAGAAGAAGGTGAGGACTTAGGGTACAATCCTAACCAATTTAGGCTGATATAATTAACCTCACATAAGTTCCCATAGTGGTATGGGGAGGCCGGTGCATGTCTGTGCATTGTATTAATGTGCCTTGTACTAAAGTGCCTTACAGCACTTTTTTGATACTCCCAAACCAGCACAGTACTTGTTCTGGGACTTATGCCGGCCTAACTGGGGCTTAGAATTGCTGCCTTACTCACATCAGCTCCTAAGGGGGGGATGAGAACCAAGTGAATATAACTACAGGATAATAGTTCTTGAACTGCCTGCATCAGCACCATCCACCTGGACGTTTTAACAATTTATCACAAGTTCTACTGCCTTTCCTCCAATTAGCTCATGGTGTTGTACATTCTTCCTTCCCTCCTTTTGTCCTCACAACAACCCTGTGAGATATGTGAGGCTGAGAGATAGTGACTGACCAAAGGTATGAAAGCTTCACGGCAGAGCTGGGATTTGAACCTGTATCTTCCAGGTCTCACTCCTGAACCACCACACTAACCTGACTCTCAATGCCACCTAAGAATGGCACATAATTCACTATATAATCTAATAATAGTCAACCATCAAGCTTCTTGGGTAATCTTAGACCAGTCACTTTCTCTCAGCCTCACCTACCTCACAGGGCTGCGGTGAGGACAAAAAAAGGAGCCAAACTCCCTGGAAGACAGATAGCATACAAGTGTAGGAAAATAAATAAGGTTAAATTGTAAACAGACTTGAGCAAACTGAAAGCTATATATAAGGAAAGGAAGAAGGAAAAACCTGATAAGGAAAGGAAGAAGGGAAATAAATAAATACATATAAACAATGTCACAAATACATTGTCACAAATAGAAAAGGATCAAGGAAAACACTGAAGCTGGTTTTATAGTAAGGATACTACCAGTGCAGTCCTATTCATCTCTTCTCAGAAGTAAGCCCTGCTGAATTCAGTGATGCTTACTCCCAGGTAAGTATGTATATTATTGTAATCTGACAACCTAATCCTATACACACGTTCCTGGGAATAAGCCCCATTGACTCTAATGGGTTTTTCTTCTGAGAAGGCATGCATAGCATTGGGCTTTAAGGTGGTGTGTTATATGTTGGTCTCAATTAGATTAGATTTCTGGCATCTATCCCTATAGAAGTGCATGGCTGCTGTGATAGTTTGCAGAGAAGCAAATCCTGGCAGAGCTATATTGAGCTGCTATGCGCTCAAACAATCATAGCACTTCTATCATTTCCAGGTCCATTATGATCCATTATTGACAATGTTAGGCACAGAGGGTTGCACCAACATAGCTAACTCTGTGGTATCCAGAGCATTTTTAATGTGTTGACAAGGAAGGTGGCCTAAACTGACTCCAGGGAGTGTACCTCATCTTCCTTTTTCAAGCCAAGTATCAAGTTATACCATATCTGGCAAACATGGTCTTTGCTGGCACAGAGGCACTGCCTTGCAGGTGTGACATCCTCGATGGGTTGCTAATACAGCAACAACACAACAGGTTGTGATGCTGTGCTGGCTCTGCAGCCAATCTGCTACATTCCAAATATGTATTTGCCAACGGCACAACTCACAAGACTGCAAAAAAATTAAAAAAGATTAACTATGAAAAATACTGAAAAAGATTAAAAAATGGTATCCCACCTCAATGGCAAACTGGCACAAATGCAAGATTCCACATATTTTAACACTGTCTGTTATAACATCAATCTGAAGCAAGCAATTGCTGTGCTCAGATGGATTTTATCTGCCATAAAATATGGTTGCCCTTTTAAAATCACCGCTATAAAAATGCTGAAATGCAGGTTGGGGGTAGGGAATACCTATCTGACAGATACTATTTAAAAAAAATAGTCAAAATGTACATTTGAGTAAACTGTTGTTGGCAGGAAAAGTCTAAAATCTTATCAAGAGTCTCACTGAATGACTTTCCAATTTTTCTGAAAGGCACCAAACAATAAACATGGGTTTTTCTGTCGTAATTGTGAAATGCACATATCTGCAGTTATTACATTCACCGGCTGTGAGGGATTTTTGTGTACTGATGCTTCTATATCTATAAGTTAGATATGCGTCAAGCGTAGTATTTGTGAATTATTATTCAGGAGCTGATTTCTGTCTTTACTTGAGAACCCAGCATATTTGCTGCACAACAAAATATTAAGGCAAGAGAAGATTAATGAAACCCAACCCTAAAGATAAACTCCCCAACAGCAATGTATGAGTTCCTTGTGTCATTGGGGTGAACTAATCAGCTGGCTTGAATTGGAACATGCCAATCATCTCAGCAGTACATGATCTATTGAGGTGAGAAGATCACAAGGAAGTGTTAGGTACTTATAAAGACTTGGAGTAGAAGGGGAGAGGGGAAACCTATGAACAGATGTGACATGTTGTTCTCCCTGTTCCTCTCTCTGTCTGCAAGTGCAATCCTAACCCCAGTTAAACTGGCTTAAGTCCTAGTATAATACCTGTGCTGGCCTGAGGTGTTGCAAAAGTGCCATAAGGCACTTCTGCACCACTTATGGGGGAGTGCACAGTCCACAGACATGTGCTGGGATGTGGGGAGGGGGTGAGTTGTGCTGACCTAAATTGAGTAGGATTGTGCCGTCTGTGTTTCTACTTCGCCTCAAGTGGCCAGAGTACCTACAGCCTAAAGTGACCAGAGTGAGCTCAGTTGCTAGTTGATGAGATTTCTTTTGTACTCCTTCCAGTTGGGATCCATGTGGCTGTATAAAATCCATGGCAGACAGTGAATCAAGTAGAACCAGACCCCACAAACCTGTATTCCCACATACCATGAAGTCACACATCAGTCACAAGTTCATACAGCCACCATACAAGTCAGAGGAAGTTTTGTCAGATCTGAGCAGAAGAGGACGCAGTGATAACAGTGGCTGGGGGAACAGTGGCCTGGTCACAAGGAGCCATGTAGTGCACGTCCTTTCCCAAGCCTAGCAAAGCATCTTGGAAATCTAATAATGACAGGAACAGAGCGCCCAGCATGTTCTGCAACCCAGCTTACCTGACTTGTAATGCCTGGTCAAATCCAAATATGAATATGTGGAATCAGCACTATTTAACAGTACTTTGAAATATATCCCAGACACATCACATTTCAGTTCTATTTATGGAAACCCATGTTCCACATTTACTCTGTGGAAAAACAGAACAGCCTGCCTCCTCACAAGAGTGTGCCAGATGCGCTCTCACACCTAGCCAATGTTTTTTCTCCCATTCTGCTCAATTGAATACGTTAATTAACTTAAATGTATGGAAATTAAGACTGCCTGCTAGCTAATACTCATGCTGAGCCAAAGTGCCAGGGGGTAGGGTATGGGAGGAAGGGAGAAATCCACCCACCTGGTTTTAAATGAACTGGTATGCATCCCTAACCTTGGTCAGGTCTGGTTATCACAGAACATATTGCTGTAACAAGTTCACCCCCAAACAAGGTTAGAAATCCATAATTAAAGACCAGTGACTAAGCGATAAGGAGCTGAATTAGCATATGCATGCACATGTACAAAAACACAAGGGTGGGGCAGACACATAAATATATTTTGTTGCAAATAAATATTAAACATCAAGGCCAAATGACTTGACAATGGTCATTTATTGTCAGATCTTTTTTCTAGGAGATGGGACACATCCCTCAAGAAGAAAAACTACAATACAGTGGTACCTCGCTTACCAAGCACCTTGCTTAACAAGCATTTCACATAACAAGCAAAAATTTCCAAGAAATCTTGCTTCACATAACAAGTTCCGCTTCACTTAACAAGGAAGCATGCTATGGGCACGCGTGCTATGCAGCCCTGACGCTCTACATAGAGGCTCTTTAAAAGGGCTGCCAGGCAGCGCTGCTGCCTCTAACTGCCCCAAGTGCCCCCACCAACCATCTTGAACCTCCAGCAGCAGCCCAGGTAAGCCTCCCAGAAAAGTGTCTTTGATTGCAGCCTCCTAACCATGTCTACCCAGAAGTAAGCCCCATTGTCTTAAATGGGGCTTACTCCCAGGAAAGTGTCTTTAGGACTGCAGCCTAAGTAGACTTCATAGGATCATGCACATTGAATGCATGTTTTGAATTCAATTCCAGTGTTTTGTCATCATTTTTACATCCAGTTAATATTTTTATATGAATATTTTGGGGGTTGTGGAACCAATTGTCTGAGTTTCCATTATTTCCTCTGGAAAAATCTGCTTCACCTAAAAAGCATTTCACTTAAAGAGCATGCCTCCGGAATGAATTAAGATCTTTATTTGAGGCACCACTGTACTTGGGATACTTCAGTACCTACAAAGAAGGCACCAGATTGATTGGGGGTAGGCTTGAGCATGTAACATTTTATTTATTTATTTGTTTGTTTGCTTGCTTGCTTGCTTGCTTGCTGGATTTGTATCTCGCCTTTCTCGGCAAGGCCGACTCAAGGCAGCTAACAAAATAACAATGTATATAAAAACAATTTAACATTACAAATAGGATGGGCAAAATAGTTAGTGGCAAATTATTTTCCTCTCACACAATACCAGAGCCAAGAAAAAAAGGAAATGTTGCTTTACCCAGAACAAAAGGAATAATCTGTGGAACTCCTTGTCACAGGACATTGTGATGGCACCTGATTTAAATGCCTTTCAAAGACAATTGAGTAGATTTATGGAGGAAAAGTCCTTCAAACATTACAAGTCATCTTAGGATTGTGCTCTGAAACCTATCACTACAGGTGTGTGTTTCTGGTGAGTACAAAGGGCTTGCTTGCTTGTTTGTTGGGATTCATCTCCCTCTTTTTCCATGCCAAAGGCAGCTTACAAAGTTTTTTATCCTTTTGTCCTTACAAAAACCCTGTGAGATAGGTGAAGTTGAGATCACCCAGGAAGCTTCATGGCTGAGGAGGGGATTTGAATTCTGATCTTTCAGGTCTCAGTCCAACTCCCTAACTGCTAGACCTTCCCGGCTCTGAATAAACAACACCATTTTCAAACACCTCTAACCATCCTGTATGACCTCACTGTAGTATGATGGGTTTCAAATGAGAACAAAGCAAACTAAGGTCTTTTTCCAAGCCTGTATGACAAAATAGTTTAGCTTTCTGCATTATATCTTGGGAGTTTGCTGAATCACTGATTACAAGGTGGTCCTAATTACCCAATGGGTGCCATTCCCTTCAAAAACCAAAATCCAGGGATGTTTGAATTTGTGGATTTGGGCCACCTGGACCTTCTGAATGCAAATGGAATTATATTCTAGTTATGTCTGGGAGGTCTTCAGTGGTGTCTAGCTGTGAGTTTAAAACCCACAAATGGGTTTCAAATCTGCAGATAAGGCGGACCCACTGTATAAACATTGACTTATATACAAGATTCTGAGACCAAAATATAAACTGTATATGCCTAATAGTTCAATCACTGTTGCTTTATATGCATCTGTAACTGATTGAATACCCATTTATGATTAACACAGGGTGACCATATAGCATAAAGTACCTCTACCTTAAGCATTGCATAGTAAAGGGAATTTAGACAAGTGCTGCTTTTAAACCCTTCTATGAGCTAAAGCTGCCTAAATTCCCTCATCTAAGCGATGGTTAAAGGTAGAGACACTCTGTCCTCCATTCTGTATGGTCATCCTGGATTAACATAAGTCACCTTCTGTGATTCTGTAGTTTCAGATGCTGTAGAAAGTTTGTAGCTCAGTGGTAGCAAACTGGCTCTGAATGCATAAAGCCTGGAATCAAGCCCTGGCACCCCAGATATGTCTGGGGAAGTCCTGGGGAAGTCTGAAACCCTGGGAAGTCTTTACTAACTTTTACAGCAAATCAACCAATGGTGGTTTCATATGTTCAATCCAATGTGTTTTTTTTACAACCACAGGACATATTTCTCTAGATATATTATCATTAAGCCAGGATTCATATTTCAGTTATGCAAAAGTCACTTGGGTAGAAGCCAAGCATGATATGACATCTAACTTCTTTTTAACTATTTTGGTCAAGACTTCCACAGTATTATTCATTTTAGTCTTAGGTTTATGAGGGTAGTTTGCCTAATATACATTAGGAATTGAAATATTTTCTTGATGACTTTCCAAATGTGAGGTGAGCCAAAAAGTATGCTCTGGAAAGACACGTCTGTTGTCATAAACTAATTTTTTAAAAGCAATCACTTCCATTTCAAAGTGATTATCTGAAGTGTCACTGTGGACATTTTAACTAGCAAATTCCTGGAGCCACTTGACTATGCTTGTTGTGTGATATGAGAGACAACGGCATTTATTAGTTTGGCTTTGGGGATGTGAACCCCTCACCAACAGAATGGTGTGCCTTGTCAATTGTCAAATATCTGAATTTGTGTCATGACAATTTCAGTGCCTTTTCAGTGTGCCATCTATGGTACAGTCTGAGTAAAATAAGAATATCAGTTTTGCTACATCCCAAATCACAGTATATCCTGTGTAAATAAGAATAGTTCTTCTGGAGTAACAATCTCCACAGCAGCATGACTGTTGTGGATGAGATGTGACATGCCACATTTCTCCACACAAGAGATGTGACATGGCAAGCTTTCACTAGCAAAGTCTCCTGGACTACTGACAAACATGGAGCTTCATTACACTGGAAATTCTGCACAACAGATTCAGAATTTATTTGGACTCCAAATTTATTTGGATCCAGAATTTATTCTGGATCAGAACCAGAATGGACATGATCAAGTCCAAGTACAAGCATCTTCAATTCTCTGTTAGTTCAATGGGATATGAACATAAGAAGAGCCTCCGCTGGATCTGGCCAAAGGCCCATCTAGTCCAACTTCCTTTAACACAGAGATGCCCCAGCAAACAAGGGTGCAATCGTTGCATCAGTCTCATCAGTCTTCCCATTCCCATGGTGGGAGGCAAGTGAATGTCTGGACACTGGCCTAAACCTCCCCCACAGCGTTCCCAGAAAGCCAGAAATGGCTGGATATGTCCGGAAATGTCCTAACTGGACTTTTAAAAACTCTTTTGCACTTTAACATTTTTAAATCTGCCGCCTGAAATTTTCGACTTGGCTACCAGGTGGCAGATGCAAGTGCATGCCTGAAAAAGAAAAGGAAGAGAGCAGCACCACCGCCCCATAGAGGCCAAACTGAAATTGTAGGTACAACAGGCCACATGGCCTGACTGGAGTTCCTGTGCTAGAGGCTTCTAGGATTCCTCTGCCCACTTTCAGCCACATCAATGCAAATGTGAGTAAAAGAAACAGCTATGAAGATGCTTGAGCCCCTTTTTATTTGAATGGGTGCCAGTGTATCTTATTGGGGTGCTTTGGTCTTTGCGGAAAGATCATTCTGCTTTCAGCTCCTTTTGTGTGCATTGTTGGTGAAAACAGGTCTTGCAAAGAAGTGTTCAATATAAAAAGTACTATAATGAAATTAAGTACGGGAAAGCAATATAAGTGTTTTTAGCATTTATTTTAACACATCCTACTTTTGTCCTACATTTTGGGTGTCCTACATTTTTTTAACATCAGGAATTTTGCTCAGATGTCAGGAGTTTTGGGGGACCTTGTCCTCTTTTTTGGATTCAGCATCTGGTCACCCTGCTCCTCCAGGAGTGGAATACAAGTGTCTTATGGCACTTTTGTGACTCTCCTAGGCCAGAATGGGATGTGTTGTGGCTTATATTGGCCTAAATGGGATTTAGGATTGCAATGCAAGAAACTTGCATATAGGTGCCCACCGCTGCACATAGCATTCTGAAGTTGCCCATGTCTTTTAAAAACAACTTTAACTCTTTACTTTAACTCCCTCCCATTTAAATTAATAAAACTTTAAAGATGAGTAAAATTTAGTTAGGCATGCTTAATGATGATGCCAGGGACCTCATTTTTGAAATCTTGATCCTTGATCTTTTTTATTTTCCTTAACACATTTCTTTGTTGTTTCCACTCTCCATTTTTGCAAAGCCGCAAGGGCTTTGGAGTATGAACAACTGACTGATTTAGGTTAATACAGATCCCAGAAGCCTATCAGAAAAGTTTGCTGTTTCTTGAGGCACACCCTGAAACTACTTTATTAGCATACACAGGAGTATTATATCATAATCTGGAAAACTTCCATAACATTCATTTATTCACTTATCTTACCACTGGTTCCCTACTGTATGCATAATGCTGAATATATTGTAAAATTCTGACTTTAAATATGAATACCAAGGGATCCATCTCTTTAAGCAGCTTCTATGAGGGACACTCCAGAAGTTTTGAGACTTTTTATTGCAAGACTCTTTTAATTGTCCTAACCAAATGTCAGTTTCATATATGCTTGCTGTGACTGTAATAAGCTGACATGCCAAGAAGTATTGGTTTAGGTTGAAGGATCAGGCCGGTGCAGCACTCCAAACACTACCTGTCGGACACGACAAGTCTCAAAAGTCTCAAAATGTCTGGAGTGTACCTTGTACAACTTTATCCCACTTCTTCAGCTGCCATAACTCTTTGCATAATTCAATCCTCCATATCTTGAGATGTCTAACAAAGTTGAACCATTTTACTTGTACTGGTATTGTTTCTCCAAACACGACAGCTTACTCTCATCAACAGACCAGTACAGAAGTTGGACTTGGGAATGTGGATCATGGACAGAGGTTAAGAGAAAGGTTCAGACTCAGAATTGCCTGGACAGCAATAGGGCTTTCAATATATAAGGAATAGGGCCTTTGTAGGGCCTTTGTAAAGCAAAAACTCTGATGCAAAAGGTGTATTTATGGCCAAAACCTATGGGCCAGTATGACAGTGGAAATCATGTAACACTGCTATAGGTGCAATTGCTGCTAAGCAATTTGGAGCCACCAATGGCACAGGTTGGTGTCTCTGAATGCCTGCCACCAAGAGGCTGATCCCTGATGGTTCAGAAAAATTCAGAGCAAGGAGGGAGATGAACACAGGGCATAGAGCAGGCTGGAGGGGTGGATCTCAGTGGCAAAAGCACACCAGATCCTATACCTTATTTTTTTACATTACCCCATCCCTTTTCTCTCCTCTGACTACATGGTTATCATAAGTCCTTAGGCGGACAGTGGGCCTACCCAGAGGTAACAAAAATGGTTTTCCACTTAACTCTGGCTAGCCTTCTGGTTGCCTTCCACTGTGGCTGCACAGTATACAATGGCAGCTGATGGGATTTGGTTATTTGATTTTAGATGATGCATACAGTATATATGTCAGAGAAAGCACTTCCTCAGAAGAGGCATCCCTTCTGGTATATGAGAGGTAGGAGTATGTCTCTTTTCAGGATGGCATCTGTTATTGGAATTTTCTGTACCTACATATCATAGTAATTTTACACACACACACACACATACACATGAACGCACACAGATACATGCACAGACAGACAAAGTGTCTGTGTTTTGGAGAAAGAAATGAAAAGAAGGCAACACTGAGCAATTTTCACAAGGAGATCTCATACTGTGGGGCTTTGAGTAGGTGTCCTAAATTTTTCTTATTTGAAAAAAATTCAATGTTCTGTTAATGCAGGTACTAGCAGTCTTGACAAAAACTAGCAGCTTCCCAACCACTGGCTATGCTATTGTGTAACTTAGGGATATTTCCAGTGTCGTGGGAAAGAATAAAGTAATGCCATTTAGTAAGCAAGAAATTCCCCAGAAAATTATTCTCAAACCCCCGAAAAAACCAAAATGTCAATTATTCTGACATTTTTCTGACAAATGAACTGTTCATTTTTTAAACCTTCAGCTTGTACAAAATGTATGTTTGGATCCACGCTTAAATTAAAAGGAGTGAGGCTGAATGATCAAATCAATTAAAATAATTGTAAAATGTATTGTGTTATGGAAGAAGAGATGCCCAGGCGGTTTGTTTGTTTGTTTTTTCCAGAGAAGTGTGAATTAAGAGGCAACACTTTTCAGTCCATCAGAAGCTTCACTGAAGCAGCTTCTAGTTGTTTTCTATTTGAAGCAGGAAAAGAACAACTTTCAAGGAAAAAAAAAACACATTCTCTTCTCCTTTCTTAATCAGGACTATAGAACGAGAAAATAAATGGAGGGAGAAAAAGCCAAAACAGCCCTGACTGGTTTTACTGAAAACACTGATGTAGGTGTTAAAATATCCAGCATGTTGTTTGAGGGCTTTTGTTCTCCCTGGGATAATTAATCATTGACACATTTGGCAGCAGAATATGAGCAACACACAACCAGCACATCATGGCAATGTGAGAGCAGATTCCGTTTAGGAAAGACTGAGCTGTGGGGCGCATCAAAACTTCAGAGTGAGGAATCCTGCAGCCCCTGAAAGAAGATGAAAAAAGCAGTCTACAAAGAGTAATCAGTCAGTTGTCTGGTGTCAGTTTTATCATCTGCTAGTTTCCATAAATACTGAAAATGATTCTAGCTTTAAGATTCATCGGTATAATCAGAGTATCTTGAGAGGTGGAAGAATGGTGTTATCAGAGAAGCATTATATGCGTTTTAAATCCAACCAGGGAAATAAATGTTACAAATAGGGAAAATATAGGTGGTTTTGTTCTCCAACAAAACTGGATTTGTGACACTGGGTTGTATTGTATAAGTTAGGCTGCAATCATATATACACTTTCCTGAGAGAAAGCCCTACTGAAAATAATTGACTTATGAGAAATTGAAAAACGGACTTATGTCATAACATAACATAACATAACATAGCCATAACATAAACCCGCCTGAAGTCTATTGAGAAAGGTTGTATGTAAGTAACATAATAAATAAGGTGAAACAGTCCTCCAGTGTTTCAGATGGGGGTCTTTTACACCCCTAAACAGAAATGTGAGGGGCAGAAAGTGGGGCTTTCTGCACTCAAAGCTTGTGCCACTGATCTATCACCCTTCCAAAGGAGAAAAACAGGGAGAAAATGGCATCAACCGAAAAATGTTAAATTGGAGAGGCCGAAGGTGTCTGTGACAGTTATGTGTACTTACCATTATTTCCAATGCAGACGAGGACTGCAGAATGAGAACTTCCGAGAATATAGGTGATGATGAAGCACCCCACTGATACTTCTAGGCACAAGTGGCATCATGGATGGATTTGTAACTTTAACATACTAATTGGGTATCTGGGAGCATATGTGGTTCCAGGGATTACCTGCATTATATGGGGAGTCTCTGTGACATAGCTGGAGATTCTGAAGGACACTCCATCACATGTTACAAGCCATTCTGGGTATGTGCAACTTCCTTATTTTAGATATAAGCTACCTCAGAATGCCAGATGCAGGGAAGGGCACAAGGATGTAGGTGTGTTGTTGTCTTGGGGGCTTTCTGTGGCCACTTGAGATACAGGAAGCTGGACTAGATGGACCTTTGGCCTGATCCAGAGAAGCTCTTCTTAAGACACTGAAGATAGAGGGGAGCTTCGATGTAAGACCACCAAACCTGTGCGATGTCAACATGGACAACACTATAAATTTGGCTCAGAATGTGGAAAATCTATACTATAGTTGCTATCTAAATAAAGAGCAATAAACTGACAGTGATCAAACCCAGCCATGCTGTATAAAACCTGTATGCTGGTCTCAAGCCTGGATAAATTGGGGAGGGTGGTCTCTTGCCAAGTGTCCAGAAGTGGGAAACCAGGGAAATAGGTGTGAATCCAATGGGTATCTGCAAATGCTCATCTGACAAAACTACTTGATCCGGTGGAGCCAATGTACCAGCTCCAGGTCCCAAGGTGTCACTGATAAGTGGACTATTGGCCAAATTAAACAACTTTACACCAGAGACAGAAATTGACTTTAGCACATGGAATGTAAGAACAAAGTATGAAACAGTGATCTAATCCAGAAGTGTGAATAAGGCACCAAGAAAGGTGGTTATATATTTATGAATGAGACTTTTAACAACATACACATCCCATTGTTTAAATAAAAAGGAAAAATAACAAGGTGATGTGGTATATCTCAAGGACTTTCTGCATGTCACAATATATAGATTTTGCAACCTCCTATAGATCTTCAATGGGCGACACCTATCATGTCTAAGGTGAATATGTTTAGTGCTTGGATTTGCCACCGTCGAAACATATGAAGCTCCAATACATTAGAAGGAATGACATGGAACTATAGAGCAGGTGACCTTGGCTTCCATTATGTGTCTTTGGGACACAGCTTGAATGCCAGTCAATTATCTAGCTGTGGTGTTTGTGTAAGGACAGCATGGCTGGAAAAATTGGACTGGCGGTTGCTAGGTGAACTTTGTGCGCCACACGCAGGGAATGAAAACACAGACCTTTGCCACTAAAAGAGAAAATTTCCCCAGCAAGCAGCCATAATAGAGATAATAGGATTGGCTCTATATTCAAGTCTTTCAGCTTGGTAAGTTATTTTACACAGCTCAATACTGAGTGGCAAAACGTTTGTATCCTTCAACAATACCCAGACTGTAGTAACAGCTCCAAAAGTGATGCGGTCCCCACTGTAGTAAATATTAGAAGAAAAAGCGGTATGTAGGCTTAAAGTTGCTGGATTGTTTAGGAATAAAATACTTCTATGTATAGCTGTCTGTATCATCTAGGTAAATCATACAAGTTGAGCTCACTCATTCACAGCAGGCCTATAACCAGAAAAGGTATGACAAAGGGAAGGTCCAATGGAGGCCAGAAGGAAAATAATTTTGTGGAAGAGGAAGAACCAGAACCACAGTTTGGTAATCCAGTGTTTCCTTTAGCAGTTTGAAATAAAGCAATGTGAAATTACAGTATTTTTTAAAAAGAGTTATAGCACAATGCTTCTCATCATTTGTCCTACCACTTCTAGTCCACCTATATGAAGTACCACCAGAAGTAACATCGTTGTCAGTTATGTCTGGGTTGATAAGTCACATGTGATATGCTAATACCAGTATGATGTTCAGGTTATACAGGAAGGCTTTTTAAGTGACAAAAAGTATAGTTTGGAACCTCATACTGATGTTTGTTGTGTCATGTTCCCGATCTCAGTGCCAGGATGTAGGTATTTTAGGGTTCCACACATACCACCAGACCCCACCTCAAGTACCACAAGTTGTTCCAGTTCCACTGGTTGAGAAACACTGATCTAACACCTCTCAGCCATCCCACTGCTCTTGTACTTGTTAGTTATAACGAAAGGATGTTTACGTCTAACTTCAGCACTTTTTCTTGAGAGAGGGAGTCTCAACAAATTTAGTTATTCAATTTGTAAACCACTCTGTGAACTTTTAAGAGTTGATTGTCTGGTCATTGTCTATGTGTCTGGTCAGTGATCACCCAAACTGACTATAAGGAATGTGATAGAACCACAGCTGTGGTTGCAAACCATGTAATTTACCTTCACACCAAAATTCCTTGGATCACAAGCGTGACAAAATCACTGAGAACAAGCAAGCAAAGTTCTAGTGGGACTTCAGAACACATCTAGAACACAAAATACCACATTGTTTGTCAATAGTAGGTGACAAAAAGAAAAACCAAGTTTGTACCAGTAGAACATAAGAAGAGCCTCTGCTGGATCAGGCCAAAAGCCCATCTAGTTCAGCTTCCTATACTTCACAGCTGCCCTTCAGATGTCTCAGAAAGCACACAAGACCCATATCCAGGTGCCCTCCCCTGTATCTGGCATTTTCTGAGTTTACCGATATTTACATCTATTCATGTACACATCCATAATGGATGTGTACGTGCATAGCCCTGCGTCATGGCTTGCAACCTGTGATGGAATTTGTCAAATCCCATTTTAGAGACATATAGACATAAATCCTTGATACTGAAGACCCAGGAGATAGCAGAATTGAATATAAAACATATGAAAAGATCACAAAATATCAAGATCTGTGAGTAGAACTTGAGTATTTCTGGGTGAAGAAGGTCACTACTGTGCCAAATGTCACTGGAACCCTTTGAGCAGTGCTGAGAAGTCTGAAGAAACACCTTGACATTCTTAGCCTTGTGCAAATCACAGCCGAAAACAACGCTGATTGGAACAGCAAGAATAAAACAAGGATATCTCTGTGATTCCAGGACCTTGGATAGATCCCAAATTGCAGACTATAACCATCCCAGCTCTGGCTGTAATAATAGCTGCCTTCTTTAAACTGAATGGAAGGAGGGGGGAGAGAATTACACTAGAGAGTGGATGAGTAATGAGGATGATTGAAATAGAGTTTTTATATTTAATAATGTGGCTGCCATGGTGATCCCTTGCCTTGCCTGCTGCACACTATGTCCAAAGCTCTTGCCTGTTTTTTTTCTTTTTCTTTTTTTTGCATTTGATGTCAGCTCTTTTTGCAGATGCAGAGATAGCATTGCGGACTTGGCAGCTTGTGGAACAGCAGGAAAGCAGGGAACGACCAGAACTCTATCGGTCTACAACATCAAGAGCTAGACTGTGTATGTAGACTTTGCATGCAGCATTCTCTTTTTTAAAAAAGTTTTAAAATGTGAATTAGTGAAATCCCCATTGGGGAGAATTTAATCCCAGCCTGGGGACAAACCCACAGTCCAAAAACTTCTTTAATATCTGCTACGATGCTTTGAAAACACGATGCATAACATTTAAAACAATAAGGCCATTTCCACTTCCATGAGCTTCATCCAAAAATGTCTGCGTTTACCACAATCAGACGCTGCTAGGTATTCGAGTCAGGCAATTATCAGACCTGTCAGTATGCGGTTTTGTTTACACTGTGGCACGAAAAAAAGCAATTAAGTTCCAATAAGCTGGACAAAACTTGTTGGCAAAGTAATAAACACCCTGCCAAGCAATCTTGATCCAGGGCATGTAAGCAGCACGTGACTAAACAGTGATGCATCCCAGCAGAGCCACTGCTACAAATGCTTCTCCCCCCCGCCCCCCCAGCCAGCAACTCATCAGTCACAAGTACTGCCATTGCAATTGAATGGGGGCAAGCGGACTAGCAATTCTGGGTCTCATCCATGGACTCACTGCTGCCACAAAAGGGCATTTTAATCACCTCCTTCCCTCATGAGTAGCAACAGAGTATCTTGCAGAGCTTCTCCTTGATCATTTACCAAGTCCCAGGAACAGACAAGAGTCAAGTCTGTCCATCTAATTTATATCACTGACTAGTAACAGCTCTCCAGGGTTTTAGGTGGGGCTGGATAGAGGGATGTTCTTTTTCCCCTCACACAGCACCAAAACTAAGTGACATCCACTAAAATTTAGTGCGGGGAAATTTGGGACAGCAAAAAATACCGTATTTTCTTGAATCTAATTCCCCATTGAACACTTGAGATAAAAAATGTTTACTGATTATTTTAATGTGCAGCTGCCAAGTAGGTACAAAATGTAACTTTACTACCTCATACCCTACAGCAGACAACAATTTACTCCTGGCAATCATGCCACTCTGACAATGAAAGACTCAAGACTGATCCTCAGAGAATGACTAAATGGATTTTGGCCAAGACACAAGTTAAATTTCATCTATATAGAACAATGTAATTTTTCAACTTCTTCACATTGATTCAAAGTGACGGAAGACATGTTACCTCCCCTTGTTCATCCTCTATAACAGTCTGCCTATATCCACTGCTGAGAGTACAGGACTCATCTCTGATAACTCCAATGTCAAAATGTTCAACTTACCCTTTGAAGTTGTAATCTTGGCAGGACACCATCTTGGCATTTCTGAAAGACAAAAAGATGTGAGCAGTTTAGATGAAGCAAAGAAGTGTCCATATGTTGGCAAATACATTATCGTGGACAGGCTTTCAAAATCAGAAAAGCTACTTAAGGCCAAGAGTTTGTACGAGACATAAATACATCCACAACACATGGTAAGGGAAAAAATCTGAGCACAAATTCAGAAATAATACACAGTAATCTCTTCAACTAGTGGTGCATATGAATTTAATTTTAAAATCTTTAAATATTTATACATATAAACCAGTGGCTCTCAAACTGTGGGTTGTGACCCTACCTTTTGTGAGTTGCAGTTTTGGTGCAACTCAGAAGCCACAAGTCATGCTGGACCACATTGAGCACCAAATGCCTTGCAGCTTCCTAATAGTATGGTACATATCCCACTTCATTAGCAACATCACTCCCCAGTGTTGTGAGGCACAACCAAAATGCCACAAGGGACACCTCATAGTAGATGAAGTGATTCACAGTTATAAGAAGTTAGAGAACCATTGATGTAGACTGATGTACGTCACTGTATATCACTGATGTAGATATCAATGTGCATCGCTTAGCAATGGGGACACATTATCTGATCCCTGTTGTTAAGTGATTAGGACAATAAGTGAATACTCAGGCCAATCTAGTGACTTTGTTATGTAAACAGACACTCCATGTCAGACACTTGCAACACAGACTACTGAAGACACATTACATTTTCTTTGCATTAAGAGCCTCTTTGTTGTATAAATAGATCCTCTGCTGCAGGCTATGCTTGCCTCGTTAAAAGCCTCTTTGTTGTGCTATGTATATGTGGTCTGTATATGTGGTCCGCCATTAAGCAGCATGTGCCTCTACCCATACACAATTGAGTAGGGAGATTGAATGGAGAAGAAAAATCTTTCCCTTGCACACACACTCTGGATGCGAACTCTTCATGTCCACAAGGTGCCGTCCCCTTTAAGCTCATCCACATATCAAGTTGAGGACAAATTCCACAGGGATGCACTTCTTTCGGCTTTCCTAGCTCATGGACCCAAACTCTCTGTATAAGAGGATATGGCTACAAGAATTAACACAGCTTTCTCTGGCAGAAGATGAAGCCCTTCCGACTCTAGATCAGTTTCAGCCATACCCAAGTTGATAGCTTTATTCCAGCAGCAGATGGTCAGCTTTGCCACCCGGAGATTCACTTTTCCTCTCTCCTCAATCTGTTATTTCTCCTTCCCTTTTCAGCCACTGCTCCTGGTCTTTCTGATGAGCGCTTGATTAATTCTAAAGTGCACTCTCTGAGTGTTCCTCTCCTAACCTCTACTATTGTGTGGGGATTACAACTCCTGAAGCAGCTTCTCTCAGATTTGTCCTACTTATTAACCTTTTGCATTGTTTGGTGCCCATTTTTCCTTTTGTGCAAGAGATACCAAATCTGACCCCATGTTGGCCACCAGGTTCTTTTGGTCTAGCAGTAATTGAAAAATTCTTTAGCCCAAAGTGAAAGTGTTTATTGGGGTCAAAAATTGCTGACATTCCGGATCCTGGAAATGCATTAAGTTATTTGGTCTACTTGGCACTAGGCTATTAGGGAACGAACACAAACCTGCAAAACTACTTTCCTTTTAATCACTGGAGAATCTTCACCGCTGCTCACAGAATCCCAAATAGAATCTAAGCTTCCAATCTAAGAGTTCTTTATCACTGATAGCAATACCTGAACTGATCTACATTTTTTTAAAAAAGATACTTGCTGGTAACTGTGAGGCGTTCACATAAAGTGTTGAGAACATAGTGTGGCGTTACAATTCTATTTTGTTATTCAGCAGAACTCAAGGCACATAATAGGAGCAATTAACCAAGAGAGGAACACTAGATCTACAGCCCCGGATACTATGTTATTGCAAGTTAGAGGCATCCATTAGGATTTAAGCTATTTTTGTGTATTGTTTTAATATGCTTTCACAGCATGTACTATCTCAGCTCCTTAGCAGATATTAAAATGTAGGCTGGCTACATGAATTGACAATAATATATACTGCAGATTTTTATAGCCTTGTAATGCCTAATGCATTTATCCATAACCTCTTTGTTATGCTTAACACACACCATCACAACATAACAATGCCTCGGCAATGATAGACATGCACACATTTAATGTATCCCAGAAGTTGAACAGTGAAAAGCCTTCTTTGTCAGAAAGCAGTTCCTTTTTGCTTCCAGTAGAACTTGTGCTTTTTTCTGTGACTTTACTACAAAATAAACTCTAAACTACTCACATGGTGTCACAAATATGCTTTCCAACATGTTTCTGACAACCTAGGCAAGCGGATGTGACTTGCACTGGCCTAACTGGGCAGTCAGGATTGCTCTGCCCATGCCTATGCTCTGCCCATGCCACCCCGTCCCCATGCAAAACTATTGGTCTTCTGAGATCTTCTGAGGAAGCTCTCTTGTCTTTTAAAGTTTCCTTCAAGATAATGCATGAGATATCCTTTCCTGCTTTGATACCCACCATGTGAAAATTCTTTCTGCCTGTGGTTAGATTGGAATGATTTCTGTGCAATGCTTCAAGCAATGACTGAAGACCTTCCTGTGTTTACAGGCTTCTAAAGATCATTGAATGATTTCTAATGTCAGGGGAGAAAGAAGAAGCTGATAATTCATGGCACAGGTGAGATCCTAACCAGAAAAGTCCTCCTAACTACAGTGACACAGCTTCATCATCTGGCATCCAGGGGCACAATTTTTTTAAATTCCTCCATGGTCCCCTGAATGTAGAAAGACATGTCCTATTTTCAGCAAAAATTATAAGTGCCTCTGGGAAGAACTTCAAAAGGCACCTCGGGTAATTGACCCCCTGGTTCCCCTTAGCTATACCACTATCTAAGCACCATGTGGAACATTTGTATTATACAAATCTGTCAATTTTTAGACTCCTGTTGGATAACTTTTCATCCTGGTCCTACTGCTGCCAGAAATGTTGTATATTTTTTGTTGTACTGCCTTTGAAAGACACATGAATGAACCATTAAGACATCTTTTCCCTCCCTCACATTTGCATCCATCCTCATGGGAATGACTTCTAGTGAGCCACACGTTGTAGGTGAACCAGCCTCAATGGAGGAGAGGAAAAGCATTCTAGATGTTCTGGAAGGTTGTCATATTCTGTACACTCCTCCCTTGTCTCCTTTTGGCCCCCAACACTATGTAAACAAATGAATATTCAAGCGTTGCTAACCATGCACACCATGTAAATGAGAGCATGGAACTTTCCTCCTCGACTTCATACAATCCATGACAAGATGGAAAACAACAGCTCATCTCAGCTGTGACGGCACTGTTGAATACATACTGTCACTGCTGAAGCTGACAATAAAACAAGAGCACAAAGAGAAACCATTTGCTAAAAACAAAGGAAACTGGCTGACTGGGTAGACGGTAATGCAACATGGGACCTTTCAACCCAAGGTTCACCACTTCTAACAAATGATCATCAACTGACCGGTGTGAAATGTGTCTGCGGCTCAATTCCTTGACAACGTTGTCACTAAGTCGTCCACACAATTGGCATCTCCGCAGGTAGGTTTAATCATTTCCTCACAGCGTGATGCTGTTGCACCTTTCATTCCAAAATGGCAAGAATTGCAATAGGCAGATAACACAGTACATGGATGCCTACAGAGTGCCAAGCCAATTGTGTATCTAACGTGGTGACAAATTGTGAATTTCCATATCTTGGATTACAAATGTGGTTTTCACCACACTCACACACAGAGCAGAATCCTAACCATGTCTACGCAAAAATAAGCCCCATTTTGTTCAATGAGTCTTACTCCAAGGGAATTGTGTTTATGGGCAAAATCCAGAGTAACTACAAGGAGTCCTTGCTTTAGTGTAAGAATAACTTACTCTGGATTCCAGTATGAATTTCCCATAGGTTTTCACTAGGTGGTGCAGTAACTACAGGTGCATGTAATGTCTCTTACATGCTCCTGTAGTTACTCTGGATTTGGATGTAGGTTAGCAGACACACACACACACACACACACACACACACACACACACACACACACACACACACACACACACACACACACACACACACACACAAGCCATTTGGACAATGGAAAGGAAGGATGGCCCATCTATGATAAGCAGAGTAGCACAGCGTAACTTTATGGTTGGTACTTAAAGGGTATACAGCTTCTTGCAGCATCATCAACCCGGCTAAAATTAAAAGGCCAGCACTGATGGGCTGATGACCTACTCCATTTCTTTGGTAAACCCATATTATACCAGCCTCAGTATAACTTCAGAGCCTGCTGAATGGCAGTGTGTGAGAGGCATGAAAGACAAGATTTAAAAATTATCCAAAATACACAGCGTAGTCATATCCTTATCCAAAAGATTCAGTCTGCATTACTGAAAACTTCACCAAAGGGGGTGCTTATCTCAGGTTGGGGAGAACCTTTTTTGCTGTACATTTTTGCTACATTAACCACTTGGACAGCTGAACCCAATGCAATTCCCCATATATCTATACAGAGGGCTCAGCATGATGCCTGCTGTATCCCATAGGGAGTGTTGGGATCTCCTCTGGACAATCTTGTGCCGACCTGCCAGGTTGACTTATCTCTACTAGCTCGGTTATTACTGCAAGTCATCATGGAGTCAGGTCAAGGGGTTGAGGTTGGGAAAGAGATGAGGGTTTCAGTAAGTGTTGCTGCCACAAATATCTGTTGCCCACTTTTCCGAACCACCTTTCCTCTGTCCCCTCCTCTTACTCAACAGCAATCTTCTATTGAATCTTCACTTCTATTGAGACTCCCCTTCTTTTTCCAACAGCCCCTTTTGACTTGTTCCTTTCACCGAATTGCTTCAATCTCTTTTACATTTTAATTGAATCAAATTTAATTTAAACCAAATCAAAGGCCCTTTTCAATGCATCTGCATAAGAAAGCACTTAATCTTAATAAACTACCATTTAAGTTGGAGAGGGGAAGTCTATGGGAAATGTGAAATTTATTTAGCAAATGAACATTCTCCCTGTTCACATAAAAGTGGAATGAAAGGGTCCAAAGAAAGCACGTTCTCCTGTTTCAACGGGAGCCTGCTGAGCAGAGCTGTACTGCAGGAATGGCATTGTGTCATGACTGGGAATTACTCCCCAGAATACGTACACAATCATGTTTTGGGAAGCAGGTTGGAATCAGGAGAAAAAAGGCATTTGTTGAGAAAAAGCAGAAAAGCATCAAGAAACTGGAGCCTCATTCCATATCTTGATGTCACCAGCACTGAGAAGCGCCTTTGGCATGGGCCCCATGGAAACAGCATCAGGAATCACGTATGTTGGGAGCAAAAGGGCCACTCTTTCTCAAGGTCCGCAAATCATTCTTGTTGAACTGGACAAGGACAGTCTGCAGCACATCAGAAATACAGACCAAATGAACACACAACACAAGTCATAAGAGAAATCTATGGACAGCTCAGGATTCTATGTTCCACACATTTAGGCTGCAATCCTAAACAAGCTTTCCTGGGAGTAACACCCATTGCACACAATGGGGCTTACTTCTGAGTAGACATGGTTAGGATTGTCCTCTCAGAAGCTGTTGAGCTAGGGTTGCCATAATCCTCCTCCACAAAATCGGGACAGGATCCTCTGTCCCATTTTCCAGTATGTGAACACAATCCCCAAAAATAGGGACTGTCCTTTTTTCTTCAGGACATATGGCAACTCTATGTTGAGCCCATACATACCACAACCATTGTGTCATGGACAGCTGCACCCAGAATCCAAGAAATCCCAGTAGGAGACATTTCTGTATATGACTTTTTGTGACCCAGACATTGGTAACCCAATATATGTATATTTATATTATGTTGTATTATACATCCCACATAAATAAAAAGTAGGAAACACTAACAGTGCAATCCTGAAGGCTGTAGTGGCTCAGTGGTTAGAACGCTGGGGTCAGAACATTGTTTGACTGGAATTCCGCTTAGCAGGTTAGTAGTTCATGACTTGAGTACTGTTGATTTTTTTTGGGGGGGGGTGTTAAAATCCTTAGCCCAGCTCCTCCCAACCTAACAGTTCGAAAGCATACAAATACAAGTAAATAAATAGTTACCACTTCAAAAGTTCCCTGCAACAGCTAAGCCAGGTTTCTCCAAGTCACGTCCATCATGGATCAGACAAAACTCTAATCCACAACAAGCAGACACCGTCACCATTTGGTTCAAATGTTGAAGAAGTTGCCTTTTTTAAATAGTACAGTCCTAACTTACACTATAGAGAATTGCATAGCTATGGCATCCTAAAGTAGACCATATCCAGAGCTGAAACGGGAAGGAGGCCTCTAGTTTTGCCTGACTGCTGTTGATTGTGTGTGTGTGTATGTGTGTGAGTGCATGCGTACGCGCGCGCGCGCACACACACACACACACACAATGAACAGCAGTCAGGCAAAAAAAAAACTATATATACTCATATATATAAACACAAAGGTTAGGCATCTTAAGTCTTAAGTACCACCTAGTGAAAACCTAAGGGAAATTCATATTGCAATCAAGAGTAAATTGTTCTTACACCAGAGCAAGGTCTCCTCGTAGTTACGCTGGATTCTTACTTACCCTACATTCCAGAGTAACTACAGGAGCACGTAAGAGACATTTACGTCGATTTGGTTACAGCACCACCTAGTGAAAACCTATGGGAAATTCATATTGCAATTCAGAGTAAATTGTTCTTACGTCAGAGCAAGGACTCCCCATAGTTACTCAGGATTGCGCCCTTGCTTTAAATAACATGTGGCTTATTGCACAGTTATTGTTTGATTGTTGCTCACTTATATAAAGGTAAAGGTGTCCCTCGCAGGTCGCCCTTCTAGTCATGACCATGTCTAAGAGCAGTGCTCATAAGACTGAAGAGCTAGAATTATCCAAAAATGTCTCCATGGTCATGTGGCCGGCATGAATAAATGACAAAGGTGCACAGAACATCGTTACCTTCTCAAAGTGGTACCTATTTACCTACTTGCATTTACATGCTTTTGAACTACTAGGTTGGCAGGGACTGGACAAGTAATGGGAGCTCATTCCATCATGTGGCAGCCAGGTCCCAAAATGCTGATCTGCCGCCCTTCAGGTTGACAAGCATAGTGTCTTTAACCACTGAGCCACTGCAGCTGTTATTGCTCCATTGTAAGGGTATGCCAATAACTAGGTGGCAATGAAAAAAGGGAAAAAATGAATTTTCATAGACTCTAATGACTGATGCATTTGACTAGGAAACAGTAGTCCGGGACACAAATATCCTAGTACCAAAGCAGGACAGAAGGAGTAAAATTTACATGATCCAGGATATGTAAACCCTCCATATCTTTATCCCATCATTCTTAAAGTCTTGTCCATCTCTCTGAAATCTGTCGTTGCATGATTTGAAAAAATGCCAGATACTGTCCTATATCTATTACGCTTGAGTTCCTTCTAAATGCAACTGTATCATTGTTCAGGACCCAGCAGCAGTTCAATTCTTTAATCTTCCAAACTCTTATAAGATTTCACATTCCTCATCCTGAACACTCGTTTGCTGGCAAAAGACCCAAAACCCACTGTTAGTCCATTCACTAGAACTGGAAAATCACAGCCCAAGATTGCTGTGGCAGAGAAACCAGGGAGGGAAGCAACTGTTTTGCGGGTTTTGAAATTGCTATAGAACCGCTTTGGAGGAGAATGAGTATGGCAGGAGGGAAAGGAGATGCAAGCAATTTTCTCCCACCTGTCTAAGCACTCCTAATGTGTGGGGAAAATGGCAAAATACAACATTTTAAGTGGCTCTGAAAATGAGACAAGGCTTCTGCTGTCTTTTGCAATTTGATATTTTGCTCAATTTCTCATTCTTGCCAGGAAGTGATCTATCTTTAGCAAGATGGAACTGAGAAGCAGTATTGCCGTTTGCTGCTTGATTTCTCCTACCTCTTCCTCTATGAGCTCTATTAAAAGCTTCTCACATTAACAGCCTATATAATATCCCCTATGATGCCGTTTTCCCCACTACACACATTCGCTTTAGCAGCATTAATATTAGATCCTGTAATAAGAAACCAGGTTTGCACACTTCTCTAATGATCAAAACACACATTATGCACAAAACACACTAGATAAGGATGAGGGATTCACATAGGTAAAGACACTGCCAACTGGATCAGCTCGTCATTGCTGTCAGATGTCAGCTACAACCCAGAGTAACTACGGGAAATTTTACACCAATGTAGTTATGGTGCCACATATGGGAAACCTATGGGAAATGCATAGAGCAATCCAGAGTAAGTGCCTCTTACGTTTTCCCGCAGTTACTCTGGATTGTAGGGATCTTCCTCTTCCACTCAGGAGAAAAACAGAATCATCACCAATATTTATTTTGGCAAAATTGTAGAGTTTGGATTTACAACCACCACCAAATTGTGCTTAGATATAGGGACTCTATCTTAAAAGTGTTACTTGAATATTATCTCACAGCCTCATCCGTACATTGACACTTGATATCAACTGTAAGCAAGAAGATTAAAAAGAATGTACACACTAGCTCACTCTGCAGTATGAGCAAGCAGCTTCCTGGGCATATTTGTATATGGGGACATTTATCCATGAGAAGAGAAAATCAAGGGGACGCACCATCATTAAATAGCTGGTTTGAAGCGGGGAGAACAACTATTGAACATTAACATGTTTTAATTCAATTGGAAACTCGGGTGCACAAAGTAATTGTTTAGGGCTGCAATCCTAAACACACTTTCCTGGGAGTAAGATTCATTGAATTTGATTAGTAGACATGATTAGGATTGTGATCTAATTGTAAATAAGTTTTTAAAAATGCAAACCCTTCCAGGCTGGCATAGGTTGAACTGGATGATGAGTTTTCAGGCAGAGCTCTAGTGCATGGTGGTTGAACAACTGAAAAACGTCTCCCACCCTTCCAGTGTCTCTTACTGACCTTGGAAGCTCCCATGATAGTCTCCAGAAGTAATTGGTGAGGACATCATTGTAGTTATTTCTGGCGGCACCTCCAAGGACAACATGATGGCTGGTGGGATGTTGGGGGGAGAAGCACTGAGAATTGCTTAAGCAGCCCTGCAGGGGTGGCCTGTCACTGAGTTGCAGCCCCACTGGTATCTACCTGACACTGGAAACAGCATATGGCAATTGTGCTGGGTACAGTACAGGTCTGCCTATTCAAGTTAGGTTTGGGCAGCCTGTGTGCCTTTCCCATAGAACAAAATACAGCCGCTCTTCTTCTCATGTGTACCCATGCAGGTCCATTTTAGGTACTGGGTGATGATTTGGCCTGGCTGATGCTTAACGTACGAACCTGAAATGTTGGTAGAATTTCTTCCATTCGCAATGGAGTGAAAACATTAACAATTATCTTCTTACATTTGACATATAATGCAACAAGGAAGTGCAGTTGTTTATAAAGTAATAAAACACACTTACTGCAAAGACTGGTAAAACACCACCAAATGTTTGAGGATATGCCTATTTTTATTTTATAGACTTTTCACTATTTTGTTTGAAACAAGAGGGCACACTATATAAGAAGAAAAAAAGAAACAGAAGTTTAGGATTATTTTAAGTAGCTATTTTAAGTTGCTGAGCAGATTTTATTTTTAAATACATTTGTAGAACAGTCCACACTGTCAGTCACATCTCCTACTAAAGACAGAATTTTAATATTAAAAGGTGCAATCTTGTAGAAGACAGAGTAAAATTAGTAATTCTTAGACCACTTGGCAAGGACAAAATTATGCTAACAAGTATAAGCCTGATCTGTTCTACAAATAACATTTTAAAAGGCTAGCATTATAAATGAAATGTAAGGTTTTAGCATTATAAATGAAATGTAAGTTGTGAGTTTTCTGATGCCCACAGGAGCAATGGCATCAAAGTGGGCATTTCTGGGAGGGTGGGAAGAATTCAGGAGGGGGTGGGGGGAGCGACCGTGGGTCAGAGGGAGGGGGACCCATGTGTACCCATGCAGTTATGCTGGATCAAAGCCTCCATATGGGGACAAAAAGAGCCTTTTTTACTCTTACCCTACAATCCAGAGTAACTACGGGAGCACGTAAGAGACTTTATGTGCACCCGTAGTTACTGCACCACCTAATGAAAACCTATGGGAAATTCATATTGCAATCCAGAGCAAATTGTTCTTACACCAGAGCAAGGACTCCCCGTAGTTACTCTGGATTGCGCCCTTAGTGTACAAACATTCATGCTGATGACAAATACTTGACTGGTGAATTTGCTTTTGATTAGAATATAATAAAGCATCAGCAGCATCTTACAGCATTAGAACACTAAAAAATAAGCTTCATATGCCTAATGCAATGATAATTTGATGCTTAGATTAAAAAAGCTTGATGTATGCCAATTTATTACCATTGCTGCATTTTTAATTGTTGTTTGCAACATTAACACAGGTAATCTTACACAGGTAGAAAAGGATAGATATAAACTGGAAGGCTTTAATGGGAGAATATACTTATACATACATACACACACGTATATTGTCAAAAGCCTACAATGCATAATTTAGGTAGCATAGATCTTTTCTTTGATAGTCTCATCTTTTAATTTCGTTTTAATCATTTCAAGCAACGGTGAGATGATTTAAGACATCTAGAAAGGACACATTATTAGTGACTGTCGATTGATCTTAGGAAAAGACTTCATCATAAAAAATGTATGACTTCATATAATTAAAAAATCCAAGCACCGTGGGTTGACAAAAGTACTGTGAGCTATTAAATTATTCAAAATTGTGTTTCGTTATAGCAGCTGTTTAATTAAAAGGTAAAAACTGCAACTAATCCACTACGGCTGACTGAAATATAATCTATAGCAGAGTTTAATCCCCCTAAGACAGAGAACAATGATATGGATTCCAGAAGTCAGGATTTCCATTTAATGACTTCCACAAAAGGAATGACACAATATTCAAACTGGAATAACTTTCTGCAATTGGCCAATGACAATCTGCTTTAAGGATGGAGATATAAATCTGTGTGTTTTTTTTCCTTTTAAATTAAGGTTCAACAAATTCATGACTTTAACAGCTACATCCGTCTGGAACACCCAAAAGACATTTGTTTATTGATCCTTTAACTAACTCATTAATTGTTTATAATTAAAAAGTTGTTTTAAAATGAATTCAAGGTGATGAAGCATGAGGTCACCTTAATTAGGAAGCTAGCATATGGGGT
Source organism: Cryptoblepharus egeriae (assembly GCA_030015325.1). Classification (NCBI taxonomy): domain Eukaryota; kingdom Metazoa; phylum Chordata; class Lepidosauria; order Squamata; family Scincidae; genus Cryptoblepharus; species Cryptoblepharus egeriae. Next base: position 20,667,668 of record JAREYC010000002.1, read on the forward strand.
TATTTTTTTCTCTCTCCTGAACGGCAGTCTTTCGGGCATGTACAAATACATAATGTCAGAATGGAAAAATCCAAGAAGCTACCAGAAATCTAAAGTCATTATAGTTGCACAGATCTTCCATGCACTTCTGATAGAAGGAACTTTATTTTAGTTTTCACATTTTTATACTACCCGTCCTCCAAGGAACTCACCTCCTTTTGTTCTCACACTGTGGGAGGTGCAAGTGGTTAAGACACTGTGCCTGTTAACCAGAAGGCCAGGGTTCGAAACCCAGGTCCCCACAAGACAGGGTGAGCTCCTGTCCTTAGCCCAGCTCTGCAACGCAGCTGGATCCAATCATATTGGCTCTTCCTTTCCATTGGACTATTTTAGTGGCATGGAGAGGGGGGATTTGCTGCTTGGGTAACAGTCTATCCTCCATATCAATCTATCCAGGCCTTTGTAGTTTGCATGCAGCGTCGAGCACGATACCATAGTTTTTCAAGACTGATGGATGCCAAGTTAAGTTAAATCCCTGTGAGGTAGGTGAGACAGGAAGCATCATGGCTGAGCAGGGAGTTGAATCTAGATCTTCCAATTCTAAGGCTGCAATCCTAAGCTCCAGTTAGGCCATCCTAAGCCCCCGCATGAGTCCTCTGCTAGCCTTAATTAGAGAGGCAAGCAGGTGTCCTACAGCCAATCAAATGATCCCTTCTGCCTTTGAACTGCCATTGATAACTCTACCAGCAATCACAAGCCTGACCTATAGAGTTATTCTTTAAGAGTGGAAAAGCACAGCATTGCCAGGTGGCCATCTCGTCAATGTCAGCTGCCATCTGTACCAAAAATGTGCTAAATTATGTTTAGTTCTGTTTAATGTGAACTATTATCCATTAGAGGCACAGCTGGAAGCCACAAATTCGTGTTAATTGAAACTTCAGCTGTGACTTAAAACCTTTGTCCCAGACATTAAGGCAAGTTCCTTTACCTTCCGTGGTGTCTAACCCAATAGAAACACACACTTTTAACTCATTCTGTGCCCTGCAGTAGATTTTAGGCCAATGCAAATATTTAGTATTCTTTAAATTGCAAATTGGATGCAGAATACCTTAATTTAACAAAGATGTTCAGAGGCAGTATTAGCCTTTTCTGCATGTTTCCATTTTCCATCAAGAATGGTATATGCGACCAAACGATGATACATTTTTTAAAAAATGTATGTGAACTATTCACGTTAACAAACACCATAAGATCAATTATGCTCTAACATGCTACAGTAAATGCACTTTTTTTGGCCTCGATATAAAACTACCCATATGTTGAAATCAGAATTGTGACCACAGAAAAAAATTAAGAACATTGATCTACAAACAGTGCCCATCTGTTATCTGCGTGTAGGTTCAAGGGACATCAAATACCATTCAGGCAATGAAAGGGATGTGTATGCTTACAATCCTGTTTCACTCTGCACTAACACCCACTCTTTCTGTTCTGGCTTAACTAGGATAATTTCTAAAATGCAGTCTATAATTAAATTATATGTTGTTTCTCTTTCACTTTCAATGTCTTCACACTATTTTAATTTGAAAATAAAATGGAATAACCGGGAATTACATTGGTACCATTTACAAAACTATGGGCAAAATCCATAGCAGTTACGGGTCATCACAGTTATGTCACCCTCTGGTGTTAAGTTATGGAAAGTCATCTTAACTGCTCCAGAGCAAGGTGCTTAATTTCACTTTAGAATATAGGCCTACATCATTTTGAAGTCTAAAACTGGGTTATAGACCCCCAAATGCAGAGTAACTACGGGAGTATGTAAGAGACTTTACGTGCACCCGTAGTTACTGCACCACCTAGTGAAAACCTATGGGAAACTCATATTGGAATCCAGAGTTGTTGTTACACTGAAGCAAGGACTCCCCATAGTTACTTTGGATTTTGCCCCAAGTCAAGTAAGTAGAATTTCAGAGACTGACACACACACACACGGAGAGAGAGAGAGAGAGAGAGAGAGAGAGAGAGAGAGAGAGAGAGAGAGATCACTCCAACTGGAAATTCTGTAGCAATTTTCAACCACTGTGCCCCAACAATTTGGTGTGCTGCTAATGGTCTACAGATGTGCCATGGGAGTAGGGGGAAGGATGTAGCCTAGTGATACGTGAATGGCCACTGCAAATAACAGTATCATAAACTGCTTTTCTACTGTTGTAGAAAGGCACTTGTGCAAGCAATTGTTCAACTTTTCAGATAAGTCAAGCAAAGGCATTTCTAGTTCCTGACAGTAAGTTTACAACAGTAAGAAAAGCTGGTTAAACAATTGCAAAGGAACACACTTTTTATTAATTGCTTTTTTAAACTGCATTTTTAAAATATCACGAGGGAGTCTCAGAATCCTGGGGAGATATTAAGGCACAACCTTTTCCATTAGGAGCAAAAAAAACCCTGTTTAAAAACAGGGTCATTATCTGTTTTTCTATTATTTTCTTTATAGATAGAATTTTTTCTACAGGATTCCAAAACGTAATCCTAGTGCATAAGGAGAGACACCTGCATTAGCAGGGCCTTTGAGAGGCATAGCAGCAGAGTGTTCTTTATAAAAAAAAAATTGAAGGTGAGCCTTGATAAATTTAGCACCTTCTCATTGTACCATAAAATGTGACATTTTGTCACATTTTGTCTCAGTGTGACATTTTTGGACAACAACAGAGTTGTCAGCCATTTTGGAGTTGTTCATCACTGGTCCCACTGCAGATGCCAGTAGGTAAGATCATGGCAGGGACTGGGAGTGGGAAAACGGAGTAGAAAGGGCAAAAAACTCCTATGTTTGCCAGATAGAAACTAAAATCCCAACCAAGAAAAATAATACCTATGAAGAACACCCTAAATACACAAAATCAATCCCTTACAAACTGCTGAGATTTTCTGAAAAGAAAGGCTCCACAATACTGTCCTCTGTGCAGTGCCTATCTTGAGTTGCCATGATACATTTTGTGATAATGTGCCCAGAATGTCAGAATGAATATATACCGTCTATATGGTCTATAGCTTAGAGCAGGCAAAGCCTTCCACAGTTATCTCCGGTGACATAAGCAATCAATCATTACTGCAGAATGGAAAAGAGGTAAAAGTTTTTATTCAAATGAACAAAACAGTAAAGATGAAGAACGATATGGTAGAAAACCCTCTCATTACAGAACTTGGGCTTCATCAATTTTTAAATCTTCCATTTAAAAAGCTTCATCCTAAAAGCCAAGGAGTCACTACAATAGATAGCACTACATCTGCTATCTTTCATTTCACCATTATAGATAACCTTCATAAGTTGATTTCCTGATTACAATAAGCTTATTTTCAGAAAATTATATTTCTGATCTAATACGAGACAATAAATAATTCAAAAGTTTCACATTATTACAGGGAATTATATTTAGGAGAGCATCCAGGGATATGTATAATGAGAAACATTCACCTTGCTACAGGAATGCTACTCTGCATTTAATCTTATAATATTCCCTTCAGGGTATACAAGACAGCTTGCTGGAAAATGTAACGATTCCTCCACTGTTTTTTCATAGGACCAAAAAAAAATAATGGTAAGATAAACAATGATGCGGAAATAGAAACTGGTTTCCATCTGAAAGTCAATGAATGTACACCCCACCCCACTACACGAAAGCAGGTGAGAACATTAGGTGAGATTGCCGTGAGCAGGTCTGGCAAAAACAACTGAGTGGAAACTAATACAAAAATAGCTTCCCTGTTGTGGTCATCTGGTGGGAATGAAGTGGAAACCTCATGTTCAACTGGCAAATTTCATAAAAAGTTGGAGTTCCCCAACCTACTACAATCAAGGTCACAGAACTGGGTGGCATAATAACTGTCTTGAATCATGTTATTCAAGATGGTGCTATACAGGAGAACTAGCACAAAGAGGCCACAGGAACATCCCACAGCACCCCTCTGAGTTAACTGTGGTGCACAGTGCACAGTTTAGGAACAACAACAGATACAAGGAGATCTGCAATAAAAACACAGTCTTCCATTACAGAATTGACAAGGTCTAAAACAGAAGAAACTATGTGAGACTATAAGTCATATAATATGTCTTCTTTGTAGGGATGGGTTGTAGTGCAGTGGTGGAGCATATGAGATGAGCATATCACAGACCCAGACCCAGATGAGCATATCACAGAGCATATCAGAGACCTCCAGTAAAAGGGGAGTCTACCAGGGAGCAGGAAAACCCCTCTTTCACTGAAATCCAGGCCTGGCAGCCATTTGATTGTGTGCTTTTGCATGCTGCTCTAGGAGTCCTACAGAGTGGGAAAGTACCAGAAGAAAGGTCCACCCCACTTTGTAGCCAGCAGCAGCAGCACACCTCAGCTGCAGTTTCTCAGAGCCTCTGTGGCCCTGAAACACCTTCTGTGCCACACCACATCCTCACTAGCCAGCCCTGCCTATCCTACGGCCACTGCATCCCTCTACTGGCAATATGGCCATTCTGGGTCTCCCGTGCCTCCTCTTTTCCCTTTCCAGCTGGCTTCGACGCCACTGGGGCCTCACCAGCCAGCCTGAGTTTCCCATGGTCACCGCACTGCTTTTGTCCCCTCTCCAGCCATGCTGCCTTTAGGGCCTCACGGGCTGGCCTGAATCTTCCATGGCCACCATGCCACTTCTGGTCCTCTCTGGCCACACCGCCTGAAGGTGTGAGTATGTGCTTGTGTGTGTGTGTGTGTGAGAGAGAGAGAATGAGTGCATGCATGGGTTGTGTATGTTTGTGTGAGACAGAGTGCATACATGAGATGCATGTATGCGTGAGTGAGTGCATGAATGGGGGAGTTTGTGTATGTGTGTGTGATTGCATGCATGGGTGTGTGTGTGTGTATGTATGTGTGAGTTAGTGCATGCACAGGGGGGACATGTGTATGTGAGTGCATGTGTGAGGTGTGTGTGTGGGAGCAGGTATTGTTGGGCTGGGGTCTTTAGGACAAAATTGTGTCTGATTTGAGCCACTTCATACGTACATTATTGGTGAAAACAGCTCTTACAAAGAGGTTTTCAATTTAAAAAGTGTTGAAAGTATTTACAGGAAAGCAATACGAGTATTTCTGATTTATTTTAACATGTCCTATATTTGTACTATATTTTTGAGGTGTCCTACATTTTTAACAGGGAAGGAATTTTGGCTTGGATATCAAGAATTTTGGGGAAGTTGAGGGGGGTGAATTTTGGGTTCAGCATCTGGTCACCCTGCAAAGACATCATACTACCGTCTGGGCCTTTACAGGTTCTGTCTCGACACCTATGAGGGTTCCATTCCAGTAACCTTCATGGATGCCAATTTTTGCATTAAACAAAAGCAATTAAAAGATTAGGCAACTGTTTAAAAATAGCATGCTTACCAAGATAACTTGGCAGAGTAATCAATCTCTTCCTCCCTCTCCTGGGCCTAGAACAGCTCAGCTCAGTGGAGTAGCTGGAGACGCAGGGAGTGCAGTTGCACCGGGCTATAAGTTTTAGGGGGGCTACAAGCTGAGCTTGACACTAGTGGCTAAAATTGTGATGAACAGGGTGAATGAATTATGAATGACTAGTGAAAATGTACACGTGTTGCAGGAGTAAAATTTCCCCGTACACCATCCCTACACTACACCTCATGCCCCTCCCATGCGCACCATCCCCCCATACACATCATCCCCCCATGCACGCCGTCCCCCCATGTGCAACATCCCCATGCACATCATCCCCCATGCGCAATACTCCCATACAACATCCGCACCGTCCCCCATCCGCACCATATGCAACACCCCCATGCATATCAAAAGTTATGTCCAATAATCACAAAAGCCTGTGGAACAAAAAGTGGATTTTTTAATCTCAAAACATTCCCATGAACTCTGAGTGCCAATGAGATGTAATTCTGATACTTTATGGAACTAATACATGGTTAAAATGAAACAGCTCTCATTTCCATATACATATATTATAAAACAGTTATGAATGCTAACTGGGTATAGAGGTGCTTCTAAGTGGTGCTCCTCTTATATTTAGCAGGGAAAAAAATAACCATTCCTCTTTGCCCCAACAAAGTTTTCCTAACCAACAAGGGACACGATTTTCATTTTTTATATAATTAAATTTTAATTAATTAAATTAATTACTTACAGTGCAATCCTAAGCATGTCTACTCAGACGCAAGCCCCATTGTGTTCAATAGTACTTACTTCCAGGAAAGTGTGGTTAGGATTGCAGCCTTAATTACATGGAGTGGGAGCAACAGTGGAGTGGGTTTGCCTGTTCCAAAGGGGTTTAAGATTTGGCAGCCCACTGAATATATATTTTACAAGAATATATATTTTAAACAATTGAATCTCGTCTTCTGTCACCTCTCAGCAAATGACAGATTATAAAGCTGTGTTGAAAGAGAATTCAGCACTCACTTTTTGTCAATGTGTCACTTTCCATTTCACCTGCACCAGAGTTTCTCCAGCTGTTCCACTACACTGTTTCAAAATATCACAGGCAGAGAATCACTGCAGTCACAGGAAAACTGCTATCATACATGCTCCAATCCTTACATGGGACCAAGACTGCAATACTAACCTCACCTGCTGTAGAGTAAGCCCAACTGACTATAGTGGGATTTATATCTGAGTAGACAGGAAGAGGATTGCACTCTTATGGGAGCAATCCTGAAGTGAGGTCAATGAGAATGGCCCAGATGCTGGCCCAAGTAGGCTATATCCAGAGCTGACAGGCCAAATCCACAGGGCTAGGAGGCTTGAATAACATGATTCAAGATCAAGTAAGTGCTACTGAGCATCAAGTAAGTGGGGAGGGCTTGCTCCTGAGGAGACCTGCCTTACTTACAAGGTGGTGGTGCCTGATTTACAAGGAAGCCCAGGAGTAACTGACAACCAGTAATAATTGCAGCATGAGACAGCAGTACCTGTAGTGGAAGGTGGATGCAAGGGGACTGTTGGAATGGCCTGCTGGAATTGTGCCGTAGCCTGAGGTTGGTGGGCTTCCATAGTTGTATCGTATCCTGAGTTTGAGAGGCAGGAGTTACATTGCATATTCAGCAATTAGGCTGGCCAAGAATTCAGACTTTTTTGGTCAACACTGCCATTCTTACTCTGCCTTATGGACCCCTATAGGTCTACTCAGACTTATTCCTGCTCCTGAAGTGGTCTAACTTTGAGGTGCTGGGAAGGGGCATTTCTGCCCTGAAAACTGGCTCTGGATACAGCCTAACTGCACTGTTCTAGGTAATGCTCAACATACCCTCAACACATTCCCTGCTGAGATGCCTAGGCTAGCCTTGCTAGGCCGGCCCAGGTCCACCTGCTTTATGCTGGTGTAGGTTGACTTACATTGGCACAAGCCTTTTCTGGTGCAGCTACACTGGAATATCTCAACTTACACTGGCCCAGTGTTAGATAGGCTGACCCAAGTGCACTTCAGGATTGCACCCTAAATCTCATTCAACAGATGGGAACAGAGAAGGTAAGATCTGAGAAGACAGGATTTTGCTAACTTGGAATGATCCTACAACTAAGAAAATAAGTTCAACCATTGAATTAACTAGACAGGTTTTAACAGCAAACAATTTATGTCAAAGAATCAGTGAAATGTTCACTGAGGGGTTTCTATATAATCATAGTTTATTACAGCTAAGGTTCCTTAATTGATTTTTCCTTTAAAAATATTAATGGAAATGTATTTTTTCCAATATTTTTTTTCACTACAATATGTGTTCCAATATTTAACTAAATAAATCACTTTGCCAATAAAGTCATAGGGAACATATCCATTTATTTTCCTTAAAATATACATTAAATTGTCAATTTCAATATTTTATAATATTTTCCCCACATTTATTTATTATAAGTTTGTATTTCAAAAATATATTCTGCCTTTCTTTCAAAACTTTTGACTCTGAAGAAATCTAGCAAAGAAATGGAATAAAACAACCACATTGACTAATAAAAATACCCATCAAACACCACAAATACTTCTTTAGCAGCCCTGTTCACAGTTACTGCCTGGTTATTACAGCACAGGTGCAAGGTCTGCTGAATCCCACAGGGTTTTGGCATAGAGAGGCCTCTTTGCAATAAGGGAAGATTTGTTCCCTTGCCTCAGCGTAAGCCCCGTGGGCTTGTGAGTCACCTCAAGTCTGTGTCAGTGGTCTGTATTGACTCAGAAAGACATTTCAAGAATAGGGGGGATGACAATTCAGTGTGCATTGCCACTGCCTAACTTGCCTACTCCCAGGCTTGATCTGTCATTCTCCTTGCCCTGTCACCACCCTATTGTGACTGTAGTATATTGGTCTCCACACTCAGCAGCCTAGCATAAGACTGTAGAATTACTAATCTAAAAACAAGGATAAAATCAATAATCAATACTAAGCAAATAAGCAGCAAATAACTGCCTTGCACTGCTTCAGTTTTCTATTCCAATTAATGGAATGGTTAGCATGACCTTGATTAGGTGCAGCCATGTGTCACTCACTGCAGGAAGAGGTCCTGACACCCCTATCTATGCTAAGAAACCTATCATCATGATCATCATCACCACTACCATCATCATAATCTATTGTTCATAGATTAACATTATTTTTAAAGGTTCTGCCTTTCCCTTCTGCTAAATGACCTTCACCCAATGCTATTTTCCTGCTACAGGCAGGGGGTTGGACTAGATGACCTACTGGGTCCCTTCCAACTCTAGGATTCTGTTCTCCAGCAGAAGACACAACAAGGATTCCTTAATGTTGCCCTCAGGGATTGTAGGAAAACTTTTTAATCCTATAGCAGAAAATATTTCAGGGCAGGGTGATAGAACAATTTGGAGGCAACAGCTTTTGCCAAATAGCTGGGATTCCCAAAGTGAGTGTTGTGATATCTCGAAGGCTGCAATCCTAAAGACACTTTCCTGGGAGTAAGGCCCACTGAACACAATGGGGCTTACTTTTGAGTAGACATAGTTAGGATTGTGCCCTAAGTGTCCCTTGTGACCCCCTCAAACTGTTCTCATGGGCACCACCATCTTTCATCTTCAAAATCATATGAGATTTGGGAGTTGATCTTGCAAAATCTTGCAAGGTTGGGGCAGCCCAAGTTGGATTGTGTGGCTTGCATTCCATGGCTAAGCAAGGAAGAAAAATTTGCAGGTGAGGGTGCTGTGACCCCTGAAAATTTGGGAACCATTGAGCTAAGGGAAACCTGGCAGAACATCACTATTACTTGTGCACAGTGGGAAGAAGTACAAAATGAATGCTTACAGTGAGATTGACCCAAGGCAATGTTTTGGCAATGGTTCCCAGCACTGATGTTTGCCAATTAAATGTAATGTTGGTTACTGAGAGTGGTTTTTAGAGACTTATGAGCAGAATATACATGCAGTTCTGACTTCCACAATGGGATCATTGATTGTTGGCTCACGTATTGGCACCCGAGGAGTAAACAGAAGAGGTAGAAGTCTGGAGTAACAGAAACAAATAAAAGCCATTTAAGAAAAGATTATGGATCATATTGGAGAGATGTGAAATGCTATCAAATGAAGCAGAGTCACCAGAAATTGCTTTTCTGCGACCCAGGAGATATTATAAAACAGTGAGGAGCTTTGAAACTGACCACAGTCAGGCCATTGCAAGAGGAAGTGCATGGCCAAAGAACATGAGATGCCCCTTTTTGAGGTAGAAGCAAGGACCTGTGATGTTAACTATGTATCAAAATCAAACTATTTCCTTAGGGGATAGGCAGATCTCTTGAGGAAAGGTGTATAGAGTTCCCTAAGAAAGCTGCCTTGAGAAGGAATCAGTGAAGAAACTGGATACATAGCAGGTTAGAACATTTGGCTGAGGACATGCTTCATTCATGTTTCATGGCATTTTGTATTTAGTAGCATCCTTTATTTAGGATGAAAAACTATATTCTTCGATTTTTGTAGTACTGCATCAGACACATCACAAACACAAGATATTCAGTGTCAAAAAGTGCAAATAACCGCTAAACTCAGACGTATAAGGATAGACAATTATAAATACCAAAATACTTTCAACACAATGTCATATTCAGCAATTTATTCTTTTACTAGTGAACAGCGTTGTCTTAAACTCTGCACTGAAGCATGAAGAATGAACAGAATGAAGTGGCCTTCATGCTGACAGAGGACCTGCCTTACAATTATGTGAAACTGGGACATATGGAAATAAGTATGGTTGTTTAATACAACCAGAAGCCATGCAATTAATGACTCCTGGAGAATTAAAAGAAAATTGTGCTGTGTTACATTTGTATATAGCGCAAGCAATGAGCACGGCACTGTGCAGACACGTATCTCTGCCTAAGGGCCTTATAGTCTGATACACTGTCCTTTGCAAACCATTTGAGGAATGATTTCTGGAACTAGATTTGTAGTGCAATCCTATGCACATCTATGTGGAAGCAGATTCCACTGATTCAGATCTTCAGCATGGTGCCCAGAGGACCAGCAGCGCCAAAATGGCTGCCACTGCATTCTATGCATACTGGGTAGCTACTAGAAGCTTCTTGGAGGAAGGGGACACTTCCGTACCTCAGAGCCAGACAAACGTAAGTCCAAACAATTTTCAGATTGTTATTTATTTATTTATTTATTTTAAAAAATTTGTATCCCGCCTTTCTCGGGCCATAGACCGACTCAAGGTAGTTCACTTTATTAATTAAAAACATAAATAGAATATTCAGTTAAAAACAATTAAAACATATAAGCTAAAAATAATACAAACAACAACCCCCCAATCTCTGCCCCATTAAAGAGCTGTTTTAAAATAATAGTTTTTAGCCTCTATAGTTCTGTATTGAAGGCTTTCCTCAGTTCTCAGGGGAGGGAGTTCCAAAGCCGGGGTGCTACCACCGAGAAGGCCCTATCTCTGGCCGCTACACCTCTCACATCCCTTAGTGGTGGCATAGTCAGTAGGACACCTTCAGATGACCTTAGGTGACGGATCGGATTGTACAGAAGAAGGTGGTCCCTCAGATAATCTGGATTTGAGCTGTTTAGGGCTTTAAAGTTCAGGATCAGCACTTTGAATTCAGCCTGAAAAAACGAATGGGCAGCCAGTGTAGTCACTGAAGCAGTGGCCTGATAGAGACGAACCGATGAGCCCCAGCAACGACACAGGTCGCTGCATTCTGGACTAGTTGAAGCTTCTGGACCGTCTTCAGAGGCAGCCCCACATAGAGCGCGTTACAATAATCTAGTCTCGATGTCACTAGGGCATGGGTCACCATGGCCAGATCCGAGCGACTCAGGTATGGTTGCAGCTGGCGGATCAGCCAAAGCTGAGCAAAGGCTCCTGGGACTCCAGGAGCAGCTGTGAATCCAGGAGAACCCTCAAGCTGTGGACCTGCTCCTTTAAAGGGAGTGCAACCCCATCCAGATCATGTAACCTGCTTTGCATTTATAATCTGATTCTGCATTAAGCCATAACAACCTAAGGGTGCAATCCAGAGTAACTACGGGGAGTCCTTGCTCCGGTGTAAGAACAATTTGCTCTGGATTGCAATATGAATTTCCCATAGGTTTTCACTAGCTGGTGCAGTAACTGCAGGTACACGTAATGTCTCTTACGTGCTCCCGTAGTTACTCTGGATTGTAGGGCATGTCTGTTAAGCATTCTTCTTAACATTCTCCTTAATACTTAACATACTTACATTGTTATAGCTTGATGCAGAATCAGATTATACATGCAAAATGGTAATAACCTGAAAATTGTCAATTTTAGACTTATGTTCATCTGGCTCTAAGGTACAGATTTGTCCCTTTCCCCAGTGAAAGGCCCAAGTCTTACAATGGGCTACTCAAGTATGCACTGGCTATTTAGCTAGTACAGATCTGAGAGACCCAATGGTCCACCAGTCCTGCTCCTCTATCTCTGCCCCACCTTCTCCCCACCAGCACCCATTCAATTCTCCACTTCCCAGAGCTCGTCCTTTGCCTTGGGCAATGGCTGGTAGGCCTCTGGCCAGCACTGACCAATCCAGTGCTGACCGGGTGCTGACCCCATAAAATATCTGAAAGCCAAATTCTGTTCTCACAATGGAGAAAAACAGATGTTAAAATGAGTGAATGACGACAACTCTGCCCTGTGAACAATACTCTGCAATCTCTGATGAGGTGGAAATTATCCTGCAATTAGCAGTCACTGTTATCTGCTAATGTGTCTAGTAGGTGAATCTTCCCTGCTGGTGATCTGTAATCAAACTCCCTGTAAACGCACCCTAAAATGTGATGTAAAAATAGTTGCCATGTTGATCCTGAATGGAAATCAGATGTTACTTAATTTCTTGCTCCAGAGCGGTTTTGTACAATTAAAATGCTTGCAACTCTGCTATATGAGAAGATTGTATCCAGGGAATAATCAGGTAGCCTCAAGGTCCATACATTCACTCCCTTAATCTCTCAAGATCTCCGCCCTCATACACCTCACAAAAGCAATCTAATATTTTTGGCCTAGCCCACGAACAGTGATTTTTGAATTTTCCTGGATTATGGAGGGCAGACAAATAGGATGCACATATCTACACTGGGCAGGTCTAATTGCAACTCCTGTAAAGTAACAAGGCAGACATTCAGCAAGGTTGAATGCTGCAGCCCTCAAAGTACTCAGATCACTTTGGATAGTCATTATGAAAGCTAGGTCTATAAGAGAGGCAAACTTTTCAAGCACCCAAATATTTCTCCAACCCAGATTATGATCCAAGTGGATGAGAACAACTGGCTGTCTCAGGGCACTGGGAAACTTTCCCACTTAACCCAGGTAATGCTGCAGCATCAAAGGCTCTACTCTGTTTTCCACCACTTCTGAAGGTGGTGTAGAACCAAGCAGATGTGACCATCCAGATGTTTCTCTGTACAGGTCAGAGAACAGGGTTGGAGTCCAACATATCTGTTGGGGCCCAGACTGCCTCCTGCTCCCCACCCACTCCTGGGAAGGCTCTCTGCTTACCCTCCCCCCTAAGACCTCTGCACTGGCTGAGCTCAGCCAGCATGGAGATCCTCCTCTATGCCACAGTGGAGGATGATGCAGCTTCCATGGGGTGCATTCGATCATGGCTTTCACCAGAAATGATGCAAATGTGCACATGTTTGTGACCCTCCCAGGCTGGTGCAAGGGAGACACAATGTCAGACTGCATGCTGCTAACCAACGTGTGAATGTGATGAAGAGAGAGGGACAATGCCTCTCTCCATTACTGCTACTTCCCTGACCTCTGATACTTGGAAGATAAGTAAAGATGTGTCTTGAGGAAGGGTGTCAGTGATAAGCCAGAATTGGCTCAGAATTGACCAATTTTTTTTATAATTGATTCAATTTTTTCCTTAGTTTTGCTCCAGTTCTGCAGGATCAAAACATGTATACAAGGGATTAAAAACCCACAAGTCTGTTTTAAGTCAAGGACTCCCCAGAATTTTGGCTGTCAATCTGTGGGGGTTATTGGCAGGTTGCAATATTGACTGATGTTCCATCATCATATGGAATCAAATTGTAGTTGGACAGCTTCACGTGACTAAATTAGATGCACCCGTTTACACATCAATGGCTTAGGGCACAATCCAGAGTAACTACAGGAGCACATAAGAGACATTACATACACCCGGTAGTAACTGCACCATCTAATGAAAACCTATGGAAAATTCATATTGCAATCCGGAGTAACTTTGTCTTACTCTGGTGTAAGGACTCCCCGTAGTTACTCTGGATTTCACCCTAAGTCCCTCTCCTAGATGTGTGAGGAAGCATGGGTTGCCTACTATTCCTCCTCTACTTGCATGTCTCTGCCATAAAATATCCATTTCCAAGGTGTCAAACTATCCAAACCTCAGGAATGAATTTTGAGGTGGAGGCAGATGAACTCTGAAGGGAGGGAAGGATAAAAAAAACCCCATTCCATAAGCAGAACTTCCACATAAGGACATTAGGATTCAATTTGGGATCCAATTTGGATCCATTAGGATCCAATTTGCCTTTCAACATGTTTTTGTTTTAAGCTTTCTATCAGCACAATCCAGAGCAACTAACCTGTCCACATAAGAGCCCTTAGGTTGCCCTATCTAACACTAGGTTGGAGCAACTGCAAGATGCTACAACCCAGTTACTCTGGCAGAGGCTTAGGGCAGAGCAAGGCAACATAGGGTGCCCTAAGAGAGGTGGACCTGCTCTGCCCTAACTGGGGCAGCCTAAGCAGCTCAGGAGAGGCAAGTTGAGGGCATGTTTAGCATTTTCTAAGGCAGAGCAGTTACTCTGTATCCAAAGCCTGTTTCCAAGGCAGAAATGCCTCTTCCAGTTCCTCAGAGATATACCACCTCAAGAGCAGGTATAGTAATGAGTAGACCCATAGGGGTCCATGATAAGGCCTGAGTAAGAATGGCAGTGTTGACCAAAAATCTGAGTTCTTGGCCATCCTAGCTGCAACCCCTGCCGCTCAACCTCAGGATATGGAACAAACTACGGCTGCCCACAAACCTCAGGATACAGCAGGCCACTCCAAGAAGCCCCTTGTATTCACTGTAGAATGTACTGGCATCTCATTAGGGACTCCTTATAAGGCAGGCACCCAGTGGCGTCACCAGACTGGTGCGGCTGGTGTGGGCTGCATTGGGCGATGCGCTCCGTATGGGGTGATGTGCTGGAGGAGTTTGACTGTCCTTTGGCAGGCCCCGGGCGTCAGCACCCCCATTCAGGCCTGCTCCAAGGCGGAGCAGCAGCCAGAAGCTGCCACTTGTCTGAGGAGCTGGCCTGAACGGCCATCTGAGGTGCACTGCGCAGAAACACACTGAGCATGCCGAACAGCTTCAGAGGAGACTTCCTTAGAGCAGAGAAAGTCCGCGCCTCTGCACAGCCATTCGGCCTCACTCAGGAGGTGGAGCGGCAGCCGAATGGCTTCAGAAAGAGTACTGCACAGGCACCAACTCTGACGCCTGCACAGTCTCCCCCGAAGCCAAAAGGCTTCAGAAAAGTACTGCGCAGGTGTCAGAGATGGTGCCTGCGTAGTACTCTTTCTGAAGCCAGTTGGCTTCAGAAACAACTGCGCAGGCGCCAACTTTGGTGACTGCGCAGTCCAGGTGGGGGGGGTGCCTCCCAAGGATGACGCACAGACTTCCGCACCAGGTGATGTGCAGAGTTATGTCACCACTGTAGGCACCACAGCTGTTCCTTGTTCAGTGTGATCTGAGGGGTGTCTCCTCAGGAGCAAGTCTTCCCCTTGTGTCAATTACTTAGCATGCTCTGGACAGTTAGGGCAGCCCAGGCTTCCTGACTCTCTGGATTCAGCATAACTTTCTGCTCTGTATACAGAATAGTTAGGAGAGTGCAGTTAGGTCAGAGCAGGCTGAATTTACTCTGGATTGTGTCCTAAGTTACATTTTTAGTTCATAGATCAGTAATAATCTGAGACAGCGAAGCAAATTGAGCCATGAAACAAGCTCATCATGCTTTTTCATAAACAAACTGGAAGCAGCTGTTCCAAGGTCAAAAACTGAAAAAAGTGTGGAAAAAATGATGTTAATGAACAGACCTTAACTGGGGTAAAGTGTCACCTCTAAAGCAAATCATTCAACATTTAAAACATCATGTGAAACTGTAATGGAGGCAATTACGTTGGTATTTAATATAACTAAAGGGCTTGTTCAAAGGATGTTATTATGGTATTAGCTGCATTGATTTATACAAGATGGTTGATTAAATGACCGACCGTAACAAGAAATTAAGTTGTTCCTGGGGTTACAATGGCAAAAGTCGCCTTGTGTGAAAGAGATCAGTGCTAAAAAGGAACCAGATTGCATTTAAACAAGCTATCATGTGTAAATAAAGTGTAATTGAAGTTACTGTTGAAAATTCTTTTGTTGTTTAGTCACTCTGACCCAAATGCTCCAATAGACCCTTATTGTTCTTGTCTTCCAGCTCTCATTCAACAGTTCCTGAAGCTCAGCCCAAACAGTTCAACATAACTATTAGTACTTGTTTTTGTTCAGCTCTGATGCTAAATTTCCATCCAAAAATATCCCTGAAGTAGGTAGTGCTTACCTGAGGTTTAGGGATGATGTAATGACATCACCATGTTGCCCCTGATGCTCTGGGCAATGACAATGTATTAAATATCTCCCCTGCTAAATAATAGAGCAACACCCACTGGAAGAAGACTGTTCAACCATTTTTTGGCCCTGTTGCTTCACAGTCTCACTAGTAAGCAGCAAAAATACAATCACCGGTGGATTCAAGATTCAACTGGACACTAAAAGAGCTGTAATCACAGAAGGGTGGTGTGTGCAACACTCTCTCTGGGGTATCACCCCAGGAGTATGGGTATATACCATCATCCCCTTACAATACAACTTCTTCCATCTGCAAGGACTAATATTAAAGTTATGCATTTAGGCTACAAACATAAAGACACTTCCCTGGGAGTAAGACCCATTGAACACAATGGGGCTTACTTTTGAGTAGACATGCTTAGGAGTGTGCTCTTAGTTGCTTTATTTTGTATAGGAAAAGGAAAAGGGGAGGAAGCGCTGGGTAAAGTGTCCAGAAGATTGATTTGAAAGGGAATTTTCTGAAGAGTAAAGAAAGATTAGTAAGATAAAAAGGTTCTTCTGGAATTGATAATAGGTGTTAGCAGGAAGTAGAATATTTCAATTAGGGAGCCATACTAGAGAGGAAATCAGAGTCATTCAGTTTTAGCTAGTCTTCCAACCTTACTGTGAATGAGAAAACTCAGTAGATGGAAAGTACAGCATGAAGGCAGTTTTAGATATTTAGATGTTATTTTCTTGGCTGCTTTGGCTTATTAAGTTTTATTGATTGAAAACCCTCTTGAACTGGCCTTCTGTAAAGGGAGAGAGACTGTTTTAAATATCTTGAGCATTTCAGTAATAAAACTAATTTAAGTTTATGAATGTGCATTAGTGAATTGTGTGGATGTGGTGGGGGTTTAATTGCTTCAATGAACCTGACAAAGAGTTGTGTATGAAGTGCTTGTGGAAATAGCAAGTGGATCTCAGGATTGCACTTAATGGAAAGAACAGGAGCCAATTTTGCCAAGTATGATTTTGTAGGGTTGGAGGAAAGTGCAAACTTCATGTCAAGGAATATGCAGATGATTGGGCAAATTGGGGCTCCATATTTTTTGTAGTGGTGAGATAACACTGTTGTGTCTCTTTCACTTTCTATGAATAGAGACTCTGGTGTACACGCATCCCTCATCTAAAATTCCAATGAATATTGTACAACGTGTGTAAGAGATCCAAGGGTTTGTCCTTGGAGCCATGGCTCTACAAATTAAAAGACAAATGACTAGAATTCAGTAAAGTAACACTAAGCCCACCAAGGACTGAACTCGAGAACTAGCAAGGACAGCATATATTAAAAGAAGCTGAGATATGTTTAATCAGTCCCCATCGACCAGGTTGTGCAGCTTTAGTAAATGTAAAACGACCCAAATGAGAGAAACCATTTTAAGAAATAATGCCTATTGATTCTAGAAAAAAAATTAATAGTATGGAGAATGTTCTGTAGTGGGTCTTTGCTTTATGCCAGCTTGTTCAGATGCAGTATGGTTCCTATGGAGAGCTCTGCAAGAAGGTTGAATTTTAAGAAGAGGAAAGAAAGCCTCAAGAAACCAAATTATACATAAAAAAGCAAAATATACCGTAAATAATTTTCCTTCAGCACCACTGCTGTAAGTGGCTCAGAACATAATCTTAAACATGTTTTCTCAAAAGTAAGCCCTATTGCGTTTCACAAAGTGGTATGGGTATCACCAGTGAAACATGAGGTGGTGTCTAGTGGTGCTTGCAGGAATCCTGGACACCTGCCACACAGCAGTGAAACCAGGAACATGACAAAAGAAACAGCTATAGGAAGCTCCAAAACATGCTTTTCCACAATCAGAAAAGCCCTTCTATACACCCTGAGCCTCTCACTTTGTTTACTGTGTTTCATCTGGCCTCCCAACCCAGAACATTGTGGTACTTTGAATAGGTGGAACATGTGAAGTGATCATGCAGAAGAAAAGTACTGAAAAACATGCTGTACATAGTTGCATTGGAGTTAGTCCAGGGTATTAAATGGAACTCCTTTTTGAGTACCATTTAATTTCCTGGGCTAACTCCAATGTTACGATGTAAAGCAGCAGAACGGTGACTACTTGTTTCCATCTTAACAACAAACTTCCTAATGCAGCCCCAAAGTTCTACCTGAATAACAACTTACTCCCTTATAACTCTCACCCCAAATACTTTGAAGTAACTGGATCAGACTCTCTCTTATAAGAAACACCTAGAGAACATGTCCACAAAATTTATACCAGGAACATATTCCAGAAACTAAGAGGATCAAGATGGGGAGCCTCAGCGTCTACTCTCAGAATATCAGCACTATGGTTGGGCTATTCTGAAATAGAATACTGTATCCCTGTATTGCTTAATAGCTGCCACACAAGTAAGATTGATGTTAGACTAAACAAAACCATGAGGTTCTTAAGCGGTTGTATAAAATCTACTCCTACTTGCTGGTTCCCTGTTTTAAACCACATAACACCCCCAGCTCTATGAAGGAGGATGACTTAGTAAAGCCATACAATAAAATTATGAGCAATCCACTCCTACCTGTGCATGCTGATCTTCCTCGTCTATCAATTGGCAGGCTTAAATCCAGGAAGCCCACATTAGTCACTCTCACAACAACTGTCTATCAACTTTTGAGATCAGTGTGCAATGGAAAGTGGAATGAGCTGCTGAATGCCCAGATATTGGCAGTTACACAGATGACCCTACATGAAAGGGTCATAATTAATAAGGTTTTTGACCTACCTCGCCAGCATTGGTCAACTCTGAACAGGGTCCGTCCAACATGGTGTCTGCCAGGACTCACTGTTTAAGTGGGGTCTTGTATCTACCCCTTGGTGTATCTGTGGTGTTTCTCAACAAAATATTCATCACATTATATTTGAGTGTCCATCAAGAGTTTATACCAGTCCAGTGTCTGATTTTTTTCAAAATGAACCACTTGAATGGTTGGGTTGACTGGACAATGACATATAATTTACTATAAGTCCATGTATTTACTATACAATAAATAAATAAAACTTCTGAGTAGAAATGATATTGTTATCATTATCATTGTTGTTAATATTTATATACTGCTTTTCAATAGAGCAGTTAACAAAATGGTTTAGATTGGAGAATAAATGGTTCCCTGTCCTTAAAGGGCTCAAACTCTTAAACAAAGGAGACACTCGCAACACAAAAGATACCATTCATAGGGTAAAAAGAATACTTGTTAAGTGGTAAAGTGGACTTTTAAAGGATCTTTCCCAAGTTCACAGGGTATATGTTTGTCACATTTTTGTGCTCTTAGAAATGTGGAAGTTTATGCAAGAGAGCATAGTTTTCCTCAGAGGAGTCCCAAGGTACTGTCTCCCTTTTACTAATAATCCTAACAGGTAATGTTTAAAAGTATAAACATCTGATTTGCATCCACTAAATTACTCAAATTAGAATAATATTTCTGGGGACCATTATTTAAATTAGAATAGTTTTACCTAATGAATCACAACAGGTTTTATTTTATCTTTCTGCATATCCTTTGGTGCTCTTTGATCATTTATGCTCAAGTCCACATAACTGAAAATGTTTACCATTACTTTTCTTCCCTTAAAAAAATACTGAAAATTCTCCTTTCCTATATGTCTCTAGTTGTATGATCATTCTCTTTAGGAATCTCCCTCCCGATGGATTCTCTGATTGATTGGTAATGAATATCAAATAAATGCAGGTTATGCCCATGGAAATGAAAGGTTCCAAATTCTCAATCAAGAAAATTAAACGAAGGAAAACTTTATTTTTTACATTAATGTTACAATTAACTACAATTGCTATTTAGGCTGCAATCCTAAAGACACTTTCCTGGGAGTAAGGCCTACTGATCACAATGGCACTTACTTTTGAGTAGACATGGTTAGGATTGTGCTCTTAGAAACAGTACCTAAATAGCACACCATGATGCACTAAAATGAGTGGAGAAGGAATATAATACTCATATGAGAAAACATATAAGAAAATAAAATCTAGATACAATGTATACCTCAGTATCCATGGAGGACCTCAGGAACCCCCCCCCCCCCCCAAAAAAACACAGAAACGGTATCTCTTTCATATGTTTCCTGTTGAAGCACAATTATCAAAGTTTTATTTCTTTAAAAAAATTGAAACAAAGCAGCTGCAGGGAAAAGAAGTCAAAAAAAGAAAACAGAAAGTGATTCTAACTCCATGGAGGAACCAAGTAAAAAAAGGAGCTGATACACAACTCTCTGTGGACATTTCTCTTCCCATTTACAATAAGCTCAAAACATAGTGGTCCCTCTGCAGAAAGAAGAGCCATGCAACTTTAGCAAAGTCCAAGTCTTAACATGCAGATATTCCAAACAAGGACTAGAATATTCAAAACTAGCAGATATTCAAAACAAGGAGGATATAAGGAAGCAGAAATGCTGGGCCCTGCTTATCTGTAGGTTTGGCATTCAAGGATTTGAATATCCATTTGAGTCTATGATTGGAGGGCCTCAGTGACCTCCAGAAAAGTACTGAAGGTTCCCTCTAGTTGTATCTGTTAGGTCATCAGAGGAGACTTCCCAGGCACTTCTGATAGGCATTTTCAGTTTTGTGCCCCAGGGATCTTTCAGTAATTCCACAGTAATTTCAGGGCTTCCACAGGGAGTCCTAGAATGGTTTCCCCATGAATTCCAAAGGCCCATTGTGCTTCAGTCCTTCAGTCCAGTAACAAGTACAAAGAAGCATCATGGACATACTGTGGGGAGCAGTTGATGAGATAATTTTGTACACACTCTGATTATATATATATATATATATATATATATATATATATATATATATATATATATATATATATATATATATATATATATACACACTAGCGAAAGCCGTACACGCGTTGCGGGAGTAAAATTCCCCCGTATGCCATCCCCCCATATGCATCAACCCCCCATGGATAACTTTCCCCCAGGCGTAACAACCCCTCATGCGCAACTTCCCCCATACACATCAACCCCCCCAAGCGCAACTTCACCCATGCGCATCAACCCAGCATGCACAAGTTACCCCATGCGCAACTTCCCCCATGCACATCAACCCCCCATGCACAACTTCCTCCATGCGCATCAACCCCTCATGCGCAACTTCCCCATATGCATCAAACCCCATGCACAACTTTCTCCATGCGCAACTTTCCCCATGCG
This sequence comes from Cryptoblepharus egeriae, assembly GCA_030015325.1. Lineage (NCBI taxonomy): Eukaryota > Metazoa > Chordata > Lepidosauria > Squamata > Scincidae > Cryptoblepharus > Cryptoblepharus egeriae. The sequence goes on from JAREYC010000002.1 coordinate 20,688,954, forward strand.
CAACTTCCCCATGTGCAACTTCCCCCATGTGCAACTTCCCCATGTGCAACATCACCATGTGCAACTTCTCCCCATGCGCAACTTCTCCCCATGCGCAACTTCACTCCATGCACAACTTCCCCCATGCACAACTTCCCCCATGCGCAACTTCCCCCCATGCGCAACTTTCCTCCCTTGCGCAACTTTCCCCAGGCGCAACTTCCCCCAGGCGCAACTTCCCCCATGTGCAACTTCCCCCATGCACAACTTTCCCCATGCACAACTTCCTCCCATGCGCAACTTTCCCCATGCACAACTTTCCCCATGCGCAACTTCCTCCCACGCGCAACTTCCTCCCATGCGCAACTTTCCCCCATGTGCATCATCCCCCCATGCGCAACTTCCCCATGCGCAACTTCCCCATGCGCAACTTTCCTCCCGTGCGCAACTTTCCTCCATGCGCAACTTCCTCCCATGCGCAACTTCCCCCGTGCGCAACTTCCTCCCATGCGCAACTTCCTCCCTTGTGCAATTTTCCTCCCATGTGCAACTTGCCCCTGCGCAACTTTCCTACATGTGCAACTTCCCCCATGCACAATTTCCCCTCATGCGCAAATTCCCCTCATGCACAGCATCCTCGCCAGCGCAACGTCTTCCTCTGAACAACATCCCCCAGTGCACCAGGATCTGAGCACCAAATTGGCTGGATGTGGTTCAGTCTCCCATGCTAAGTACAGGACAGAAACACGTTGCCCCCTTTTCAGCCCCTGAAGGGTTAATTTCCCCAGATGGTTCTTGGTGGGTGTTCAGGTGACAGAAGGAACTCCCAGAATTCCATGCTTCAGGCCCAGCAGTTGGGGCAGAATGTTGAGGAGTCAGCAATTCTCAATGCAAAGTATAGGGAGGAAAATGCGTTGCGCCCCTTTTCACCCCCTTCCCGTTGGAATTTCCGAAAACCGGTTCTTAGTGCACCCCTCACTCACGGAAGGAACACCCACCCCAAATTTCACGCTTCTTGGCCCACCGGTTTTGGCAGGGCGGTGATGAGTGAGTGAGTCAGTGAGTGAGTGAGTCAGTGAGTGACTTTTCTCTTTTATATATATAGATATATATATATAAAATCAAAGACTGTCTGTCTGACTGACTCACTCACTCAACTGGAAGGAGTGAAAAGGGGTGCAATGTGTTTTCATTCCTATACATAAAATTGAAGAATTAGTGACTCAGCAGTGCCCAGACCAAGACTACAGACCCAAAAGCATGAAATTTGGGAAGCATATTCCTTCCATGACATGAGCACCCACTAAGAACCAATTTTTAGAACTTTAACTCAAGGGGTTGAAAAGGGGTGCAACATATCTTCTTTCCCATACTTAACATCAAGGACTGATTGACACTGAAAAGTCACTGACTCATCAATGCCTAGGCCTAGTTCAAACCCCTGGGCTCAGAAGCATGAAATTTGGGCAGCATATTCCTTATATGATGTAAGGCCCCAATAAGATCCAAATTGGTCCCTGGTGCTGACCGCTGGTGCCTGGTGCTTGAGAGAGATGCCTTGTGGTGCCTGGTGCAACCTACATACCAGTGCCACTTGGTGATGCCTGCTGCCTCCTGGTGGTCCCCAATGGTGCCTGGTGCCCAGTGGAGCCTGCTGCCCAGTGTCTTGTGCTTGGTGTCCAGAAGGGATGCCTGCTGCTGCCTGGTGCCCAGTAGGAAAGTGTGGTGCCCGGTGCTTGTGATGGGTGCCCGGTGGTGCCCACTTCCCAGTGGCGCCCAGTATCTGGTGGTGTCTGCTGCCTGCTGATACCTGGTGGTGTCCACTGACCACTGGTGCCCGGTACTGCCCAGTGCTGCCCAGTAGGAATGCCTGGTGCCTAGTGGTGCTCACTGTGCAGTGGTGTCTGGTATGGATTCCCAGGATGCTCACAAATATGCTTAACATTTTACTCCTACATTGATGGGTAAATTCCACTAATTTATATATATTTAGCTTTCTGAGTTTAGGCTTCCAGTGTTTGTGTGGAAAGCATAATGGGCTGAACAAACTTTTTGGTATTTACTGTAATTTCATATAATTTCCTCTATTCTCCCAAACTGGAACTGCACATGAGGTAAGGGTATTTGGGGACAGTCTTTCCCTTTCTGTGAACTTATTTGCCTTTTCCCCTCTCAGGGACATATTGCTTAAAGCTTGTGCTTTGCAAGCATTTTTCCTAAGTTACTGAACAGCTGCGTTCCCATGCCCCCTCAGTGCTTTCTCCTCCAATGTATCTTTCATCATCACCAAAGACTGAGCAGACCAAAACATTCTACATATTGATGGAAGACTCGTATCTGTGGCTTGACATCCTATTGTCAGCCAGGCCTCAGTGTCTTCTGCCTCCTCTGTGAGGAGCAATAGATTACACCTGTGCTGTTCTGGTTGGTCTTACAACACAGAACCGGGTTGTCCCTATGCCCAATTCAATGGGTTCTGAGGTCCCGAAGATGTCTCTTTCCAGTGTCAGAGTCCACCTTCAACTCTGCACTGGCTCAGAGGCTATGAGGTACGAGGAAGCACTGCCTTTAGGCTCTCTCTTTCTCTGAGCCCCACTTGGCCAGTCTCTACTCTTCCTCAAGAGTTCTTACCCTGGCATCAGATATAGTGACACCTCCACAAAACAGTCTAAGTTAAGGTCAAACTTTTATTACAAGACCAATTCATACAAGACCAAGTCATATTCAACTAAGCATAAATCTCAAGCACATTAACATTCGGAATATAAAATAATAAAACTACTCTCCTGCACTATACTTGGTTGCTCAATACATTTTTATGCTACTAATACATGGCCCAAACATCCTCACGATCCCAGTTGAGGTACCTATGTCCATGTGCCACACAGGCCTCTTCTTCTTGTGGAGAGCCCATCATCATGCAGCCTCTCACCACAGTGTCGAGCTACGTCTCTCTCCTTCACCTCACTGCTTTTCACTCAAGCTAACTCCTCCCATACTTATCATGCTTTTCAGGACCTAACTACACCAAGAATGATTTTAGGTTAACACACATTAGACACATTCATAGAAGGTTATTCAGGCTCAGGCATGGCTGTACATGACAACACCACCAGCTACCAACATCAGACCTTGACACACATATCAGGATAGTTTAATGGTTCGGGTTCAAAAATCTAGGGTCATGAAGATTTCTAGGTGACAGTAGATCAATCAGTATTGCTCAGAATAACCTACAGCACAGAACCCATTAATTGTTTTCATTTTCTTTGTAAACCACTTTGTTGAAAAGCATTTTTAGATGAAAAGTGGTATATAAATACTAAAGATGACAGACAGACAGACAGACAGACAGACAGACAGACAGATGGAGGAAAAGAACTATGTATACCACCCTGAACTCCTTGAAGGAAGGGTGGTATAAAAATATGAATGAATGATTTTAAAAATCTATTTATATACCTCTCCTTTACAATAACGTTCTCAAAAGAGTGACAACACTTTTCACAGCTTATTAAGTAGTAAAGTATCACATAGTAAAGAAGTGAAATAAGGATTCCACTTTTACAAACTCTCTCTCTCTCTCTCTCTCTCTCTCTCTCTCTCTCTCTCTCTCATAACAATCAAATATTGCCTTGGAACAAAGTTTCTTTTTTGATAGAAGGTTTCCTATTTAAGAAAGAAAACATCTATTGTTGGAGGTGGACTTTAGAATCTCATTGTGTTTTTACGAAAACTCCACCAAATACCATTTTGAATGTTTAAATGTTTTAGAAGTTTGTGCTGAGAGTTACTGTATGTTAAGATGTGTGAGGGGCCAGAAGGAGCTCTTCAGGGATACATGTGACATGTTGCTATAGAATGAATGTACAGTTACCAGACATCTCCACCTGAGTGTACTTTCTGGTGCACTCTCAATTTCTGCATTCTTCCCTCGTTTGATAACTCAAAGTTAAGTTTGAGCATATAGATGATCCTTGAGTAAACAGAATTTTTTGCCCCAAAACTCCACAAATAGGTCAGTAGATACAGGTGTGATCCATAGATTCCATATTCAAACTATGTTAAAAAAAACTAGAAAAAATGTTGTTTTTACGGATCCTGTGGCTACACTTCAGTACAGTCCTTAAGTCACTGGGGCTGCAATCTTAAAGACACTTTCCTGGGAGTAAGAGCCATTGAACACAATGGGGCTTACTTTTGAGTAGACATGGTTAGGATTGTGCTCTGGTTGAAAGCAGCAAGGTTGCTCAGTATGCATGCTGACATGGAGGTGCCATTTTTATTCCTTTAGTCAGGGGGTGCCGAAAGGGCTGGCACTACTTTTTCACAGTCTTATTATAAGTTGTACTGCTGATTCTGAAAACTGTGCAGAGTTTTATTATTATTAAGCTTTGTTTGAAATAAAATACTCCCAGCATAAAGAATCATGGCAGACATTTGTCCTGGATAAACTTCCAACCAAAAAAGAAATGCCGCACCTCAGCTTAAGTCCTCCAAGAGCATTTTGGCAAATTAGAACTGAAATCTCTTTGTTTCAGCAACAAAGAGGCCCCCTTTCTGATTATTCAAATAGTAGTATGAGCCTAGTCAATGTTAATAAGAAAAAAAATGACAGCATGTAGACATTCCAGGGCAGCAATTAACATAATGTTATCTCCAGTGTTTGAGCTTCAGTTACTTAACATGAAGGAACTTCATATGCATGCTGATATATGGATGACACTTTTGACTTTTACCCGAGGAGCTGATTGAAATACCTTTCACAAATATTTAATCACAAGCAACTCTTTTTTAAAAATTGCACTAAAAAGAGGATTTTTTAAAAACCCTTTCAAATGGAAATGAATAATAGATCATCATTTTCCAATAAATTTGTTTATCACCACATTGACTGCAGCAAAACATGAATATTTCATTGTTTTAGTTCAGCAGTTTCATGCAGGGGGCATCTCTAATCCCATCAATGAGTGACAGGTCCGGATCCTTTGCAGCATTCAAAGACGCATGGCAAAAACATTGGAAGGATTCAGACAAACATGGCTGTCCAAGCCAACCCCTGATGAAAGTGAAGGAGAAGGAGAATAAAGTTTTCCATCTAACACTTGCATCCAGGGCTATTCATCATTCACAAACTGCAACATCAAGGGACCACCTGCCAGTACAAAACAGCATTTAAGATGAAGCAAAGGAAACATTTGCATGTCAAGTATATCATGTCAAAGGCAATTTACAGACACACTCAGAACCCTACTGGGTTCAATAGGGCTTACTCCCAGGAAAGCAGATATAGGATTGCAGACACAGTTGCACATCCATGAATGATGTGTATTCTTGTGTTAATGTAATGCTGAGTAGTGCAACATGCATGTATGATTCAGTTTTGCCATTACAAACTTGTTGCTATTTATTATCAGATACCCTGGAGCACAGACAATCACTTCTATCAAATTACAGTGATCAATGATCATGCACTTTTCTGAATTTAAAGAACAAATTTTGCTTGTGAGAAACTGAGGCAGAAGGACTATAGATAATGGCAGGAATATCCAGGTCTGGGAAATCTGGCATGTAGTGGGCCATTGTGAGATTCTGGAAGCTGGACTAGATAAGCTGTGGTCTCATCCATCTCTCCTTATGTTCTTACTGTCTAATACAAGAGTGGGCAAACTGGGCCACTTTAGAGATCCTGAACCGTTAACAATTGTATAAAAGAGAAAATTTCAGCAGGTACAGCTTCTCATTTGTAGGAAATTCCTTTTCTTTACAAAGATTAAAAATCCAAGATCCTTAAAGTGACCCCACCTGTCCACCTCTGTTCTAATATAAAGAAAGGTCATACAGCACTACAAGAGTCTTAATGCAAGGTATGGAGAGTTCAAATAAGTGTTTTTTTTCTTTCAGGCCAGTCTTCAGTGTACAGATGGCCAACATAAACATCCTTGTCTGTCATAATATACCAGCAATTTACAGTTTCCTCTGAAATGTAAATTAAAATGTGCTTATGGTGCTGCCTAAATAACCTCAGGGGGCCAATCCTTTCCAACTTTCCAGTGTCAATGTGTACACAATGCTCCCTGCCAAAGTAAGGGAACATTCCCTCACCTTGAGAAGGCCTCCATGGTTGTCCATCCTGCATTCACAAGATGCAGTGTATGCCCCTGTTGGCACAGCACTGAAAGGTTGGACAGAACTGGGCCCTCAGTGTCATCATTCCAAAACTAAACAAACAGAAGTTCATGGGAGTCCAAATTCAGATCATTCATCATTGCTTTAAATTTTATTTTTAAAAGAGAGACAAAAATTCTACTCCATAGGTTTAGGGTGCTATGGAGGGTGTAGACCACAACAGGTAATGCATTCAGAGGTGACAGCACTACTGGCCAAAATTATTAAAATCTTGGTATTTCAAATGTTATACAATCATTTGATGTGGACGTTCATACAGAATGCAATGAAACAAACCACACTGAAAAACCTATTTTCTATTAAAAGTTATAGCCCCCGCCCAAAAAACCCCAAAATAAAAACACAACTTGAGGCACAATCCTAACCATGTCTACTCAAAAGTAAGTCCCATGGTGTTCAGTGGGTCTTACTCCTGGGAAAGTGTCTTTCAGATTGCAACCTATCTTCCTTATGCCAGAAAAAGTGGATTTTGTTAACTCAAAACTGACCAGTGAGACTGAGGGTGCAATCCTAAACAATTCAGGCTAGCTTAACTCACCTGTTGTCCCATTCCCATGGTGGTTTGGAGAGGCCAGTATATATCTCTGCACTGGTCTAACCCCCACTTGGAATTTGGGACAACCCCAGGCTAGTACAAGGAACTTGTGGTGGTTTAAATGGGAGTTAGGACTGCACTGTAACTGGACAGAAAATGAGTTATTATGACATATCAGTGAAACAATAAGGTGTTACTATGAGTCAACTCTATAGGAACAATAAGGTGTTACTATGAGTCAATTTTCATGAATCAGAGCTAATACTGGAACTCACATTCAGTTAAGCACATGCCATCTGTGGTCACTGGTTTTGTTTTGTTTTTGGTTGGTTACTGGGTTTTTTTGTGGGTTACCTGTACTTTTGTATATTAAAAGAAATAGAGTAAATCGTCATGACCCTAGTAATGCCACTGCATTTGGCTGTGCATATGATGTTGTAATTGATTCTATGTGGTCTGCCAAAGGAGGAGGTTTATCATAGAGGTGATGGATCTCCTTCACCAGATGACACAAATCCTAGTGAGACACTGCATGGGATACTATAACATCCATACAATAACAGCCCAAATGTCATTTGTATGAGCACTGAGGTAATGTGAGTCTTGACCTACCAACTCCCTAACTCTCCATAAGTATCTTTCTTGTTTTTGCAAATATTGTTTCCCAGATCACCTGAATATAGAATTCAAAGAATTAGCCTGGTCATCTCATTCCTATACTATAGTTAAAGTCAATGTATAATTGGAAATGGAAAGCAGGTGTTTTTTTAAAGGCAGAATTTGAGGAAATATTTTGCCTCAAATTTTATTTATCTTTAATTTACAAATGTCAGCATTTCTTCCTTGTTCACTTGAGGGTTCTTGCCACAGGCCACATCACTTTAAAAAATATCTGGAGTAAGAAGGACTCAGAGTGGTCTGGAGCTTTATAAAACGTCTCTCCACAAATCACTGCCAATTAAGGGAGATTTGATTCCAACCAGCAAAGAATGAGGATGGAAATATGCAGACTCAACTAAATAATGGAAATGTCTGCAGGACACTATTAGGAAAGGGAAGTGAGAGGTTAGATGCGAAATGAGAATATTAAAAGGATCTGAAGACATGGCAGTTATGACAATGCGTTCATATGATCATCTATGAGACACTGATAGATTAGGAGGCAGCATGCTAACAATTAACTGAACAGCAGAACTAGCTAAATATTATGCACAGTTTTGAAGGATATATGAAATCAATATATTGTCCTTTTTTATAAATGTTTGTAATACATTATATTACCCAGGTTATAAAACCGGACATACATATAAACAAAAATAGCCCAAGTAAAAGACAATCCGAATTATCAAATCCTGTATCTTAAAATCGCATTATGGAAAAACTAATTAATAAGGTAAATGGCAATCAGTAACAATTTCCTTAATGCAAACAAAACAAATTATATCTGACAGTTCCTCAATTCATAGAGTTTCAAAGTCCCCATATCAAACAAGAACTAACAGCCCAATGCCCTCACTATTGCTGCTGCACCATCATAACTATGATGGTTGGGGGTCAAGTTATAGAGGTATCCTGATGGTAAGAAAACATTTGCTCCCTTACTGTGTGGCAAGTTATTGCTGCATGACCCTTTGAATCTACGTCAGTCATTTTGCTAACACAGACTCAAAAAGAATAAGGAAGAGGGAAGAGGAGATGGAACAGGAATAGAATATTGGCACATGCTGGCACTGCCAATATGCATCACACCCTTCCTTATTCTGCCTCTCATTCAAACACTACACCATTCTCCCCCCTTTCTGCCCAATGCTATTGCTTACCTGTGTTCCTAGCTGCAGCTGGCTGCAGGAATAGGCCATTTGCAGAAGTGGGCCAATCGGCGATGGGTGGTATCAAAACAGTTGCCATTAATACAGTGTGTGACCACAATATGCCAGTTTACAACAGTTAAACCTGTTCCATGATTGTAAATTCTTAGTTAGGATTAGTTAGGGCAATAAATTGTTTGGAAGTCCTTTAACTTCCAGTTCTTCCTGTGTTTGATAAGCCTAAGTTCTAACTGTTGGCATTAATGGCCTAAGGGTAGATGCATAGAATATCACATAATTGCAACAGTTTTCGGTGCTATCACCAAGTAAATGATTGGGTTTTTTTAATTGACTGGGCTAGCACAGACCTTCTAAATAATAAATACTAATAAGGGATTATAGAGTATTTCTATGCTATGGGCATATGAACCTGTTCTAAGTACATGGATCAGAAAGGGTTGACAGAATATTGGAAATCTCACCTTCTGTGTGTATGTGTCTAGCATTAAACGATGGAATAACATCATGATTGTAGGAGGAAGGCAGCAGTGTCACTACTGGAGTGTAGAGCATGTGAGCCACACTGGGTGATGCACACAGGTTTGGTGACACCACTGCTTAAATTTCAAAAAGGACCATTATGTTTTATATCATTTGATACATGATTTCATGGGGAATGCAATGCAAACCACACTGAAGTATTTCTACTCTATGAAAGTTATAGCAAAAAATGAATTGGGGGGGGCAGGTCAATGGTGCATCACCAAGCCGACTACTTGGGGTGTTGCCCCATCTACTGCATGAAGGAGTTCCATTATTGGGAAGACAAACTAGCTTCCTGCACTGGGTGACACAACCATACTGATACCATTGGAGAGAGGTTACATGTAGAAACGTAGCTCTGAGAGACAACATATTTGAAAACCTAAATGAGTAAAATATGATAAATTAGCAATTAAAAAGCAGGCCTCCGTCAGTCTTGAAAGACTATGGTATTGTGCTCGGCGCTGCATACGCTGCATGCGAAGCACGAGAGCCTGGGTTAGATTGTTATGGAGGATAGGCTGTTACCCAAGCAGCAAATCCCCCCTCTCCAAGCCACTGAATTAGTCCAATGGAAAGGCAGAGCCAATACAATTGGATCCAGCTGGCATCGCAGAGCTGGGCTAAGGACAGGAGCTCACCCTGTCTTGTGGGGCCGATCCGGGTCTCGAACCCTGGCCTGCTGGTTAACAGGCACAGTGTCTTAACTGCCTGCGCCACCCACAGCTCTTAGAATAACTTCTTTCCTGACACTCTTCCATAAAATGAAAAACAAGTCTCTTCAGAAAGAGTACAATGGTAAATAATATTTAAGAGAACTCATTAAAGAGTGACATTGGAAAATGAAGAACACAATGACAAAAATAGAATAGAGGGGGTTGATTGCAAAATAGCAAAGGTCTTCATGAAAAGAAAACAATTTTATTGTGCCTTCTGATGTGGGAGATCAACAATGCAGAGATTAATATTGCAGAAAGAGACCACATAATAGGCTTCAAAATAGACTGATAAACCTTTTCATGCAATCAAAGAATGAAACTTCCATCCACGTTTGTCTTCTTTCTTTTAAAAAAGTTTTAGATTTTTAAGAAAATATTTTCACAGCATTCTGGTGATTAAGCATGAAGTTGTTGAAAAGACTGCAAAGGTAGAAGGGCAAACACATAACAAATACTACGGTGCGCCTTTTACTGTTGCTAGGCACGTCTGTTAGCAATTTTGTTCTCCATGGCTTTGTAGAGAGCCTTGGGTTGGACTTCATCTATCAAAAAATAAATAGCAAATCACTTGACGGATACGCCACTCGAAGGTACGCCTGCAAGAACAACTAGTTTTACCATTTCATAATGTTTGTAAAACAGGATGCCTTCTGGAATGGCTTTTGTTGCCAGGGTCTGAAGATTACGATGAAATAGTGAGTCACACATGTTCTTTTTGAACAAAAAAAGGGATACAAAGTGGTATGTAAGATCCAGTGCAGACAAGCTATATGCAGAGGACATCACTTGCAAAGTAATTTGTATATCTCAGATTATATTGTTACATTGTACGTGGTCTTGCTCACGTTACTAAAAATTTACGTGATCTCAAATTATCCTAAACCAATCGGCTGTGGAAAAGATAAAGGAAAGGGAGTCGGTATAGCTGCATTGAAAAAACCCACATAGAGCTGACCCAACCAACGGCTAACTTAAAAGGTTGCCTCAGGTAGCATACTAGTGGGGAGTGATTGTAATGTATTGTAACTCCCAGTTGTGATCCTGGCCCCACTATTGTAATGATCACAAAATGCTGTTGCCCCCCTCCTCATGCCACCCCTCCAATTCTGGTCCAAACAGAGGACCTTGGAGGATGAAAGAGACCATCTACAGCCTGTCCACCAAAGACAATCCAAGAAGCCTATGAAAAGCTAAAAAAATCACTTCTGGTTTTTGCCAGAAACAAGAAATGACATTTTAGGTCCTCCAGGGGGTACAGAAGACCCTCAAAAGGCCTTTGAAAGAAAAAGAATGGTAGCAGGGTGAGGGTGTCATGGCATATCCAATAGAGGTATCCTGGAATACCTCCATCCATTTGAGAATAAGAGAATGTGGCAGAAAAACAGCCCATGATCACTTCTCCACAAATCCTCTTCCACGTTGTTTCTCTCTGCCTTTCAGACCTGAAAGCAAGCAATGGAAGGGAAATGGCGATGCCACAAGGATGGGGAATTTGCAATGGCGAGACACCATGGAAGGGATGGTGGCATTTGGAAAGCACTGTGACTATAGCATCAAATTTGAAAAAGACAATTCTGTCCAGAGACCATCTGATCACCTTGGTAAAATGAAGAGCAAGGATGGGATAGTGGTTAGGCAGATTTACTGAAACTTAGAAGATCCAGGTTCAAATACCTCAGTCATGAAGCTTTCCTGGGTGACCTTGGGTCAGTCACTCATTCTCACCTACCTCAAAAGTCTGTTGTTAGGACAGAAACAGGAAGACGAGGAACTAAAGCATTGTAAGTCACTTTGGGCATTTCCTTTCGCCTGAGAAAGGCAGGGCATAAACAAACAAACAAAGAAAATCCATCCATCCATCCATCCTTTCTTCCATCCATCCATCCATCCATCCATCCCTTTATTTCCTGCAACATGATCCATCCCAAAACACTCTACTGAGGGAACTAAAGCAACAACCTACTTCCCCCGTTATTGTTTCCAGCACCTGGCATGCTATATCTGAATGTGGAGGTACCATAGCTAATAACTATTCATAGACCTTTTTTCCATGAATCATTTTTCCAAATGTTTGGCTAATTTTCTTTCAAAGCCACCAAAATAGCATCAGTGGTCATGTCTTGCAGCAGTGATTTGTACGAGTTAATTATACATTACATGAAAAGGTATTTCATTTTTGTCTGTGCTGAATTTACAGCTGATCAGTTTCTTAAAGTGCTTCTGAATTCTCATATTAAAAGAACTCTGGACTCTCATCGTGTGAAGATAAGTGCGTAAATTATTGTTCAATGTCTCTTATCATTTCGGTTTCATTTTTCTGTACCTTTCCTACCTCTACTACATTCTTTTTGAGATGGGACAATATTTATTTATTTATTTGGTTTTTTATTTATTGGGACAACCAGACTTGTACCCAGTATTCTAAGTATGGCGGCACTAATGATTTATATACAGATTCTTTTAAATCCATTTTCACATTGTCCCTAACATGCTATTTGCCTTGTTCACTGCTGCCAAATGGTGAACTGCCATTGCATTAAGTTTTTTCCCCTTATCCCAGGAGGGATAGCTGAAAAAAAGTTGTATTAGTTATAATGTGAACCACCATTACAATAAGATTACCTTGGGGACATCCCATTTTATACCATCAAATCATGTGTACTTTCACATTCAGTCATACAATAAGGCTGGAATCCAGAAGTGCACTTAGACTGGGCTATCTAGCACAGGGCTGGCCTAATTCCAAGAGAGGCAGAAAAGCTACACCAGAAAGGTTTAGTGCGGCCTAAGGCTGTCCCAAGACAGCTGGACCTGTGCTGGTCTAGCCATGCTAGCCTAGGCAGCTCAGCAGAAGCATGTTGAGGGCATATTGAGCATGGCTTCGAACACTGTAGTTAGGCCATATCCAGACCTGTTTTCAGGGAAGACATGCTCCCTCACAGCTCCTCTGACTTAGGCCATCTCAGGAGCAGACATAAATCTGAGTAGACCAATAGGGGTCCATGATAAGCCAGAGTAGACATGGAAATGATGGCAAAAGATTTTAAGTCCTAGGCCAACCTAACTGCAACCCCTGCCTCTCAACCTCAGGATACAGCACAACTATTTATTTATTTATTTTCCTTATTTATACCCCGCCTTTCCTCCCCTACAAGAGGGAGCCCAAGGCGGCTAACACAGAAGAATAAAACACCATTAAAATGGCTAATAAATACAAATTAAAACTACACCAGCCGAAAGAACATGCTGCCCTTGTGCTGCTGCCTCTTCAGCAGCAGTTAGGCCAGCCTAGAGGCATCCTAGCCCTGTGGATTTGGTCTAACTGTCAGCCCAGGGTATGGCCTACTTAGGCCAGCTAAACTGAACCATTCTCTCTGGCCTAAAATCAGGTTTGCACCCTGAGTTATCCTCAGATATGTTCCTTCAAGAATCATAGCCCCAAAACATGATACATGTTGAAAATGTAAGAAAAATGTTGAAACAAAAATCTAAGGAACATAAGAAAACTGCTGGATCAAGCCATAGGCCCATCAGATTTATTTATTTAAATAATTTATACCCCACCTTTCTCAAACAAAGGTAGACTCAAGGCAGCTAACAAGAAATATATATATTATAAGATATAAAATATACATATACATATAAAATCATTAAAAAGACATGTAAAAACAGTTAAAAACATAAATACAATATTAAAACACTTAAAAACACAATGCCATCCAAATCTTCACCTCAATTAAAAGCTCTCTTAAACAGGACTATCTTCAGGCCCCACTTAAAATTCTGGACAGAGGAAGCTTCCCTCAGTTCTAAGGGAAGGGAGTTCCAGAGCCAGGGTGCAACCACCGAGAAGGCCCTATTCCTGGCCGCCACCCCTCTCACCCAGGGTGACCATATGACCGGAAAAACCCAGGTTTGTCCAGATTTTTAGCCTCCTGTCTGGGTGTCCTACATTTTGGCTTTGTTGTCCTACATTTTGGCTTCATTTTTTAAACTTCGCAATGGTACTCAGTACCCCATCATGTCATATGTCGTTGGATTTGTATTGAAGAGCAGAATCCAATGCAAAAATCAGGTTTGAGATATCTTCTTCTTATCAAAAGTTATGGCCAAGAAACCAAAAAACAAAAATATAAAACCAAAAAAATTACATTTTTTGGCAATTTTTTTAAGCGGGCAGGAATTTTGGCTTTGGGGGGTAGGAATTTTGGCCCAGGGGTTGGAATTTTGGCCTTGGGTCCAAGCATTTTGGGTTTGGTATCTGGTCACCCTGCTCTCACCTCCCTTGGTGGCGGCACAGATATCAGGACCTTCTCTGATGACCTTAGGCGATCTAGTACCACTTGCTGAAGTGCCCCCCTCATAAGAAGCCCACAAGCAGGAGAGAAAATATATTTTTCCCCCACCACTGCTTTCCTACATGCTTCAGTGACCTATAGCGACCAAATCTGGGTGCTAACATATAGACATCAATAACAGTAGACATACGTAGACCTGCCTTCCAGGCACTGCCCAGTCCCCTTTAAAGTAATTCAAACTAAAAAACAAGATATATCCCTGAATGCCCACACTGTATGCTGCATATTTTTGATGACAGCTCTTTAGATATGGAGCATCACCACTATTCTTACCGGAGGAATAATTCAAAAACGAAAGTCTGAGATTTTGGAATAGGAAAAGCCTTTAAATTTACTGCTCTGGAAAACAAAAAATCCATTCCATGGCTCAAAGATTCCTTGTGGATTATAAAAGAAGAAACCACGAACAGAAAAAGAATTATTCACCACATTATTAAACATGACAAAAAGCTTCGGAATTGAAGCTTAAAACGGGCTACTTAAGATTCCAGCAATCCCTAGGACTTTGGCAACAACAAAAAATGTTCAAAAGCCTTTATAGTTGCTGTCAGATTTGTGTAAAGCATTTGCAATTCCTGTGAACTTATTTATATAACAACCTGAAACCTGAAGCCAACTTGAAAGTCTTTCATTTCTTAATTATTCAGAGCTGGAGGTGCTGTGGCAACAAAAAATATGAGATGCCTCTCCTCAGAACGCAAGCTACAATGGTGGATCGGAAACCACAGGGTTTTGCCTGAACATGCTATTGAATGACAGTTATCGCTTGATTATCTGCTGCATCTATTTAATACAAAAACTGTGTCTAGCGAGTTGCTTTTCCCCAGCTTTCGGGCGTGAGATGACAACATTCATGCTACACTTCTCTAAATAATTGACTGTTTCACATTGATCATCTTTCCCTTGCACGGTCATTAATTTTAGGGACGTGTGGTGCAACATGTGCTGCTCCAAAGACTCACTGGCACATAACGATCCCTCCACAAAGAATGTGTTAGGCCAACTTGTGGGGTAATCTTGAGCATGGGAGATGCCTGGTGTGCCAGTTCAGAACACCCAGAATCACAAGCCACACATCTTCTGCCTCTGCAGATGTGGGTTATTCCCAACTGCCCATTAGCAGCACACAATTTGCATACATAAAGCACAGGTGGGCCCAGGCTGGTTCAGGCCGGATCGCCCGAACCAGTTGTTAATTTTGGCCCACTGCTAGCGATCCGCTTGCTAGCGGTGGGTCAAAACCTGGGCAAACCGGTTCGCCAAGGGGGTCCACCACTGTGCTTGTGTCAATCTTGATGCAGACGGAGTCGTGTCCTCTTTAGGATGCGACTGCACATGCGCCAACCTTGGCGCACGCACAGTACGCCAAGATTGGGGCTGCCCCTCGCCCCGCCCCCTCCCTGCCCATCCGCAGCGCAGCCTCCTGGCCCGCCCCCTGGCCCCTGCCTGGCTCCCCTACTTCCAGTGGACCAGTTTTTGGGCTGGGCCAGGCCCACCCCTGACATAAGGGTAATGTTTATCAGGTGCTGTTTTCTGAGAAATAATGCCTTTAGCCCTGTCTCTGTTTAGGTGAAACAGTCTGGGGGTAAGTCTGGGGGTAAGTTTAACATCAAGACAGTCGGAAGCTCTTGTATGGAACACACCTGAAGGCTCAGATCTGCAAACATACTAGAATATTTAACTTAGGGCTAAATCACTTTAATACTGGAAGCTCCAATGTAATTTATGGATCAGACTGTAAGGTTCCCATTCAAGATTTGGCCCTCTCCGTAAAGTTGGATCAGTGTCTCTAAAGGCAAAATCCAGAGTAACTACAGGGAGTCCTTGCTCCGGTGTAAGAATAACTTACTCTGGATTCCAATATGAATTTCTCATAGGTTTTCACTAGGTGGTGCAATAACTATGGGTGCACGTAAAGTCTCTTACATGCTCCCATAGTAACTCTGGATTTGGGGGTAAGTCTAAGGCAGGGGTGGACTTTCTGGGCCATTTTAGGGATCCTAGACATTTAACAACTGTGTACGAGAGAGAATTTCAGCAGTTGCAGCTTGTCATCTGTGAGAGAATTTGGTGAACCAAATTCAGCCCAATCCCTTCATCAAGGTTTTGGCAGCAATACTAAACAAAGTACCTGGGAGAAAGTCCCACTGAATTTGATAAGACCTACTTAGACATATGAGGTTGCATTTGGCTTAGGGCGCAATCCAGAGTAACTACAGAGAGTCCTTGCTCCAGTGTAAGAACAATTTGCTCTGGATTGCAATATGAATTTCCCATAGGTTTTCACTAGGTGGTTGAGTAACTATGGTTGCACATAATGTCTTTTGTATGTTCCCATAGTTACTCTGGATTGTAGGGAATGTTGGCTTGTTGCACTTAGGGCACAATCCAGAGTAACTACGGGAACACGTAAGAGACATTATGTGCACCCGTAGTTACTGCACCACCTAGTGAAAACCTATGGGAAATTCATATTGTAAACCAGAGTAACTTGTTCTTACTCCAGAACAAGGACTCTCCGTAGTTACTCTGGATTTCACCCCTAGTTGCACTTGGCATATGAGGTTGCAATCTGCCTGTCAATCAGTGGTTCAACACCCGAGCTCTGTAATATGGCATGAGGCCTTGTCCTTAGACCAGCTCCTGAGAACCAGTTCGAAAGCATACAAATACAAGTAGATAAATACCACCTCTGTGGGAAGGTAACAGCGTTCCTTGCACATGTGGACCACATATTCACGGAGGCATCTTCAGACAATGCCGGCTCTAGAAATAGTGGATGAGCACCGCACTCTATAGTTGATCACGACCAGCAGGAAAACCATCATACCTTACTTAGATTGCACTGTTTGTCATCTCTGTATTAAGATATAACCGTGTTAAGATCAAGTTTAACCTTTGCTTCAGTTCTAACATTATCACAACATGGTCATGCAAGTCATCCCTGGTACTCTATTACACAGGATATACAATACATCTCAATTAGCAAACGCAGTTCATATTAAACTCCGGGTACATGTGACTCAGATCATGCACTTTGTGTGAGAAGGGGAACCATTCAATACTGGATTTTTTTTCCTCTGAAAATTGCTTTGTGAACTTTTAAGTGAAAAGTGGTAATAAGTACTGTTAAAATATATCAATATATATCTTTGCTTCTTCATTTATTGCAGATAACCTTGGTTCTCTTTCTTCCATAACCCAATTATCCTTATTATTCAGCCTCAGAAAATGCGACTGAGGCACAGTTTTTTAAGGTTACAGAGGTAGAAGCTGGTATTCAGAGAAGCAAGTTGAAACTACAGGTCATATTGGATTATCCATGACACTGTGTTGAGCACTTTAGTTATCTGTCATATTGGATTATCCATGACACTGTGTTGAGCACTTTAGTTATCCAACCATCTGATCTGGAACATCAAATGACTGGTTGCATTCTCTTTTTAAGAATATTCTGGTCAGTGACATACCAAGGTCATTTGTTACCTGCGACCCATAGCTTTTTGCCCCCTCCACGACAAAATTAATTTAGTCATGACATGAAATAAATAATACATTTTCTTTTACAGGCATGCTCCATATCCGTGGTTGTTCCATTCTGCAGCTTATGCTCGCCAGATTGCATCCCCAGTGTCACTGCCATCTTCAGCAATCCTCTGAGATACCCCACTGTGACCCAACACCTGGAGCTGCCCCCAGTTTACCCTCTTAGCATGCCACTGCTTCTTGAGATTTTGTATAGCCAAATGTGGGCTTCATCGCCAGTTCTGGGCTTTAGATCAGGCACATCATTGCCACTGTTCCTGAGATCCCAGAAAGAACATGAAAACATGGAGCAAATTAGGTCCCTAAACAGTGCACTTTCCTTGTACTACAGGAAGTCATCTCGGAGAGGGCTTTCATTTATCCGTCAGTAGGCATTCACTTTCCAGTGCCATGGTCTCCTTGACACTCCTTTGATCACTCCTGATAACTCCTGATAACTCCTGATAGCTGATAACTACACTCCTTTGATCAAAGGGCACTCCTTGATCCAGGTTGACGATCCAGGTTCCAGGATACCTTCCACCTGGCCCATAAAATCTTGTCCATAAACAGACCTATATTGATCTAATTCACTTCCCAAAGGTGGCCAATAAAGTGTCTCCGAAAACTCAAATAAAAAGGGCATATAGGTAATGGCTATGAGGAAAATGTGAAAAGAACTGCTGCAGAAAGTCATGACAGCTCCTCAAATACTCGTACTAAACAACTTCCATTCCTAATATGTCTGTGGCTGAGATTCTACTTTATTTTAAATCCTGGAGCTGTCAAGACAGAAACAAAGAAATTCAGATTACCGAGCGCTCCTCACCAAAAATGCAAATGCAGCCATCTCCCTCCATCATCTTCAGATTCCCAACCATGTTCTGTTTATTGATGTGCATTATGCCGGCTGTCACAATGAATTGCTGTATACAAACCACCACCACCTCATACCTGAGCCGTTAAGGCATTCATTTTCCTCTGGACGTTATGACAATGAAAGCCTGTTTCCCTGATGCTTCTTTTTTCATATGTGGCCTGTTAAAAACAGCATCATGAATATTCTATTTAAAATGGATAAGAAAAAGGACATCAAATATCCAGGAAACATCTCGCTTGTAATAATTCATGAAAAGGCCCTTGTCAATCACAGAGAGCGAAGCGCATCACAATACTTAAAATCTTAGGAGGATACACTGAGTTTTACATGCTGCAGATATAAGGACAGAAGTGGGGCTGCTTTCAGCTAACAAGATCTTCAGCCTCATGTGCCTTTGAATAATTATTTAGAAACCGCATCCAATGACATTTTGGCCCATAGCCATCCTTTTGTCTGGGCCCACGTGTGGGTCCCCTGTATTATTGTTAAGTAGCTATTGCCTCCTCTCAGGTGGCTCTTGAAAGAATGGCATTCCTATCATCTATTTATCACGGATTTTCCAAACATTGTGTTGTTATCTTCTGTTTTATGAGTGAATATTAATACATTTGGATTTTTAAAGAAAACTCTCTTTGGATGGAATACAAATAAGGACAAATATCTTGAGACTTGTGTAAGTTACAGAGATATTTATTTAAAAATGAAATTAATGAATAACAATAACCCAATCTGAGCTGCCCCCCAGGTCCAGGATTACCATGGTCTCTGAATGGCTGCTGCAGTATCCTGTAGGCAAGCGGGCTATTGCCTGCGCCTACTCAAGGAAAGGTGACTTTCATTCCCTTTTCCTGCATAAGTGAGCAGCCGTTACAATGGTGCTACTCTTTTTTGCACCAGCTCTTGGGCTGGTGTGGAAAATAAGCCTCCGTGCAAGGGTAAAATGCTCTCCACAGAGATTTTGGATCCAGAGGAGATCTTCTCCAGTCCCATCTCCCTCCCTTCCTCAACATGCATCATGCCTTCTTCCTCTGCTCCAGAATGATTCCTCCCCACTTTCCCCCACAAACCCCATCTGTTTTGTGTCAATTGGTGGAATATAACAGTGTTCCATGTGCTTTCACGTTTTGTCATGGGCACATGACCACAGAAATGTCTTCAGACACTGCTAACTGTTTAACTTTGCTTAATCACTCCCATTAGAGCTGGTCATAACCAGCAGATAGATAGATAGATAGATAGATAGATAGATAGATAGATAGATAGATAGATAGATAGATAGGTAGGTAGGTAGGTAGGTAGGTAGGTAGGTAGGTAGGTAGGTAGGTAGGTAGATAGATAGATAGATAGATAGATAGATAGATAGATAGATAGATCGATAGATCGATCGATCGATCGATCGATCCATCCATCCATCCATCCATCCATCCATCCATCCATCCATCCATCCATCCATCCATCCATCCATCCGCTTTTCAACTAAAACGTTCACAAAGTTGTTTACAAAGAAAAAGACAAAATGAATAGCAAATTAATTAGCTAATTAGTAGCGAACTTTTTTCAAGCATTCAGACTGCCTACATTGCCATAAATATGAATGGATATAGCAGCTAATATTAGCAAAATTGATGCTTCGATGTTCCGAGGGAATTTGTTTAAGTCCAAGAACATGTTTCTTGACAATTTCTTGACATGTGTTTCTTGACAATTCTAGGTACTGTTCTAAGGGATCCAATGAGAACTGGAACAATACTGACCTCCACCTTTCAATGCCCAGTTCTACTCATAGGTTTATGCCTACTCATGCCCAGTTCTACTCATCAAAAATTGCAAAATCACTGCAATAATTACTGCAGCAGCAGCTACAGCAGCTATAATGATGATTTTGATGATGATGTATTGTCACTTCATACTGTATTCATACTGTATTGTCACTAAGCCAAATAATGGGAGGCTTGGAAATAGGAAATCTCCCTTTTCTTATTGCCAACCCACTGCCTGCCTCAAGCAGGATTTGAATTATTTGATATAACTTATTCCATTCTCTCTCTTTATTCCAGGTGTCTCCAAACCTTTTGGCAGGAGGGCCACATCATCTCTCTGACACAGTGTCGAGGACATAAGAAGAAAAAGAAAATTGATTTACATTTGAATAAATTTACATAAATGAATATATTAGAGACAGAACTTTGAATGAATGAATTCAAATCAGTTAATAAACACTTTCTAACACAGAGACAGGTAATCTCAAACCAGTTCATACACAGTGAGGGGAGATGCTTGCAGTCTCCCAGCCTTTGGAATATTCTCTGCAGATTCAGGGAACAGAGAGTCCTTCGCCTCCATTGGATTACAGGGTTGGCCCATGAGCCAGATGGAGTGGGCTTACCACGTGCTGCATGGAGACTTGCTATGGGCTACATCTGGACCCGGAGCCGGAGTTTGAACACTCTGCTCTATACACATACCTTATGACTGCTTCTTCTGTATTTAAATCATGGCTAAGGTTGGAAATCGTGCAACCTGCTTTAATTTGGTTTATTTTAGGCTAAAACTGAATGTTATAATCTCCATGCATCAATTGTACTTGAGGTGGTATCTAGTGGTACTTGTGGCACCCTGGACTATTGCCACCTGCCAGCAAGAGCAGGAATGTGACACAAGAAATAGCAATAGGAGACTTGGCCAAAGCATGTTTCTTCCAAGCTTGTGAAAGCCCGTAAGCCTACCCTTCACCTTACTGGTGTTTGGCTGCAATCCTATATACACTTTCCTGGGAGTAAGTCCCATAGAATACCATGGGACTTATTTCTGAGTAGACATGCCTAGGATTTCACCCTTTGTTTCATTGCATCTGGATTCCCAACCCAGATGTAACTGGTAACATTATCATCACCAATTACTTCCAATGGTACTTTGAATAAGTAGACTAAAGGAACTGACCTCAAGGGCCATTAGTGGTAATCAGGATAAATGCACCAATGTGAAAAATGTTTCTCCTAAAGTGAAAGGCAACACACAACTGAGTACAATAGGTAGGAAGGAATAAGGGAAAACAGCATGGATTTTGTAAAGCTAGTGATGTTCTTCTCTGCAATATGGCAGATGGACCTGCAACAAAGGACTCCATGGGAGGCTTGCTAATAGCGTGCACTAGCTGATGAAAACCCACTGCTAGCAATGAGACATACAGGGGAGGATATTCAATCAACCCAAGGGTAATCAGGGCTTAATTTAATTTCACATCTATATAAAAAAGAGGAGGCAGGTGTTCCATACATTTGAGCTCTGAGGGGTAAACAAAGGTAGACCATTGAGATATTATTGTAATCTGTAATTGAAATGGAATGTACAACTTCGCCTGGTCGCAAATAATATTAAAAGCCTCATTTCTAAATGGTGGTGGACAGGTTGGTAAATGCCTAACAGATGTTCCAAGCAGGCAGCTGATGTAAGTGGTTTATGTGTATAGATGACTATACGTACTCATCCACAGAAAGTGTAATCAGCTGCTGTTTTAACCATTTCCAGGACATTTTGGGATCTAAACTTTGGTCTATTTTCAGGACCACCTTCTTTCATACCATCCCACCTTTCCCCTGCTCCAAAAAACTCAACAATAATTGCAAATGATATAATTCAGATTAGGTGCTAAATTGTGCTTAATCATTTTAGTCATACAAAATGATTTCAGCCATACAAAATGACTTAATCCTATACTCCAGTGAGGATCCTCCACATCACCATCCTCATAAAGTGGTTGCAAAAGCCAGTAGCAAACACTGTGCTTTCCTACTTCAGATGATTGCTGATGAAGTCACCTGGAGAGGAGGAAAGGGCAGGAAGGGGTGAGGGAGGTGGGAAGGAGAAATTGGGCAGGAAGGGGTGAGGGAGGAAGAGGAAGGTGAATGAAGGGGTGAGATCAGCTGATGCCCATGAGATCAGCTGACGCAAACCAGGGAAATAATTTTAATGTAAAAGGCCATGTCTCTGAGCTCACATACACGTCTGACTGTGGGGAGGCCTCAAACATGTTCTCTGAAAGTACAATGAGCCCTTCCAGGTCAGGTCAATGCTCTATCTACTTTAGATTCACAGCGGCCCACTACGTGCCTCTGAGAGCACTTGACAACAAGATACCTGACTCATGTGGACAATGACATGCTGCTTTTTGCTCCTCAGAAGCATGGCTGATATCTAAATTTTCCATTTTAAAAAGAGACACCACAAGATGGTGTAGTGGTTCTGGATGTGGACTTAGATCTGGAAGTTTCAGGTTCAGAGGAAGATCCAGACCCAGCCATGAAACCTTCTGGGTGACCTTGAGCCAGCCACTATCTCTCAACCACATCACCCACACAACTGCAGTGAGGGAAGGAACTACAACCCTGATTTCCTTGGAGGAAGGATGGAGTAATGAGGAAAATACATATTTTGGCTGGGGTGGTTGCCTCTTCAGGAATAGGCTCTAAAGGTGAAACAGAAAATGCAATTTGTGACAGATGTCAAAAGAGAAATGGGTAGACAAGCCACATGAAAAGATAAGCCTGGAATGGAAACTGTGTATCTCACAGTTTCCCATGGGGAACCTTAGCTGCTTCACCTTTGGTAAACTTGATTCATTAGTGCATTAATTGACAATTGTTTCCTCCTCTAAGTGATTGTTTGGTGGTTCTATTATGTTCTGTCAGGCAACAGTACACAATTAATTACAAATAATTGGGGAATTAAGATAGCTAACAATGGGACATTTCCCGATCGTTTTACCTTGAGGATGAGACAGATGCTTTCCGACAAAGATTTTTTGGAGGGGAACAAAGAAACCTTTTGCTTTCCATAAGCACTTGCCTCTCAAGTGTCATAATGGCTTCTGAGAGAGGTTAACATAACCAAGGGTTTAAAGAGATCACACTTAAGTAATCGAACCTTTAAACACAATGGGCTACCCAGACCCCTGATTAGTACAAGAAAATCCGCAAAACGTAAAATGGGAGCTCAGTGAATACGTTAAAGGGCACTAAAGGGCTCTAACAGCCTATAAAAAGACTGTGCACTGTTCATGGAAGGCTAAATTCAATAACCTGGTATTTCCGTTCCATTGTTCTTTTCAAAGGTACCTTTCTGATTAATGGCTTCTCTGCAAAGCACTGATACCTGCTTTGCTCTCTCAGGAGTGTTTCATGAAATATGTCTATAACTCTGGAAAGGTGAGGTATTTCTTGGGAGCCCAAAGGCCTGGAAGAGAAGGAGGACACACAAGGTACTGTCATAGGAACAGAAGAGTGGCCAATATAGTAGCTGTGTAAGAACAACAATGCTGTGCAATACAGCATGACAAGTAACACAAACAGCAAAGCCATAACATTAGACAAGCATCCCATTCATCTCAGAAAGAGACCTGAATTTGCAGGCCTGGAGATGAGCATGGGACAGACCTTCTGATGGCCAGAAGGCAAGGTGATAAACTGCACAATTTTCATTGTCCATCTTCTATCTTCTTCCTCTACAATTGAATGCCTTCCTTGTTTTCCTGCACCTCCAATTCTTGCTTCTATATTCTGCACTCCTTTTCCAATTATTCAGAAGTGTGGACCTTGAACATAAAATACTGTATTTAGATCTCCTTCAGTTTTGTTACTTAGGGTGCAATCCTGTCATGTCTACTCAGACATGTCTACTCAAGTCTACTTTACCCATTGTATTCAATTGATCTTACTCCCAGGAAGTGTGTTTAGGATTGCAGCCTATGGGCACAATCCAGAGTAACTACAGGGTGTCCTTGCTCCAGTGTAAGGACAATTTACTCTGGATTGCAATATGAATTTCCCATAGGTTTTCACTAAGTGGTGCAGTAACTACGGGTGCACGTAATGTCTCTTACTCTGGATTGTAGGGTTAGTTGCTTACCCAAGTTATTTGGCATCTCTGGCCAATATATATTTTTGTTGAACCATTATCTGTCTTCCTGCTTGCCTACCTGCCTGGCTACATACAGTAAGTTTATATTTACACAATGTATGTGTAAGTATATATGAGTATATCAATTAACATGCTTCTCTTAAGTGTGGTTGTAGCCGGCACTAGCCAAATCGCTTCCTTATATTTTTGAAAGGGTCACCCTCCTCACCATCTTACAACACCCCCTTGAAACATTGCACACAGGGCTGGCCACTCTCTTTCTATGCCACTGCTTGGTTGAATAAACTGAAATGTGCTACAACCACAATCCTGTGCATGTCTACTTTGAAAGGTGAGCCTGACTACCCGCTTATTCTTCATCCATGTACTTTATCTGGCATGGATAAATGTCAATGTGGACTCTCATTGGGCCAGATGTGGCCCCTTCTGAAATTTCTGCAGCTCATGGAGTTGTGCACTATTCCCCATTGGGGGGCTTTTTGAAGCCTGCAGAGGCAGCATGTGTATACCTGCTGCTTCTTTGTGCTTCATATTGGCTTCTAGAGCCAAAACATTCAGTTTCTATCAGGAAACCCAGCTCCAGTCCCCTTTGGAGGGCAAAAGTGGCCCCAAAGACACAAAATTGTTTATTTGCAATTTCAGGGAGTGGTCCAAGAATAGATCTGCAGATACAGAGGTTCCACCTGCAAGTCCTTATGTATTCCACTGACTGGACTTAATCTCAGGAAAGTGTGTATAGGATTGCAGCCCAAGAAGTTCAAATTTTCCATATACACAAAATGTAACCTTCTACTACTTTGTATATTTGAAAAATTGAAACTAGTGATAGTTGAAAATAATTTTATTTTTTGTAGATTTCATTATTTGAAAGGCAAAAATCAGATTATGGCTGCAATCCTGAACACACTTTCCTGGGAGTAAGACCCTTTGAACAAAATGGGACTTACTTTTGAGTAGACATGGTTAGGATTGTGCTCTATGTGTTTTGATTCCAAGTCCTCATATTTATTATGCATATTTATTAATTGTAAACAGGTAGGTTGCTGCACTCAGCAAATGCAGCCACATTATTATTTCTAACTGGAAAAGTAATCTGTTCTAATTTCTTCTGGAAAATACTTCTAAAAAACATCAAAATGCAGAGTTTTGTATTTTAACACAATAACTTTTTGTCTTGATAGAAAGGGGACAATATTTGTCTCTATTATAGTGGAGACAAGAAACAGTGAAGTATAAAA
Source organism: Cryptoblepharus egeriae (assembly GCA_030015325.1). NCBI lineage: Eukaryota > Metazoa > Chordata > Lepidosauria > Squamata > Scincidae > Cryptoblepharus > Cryptoblepharus egeriae. The sequence goes on from JAREYC010000002.1 coordinate 20,714,644, forward strand.
AAATGTGTATTTGTGCCATTTATTTCTAGGAGACAAAAACCTTCCTGTTTAACTCTGACTTCTTGCACTTACACTGATCCCACAACAGCAATAAAAAGGAGGAGGAGATAATTGGCCTTCTCTGTTTTTGGTTCACAAGCACTATGCATAAATACCAGTCAACATATACAAAAGCAGCAACTGAGTGAGATTCACAAAAGACTTTGGCTGCCACACAGGCAGTCTAGTTAAAATATGGGCCAAGGAAATTATCACCACTCTGTTCAACCATTGCTGCTTCCCAATGTCTTACGGCTCTGCTAATTGTTCACTATTTGAATTTGACTGTTTCTGGTTTAATGAGCATCATTTGGTTTGACTGAGGGTGAAATCCAGAGTAACTACGGGGAGTCCTTGCTCTGGAGTAAGAACACTACTCTGGATTGCAATATGAATTTCCCATAGGTGGTGCAGTAACTGCAGGTGCATGTAATGTCTCTTATGTGCTCCTGTAGTTAATCTCGATTGTGTCCTGAGTGATTAAAGGTGCTGTGCCTGCTCATCTGAAAATTGGCAGCTCAAGAAGTTTGAGACCCGAGTATTGGAAGACAGCATGAGCTCCCGTCCTTAGCCCAGCACCTGCCTGCTATCTAGCAGTTTGAAAGCATGGAAATGCAAGTAAATAGTTACCACCTTGGTGTATAGTCATGCCAGCCACATGACCATGGAAGCATCTTTGGACAATGCCAGCTCTTTTGCTTAGAAATGGGGCTAAGTACTGCACCCTAGAGTTGGTCACAACTAGCAAGGCAACCTTTAGGGCGTTTGGGGTGTTTTGTGGCTGCCTAAGGAGTCAAACTTGTTTCGTACAATGGGTCAAATGGCATTCATAATGGCTGCTGAGGGCCAGAAGTGACATCATTAAGCTGTAAGTGACATCATTAACCCAGGAGTGATGTCATTAAGCAGAAGTCTAGAAATAAGGAATTTGTTCTCACATAGAACTTCCAGAGTGCAAGTGATAGAAGAGAGAGTGAATTGCAGATCAGGACTTCCCCGAGTCAGATCTCTCCTTTGCCACAAATTCAGCCGGCAACTTTCAGCTACACATTCAGCCTGAGACCTCCCGCCCCACTCCTGCTGCATATGGGAATATAATATTTACTGTGAAGTGCTGTTGTTAGGAATACATAAAGGTAAGACTTGTGAAGTGTCTACCCACTGAGAAAGCTCTGTACAAACGCTTATTATTATTGAAGTCTATGCCATCATTCAGAGTCAAGACCACCAATTGTTAAGGACAAGAGTGGTCAAGGGAAAACTCAAGAGCTGTAAATCAAATGAAAAAAAGAAATCAAATGCAGCCTATTTGCATATTCTAAAAGCAAAAGATAAGTTATTATACATGGCTACTTTTCAAAAGGAAAAAAAAAGATTCTCAGAGGTCACTGAGGAAACACTAAAGAAATGAGATTAAGGGCACAATCCTAACCTATTTAGACCAGCCTAACTCACCTGACTTATCTTTCCATGGTGGTGTGAGGAGGTTGGTGTATGTCTGTGTACTGGCCCAATCCCCTTAAGGCACCCCCAGATTGGCACAAGAATTATACCGGGGCTTATGCCGCCCTAACTGGAGATTAGGATTGCAGCATGAGAGTCCTACGTAGCTGAAAGATATTCAACCTCTTCATATCATGGGGCTGTAAAACTTAAACCATTTGATGGAACGGTGGGAATGCGCAAATGACAAGGGGCATCAATAGGATTCAGCACTGAAAATGCATCAATAATTGAAAGGACGTATTTATCCATGACATTTTGGTTTAAATCTTTGATGCCAAGGATATAATGGAACAAAAACTGAAATGCCTTTGGTGACCGGAATGCACTTTTATAATTTAATTATTAAATGCTCACCTCACTCTGTCATGAAATTTTCATTTTTATCACCTGAAATATTATTAGTGGGGTGGGGGACAGAAAAAGATCACCCTTTTGCAGAGTAATGTACTACTAAAAAAAAAGAACCACTGAAAGAGCAACAGAACATACTTCAAGCAAGTAAACAGCTTATTGGGGAACTCCCAATAGAAGGCTGACTTATCCAGGGGAGTAGCACCTAGTGCTTAGCTCATTCACACTCTTTCTTGCTTTTTACTTTCCCCATTAGACTAGCCGCTGAATGGGTGAAAACCTTGGATGACTGTATCCTCCATTACCATCCCAGCCTATAGAGATCAAGCAGAAGAGCTCCAGCTCCCTCCCAGAAGGAGACTGAACTCCAGGTTTCCTAATAAAAATCCATCCCTCAGTAGCATCTGAAGTGATGAGGACACGACAATCCTTTTCTTTAGACGTTTAATAAACTAGTTATATTTTTAACCTTTGCTGTGCCTGGTCTGTGTTTTCTGGAATTTAAACAATATAGAGAAAGGAGGGTGAACAACAATGATAAAGCTTGGCAGGGAAGCATAAAGAATGGTTTTCACCACATGGACGCAATAACCATTAAAGCCCAAAAGATGGAACTGAGATACTGCTGGATCTCACATATAGTGGTACCTCTCATAACAAGAGCATCACATAATAACCGTTTCACATAACAAGTCTAAATTTCTAAGGAATCTTGCTTCACATAACAAATTCCACTTCACTTAACAAGCACTTATGCAGGTCTGACGCTCCGTGCAGAGGGTGTTTAAAAGGGCTGTCAGCCAGCACTGCTGCCTCTAATTGCCCCCAAGTGCCCCCACCAGCCACCTTGAACCACCAGCAGCCCAGGTAAGGCTCTCAGGAAAGTGTCTTTGATTGCAGCCTCCTAACCATGTCTACTCAGAAGTAAGCCCCAGTGTGTTAAATGGGTCTTACTCCCAGGAAAGTGTCTTTGATTGCAGCCTCCTAACCACATCTACACAGAAGTAAGCCCCACTGTGTTCAATGGAACTTACTCCCAGGAAAGTGTCTTTCGGATTGCTGCCTAAGTAGATCTCATAGGATCATGCACATTGAATGCATGTTTTGAATTCAATTCCAGTGTTTTGTCATTATTTTTACATAGTTAATATTTTTATATGAATATTTTTTGGGATGTGAAACCAATCATCTGAGTTTCCATTGTTTCCTATGGGAAAATCCACTTCACTTAAAGAGCATTTCACTTAAAGAGCATGCCTCCAGAACAAATTAAGCGCTTTATGTGAGGCAGCACTGTATTGCATATGTTAAACCAGAAATGTTATAGCGTCTCTGGATGTAATGCACATCGAGTAGAGGAATATTCACTCTTACTAGCTAGACTGGGGTGGCCAAGTAGTGGCATATGGATACTTGCTGAGTAGCACACACAAAGTGGCCATTAATTTTTGGAAAAAATAATCATAAAGAAAACACTGAAGAAAGTTTAGTTTGCTTTATTTGTTTGCTACTCTTTATATCTACAAAGCAACACCTACATAGAAGGAATACCAGTCATTTTCACTTTCAGTTGTGCAAGTCGGTACTTTTCTGTGAGTTCCCTACAACGTGGTCACTGGGGTGACTAAAATGATTCCCTCTTCTGGTGGGCTTGGAAATTGACATATTGGCCATCACAAGATCTGACTGGAGGAGTGGAAGCTACCTGGTACTCTGTATCTTGTTGTACCAAGGTTTGCTATCCAATCACTAAGAGCATACCAATCTCAACAGAGAGTTACCTAAAGCAGATGGGAAGAAGGGATTAACATGTGCTTAGCATGTTGCCAGTGGTGTTTGTCAAAAGACAAAGGATGCCTGTAAAATATATCTCAGCTGCTGAATGGCACAGAAGCTGCTGAGTAGTTAAAGGCGTTTCATGTATTCAAGTGCACTCTTTGCTACTCTGTTTCACGGGTCACCCATTATTCCAGGCAGGGGCAGCAGCACAAGTGGAACAATGCAGGGCCTTTGGAAACCATCTCAACCATTTTCACAGGTTCTCTGTCCTACTCTTCTCAGAGGTAAACGCATCATTTGCCCAAACTAAGCCTACTTGGGAGCAAGTCAAGATGGGAGGATGAAGGATTGGTCCCTCCCAACAATAAGCTCTAGAAATGGACAGGAGGATATGATCACATGGGATTCACTGGAGGAGGCGTAAATGGGAGCAAGGCAGGATAAGTTGGTCCCACAGACACATGGCACCTGAACCTGGACTGACTACAGGGCCCAACACACTATGGTACCTGCCCTGTTCCCAGGGTCTGTTATGACACCAAAGCAAAACCTAAGGTTACTGACATGAATACCTGTGCTGGCCTCCCCCAATGGTTTATTTCAGCTTTGTTGTGTGGCCTCATTTGGTACCTTTCACAGTAACATCTGTAGCAAGGCAGGGATGTGTACTAACATCGTTATTTATCATATATTGTTATTTATCATATATTTAGACAGCAGAAGAAAGTCAAGTCCAAAAACGGAAACATTAATGAATTGCTCTTTGCAGATGATCACGATTTAGTAGAGGATACAGCTAAGGAACTTCAGTAACACCTTCAGTCCATGAATCAAGTATGTAAGATCAAAAATATGAGAAACAATACAGAAAAGACTGAACTGATGGCAATTAGAAGAGAAAAACATACTCTAAATAAGGATAAAACAATTGTCAGAGTTTAAATATCTGGGAACAACATTTGCTGAAGATGCCAGAATGGATGAAGAGATCAACATACGGTGTAGTAAGGCAAACCAAGTGCTGGGACAGCTAGCTTCACTGCTACAACATAAGGCAAAACCAATCAGTACAAAGAAGCATCTCATACAAAGCATATTCATTCCCACTTTATGTTACCAGTGTCAAACATGGGCGCTTACAACAAAACATAAGAGGAAGTTAGTTACAATAGAAATGAGATGCCTGAGGAAAGCTGTTGGTGTATCAAGAAGGTATAAAATCAGAAATGAAATAATAAGTGAGAAAACTGGAACAGAACCAATTCTGCATTATCTAGAAAGGCAGCAAGTAAAGTGGTTTGCACAGTTGGAGAGAATGTCTTGGGAAGCCATACCATAGAAGACTTATGTCAAGAGAGAAGGACGACAAAGGCTGCAATCCTAAAGACAATTTCCTAGAAGTAAGACCCATTGAACACAATGGGGTTTACTTTTACTAATAGACATGGTTAGATTTGTGCTCAAAGAGCAAAAGGTAGACCAAGAGTACAATGGAGAGATAACGTCAAGGACATACCACTACAACACCAAATGAAATTGGAAGAGGTCACCAGAAACGCAAGATCCAGGACTTTACATCTCCCTCAACACCCAAAGCAGTAAAAGAGAAAGTGAAGAAGAAGAAGAAGAAGAGGAGGAGGAAGAGGAGGAGGAGGAGGCAATTGTCTCACTGGGTGCAGTGCCGAAAGACCTTGGCAGGCACCTGAAAACTATTGCCACTGACAAAATATCACTCTGCCAACTGCAGAAAGCCGCTCTTCTGGGATCAGCATGAATTATACGCCGCTACATCACACAGTCCTAGACTCTTGGGAAGGGTCCGACTGGTGATGTGAATGAAACCAGCAGGAAATTATTCGCTGTGTATTTATGGGTAATAATAATAATAGTAGTAGTAGTATTTTGGTGGTTTTCTTGCATGTCTTTATCTTACATTGTTTCAAGCCTATACTATTCAGCTGGCCATTGTAGAAAAATTATAAAAATTCTCAACAAAACAAATGTGGTTATTTGTCATTTTGATGTATGATGGATCAGGTGATTGCTTTGTTACGGCAACATAATAAAATGATCATATATGAAATGGGGCATTACAAATTGTGCTTTTCCCTAAGATATCACAATGCATAGAAAGGATTTGTTTTAATTCTGGGTGCACATATATTAGCAATTCTGGGTGCACATATATTAGCAAAACAAATGTCTTTTCTATAAAATTCTGAATATGTCACATGCTCAAAAGATCTTATTAAACCCCATGTCTCATGCTGAGCTCCAAGTTCAGGTAAAAGTGCCTTCCTCTTGATGATGTGCATATAAGTCATACTGTAGCATGTTTAGCTATTAAAGTAATTTTTATGCAGCCTTGAGACATGCAATGAGTTATGAGTTAAGAGACTAACTAGTTATGAGACTACATAAATTTACCAGAAAATAACTTATTTCTCTCTTTGCTGCAATCAGGTGGTATGGCTGAAAATAGCCTGATGATGGTTGGTCATCATCAGCCTAACTGATCCATGTGCTTCTTCCAGCCTACTCAATCTGGTGTGCTCACAAGGAAAGGGACCATCTTAAAGACTGTCAAAAGCAGTGAACCAGAAAAGGGGGACATCTGCCCCTTTAAGAGTAAGAGGGTTCATCTTCTTACAGAACACCAGGGTTGGGTAGGATGGAAGAAGGAATGCACAGCTGTCTGTGTTTGTGGTGTGTTTGTGTGTGTTAGTGAGAGAGAGAGAGAGAGAGAGATTGTCTACCTGTGTGTGAGAGAGTGAGGGCAGAGAGAGAGGTTGCCTGCGATGTGCACAGAGACTGTTTGCAATGGAGTGCAGATGGGGGAGACAATCCAGTGCATAGGGTAAGCAAACTGCACCATATACGCACACACCAGGGTGACCAGATGCCTGAACCTCAAAAGGAGGACAACCAGCCCAATCCAGAGCAACTAATCTGTCCACATAAGAGCCCTTAGGTTGCCCTATCTAACACTAGGTTGGAGCAACTGCAAGATGCTCCAGCCCAGTTACTCTGGAAGAGGCTTAGGGCAGAGCAAGGCAAGATAGGGTGCCCTAAGAGAGGTGGACCTGCTCTGCCCTAACTGGGGCAGCCTAAGCAGCTCAGGAGAGGCAAGTTGAGGGCATGTTTAGCATTGCCTAGAGCAGAGCAGTTACTCCGTATCCAGAGCCTGTTTCCAAGGCAGAAATGCCCTCTTCCAGCCCTCAGAGTTATACCACCTCAGCAGCAGGTATAGTAATGAGTAGACCCATAGGGGTCCATGATAAGGCCCAAGTAAGAATGGCAGTGTTGACCAAAAATCTGAGTTCTTGGCCATCCTAGGTGCAACCCCTTCCTCTCAACCTCAGGATATGGAACAAACTACGGCTGCCCACAAACCTCAGGATACAGCAGGCCACTCCAAGAAGCCCCTTGTATTCACTGTAGAATGTACTGGCATCTCATCAGGGACTCCTTAGAAGGCAGGCACCCAGTGGCGTCACCAGACTGGTGCGGCTGGTGTGGGCTGCATTGGGGATGCGCTCCGTATGGGGTGATGTGCCCGAGCAGTTTGATTGTCCTTTGGCAGGCCCCAGGCGTCAGCACGCCCATTCAGGCCTGCTCCAAGGCGGAGAATCAGCCAGAAGCTGACACTTGTCTGAGGAGCTGGCCTGAACGGCCATCTGAGATGCACTGCGCAGAAACACACTGAGCATGCCGAACAGCTTCAGAGGACACTTCCTTAGAGCAGAGAAAGTCCACGCCTCTGCACAGCCATTCGGCCTTGTGTCAATTACTTAGCATGCTCTGGAGCAGTTAGGGCAGCCCAGGCTTCCTGACTCTCTGGATTCAGCATAACTTTCTGCTCTGGATACAGAATAGTTAGGAGAGTGCAGTTAGGTCAGAGCAGGCTGAATTTGCTCTGGATTGCAGCCAACGTCTTGGGTTCCTCTCAGCCTGGCCTTTCCAGCAGACAATGGTACATTTCCCTACTCACGAGTAAAGCTGTGATGTTGGGCACTTTCACTTTCCCATAGATCTCAATGAATATTTTTTATTTTTAGTTTTTTGGCCATAGGTTTTGATAGGAAGGAGATCCTTCAAAACTGATTTTTGCATTGGATTCTGGTCTTCAATATGAATCCAACAATATGTGACATGATGGGGTACTGCGCACCATTGCAAAGTTCCAAAATGAAGCCAAAATGGAAGACAATGAATCCCTTTTGAAGGACATTTGAACAGGAGGCTTAAAAAAAGAGAACAAAACCAGAAAAATCTGGTCATACGGTCACCCTGACACACACATAGGCCTGCCTGCCTGGAAATCATTAAAGAGAATTTGAGAACTCTTTTGCAATAGCGTGATAATTGTTTTCAACACTCTCCCTGAAACAAATCCTGCATAAAAATAGGCTTGACCTGTACATTGTTCAATACACACATAAACAAAAAAATATATTGAAAGCACTTCAAAGCCTAACAGGAAGCTTAAATTCTTCTCTCACTGATGGGTTCCTCTCTCATCATCAGAGAACTAATGTTCTCAAGAACATACAGGTTCCTGTGTTTTGGCATCTTGCCCCTTCCTGCTATTGAATAAAAAGCTATCACACTTACCAACCAGCTACCATATTTACTTGAATCTAATGGGCCATCAAATCTAACACAATCCCTATTTTAAAAGGCTTGAGATTAAAAAATGTTAACTGGCGATTGTAATCTGTAGGTGCAAAATTTAATTTTACTGCATATAATAATGAGTTTTATGATAATAAAACTGGATTTGTTAGTATTTTTACCTAATTGCACTACTTTATAAAACAATGGGTTTATGTTACATTTTAATCACAATACAGTGGTGCCTTGCTTAACAATCGTTTCACATAACAAGGAAAAATTTCAAGAAATCTTGCTTTAACAAGCAAGTGTGCTCTGGGCATGCATGCTGACGCTCCACACAGAGGCTCTTTAAAAGGGCTGCCGACCAGCATTGCTACATGTAACTGCCCCAACTTCGGGGCAGTTGCCTGAGGGTGCCAGAGGCAGCTGCCCCTAACTGCCCCCAAATGCCCCCACCAACCACCTTGAACCTCCAGCAGCAGCTGAGGTAAGCCTCCCTGGAAAATGTCTTTGACTGTAGCCTTGTAACGATGTCTACCCAGAAGTAAGCCCCATTGAGTCAAATGGGTCCTACTCCTGGGAAGTGTCTTTAGGATTGCAGCCTAAGTAGACTTTATAGTCTGCTTCATGCACACTGAATGCATGTTTTGAATTCAATTCCAGTGTTTTGTCATCATTTTTACCATTTTTTTTTTGTCAATATTTTAATATGAAAATTTGGGGGGTTGTGGAACCAATCGTCTTAGTTTCTATTATTTCCTATGGAAAAATCTGCTTCACTTAAAGAATGTTTCACTTAAAAAGCACGCCTCCGAAACGAATTAAGCTCTTTATGTGAGGCACCACTGTATAGTAAACTGTTAAACTAATAAAGCAGGCCTCCGTCAGTCTTGGAAGACTATGGTATCGTGCTTGGCGCAGCATATGCTGCATGCGAAGCATGAAAGCCTGGGTTGGATTGTTATGGAGGATAGGCTGTTACCCAAGCAGCAAATCCCCACTCTCCACGCCACTGAATTAGTCCAATGGAAAGGCAGAGCCAGTATGATTGGACCCAGCTGGCATCGCAGAGCTGGGCTAAGGACAGGAACTCACCCTGTCTTGTGGGGCCGACCTGGGAATCGAACCCTGGCCTTCTGGTTAACAGGCACAGCGTCTTTACCACTTGCACCACCCACAGTCCACAAACTGTTAAACTAAATACTGCCTAAATAATAAAAATGCCTGTATTTACTTGAATCTAATGCATGATTGAATCTCATGCACACATCAATTTTGGAGTCTAAATTCAGCTGAAAAAGATGAGTGTTATATTCAAGTAAATAGGGTACTCCACAAAGAACTCAAATTTGGTAGGCTCAAGCCCCTTGTGCCAGCCTGGGAGTATTGCATACGTGGGTTGGAGTGGCAGGGAGATTGGAACAGGGGCATTTGGGGGAAGAGGAGGATTGATGGAAGACAGGCTGCTGGGTGCACTAGGGGGCAGACCAGTCTCAGGCACATAAATCAGGATGACCATAGAGAATGGAGCACAGAGTCCCTCTATCTTTAAGCATTGCATAGAAGAGGGAATTTAGGCAGGTGTTGCTTTTTAAATCCTTCAATGATGAGCTAAACCTGCCTTTATTTCCTCCTCTATGCAATGGTTAAAAGTAGAGGAACTCTGTCCTCCATTCTGTATGGTCACCCTGCTTATGTAGGATCCTAACCCCACTCCAGAACAGCCTGGAATTATACTACTGCAGATCCACATAGAATCATAGAGTTGGAAGGGACCTAGTAGGTCATCTAGTCCAACCCCCTGCCTGCAGCAGGAAATCCCCCTAGAGCATCCCCGACAGGTGCTCGTCGAGCCTCTGCTTGAAGATCCCCAGTGAGGGAGAATCCACCACCCCCCTTGGCAATCTGTTCCACTGCCAAACTGCTCTCACCGTCAGGAATTTTTTCCGGATATCCAACTGGAATCTCCTCTCTTGCAGTTTGTACCCATTGGTTCTGGTCCTGCTTTCAGTAGCAGCTATGAACAAATGAGCCCCTTCCTTCCTATGACAGCCCTTCAGGTATCTGAAGAGGGCAATCATGTCTCCCCTCAGCCTCCTCTTCTCCAGGCTGAACATCCCAAATTCCCCCAACCTTTCCTCGTAGGGTTTCCCTTCCATCCCACTGATCATTCTTGTCGCTCTCCTCTGGACTTGCTTCAGCTTGGTTGCATCTTTCTTAAAGTGAGGTGCCCAGAACTGAACACAGTATTCAAGGAGAGGTCTGACCAATGCTGAATAAAGAGGAACTAGAACTTCTCACGACTTGGAAGCTACAGTCCTCTTAATGCAGCCGAAAATGGCATTTGCCTTCTTTGCAAACACATCACACTGCTGAGTCATGTTCAGCTTGTGATCCACAGCGACTCCAAGATCCCACTCACATGTTGTGCTGCCAAGCCAAGTATCCCCCATTTATACCTGTATTTTTGGTTTTTATTGTCCAAGTGCAGAACCTTGCATTTCTCCCTGTTGAAATTCATTCTATTTGTTACAGCCCAGGATTCTAGTTTATCCAGATCCTCCTGGAGGTTTCTCCTATCTTCTGTTGTGTTTGCTACTCCTCCCAGCTTGGTGTCATCCGCAAATTTGATTAGGCTCCCCTGTATCCCTTCCTCTAAGTCATTAATGAAAATGTTAAAGAGAACTGGGCCCAAGACAGAACCTTGGGGTACCCCACTTGAAACCGACCTCCAGGTTGACACAGAACCATTTACTAAAACCCTTTGAGTGCGGCCATCGAGCCAGTTGCGGATCCACCTAACAATTGCCCTGTCTAGCCCATATTTTTCCAACTTCCCAATTAAAATGTCATGTGGGACCTTGTCAAATGCTTTGCTGAAGTCAAGATAAATGACATCCACAGCATTGCCACTGTCCAGTAAGCTCGTAACCCAATCAAAAAAGGAGATCAGATTTGTCTGGCAAGATTTATTCTTGGTAAATCCATGCTGGGTTGTTTTGATCACCGAGTACTTGTCTAGATGTGCACAAATTGTGTGTTTTATGATTTGCTCTAATATCTTGCCCGGGATTGAAGTCAAACTGACTGGTCTATAATTTCCCGGGTCTTCTTTTTTCCCCTTCTTAAAGATTGGGACTACATTCGCCCTCTTCCAGTCCAGTGGCACTTCTCCACTCCTCAAGGATTTCTCAAAGATGATCAACAGAGGCTCTGCAAGGACATCTGCCAGTTCCTTAAGAACTCGAGGATGCAGCTCATCTGGTCCAAATGACTTGAATTCATTTAGGCCAGTTAAGTGGTTTTGAACCAGTTCTCTGTCAATTTTAATCTGCTGTTCTGCACCATCCATGTTTTCATTGCCTCTTTGGGGATGTAAACACATCCCCGCATCAGCCAATGATCCCGCCCCCCATTTGCACAGCCCTCCTTCTGAGAATAGACGGACACAAAGAAGGAGTTGAGCAGCTCTGCCTTCTCCTGGTTTCCAGACACCTGCTGTCCATCTTTGTCCAGGAGCAGCCCCACCACCTCGTCTCTCCTCCTGTTCCTTTGGGCATATCTAAAGAAGCTCTTTTTGTTATCTTTGACTCCCCTGGCCAGCCTCAGCTCATACTGAGCTTTAGCATTCCTGACCCCCTCCATACAAGACTGGGCTGCCTGTAGTCCTCCCTGGTGATCTTTCCAGTCTTCCACTCCCTATACTTCTCTTTCTTTAACTTCAGCTGATCCCCAAGTTGCTTGTGGAGCCAGTCTGGTTTTTTCAGGTTTTTCCCCCCTTTATTTTTCATGGGAATTGTTACTGACTGTGCTTGTAGAAGCTGCCTCTTAAGGAGCTCCCACCCATCTTGGGCCCCCTTTCCTCATTAGATCATCAACCCATGGGATTCCACCGATGACTCCTCTAAGCCTGTTGAAATCAGCTTTCCTGAAATCCAATGTATAAGTTTCACTCTGCACTCTTTTTATTTCCCACATTATTTCCCACATAGCACCACTGAGGTGATCAGGACATTAAGCTGCACTCCCTCAATTTTCAAACCTGCTCTGGATATAGAGTAGACCAGCCAGATTGACTGCTCCTGTGCATGTTTAGTCCTGAGCCCCACCATTCAGTGAACAAAGTCCCTTTCCTCCCTGAAGAAGTGGCAGGCGATGGGCTTGGTGTAACATTCAGCACATCCAAAACTCCTAAATAATCTGGTATGCTGCAAAACCACGAATCATCCTGCAGGAAGTTGAGGGTAAAATGCAGTCCTTTTCTTTATTATATAATAAAACAATTGGATGCTTGGGAGCTATTTACAGCGTCGTTCTGCCTGGCCTCAGAGTTCCCTTTTGAAACACACAATTTGATATGCATGATATATTTTTGCGCGGTCGCATGTTTAAACTGGAGGCAAGGCAGACTTTTTCTCCTTTATTTTCTTCCAAATCTGAGTAATAAATTTAGATAGGTGATTACCAGGCACAGTGGTAGGTAAAAACCACCAGAAGACTCCTATGCTCAGGGGAAAAAAGATAGGCTATGTGTTACTTCCAGCTCAGCCTGAATATTGAGTGCTTAAAAGCTGGCTACTTAAGCCCAGGCAGGCTTCCCAAACGGCTTAATGAGCAGGCTCGGAGGCTTTCGGATTTCAGCCAATCCTAACTTTATTACAAAAGTTTATCTAGCCATAAAGACGGGATTGCATGGCGCTGTCATGTTTTTTTATAAAGCAGTTTATAAAAGGTGACATCTGGCAAAGAGGCAGATCTATAAAAATCAGGCTGGTGGATGTAGTGTCATTTTTTCTGTCATCCTCCCAGAAAGAGTAATATTATTTTGACACACACATTCATCCCCACTGTCAAGCTTCTATTTTTATAGCGAGCTTGCCGCACATATCCCTAAGCTATACAAAACCTTTGGGCTAACGCAAAGAATGACATCTCTGCATATGTAGGATAACACTTATTTGCAGGCTTGACTTTGCCTGACGGGATTTTGCCTCCCTCCTGAGCACAATGTCATTTCCTGACAATAGACATTGTTAGGAAACAATAAATAAAGATGCACACCGAGCTGAGGAAGGCCAAATATGCAAGGACAACGAAGAAAAGCTGCTTGGGCTGGTGCTTCCTTGTTTGCTCTTCTTGAATATTTCACCACGCACATGAACTCTCTCTCTCTCTCTCTTTCTCTGTGAATATACATTGCTTTATGCAAGAACACACATTTTGGCTCTGCTTATTGTTCTTTGCATTTTCACATTGTTGTCCTTCAATTGCTTTCTTAAATTCGTGTCAAGGAACATTAAGTGGAGACTGATATATATCACATTACATTTTTGCATATGTCTGATTTGCCCAAGTAAAATACTTTCCCCCCCAAAATCATAGGTTTTAATTTAAAGCATGATTGGTTGAAAGCAATATGCTTTCTGTGGCATATTCCACACGATTCTAACGTTATGTGTGAAGCAGCTTTGCAGGGACCCCTAGTTAATGGAAAATGCATCTATCTGAAATTAAGACTCTGCATTATACTGTATCAGACAGTATATCCAGGCTAGCATCACCTAAACTGAGGTGTCAAATTTGTTTCATTGACAGTGCAATCCTAACTTGTGATGAAACAGATGGGACTTCACTATATCCAGTACAAGTTGTACTAGCCTGTACCATCTCACTAGCCTGGGATGGTAAGGTTTGTTTCCTTCCCCTCTATGGGTCACACGGACTTGTGCTGTCTCTAGAGGCAGTGCAAGTTTGGGTAGAGAGGAGCAGTGATGGAGTAGTGATCCTACCCAAACAGGGTAACATCAGGTCATCAGGTCATAACATCAGGTCCTGGACTCACATGGCCTCTTACTCCATCTCCTACACTTCTTCCTCCAGCCCTTAAAATTCTATAATAAATGGTTTGTGGGGTGTAGCATCAGAAAATGAATTTCAGCAAAAGTCTGTTGAATGACAGCAACTTCAACAGTTGGGATATTAACTTACTAACAAATAATATAGATAGAACATGTCCTGAACAATCACAGCATATCACATATGATTCAGTATACTGAGTTCTTTTTTCTGCCTCTACCAAAACACAATAGCAGCTTCATTTTTCATTTTTTGTTTTGTTTTGCTTTATTGGAAGACAATAATCGACAGCAATCACAGGTTGAAAGCTCAACTCAAAAATATCCCTTTGTTCAATGGCATGAGAGTGACATCACATAAAGCACAACCCTCTATTATGGTGATTTTCAACCAGTGTACTATGGCACACTGGTGTGTCGCAGATAGTCCTCAGGTGTGCTACAGGAATTTGAGGAGGGACATTTATTAATAGGAAAACTAGGCTCATTCTTCCTTACATTCTACACTCATACTTTCATTATTTGGCTTATTCTTACCATCCTTACTTCAGGATCTGAAAAAAATATTAAGCTAGTGGCATCCCAAAGATTCCTCTGTCAGTTCTACTTTTCTGAGAGTAAAGAGGCTTTATTTCCCTTCCACACACACGCCTAACATCTTACTGCATAACAATATAGATCACAGACAGTGGGACGTATTCAGAAGAGACATAAGGATCTTTGCTAAAGAGTGACAAGACTATCATAAGTTTTAAATGACCTCTTATAGATCCGATCTAATTTTGATTACTTTTGTGGTATTTTGCAGGGCAATCAGCAGACACTGGACGTTACAGTCATCAAGAGCTACAAGGAGCATTAGCCGGCATCAGCAATAAATGAGAACAGAACCTTTAATTTCAAATTATAAGATAACACATTGATTAATAACCATGGGATGATTAGTCAATTTCAAGGCTTTAATGCACAATGGAGGAATTCATCCATTATCAGCTTGGCGTTAATTCTTCTTTCATCTTGGAGACTTTAAAAACAACCACGGAAAATTACTGTCCCTCCATAAAGGCTTTTGAATTTCATATGCATTTAATTAGATAACTGCCATCCCAAGGACAGGAACCATGACAAATAGTTGTTCTTTTCAAATTAGAAGAATAGACTGTTCAATGAGCAATATTGATGTCCTCGCATACCTAGTTATACAAGACTTTGGCTAGTTCTTCCTTTAATTTATCTAACCTTTTAACATTTAATGAGATTTTAAAGCAGTTTTCATTTATGAATGCAATTCAGTACTCAACACAACAAAATGGCCATCGGCGGCAAAGCTATTATTGTGTACATGCACAAACACAGGTACACACCACTCGCTTCCTAGTCAAACACACTGGAACTATTTACACAGCAACCACTATCATTCGTCAGGTTAAATTAGAAGATAACGATCTTTCCGCTGGAACTACAAAGCCAATCTTTGTTGCTTCTTTCAGCTATTTGGATTCTGTAATAACAATTCCAACATTCTGTCATTAAAAAGATTAACAAGTTCTATCATTATCAAGAGAGCGTCAAAAGTATTCTGGGAAAGTTAATTCATGGAAGTCCACCTTCCATTGAGAGAAGTTTTTGATTAAAAAAGAGACTCAAACTTAACTTGGATAATCACGATGCCGTTCAAAGTCCAACTATCACTCTGTGGTTACGCATCCAATTATGGAAAGAAATGATCTTTTCCTGAAAGCTAAAACTACTTTTCTACTGCAAAAACCATGAATCACATTGCTTGTGATATTCTACTTTGCCTGTGCTGTGGAACAACTAGAATCAGTAGCATACTGAGAAGGAGACACAAATAGGAAGTACTACAGGCTCCACGTTCTTTCCCACTTGCCAATGGAGCCACTCCAGGTAGCAACGGAAAAGCAAAGGTAATCACAAAACCAAACATTGTATCCTGCACACTGTTCTGCTGGTGCGTGGAAGGGCAGTTTCTACACCACCTCAGTTTTTACCATTTTGCACACACTCTCCAGCCATACTAAAGAAGACTATTCTACCCATATCTCGACTGCCGCCCTTCCCCTGAGGATGCCTCACGCAGCCACCATGGCAGCCCGCTCACCCGTAGGACCTCAGGTAGCCATTCCATGCTGTGGGAGTATTGTTAATGTGGGCAATTGAGGATTGGGCTGTTCATTTCTTACAGCCCAATGTTATCCATCACCACCCCATGCCAAATCAAGCAGCTGCATCAATGAAGGCTTTGCTGTATGTTATGATGGGGAGGGAGAGACCAGAAGGGAAATTGGAGGTTAGCAAACTCTAACTCTAGGATTCTAAACATTTTTTAAAAAGTTTCCTCCACGAAGGTCTTCTGGTTGCCTATGGGTCTCCATAGGCAACCTATGGTATGGAGCTGAGAAGAGTCCCAAAGGATAGGATTATTAACTCTAGGTTAGGTGAAGCTGGGATTTGATTTCCACCTGATTTTGTTTTTGCTCCCTCTCTGCACCATGATGGCCAAGAGGCCTGCCCCTCCTAGTAACTTCATAGTTTTAGGCACTGTTTGAAACCCCCCAGTCATTTTTTCCAGCTTCTTGTATGGGGAGCAGTACTGACCCCCCTGGCAAATTTTTACCACCTTCGCCCCTCCTAAGCTGACTTTTGGAATGAATGACTTTTGGAATAAATGAGGATTTTTGAACCAGATTTTGATTATTGTCTCTTCGTACATCCTAATGAATGTCACTCAACACTTTAGGAGTGTTACAATAGAGTTAATTAGGTGCTTGTGACAGTTTTCTAACAGTGGCATTTTTTGCGCACTTCACCCAACCACATAGAGTCACATAGCTTCACCTGACGGAGAGTTAATTGGATAAGGGCCACAGTGCTGTATCAGATTGCTGGGCACATTGGGCAAAGCCCTGTACTTGTGCCTCTGTTTGCCCCTGGTTGTGCTACCACTGAGGGCTGAGGAGCAGGCCTGGTCAGATGGGCAATTCAATAGAAACACGCTGTTGTCCAGTGCATGACCTGGCTGATCCTTAGTCATGCAAACCTATAAGGTCATCCAGACCTATAAAGCAAATCCATAAGACCTAACAAATTCAGAAATTTCACGGGTTGTAGTGGATCTACTCCTGCAGCTACAATTTCATTCTTTTTGCAGGGATTTTGGCTTCATAATTGCTGTATACAGATCAAGAAAAATTGAGAAAAGCTCAGGCAATTATTTTAGAAACAAGCATGTTTTGAGAGGGTATATCAGATGCTGTATATCAGATGCGACAGAGCTGATCTACATGTAAGTGGCTGTTCTCGAAAGGGTTACCCAAACAGGGAAAAAAGCAACTAAGCTCTCTTTAAAAACACAAGTTGATTCTTGGTGGTAGCATATCCATTCTAATCTTCATAGCTTTTCGATAATTCAAAGTGTACATTGCGTACGCACTCAAGCTGCCTTTGCAAAGCTGCAAAGAGATTCTAAGCACATCGCTCAGACTGACAGAGCAACTATTCCAGACAATTGGTTCCCCACGGGTCAAGACAGTGATAGTCGATCAGGATTCAAACGGGTCATAAAGCCTTCACGGATCTCGCTCAAGTGGGTGGTGATGTCTCCCTAGGGCAAGCTCATCATTTTCAGCTACAATCAAGCAGTTGTCATCACAGACAAAAGTCTCTCTCCACCCCCCTTGCCCACCATCAGCAGGCACATTTTAATCAACTTTTATATATCCCAAATATTATATCAACAGTGATGGACAATTAATATAAGGCCAATTCTCCAAGCTTTCCTGATCAATTAATCCATTTCAAGCTCTTGCCAGATGACAGCCATCATTCCCCCCCCCCAAACTTTCTTATAAAATTTTGGTTGATGGATGCAGAATGGTTCCCCTAGGTGTAGTTGTCATGGGGTATGTGAAAGTAATATCTTGATTTAGGCTAATGTAAATTTCACCAAAATTCAAAATATTGTTAGTACTAAGAGATGCAAATCAGAGCGTTCCTGATCCCCATCACTGGCAATAACTCAGATAGTGGTTTTGGACAAATCACCTATCTGCTATAGGTGGATGATAATACATACATGGCTGTTATATGAATTACACAAAGACACATGTGAAATGCTGCATGTACTCTGAAAGTATCAGGGTGCCTGATATAGGGTTGCCATATGTTCCAAAAAACAGGGGCAATCCAAATTTGGGAGGGATTGTGTTCACATACTGGCAAATGGGAAAAAGTCCTGTCCTGATTTTGTGGAAGAGAATTATAGCAACCCTACCCTGATGGCACTACAGTGATTGTAGCGCCGTGGGCACTCAGGAGCTTCCCAGAGGCTCCTGAAGGTTTATAGACCCCTTGGCTAACCTACCCTCCACAGAAGGGAGCTCTGATCCTGGATGCACACAATGCCACAATTGCTGTGATGCTGTTGGGACACCCATTTCTAGGTCACTGTCCTTAAGGGAAAACATACATTTTGTGTTTCAGTTGGGGGTTGTGACCTACCAGTTTGAGAATTTCTATGTCAGAGAAATGCTGTTATGTTTTATTACTGTCCAAGATGTCTAAAATGACAGAAAATGAATGGGGAAAGTCTACCATCCAAATTTGCTTCAGGAAATATGATATGGTTTCATTGATACCTCATATGTTTAAAATCCCACTCAAGAAATCTCTAAATTGTGACTTTGGGCATCCACTGGAAGAGCAGCAACTATCTATAGCAGTCCACCCTCTCCTATAAATGTACTTTTTGCTGCATCTCTGAATACGTAACTACTGCAACATTATGGGATGCATAATGTGAATTAATTCCAGCTTGAGCATTGGATAGGGTGACAGATACTGTCAATAAATGCAATTTTCCCTTTAAGAGTTCTATAAGAAGAAGATGATTGTAAAAGCCTTAGCAAAAAATATTATGCCAGAGCAAATCCATGTAAATTTGAAATTCCTCTATTTGGACTTGAGCTTACAGTCTTCTTCAGGATTTGTGTATGAAATATTTATGGGTGTATTGTGTAAACAACCAGTTTGGTGACAAGTGAGGAACTGGACCTTAGAAAAGAACTTCCCCAAATGTCAAGCAAGCAAGAGAGATGCCAGAGCAAATAGTGGTGGAGGCTGCACTCATGTAAACTGGACCTTTAAATCCCTGAGGTGCCAGTCTGAACTTTGTGCCAACAGACGCTGCCTTACAGGGCAAGGCAAGTAATGAAAATTTGCACTTCATTGGGACTGAAGTGCAAAAGAGCAGGACATATTTCAGATCTCACCAATGGCATTTTATCACAGCATGTTGGGAAATTTGTACAAGGGAAGAAAAGTATTTGCACAGTGTTGAATTCATTTGTGGAACTCACTGCCACAAGAAACATGATGCCTACTCACTTAGAGAGCTTTAACATTTGACTATGAGACTACAGACACTCATGGCTACATGGAATCACCATGTTTAAAACAGGATGCTATCAAGTACCAGTTCAAGAAAATTCTAAAGATTGCATATCTTTAGACTGCTTCCTAATACAGGGCTCAGAAGAAGGGGACATTAGACAAACATTCATGGGTGCAGCTCTGCCAGTTATAGATCTTGCCCCCAGGGCACTTGGTGCACAGGTCTACAATGCCACCTGCTGCTTCACACCTTGCCACCCAGGACATTTACCTACCCACAACGAGCATCACATGTCATTCTGGATAACTCTTCTGAGGCTTCCAGCATACTCTTAAACAGTATTTCCAATTCCCTGGAAGTTCTGCCTAAGAATATGCCAGCGATGGTTCCAAAAACTGTGTGGTCGCAAATTCTATCCTGAAGGCCATGCAAGGGGACTCACCAACACAAGGTATAGGACTGTGGGGTTTGAGAAGTTTGCCTCCTCCACTCCTGAGTCTGCCACTGGCCCATGCATATGATCTTACCTTGCCTGGTGGTGGTAACTGACTCCTAAGTGTCCTTCTAAAGGAACATGAGAAGGCGACTTCTCTTACCACAGTGCTAAGCAGATCTGTGTACATCAGTTGCCTGAATTGATACTACTGGCGGCCTCTCCGTAAACCACACTGAGCAAAAGGAACATATAAGACTGACAGAAAAAAACACAAATCTTAGCTGTGTGACCAGTAAATGGCATTTACAGGATTAGGTCTTTAAAGATAAATCATCTGCATGGGAGACAGGGGCACATCGATTTTATTCTATAATTCTTGTGCCCCACCTGGACCCAATTTTCAGAAACAGAATTAAAATCAAGTTGTGTCATGAGTTGAGCCAATTTTCCTAACTATCAATTTTCATCCTGGAAGCATGTAATTTATCATTTGACATAATAAGTGATCATTTGATTGGGTTGCAAGCATAACTCTTGAGATTTTGAGTCAAAGTTATCAACAAAGTTTAAAGGCTTGTGCTTGGCCAGTAATCAAGATTGAACCTCAAAACAAGCAGAAAATTTGACAACCATTTGTGCTGGTTACTTTTAATTTATCTTAATAACCAGGGTTGCCATAATTCTCTTCCTCTAAACTGGGACAGCCCTTTAAAGGGCTGTGGGTGGCGCAAGCGGTTAAAATGCTGTGCCTGTAAACCAGCAGGCCAGGGTTCGAGACCTGGGTCGGCCCCACAAGACAGGGTGAGCTCCTGTCCTTAGCCCAGTTCTGCAACGCCAGCTGGATCCAATCTTATTGGCTCTGCCTTTCCATTGGACTAATTCAGTGGCGTGGAGAGGGAGGATTTGCTGCTTGGGTAACAGCTTATCCTCCATAACAATCCAACCCAGGCTTTCGTGCTTTGCATGCAACGTATGCAGCGCCGAGCATGATACAATAGTCTTTCAAGACTGACAGAGGCCTGCTTTTTTTTTTTAAACTGGGACAAGACCCCCTGTCAAATTTTCCAGTATGTAAATGCAATCCTCCAATACTAGGACAGTCCCGGTTTTCCAAGACATATGGCAACCATAATAATAACTATAGCATTTGTCAAAACTACTGGTTAAGGGAGGCTGGGCATTGATTTACCATGCTAGAGAGCAGACATGGCAGTGCAGCCAGTCCCCCACCATCTCCTGTCTGGCCTCCTTTCCTGACTTCTCCATGAGAGGGGCACTATTAGGCCCCAGGATGTGGCTGCTATATCTACTTATAAACATTGGTGAATAACCCTTTTTGTTTAAGATTTGGGATCTGTCAATCTGGCACACATAATCCCTCAACACAGACACTCACTTGGTTGTTGTAAAATTCTCAACATCAAGAACATACACAAAGGCTAACACTCAGGATGTAACAACTTACGAGAACAACCTGGCCAAAAATATTGATATTGTAGACCCAGAAAGGTGGTAAGGGCAAAAAAATAAAAATTTTAAGAAGAGCATCCCACACTGTCTTCTCTTTTGTTTTGTACTCTACTCCGTTTTCATTGCCTTTGTGTATGTTCTTGATGCAGTAGACTCTCTTGTCAAAAAAATAAAATAAACATATTGTGGATTTTTTTCCAAAATGGTGATCTGCTAATTTGAGAAACGTCAAATGAAGTGTACACAACTGTGCCAAACAACCCCTGACAAAACTGTCAGAAAACATGAAAAATGTGTGTTTTCTATCATAATGATTATTTTCCAGATAACACCAGCTGTGCTCCTATTAAACCAAGTGACTTGTTCCCCACGTAACACTGAGTACCAGCATTCAATCATGAAAGAAATATAATTCTCCATGGGTTTCCCCCATATGCTTTTAAATCAGTGACAATCTGTGCTTTGATAGCCACACCGGAATTATCGAAAGGGGAGGGAATACACACATACACAACTCTAGATCTATGTCCCCCCTGGTTGCCTACATTGATGCAGGGTAGCACAGAAGCCCATGAGAAAGTGGTTAAAGGTATGTTTGGTATCAATTAACTCTGATGAACGGCTCCTTCTCACTCAAAGGCATTTTGTTCAACGGCTCTTAAGAGAATCCTTGGCACATCTATGGGAAAACTCCTAGATGCTCCGTCTCCTTCAGCTGTCACAAGACCAACAAATAAACAGCCGATGCTCTCACCAGACAGAAATGAGCAAAACAAGTGGCATCTGTCAAGGAAAATCCTACCTGATTCCCATGAGGAATTTATAATTTCCCCCCAAGCTCCTATAGATGTGGAATGAAAAAGAGAGATTCTCTTATAATACCCAACAGAGAACCTGCTTTTACAGGGGTTGAACAATGGTTTCTTTGCCGAAACAGGAGGGAGCTCCACTAGGATAGGGACATAAAGGCTGATGTAAGGCAATATCCTGAACAGGACACCTGTGTATTCAGGAGGACACAGACTCTTCAGTACATAACAGTTCCTCATAAAAGAGAAAGAGCCCCAGGCTAGATGGGATATAAGAAGTGCGGGATGACAAGATCTGGCACTGATAACACTTTCAGCTGCTTATCTTTGTCTCATCATATCATTTTTTAAGTGACAGCTCCTGCTGAATTATGTAAACCATTCTCAGGTTTGGCTGAAAATACCTTAAAAATGTATTTTCAGTAGTAAGGTTTTCAGTATTGGGGCAGTACAATGCTAACTCATGTTAAAGCAACTATTTCAGACATAACCATATACAATACAATAATTCAAATAAAGCTCCAGCAATATCTGTGGGGCTCTGTGTAGAATAAGAAGATGGATCCTTGCTCGGAAGAGTCTGCATAGCAATGACAAATCCCATCAGGGATCATGAAATGGCTGACACAAACTATCTCACCCTGGTTGGCTGTTGCACCAATGGTCCTGGATCCAGCCAGTGGTGTCACTAGAATGTGCATCACCTGGTGTTGCAGGACAGTTCATCATCCCTACAGCGGACTTCCTCCCATAGAATGCCCCAGGCAGCAGGTATAGTGATATATCATTGTCCACCTCTGCAGAGTTTTTTTTGCTATAACTTTGATAAAATAGAAATATTTCAAGGAGGTTTGTTTCATTGAATTCTGCATGAAACACACTATTAGTTATATGATGTTATTTTTTGAAAATACCAAAATTTAATTTTGGGGGGGCTAGTCACCCTCCCCAAACCCATGCATGTCACCCATTGAGACCTAAACCCCCAGCACTCCCCTAGTGATGACACTGCATCCAACACCCTGCCCCCCAGATATGACTGGGCCTTTAGTTATGAATAACTAAACTTAGGAAGCAACCACGTCTAATATAGTAGTTGCAGTAGATGGAGACAATTTACAGACATACATACAAAGGTATTTATTTGCCACTTTTCTCTATTTTTACACAGCATTGGGGCTTAGGCAGGGAAATCTAAACCACCATTTTCAAGTTTCAAGTATATTTTAACCATATACTCTTTGGAAAGACTCACAGAACCCTCAATCACCAGGCTTTGACTATTATTTCTGGCCGAGTGCCATCAAGCTTCCAAGGCAACCATAAATCAAACCTGGGTAAGTCCTCAAAGCTGTTCACAGATCTTTGCCACACAACCATGCTTCTCTCATTGGGGTGGTCATCGACTTAGCTGCAATCCTATGCTCCAGTTAGGACAGCACAAGTCCTGTGCCATAAAGCATGGTATCACAAAATACCATAAACCACTTCTGAACCATTCCTGGGCAGCTTAGACCAGTGCACAGACATGCACCGGCCTCCTCACATCACATGGAAATAGGAAGATGGGTGAGTTGCTCTGGCCTAAATTGATTAGGATTGTGCCCTCATTTCTGCCTCAATAGCTAATAGCAGCTTATCAGCCTGACATCTCTCTCTTCCCAAAACATCAGAACACCGTTTTTTAAAAAATTATTTATTACTGTGGAATCTACACCCCAAAGCAATAGATTTAACTTGTTTCACTTGAAGGCTGCCAACTACTGATGATGATGATGTTGCAGATCAGATGCAATAGAAGACAAAGCAGAAGCAGAAGCAGCAGACAAAGCAGAAGCAGAGAAGAAGCAGAAGACGACCTGGTATCAGGCTGGTTGGAAACAGAGACCAAAGAGAACTTAAGAGTGAAGTTGGAAGGAAGAGCCCAGATGTTTCTCAAAAGTTTTAAAGAAGAACTCAGCAGTTTCTGCTCAATAGTCAGCCAATTCCTTGGTCACAAGCTTGGTCACATTCCTCCTTAGCAAGAGAGGCAGCTTTACACTCTTATAGTTCTCTTAAAACTTTCTTTTTCCTCTTAATTCAGGTTAAAAGAAAAGTCTTGACAGCATGAAGAAAATCACAGCAGCTGAGATAACCAGAAAAGGATGGCTGTATCTTAGCAGCTGCAAATCAGAACATGAATGACAAATTAACTCCACCATACACAGAGCAAGCAGGAACAGAAAGGGCCTCTGAGATCCTTGTTTTCATCTGCCATCCAGTATCCCTGGAAAGGTCAATGTGTTCCATCTTTCTTACTCATTATGATTCTTTTCTGTATTAAACGGTCACAGTCTTTGGAATTCCAACTAATGTGCTTTCTCAGAACTGCAAGTCTAATTTCCTTCTGGTAAACAAATGCCATCAACAAGCTGCCAATCGTACACTTCAAGCACCGGTTAAACAGATGGGTTTGGTTCCTTGGGGAGGGTTTTAAATGCAAATATTTCAATTTATACAAGCACACAGGTGCTGTAGTTACTAAACCTGCATTTTTTTCCCTTGGTTTTCTTTTTATTTTAAGTTTCCTGGTGAGAACAATCCAGAGTGCCCTTTTGGCTGGTGCAAGTCCCTTACACCTGCTGAAGAGTGTTGTCAAAGTGCCATAAAACACTTTCATGCCACTCACAGAGGAGAAAGGCCAGTGCATGGATGGGTGCCAGCTTCCCTGTGCTGCTGCAGCACCAGGGAGAGGTAGATTGGTCAGTAGAGGGTTTGAGGGGACAAGGGGAGGGCAGAGAGGAGATGGGTGGGAGATGTTCCAGGGAAGGGGAACAGCAGGCAGAACTATGGGCCAGATGGATGGGAAGCTGGAGGTGAAGTCAGGACTCAACACTTGTGCCAGATTGAGCCCCATTTCCAGGCAGCCCACACCAATCCTGGGCTGCTTGAATTTGTGCCACTGACCTCAGTAATTCAGATCTGAGTAGACCCTTTGGGGCTGCTGTGGTGTGACCTGATGTAAGGGTAAAAATTTTCCCCTTAGCTTGTTGTAGTACATCAGCATTCCCAAACTTGTGCTGGATGCCTGCACAAGCCTGCCTGCACTAGTGCAAGTTAAGATTACGCTGCACATCTTTATTTTGTTGAAGAGCATTTGAGTTCAAGAACATATCATACAATCACGTGTGTTAATCAAGACAATATGATATGGGATCTTTTGATTTTGAACATTTTCTTGATACTTTAGAACAACTTGGACTGAACAAGCTACAAATACAGACAAGGCGCACTTGAACTCAGGGAAATGTATTTCTGAATACAAATTCATAAAATTGTGCTGCAGTACAATTAATTTTATTGCAATCAAGTGATTATTCAGAAATAAATTACACTGTGCTCAGTGAGGTTCACTCACAGGAAAGTGTACATTGGATTGCAGCCTGAGCAAGATTTCATAAAGTTTTATCTTTTTCCCCACATCCCAGAAAGGACTGGAAACACAAATCAGCATTCATTTCAGACACCAGAGCACAACTTCTCTGCTCTGGGCTGCCACATTCTGCACCAATTGTAGATTCCAGATTAAAGTCAAGGACAGCCCCTTGTTGAGCACATTACAGCAGTCTAAAAGAGGTGCAACCAAGGCATGGACCACTGAGGTTAGATGCACCCAACAACCCAGCTGGCAAATCTGCAGAGCTAGGCAAAAGCCTGCCTCACAGCCACCACCAGGAGCAGTTGTAGATCCATCTGGCTTCGCAGTACTGTCCTCCCTCCTGAGCCCAAACTCCCTACACAGACTTACTGCAGAGAAATAGTAGGAACAGATTCAAGCAGGCCCATAAGACAAACGATGGTGTTATTCAGGGTAAGGGGGAATTCCCTCTCCCACAGATGTGCCCTCACAGTTTACTTTTTCTTTATACAGTATTTAGGCAACCACAATTGTGAATTAGGAAAGACACTCATGCTTGTTACATTTTGTCAGCCATCATTGACGAAACGAGTGAAGGCCCCTGTCATAAGATACAGAAGGAATCAAAATCAGAATTGCGTGTGCGTGTTAGTTAGCTATGGTCCTAGCAGAATATTAGTGCAATGGATCATATTTTACAGAGTTGATCCCCTCCTCTCATTTTCCTTCTAAATGTCCTCTCCTGAACATTTCTGGGTGGCGCAAGTGGCTAAGACACTGTGCTTGTTAACCAGCAGGCCAGGGTTCGAGACCCGGGTCGGCCCCACAAGACAGGGTGAGCTCCTGTCCTTAGCCCAGCTCTGCGACACCAGCTGGATCCAATCGTATTGGCTCTGCTTTTCCATTGGACTAATTCAGTGGTGTGGAGAGGGGAGATTTGCAGCTTGGGTAACAGCCTATCCTCCATAACAATCCAACCCAGGCTTTCGTGCTTCACATGCAGCGTATGCAGCGCCGAGCACGATACCATAGTCTTCCAAGATGACTGAGGCCTGCTTTATTTCAAAAGGGAAACAGCTGAAATACATTTGTGAGATTTTAGTTGTTGCCCTGTAATCTCTCACCAACAAAAATCAAACTGCTATAATGGTCTAGGCAGACATTTCTTTCAATTATAATACTGGTAGTGAAGATTTCAATCTAAGCCTTTTCTTAAGCCTTGCAATTTCTGCTATTCAGGTTTTCTGACACAGCAAAAAGAATCCAGTCCCACAAAGCAGAGGAGAAAACATTTTTGATACTTCCAACCATTTGGGGAGAATAGGAAAGGCGACCGACATACAGGCTTTTAGCACACCACTTTTTTATGACACGCTGCATCGCTCCATATTATTGCACAACATAAAAGTGTGACATAATTTGACGTGACAGCTCAGATTTACAGGAAAACAGTCCCCATTCCATGTTCAGACTGGATAACTACAAGAGGCCAGCAAAAGCTGGCCAGCAGGAACACAGCAGACGGGAAAATGTCTGCTGTCTGCCAACTTTAAATTACTGTTGAGTAATTTAGCGTATCTCTAGAATAATCCTTTAAAGGAGCAATTAATCATCATTTAGAGAGGTCTTCAGTGAAGTGTGTTTACTGTCTTTTATTCATGCTGGCAGATTTTAACAAACCACCAACACCTCTTTGTCCCTCCACCTCCCATTATCGTATCTTTTGCACATCAGTAGAGTTCAGAAGTCTGGCCCATGGTAAGAAAACAATCAGAGACTTTATCTGACAGTAAGTGGAAAAAACTTTAATCAATTTATTAAAACTCTTTTCAATCGCTTAAAAAGACACCAGTTGATTAGGTAACCTTTCTAAAAAAATGGTATTCACTTTTAAATATAAGGATTATAAAAATCACATGTAATAGGCATTTCTTCCTTTATTTTCATGTGGTTAGGAATGCCTCTTTCAAGATGCTTCTTTCAAACTTTTGGATGCTTCTTTCAAGATGCTTCTTTTAAACTTTTAGATGTAATTTGCATCAAAGCAGGGATGTCCAAACATGTGGCAGGAGGGCCACATCATCTCTCTGACACTGTGTTGGGCGCTGGAAAACTAATTTACATTTCAAATTTGAATACATTTACACAGTGCTTATTAGAAATAAAAGCGGGGTACTCACTCTGAAGAAGTTATCATAGACACCTATCCTTTGGGGGATCATAGGCATATCTACTTGGGGGCCACAGAAGTGCTGATATTTACCACAGACGTTCAGGTACTCAGTACTGGTGAGTACCCCCTCAAAAGACCCCTGAATTTACATGAATTTACATATTGGAGATGATTACAAGGCTTACCAAAGAGCCAGATAGGGGGGTCATGCTGTGGGCCACATTAAGGCTCACTGTGGGCCACATCTGGCCCCTGGTCGAGGATTTGGACACCCCGATATAAAGTCCACAAAGATAACTCTTTTTGAAATCATTATTTTAGCCTTTGGGAAACATTAACAGCCCAAATCCTGAGCTGTCTAGAGCACAGGCTATTGCAGTGCCAAAAATGGCTGCCATGGTCGTGTGATCTGGCCAGGTGCCACCATCTAGAGAGGAGAAGGGGACTTTTGTCTCCTTTTTCCAAGGGAAGTAGCCCTGCAACTGGGCTACTTGATTCTGTGGCAGCTCTTGAGGTTGTGACAGGCTGTGACAACAGGGCTCTGGAACAGGTGGAGTTGAGCTCCACCAGTCCTCCTCCCTCTCATCCCACCCAATACCCACTCTTCCCAACCTCCCCTGCTGGGGCAGTCATAGTAAAATGCCTCCCCATAGCCTGGAGCAGGAGAATGCCTCCCCCATTTCAACCATACCCCACCTACCTCTCCTTAGACCAGGACAGGAACAGACCATGCTGAGATCATGACCCCTTTCTTTCACCCTTGGTTGCCCAAGAGAATGCATAAGCATGTAATAACTTCCATGTTGTATGTTTCCAAACTCCAGGCCCAAGGGAAGAGATCATTTTCAATCAATCAACCAACCAACCAACAGTATTTATATACTGCTTTTCCAAACTGCTTTTCAACAAAAAATTCACTTTCCACAGGGAAACCCAAAGCTAACTACTATAATCCCCTATGACTACCTGTCTGCTTCTCTGCTGTGCTACCATGTTTTTAAACTATCGCTGTCTTCAGTTTTCAGCATCTATGGGGGTTCAGGAAAAGCAACCCTTGTGGATGCTAAGGGAACACATCTGGATGTTAAGATCCAGCCTGCACAGTTTGTTACTGTTCAGATTGGAGTGCTCTATTCCTACTTTTCTCAAGTTCCGCTGTGTCTTACATGTCCTGATGACTGACTGGCAGTTTTCAATTGCCTAGGAAAAAAAGGGGCCAGATCAGCAGTTTTATTTATTTAATCATATGGAAAAATGCAGCATTGCATAAATTTACAACATATAAAATAGATGAGCAGTTACTAAGGGACTAGACCTATGGCCAAATATCTAAATCATTTAAGCACTGGACAGCTGTACCTTCAGTTGGTATAATTGATATAATTCCTGCAGGGATCCTGCAAGATATTAAAATGCGTATCTTCCAAGAAGGCAGTCCATTGCAATATAATGTAAACTTGGAGAAAAAGGTCACAGCTAGGATTATCAACCAGACCTATTTTTGTCCCTTTTTTTCCAGACATGTCTAGATTTTAGCTTTTTGTCTTGGAAAAAATTTCAATGTCCTCCTTTTCCATGTGAGTGGGCAGCATGGAGCCTTCTTGTAATTAATAAATTATACAGAATAAATTACATGTAATAGTTTTAAATTTAATAATAAGTAATAAATTAAATTAAATTAAGGACATTGCATTGGATCAAGTACTAGATTTAATGAATTGGGGGCTAGAAGTTGTCTACTCCTGTCACCATGCTATCTTAATATCAAAATTTTTCTCTAATTACTATTCAAATTTCCACAATGGATTATGGGCGCAATCCAGAGTAACTACGGGGAGTCCTTGCTCCAGTGTAAGAACAATTTACTCTGGGTTCCAATATGAATTTCCCATAGGTTTTCACCAGGAGATGCAGTAACTATGGGTGCAAATAATGTCTCTTACGTGTTCCTGTAGTTACTCTGGATTTGGGGGTATGATATTTAAGATTAAATATTGCAATCCTCATGTAAGTTAGTAATCAGTTTGTCTCACATTTCTGCCACTCCCTTTTTAAGGCTGATATATTTGATGATACTGGTAGCCAGTTTGGGGATGTTGATTTAATGGTTCCTGCTGTTAATCTCATAGTATGGTTGAGCTGGGTCCTTTCATATGGACACTGTTTAGATCAACAGTTAGGCCTTGCATATTCCCATTTGGCATGAACTTCAGCGTTACATTACTTCAGACATCTTTCTTGAATAAAAGATCCATGCATTCTAGTTCTCCCACTACCTGCACATAAATTCAAGCTATAGCTGTAAATCACAACTGCACGCAGATGTCTTTTTAAAAAAAGAAACATGAAGGACAGTAAGCAAAGCAAGAAAGAAAAATGTAATTCTAAAGTGGTAAATTTC
This sequence comes from Cryptoblepharus egeriae, assembly GCA_030015325.1. Classification (NCBI taxonomy): domain Eukaryota; kingdom Metazoa; phylum Chordata; class Lepidosauria; order Squamata; family Scincidae; genus Cryptoblepharus; species Cryptoblepharus egeriae. The sequence goes on from JAREYC010000002.1 coordinate 20,744,890, forward strand.
ACATGGCAATTGCACACATTAAACACTCACTATATTTATCAGATTGGCAGAACATATGTTCAAAGGGCCTGAAAGTCCACGTCTGGCATCCTAACATGAATCTACACGCCTGCTTTTCTTTTCTTTCTTTTTTTCCTTCCTTTTTGACAAGGCAGAGATAGCTGTGATTTCACAGGAAGTGTTTTACCCAAAGGTACAGAGGTAGGCAGGTAAAGCTAATTGATATTTCTAAGAAACTGTGAAATCTTTATGATAGTCGAGGAGCTTTGCTCCCTACTGACAAAAGGCTATTCAGTCTTTCCTTGCTAAGTCAGGCTGACGCAGAAAAGACACCAAATGCAGAATGAACATCTCTCTTTAAAACACACACACGCAACAAAAAACAATTTAATCAAAGCAGATCATAAATCTTTTGTGCATTTCATGATGGCATTCAGTGAAAAAAAGAAGAAAAAAGGTAATTTTTGTATGTCTTCCTGTCATGCACAAAAGTGGCATGCAAAGTACACCTGTTCCTTGCCAGCTTTGCTATTTTGGTCTGTTTATTTGTGGTTTTCTCATTCCTCAAATGAATTATCCAAGCCATTTCGCCCACACTGAGAAATACTAACAAGAAATACATAGATGGGTTTAAAGACAAGCCATAGCATTATTAACTAATTTATACAGATCTGCAGTATATGACTAAACCAGCAGTGCAGGCACCAAAAATGTCACTATGGTTTGTGTCACCAGGTGCAAAGGTCCTCCTCCTGTACCAGACCCATACACATTGGGACACAAATGTTTAGCATGCAGAACAAACAGGCACAATTACCCAGATCAGATACAGAATTACACCATTCTTAATTAAAATCTAGCATTTTTTCAATTAACTCAAGCGGTTAAGACGCTGTGCCTGTCAGCCAGCAGGCCAGGGTTTGAGACCCGGGTCGGACCCACAAGACAGGGTGAGCTCCTGTCCTTAGCCCAGCTCTGCAACACCAGCTGGATCCAATCGTATTGGCTCTGCCTTTCCATTGGACTAATTCAGTGGCGTGGAGAGGGGGGATTTGCTGCTTGGGTAACAGCCTATCCTCCATAACAATCCAACCCAGGCTTCTGTGCTTCGCATGCAGCGTATGCAGCGCCAAGCACGATACCATAGTCTTTCAAGACTGACGGAGGCCTGCAATTGTTTTAGATCCTTTCTGTTTTTACTTTCCCCTTTTCAAAAATAAAAGAACTGATACATCCACACTTTGGACTAAATATTGTAACTCAAACATGAGTATATTGGTTTTTCCTTAGGTACTGTTTAAGACATGTATTATAGCACTAGGCCCTACCCATCCACTGAGGATGAAGATTATATGTTTCAATAACTGTTAGGCAAAGCTTAAATAATGTGGGAAAACAAACAAAGAAAGGGACTTCTAAGATGTTAATGGAAGGTTGCAGACATGCTGTCAAACCCACATTCTTGCAGGCTTACAGAAACAGTAATCAGGTGAATCAAAAGCAATATCCTTTTATTCAGATGCTGGCTATGTAAGAATGAAGCATTGGTGTGTAAAACCATATTTTGATCACACAAGTTTCTATCACTGGCCTCCAATTATTCTCAGACTCCAAAGCCACTGAACCTTAGAAATACTGTATGTAATTTACCATAATTTGCATGAGGGAGGAGGTGCTGTGCTGTTAACCATAGCAAATTGACATCAAATACATATAGACATTAAGCTGTATATTTAAATCTTGGTCTTTTGTCGGTTCCTTCTTGCTAATTTTTCCTTTTGTGGTGTGCACTGCTGTTTGGCTTATTGTGGTTTGTTTTTATTAATTTATTCATGACGACTTCCACATTTTAAATCTGTTGTTGCAAACCACCTTTGACAGGGACTGAAGGCACATTATATAAATCAGTGGTTCCCAGTCTGTGTTTGGGAGACCACAGGTAGTCTTTAAAAGTGGTGCTGTCCCATGGACCACTGAAGCATCAGCTGAAATGGTGGGTAGATTGTTCTCCACCCTGTCTGGTGGCCCAGTGCTTGCTGGTGTGTCAGGAAAAGGGAACATCCATTTTCCACCCTTTCTGGAAGTCTTGTAGGAGTGCTCACTTAGCAATATGCTTCCTCATGGACCACCAGAGAGAGTGGAGAATGGTTCCCTGCAGCAGTTGGGTCTCCAGTGTTTCACTGAGGACTCTCCCATGAACCACCAAATTAAATTGTATTTTTGAGTGCGTGGTGAAGATCTTCTACAGCCTCTTAAGGGTTGGGAGCCACCATCCTAAAATGGACATATACAAAGATATAACTAGGACTGCATGCAATTATTAAGTGGAAAAAATGGACAATTACCATAGAAGAGTTATTAGGATTTTACAGAAAACTTCTGTAGGAAGAACATTTCTTCCAGAGGAAGGAGCCAAAAGGACATCTGGCTTAGCAGCAAGTGAATTTTCTTTGTATGCTGCCTGGAAGCATAACATGGATGGATAGTAAGGCTACTGTTCTAGAATAGTAAATAGGATCTTATCTTGACTAGAAGCTGAACCGGTCAATTGTCCATAAGAATTGCAGCAATCATCTGACGGAATAAAATAACTTGGAGTACAATTGCTACTAGGAAAGAGTTAGATACAGTTCATTGGAGGGGAACTGGAGAGGAAGGATCAACCACTTTTTGGAGAACTTTCCACTAATTCTTCTTTTATTTTATTGTATTTTGATTTAAAAAGCAGAAAGGAATTCAGACCACGAAAGGTTGCACTTACGTCTTGAAGCAATGAAAAAAGATGAGTCCATTGAACAGAGGAGAAGGAATAAGACAACACTAAGCAGAGATACTGGCGATATTCTCCTGAGCCAAGCTCAGAAGCAAATTTCAGGGGTTTGCTAAAGTATGCCTCCAAGGAGAGGAGGACTTCAAAAGCCCCCTGGGTTCTCTTTTTACCTTCAGTTAAAAGCAAATCTGAAAAGAACTGCCGATTTCTCACTTCTAATTTACTGTAATGGAAGTACAGTGGCGCCTCACGTAACAAATTTAATTCGTTCTGGAGGCATGTTCTTTACGTGAAACATTCTTTACGTGAAGCGGATTTTCCTATAGCAAATAATGGAAACTCAGACGATTGGTTCCACAACCCCCAAAATGTTCATATAAAAATATTAACTGGATATAAAAATTATGACAGAACACTGGGACTGAATTCAAAACATGCATTCAATGTGTATGATCTTATGAAGTCTACTTAGGCTGCAGTCCTAAAGATGCTTTCCTGGGAGTAAGACCCATTGAACACAATGGGGCTTACATCTGGGTAGATGTGGTTAGGAGGCTGCAATCAAAGACACTTTCCTGCGAGTAAGACCCATTGAACACAATGGGTCTAACTTCTGAGTAGACATGGTTAGGACACTGCAATCCAAGACACCTTCAAAGTGTCCCCCCACTTTCTCCTTCTCTTCATCCTGAGCCTCTCTCCCCTGCTCCCTTCTGGCCAGCCCTGAGCTGCTTCCCTCTTCTCCACTGCTCTTCTCTCCCTCTTCCCAGCGGGCATCCGGCCACAGGAGGAACAGCATGGAAGTGTTGTTTTCACTATGGGCAGGTGCGCTAGGCAGCCCTGACGCTTTTTAAACAGGCTGCCAGCCAGCGCGTCTGCCCCAACTGCCAACGAATGTTTTCTTTACGTGAAGCATGTTGTTTACGTGAAGCAGAATCCTAGAGAAATTTTTGTTTGTTACGTGAAACATACTTTACGTGAGGCATTCTTTACATGAGGTGACACTGTACATTACTTTAAATAAGGGACAGATGGGAATTTTTTAAGGCCCTTCTCTAAAAAAACTAGAAGTGAAGACAATCCCTCCAAGCGGGACATTCTGGAGCAGTGAGTTCCATGGAGAAGATTGTCTTGTACTCCTTCCTGCATTCATTGTTAAAACCAGCAGTTATGTTCCCCTCCCTGGAGACATCAAAAATATTTGAAGCTACACCAAACCACCACAAAACAGAATCTTCCTTGTCTATTGTCCCATGAAGGAGCAGGGTCCAAAGTTTGCATGCCTTCTCCAGTTGGCCTGATCAAAAGTGTCTTCAACATTAATATGTTACATATCCTCAATCATCACCTACATCAACAATATTTATATACTGCTTTTCAACTAAAAAGTTCACAAAGCGGTTTATAAAGAAAAGAAAGGCTAATTAATAGCTAATGGGTCCCTGTCCCAAAAGGGCTCACAATCTAAAATGCAAAAAGAACACCAGTAGAAGCCACCTGAACAGATATTGCTGGGGTGTGTAAGGCCAGTTACTCTCCCTCTGCTAAATAAAGGAGGAACACCTACTTGAAAGAGTGCATGTTGCCCAGTTAGTTGGCCAATTGCATGGTTGTTGCCCATTCAGATTGAGATACAGGGCTGCCTTTGCCAACAAAATTTCACAGGTTCCAACCACATGGTTATACCAGTGTAGGAGTACCTCACACACCTAAATAGAATGAAGCAGATGACAGAACACTGTCCCAACAGAAGCAGAGGATTGTTTTGAGGGGTGCACTCACCCCCATTTAGGGGGAGCCTCTGAAAAATACTTTGGAAGTAGCTAGAAGAGAAATGGTGAATTGGCTGTTTTGGGAAATCTGTTAGATCTGGTGGTGGGCTTCAGGGTTAGATCCAGGGTTAGATTCAGGTGGGCTTCAGGGTTAGATCCAGTGGTGGGCTTCAGGGGGTTCTCACAGGTTCTATAGAACCCTTTGCTAGTGAGCGCCTGCTTCTGAGAACCGGTTACTATTGGGACATAAAACCTGTTGTTAATTTAGGTTGTTAGGACATAGAACCTGTTGTTAATTTATTTGAATCCCTCCCAATTAATTTAATTGTTAATTTATTAGATCCCTCCAAATGCAGAGAGGGCTGGTTCTCTCTCTCTATCTCCCCACCCCCTCAAATTTAGATGGTGCAGCCCATAAAAATAGTATCTAAAGCAGCCAGAAGACATTTCACTGCTGGCTATTTCCAAGCCTTTTTTAATTAGAGAAGCCCCCTGAAATGGAAGGATGAACGTTGTCCATATTCGTAGAAATCTGTCATCTTGTTTGGTTTTTACACAAGCATATTTGCCTGTACTATGCTGTACTTTGAACAGAAGAACTATGTCAAAGAATCCTAGCTATTAGCTTAGTTGTAGCTTACAGGCAACAAGGGAAAGGGGAAATGGAACGGCAGCAACCCTCTCACTCAGTGGTGGTTGCCAATTCCATTAGACAAAGATGATATCTAAGAGTACCTTGAAGGCCTCCATATTACTGCACAGTTTCAGATCTTGCATTTCAGTTGCAGCCCAGCGCTAGTGAAGATGACATGAGCATCAGTCACAAGCTCGTAAGATGATCACATCAAAGTTGGATGTATATGATTATGTATATTATAGTGAGATTAAAGGGCTTTTTAAGTGAACGCAAATGATAGCATGTATTGCTCTCTAGAGCTCTCTCTGACAGTCTAAATACAAAGATTCCCAGTTCGCCTACAAAGGGAGCTATTTTGGTCATGAAACATTACCTCCTCAGCATGTGGTATGCCCATCAGCAGAAAAGTAGTATAAAGGAACTAACTTTATTTATTACATTTGTGTTGCTTACAAAACCATTTACTTAATGGATGAGTATCATTAACAGTCCAGCCACAAAATAAAGAATACAATGATGTGTTTCATAGGTTCATTAAAATAATATTTCAAAGGAATCATTAGAAACAAAAAGCTAAAGATCCAAGACATAGTAAGTTATCTGCGAATAAATGAGGCAGAACAAACATGATCTCAACTAAGTTAAGGAAAATGTTTACAAATATATTGCAGCCATAAAGAAGAGGAAGGCATCGGGCTCATTTGTTGCTAGGAAAAGTATCACTCATGCAATTTACTTGCATACTGGGATTCTTATAACTGCATTTTCTGGGGTCTGGGGATGAATTGAGACAACTTCTTTATGCCACGCGGCAAGCTTGAATCTCCCTGATTGCTGAAACTGTAACACTGAATGGGCTGTCATGATGAGAGCTTAGATGTAACGGAAAGCCCAAGGAATTCCACAAGACAATTTGCTCATGGAATTGAGCCCACTTCATATTCTAATCTAACGGAGAACTTACTGACAAATGTGCAGCCCAATCCTGTGGGTGGTGAGTGCTGGCAGCATGCTCATCAACCACTGGTTGCTGCAAAAAAAGTGTTTTCCAGATGCACACTCAACAGCGCTCAAACACACTCAAACACCTTCCCATTCATGTCATCAGTTCTCCCACTGCCATGGCTCACAAATAGTAACACTGTGACTGTGATAAAACTGGAAGTCAAACTTATTTCCAAGCCTCAGGAAGCCCTATAAGCATGTTGCAGTGCTGCCCAGAGCTCCCCACATTCCAACCCTCTGATACATTTAAAAATAACTCATTTCCTGCAGGGGCACAATCATGGGGATCATGCTGGTGCTTTCCCCTTCCCTTACCCCTTAAGTGGGTGACCTTTACATGAAATGGGGTCATGACCCCCAATTTGAGTAGTACTGCACCACTGCATATCTAAGGAGAGAATGATGTGGGGAGATTGCAAGAAAGGGGGATAGGATCAAGCACTCTCTTCCTGAAAAGTTCCTGAACTTTTCCAGCACTTTAAACCCTAAGTGGTGAGTTGATCTGACTGACCAATTCTCTTTGAAATCTGGATTTCATGGGGTCTTGAGCGCTGGGATTGGTTGATCAGCTGATCAAATGGTCAAGGCTAGTTAGTTCTTCTACCTAGATGGCATCTATTATGTCCAAAGCTCAGTTTGCCAACTATGCAGTAAAAAAAAGACAGGCATATGCATGCAAATGCACACCCACCCACACACTTTGCACATCATAAGACTAATGTTAAACTTCCACACCATATGACTGTTGAAAAAATGTTCAACTAATATTGAACTATGGATTTTGTGCTTGTATTCTTTAACCATTAGTTTTAAGTGCCACAGAGCAAAACTAATTGAAATCTAAGGAAACTTTCAAAGGAGACTTCTGTCATAGGATAAAGATTTGCAGTTCAAAGTAATAGTCAGACCTTTCACTAGCCCTTGGACAAGCCTAAAAGTAAGTCTTTGGATTCCAAACTTTTCCTTTGTGGTTCCTTGAAAGTGGAGCATTTACCACACTATTTGTTTGAATGCCCCCTCTACAGCTCTGTGCCTGAAATACATTCCTCCTGCATTTTAAATAAGATTAATTGCCGGAGCATTGACCGGAAAATCCACTTCTTCCTGGAAGGTACTAATTACTTTGTAACTTACAAAGTGGCTCTTTTTGCTCTCACTGCATTAATTAGGCAGAGGTTTGTCTCATCCAACATTGTCACGTGGTTAAAAAGCCTTTGTGGGTCTAGGATTCTAAAACCATTACACTCAAATGCAACACCTTGTCTAAATTAGTCTCACTGTCCAGAATGGTATTTATTCATTTGGCCTACATTTGATTTGGGACCTAGGAAAGAACTTGTCATTGTATGTTCCATTATTTTGTAAAGGAATTAACTCGGGCCATGAACCAAAAATTGCAACTCAGGAAAATAAAAATTGGGGAGGGAATGGAAAAATATATTGTGGCTTCTGGAAGAGACCTCTCTGTTGGTAGCACATTCTAAAGACACAAAGAGCTAGAGAGTGCAATCCTAATGAATTTAGGCCAGCACAACTCACTCTTTCTCCTTTCCCATGGTGGTGTAGAAAGGCTGTACCAGTGTAACCCCAGTGTAACCAGCCTAACCCACCATAAGTGGTGCAGAAAAAACTTATGGCATTTTGGTGACACCCTGAGGTAGGCACAGGACTTATGCTGGGGCTTATGCCAGCCTAATTTGCAGTCTAAAGACACTTTCCTGGGAGTAACACCCATTAAACACAATGGGGCTTACTTTTGAGTAGACATGGTCAGGATTCTGCTGTCAGTCTTCTAGCCCATTTTGTTTTCCTGACCATTTGCAGCACAGTTAGGCTATGATCCCTGGAGCAGTGATAAAGATGGGTAACCCTATGGAATACACATTTTTATGCAAATATCCCTTGAATATCTGGTTTGCTTCAATAGAGCAAATCTGAACATAGGTCAAGCTCCAGTAGCCCCACAATTTTCAACCTTTAAATCCCATGGAACAGTGACAAGGCATTAAAATTACCAAGACACACCATCAGGTTTTTGACAACTTACATGGCATACCATGATCCTGGACTCACATCCCCATTTGCCCTACTAGCAAATTGGCACACCTGTGGACCATCTGTAGCACTCCAATGTGCCATACACAGTGGTTGAAAATAGCTGCCCTAAACCTTATTCCTTTTTATGTGAGAATCAATCAAATCATTTGGGTTTTCTTTACCACTATGAAGTCTATATATTTTTTAAATCTGAATTTTAGACCACTATGATTTTAAAGATGCAAATATTCCATTGTTCTGTAACCTTCCATGTGTTCAATCCATTTCCACATTCCACACTGAAAACACAACACTTGAGATATGTATAAAGTCTTTGCATACTTGGTGGCTTACAGCTTATTTCAAAGTCATTCTCGTTTATGTCTCTTCCTACCATTTGTGGATCTTAAATACAGAAAACAGAAACGAGTTTTGTCATGATGAAGCAGCTTTCATCTGCAAACGATTCCACCATTTATACTGAAGGTCTCAATCTGTACTAACAACCCCTCAAGTTACTTAGGGGCATGTTCACAAGTGACTGTTCCTTGAATTTTATTACCTGCTATTTTGCCATATAACTTCCATAATGTGGAACTGACAGTTCAAACTGTATAGTCATAGAATCATAGAATCATAGAGTTGGAAGGGACCTAGTAGGATCTAGTCCAACTCCCTGCCTGCAGCAGGAAATCCCCCTAGAGTATCCCCAGCAGGTGCTTGTCGAGCCTCTGCTTGAAGATCCCCAGTGATCATCCTAATAGCCTTTGTGGAAAGATTTGCCAAGATTCTGACATAGAAAAGTGTTAGAAAATGTTATCTCTTTCATGAATGTAAGATATATATTAAAACAGATAATATAATATAATATATATAACACTGTGGACTTGGAGTGTTGGTTGTGAAACACTGTGTGCCAGACTAGCAATGTTTGGAAAAGTCTATGTATGTGCAATTTCATGCACAAGGTGTTGGGTTTCAATTCATCAGCCAGATCTTGCATCAAGAGACAATAGGGAGCAAATAGCTGCTTAGAGGTGTCAGAGAAACTAATAGGCTAATAGTATCATTTTGTCCATTCTCCAAGTGGAGTAATAGAAATTCCAAGGCATTAATCCCTTTGCCAACTTTTATACCAGGCATACATTGTGCAATCAGTGAGAGAATTCTGCTTTACAAGCCCAATAGGTCCACATTTTGGATATGGCCCACAGTTACTAAGCAGCAGCAACCTACCTATACATCACGTTTTCCAATCCCACTCCACTCATAAACAAGGAAATGAATGCTTAAGGACATTATCAATCTTGTGATACACAATGAATGTATCATTTTGTTGCCAGGAAAGAATTGCCTTTTACGTAAAGAGTACTGTCTTGGGATTTTCTGAAAATGGAACTCAGTATTCACACATGGGTTTGTTCTTTTTTCAGGTGCAGCTGTCCACTGAACAAATGGAGACCATCCAAAATGGGTTTATGCAGGTGGGTTTGTGTTCCACTGGAGGTCCAATCCTAACCAACTTTTCAGCATCAAGGTGAGGGCAATGCAACCCTGAAGTAAGGAAAGAAATATTGCCTTACCTTGAAAACACCTCCATGATGTTTTCTGTAGGATGCAGCACATGTCCCACTAGCGCAACTATGCCAATCAGTGTGGGAAAAAATGGGTTAGGAATAGGTAAATCAAACATAAACCAGCCTTAAGAAAAAGGAAGGAAGGGAGGGAGGATAATTAATATGCAAGAGGGAAATATCAGTCTCATGGGAATTCTGGAATTCTTAGTTTATTTTTCTCCCTTTCAATCAACCTTGATAGAAGTGATATTTATTAGGGCACAATGCATCCGTCAGGCCAGATGGTATTCTCACTTCATGTATTCAAGATATACCATTTTATGCCTTCTGAGTTCAAGGTATTATGGGAGGTAGATGTCAGATGTCAGAGAATATGATATAATGCCATGGTTTGAAAGTTTATCTTTCACCAATCTTTAAGGACTAGTCTTAAAGAAATGTACTCCCAGTTGTTCCAAGATCAATACCATCAGAGGCTAATACAAGGGTTGTGGTTGGAAACAGCACCTCTGGATAAATCATAGTATAGTACATTTGAGAAGAACTTCTGCTTTGGCTGATTAAGAACTCACAAATAAATTTGCAAATTTCTCATTATTCTTATTGGGAGGAAGAAGGAACTAGGAAAGAATCCACCTTACAAGCTTAAGTATTTTTATAAGGAAACCTTTTAAGTTAACCTTATAAAGAGCCAGCTGCCATTTCCATTAATAATGCCCAAGTATATAGCATGAAGGAGCTCATAATTTACTGGTTCATTCAGCCAGTGAACTTTTGAAAAATCCAATCCCGAAATTCATTAATAATACTAAGTTACTAAATATTACACTGAAGTTTACTGTTTCATTTGATGGCAATTCAATAAGATTAAACTGGTGTATCTCCAGCTTGGGACCAGTAAAAATTATGCAGACAAAACTGAAAGTAAAAAGAATGTACGGCTGCATTATTCCTCTAACCATATAATCTAATGATTTCCAAACTTCTTCAATCAGCAGCTTCTTTAACTTACTGGGTCATTGACCACAGCACTCCTTTGAAGCCAGTATCTATATAGTTCTATACATTTTTCACAATGATTCCACAGCTTTCCTGGATGATTTTTGTGGCTCCTTGGGAAGCTACAGCTCACAAGTTGGGAACCTGTGCCGGCTGAGGTAGGGTGGCCTAAACTGGTTAGGATTGAAGCCTCAATCAATGCAACAATAAAAATTATCAGTTATTTAGTGACAAAAGTTACTAAATCAGTGTAACAATGTAAGGGAAGAAAATCAATGCAACAATGTAAAGGAAGCAGGGAAAGGTGAGTATTAAAAACAACGGAGAAGTATGGTAAAAAGTATCAAAAATGAAAATTAAAATGACTCCTTTTGCAACATTATGCAAAATATTGTCTATTTTGGGATATGCTTTATGAAGAATATCACAGCAAACAATATCAGCATCAAAGAACGAAATGCAATTGTTTCAAATAATTTGTCAATTATGGTATTACAGCGTTTCAGATACAGCACAGATCTCTTAAGAATAAATCACCTCCCTGTGTGACAAAAGAAATTATCAGGTATCAATGTTTAAAGCAGTCAACAAAGTAAAAGCCCAATCTTATATCCCCCCAATCCATTGGTGCAGCCACACTGAAAAGGAGCATGCTATATCTACTGAAGGAGGGGAATCAGAACTCTACAGGGGGAAAAGGGGATTTATTCTTAGACCTCCAGCTCCACAATGGATCCCCTTGAAATTGCACCAGTTCCTTAGCTGTTCAAGGAAAGAAAAGAGGGACAGGATGCAGTGAATGCCATTGCCACTACCCACAGCCTCCCCATCTTCTGATCCTCCCCAGTCCCACTCCATGTTGCCACCCAGCCCCTTCTGCAGTCTTACCTGCTCTGGTGGGAGTCGACAGGCAAGAAGAACAACATGACTACTGATGGGGCTCTATGCACTCCACCTGCAGCCGTTCTGTCTTCCACTGTTACATAATGCTCCACAGTACAGTCCAATCCAGTATAGGATTGGGCTGCGAGTCTTGTAGTAGCAATGAGGTTTTCTTGTTTTTAAAATATTGGTGTCCTCCCAACACTGGAAAATAGATCTGTTTAGTGCGATAATGAACAGTCATGGGCTGTCACGCTGGGTGGCACCATGTTTTCCATTGCGTCAGCTGCAGTAAAGCCAGTGGAATGCACTGGAATTCCTCACAGGAGACGGCAGAAACTCACACCAATCCTATCCACACTTTCTTTAAAGTAAGCTCCATTGATTCCAATAGGAATTACTTCTGAGTAGACAAGCATAGGACTGGGCTCGTAAGCAGTGCTCTTTTTTAAGGAAGAAATCTGTAGATTTGAGATTTTTTTTAATACCTACCTTCCCCCCCCCCTTTCTCAAAAACACACACACGTAACAGAAACTCACAAAACATCAGTACTGCTTGCAAGAAACTGGTAGCGACTGTACAGGAATTATTCTAAAACTGATTATCTGCTTTGAGGCTTGAGTCACAGATGAGGTTCTCCACTGCTTTTTCAATTGCCTGCTAAGACTTGATGGAGTTGTAATAGATGGGAAGGTTCTGTGGAAATAGGAAAAGACCCCAAGATCCCAAGCTTGAACTGCTTGTTACCAGTGATGCTTTAAGGCTGGCATTACCATGAGGCAGTTGAAATAAAAAGGAAAAGCAAATCAATAAGCAAATCTAATGGTTTATCAGAACCAGAAAAAAATAAATTAGAGCATTTGTCTTCTACTGACTAGACTGTGTGAACAGCCACATCAAAGAGAAGGAGAGCTTCTTCACATGCTCTTTTTTAGCTGTACACCTAGGTTTTTAAAATCCCTCTTTAAGTGAATGTCTAGAGTGTGAATGTGGCAAACAAGTGTTTGAAAACATGTCTATTATAAGGGTATACTTGTCAGAAAGTTGCGATTGGCTGCAGTTACCTGCTGAGTGGCAAACCCGAGTTTGTGGCTGTGTAATGATGTGTGAAACAACCCCAGGTTTTGTTATCTTACAGCATCTTCTACTACCTGCAAATTAAAGCAGCAGGAGCAAAATGAAAAGAGGGTAGCATAAAGAGCGGGGGAGAGACACACCTCTGAAACGGTAGGTAGAGACTGCCTCTTTCTATGAGAATGTCCCCATTTCAAGACTTGACATACAGTCCACCCATTAACATATGTTTTGCATATTTCCAACATTCACATTTAATGTAACCACAGGGGTATCACAGTGGATGGTGTGTTGTCAGATACATGCTATATGTATACATGTTGTATACATGTTGTCAGACACATATGCTAGTTGAATGGCAAGCAAACATGATCCTAACCAGTCTCATGTTTGGATTGATGGAAAGGATGCTATGGGTTCCACAGGCCTCAGAGAAGGCCAAAATTTTGGGCACCTCACTTTAAGAAAGATGCAGCCAAACTGGAGCAAGTCCAGAGGAGAGCGACAAGAACGATCAGTGGGATGGAAGGGAAGCCCTACGAGGAAAGGTTGGGGGAACTTGGGATGTTCACCTTGGAGAAGAGGAGGCTGAGGGGAGACATGATTGCCCTCTTCAGATACCTGAAGGGCTGTCATAGGGAGGAAGGGGCTCATTTGCTCATAGCTGCTTCTGAAAGCAGAACTTGAACCAATGGGTACAAACTGCAAGAGAGGAGATTCCAGTTGGATATCCGGAAAAAATTCCTGATGGTGAGGGCGGTTCGGCAGTGGAACAGATTGCCAAGGGAGGTGGTGGACTCTCCCTCACTGGGGATCTTCAAGCAGAGGCTCGATGAGCACCTGTCGGGGATGGTCTAGGGGGATTTCCTGCTGCAGGCAGGGGGTTGGACTAGATGACCTACTAGGTCCCTTCCAACTCTATGATTCTATGATTCTATGATTCTAAGTCAGATTAATAACAACATTGTTCAGAATTAAGAGCCCAATCCTATGCTTGTCTACTCAGAAGTAAGTCCCATTGTAGTCAATGGTGCTTTCTCCCAGGTAAGTATGGTTAGGATTGCAACTTACTGGCATAGTGTCATGAGTTGGTTCAATAGGATAGTTCAGTGGTTCCCAAATCCCAGAAGAGAACTGGAAACCAAGTACGTGTTTGTGTGTGTGGGTAGGGTATGTGGGGAACAGAGGGGATGAGGAAAGCACTGCAGCAATCACAGCTCCATCACCACAAGGGGATGCATTGTATCTGAGGGGCCGAACTGGCTTCCTGCAGGCTCTTGAAGGCTTGCAGCCTCCTCTGATCTACTTTATGGATGTGTAAACAGCCCTTATCTTCAATCAGCAGTTCTTTCTGGTTTTCACAAAAACAGAAATAGTTGCTAATTGGTCATAAAGACCAGAATAGAGCCACTCCTTTAAGAGGAAAATGCCTTGCTTTTGGTTTCCCTGATGGGTCATGATTCACCACTTTGGGAACCGCTACGCTAGAGTGTTTTTTCAGACAGCCATGTCTCTCGTTCATTGGGGCTGCTCAAATACCTTTGGAAAACAATTTTACAGGTACAAGTTACAAAAGCATCAAATAATGGTCAGGTGGCAAGTTAAAAAAAATAAATTCATTCCATCTGAAAAGAAAAGGTCACAGATAAGGACACATATTCTTGAATACATTGTAGCGTCAGTTGCAAAAAGCACAAAGAGAAAGGACACCATATGGTAGAGGTGTTTTTAAAAGGAGGTCAAACAAAATGTTTTAACATAATGTTTATAGATGTAAAAAAAAACTATGGCAGAACATACAAGTGCCTACAAAATTATAATTCACCACTGCTTTAAAAGAAAAAAAAAATTTCCTCCCAGAAACAGCCCGGAGAAGGGCAGCTGTGACAGCAAGATCCCTTGAAAGGAGTGATTGTAAATGTCACCCCCATCTCACCCAGATCTCTATGGATAGAAGTCAGAGCTGACAACCAATTTTCTTGAAGTCCTCCTCACATGTCTGGTAGGAGGAAAAAACCCATAAAGGTGACCTACAAAAGAAAGTGAAAATGGATTGGTGTAACTGGTACAAAAAGAGATTTTTGGGGCCAAGAGCAATTGAAGAGAGGGTTTCTTGTCCTTGTGGTGGGTTTCACTGCTGTGTTTCTTTTCAAACTCATAATCTGGCTTTTTGCATGAATATCACTGCCAAGGTGGCTACTTTTGTCAGGCTCTGCCTCAGACCACAATTTCTGTTAGGTCTGAAAGTGTGGAGCTGGAGTCCAGATCACAAATGGTCAACCACATCAACCTTTCTGGGCAATAACCAATCCCAAAGACCAAAAGAGGAATATAAACTAAAGCTATTAGCGAGCATCAGTAGCAGTAGCCTTGAAGCAAACCTGCAGAGTGAGCTGCAGGAAGAAGAGTAGAATGCTTGGAGGAAGAGAGAAGCGGTCCAAAGGGTGTGCTGACCAGCCACACTGGCTCTGCAATTTCATTAGCATTCAAGATGAAAGTTGTGAAGGAACGGGAATTGAGGGGGGTTAACTGCCCTGGGTGAGATAGTGTTTGCTACCCTAAAATGAAGATGCAAGGCAGTCGCTTGAGTGTAAAACTTGGGTTGCTTTATTTAATTTATCAACAGATATCAAATAAAGTAGCAGGGCAAATAAGTAGCAGGGCAAAAAAATAAATTATTTGCTTTATTAATAATAAATAATTATTAATTAATAATAAATAAAGCAAATAAAGCTGCAACCGTCTGCCTTCCCCAAAGTAACTTGGGCATGCCACCTGCCTCAGAGCATGACATTCCACCATTGGCAGGGTCAACTTGTCATCGCCAGTCCCCATGGGGTTCGGGACAGCGTGATGAGAACAAGAAGGTAGTCCAAAGTATCTGAGCCATTTTCCTGACCCCAGGAAATCAAGATTTGGTTCACCATCGTGCCTCTGAGCTGGACAAGCAACGCATGAACAGTTCTGACTCATCCCCTTTGCCAAGCTGGACACCAAGGTTTAACCCTTCCTACAATGCACACAGTTCCTGCTGAAGGTGATCAACCTAACAACTCTCTTAATAAGCACCTTAACTGTTAATTTTGGTTAACACTTTCTCCTCCTCTTATAGCATTCAGTGACATCTTTGTCTCAGAAACAACTGAATTTACTATGAAAACATTCCAGTGTTTATTCAGATTATCACTGAATTCCATGGAAACTTGCTTATTTCTCTAAATGATGCAGATATTCTTATTCTTATTTCTCTAAATCAGGGGTGTCCAACACGAGGCCCATGGGCCACATGCGGCCCAGGACGAGGGTGGATGCGGCCCTCCTGCAAAGCTGGCCACCACCATTGGAAAAACTGGCTTTGTGGCAGCAGCCATTTTCAAATTTCGCGTGCTTTTCTGTGCACTGCCCTGGGCGGCCGCCACAAAGCTGGTCTGGGCTGCCTGGCAGCTCCCCCTACCTGCCTCCTGGCACTCAGTGCTTCAGGCCCCTGCAGACCTTGCAGCACTCGCCCACCCACTTCCCCCAAAAGCAGCCTCAGCCTCTATCCCAGCTGCTGCCTGCTGCCCTTGAGACCTACTCAGAAGTAAGCCCCACTAAAGTCAATGAGGCTTACTCCCAAGTTGCAGTCTGAGAGCCCAACGATGCATAGGATGGGCTGTGATCCTCTCCAACCTTAACCTTGGAGATATGCTTCAACCCTAACCATGTCTGCTCAGAAGTAAGACCCATTGTACCCAGTGGGTGTTACTCCCAGGAAAGTGTGTTCAGGATTGCAGCATATCTCCAAGGTTAAGCTTGGAGAGGATCACAGCCCAGCCTATGCATCACGCCTCCTCAGAAGTAAGCCCCACTAAAGTCAATGAGGCTTACTACCAAGTTGCAGTCTGAGAGCCCAATTCTACACATGGCTACGCAGCAGAAAACCCCATGATGATCAATGAGACTTACTCCAAGGTTTTGCTTGGAGAGGATCGCTGCCCATCCTATGCATCATGCCTACTTAGAAGTAAGCACCATTAAAATCAATGAGATTTACCCCAAGGTTTAAAAAATGTAGGACAAAATATAGGACATCCTACATTTTGTCCCACATTTTTTAAAAAAGTTGTTAGTGTTTATGTGTGGCCCAAACCAACTTGTCTTCTTCCAATGAGGCCCAGAGAAGCTAAAAGGTTGGACACCCCTGCTCTAAATGATGCATATATAATGATGCATGATGCTTATTTCTCTAAATGATGCATATATTTCCATCTCAATAAACTGACCAAGCTCAGAGTTGGGGCTCCTTTTCCTGGAGTCATAGCTTCCGCATGTCCCCAAAATCTTGATTTTTGAAACTGAGATGCACTGGCACTGTTTGGAGTTGCTCAGAGGTCAACGGAGTCACAGATTAAAAAGCACCCTGTTACTGATTACTTTACTTTTTCTGGGAGTCTCCCACTGTGCTGAAAATAGGTTCTAGACTTAAGCCCTATGGGTGACCTGTCCTATATTGCTAAGGCAAAACACCAAACGTTTTGGAAAACTATAAAAAGAAACCTTTTGAGTCTCATCTCTTTCCTGCTGAAGGGAACTAACAAAAGACAGGCACTCCAGTTTCTGAAGCATGCCATGTGGCTGAAACCAAAAACAAAACAAAACTTGAAGGAGGTCAGCTTTGTAAAGCCATCTCAAAGCCTGGCTGATGCAAGTCCCATTAACATTCCACAACTAAAGAACAAACACGCCGAATGATAGTATATTTCAAACACAAACAACTTAAGTGCTTTTGCATCTATTTTTTTCCTAGATAAATCTGTATCCTGCATTATCTATCATCATCATTCCTTAGTTTGGATTAGCAGTTTGAATAAATTGTTCCTCATAATCATACAGCAATACAGGCTGAAATGATTGCAGTCACAAAGTTCATATTCTTTATTTGCTCTGCAGCTTGTTTATGACAGCCCAATTGGAAATCTGAAAAATTTTCAAAGCAGTTTCCTGCTCCCTGCCTTAGGTACTAAAATATATGAATCTACCCAGCCCCACCATTATTTCAGAGGCCCTCCTCTCAGATAAGCAAGGATTAGGTGCGCAAGGTACCACTGCAGCTTTGGAATTGTTCCCCCCGAAGGATCCACCCGTTTATTCATATAGGATAGTATGCAGGTATAAAAAATGTACACAATTCTAATCATGTCTACTCAAAAGTAAGCCCCATTGTGTTCAATGCGTCTTACTCCCAGGTAAATGTCTTTAGGATTGCAACCTATGTGTAACAGTGAATCCTAACCAACTTCCAGTGTTGATGAAGCCATGCCAGCATGGCATGCAATGCATCCAGAGATGGAGGCAGTCATGGAAGGCCTCTCAAGGTAAGGGGATGTTTGTTATCTTACCTTGGGGCTGCTTTGCAATTGCATCAGCACTGGGAAGTTGATAGAATTGGGCCATGACTGTATGTGTAAAAATACTGTGACATATAGGCTTTCCCCTTTGCCTAGGTCTTTCCCCTTTGCTTAGGGTCTTCCTTCCAATACATCTTCCTAACTTGAACCTATTAAGAAGAACACATTAGCAAAGGGATATTCTGATGTGTCTTCCATTTGCACAAACTGGGGTGAGAAACAACATTGTGATCCAGTTGCGTGCACACGCAAGCTAATTTTAAGAAAAACACCTAACACAGGCCATCTTAGAAAACAAAGACAAATCTGTTATCAGTGAGACTGGCATGGCTCAGGGGCTCGTTGTGATCAGGGGTTGCCAACCTTTTAACTGTCAGGTTCCTGGACTTAATTCTAGCATTTCACTGATGCCAAGCTGCACATTCTGAAATTACCTACACCAAGTTGATAAGGTTGGCCATTCCTGCTTTAGATCAAGCTGGGAGTACAGTATCTTGTACTGCATGAGACAGTTGTGTTTAATGCCTGCTGCTTAAGCCTCACAAGTGTCCTTTCAGTACCCGACTCTCTATTAACTGGTTTCTCACTCCTATTAAGTTGTGCTTCCAAGCATGGAATTTGTCCACTCCAGCAAATTTTTTACCTAAAAGAAATTAGTCACAAATAGAATACAAACTTTCTGAAAGTGTGCCTTTGAAATGCAAAGTTTACGTTTTTGTTTCCCATGTTCTTCTAATGTCCTGTTAATTAGCGTGAGTCACCATGGCACCAACTGATCAAATCAGCAAATTAAATCTCTTCTCATGTACTGTGTGAAAACACATAAAAGAGATTACTAAGTTCAGTATTCATACTTGCATAAATGATACTGTTTGAAAATAAATTCTGAATTGTGTCATTATCCCCCCAAATCCCCCCAAATCTAAATGTTGTAGATCTGTATCAAAATATTACTCTTCGACTAAACAATTCAGTTTCAGCAGCAAAGACAGCAGTCTTCGGAGCCTCTCGAGTGAGTTATAGACATTTAATAAGCAGAACCTGTTTTTAATATTTACAGCAATGGTGTTACAGACGTGCCAGTAACATTTTTAGAGGTTTTGAATGTGAAAGAGACAAATCATTTAAAATTATATTTCCAACTGATTTGTTAGAGCTCTCCAACTTGTAATGTATTTATCATGCGCTTGTCATAATCCAGCATTAGAAGATGCATACTGTATATAGTTAAGGTTTTGCTATCTGGTACATATGGGGAACGGGGGTTGCTGGTTAGCCAAATATGATGATCAGTAAAGTTTTCAAAAGCTGACCTTCTCCACAAACAGAGATTCCACTTCCTTCTTTAAAGGGGCTTCATAATGAAGCAGAATTTCTCTATTCCTAGCCTTTGTAAAGAAGGAAGGATCACCACTGCAGAGGGACCCACATTAAGTAAGTTAGGAGAGCTAGAGGGGGGGTGCTTAACCAACACTAGTAAGCAACCTATGCTTCCCAAATTGCCAGTCCTGTTAAATGAGCCTGCTTCTTTAACCTTGTGACTTTTATGTGCTGGTCTAAGACCGTAATAAAGGTTTATTATTATTACTGTGACTTTTACTGTTACATTCTGTTTGGTAAACTACGCATCCGGAAACCTCCCAATAATCCTTAGAAGAAAATTTATCTGCTGTTACAATATGCAGCTTACCGGACATGGCACAGATTCCTTCTGAGGATGCTAAACCAAATTCACTTCTGGTGCAACTCTTTGAAGCTTCTCAGCCAGAATAACCCTCGCCCACGGATTTTTCCTAATTTGGGCTAAGTCGAAGGGAGAGCCATTAGCAAAGCTGATGTCATTAGCTTTTCTTCCAAGAGACCAGATATAGGGAGTTTGGCCTGAATTCAAAATGATTTCAGTGCG
Source organism: Cryptoblepharus egeriae (assembly GCA_030015325.1). Classification (NCBI taxonomy): domain Eukaryota; kingdom Metazoa; phylum Chordata; class Lepidosauria; order Squamata; family Scincidae; genus Cryptoblepharus; species Cryptoblepharus egeriae. The sequence continues at coordinate 20,764,937 of JAREYC010000002.1, forward strand.
CAATTGATAGAACTGGCCAATTCAGGCCTTTGCTACTGTAATCTTGATCCACTTACTCAACAGCAGACAGTCCTTGGGGATTTGGACTGGAATTATTTTAAGTGTTTTGAGTTATCTCCCTCATATCTGAAGCCAAATACTCTCCAAGTCTCTGTATTAGAACTCGGTAAAATATAGGGTCGCCTTGACTGAGGGTTAACTTCTGCATCCGTTCTTTAAAAACCAATCAACCCAAATTATATTAATTAATCAGTTACCACCTCCCGGTTCTTACTGTTATAATTTTACTGCTTTCGCCTGTCTGGGAAGGCCAGCTGCTGCTGTGGAAATGAACAAAATCATCTGTTCCCCCAGAAGAAGGCAAAGCACTGAGCTAGATTTAAGAGAGATGAAAAGCTCGGATAAAAGTCACCAGCTCTTGGAGGCAAGATTTATGTCATGTCAATGATGAGACTTCCTCAAATAAAGCTGGCTGTAAACATATTTGTTTGAAAGCATGCTCAATGTTCTGGTGCTTTATCTAAGCTGCATGGACTGGGGCAGATGCACAGCACTCTATTCAAGGCCACGATAGCAGGCTAAGACAAGATGTATATTCCCCAGCCAATAGATTGGCAGAGGCTGAATATCTCACAGTCATACAGAAATAACAAATGTTGTTTACGAGAGCTGGTACAACAAATCTCACTCGCTGGCTTTGCCAAAAAGCAGTCAAAAACCTATTCTTTAATAAACTCTCTATCAGAATGGATACTGTTGAAAAGCCATAAACTTATTGTGCATTAAAAACTAACTGCTTTTCCAACAGTGAACATTCCCCTAGAGCTTAAGATGGTTCTTTGCAGGTGATACGTTTAAGGTAATTTTCTCTAGATTTTTCTTTCACTTGCATTTTCATGTCTCTTCAAATAAACTTAACCTGCGGCTTTCATCCCTGATTAGTTTACTCCTGCCCCAATACTCTCTCACTGCTTCCTCCTGCCATCTCCACTCTTCATATTCATGTCGTGTGCTCACTGTTCTAGAGAAAGCTGCAATGGTTATGAAAAACACACTGGCAAGCCAGCTCGGCTCTGCGCTTAGGAAGCCAAATACACATGTGAGATGATTGCACATGCACATTGCACTTCTGGAGCCTCCAGCCCTGAATGACTCAGGGCTGGAGGCTTTAGAGACACTGTGAGCATGCACAACTGTCAAGCATGCACAGTATCGGAGGTGATGCACTAACTCTGCAAACAGAGTGACTGGGGAATCACTAGGATCCACACCGGGACCACACCTTCAGATGGTGACAAGCACTGGGGGACTTAAAAATTGCAACTTCATGATGGTGTGTCAAACCCCATAGTGTCATATACCATTGGAATTGTATTGAAGAGCAGAATCCAATGCAAAAATCCATTTTGAAATAGCACCTTCCTATCATAGGTTATGGCCAAAAAAACTACAACACTAAAATATGCATTGAACTCTATGGAAAGTGAAGGTGCTCCATATCACAGCTTTACTTGCAAGTAAGCAAAGATGACATAATTCTTTGGAAAGGGCAGGCTGAGAGGAATCTAAGGACACCAGAATTGTCCTGATCCAATGAATGCAGCCCCCACAAATCACCCCTGAAGGAGGTCTCTGATGATTGCATTGAAATTCATTGAAAATGGATGTGAACTGCACTGCTTTGTTTACTGGCGAGTAAGCAGGCATGTCTTGGCTGGAGTGGAAGGTGAGTCCAAAAGAGTACAAGACTTCCAAAATGGTCCCGATCAGGGATGTTACTGGGTCGTTAGAAAGGGGCACCCTTGAAGGCATCCCATGTGATCTAAATGGCTAAAATCATGGTTTGAAGAAAAAATCCCATCATGTTATACACCTTTGAATGCATAATTTACAGTAGAATACAGTGAAAGAAACCATTGAAATATCTTTATTCTATTAAAATGTATGGCTAAAATCCAGTGGAGACCAGGCAATGGCACATAACCACACCCGCTATTCATATTGTTGTCCCACAAAATGTATGGGGTGTCACTAAGGTTTGTGTCACCCGGTGCCAGATACCAGCGTGTCACCCTCATGGTACCCCTGCAGGCAGCCAACATTTTCTTAGAACAAGCCCCCTTTTAAGTCCTATCTTGCCAGGCACTCCCAGCTTTCCCTGGGAAACATTTCATTTGTGTATTTGACATATTCCTGTTAATTTTTCTCTCCACTTCCCATACTATTTCTTTTTCCTTTTGCATTAATTTTTCATGCTCACACTCACTCATATAGGTGGCAGTAGATTATCATCATTAACTGTTCTAGAATCTACGTGCTATTGCTTTTATTTGGCATATCAATTTTATATTTCATATTGCTTCTTTTTGCCATTATGAATTTTTCTCAATAAATTAGTTATTTGAAACTGAGTAGATCCAAAGCTGTTTTCTTTTCATCTCTCTTCTTTTTCATTGTACTAATTCCAAAAGCAAAAGAGCCTTGGACATGCCTGTTTGGAGGAACATGTTTATGTGCAATGCATGTGCCATCTTGCTCAATGCATTCTGGAAACCAGTCAGATTCTGGGATCTTGGGACCACTTTAGGAGCTTATCACAAGAAAGAGCTTTTACTCTGATCTTTGCTGTGCTTTGGTGTCTCCAGTACATACTGGCTAGCAAGGACTTCTACTTCAGCAAGGGATCAGGTAACAGATAATAGAAGTGGCCTTTGGGGTCAGCAATGGTGTCACTAGAGGGTGTGGGCCACACTGGATGATGCATGACTGGTGGGGTGACACCACTACTGGCCAAAGTTTTTAAAATCTTGGTATTATTTTTAAAATATGTTATTATTATTATTATTATTATTATTATTATTATTATTATTATTATTATTATTATTATTATTATTATTATTATTATTTTACAAGACATTATTTTTAAAAATACATTATTTTTAAAATACATAAAATACATAAATAAATAAATCTTTATTTTTAAAATAATACCAACAAGTTATACGTTATTCAGTGTATAAGAATGCAATGAAAGAAACTGTTGAAATCTCTATTCTATGAAAAGTTGTAGCAAAATAAAAGTGTAGTGGGGCAATGGTTCTTCATCATGTGTAGTGCGAAGGGTGCTGCCCCACCCCTCTGCATGGAAGGAGGACTATAATTGGATGGTCTGCTATCATCCCACAACAGGTGATCCAAACCCTAGTGATGCCTTTACTGATCAGCCTATTAGCTCAGTCTGATACACATAGTTAAAAAAGAACTAGTTGATCTTTGGTGACTTGTACCTGCTTATAGTTCTTGTTTGACTGACTAGCTGTTTAATTTCCCAAACCAAGTTCCTGGTCCAACTGGTTGACTGGCCCATACCTACTTAGTTGTTAGGCTTCAGATCTGACACATGATTAGAGGGAGGGCTCAATCATAACCAATTTAGGCCAAGTTAGGCCAGGTTACGCCTAACCAACCCACCCATCTTCCTGTGGTGGCATGGGGAGACCAGTGCATGTCTGTACAATGGCATAACATCCCCAGAATTGGTGCAGAAGTGCCTTACACAGGGTTGCCACATGGAAAACCAGGACTGTATTCACATACTGACAAGTTTGACAGAGGGTTTGTGGAAGAGAATAAAGGCAACCCTAGCCTTATGGCATTTTTGCAACACTGCCAGGACAGCACAGAACATGTGCTGACACTTATGCTGGGGTTAGGATTGTGCTGTGAATGTATAAATTGCACATAAATCATCTCATGAGCCGAGGGGAGGCATTTATGTGATGAATGGCATTCAAACCAGCAAAACTAAAAGGGTTGAGAAGAAGCCTCTTGAAATGTCTTTGAATTTACCAATTTTTAAATTTTGATTGAAGAACAAAGAACAGAAGGCGTACCATTCCTCTTTAGGAGAACTATTATTTACTTATCTTCAACGCACCCATAATGACTCATTACAAGATTATGCAAAGTATGATTAGTAACATCCCCAACAATACCCTCACCACCCCCATTCACTTTTAAGAATAACTCATTTTTCCCATCTGGAGATCATGTAGGTTTTGTTTTCACGCCCCAAAGCAGATTCAAAAGGTCACTGTCAAGTTCTTGTTAAGTCAATGAAAGCAGATGCTTCAGCGACACTCGGGCAGGAAGATCACGGAAGAGACGCCTTCAAAAACTGACAGAGCTGGAGGGAGACATGAATGCTGTCAGCCAGTCAATAATGTGTGAGGGAAGTATTCATTATGTTGAGTTAGAGAAGAATTATTTTCAGGGAAAATCCTAACTTGCCCTCACAATTCTGAATGCTCAAATTAAATGGCAAGTGGCAGAAGGATATTGCTCCTCTAAAGACACAGGAGAACGGGCTGCAAAGTGCTCTCAGCTGACAGTCACCCAGACCTGTCAGTGGGATTCCCACAACATGCAAATACCCTCAGGCTTGTTTCCTTGAAAAGAAAATTCAAATGACTGGCAGACGTGAGAGGGAAAGTTCAGCTCCTTCTGAAAACGGGGAATAAAATCCCTGCCATCTGTGAGTTTGGGGAGAGAGAAAGTGTTTTTGATTTGATAGAATCTGAGGAGACCAGGTTTATACATCTTCACTGGCAAAATTATTTATTTCAATATGTATTTTATTTTCATAGATTTGACTTCATGCTACCTTGGTAAGTGACTGTGTTTAGGGAGGGGTTACAGATTTGTACTTTTCACGTCCTTCTATGTACAAGTTTTAATAATGACAGTCAATGGATCCTACTCCCAGGTAAGCCTGGGAGCCTATTTCCAGGAATGTGTATTGGACTGAAGCGGAGTGAGCAACAATTGAGTTGAATGAGCAACAGTTTAGCTGGTGTTTGCTGAGGGTCCTTGTATGTGCTCTCCAGCCTGCCACCAGCATTGCTGCATGACACAAATCTCAATTTCTTTGTCTCTTATCCTAGTGTGACTATAAATCACTGTTAGACTACTTAAGTTCAAAGATAGATGCAACATCCTCAGAGGAGGAAGGTTCTATTGCTGTCTTCAATGTGGACTATCTATCTACAGTATTTATATACCGCTTTTCAACTAACAAGTTCACAAAGCGGTTTACAAAGAAAAATGGAAAAATAATAATAGCTAATTAAAAGCTAATGGTCCCTGTCCCAAAAGGGTTCACAATCTAAAATGCAAAAAAGAACACCAGCAGAAGCCGCTTGAACAGACGCTGCTGGGGTGACTAGAACCGATATATGTCAGGCCCAAATTCTAACCAACTTTCTAGCACTGGCATAGGGTGTGTGTTCTTGCACTGTATCTTAGAACTGGGTGGCAGTCACTGAGGCCTCTTGAAGGTATGGGATTACATAAGAACATAAAAAGAAGTTCCACTGGATCAGGCCAAAGGTCCATCTAGCCCAGCTTCTTGTAACACACTATGGCCCACCAGATGCTTTGGGGAGCATCCAGCATTTTGAGGGTCCGCCATGCATCCACCTCCACACACATCCCTCATGGCTTGTAACCTGTGATGGCTCTTTCCCCTAGGACTGTTTGTTCCTTTATGTCAGAGATGCATTGCCCTTACCTCAATGCAGAAAATTTGACTTAGACTGCACTCTCAGGTTCATAAAGGACACTCCAGAACTACCACCTTGGAAAACTAATGAATCAAAGGAACAGATGCCTTTTGACTGCGCCAGACCCTTGCTCCAAGACCCTCTACCATCCCCAGAAGCAAAGATTACAGGTCCTAGCTGAAACTCAGATCCCCAAGATACACTGAATTAGATCTCCTTGATACAGTAATGACCTGGGAAACCAAAACCTGTGTCAATCATTGAAGACTCAATATGTTTAATAGGTGTTTACATCAGGGAACTCAAAGTCCTGACCCGGGGGCCAGATGCAGCCAACGGCAAGACTCTATCTGGCCCTCAGCCAACCTCTGGTCCTGAGAACTTCTGCCCACTCAACAGAACACAACGAAAGCTGTGCTTTGTTTGCATCTAGAAGCTGTTCTGGGGGTCACAGAATTAGAGTTCCATCCTGAATGTATTTAATTTTTTTTGGCCCTCAGCAACATGCCAGGTATTTGATGCAGACCATTGGGCAAAATGCTTGGAGACTAAATGTGCAAGATAGCAAAGCTCCTGTTTTGAATGACCAGTTTAGGAGAACCTCATTCCCTGAGAAGAATCAGTATACATTCAGATCTATTTGCATCCCCATCATTAGGTGGAGAGGGATGTTCATGATGCCTCCCATGTGGATTTAAGACAGGCAATTTCTTGCATCTCCCAAATGCACCCTCATGGAGTGATGGATAAACTCAAGTCTGGACAAGTGATCTGCGCACAGAGTTCAGCCTCACGGAGCACCAGACCTGCATGTTCCAACTCCAAATCTTACTTTTTCTTTTGAAACCAGCTTCATTTAGCTTTATTCACAGTAAGGACAAACAGTGTGAGCTACATTAGCACAAATGGTGCAGAAATCTGTAGAGCTCTTCAGAATGAAGTTTGATTCAAGTCTTTGATAGAGCAGGCCTAGAAAGACAGAAATCCTACACTGGGAGGTTAGGAGTCAAGAGGCTCCTGCAAAGATGCCATCATCATTCCAAGGCAATTTGCAGGAGAACATTACTGTTCCAGCAGAGCAACCTACAATAGCAGAGCAACCTATCTAGATTCCAATAAGTTAAAATAAATTACAGCATTCAAAGTTATTTTCAGAGGAGGTGTCAAACTGATTGCCACTTCTCCCTCCTTGGGGAGAGAGAGTAAGTACAGAGATGCAGGAAACTGTCATATACTGAGTCAGACCACTGCTCTCACTTGCTCAGTACTTGTCAAAAGTAAGTGACAGCAGCTCTCTGGGTTTTCAGAGATGAATTTTCTGGGAGTACTGGGAGACTGATCATGGAGCCCCTGCCACGCTGCTGCAGTCCCTTCCCCAAAAGTACAATGGTGACCAAAGTGCATTCACGGGCTATGTTCTTTTGGACTGGAAAATGTGGCAGAAAAAAATCCATGTCAGGATTGTACAAATCTGTAAGATTAACCCTACAATCCAGAGTAACTACGGGAAGATGTAAGAGGCATTTGCTCTGGATTGCTGTATGCATTTCCCATAGGTGGCACCATAACTACAATAGTGTAAAAGGTCCCGTAGTTATTCTGGATTGTAGCATAAGTGTTAAGTCAGTTATGTCAGCATGTCTTCTCAAAAAGGCTCCAGGAAAAAAAATGCAAAGCCTGCAAAGATGTAGTCAGACTACTACATCTTCCACAAGGGTCAGGGCAAATGAATATATGTCAAATGATCAGAGGAAAAAACAGCAGGGGAGAAACCTATAAACTTTATGTCTTATCGTTTTCATTGGTTATGACTCAAAACCATCAATGCTGTGCAGAGTTCTCCCAAAAGCAGAGAAAATGCCCTCTGTGTCTATGCCCACTAGAACAACTATCCCCATTACAGTAAAATTCCTCTCCCATCCACCAAGGCTGATCAATCTTTTTCTTCTTCTTTTTGCAATAACTACTGTCTCGAAGTTTATGGCTGGATATAAGCCAGTCTTGCAACAAAGGAGACACTCCTTTAGTACTCCTGCTCTACCCAGATATTTTAAAGATGCAATCCTAATCAACTTTCCAGCACTGGAATAGCTGTATCAGTGGGAAATGTGCTACATCCTGAAGTTGGGAGGGGGCAGTCACTGAGGTTTCTTAAAGTAAGGCAATGTTTGTTCATTTACTTCAGAGTTGCATTGCCCTTATCCTGGAACTGGAAAATTTGCTAGGATTGCACGCTTGGTATTTCTGTATCGCCCTTCCCTAATTTGTCCCTGTTTTGAAGAACAAGGCTTCCATCTTCACTTCTGATGGGTCAGACCAGGCAGAACTAAAGTGTATGGCCATCATGGCAGCAACCATATTTCACATACATCTTCTTTCTTCTTCTTTAGCATTTGTCCCATATGGTGGTGGGGTCAAGTATATTTTATACATCTACCTATATAAAAGCCTTGACCATTGCAAGTGGTGTCCACAGATTCCATGTCAATCAAACAGGCTGAGGGTTCTTTTCTCATGTATCTCTGGGACAGAGAAGATGGAAGATGTGGAGATGGGGTCCGCTTCTGGTGGCTTGAAGTCACAATAACCCAAAAGGCCAAATATCACCTGACTTCCCTTGAAGCACCATCAGGAATATTCATATCCCTGACAGAAAGGTACTGTCACAATCCATCAATCAACAATATTTATATACCGCTTCTCGACAAAAGTTCACAAAGCGGTTTACAGAACAAATAAAATAACTAGGAGATGGGAAAACTGGTGGTGGTTGAGAGTACTAGTTTAGGGTACTTGGTAACCCTTTCAATGCCACAACTATACAGAACCCTAATGATAGATTTCAGTAATTGATAGATTGCCCAAAAACATGCAAGGAGGGTGTCATCTCCATGGCCTTTGGGGGTATGGCAGGAGGCAGGGTTTTGGCCCCTACACTTGGAGGCTGCGGGCCTCACAAGAAACTGGAATAACTCAAGATTACAGCTTTTGTATGTTTAATCCACAGGTGAAAAAAAGATACAAATGGAAATTCTGTTACGTTACAGGTAAGTAATGTCCATAAGTTCTTGCTATTCTACATGTAAGTACCAAATTAAATCCATACAGAGCAATATAACTTAGAGCACAATCCTAACCATGTCTACTCAAAAGTAAGTCCCACTGTGTTCAATGGATCTTACTCCCTGGAAAGTGTCTTTAGGATTGCAGCCTTAAATGGTTTTATAATGTCAGATGTCTCACTTAACCCTTAGAAAGTCCCCAGAGACTTTCAATCCAGCCAGCTGATTCCCTAAGTTATATTACCTTTCCAGCATGGCTGTCCTGTTTTCTGTGGCCCCAATCCCAAGCCCAGCCTGCACTGTCAGCCTTCTATGCCAATGATCCTCTTCCTTGAATTTCTTGCTGAGGAGGTGGCTGGATGGGGTGGCTTCAGTGATGGGTTTCAAAGAAATTCACAACCTGTTCTATGCCCATCTGGCAGCCACTTTTAAATGGCTATTTTTAAACGTTAAATGTCCTGTCGCTCTTAACAACCAGATCTATAGAGTAGGTGTGAACCTGCTGGAGCCCACTGCTGGGTGGGCTCCTCGTCTCCTGGGACCCCTCTCCTTTGGGCAACCCAGCCCTCCTCTGGCTGGTGCCCACACTGTCCTGCTCCTGAGGATGCTTGCTGCCTCCTTCTCTCAACTGGCACCTCCTGCATCCTTCCAGCTGTCTCTTGTACCCTCTCCTTTCTCCTCCAGCCAGGTGCATCCCCCTCCTACTTCTTGGGTAGGCACCCAGTGATAGATGGATATAAATGTGTTCACAATGGCTGCAGCCCAACATCAACAGATACACATCCCTGAAAGCCTGCTAAAGTTTGACCCGAAATAGTTTTTGAAAGATTGTGCAGGGTTTTCTTTTGGGGGGAGGGGGATTTGGCTGCCAAGGAGAAGCAGAGGTTATACCATTATACATTTCATGCTCGGAAGACTTTAAATATACTTTATGTATTTATTTATCACCTCTCCATTTAAGTCAGGACTTGTTTCTACCTTTCCAAATTCCACAAGGAAAACACACAAGGTGGTTTACATTCTTAATAATAAAAGCAAAACATAGTGATCAGAAAAAAGAAAATAGAACTGCAATAACTAAAAGAGATGGAGATAAGATGTTAGCTAACTAATCAACTTCAGAATGAATAAATAGATTATCATAGAATTTTAGTAAGCATGAGCAAAAAAAATTAGGTGCAATTATATCTGAGTGAAACCAATGGCACATATGCTTTATCTCAGTGCTTCAGATCCAGTGATATAAAGTGGATTTAAGCATTTTCTATAAAGGTTGGCTATGATGACATGAAAAAGTGAGGAAATGCATGTCATATCCACAAAACGTAAGGATCCTTTTAGTGACTGAACTCTCTTTGTTCATAAGTCGTAAGTTTCCTGGAAGAAAATTGCGGTGTGGAGTTCAATAGGAACAAGGCTTCCCTGAGACTCTCACTAATCAGCTTCACTGAAGAAAAACTTCATGGCCAGGTAGACATGCAATTTTGTGGCCTGCTTATTTTCACTGTCTGGGTCCATCAAAAAAAAACTTAGCTTCTTCTGGGTTTGATGTCTATCAACTGATTAGATTTCTAAGCCCACCCACTTGCATCAGAGGATAAATATGATGACATTCGCCAACAAAAGCATGTAGACATGTTCAAAGTGAGACAAAGAGTCAAGGTCAAGCCCAAGGTTACTTGTGTGCATCCTAAGTTGGCTCTCTTAGTGTGAACATGTGCACAGCCAGTTCTACCTGCTTCACTGCAGATCAGAGAGGTGAAATGGCTTCCAAGACATGGCCAGCCCAATCTTATCCCCTGGTGGTTTCCTAGCTTTGAGTGTCTTCTGTCTGGCACTGGCACTCCCTCCTCGTAGAGGGCCATGAACATGCTTTGTAGCATAATTACAACACCCAGCACCCATGCTGGAACTCAGCACAACTGCTGGAGGCCAAGGCTGTGAAGATATGAAAAACCAGAGAATTAAGAGCCTTCTGCTTGTATGTTTGCTAAGATCTGCAGTTGGGTACGTCAAATGTTCAAGCCGTTTTCTAAGCCTGCTTGTTCCTTTTTTCCTTTCTATTATCCAACACACACGTGTACACAACTTTATTTGATGCCAATAAACTCTAAAGCTTATGTTTTAGTTCTTCACCTTCCTGTTGTTGATTTTTTAAGACAAGTGATTCATTACAGTCTTTGTGGTCTCTTGACTATACACTACCGGGTAAGCGTTTGGGTAATTCTCTAAATACTATATATGGGAAGGATTGTATATGGGAAGGACTTTTCTCTCTGCCTGGCTTTTGCTTTAGGGTGACAGGAGAATCTACAAGATTGGTCCCCTACACAGGGGATGGATCAGGAGAAAGGAAAATGGCATGAGCACATTCACTCATGCCCCTATTGCCACACTTTAAAAATCTATTTTTTGACTGTATCTCTTCTCCTTTCAATAAATCACGGTGCACATGTTTTGTAGGAAATTCCTGAGCAACATTAAATAACCACTTACATGTATAAAGTCCTTCCAAGCTCCTGCAGCACTTAACAGCAGTTGATAGTGTAAAAGCTTTCCCATGACTTATTCTGACACTCACAAGAAGATAAATCACTGGCCAACTGGTTTGATTGCATGTCACACTCTTTTTAAAAGTATGCTACGAAATATAGGATGGGTGAGGAAGGGGGGGGGGTCAAGGAAGCAAATACATTTCTAAAGTCTCATAGTCTGTCTACTGCGAATATATAGGAACAGTTGTGCTTGACCAGAGGTGGACCAATCTGGATTATAATTTTCAGCAGTGGCCAGTCATGTTCCCAGGAAAGCTCACAAGCTAACAGGGATGTTAAATTTATTTAATAGTGTGGGCCGAATGATATTCATGATACCTGCGGAGAGCCAGAAGTGATGACATTAAGCAGGTGATGACCAGAAAAAACCCACTTTTTCTTGCTTAGGAAATCATTACATGTAAATGACAGAAGAGAAAATACACAAATCTGGATCACACATTAAAGATATGGGAAAGCCCAATTATCATACAGGTTTCCTGTTCAACAGTGACACCCCTGCACAGCTCAGCAGAGAACAACTGTTGGTGGTGTTTGGAGAACTGAAGGCCCAGTTTCTGTAAGCCTGCAGGCCTTACATTTGATACCCCTGTATGAGCAGGTCATGATGCAAAAAAAACTAGTCTTTTAAAATAACATTTTAATTGGTTTTTAAGAAGTTACTGGGTGCTTTTTAGAAGTGGACAGACAAGGTACAAATTCTCTTACAAAGTAACAGCCCTCTCCTGTGGTTCATGCAGAGGTATACTGATTTTGAACATGCATGTTTCATTGCTAAGCTTTTTATCTGATGCTAGCAAAGGGATATGGAAGCTTCTGCATTATGAGTTTCTTCATGACTACACTGGTAATGTAGGAGGTACTTGTGATGAGTCAACACACAGTACAGGTACTACTCAAGCCAGCATTGCCCCAGCTTCAAAGGTAACAAGATGGCAACTTGCCAAAGGGAGATGGTGGCAAGATGCCACTCTTTATATGAATGAGAAACATGGAAAGACACCACTATGCAATTGCCCCCAAACCATTAAACTATCCTAGCAACAACTGTTTAAAAATTGCGGCTAGTAGACATTGATGAACCATGAACTATCCCTTTTAAAAAGGCTTTGAAACTACTGGCTACCACCAAGTCGTATGCTAAGGATCACTGCTGGTCTCCACTGAGAGCACAATCCTAACCATGTTTACTCAAAAGTAAGCCCCATTGTGTTCCATTGCTTTCCCTCTGGATCCCATGACAGCCATTTAGCCACTGTGAGAGTCCTGCCACTGCAGGCAATTCAGGATTGGGCTGCCCCTCTTGTTACCTCTTCCCCAAATAGATTGGTGGGTACCATTCACCAAATGCACAAATGGTTATTCCTTATACCATTGTTCTACCCAGACTAGGCAGAATACAAAATCACAGTTTGTGTTCTTGATAAATTAACAATGATTTAGATTCAAAGCATGGTCCTGCCCTGGCGAAAAAGAAACAGCCATGCTTTGTTCAAATGGCCCTGAATCCAGATCAAGTGCTTTGTAATCCAAAGGACTTGTATATCAAAGTGAATTTCCCATAAGAAATAATGGAAACTCAAATGATTTGTTCCACAGCCCAAAATTATTCATATAAAAATGATTACAGTACTGTAATACAAAATAGAGACATGCAAAGCTTGGTCTCTGAGGCTGCAATCTCTGTCCCCCTTGCTCAAGCAGCAGCTACAGGACTTTGGAGAAGAGTGGAGCAGAAGTGCTCCAGGATGGCAGCTGAGCCATGAGCTCCTGTCCTGGAGGGTCCACTCACTAGCTACTTGTGTGTGGAAGGCTGGTGTGGTGTACACTGTAATGGACTCCAAGGCTATTCACCCCATTTCTACTTTCTAGTCAAAGCCACATAAGGCCTTGGACAACAAATATGAAAAACAAGCCAGTGTCCCTTCCTCCCTTCCTTGCCAAAAATACGTACAGCGATGCCTCACGTAACAAATTTAATTTGTTCTGGAGGCATGTTTGTTACATGAAATGTTCTTTACGTGAAGCGGATTTTCCCATAGGAAATAATGGGAACTCAGACGATTGGTTCCACAACCCCAAAAATATTCATATAAAAATATTAACTGGATATAAAAATGATGACAGAACACTGGGATTGAATTCAAAACATGCATTCAATGTGCATGTTCTTATGAAGTCTACTTAGGCTGCAGTCCTAAAGACACTTTCCTGGGAGTAAGCCCCATTTAACACAATGGGGCTTACTTCTGGGTAGACATGGTTAGGAGGCTGCAATCCAAGACACCTTCAAAGTGTCCCCCACTTTCTCCTTCTCTCCATCTGGAGCCTGTCTCTCCCCTGCTCCCTTCTGGCTACCCTCAGCTGCTTCCCTCTTCTCCACTGCTCTTCTCTCCCTCCGGCCACAGGAGGAACAGCATGGAAGTGTTGCTTTCACTATGGGCAGGTGTGCTTGGCAGCCCTGACGCTTTTTAAACAGGCTGCCAGCCAGCACGTCTGCCCCAACTGCCAACGAATGTGTTCTTTACATGAAGCACAGTTTGTTATGCTCTTCTAGAGAAATTTTTGTTTGTTACGTGAAACATACTTTACATGAGGCGCCACTGTATTTCCAAATAAAAGAATTGCTTAGTAAAATTCTGTTTTTTAAAAGGAGGAATGGTTTGTCATCCACATGGAATAATTCCACCACTCCCTTCCACCCCAAGTAATAATAATACGTCAACCTACCAGCAATGCGTATTCCCTTAGCAACATGGCGTCCACCCTTTGAACTTGCAGATTAATTGCTGGTCTTTCACATGGGCATTTGAAGGGGAAAACAAATCAATATTTTGGGTTATGATGTAACAGGGAGCAAAGTGGAAAGTGCCATTAATCATACATTAAGTACAGAACATTCCTCGATAATGTGCAGTAAATAAACAGCAGTGAACTGTTGCAGTCTTCACTTGCTCTAATGGAAAATTTTATTAAAACGAAAGCCTAGTAATCATTTAAAATGGGTGAAGGGATCCCACTTTCCAACGCCTAATATTGCACACTAAGGGCATTTTCAGTGTAAATATCTTGTTTTAATTGCATGGTAACAGGTTTAGCCCCCTGAGATACTTGTTGCCTCCAGGAAAGAGTATCTTGCTGTCAAATGACCTGATATTCACAATAGTTCTGGTAAGTAACGGCTTACCGTACTTAGGCTGCAAACCTAACTCCCAGTTAGTCCCACGCTGGCCTGGGAGTGTTACAAAAGAGTCATAAGACACTTTTGTGCCACTCTTGGGAGGGGGTTAGGCCAGAGAACAGACATGTGCTTGCCACCCTACATCACTCATAGACCAATGAATTGTGCTGGCCACTTTAGGACTGCACTGATAGGGCGCAATCCTAAGATATTTAGGCTAGCCTAACTTACCTGGTCTGTATTTCTGTGACTGTATGGGAGGTCAGCATTTGCCTATGCATTGGTAACCCTCCCAGGAATTACACAGAAGGGTCTTACAGCATTTTTGTAACACCCCCAGGTCAACACAGGACTTATGCCAGGCCTTAGGCCAGTCTACATGGAGGTTAGCATTGCAGTTTTAGTTACTAAAATGATCCACTTTTTAGCCTACTGCCACCAAGACTGCAATGAAGTAGCTTCTCATACAGTATCAGTGGCATATGGAACTTATAGCCAGGGGATCTTATGATGGTGAGGGAGGACAATGCCCAAATAATTAAATAAAAACATCAAATAATTGAATAAAAATATGAATCAGTGACAACTAGCCTGAGCATCCGAAAGAACAATCCTATTCTTAGTTTGTCACCTCTTCTTGCTCCTGGATGCAAAGGTTAAACCTTCTTGTTTCAAATTTGACTGGCTTTTGTTGGTAGACAGAATGCTAAATTGGATAAGCCATAACTGGCAAAGCACGACAGTTTTCTATAAAAGCAACTAGCAGCTATGAAAGGATCCAGCAAGAACTTTTACTTAGACCATAATCCTAACCATGTCTACTCAAAAGTAAGCCCCATAGTGTTCTATGTGTCTTAGGCCTATATCCTAAAGTGAAATTAAGCCCCTTGTTCCGGAGCAGTTAAGATGACTTTCCATAAGATAACACTAGAGGGTGACGTAACTTCGTGGACCCGTAACTGCTATGGATTTTGCCCTTACTCCTAGGAAAGTGTCTTTAGGATTGCAGCCTTACTTACTTAAAGCACAATCCTAACCATGTCTATCCATTGTGTTCAATGGGTCTTACTCCCAAGAAAGTGTCTTTAGGATTGCAGCCTTACTTACTTATTTAGCATCTGCTCTACTGAGATTCTGGCTAGGATCACAAAATGCTGCCTTCCTCAGGCTAAAAAAGGAAGTTTTTTAAGCCTTTGAGGGCCAGAAAAGACATGCTTAAAATTGGAAGTGATGTTTTTAGGCCTTTTGGAGACCTCAGAAGGCCTACTGGGGACAGGGGTCTTTGCATTGCCTCTCAAGTCCTCAGAAGGCTTCCTGAGGCCCAGTAAAAGGTGCTATACTTTTACAACTTATGGGACAGGTGGGTGATCCTGGTGTGCTGGGTGGTGTCCTAGGGCATTTGCCCCCCAATTCTGCCAGGTATGCCAGTGTATCTGCCTCCATATCTTTGCGGAAGTGTTGTGCCCCCTTTTTCTTTTTGTTATATTTTTGCCTCACACCTGGAAATTTAAGCCAGAAAGCACTACCTTTACTCTGGTTTGGCTTCAAGCACCATAACAAAGTTAAATCAGAATGAAAGCAGGAAGCAGTTCTTAAAAAAGACAGGAAAAAATTATTAAAAAGGTAACATGGCAGCAAAACAAAAATAAAGCAGATGGCAGGTATCATACAAAGTTCTTTCATCACTCACAGGGGGAAAGAATTCACAGGACTTAGTACTCAACCCAGGTAGATTATGGCATCCCTAATGGATACTAAAAAGGTAAAGGAGTCTCCTGCAGGTTATACTGCTAGTCATAACCAACTGTAGGATGCAGTGCTCATCCCTTTTTCTAAGCCTATGATACCACAATGATACTACAAGCTACTACAATGGCTACTACAAACTACCATATTCAGGGAGACACTGGAGTACTATCTCTCTTGAACGTAGACCACCTTGAATGCTTGAACATTTTGTACATTTATTCAACCTCGCTTTGTGTTTGTGGGCACTGCAATGGGCTTGAATCACTGTGCAGCTTTCCTCTGGATGCAAGATTTCTTGTTAAATTAAATTCATTAACTTTCTGCTTTGCCACAAAATACAAAACAGGAAACATAAAAGACTCTAGAGATGTGATTTGCAAATTATTAACTTGGAAGGTTGGGGACAACATTCATGCAGAGGTCTATTATGTTTACAAAACTGGCCTCTTTCAAGGTCCTGGTCATGCCTTGAATCACAATGGCTAATGCCACTTTTCAAACTCAGCAAGCGACATAAAAAGCCAAATGCATTCAAAGCTAAAAACATCTCTGAGCCGTAAGTGCACCGGTGCCAATCTGGAAATCAACAAACAAATAAGCAAGCTGGAACCACAAGTGACCTATCAAATTCACCTATGAGAGCAAGTTAATTACCCCTGGCACATTTATCATTTTAACATACACCTAATTCATAATGAGGTCTTTATTATGCAGCCATATTTCAAATAACTGTCATCTTAAGTAAGCACATTTTAATTAGAACCACTTTTTTCTTTTTCTTAGAAAACATTTTTTCCCTATTATGTATTCTCAAGGCCGCAATACCTGTCAGAAACACATTCCACACTTAGGAAAATTGTCATCACGTGCCATTTCCCCCAGCACCATACCAAGCAACTACAAACCATGATCTAGAAAAGCCAGAGATTCACTGATGGCTTTGTACCTACTTGGCATTCACGGTTTTCACAGAGTAGCCTGAATCAGGCTACAATCCTGAAGCGCACTTGCGCTAGCACGTCTAGCACTTGGGCCACCCTAATGCCCGATAGGCAAGCCTAGCTGCACCAGAGAAGGCTTGGAACAGCATTCCATAAATTATTTCTTAGGCTGGCCCAAGACAGATAGACCTGCACTAGCCTAGCAGTGCCAGCTTAAGCAGTTCTGTAGGGGTGTGTTGAGGGCATATTCAGCATGGCCTGGAACAGTACAGTTAGGCTGTATTCATCTCTCCTCCATTTCCGTTTCTCTTCCTCCTGCCTGTTTCCAGGGCAGACAGGCCCCTCCAAGCTCCTCTGACTTAGGACACTTCAGGAGCAGGCATACCCTACAATCCAGAGCAACTATGGGAGCACATAAGAGACATTACGTGTACCCGTAGTTACTGCACCACCTAGTGAAAACCTATGGAAAATTCATTTTGCAATCCAGAGCAAATTGTTCTTACACCGGAGCAAGGACTCCCCATAGTTACTCTGGATTGCACCCATTAATCTGAGTAGGCCTATATGGGGTCCATGATAGGCCAGAGTAAAAATGGAAGCAAAAGAAAAAGTTCTGAGTCTTAAGCCAGCCTAAGCACTACTTTTGCCTCTCACCCACAGGATACGGCACAACTACAACAACCCATCACAGGATATGGCACAACTCCCACAGCCCACTGAACATGGTGCCCTTGTGCTGCAGCCTTTTCAGAAGCAGTTAGGCCTTCTAGCCCTGTGGATTTGACCTAACTGTCAGCTCAGGATATGGCCTACTTTAGGCCAGTCAGGATTGAATCCTTAGTGAACAAAAGCCTCTTACACTTGTAGGAAGCTAAGGCAGGCTTTAATGTAAAGCTGTTCACAGAACTGTCAGAGGATGCAGGGACATTCCCCCCTTTCTGCCTCTGATTACCTATCTGCTATTATTTTAATTTTTTGATATATTTTTTGGCACCATCAAAATTTCACTTAACAGAGGTACACTGCGCAGACGAATCCCTGCCCAGAGGTGCTTTCAGTCAAAATGTATATAATGTATTTGTGCCCATATTATCTTTGCAGGATCAGCCGATTATCCATGTAGACTGGTATCCTGCCAGATTCTTCTGGGAAGCTTACAAAGAGCACAAATGCATCATCTTCCCACAGCAACGAGCATCCAGAGAAAGCGGGGGGTTCCCATTATTTATTGTGGGTAGTAGTATTGATAGATATGTCTTTCAGACACAGACCTTGAAGTCACTTGGCAGTGGCCATAACCTGTTGCAGAAAATTCCATAAATTAATTCTGAAGTCCTGGGAAAAGTTGTTTTCTTTTCTCGGCCCCTTTCACTACCCTTCATCAACCACTAATTGGTTTCACTGTGTGAGCCCAATTGTATGTATGGGGAACACACACACACACACACACACAAGAATATTGTCACAATCCAGAAGTGCACTTGGGCTATCCTATCTATCACTGGGCTGGCCCAACTGCAAAATGGGCCACCCCAGTTATTCTAGAAAATCTTGGGACAGCCTAAGGCAACATAGGCTGCTCCAAGACAGGTGGATCTGCACTGCCCTAGCTGGGCCAGCCTAGGCAGTTCAGAAGAGGGGAGTGGAGGGCAAGTTTAGCATTGCCGAGGGCAGAGCAGTTCTGCTCTGATATTTCTGCAGAGCACTTCTGCTCTGATAGTATCTGCTCTGCAATATCTGATCTGGATACAGATCCAGAGCAGAAATTCCCTCTTCCAGCTCCTCAGAGTTATACCACATCAGGAGCAGGTATAACAATGAGTAGACCCATAGGGGGTCCATGATAAGGCAGAGTAAGAATGGCAGTGTTGACCAAAAATCTGAGTTCTTGGCCAGCCTAGCTGCAACCCCTGCTTCTTAACTTCAGGATATGGCACACATATGGCAGCCCACTAACCTGTGGATACAGCAGGCCACCCCAAGCAATTGCCTTGCATCCATCCTCTACTAGAGGTATTGCTGTACTGGAGTCTCAAGCTGCAGCTGTTACTGGTTCTCAGGGACTCCTTATAAGGCAGTCACCACAGCTGTTCCTTGTTCAGTGTGATTTGAGGGAGGGTCTCCTCGGGAGCAAGCCCTCCCCAGGTGTCAATGACTTGGTGCCTACTTGGGCTTCCTGAATCTCTGGATCCAGCATAACTTTCTGCTCTGGATTCAGAATAGTTGGGGCAGCCAGCTATGGTACTCTTCATGGCCCTAACTCTGGATTGTGTCCTAAAAGTAAATACAGTGGTTGCACTGCAAATAGAAGTGAGGAGCTTGGAGTCAGGCCAAAAATTAATTACCTGTAGAACTCCTTGCCATAAGATGTGAACACCAGCCCAAGATGTCTTTAAAAGGAGATTAGATAAATGTATGGTGGAAAAGTTCTTCCCAGGTTGTTAGATACATGATGGCTAGATACAACTTCCATATTTTAGATGCAAACAATTTCTGAATGATGGACGCAAGGGCATCAGGATGCAGGTATCTTGTTCCCATGTGAGTTTCCAGAACATCTGGTGAGCGATAGTGAGTTACAGGAAGCTGGACTAGATAGATCCTTGGCCTGATCCAGCAGAACTCTTTGTATGGTCTTATAACTACCTAGGAAAAGTTAGGGGAAAATCCATAGCAGTTATGTCACCCTCAAGTGTTATTTTATGGAAAGTCATCTTAACTGCTCCAGAGCAAGGGGCTTAATTTCACTTTAGGATATAGGCCTTACTCTAATTAGCAAGAGTTTGGAAAGACAGAGAGAAAGCAAAGTATAGGAGGATCATGAGAGGGGAGAATGGAGAACACCATGAGAAGGGAGGACTCTTTAGAAAAGACCCTGATGCTGGGGAAAAAATTGAATGCCAAAAGAGAAGGAGGTCGCAGAGGATGAGGTGGTTAGATAGTATACTGAAGAAATGGACATGAATTTGGACAACGTTTTGAAACTAGGATAGAGTGGCCTGGTATGCTGCAGTCTTTGGGGTCACAAAGAGTAGGACACAACTTAGCAACTATAAACAACAAGAGGAGGATCCAGAAAGAAATTAAGCAGTGACCTCTGTAGATTGCAGGATCACTTTGGGCAGTTCACAGCAGTACAGCCAGAGGAGAGATGGACATTCATAGTAGCATGTCAGGATATGTCAGCAAAAGGGGGGTGAGAAATTGAAATATCAGGGAAGATGTTAGGAGCAGATTCCTTCTAAATCAGGTCGTTTAGATTACTAAACCAGGTTGTTTGGATTTCAGATTACTTCTTATTGCAGATCTCACTGCACCTTGTCGGCATAGTTTGCTGTCAAAAGATTTGGGGTGAAGTGGTTCCACTCTAGCAGGCTCTTCTACAAATTGCCCTTTTAAACAGTATTAGGTTTGTTTAGCTGTCGCCCACAATTAGGGTACCAGTGAGGCAAGTTGTTGATAAAGTGACACTTGCTACCAGCCCCGTCATGTTGAAGAATATCTAAGGAGCAAAATGGAAATCAATGTAATTGCAAGTTATCAACCCTAAATTTTCATTCAATTACATGATACAGAAGAGCAAATTGAGAATAATTTCAGTTTACCTAGCAGAGTGAGTAATAAATGTGCATCCTAATTAAAACACAGTCCTCCCTGATTCCTGATACAGTTGTGAAACAATATGAAATGAGGAATAAATATACACTTTGCCTTAGGTTTTTAGTTCTTTTTTCTAGAGCAGGTTCTGGATGTGGTTGAAATATATTCTGAATTGACAACCCAATCTCTAATTGACTTGGTGTGATGCTCTGATTACTTTGAGAAGACATTAGCAAACACTTTAAATCGCCTCCACTGTTAATGGTCTCAGCTAACTCACGTTATTAAGATTTATAATTGTTTTCATCAAAGAGACTATGTTATTATATTTCCATATGATGTACTCACCACAAATGCAACCTTCTCCACTCGCAAATAAAATGCAGCCAGTCAACAAAGAAAAAAAATAATTGGAATCTCAATTACTCTTAGAGTCTATAAGCAATGAAATTCATACATTTCAAAATTTATAAGTTAAGCCATTTCCGCTGTGATAAGAAGGGAAGGAACAGGAAATGTAACTTACCATGCAATCCTAAGCATGTCTATTCAGAAGTAAGCCCTATGGTATTCAGTGGGGCCTGCAGTGGATTGCAGCTTCAGTCAAAAGTGTCTTTTATACACATCTCCTTGTGGCCAGAGCTTCTGCATCTTCCCAAGTGGATGATGCAAAGTTCCCTTATGCACACAAGATGCATAAAACAGTGTAGAGAACAGAAAGCATGAATCCTACCTGCAGTACATACAGTCGTCCCCCACTTTCTGACGTTTCATTTTTATGGTTCTACTCTTTCAATTACTCCAATTACTCAATCATTCAATACATGCCCACTCTTTCAACCTCTCACTGCTGGTCTAAAAGTTATAATTGTCTTCCCTGATACTGATTTGTATATATCATGGTGATCACCCCTTTTCATATTTCCTTATGACTTCCTTCAATAAATAACCATCATTCAACCCATTATTCAAAGATACAGGTATTCATACCTTTGGGCGCAATCCAGAGTAACCATGGGGAGTCCTTGCTCTGGTGTAAGAACAGTTTGCTCTGGATTGCAATATGAATTCCCATAGGTTTTCACTAGGTGGTGCAGTAACTACGGGTGCACGTAATGTCTCTTACGTGCTCCCGTAGTTACTCTGGATTGTGGGGTTTGTTCACTTTACTGTAATTTATATATGTTGGCTATGTGTTAATAAATATGTATTATTTCAGCTTTTGCAAGTGATATTTATGTCTTTTTTGGTGGCCATTTTGCATATGCATGCTGAAAAAGACTGGGTTCCATTTTTCAACTGGTTTGACATTTGGACGATGCTCCAGTCCCTAACCCATCCAATAAGTGGGGGATGCTTACCAAAAAGATCATAGATACATTAAAGTGAGACCACTCCCTAGTATAGCTGAGGGAGGAAGTATAGAGCCCCAAGTATCACACACTGATGTACATCAAGAGAGCTCCTTAAGGTGATAGGAAGTTGCACAATGGGAGGTGATCTGATTCTCAGGCCACCTCCTGAGAAAGTCAGAAAGGCAGGCCACCTCCTGAAAGGCAGAAGAAAACCAGAGAGCCAGGTGAATGGAGCATGGGAGGGTTCCAGAATTTATGTACAACTGTATCAGATGCCCTAGCTATGCATATATATTACTACAATATATTACTTCAATGCAAATACTATTTTCTCCCATGAACAATAAAATTCAGTCTGAACTTTCAAAGTTGACAAATGATACTAGAGAGAAAGAATGGCCGTGTTTGAAACTTGAGTTGGATGATTCAGACTTGAATCGAAAAAATGTGTGTTTTTACTGACATGCATGTGGACATGCATGTGAAAGACTGAAAAAAGGTTACAGTGGGGCTCTTCCTTCCCATTAGTCCTTACCATACCTCCCACTCTTTTTACAGATGGGCAGAAACAGTGGGAAGTATTTAAAGAGAGCTCTGATATATACACAGTCTGGAAGCAGCATTTTTTCCCCAGAGCGGACTTTTAAAAAGGGGCAGAGTGACTCAAGTGTTACGGAGTCATGAAGGGGTAATTCGAGGACCCAGAAAGTGTCCTGTTATGACTTATTTTCAAATTGAGCCGCAGGGTGATGATTCTTGATTTGAGTCAAACCCTGCTAGACATTTCCCAACACTGGCTTGGTGTTTTGTTTCCTCCTCCTCCTCCTCCTCCTCTGTAATATTACAAATCTCTTCCCTGCCATATTACAAATAGCAGGGAATTCATAGTGAGTGTGCTCATGATTTTGCTCTTGAGCTTCACTCTCTTCGAATCATTCCTTCTGAATGTTTGAAAGGAAATTGTCATGTGTTCTCCTAGATGCCTTGGTCATGGCACTGATAGGACATCCTTTTCATAGGTAATCAAAATCCTGTATATGACAGTTTTTAAAATCCCTGCTGGTTTTCAGGGAAAAGAGCACTACAGTATTAGAAGAAAGCCCATGGCTGTCGACACACTCTACTGTTTTGCAGAAGTTACAACTATGACTTGCTGTACCTCCAGCAGATAACATGGATTCAAATGCTGTTTATATAGAGGAGAGGAGAAAAGCAACACTTGCCAAGCTGACTCAAACTGATGATCCACAATTTGAACATTTTATAACTAACTCCAAACTGCAACACTATATACTCCTAAACAGACCTTCTTAAGAACAGGAGGAAATCCATGAATACCCTTATAATTTTTCTTCTTCATAAACTGGTTTGATAACCTGTTTGTTAAAAAGCAGTTTACAAACATTGAGAACAGTAACAGGAAAAAAAAATCCTGAGAAGTATTACTGAAGTGGAAGATCTGTGAGCACTTAAAAATTATGGGGTGATTTCTAGAAGCCAGCATGATTTGTCAAAAACAAGTCTCATATAGTACACGGTAAGACTGCCATGAACACAGTGTACCATACCTAAATTTCAGCAAAGCATTTGATAAAGTCTCCAATTATAACCTTGTGGACAAAAAGGGTAAATTGTAGACTAGATAGTACTAGTGATCAGTGGATACAACGTTGTTTGAATAACCATTCCCAGAGAATGTCACCAAATAGCTTCACTTCAACTAGGAAAGAGAACATAAGAAAAGCTCCACAAGATCATGCCAAACACCCATTTAGTACAGCTTTGTTTGTCTCACAGTGGCCTTGGGGAGCACACAAGACAATCTGCATCCTGGTGCCACATCTTTGCATCTGGCATTCTGAGGTAGCCTACATCTAAAATTAGGATGTTGCACATACCCATCGTGGGTTTTAATCTTCTAGAAATCCCCCTCTAGTCCAGATGAGATCATCATATCCTGCGGCAAGGAGTTTCACAGACTTAGAGCACAATCCTAACCATTTCTACTCAAAAGTAAGCTCTATTGTGTTCTATGGGTCGGGGTCTTGCAACAATTGCTCCAGGCAGTAGCGAGCTGCAAACCACACTAGAGAGATATTGAGTGCTAAAAGGGCTCTCACTTAGGCCTTATCCTGTTTCACTCTTTTATAAATGATTTGGATGAGAGAGTAAAGGGAAATTATCAGATTTGCAGATGACACCAAGCTGAGTGAGGGATAAGTAATATTTTGGAAGACCATATAAGGATTCCAAATGATCTCATCCAGTCAATTATTGATAGTAACAAGTTGACATTCAACAGACTCCAATGTAAAATCCTGCATAAAGGAACAAAAAAAAAATACAGACAGAAGTAATAAATGGGAAAAATTTGGCTTGGCCAAAAATCATGTTTGTTGTTTGGCTTATGGTGGAATGTTTGTCTGATAGCAGGTTAGCATCCAGCATATTTAATGCATTACTACCATCCTGCATTTGAAAAATTATGGTGCTAGGATAAATAAGTAGAGAGTTAAGATATGGGCATATGTAGCACATGCAGCAAGGAAAATCTGCATTCCATCACATAGTTGAATGAATTGGCTTCCCCATTTCAATTCAATAGCAACTCACCTGGTGTGCTTATATTAAGCTGCGCTTTAATTGTCTATGGAAGTGGCTGACTAAAGCACATTCTTGCACAGCAAATGTCTTTTTTTACAAATAATGAACTCCTAAAAAGACAGCACTGCCACATATATACCAGTATCCAAAATAGCAGTAGCAATATAGCTACATATTTGTATATTAAAGGCTGGGTTCAGAAACACAGCTTTTGAGTACTTAAGATGAAAGTAGCTCTTTACTTCCAATAACATAAAATTATAGATTGCTGAAGGTATAATTTTATATATTCTCTGTGCTTAAGTAACTGGCAAAATAACTAAAAATGGAATTTCATACCTGAGTGGAATCACTAAAAGGTAGTCCAGGATACTATATATTGATCAGATCACAAACAAGATGCAAAACACATACAGAAACCTTGAGTATATTCCTTAAATGGCACTGCATGAAGCCATTGTGCATTCTGTATGCTAAAATATCTTCTAAAAGTTCTTAGGAAGAGCTATCTCTGGACTGAAAGGTTAATTTTGGCCTCTATTTATAAGATCACAAAGGAGCCACGGGTGCCACTCAACAGGAAAGAAAGAAAAAAATAATTTTAAAGGAATGGAGAATTAACTTGCTTATGTCTGTAAAGCTGAAGTCTAATTCATCATATCTTAAAATTAACAAGAGAAGCTTCTTACTAGGGGCTTTTGAGGGGGGGGAGGTTGATGAAATTTTCTTGTGGGAACATCAACTTGTAAGATGTTGAATGATGCATGTAGGATTTAGGTCCAACCCATTCTATTTTACATAAGTAGTTTGGTTGGTCCCTAACTGTTCATCCTTAGGGCAAGAAGTCCTATGGTGGCAAGTGACTGAATGGATGTAACTGGTGACTTGTCAAATATTTGGAGAAGGAACATGATATCCAAGTGGATCTCAGTATTCATTTGACTCAATGTTGAGACTGAGGTCCACCTTTAAATGTCTTATAGGAAGGGAAAAAAAGAATCAAAATGCAATTTCCCACCTTCATGCTCTTAAATAATATAATTTCATTCCACTAGATTCCATAATACACCTCATCTAGTGGCTGAATGCAATACAGCGTCAATGCCAATGCATATTGAATGGCAATACAGGAATAAGAAACCTGGAAGTCTGTTTAAAGCTATTTTTCTATTGGTTTTGGTGTCTCCCCATTTTTTTTTAAATTCACTGGGTTTCTGGAATGGAAAACAAGGCAAACCTGTACATATTTCTCAAAAAGCATTGTTTAACATATCCTTTGTTGGACATGCTTTATTGCAAAAATGCACAATTAGTACTACCAATGCTATGTTATTTATATGTTAAACAAAACACAGATGTTTAGAAAAGTTTAAAAACTAAACTTATTGCTGCTGAATTATATATTACAGATAATATCACAATTGAAGATGCATGAGCATCTACCAGGTCATGTTTGATCTAGTATTCATTACTAATAGTTGGTTAGAATGTGAATTACAAGTATGAGATCCTGAAAAGTCAAGAGAAGGAGTAAAGTATCCAATTAAGCAAAACAATTCTGGCATTTTTTATCTTCATATAAGTTTCCCTTCTTTTCCATTATTGACGACAAATTAATAGAAATCTCTCCATGAAAGTCAGGTTTTGAAATTAGCATCTATTTTTGTCTATCAAGTAAAATCAGTCCAAGATCTGACTTGAAAGAAATCTGTTTATTGTTTTCATGACAACATCTAGAGTTCCATAACTTGGGACTCCCCAACCTAGGATGATTCTCTCTGCCTTCTTTGCATCGTGGCAGAACAATGCTCTCGATCTCAGAGGAGTTGATAAGTCATTGGGAAGAATGTATTATTCAATGAATTTAGGCAAGCAGTTATGTTTGTTGAAGCAGCAGGGCTTGAAGGAGAATTGAGATATCACTCGACAGAGAGGCAGAAGCTCTTCCAAGAAGATAATATGATGACGGAATGAGACAAAGACTTAGGATGCAATCCTAACCCTGTCTACTCAGAAGTAAGTCCCATTATATTCAATGGGGCTTACTCCCAGGAAAGTGTGTTTAGGATTGCAGCCATAGGGCGCAATCCACAGTAACTACGGGAGCATGTAAGAGACATTATGTGTACACGTAGTTACTGCACAATATAGTGAAAACCTATGGGAAATTCATATTGCAATCCAGAGCAAATTGTTCTTACACCGGAGCAAGGACTCCCCGTAGTTACTCTGGATTGCACCCATAGAGTGGCAGGGTTGCATCAAACATTCACTAACTTGGCATTTGCTTGACTATAAACCGTAAAAGCACATCACACAGGTCACTGAAAAGTTTCAAATATTTTTTCTCTAAAACCCTAAAAATCTATGCATACAGAAAGATACAGTTTTATTCAGATACATTTTAAAGAAATTATACTGCCCCTGCAGTTAAGTCTTGCTTTATGTCAAACACTGCCATCCTATTTTCTGGAAGTGGCAAGCAGTACATGGTGTACACGGTGACGGTACACAATGATGTACACAATGACAGTACACAATGATGTACACGGTGATTGAAAATTTATAAATTTACATGGTGTTGTAATTTATAAGTATTTTAAAATAGGGAGTTACTTCCAATCACCCTGTATATTTTCTTACACTGGAAAGTCCACCTTTTAACCAAGAAAATGCTTCATGATCACTGGCTTTGAATGGATGGATGCACAAGAACATGAAAAATAGGAAATATAAAGTCTTCCACTCTAGCACTATCATTATTGTTAGCACCTCCTCACATCTCCCTTTTAGATATGGCTAGGGGATAGTTTGAGATCTTAGGCATGTAAAAGGCCACACCTGGAATGAAAAATCTTTGCTTTGCAATCAGCATTTTTAATGTCATTGAACTAATTACTAAATAAAACAACACCTTGCTAA
This sequence comes from Cryptoblepharus egeriae, assembly GCA_030015325.1. Taxonomy (NCBI): domain Eukaryota; kingdom Metazoa; phylum Chordata; class Lepidosauria; order Squamata; family Scincidae; genus Cryptoblepharus; species Cryptoblepharus egeriae. The sequence continues at coordinate 20,792,470 of JAREYC010000002.1, forward strand.
ACATCCATCTTGTTTTGATTCTGTTCAGTGCCTTTCCACTTCTTTGGCTGCTAGTTCTTGTTATAGAGCCATTGCAGTTCTCTTTGTGTCCTTTACCTCATTTTAACTTGGTTCTGTTTATTATGATCTACCATGATTTTGTTTATGGAATCTGTTTCATCATTGCCTCTGACCAAAACATCAAAATATTGCCAACAAAAAAATCACATGGCACCCAAATCTATCAAAACAGAAGACTATAAGAAGCTACCGTCCACTGAAACAGATCATTGGTCTGTCTTTAATAAGGGTATCAAGAATATGGCCAATGAGCCAAATGTGGACTCCAGGAGCAATTTATCCAGCCCACATTATAAATGAATTTTTCTAACATGGTAATTGAGTCCTCTCATTTCATGAAAATATAACAAGATTTGTACATTTTTCCTTCTGGCATTTGTAGCTAATGAATTTAGCTTCAGTACAATCCTCAAGTCCCAGCACAAGTGCTGTGCTGACCTGGAGGTGTCAAAAGAGTGCCATAAGGTACTTCTGCACCATTCCTGGGGGAGAGGGTTAGCTCAGTGCACAGACATGTGTCAACCTCCCCACACCACCATAGGAATGGGAAGATGGGTGAGTTGTACTGGCCTAAATTGGTTAGGATTGAACCCTCTTTGTGAAAAGTCTGCTTATTTTTGGCCATCAACGGCTTGTTACTTTCAGCTTATTAAGCCATTTCTGCCCAATGTTGCATATATGCAATAGGGATAAAATGTGTACATTTGTGGGCTGGGCAAAAAATTATTTATTTATTTTATAAAATGGGTTAATGATTACATTTCTGGTGCTAAGTAGAAACCATTGAATGCTAACTTTAGCTGTCTGGATGAACAATGAATTTTATTGAATTTTATCTAAATTTCATCTAAAATTCTAAATGAATTTTATCTATGCAGAGACAGGGTCTCCCCCACTTCTACCTGGCAATGCCATGGATTTAATGGTTTACCACTGGTCTACCACTGAACTATGACTCTTCCCTTATAGAAGGGATCTCAAACTAATACAGCAGCAAGAGCAAATGAAATGAAGGAAAATGCAGGGATTCAAACTGAGGGAAGCTGCAAGTCAGCACAGAGATGTCAGAAGAAGGATAGCATCATCGCAGCAACAGGAAGAAAGATGAGTTTATCAGAGTCATTCTTGGTCAGCTGCAGAAGGGAAATACAGCAGAAGGGAAGGCCAGAAGAGAAGGCTACAGTAATCAAGATGACAAATGATGAAAGCGCACAGAAGGATTTTCGTGAAAGATACAGAAAGAAAACAATCCATTTCAGGGGGGGAAAAGACAGCTTATCCAGTTTTGCACCTCTCTGTCATTTACAATCCAGCCCTATCACATTGCACTTCTAGAACTCACATTCTGGCAGTGCAGCCAGACTAAGGCTGCAATCCTAAAGACACTTTCCTAGGAGTAAGAAGCACTGAACACAATGTGGCATGCTTTTGAGAAGACATGGTTAGGATTGTGCTCTCTATGGTGTCACAAAATACGTGTCATCCTGCTGGGCCTGCTATGCGAAATGGTGAGCAGCGGAGGCAATGCGGCAGCAGCCTTTCTGTATTCTCCAGCTCTGATAAGAAAGTAGTGTGGCTGTGGAGGGTGGGGAAGGGGAGATTGGGCCATTCTGTGGGAGAAACAGGGACAGAGAAGAGAAGGGGTGGATCTGGTCGCAATGATCACTATGTCTTATACTTTCCTTTTAAAAACTTACCACCTCTTTGGACCAAAATGTATATCCAAGAATGTATATCCAAAATGTATATCCAAGAAGATGCGTAGGCAAGACCAGGACTTACATGGAGATATGTTAAAAATATTTTTATTTACCTCTCATTTGCCATCTAGTCACCCACTCCATCACAGGATGCAACATATTTCTTTTTGGCTTGTAGTGGGAATAGAATTGGGGCCTTGGAAACATAGGCTGCAATCCTATAGACACTTTCCCGGGAGTACACCCCACTAAGCACAATGGGTTTTACTTGTGAGTAGACATGATTGGGATTGCAAGGTAAGTCACCCTGTATGATTTTCATATTCATATAAATATATACTATCTTTTCCTACCTGAACTATTTCATTGCAGACTCTGTGACATCATCAGGTGTTTCAATGCATGATTTAATTTATTTCTCTCGTCCCTTGCCCCTGGTACCCAGATGAATAGTTAGATTTCCAGTTTACTGCTTTGTCAACGTTCACACCACTGAAGTGCTCACATAAAGAATTGCACTTTTTTCCCTCCAACAGTATTTTTTCTGAAGGCTTTTCACATATCAAATCTCTTTTTTGACAGTGCCATTATTCACAGCAGGAATGGGCATTTGTTCCAAAGTTTTCATCACACAAACATATCTCATTAGCCTGTTTTGGATTTGCTTTCTGGCATCTGACAGAGTAACAATCTAGCTTAAGTCAATGGTCGGCATCGCATTTATTTGTCTGGTAATTTCAGCACGAACTATATTATGCCTCTGTAATCTGCAGGCCAAGTTCCACTAAGGTCTGTCCATACTTGTCTCCTTTCAAACACCATCAGTGCATAATGGACAAAAATGTAAACACAATCACCATTGGATGCACATCCTTCCCACAGCCTTCCAATCTGCTGTTCCTCCTCCAACCTGCCCAATTCTTCTGGCAGTAATTAAACCATCAGTTTATGAAACATATAACTTTATTGGATTTTTTCCTCCTTCTTCTTGTCAAAGCCTCCTGGTGTCTGTGCTAGCTGTCAATCAGGAAAGCACCTAATAGCTCACTGCATTCAGAACATTCGGTCCCACTGACATTCATGGGGCTACATTTCAAACATTCTCAGAGGCACTAAAGATGAAACCGAAAATCAACACAAACCCTAATTTGAAAAATGCTTGACCAAAGCCATACAAAGCTATGCTTACAGCAAACAGTTCCTACTCAGGTTAACTTACTTTGTATTTCCTGTGAATGCTATAATTGTTCCACAACATAATTCACACATGACTCTAGATTTGAGATTTCTAAGAATGCACTCCCACTGCCTTTGTTAGGACTTTGTTTCATCCAGCAATGCAATGCCCCCTCTTGACATTTAATATACCACTCTGCCACTCTACTTCTTTTCTCTCAGGCCTACTTCAAAAGCAGGCAATTCTGAAACATACTCCAGCAGCAGACAATTGTATGTGTACACAACCTTCACTTTTAAGTGCCAGCCTAACTAGATTCACTTGTGACTTGTGCAGGCCTAACTAGATGTGCATCAGTGTGACATTCCTAGATGAGCCATCTCATCCAAGGGGAAGTGCACAGTATCAAAGAGGTTTATTCTGGGACATCCTTTGTGCTCCTGATCTTTAAGGAAGCAGATTTAGAGCCATGAGCAATTTTCTCAAGAAAGGATTTACTTACAACTAGGTCTCATTAAAAAGTGTCTAACAGTTGAGTCATGCTAAGTCTAGTCCCAGAACCACTCCATTCCTTTAGGATAACCTGGTTCTCTCTGTTGGACCCTCTATAGCTCCATACTGGAAACCTGCTTTGACTCACCCAATAGGCTCTTTGCCCTACCCTAGTTGCCTCCAGATGCCCCTCCATCTTTTCCTTCCCCTCTGTTCTTCCATTCCATGTCCTTCTGTTGTTTTGACTGTTCCCCCGAGGCAAGCACCTGCTTTTCTTCGGTTATCTTACCTCGTCGTTTATCCCTTCCAGCCCTCTATTCTCCTCTTTGATGGGAACTGTCTGTCCCCAATTGCTCCCAATTGCTATCCCTTCAACTGATGGTCTTTCTCTTCCATCACTGTGCAGCGGTTAGTGGAGAAAAAGGAGTATCAGGGTCCAGGTCAGCCCTTTAAGAGGCATCATACTTGAAGGAAGGGGTGAAGCCTAAAATGAAAGAAAATTTTATTCATCCTATGGAAAACACGATAGTACACCATGGGCGTAATCCAGAGTAACTACGAGGAGTCCTTGCTCCGGTGTAAGAAAAATTTGCTCTGGATTACAATATGAATTTCCCATAGGTTTTCACTAGGTGGTGCAGTAACTCCAGGTGCATGTAATGTCTCTTACGTGCTCCCTTAGTTACTCTGGATTGTAGGGCATCTATCCATCCCATCTATCTATATCATTTTGTATTATATATAATACACTATGTGTATAATACTATATGATGCACATGGAATATTATACACTATGTGTATAATACTATATGATGCACATGGAATACACTATGAAGCAGGTAATGGAGGCAAAAAGTGGCAGAAAAAAAAAACAGTGGCACCAAAGAATGGCAGTTTCAAAAACATAATGAACTAGGACTGGACTATTTAAGAATGAAATAAATGGAAAAGTAGAAATCCCCACTGATAACCTGTTTGTTTGGAAGAAAACAAGGCGTCAGTGGAGACTGAAAAGCTCATTTATGCTCAGAGCATTTAGGGGTAGCTGAGTCTTTCCAGCTCTTGGTTTAATTTGTTTGGCACATGCAGCCCTTCAAGGCATGGGTCTTCAGCCTGTTCAGCCACCCACCCCTCCCTCCCAATAGTTTAAATGCAAACAGACTACTAGCAGAACTCCAATTAACTACACGCTGGAGCCAACCAATTGCAATGCACCATTTTGCTATCCTGAGTAGAATGAAAAGAGAAAGGTCCGTTCATCTTGTGTCTGAAACATCCTCTCTTGTCTGTGAAATACTCTCAAGAGCGAAACATCATTGTAGCAAGATTAATCTTATTCCATTTTTTTCCCCAGACAAATGCAATCAAACAGGGCATGGTTTGAAACCTTTTTATACCTTGCCTCAGACATCTGGAGCCAGGTCTGACACAACCTCTTTGCAATCAGAACGAAAGTGGAAAAGACAGGCAGCACTTCAAATAAATCAATTCCACCTATTAGCTCTTTTCATTTGTCTATATTTTCAGAAGCTATGGGGGCACTGGAGGCAAAGCAGGGGTGATTTGTTTGGTAATTATACAGCTTTCTTAACTACTTCAAACTCAGCTTAGTTCCACTCTGATCAATGGACTTGTGCGACATCTACTAACAGTTTAAAATCAAGTACATAAATTTTGGCAGTCCTTTTGTATGCGCAAGAACCAGATGAAGCAATTCATTATTCCTAATATATATGATGCTGTCACTGATCAATAACATTCAGGATGAAGAATGTACCAAATATTTATGTATTGGGCTTCTTAAAGAAAAAGGGGTGGCATTTTGCTATCCAATCCTGAACTGCCCGGCACTCAGGGTTTCAACAACACCAAAATGGTCACCACTGTATCCTATGGAAGGAAGGCAGCTACTGGTGGCTCCTGAAATCTCCTTGGGGGAAGCAGTTCTGGAAGAAAACAGTGGTTTCCAAACTTTTTTGACTGGCAGTTTTCTTGACCTGCTGGGCCATGGCTCCCCATTATGGTTACAATCCTATACATTATATGGAGTAGTGGGTTTTTCTTGAGGATTCCACTACTCCCTTTGGTGGCTTTCACAGCTCCTCAAGGAACCATGCTTCCAGTTTGGGAACTGCAATGAAAATTCAAGTTAAATCAAATTTCCCAGAAAGGATGCAGCAGGAAAAATGGGGAAGTCGGTTATAGGCAAAAAACAACAACCCCAAAATACTTCTATCAGCAGTGTCTTCCTATGGAGTGGCGAAAGCTCTGTCTTCTCACTCAGTCCTTGTCATTGCTACATGATGTAGGTCATGAGCTGCTCTGTACATCGAGGAAAAGGGGAAGCACAATGAAACACCTAGATATTAATCTCTGAATTAAAGATACTGGGTACACTTAGTAAAATAACTTTACTAGATGTGTTAATGTGCATAAATTGATGTGAACATCTCCCTTTAGGAAAAATAATACGTCCTTAATAAAAACACAGATAAGCTCATGAAATATCAGAACGGCACACAGCCCTCTCTGAAATTAACACAAAGAAATGCACACTCAGCTCTTTTGTCCAAACTGCTAGATAGGAAAAGGTAGCAAGTAAGCGCAGATATTTCTGACTTAACAGCAGAGGTCTCTACACTGCAGGTCTCTGCTACTCACAGCCAGCAAGTATTTATTTTGAGACAGAAATTTTTCATTACTTCCTCATAAGATAAGCACAATAAACTTGCAAGGTCTTAAAAGTGAACAGAGAAGCAGAAAGTAGTAAAGTGAAAGATAATCCCTTCTCTCTTTCACACACACATATGCACACACACACACTTTCAGACTCAGATCTGATGCCCCCTAACCCTGTATGGCTGCAATCCTAAACACACTTTCCTGGGAGTAAGAACCATTCAATGCAATGGGGCTTACTTTTGAGTAGACACGGTTAGGATTGTGTTCTGTTTCATTACTATTCTGAAGTGTATCATTTCAGAGACTCCTTTGGTCCTCTAACCCAGTGATTCTCAAAATGGGAGGTTGGGATTTCATTTCGGGGGTCACAAAAAGCTGGGTGCCAGCAAGACCCAGCAGGCAGCCTCCTCTGGGGCACCCACGCCAGGCACCGAGGATCACCTGCACACAGCAGAGGATTGCGCAGACTGGCAGGAATGTTGCTGTGCCAGGCCAGGAGAGATGGTAGGAGATCCCAGTGTTAGAGAGAGACTTGTTCTTCCCTTCTTTCCTCCCAGATACAGTAAGGCTGCAATCCTAAAGACACTTTCCTGGGAGTAAGACCCATTGAAAACAATGGGGCTTACTTTTGTGTAGACATGCTTAGGATTGTGCTCTAAGTCTCACTGAACACAATGGGAAATACTTCTGAGTAGATATGGAGGAGCTCTGGCATCATAACCCCTGCTAACTGAGCAAGAGGCACTCTTTCAAGTGGGTGTTCCTCTTTTATTTAGCAGGGGGAGAGTAACTGGCCCTACATTCCCCAGCAGTGTCTGTTCAATGGTTTCTGCTGGTGTTCTTTTTTGCATTTTAGATTGTGAGCCCTTTTGGGACAGGGACCCATTAGCTATTAATTAGCTATTATTATTTTTCCATTTTCTTTGTAAACCGCTTTGTGAACTTGTTGGTTGAAAAGCGGTATATAAATACTGTCGATAGATAGATAGATAGATAGATAGATAGATAGATAGATAGATAGATAGATAGATAGATAGATAGATAGATAGATAGATAGTGATGTAACTTCCAGTTTCTTGTCACTTCTGGCTATCAACTTGCAGCTTGATGACATCACTTGCAAAGGTCCGAGACAAACTGTAATTCTCAGAAGGAGATCCTGGGCTGAAATGTTTTAGAATCACTGCTCTAACCATTACAGAAAAGTATGGTACTGTTACAACTTTTTGGCAATGGTAGTTTTAAATAATATTATATTTGAACAAGGCAAATACTAAAAATGCATGATTGTAAAAAGCAGTCCTCCGTCAGTCTTGGAAGACTATGGTATCGTGCTCGGCGTTGCATACACTGCATGCGAAGCACGAAAGCCTGGGTTGGATTGTTATGGAGGATAGGCTGTTACTCAAGCAGCGAGTCCCCCCTCTCCACGTCACTGAATTAGTCCAATGGAAAGGCAGAGCCAATGCGATTGGATCCAGCTGGCGTCGCAGAGCTGGGCTAAGGACAGGAGCTCACCCTGTCTTGTGGGGCTGACCCGGGTCTCGAACCCTGGCCTGCTAAACACTAGTTTAAAAAAAACTAGTGAAAAAAAATCTCAAACCTGCAAACAGGCTTGCTGAAGACTTTCAGTACATGAATAAAATGTTATCCACCTCTGTCATATGGTTATCTTTCCTCTCAGAGCATTGCTCCCAGCATCTGAACAGTTAACACCTACTGCTAAGAAACACTGTGTTACCACATAATCCTATAAATACCCCATCGGGATCATTTTTTAAAACGTGCAATTGACATGCCAATGATATTACGTTTACTATCAAAAATAGTTATGTATATGAAGCTCAAGATGCGAGGAATATGTATTCATTAGCACTTTGGGCAGGTTCCTTATGTACTCCTGTTGTGAATGTCACCATCCTTCAATGATCACAAGACTGATGGTTGCATCAGTAAAACAGAATATGGGCTCAGATTTGAAAGCAGTTTGAGCTCCAATTGGCTTTCAGTTTCTCTAACCAGATTAGAGGAAGAAAGAGAGGCCGGTCACAGCAGATGCCCTGTCTCGGTTCATTACTCAACACCTGTTAAACTTGATTAACAGCCCCAGCTAATTATCTGTTAAGAGTATCTCATGCTGCGAAGGATCCCAGAGGTCTAAAAAGTTGACTTCATTTACATGTTTTGTCTCCTTTTGCAAAGTCTCTGTTAAACATCACCCCAACAAAACAAAAGCAAAAATCTATTGAGTACTTTTCATCTTTCATAAGGTTTGATTTCATCCACAAAATACTGAATTTACTTGAATCTAATGTGTCATTGAATCTAATGTGCTTCCCTATTTTTAAAAGCTTTGGATTTTTAAAATGTTTACTGGCAATTGTAATGCACAGCTGTGAAGCAGGCACAAAATTTAATTTTACTGCATATAATAATGAATTGTATGATAATAAAAAATGGTAATGGATTTATGTTGTGATTTTTACCTAACTGCAATACTTTATAAAATAATGGGTTTATGTTATGTTTTAATCACAGTACAGTAAACTGTTAAACTAAATACTGACCTATACCTATAATAGGTATAATAGGTATTTACTCAAATATAATGTGCCATCAAATCTAATGCATACCTCAGTTTTGGAGACTAAATTCAGATGAAAAAGGTAAGTGTTGTATTCGAGTAAATAGGGTACTTCACACAAACTCAAATTGTATGCTTCTCTCCCTTCTGAGGGAAGGAAAATCAGAGGAGACCCATTGTAGAGTAGACCCACTGCTGCAGCCCTACCTAGGAGAAGGGAGGAAGTTTTCCCTTGTCCTGTGGCACACGGCATCAGACCTAAAGTTGCACTCAATACAACGCAGGCACAATGGCCAACCTGTTCCAGCACAAACCTAGATTACGCTGTCAGTATGTGGAGATCAAGTTTTTTAGTAGAGTTAATACAAGCAACTTCTCTCTTAACTTCAGCACATCTTTTTTTTAAAAGATGTGTTAAAATTCCTCCACTTTATTCAGAAAAGGATTTCTCAAGTCAAAACCCAAATTACTTCTTGCCTCCCCGGAGTATGAGCAAGTAAAGCAAACACACTCATTACTTCTAATGAGGCAGGCCTACTTTCAGCAGTGGGACAGGTCTGTTGTCAACAATTGGGGAATTTCTTCCGTCGTGCTCCCCTGGAGGATGCGCTGTGGAACATGTACAACAGATACTTTCTCTTCCATATTTGGTTTATTCATTTCCCAAATCCAACAGTTTGCAAAGCCTAGTTTCTGCACTAGATGCATCTGTACAACATTAATTGGGATACCATAGCTGATTTTCCCATAAAGTATGCCTTCATTTCTTCCTTTTCATTTCCTGCCAAGCCTGCACACACATACCAAAGGAGGTGGCGGCAAAAAAAAAATTGAACAGCTGAGTTGATACTGAGACTATTACATAAATTAGAAGGCAAGAATGTACCTTCCAGGCCTCAACACAGACAAGCAGAGAAGTGGAGAGGGGAAAGGGGGGAAAGGTGGGAGTGGGTCTCACCTCAGCAATCTACTCAGACCTCATTCTGCTTGTTGAAGCAAGTTTGATTGTGAACGGAGGACTCGTTCCTGGCAGCCCATAGCTTTGTAATGTTCTGCTTTCCAGTGGTGTTTGATGTTTGCTGATATCTAGTAACTTATTTACTCTTGAGCCTAAAGCTAAATTCCTCCTTGAGTGAAACATCTGAGGAATTTTCAAGGAAGTATAAAAAAATTCAATACCTCCACCAACATTTCTTGGAGGGAAGGGAGGCTGTAACGTATGTGCCTCGGTCACCAGCAGATTCTGCCTAAAGCAAAAGATTTCAGTGACTTTGGAGGTTCTTCCACAACTGAAGCATCTAAGGAAGCAACATCTTGAGGGGGCTTATATGCCTCCCATATACATACATACCAATGTAACTCTACCAGTCAAACCACAGACCACCTTGATTTCTTGCAGAATACTGAAAGCTCATTTTTTATTAGTGAAGGGAAGTTTAAAAATCATTTAATATATTGTAAGGGTCACAACTGAAAGGGCTTGTTAAATCCTATGTACAGTATGTGTTTTTATACTGCAATGGCAGCACAAAGACACCACACTTATTGTGGCACTGCCACAACTAAAGGTCTTTACTTACGTACATGGGAGTAGCATTGGCCTGCTGTAGGAGGTTTGCAGCCCACCTTGTGGGCTTCCCTGTTGCTGTAAACAGCACATATATCCAATCAGAAGCTATTTCTGATTTTCAAATGAAAACTGGAAGTGGATTCTGATCTAAGCACTTTCGGGCTGTGAACCTCCTATAACCTACCTGTGAACCTCCTATAACCTGTCCCCATGATACATCAAAATGCCTGTAATTACCATCTGCTTCCAGATCTCCTGGTGGGTCACAATAGGCATATTAATCTGAAAATCATATTCATTGGAGCTTATATCTGCATAGCCATGGATAGGATTGTGCTGTAAAAAGTTCTGTTTATTGTGTTTAGGTCCTGGGATTGCAATAATAAATCTCAATATTCATCACAGTTTGCATAAAAACCTGGTAACCAAAAAGGAAGGAAGCATACAACTGCTAAACTACTGTGTTTAGAAACTAAAAAACAGACACATGTTGACTTTATTATTCAATCATTTTTTTCATTATCCATTTTCATGAATCATTCCCTATATATTCCTTAATAACTATATGGAATAATCTCTCCTTTTTGTTTAACTAACTAATGATCATAATGCTCTCTCACTGGGATATGAAAAGTCACATTGTATTTCACCTATTACGTGAAGTACAAGTACATGCACTAACACACAGAGATGCAAGTATTTTCCAGTTTCTCTTCCCTTTTGAGACTAGACAAACGAGTAATAAGATATTGTCAGCTGCAAAAACGTTGTTAGCAAGAAACTGGAGGAGTGATAAAAATGCGCCTACATGAAAAATGGAGTATGATGGGTAATGATGATGTGTAAAATATTCACACTGTTTAAGGCTCATACAGGCAAAATAAATGTTATATTGCAGTTCTTTCAAGAGTGGAAAAATTTGTAACTTTCTGGAATTGGAAACTTCCTTAGAGAAATCTACACACAAAAGCTTTATCTGCAGTGTGCTCCAGTCGTCATATTTACAATAAATCAGGTAATTGGATAATGTCTTGAAAATACAGTTCTCTGCATGCTAAGTCAGCAGTAACTTCCACTGTGGAAATTATTTAGGATTGGGACCAGTTGCTAGGACCCTTAATGGCAGAGATTTTCCATTGCCGCTAATATCCTGATGATGCACTGATATTGAGGGCTCAGGAGTTGGCATTACTCACCTGTCCAAACTCAACCAATATTAACATTAACCACAAACTCTTTCCCAGGTAAATGAACCTCAGGCTGCAGTTCTGCTGTGTCAAGTTACAAATATATACTTTTTTATTATTTTGGAAGTATTATGGGACATGCAAGTATTACTGGAACAATAAATAAATCTAATAATTTTAAATTTAATGATAAGTAACATTGTGTTCAAGGGTGCAATCCTAAACAAGTCTACTCAGAAGTAAGTCCCATTGTGTTCTACAGGACTTACTTTCAAGAAAGTGTTTGTAGGATTGCAGCCAGAATTAACCATATAAAAGCAAAAATATGAGTGTTTTTATTTTGTCATGTCCTTTTATTTTGACATGTCCTACATTTACCTTAGGTGTCCTACATTTATTGGGAGGGCTTGTCCTCTTTTGCAGTTATGACATCTGGTCACCACTGCCTAGTCAAAAATTTAGAATCAGTTTTATACCAGGTGTACTTCTCCATAAAGTTCCTCTTCATACTTCTCCATACAGTTCTTTTGTACTATAGTTTGGAAAGATGCCAAACATTTCCTGCTATAGATGGCCAGTCCCCATCATAGAATTAGACCGAATTATAGGAATAACTACTGAACCAGTATAAGCCTATGGGTGGATATATCCTTATTAATCAAGGTCCAACAAACCTAGATATGTCACCTCTGGCTTCTGGGGAGGAACACTCTAGAGCAGGTTTGGTAACCGATAGCCCTCAGAACAGATCTGATCAGCCACTCAAGGTCTGGCTGCACGGAATTCAGCTTTGGAGTCTTCAGCTCCAAATTTTCAACACCATGGACTGGGAATGGCAGAGATGCCTACCTAGAGTGCTTGCGCCACTGCCTGGCCAAGCAGCTGTGCCATCCCATGTCTAGCAATTGGAAAATCTGGCAAGAGACAAAGACTCCCAAGCCGAGCACTTTGCTTCCACTTCTAAGAACTTGGCAACCCACCACCACCAAATGTCTGGCCGCTTAGCTGAAAAGATTGCCAGTTCCTTTTCTAGAGAACGCACCAGAACACATGGCTCTCTTGTATGTGCCAACACAATTCTCTACTGTGAAATAGTTTCTTAAATTCAAACTGTCCTTTGGATTGCTTCTCTGCTGCCATGAATTATGAAAAGTTATTTCTGCCTGCCCTTCTTTTAAACATTACAGTTAGAGAACTTTCAGAAGTACAAATGTTGAAGAATTAAATGACTTATAAGCTGCCAGACCTAACTCAAGCGCAATAAAAGAAGTGTATTATTTTAGAACCTTAACAAAAGTTGGGTCTGGGATTTTTCCTTGCATTCGGCCAGCATGTCTTCATGTGCGGCATATGCTGTAAATTTTATGAAGCGCATTAATGAAGTGTATTAATATTTGAAAATTACTTACAAAATCAATTGCAGAAATAGAGATGAAATGTTCACTACCGTGTTGCAAGCCTAGCAGAACTTCAAACTGTCTTTTGCTACATAAATAAAAGACACAAAACATACAGAGTTTTCATTTCAAAGCACTGCCAGCTTTTTACAGAATCTCATAATAGTGCGTGCGGTTTTTCCCTCTCCTGGAATTACCATATGGTTTAATGTGCTTTAATAACTCATTTTTGATTGATGGTACTTTAGAAATTTCTGTGCTTTTGCTGAAGGGCAATTAATTGTGATTTGCATGATTTCATCAGCAATCTAAAAGTTACAAAGGTAGAGAGTCAGCCAACAGTAAAAATATGAACACAATGCTTTTGCTGCTACAACCATAATATTCTCCAGTGGACAAAATGTAGTTATGAATGGAGAATGGTCACCTAGATAATTATCACTATCACTTTAGGGCTGTGGATCACAAAGTACGCGTCTTATGTGCACTCATATGGATACCGCAGATACTTGCATTAGATTCAGTGTGGGTGCTCTAGGTGATTGCTTCATGCAACAAATGACTCACCTTGGAGAAAATAGTCAGGCCATAAGTGATGCAATTCTGCCAGTGTGATGTGTTCACACCCCAATACTTGTCAGGGTCTCAGTTAAAGATATTCCCTGCAATTTTTCTAGCACAACCACCACTCTGGATCTATTAGTGATCAGTCATCGCCCCACTAGTGGGTCATCGCCCCACTTAAGCCCACTGGCAGAATTCCAAGAACACCAATAAGCACTTGACATGGAAGGGTTTGATTACTCCTCTCCCCTTAGAGAACATAATCCTCCATGTTGGGTCCATTTTCATGGACCCAACTAGCAGACTGACTAGCAGACTGACTAGTAGACTAGCAGACTGACAGCACTCTTGTGCCACAAATATAGAGCAATAGCAGACACAGATGATGAGAAGAGACCCCTCTGAGCTATTTCATCACATCAGGTCCAATTTGACATATATTGACTCATAATAAGACCAGATTCATTAATGGACTTGATGACTATGCAGCACTTGATGAAGTCTCTGGCAGCTGAATGCATAAACTATACTGAACTTCATTGCACAAAAGACAACACAACACAGAACCTCCCTCTCTGATATTTTATCAATGATAACCAATTTTTAGATGTATGCAAGTTATAAGTTGACGTTGAAATCATGGACTTCAGCTATAGTTCCTTAGCAAATTGCAGTTTACATAACCTCAAAGGATACGAGCAGCACTTCTAATGTGAGTTCAAAGAGATGGGCATGTTGTGATATTCATGATATGAACCAGTACGGGGCTTCAAGTTAGCCAAAAGGAATTTGAAATGATCAGCGTTACAACCAAATGGGCCACAGCTAAGTTGCATGCTCAGTAAACAACAGGTGTTAAATTACATACTATCCAGAGCATATAACATATGCTTCATATGCTGTGTTCATTGTGCTTGGGGACAGAGGTTCAGAATGCAGCCAGGCAGGACAATCCAGAGCAACTAATCTGTCCACATAAGAGCCCTTAGGTTGCCCTATCTAACACTAGGTTGGAGCAACTGCAAGATGCGCCAGCCCAGTTACTCTGGAAGAGGCTTAGGGCAGAGCAAGGCAAGATAGGGTGCCCTAAGAGAGGTGGACCTGCTCTGCCCTAACTGGGGCAGCCTAAGCAGCTCAGGAGAGGCAAGTTGAGGGGATGTTTAGCATTGCCTAGGGCAGAGCAGTTACTCTGAATCCGAAGCTTGTTTCCAAGGCAGAAATGCCCTCTTCCAGCCCTCAGAGTTATACCACCTCAGGAGCAGGTATAGTAATGAGTAGACCCATAGGGGTCCATGATAAGGCCCGAGTAAGAATGGCAGTGTTGACCAAAAATCTGAGTTCTTGGCCATCCTAGCTGCAATCCCTGCCTATCAACCTCAGGATATGGAACAAACTACAGCTGCCCACAAACCTCAGGATACAGCAGGCCACTCCAAGAAGCCCCTTGTATTCACTGTGGAATGTACTGGCATCTCATCAGGGACTCCTTATAAGGCAGGCACCCAGTGGCGTCACCAGACTGGTGCGGCTGGTGTGGGCTGCATTGGGTGATGCGCTCCGTATGGGGTGATGTGCCGGAGGAATTTGACTGTCCTTTGGCAGGCCCCAGGCGTCAGCACCCCCATTCAGGCCTGCTCCAAGGTGGAGCAGCAGCCAGAAGCTGACACTTGTCTGAGGAGCTGGCCTGAATGGCCATCTGTGGTGCACTGCACAGAAACACACTGAGCATGCCGAACAGCTTCAGAGGAGTCTTCCTTAGAGCAGAGAAAGTCCGCACCTCTGCACAGCCATTCGGCCTCACTCAGGAGGCGGAGCAGCAGCCAAATGGCTTCAGAAAAGTACTGCGCAGGTGTCAGAGATGGTGCCTGCGCAGTACTCTTTCTGAAGCCAGTTGGCTTCAGAAACAACTGCGCAGGCGCCAACTTTGGTGACTGCGCAGTCCAGGTAGGGGGGGCGTGCATCCCAGGGATGACGCACAGACTTCCGCACCAGGTGATATGCAGAGTCATGTCACCACTGTAAGCACCACAGCTGTTCCTTGTTCAGTGTGACCTGAGGGGTGTCTCCTCAGGAGCAAGTCTTCCCCTTGTGTCAATTACTTAGCATGCTCTGGAGCAGTTAGGGCAGCCCAGGCTTCCTGACTCTGGATTCAGCATAACTTTCTGCTCTGGATACAGAATAGTTAGGAGAGTGCAGTTAGGTCAGAGCAGGCTGAATTTGCTCTGGATTGTGTCCTTAGACTGCTCAACTGTTACTATTAGCCAGCAACCTCAATCGTGTAACTTTGTACTCATTGAGGACTAGCATCTTGCAGAGGTTGAGAGTCAACTGTAACTCAGTGCTAGCATGAGATAAAATGCCACAATGGATACAAACAAGGGTTGAGGCAAAATGGACAATTCATGAACAGTTTTGCCCCTGCATATTCCTTTACTTCATTTATCCTCAAGGATATATTTGTGTAGCCAGATACGATTAATAACATAGCACTATGTTGTCATCACATTCACTGCCTCGATGGATCAGTGTGATGTAATTATGATTCAAGAAACAATACCCACACTCGAAACTCAGTGATGTCATTATGAAATCAAGTTTAATTCCCTACCTGATGACATCATTGTTCCCAGAATAAACACTTGGAGGAATTGGAAAAATGGGCAGTAATTGGGAGAAAGGTAATTAGCAAACAGGCTGTGAACTGGATGAGACTTGGGCTTCTGAGAGGCCCGATGCACACTTTGCGCTTGTAATGGGATGAATCAACATTCAAATACAGACATATATGATATCCTCTAAGCTCATAATAAGGAAATATATGATCCAAATTTCCATATACCAAGTCAGAAGTTAAACAAAGGCAGCAATCCTAAGAGCACTTTCTTGGGAGTAAGCCCCACTCAACTCAATAGAACTTATTTCTGAGTAGATAGGAATAGGATTGCACTGACAGTAATCAGTAAAAGATGGTTCTGAGAATAGTCCCCAAAATATGTATAGTAAAGCCACTGCAAGAGGCAGAACAAACTTGAAGAAACTGAATTAGCTCTTATTTCAAATTTAATACCAGAAAATTCTGGTCCAACCAGGGATGGAGCTCTTCAAACTTCATTGAGCTTGAGACTTCTAGCTAATTCTGCAGGTTCAGAGGGTTTCTGAATTATTATGATTCTAGTGACTCCCCTTTTGTTGACATGACATAAAGGTTTCATTGTATCCTTCTGATGTTCAGGGTTTCTGAATGACCATGTAGCCTACGGTAAAGGTTCTCAAACCTTGGAAGAAATAAAATGTCTTCATGGAAGCCAAATTTTGCTTCCAATTCAATGATTCATGGAATTATTGTATGTACAGCATATCCAACAATGTACATTTAATTTTAACTAAAATCTTCAATCCTCAAGTGTGATAAAATTTCAGCGCTTAATGTCGTCTGGTCCTTAGGAAGCTTCACTGTACTGTAAATACTCACTAGAGAAAAATATTTCATTAGATTTGATTATTTTCATTTTCCTTAGATTTGTTTATTATTATATTTTCTTTGAATTGCAGCAGAATGCAGTGAAACAAACCACTTTCTTATTCTATTAAAATGTATGGCTGAAAAACCAGTGGAGGTGGGGCAACGGCACATAACCACACCCACCATTCACATTGTTGCCCCGCCCAATATATGTGGGTGACACACTGGCCTCCCGCACTGGGTGACAGGAACCTTAGTGACACCCCTGATCATAAGGCAAAATAGCCAGTGCACACTTGAGGAGCCTCAACTGCAGAGCTTGGATCTTTCCCCAGGAAAAGGGAATGAAAGTCCCCTTGCACAGAGGTGACCTCCGGTAACTGCTGTGGGGCAGCACCCGGCGGCAGCAATAGTAATGTCTGCAAGATCTGGACCCCCCATTCTGGGCCCAACATATTGCCATGGATATGTACCAAAATTGCTGGTGTAGATCTGAGTAGGTCCATATGGGAAAAAGGAGCAGTAGAGGAAGGAAGGAAGTTTTATTTACTTGCGTCTCCCAGACTGCCTGAGCCCCAGCTGGCCTACATGATACAACAACAGACTGCATCAGCATCGCAGCAACATGGAGGATGACCAGGGAATATATTTGGCTGTTAGTAGGTATTGGACCCTGAACCAATACTAAGCCTCCAGGCCTGGACCCTGAACCTATACTTAGCTAAGCTGGTGCCTATGGATTCAATGCAATTTCTATTCTCTGTTGGGAAGTCTTTAAGATAATGTTTTTGGCATGAGCAGGTCCATTCTGCTTCTTTCAATTCTGTGCAAGGAGCAGTGAGAATCCAAGTGAGATAAAGCTCAGGAAACATCCTGATGTGAACGTCTTGATGACTTTAGGGGAAAATAGTAGTATGTAGTTTCCTGCTCTCCAGAAACTGCCACTTTCCCACTATAGCTCTGTGGTAACTGAGTTCTTCTTGCTTTGGAAAACCTTCTCTGCCAGGAAAAGGCTTTCTCTTAACAAAAGGCCCAGAGAGGAAGGTTCAAAGACAGTGGCTTCCCAAAGTCAAATAGCTGAAACTGACTATCCCTATAATCCAGAGTAACTACAGGAGCACGTAAGAAACTTTACGTGCACCCATAGTTACTGCACCACCTAGTGAAAACCTATGGGAAATTCATATTGCAATCCAGAGCAAATTGTTCTTACACTGGAGCAAGGACTCCACGTAGTTACTTTGGATTGCACCCTATGTCAGCTTTCCAGTATTGGAATGGATGCCAATCCAGAAAGAAATACATGACGAAGTTCAGTTGTGTATCTTCTTGGCTTAGATTCCAATCAGCCTGCCTGCTGGGACTGGCATTTGCCAGCTCATTGGATGTGCACATCCAATGGGCAGAGGGCAGGTGGCAACACCTGATTGCTCATAAAACTACCAGGAAAAGGACCATGACCCTTCTAAAACCAGATGTCAGGCTCAAGGTTTTATAGGACTTCTTTGGAGAAAGCACCTGTGTTTCCTCAAGATCTCATCTGCCTCTCTGCAAATCAGAAAGGTGTCACAAAATGTATATTGGAGCAAGTGAAGTTGGGGAACACTAGAAAATAATGTCGTCATATGTTTACCTGTGATGGCCTACCTGTTCTTTGGTAAAGACCTGCACCTGGACCCTGGCAATGCCCACGTCGTTGTCCAAATTGAATCCTTTGTCCAAGTCTGATTTATTTTTTCCTCTATGTATTATCTGATCAACCCTTTTTAATAAGCTCTCTTTTTATAGTGTCACTCTTTTTTCCTGTTATTTTTTAACTTGATCAGATTCTTGTCCCAGTTCTTTGTGACTCATAGCTACATGTTGTTGTTTAGGTTCTGGAGAATCTCCATTTAACTAAGACCAAGACTTTTAAGAACGGACTCTCCTATTTGGCTTTGCTGTGGTGATGGGCTGTGGGTGGCGCAAGTGGCTAAGACACTGTGCCTGTTAACCAGCAGGCCAGGGTTCAAGACCCGGGTCGGCCCCACAAGACAGGGTGAGCTCCTGTCCTTAGCCCAGCTCTGCGACGCCAGTGGATCCAATCGTATTGGCTCTGCCTTTCCATTGGACTAATTCAGTGGCGTGGAGAGGGGGGATTTGCTGCTTGGGTAACAGCCTATCCTCCATAACAATCCAACCCAGGCTTTTGTGCTTTGCATGCAGCGTATGCAGCACCAAGCATGATACCATAGTCTTTCAAGACTGACGGAGGCCTGCTGGTAGTAGGTATTTTAAAAACTTTGCTACCTGCTTTAACAACATCTTATAGATAAATCATTTCCATGATCTTACAAGCTTGAAGGGAAGTAAAATACTCAGTAGCTCATGGGTCTTGTTGCAAAAAAAAACAACAACACAAAAAACAAGAATAATTGTTCTAAAGTCCTAAAACAAAGCTAGACTTTTATCATTCTTGCAAAGGATTTCAAGAGTAATTGCACCTTCAATCTCATTAATTTTAGCAAATGTCAGCTTTCTGAAAAACTCTGTTGGTTCTCCCAGCGTCCAGAAGATGGTAGCAGTTTATTACCAACTCCTGATTTTAGTCGGCGAGAAAATTAATTTTAATTTTTTTGCAGATTTTTTGGGGGCTATTTCTATCTATTAGAGACCCTACTGATTAAGTACCGCTCCTCATACTCTGAACCTCTAACTGTGGTATGACTGTCATGCCAATTATAAATATTCATGTATAATTATCCTTAAAATAATTATATTATTTAAATCTAGCTATATTGTTCTATGTTAAATCAAATGACAGCATGCCTTAGGTTTGGGGGAAGGTTTATGGGGGAATGTTGGGTTATTGGGATGACACTCATTTTTGGTCTGCTTAGAGACAATTGACCATCAATGAAAATCTGTTCCTTATCTGTCCAACATGTTTCCCTAGTCCAGGGTCTCCAAACTTTCAACTTTAGGGCTGCAGGACATTTAACAATTGGGCAGAGCAGGAAGTTTCACAGGTGCAGCTTCTTATCTCACAGATCACAAGCTACACTGGTAAATTTTCCTCCCCTACACAATTGTTAAAGGTCCAGCAGCCCTGAAGTTGAAAGTTTAGAAACCCCTGCCCAAGTCCTTGCATAAGTTAAGTATATTTATAACCCACTTTTCAAGGAACTGAAGGTGCCCAGGTTTTGGTCCCAGGCAGCTTTTCATTCACTACATAACTTCCACAAGGCTGCTATGTAATCATGCTTTCAGAACATGTCCTAGGACCTCCCAATGAGATAAAAAGACCTAAGCAGATGTCATGAAGACAGCATTTTGTGACAGTTTATGATTTAAGAAGAAGAGTCTATAATAAAAATGGTTTAACTTTTCTTCTAGTATCATAACTTATAAACTTGTCATCAGCACTCATAAGACTGAGACATTTATGTACCTTTAGGGGGAAAAAATGAAGATGTAAAAATATGTGAGCATGATTACTGATGATACTATCACTTCTTTAAAACACACACTTTGTGGACATAAAAGTTCTACCCTTTGAAAAATGCAACTAGGTATAACAATAGGCCAAAAATACACTGTGACTTTTTCCACAGCTGTTTTGGTTATTATGATCAAACACAGTCAGCAGGGAATGAATTTCTTTTGTGTTGATGTCATCTATAACACAAGTGTTTTGAAGAGAAATTTAAGATAACTGTGAACTATAGAGAAAGCTGAGCTAAGGTTAATACACTTTAGGATAAGGCAACAAAAGCTTATATTTTCCCTTTAGTAATTATGTGATCAGGTAAAGTGTAACGTATGTAGAAAAGAGTGCAGTGTTGTCCATTTATTTTAGCGTGAAGATCGGTGTTACTGAGAAAACTGACCAGTTATTATTTCTGAATGCTTAATGATGATCAACTTATTACATCAGTGCAGTATTTGGTCTAAAATTCATTCCTTCATTCTTGGCAAGCCTCTTCCCTCTCCCATTTCACCCACATCCATCTACTTTTATTGTACAGCCCAGTGGTTATATGTTCTGTATAAAAAGGGAATGTAGTGGAAATGTGCAAGATCCTTCATGGAGATATGGTGTGGTGTCAAAAGTTGTCCCTTGCCCAGACAGATCTGGGAAGCATGAGTTTAAAGCCTAGGCTTTCAACAGTGGGTGTGCTGCACAACTGCAGCCAACGGAAGCAACAAGGTCTTCAGGATAAAAGCAGCACTTGGAGGAGGGAGAGTTTTGTGTGTAGTACAGGAGGAAAAGCTGGAGGAAGGGAGAAGGCTGATTGATCAACAAACTGGTGGACTGCCTCACAGATTGGCTAGCAAACTAAGGCTGCAATCCTAAAAACATTTTCCTGGGTGTAAATGAACACTATGGGGCTTACTTTTGAGCAGACATGGTTAGGATTGTGCTCTAACTGAACTTCTGCGAGGTAGAGACCTGAGGGTGCGCTCGTGTACCTAGAAGAGCTGCTCCTCTTCTAGAGGAGAGATCCTGCAGCTCCACAAGCAACTTATCTACTAGTTATCGTTCTGTTTAGTTCTGAGGGTCAGTAGTAGTTTTGTACACTGTTAGAGTGAGCTAGGGGAACTATTTACCTTCAAGTGGGTATAGTTATCTAGGTGAAACTTGAAAAGGGAATTTGGTTAAACAAGAGATGAGGAACAACTTTTACTAACAACTACAATTAGTATGTATTTATGCATACATTTATGCATTATTTTTTGGTTTCCACTTGGCTTAGTTTCCACTTTCCAGATATCATAATTTTTTTCCCTATCAACACCACTCCCATCATTGAAAGAATGGATGGACTATACTGAGAACCCATTTCTCATTCCCACGTGGCTTTAATATAAGAACAGAACTCCTTTAAAATAATGGTACTTGAAAATGTCTGTTCAGCCCTACATGTCTCATTAGGAGCTGCCAGAAACGGAGCTCATGCAGTTCTGCCTGAAGGAAGATGCACTAGATAGTTTTTACTTCTTTCCATGTCTGTTTTTCACATAAAAACTAATCTGCTTCATGCTCAATTCAGTCGACTAACACATAGAACATTATGCATCAATGACTGTACATTTCATTCATAGGAAAAAAAATGTCATCTGGTAATTTTCAGGTCATTGTTGCACCAGTGATAACCTATGCACCAATCAATGGCAGCAGTCCATGGGGTCATGAAGAGCTGGACATGAATGAATGACTGAACAACATGGCTTTCCAAGTTGCAAGAAGTCATGGTTCCACTTACTCTTCATTGGTTAGACCTCACCTGGAACACGTAGTCTGGGCACCCTCCTTTTAAGAAGGATGCAGCCAAACTGGAGCAGTTCAGAGAAGAGCATTGAGGATGTTCAGAGGGCTGAGGAATAAGCCCTACAAAGAAGGTGAGTAAACTTGAAAAAGAGACGGTTTAGAAGGGATGTGATCACACTCTTCAAATACTTCACACTCTTCAAATACCTGAAGGGCTATCATGTGGAAGAAAAAATTTGTTCTCAATGGCCTATGAAAGTGGAACTAGATCCAACTGGTAAAAACTGGAAGAGACATGGATATCAGGAGAAAATTCCTGATGGTAAAGGCAGTTTGGTAGTGGAACAGATTGCCAAGGGAGGTGGTAGACTCTCCCTCAATGGAGATCTTCAAGCAGAGATTTCACAAGCACCTCTTGGAGATGGTCTAGGAGGATTTTGTACTCTAGGCAGGTGGTTGGATTTGATGAACTATTCCAACTCAATGTTTCTAATTGGGCTTTCCCATATAAATTGTAAATATGATCAAGATTTGCATAGTTTCTCTTCTATTTGCAGCTAATGATTTCCTGAGACAAAGTATCACAACCTCCTTTATGATTACATTTCCTGCTTAATAGCATCACCTCTGGCCCTGGGCAGGCATCATTAAATGCTATTCGGTCTTCTATATGAAATGTGTTTGACATCCCTGCTTTAAACAGTACTTCTGGTTTTCCAGTTAATGGCTTAAAAGGCTTTTTGAGAACTCCAGGATGCTGCACAAGGCTCTGGAGTGCCCAGGTAAGTGACGGAAGGTGCCAGCTTGTGGGGAGCAGTGCTAGCTGAGTGGGTACATTCTGTAGTCATAGCCATAAGTGTGACATCACCCAGGATCACCACTGATGATTTAGAGAGAATGACATATAGGATGTTCCTTATAGTGCATGCAAGAATTTGATGAATGTCATTATGAATAACATACATAGTACATACATACATAAATGTTAACAGAGACAACCAGAGAAAGTCTAGTTTCACAAAACCTCCTTTTGCACTTACCAACATCTGCAATCTCTCAAATAAATAGATTTGTTATTACTGGATTATCCCCAGTGTTCATGTAGAGCCCCAATCATGTGCCCAGCTACAACAATCAGTTTATCAGAGTAACAAATGCAGAATGCGCTTAGAACAGAGCAAATACAATAATCTCAGGAGAGGGACTTTCTTCTTACATCCTTTGTCACAGCTGCTTTCAAGATCATATGATCAGTTCGTGTCAATACCAATAATCCACTACAGCTTAAACTTAATCTTTTCTTCCCCTCATCAGGCTTTAGTTAAAATGTTTGCAATTAAGGACATTTTTCACCAATTCCATCGACCACCCATATTGGCCAGATTCTGGAATCTCTTTGTTGTACCACTTCCCTTTCCTCACATTTTGATGGAATTTTTCTATACGTTTGCAGAGTTCCGACCTGATTATTTAATATTTCCATTCCACAAATAGTCAAATTTTAGTTGCTATAATGGTTGCTACATAAGTTTCTTCACTGAAAGACGTGGTTCGTTTGTTAAAGAGAGCAGCTTTTGAATCCTTATGGCTTTCTTCATATATGTTATGAAGAAATATAATGATACAAGAGTGTGCCACAACATGAGCCAGGCCTTCTCAAAGGCAGCTACACAACTATTGAATTATGGGACTTCCAACTGAATTTTGTTCTGCTTTTAGGGGAAGAGTGGTACAGTTGCTTGGAGTTCATGGTGGATTCTCCATCATTGGGGATCTTCAAGCAGATCGACAAGCACTTATCAGATGCTTTAGGAGGATTTCCTTCTCCAGGCAGGGGGTTGGAGTCTATAGGAATCTACAGCAATTTCCAAGTGACTACTGAAAACAACCCAGAAGGACTTTCCTCAGCTTTGTGCCAAATCCTATTCAACTTTCAAATACCAGCAACAGTACAGCTGCAATGCAGCTCCAAGTTAAAGCTCCATGTTTCCTTACCTTGAGGAGGCCACTATGACTGCTCCCCACAGCAGAACGCAGCATACATCCCATTGATACAGCTGCATCATGCTGGAAAGTTGACTCAGCTGCATCCTGCTGGATTTGGCCTCTAATGACATTACATCATGTTGGGGGGAAAAATACCAAGGAATAGCATGAAGCCTGACTAAAATGGCTCATCTGAGTATTAATCCAGAGGCCGTCCAGTCATTCAAAGCACCCTCAAGCACACACAATCAGTGGGCTTCATTCCCAGACAGATACTTGCTCATCTAAAAACATGAACCAAGCCCATACAGCTTTAAATCCATATAGCTGTCCTCAAAAATTCACTCACTGAATGTATGGAGCTGGGGCACGTCTGCCACCATCCCACACAATCCTAACCTAGGCTGGCACAACTCGTTTGTCTTCCCATTCCTATGGTGATGTAGGGAAGCAAATGCATGTCTGTGCATTGGCCTAATCCTCCCCAAAGAGTGGCGCAGAAGTGTCTTATGGCATTTTTATAACACCCCCCGGGTAAGCATAGGACTTACGCTGGGGTTTAGGCATAAGTGGAGATTAGGATTGCAGCCTGAAACTGGAGATTAGGATTGCAGCCTGAAAATCGCTCACTTTGTTTCCAGTCCCTCTGAACTGAAATCACAAGGAAGGTTTCTTTCTTATGATATCACAAAACATGTGGCAGACTTCCTTTTTCCACACACACACACACACACACACACACACACACACACACACACACACACACACACACACACACACACACACACAACTTTTGGCCTGCTTTGCCTGTACAGGTAAACAGAAAAGACTGGGAGTTTTGTCTTCTGCCAGTTTCTGCTCTACCCCCTCCCCATTCTGTACTCTTGAGTAGCACCATTTGAAAAAAAGGCTAATAGCCCTAGAGGAGGCCATGGAGGCTTAGAAGAAAAGGCCAATCAACCCTCATTTATAAAGGTCAGAAGGAACTCCCTGAAGTGCCGAGGGGGCCATGAGCGAGGGATGAGAGAAACTCAGCTGCAGAGGCTAAGAGCCGCACACCAAAGAGGGTGCTTTTTCTTTTGTTGTCCAAATTGTTTGCTTTGGGAGTTTTTACCTTTGTGCCTGGTTGCAATTACCCTACAAAACCCTTTCCTGGCAGGGAAAGGGGGAAAACAAAACTTTTTAAAAACACTCTTTGGAAGGGATGTTTTCCTTTTAGAATCAAGCCAACACACAACAGGTGCACAGTTGTGCCTTTGGAGATACAATGGGCTTTTAAGCAGTATATACTGGCACCAATGAAAGTTTCCATTCCAAGGCTAAGAAATGGCATTTTGGGGTGCCATTTCCATTGGGACAGCTGCAGAGCAGGCAAAGATTCATCTTCTCCTTCTCACACTCTGCATTTGTAATTCAGATCAGCCCAGTGACTTATTGATCTTTAGACATAGGAACCCACAAGATCTAATTACATTGTCAATGCAACATGTAGTGAGGCTCTGATATCCTGTGTGTTGATTCAGGAGTGTTGAAACTTAGGCAGGAGAGCCATGTCATCTCTCTGACACTGTTACAGGAGCTGGAAAAATATTTAAATTTCAAATTTGAATAAATTTACCTAAATTTACATTTAACAGTGTATTAGAGACAGATCTGGAGAATCACAAAGCTTATCTGAGGATGGAATGGAGTGGTCTTGCCACACATATGGCCCATGGGCCAGGGTTTGGGCACTACTGTGTTGATCCAACAGCAGAAATCTGGCCTGACTCAGAAAGGACTGCATTCTTCCAAAAAAAGGATCCAGGGAACAATTTGAGGGTAATGTTGGGCTGATTCAGTCTTTTTCCATCTTTTGTAATGCTTCTGATCAGCATCAGCTCCTCAGCCAACCGTAGCCACTCATGAAAAAAAATGGACCTGACTGCCACACCGATATTTGCACGAACAGCATTTAAGTGAAGTGACTGTAATGTGATCTGTACAAAGCTGGCTTTGAAGACTGTCCAGAAATTCTAATTGGTTTGTTAAGTGGCAAGGCCTGTTCCCTAACCGATAGGAACATATCTTGCCCATTCTAAAGAAGAGCACTGGCTACCAATTTGTGTCTAGGCATAATTCAAAATGCTAGCCTTGACCTACAAAACCCCAAATAGCCCCAGTCTGAGGTACAGGATGGGCTTACTTGAAGACTTCATACAGAATGCTCTTACCTTCTAGGGTACAAGCAGGGACTCAAGACACATCTATTCAAGTTGGCTTTTAATTATGCATCCCTCCAGATTATTACAAGTTATACTTTTCTATCACCTGTTTCATTTTATCCTTGCTTTTAGAGATATTATGATGACTTATTGCTGTAAAATTAGTATATTGTTTGTAAATGATATCATTATATAATGATATATCATTATATCATTTAATATTTTTGATTTTATGTTCCACAGGAGGCAAGTTACTCTGTTGGTGGTGCTCATCCCCATTACAAGGTCAGAGACCTACCCTACAATCCAGAGTAACTACGGGAGCACATATGAACATCTTACTAATTAGACAAGCTTTATTTTGGTAACCAGAATGCAACAACAGGGCACACATTTTAAAGCGGGCAACTGAATCCCTGCACATGATGTAGTCTACTCAAACTGCTGAGGAGTCAATGTAGAGGGGAATCAGAATCTCCCTGGCTTTCAGCCATTCATCACGTTTCCGTCTAAAAGAATCCAGGTTTCCTTCGTTTAATCTGAAACCAGCAACTTCTTCAGTGTCAAAGCTTGCTTCTATGCTGACCTTACCTAGGCACCAAGATACATTATCTGCATTTTAGAAAACCTCCAGCCCCTGGACCACTGCAGTTCTGGGCAACAGGCCAGATAATCATGCTGTTCTGAATCAACAACTTCAGGGGGAAACCCAAGAGTCACTGATTTAACACAGTGGGGAAAAGGCAGATTTACCAGTGCCAAGGAGAGCAGGCAGGTGAACCAAAAGCATCACACAAAATATGAAATGTTATTTGAAAAGTGATTGGCAACAGAGTCACTAGCTGCTATTTACTCAGTAGCCAGCTGTCAAAAGTGGGGAGTCTGACCTTCCAGTGCTAGAATTTTTCTTGCAGTTGCAGTTGCTTTCACAATGTCACTAGTGAAGTTTACCTGCCATTGCAGGAGTAAAATTTCAAGAATATTTGTAGCCCTGGACGCAGGTGGGCACTGCTGGGAACCAGGCGGCAGGTAGTGGTCACTGGTGAGCAATGGGTACTGCTGGGCAATAACAGGCAATGGGCATCAGAGGGTATCGGGGGGAGTGGCGGGTAGCAGCGAACACCAGGCATTCCTACCAGGCATCAGTGCGCAGCAGGGACCACTATGCAGTGGTGGTTCCCTAATCCCTCAGGAACCCTCCCATGCACAATCCTCCAATGTGCACCATCCCTCCTCAACTGTGAGCACCCCTATTGGGCAGGTACAAGGTTTGGGGCTGGGTGTTAATCAGTCTTCAATGTTAAGTATAGGATGAAAACTCATTGCACCTCTTTTCACCCCTTAGGGTAAGAAAATGTGTTGTGCACCATTTCATCCTTTTTCCAGTTTGAATTTTGAAAAACTAGTTCTCAGTGGGTGCCTCCACCACAAAAGGACACCCTTTCCAAATTTCCCACTTTTAGGTCTGGTGGTTTAAGCTGGGCATAGATCAGTCAGTCAGTGACTTCAGTGTTTTATATATATAGATGTCCTAGCCATAAGTACGCTTTTACTACGATGATCCTGACTAGAGTCCAGTATACCCCAAAAAGGTAACTTCACACAAAGAAGTTGGTTCATAGGAAATCACATGGATATCATGTGTACATGTATTTACCATAAAAGTTAACTCTCATTAACCACACAATCAGTTTCCATGGATTTGCTTATCTGCTAGATTATAGAACACAGGTGTAATTTATCAGATACAATGGTCTGTCTGTCTGTCATCAGCTATTACCTGCCATAGTCAAGCTATCCATGACCAGTTGAAGCATCTGTGGCCATTTTGACACATCCACAGCTGCCATTCTGAACCTATTTTGAAGATATCTGCTGCTGGCTTTCCCAACCAAGTTAGTTATTCCTCCCAATAATGCTATTGATTTTTACAGAATCAATGATTCAGTATACACTGATTCAGTATCAACTGGGTTTCCCAGGATATCCTGATGAACAACAAGAACTGACTGTCTAAGGAAACCATCACCAACTGCACATGTGCCCATTTCACTGCATTAGATCATAGCTGAAAAACCACCTCAGGAGTGACTGCATTCCCATATAAAAGTTACTTCCATGTAGGAATTTTTGTCTTCAGTGAGGTTTGAACAGTTTAATTATAAACTGCTGAGCAACATACATACTCCTCACTGCTTGCCTTGGAAGCAAAGGGCAGACAATGAGATATACATTATTTGTAACTTATTTGTAACACATGCTTTTTCAGGTTTTCCAAACACAAGCTGCAGTGCTGTCCACACTTTCTTGGGAGTAAGCCCCATTAATGATAATGAAACTTACTTCTGAGTAGACATGCATAGGCTTGGGCTGTCACGGGGATAGAGAATAGTGGAAAGGGAACGAGGGGGAAGAAGCCAGAGAAGCAGGTTAAGAACATAAGAAGAGCCTCCACTGGATCAGGCCAAAGGCTCATCTAGTCCAGCTTACTGTATCACACAGCGGCCCACCAGATGCTTCATGGAGCACATATGACACCTGCATCCAGGTGCCAATGGTGACCACCAAATCCTAGGTATAAAATCCTTCCTGAGCTCAATTCACCTTCATGGGATAATGTGGCACTAGCTGGTATAGGTCCACATTGACCAACCTGGCCAGCAGGAGCTTATTTCATGTGAAAGGAACAAACATTCCCATATCCAAAGGAGGCTTCCCAAGGCCAAAACACTTTTACGGGATTCAGTGGGTGCTGCACTTGCTCCACTGCATCACCTCATGGGAAGGGTCAGGTAGTATTAGGCTGTCTAATATAGAGCATTCTAATATAGAAAAATAATATTGTCAAAAACACAAAAGAAAGATGATAGCAATGTGGAGAACTACAAATAAAACCTTGAGTAAGGATAGTAAGAAACCATAAAAATGAACTGCTGGCCATCAGCCACACTCAGTTATAATGTAGATCTCAGTTTTGATATCATATTTTTATGCAGAGATAGAAACTCCCATTTGCTTATTTTATATCACATTTTAAAAAATAGTCTCTGTTCATTTTGATGGCCTAGCAGGTTTCCAATTGCACTTTACCTGATGCAGACAGCAAAAGGTAATCAAGCTGTAACATACAAAATGCTGGGTTTTTCAGAAGGACATTAAAAAATTCATTTCTGTATGCATTTCCTCCATGTAATGTCTTCTCTTAATCAATGTTTCTTTCACATGAGAAGGGGAAAAAGGATAATGAGAAGAATTGTTGCATATCACTCTGACCACAGCATCCAAAAAGCACTTGTACAAGCAAGCAATTTGCTTGATCTAACTCAATTTTACACAAACAAAGTTTAATGTTTCAGAATATTTGGGATGCTATGAAATAATTTGCAAAGGCAGAGAACATTTATCTTCAGTTCTTTTATTAAGCCTCCTCTTATTTGATCTCTCCCCTGAAACCTCACTTTTTAGCAAAGTTTCTCCTGGAAGTATCACAGCCTCAGCTTTTAACAATATACTAGCAAAATTTACCCATCATTGTAGTAGTAAAATTTCAAGAATAATTGTAGGCCTGAACATGGCTGGGCATCAGGCAGCAGGAAATGGGCACTTGATGAGTAACGGGCACTGTTGGGCACTGCCAGGCACCGCCAGGGACTGTGCTTTGGAGGGTATCAGGCAGCAGTGAGGACCACCACCAATCCTACCAGGCACTGTTGCACAGCAGTAACCACTGTGCACCATCCCCCCATGAACCAGGCATCATTGCACACTGGGCACCAATGTTTCTCAGTGGGTACTTACATCACAGAAGGAATACATTCCCCAAATTTCATGCTTCTAGGTGCAGGGCTTCGAGCTGGGTGTTTATCAGTCAGTCTTAAATGTTACGTTTAGGGGCAAATACACATTGCACCCTATTCACCCCCCAGGAGTTAAATTTCTGTAAATCAATTCTTAGTGGGTGCTCACGTCATGAAAGGAATCACCCAGATTTCATGCTTGTAGATCCAAGGTTGAGCAAGGGCCTCAATCAGAGATTCTTCGGGTATAGGAATGAAAACATACTCCGTCCAAATTTCCAAAAATATGTTCTTAGTAGGTGCTTGCATCATGGAAGAAAGAGCCTCACAAATTTCATGCTTCTAGGTCCAGAGGTTTTGGCTGGGCATTGGTGAATCAGTGAGTGAGTGACTTCAATTTTATTTCTTCTATTTTATATATATATATATATATATATATATATATATATATATATATATATATATATATATATATATATATATATATATAAACTGAAAAGTCATTGACTGACTGACACACTGTCTCATCAATGCTCAGGCACTGGACCTAGAAACATGAAATTTGGGGAGGTTGTTTCTTCTGTGATGGAGGCACCCACTAAGAACCAGGTTTTTTTTTGGAAATTCTAACTGCAAGGGGGTGAAAAGGGGTGCAACACATTTTTCTCCCTATATTTTACATTGAAGAATCACTAACTCATGGTGCTGCCAGATGGTGACCAGAAGGGGTGCCCAGTGTTTGTTTGTGTCCAATGGTGCCCGCTGCCTGCCTCCTGATGATGTGCAGTGCCTCCCAATAATCCTGGTAGGGATCCCCAGTTCTCAATAGGGATTCCAGCTGGTGCCTGGTGCTGTACGCCACTGCTCCTGGTACCCTCTAGTATCCAGTGCCTGTTGTTGCCCAGCAGTGTTAGTGCCCACTGGTGCCTGCCACCCAGGGCCACTGCCTGGTGCCTACCAGTGCCAAGCCAGGGCCCACTAATATTCTTGAAATATTTGCAGGTTCCTTTTGCTAGTACATTACATTCCACACTCCCAGATTACATGGCAGCATGTGAGGAGCATGGTAAGGAAAGGAGTAATCTGCTTCTCAATCATGAAAGTGCAGAGCAGATTATTGCAGCTTACATGAGAAGAAGCTTGGGCACCGTTGTCAGAAGCATTCTGGGAGCAAAAGCACCCCACAATCACCTCTCCCAATTTGCTGGTGATGTAATCTATAGCAGATTGCCATATGGATGAGCAGGCAGTGGGAGTCTACATAAAGCATCACTTAAGGAGCAAGGATGGTGAACCTGGAGCACAATTCTGTGTCTACTCAAAAGTAAGCCACAGAACACAATCCTAACCTAATCTACTCAAAAGTAAGCCTCATTGGGTTTAATGGATAGGATTGGGCACTGTGTTATTTTTTCTCCAACAAGTTGAGCAAATAAAACATGTTACAGGTCCAACTTTGCATCTCCTGTTTTGCATAGACACCTTCACAGTCCTGCCTTTGCACTGAACATTTTCCCCAATTAGTCCCGCCAACATTTATTTTAGATCTCTTCTTTTAAATCAGTCTACTTTTTTGTCAATTATGTTTAAATGAAGAAAAATGCTTGCACACGCTCAAAATATCAATGTGAGCCAACATTTTAATTTCCATGAGTGAGGAAGCATGAAGGCAAATACCTCAATTCAACCTGATAAAGGTAGATGTTTTATTTTGGTAGCATTGTATATAAATGATGATAAATGAAGATGTAGAAAGCCCTTACTTAAGTGGATCATGTTGTTTTGTATGTCCCTCACAGACCAAAGCAATTATACTTCATTGCTTTTGTATAGCAACAGATTTCTTTTTTTGATCAGCACATTATGTTCCCCATCCTCCTCCATCTCATCTCTCCCTCCATCCATTTCAGAAGTCCAGATTACTGACTATAGTGGATATAAAGTTTTCAAGCTAATGATTTATAGAAGACTTTTGTTGAATTTATGAGCTCAAAAGTTGAGGCAATTGGATCCCTTGATGTACTATGAACCCAGACTCAAAAGCCCAGCAGGAAGAACATGAGAACTGTATGTTAGAAAGGAATTCAAGATCAATTATTTTCTTGGCCACGTAGGAAAAAATGGGCTTAAGTTGCAGAAAGATTAGCTTAGGTCAAGTATGGGGAAAAAGCCTTTGGCTCATGGAATATTGTTAAAGGCAGTTATGGGATCTTCCTTGGGGGAAAGAGGGAGAAATAAATTTAGTCCAAATAAGCTGCCTTATTTTAAGTCAGGCCTCTGTTCCACTGTGTTCAGGATTATCTGCCTTGGCTGGCAATGCTCCACAGGGCAGAGGTCTTTCCCATCATCTAACACCTGATCCTCTCAACTAGAGATGTCAGTGATTGAACTTGATTGAACTAAGGTCCTGTCCAATTGCTACAGTGCAGTGGCAATTTAAGCAGAGTCACCAAGGATTTTGGATGTAGCCAGCAAAGTTTACTCCACTGGGATACAAAAGAGCAATGACACCAGCAACCAATCATGCATGGTGTGTGTGGGGGGGGGGGGGGGGCAGAAGGAAAGCAACAACACAATCCCAGGTTTGTTCCCCTGAGAGGGAAGAGGGGCTATTTTTAGAATTAACTGAGGTGCTGCCAGGGTCCAGAGGGGGTAGGGATCTTCACACAGAGTCCTTGCAGGGCTTCCCATGGCTTCTAAATGGTCAAAGTTGAGAATGTGACAAAACTGGAAGTTTCTGGGAATTAAGTTGGTGCCCTAGCTCATCCCTCACTGTCTTACCTAGGGAGTAAATTTCCCTAAATGTTTGCGTTCCACTTGTCTAGAAAAAAGGTTGTCTGAAGAGGACATTATTGAGACATATAAAATTATGCAAGGGATGGACTGGGTGGATAGAGATATATTCTTTTCCTCTTATACAACATGAGAACCAGGAATATCTGCTGAAATTGATTATTGGGAGAATTAAAACTGGAAAAAGGAAATACGGGCAAAATCCAGAGCAGTTATGGGTCCAATCCATGCCTACTCATTGTGTTCCGTGGGACTTACTCCCATGTAAATGTGTTTAGGATTGCAGCCTATATGGACCTTTTCCTGATCTAGTAGAGCTTTTCTTATGTTCTTATGTGTGGCCACAGCTAAACCCCAGTTTGAGAACTGCTGTACTTGACAGTTGTCAGCCTGCTTCCCTGAGCTGGAAACCCACAATTCTTCTTTTTACAAGCACATGTGTGCTTATCTTTAAGTAAATAAAATCCAATTGACTTTGATGGGATTAACCTCCTGTTCAAAGCTAAACACACACCTTCTTCTTTTTGTGTGTGTGCAAGATCAATGCCTGTACCTTGCCAACTCCACCTTCATGTGGCATTGAAGGAAAGGAATGCAAAATTTACTTGCTGCCCACACACAGTTCCCTTCCCTACCTAAGTTACTGTCCCTCGAACGGCAGAGGAGAAGGAGAAACTGATTATGAATGTTAAACACCTAATCAAATATCTTGTTCAACAGCTGCCTGGGCTGATCATGGGCTGTGGGTGGTTAAGGCGCTGTGCCTGTTAACCAGCAGGCCAGGGTTCGAGACCCAGGTCAGCCCCACAAGACAGGGTGAGCTCCTGTCCTTAGCCCAGCTCTGCAAAGCCAGCTGGATCCAATCGTACTGGCTCTGCCTTTCCATTGGACTAATTCGGTGGCGTGGAGAGGGGGGATTTGCTGCTTGGATAACAGCCTATCCTCCTTAACAATCCAACCCAGGCTTTCGTGCTTTGCATGCAGCATATGCAGCGCCGAGCACGATACCATAGTCTCTCAAGACTGACGGAGGCCTGCTTTAGCTGCCTGTGCAAAAGCTCTACCAGGGGAGCAAAATGTTAGACTTGCTTGGGTTTTGGATCAGTGCTTTACTATGAATGCTAACACAGCTTGGAGAAAAATCAGATGGAAGAAATTCCATTCTAAACTAAAACTTTGGGCAACTTGAGGAAATGCAACCGAGTTATTCTTTATTGGTTATGACCTCATGCAAGCTGCCTGCTTTGGATGTTGGAAATAGCACTCTTCTACCTTGATCTATCATTTCATCATCATCCACTGACTCACTCATCAACACCCAACCAACAACGCCGTGCCTAGAAGTGTAAAATTTGGGGAGAATGTTCCTTCCATAATGGAAGCACCCACTAAGAACTGGTTTTTGGAAATTCCCACCAAAAGGGGGTAAAAAGGGGAGCAACACATTTTCCTCCCTATACTTTGCATTGAAGAATTCCTGACTGATCCAAGACCTTCCCCAACCCAAGCATGAAATTCAGGGAGGGTGTTCCTTCTTGTGACATCAACACTCATCAAGAACTGATGTTGAGAAATTTAACCCTTAAGGCGTGAAAAGGAGTGCAAAGGGGTGCAATGTGTTTTTGTCCTATACTTAACATTGAAGACTGACTGATCAACATCCAGCAGTGATGGGCCCAGCCTGCCATAACAACCGGTTCTCCGGAAGTGGGTGGCACCAAGGTCGGGGGGGCCAGGGGGCAGGGCCAGGGAGAATTTTTTAAATTAAAAAATTCAAAAAAATTAAGCATGAGGCTTACTTCTGAGTAGACCTGCATAGGATGGTGCTCTGAGGCTGCTGTCCTTTCCACTCTGCCCTGGGAGTAAGCCCCATTGACTGGCATTAGGCTTACTTCTGAGTAGACCTGCATAGGATGGTGCTCTGAGGCTGCTGTCCTTTCCACTCTGCCCTGGAAGTAAGCCCCATTGACTGGCATGAGGCTTACTTCTGAGTAGACCTGCATAGGATGTGCTCTGAGGCTGCTATCCTTTCCACTCCACCCTGGAAGTAAGCCCCATTGACTATCATGGGACTTACTTCTGAGTAGTCAGGTTGGGCTCTCAGGCTGCAGTTCCAGCCACTTTCCTGGGAGTAAGTCCCATTGACTATCATGGGTTTCAGCATCCTCAGAGCCCAGACCTGTGCAGGTCTACTCAGAAATAAGCCCTATTATAGCCAATGGGGCTTACTCCAAGGAAAGTGTGGAGAGGGTTCAGCATCCTCAGAGCCCAGACCTGTGCAGGTCTATTTCTCCTCAGAAATAAGCCCTATTATAGCCAATAGGGCTTACTCCAAGGAAAGTGT
Organism: Cryptoblepharus egeriae; assembly: GCA_030015325.1. Classification (NCBI taxonomy): domain Eukaryota; kingdom Metazoa; phylum Chordata; class Lepidosauria; order Squamata; family Scincidae; genus Cryptoblepharus; species Cryptoblepharus egeriae. The sequence continues at coordinate 20,827,721 of JAREYC010000002.1, forward strand.
GGAGAGGGTTTCAGCATCCTCAGAGCCCAGACCTGTGCAGGTCTACTCAGAAATAAGGGGCAGGGCTAGGGAGAATTTAAAGGGAAATTTTTTTTAAAATCTAAAAATTAAAAAAAAAATTATTATTATTTTTAAATCTAAGTTTTTGTTAGTGCCCCCCAGCAACCCTAACCACACTTTCCTGGGAGTAAGCCCCATTGACTGATGGGACTTACTTCTGAGTAGTCATGCAGCATGACTACTCTGAAGTAAGTCCCATGACAGTCAATGGGGCTTACTCCCAGGAAAGTGTGGCTGGAACAGCAGCCTGAGAGCCCAATCCTAAGCATGACTACTCTGAAGTAAGTCCCATGACAGTCAATGGGGTTTACTCCCAGGAAAGTGTGGATGGGGTTGCAGCAGCCTCAGAACCCAGTTCTGTGTAGGTCTACTCAGAAGTAAGCCCTATTATAGCCAATGGAGCTTACTCCAAGGAAAGTGTGAATAGGTTTGCAGCATCCTCAGAGCCCAGTCCTGTTCAGGTCTACTCAGAAGTAAGCCCTATTAAAGCCAATGGGGCTTACCCCCAGGAAAGTATGGATAGGTTTGCAGCAGCAGCCAGCCGTCCTTTCCCCGGCCGCTGGGGCTTGCCGGGCTGCCGCTAAGAGCTCCAAATTTAAAAGTGCCCAGCCAGACTCTTTAACTGCCGCTCCAGCGGCCGAACGAACCGGTTCCCGGGTTATCGCCCCCTCCCCACAGCTACTGGATCGCCAGCGGCCGGGAAATTGGAACAACCGGTTCTGGCGATCCAGGGCGATCCGGTCTCAGCCCACCTGTGTTTAAGGGGTTCTGTGAAACCCCCCAAGAGTTGGGCAGTCCAAAGTGGGGATTAGATTGCAATCCTAAAGAAACGTTCCTGGGAGTAAGACCTATTGAATACAGTGGGGCTTACTTTTGAGTAGACAGGGATAGGATTGTGCTCCAAGTCTGCTGCATTCATTTTTCCATGCTATAATCTAGAATATTTATCTCCTTTTGATCCAGAGAGCTGCAATTTCCTCCCATCTGTCGGCATTAATATCATTTTTTAATCAACACAACTTGCTAGAGGAAGCAGGACTAAAACTAACATAAACAAAGGATAAAATTGAGAGTATTGAGCAGATTAGAATCCATTTGTTCAAGACTTGGAGACTTCTTAACATCTAGCAGGGAGATTTAGCAACATTTAATACTGAAGAATTGAGTTTTGCATCTTGTAACAGTCCTGGATTGCTTCCATGCTAGAATCCTATCCCTAAATCCTATGTGTAAGATTTGACTAATGACATCAAGCCCTTGTCACTATATCAGAACATGAGTATAAGTTATAACACAGGTAAACGTGTGTGCACTCATAGAAGCAAGTTGAAAGACTTTGGCTTTGGAGACTAACAGCCCAATCCAGAGCAACTATTCCTTGCACATAAGAAGCCTTAGGGTGCCCTATCTATCACTAGGGTGGAGCAACTGCAAGATGCTCCATTCCAGTTACTCTGGAAGAGGCTGAGGGCAGAGCAAGGCAACATAGGGTGCCCTAAAAGAGGTGGACCTGCTCTGCCCTAACTGCCCTAAGCAGTTCAGGAGAGGCATGTTGAGGGCATGTTTAGCACTGCCTAGGGCAGAGCAGTTACTCTGTATCCAGAGCCTGTTTTCAAGGCAGAAATGCCCTCTTCCAGCCCTCAGAGTTATACCACCTCAGGAGCAGGTATAGTAATGAGTAGACCCATAGGGGTCCATGATAAGGCCCGAGTAAGAATGGCAGTGCTGACCAAAAATCTGAGTTCTTGGCCATCCTAGCTGCAACCCCTGCCTCTCAACCTCAGGATATGGAACAACTACGGCAGCCCACTAACCTGGGGATACAGCAGGCCACTCCAAACATCCAACCTCCACTAGAGGAACTGCAGCTGTAACTGGTTGTCAGGAACTTCTGGGCTTTCTTATAAGGCAGACACCACAGCTGTTCCTTGTTCAGTGTGATCTGAGGGGGGTCTCCTCAGGAGCAAGTCCTCCCCATGTGTCAATTACTTAGCATGCTCTGGAGCAGTTAGGGCAGCCCAGGCTTCCTGACTCTCTGGATGCAGCATAACTTTATGTTCTGGATACAGAATAGTTAGGAGAGAGCAGTTAGGGCAGAGCAGGCTGAACTTGCTCTGGATTGTGCCCTAAGGCTGTAATCCTAAAGACACTTTCCTGGGAGTAAGACCCATTGAACAAAATGGTGCTTACTTCTGAGTAGACATGCTTAGGATTGTGCCCTGAGAAAGGGATGAAACGTGCATTTGTTTTCCATAGCCGTTTATTCATCTTCTTGGCTAAAAGTTAAAACCTAAACTTATGTAGCAGATTTTTAATGGGGGTGTTTATGAGCCCACCAAATCACATTCACAAAAACCATTATGAAATAAGCTCGGTGCTTCCCAATGACAGGGCTTTAAAATGCTTCCTGGATAAAAAATAGTGCAAATATATTTCAGTCTAGTTATTTTGTCCCCTGCACACACGCTAAAATATCGATTATTTTGGTTCTACCTGAAACTCCCATTGAAATGTAATCATACACACTGACAAGCCACATCACATATTACTCCAGTGGTCTTGACATACCAATGTTTCTTATATGCAAAATTGTAACTGGAACTAAAAATATTTGCAGCCAGCAATTTGCTAAAAATAAACAACAATCCTCTTTTTGAAGCCATTGTTCTCTAAGCAAACAGTGAAAGCAATTGGGCCTCATTTAAAGATACAGAGATGAACCAAAACTCTTCTAATTTGGTTTGGGGACACAATACAAGTCTAAAATAACGCAGCATTTTATGTCAGTCCTGGGATCTGCCTTTTAGTTCTTTTTGCCAACTAAGCAAAACAACCAACAGTACATATTTTATGTATAGAAAAATAATGTTGCATTGCTTGCCACAAAAAGGTGCAAGAAGACAAAAAAAAGCAACAGAAAAGGAATGCTCCCAGAAATGCCATGCTGCTTACAGTCTTTTCAAGGATGTCTGTGTCACTCAGTCCTCATGAGTGACCAATTGAGTGACCTCATACCAACTAGGACCTCATACCAACTAAGTTACATGAGCTAACAAATGATCATGGATGGAGGAGGAACACACTAACATGCACTGGTGTGCCCTGCCCAACCCATCAACATATTGGTGTGCCCACAACATATTGGTGTGCTCTGCCCAACATGTTAACATGATTCTGGCTTCTCCTCTTCCCCACATAAAGCATTTTATCTACAATTAGATAAATTTAATTAGAAGAAGCAATCTAATTACAATTAGAAGAAGCAATCTTCTCCATGATGAAGAATGCCCATCATAACAACATCTACAGGGTTTTTAATTCGAAACACATGAAATACCATCTTGGGGTACAAGGTCCAGAAACTAACTCCCAAATTGTGGTACCAACATGGAATCTTCTGCCTGCAAAACCTGAGATCTGGTCCTCTCCAGTTCTGGCCAGAAGCGGTAAGAAAAATTCACTAGTTTACAGCAGAAGTTATCTGGATGAAGAATCAAACTGGCTTGATGTGAACTCTACCTCTAGTTTAGTTACTAGGTAGAGTACATGAGTAAAATATTTTTAAATGAGCTATATGTCCCTTTTCAAAGTCTATCCCCATGGGGCTAGATTGGGTTTAGCTGGATCATGTTCAAGTTTGTCTTTGCCACTTGTTTTTAATTTTGAATCATGTACACAGAGACAAAATGTTAGCAATGCTGTTTGCAAAAGCCAAAGAGATATTCAAGGGTATTTTCTTGAAAACATGACAATCCGATCAAACAGAAAAAATAAAACAGCGCCTCAAATTTTCCCCCTCCCTGCACTCCTTTGCCATGTTGACTTCAGAAGCTTTAATTATAATCTCCACAGTAATACTTAACCTTGGCTTATGTAGACACAGTCAATAAAACAGTGGCTACAGCCCTGTAATCAGCTCAATATGGTAGATTTGCTCCTGAAATAAATTATTATTTATCAGAGGGGAGAAAAAATAATATGCTTTCCAACAGGAATGAGGCTGTAACATGAAACTAGGCAGTTGAGGCGTTCTTGCTCACACACACATTTGTTTTACCAAGTCGACCAAAATGACAACTGAAGTTTTTAATACCCGTTGCCTTGCAATGCCATCTTCGTACATTATTCATATCAGTGTCTGGAGGGTCCACTAGACATTGTAAGCCCATTATGCTAAGTGGCAAACAGCTATATTTTTACAAGCAAGCTCAGTGAGGGGCCTGTGGCTAGATGGATGCATCTAATTATTTCCACGACGGCATGTGCATTCAGGAAGTTATCCTACGCCCAGTTTCATGGATATCCTTCTCAGCAGTGCACCATAAAGAGTCTGTAGAGCATGCCATTCACAAAAAAGTATAAGGGTACCATTCAAAAGCACACTTTGCACCAGCCAGGGAGTGTCACAAATATGATACAATACATATTTGTGTCTCCTAACCATTGGCTGGGCCGGCACAAAGAATCATGTCAGCCTGGAGAGATTACATGCAATCTCTGTGCCACCAGAGAAAGGTAAGGTTGTGCCAGCCAAGGCTGACTGGTTGTTTAAATTGCTGAACTTGGAAATAACCAATCAACTTTACTACAGGAGGTAGAAAGTGACAGTGAAAATGGGATGGGAGCTGATGAATGCTGCCATCAGCTTTTCTCACTATAATCTCCCTTGTCAAGCCAAGATCACATCACTGAAGATTTAACAGGGAGATTTCCTCCCAAACAGTAAACTGGAAGGAGCAGCACAGTGTCCAGATTTCTAACCCCAAGGTGCCCTTGAAGAGTCACCAGGAGAGCATGAAAGTTATTGTATTATAATTTTGTAAAATATTGGATATAATTATAATTAGAAAGAGAGCCTCCATGTCCACAGTCATTCTACTTCTAAATTCCAGATGCTGCTAACACAGACAGCTGAGAAAGGATCTGGTTCATTTAGGTGTCCAAAGACTCTGACACTGTGCTAGGGGTGGGAAAAATAATTTACATTTCAAATTTCAATAAGTTTACATAAATGAATATATTAGAAATGAAACCTCTTGCATAGTGTAAACATACAGACCAAGCAAGAAACACATGAAGACATAAGATGTCCAGAGGCCCATGAGACAATCAAGAGATGTACTTTCCCCAAACATCCAGACCAAGCCAGAAAAGTCGGTATGTGCATGTGAAAATAATTTCTGACCCCACACTCCTATCTCAGGAAGTGTATGGACATAAATTCATGCACTTGGGTTATCTAGGGATGTGCTTTCAACAATCATTCAGGACAAGCTAGAAAAGAAAGGGGGATGATTGAAAATAACTCACCAAACATGCAGACCAAGTACCATGTAGAGAAAGAAATGCTGAGCAGGGCAGTCCCTGATCATAAAGATACTACTTCAGGATCCTGAAGATATTGTTTTGGAGGGCTTATTCCACTATTCTTGTGCTCCTGCTCAGCTACTCATGGCACTATGTAGTGATGCACAGAAAGGTGAAGCAAAGCTCCACAGTGATGCACAATGCTCTCTTCCTATGCTCAAAATGTCTTTTATTGGCCTTCAGCTATTACAAGAGCTGGAGTTCTTGCAGGAGGTTATGGCCTCTAAAAGGCCTTGCACAAAGCAAGGACAGCATTTCCTCTGCTGCACTTTACAGACCTGATGCAGAAAGCAACACAGAGAAAATTCAAGCCACAGCTCACACAAAAAGCCAAACAGTTGCCCCCCATGTTGAGAGCTGTCACGTCGGGCCAGTTCAGGCTCTGGCAAGTCTCTGGCAGGTGAGAGGCTCGTTGGACATTATGGGCTCCAAACAGGCTGAATTGGGGATCCCTGAATGCCACAAATTACATGTGGACCTGTGTCCCCCCCACCCCCCGCACATTCAAGCAATGAACTTGGAGTGGATTTTAGGGAACTGATGCTGAACCTGGGTATGCAATACATATCTTCTATTACTGAGCTACGGCTCTCCCCATAGAGGCACATGCATCTATTTACAACTATAGCTTCAGAATTATGCCACTGAGCTACAATTCTTTACCTGACCACTTTATGAACATTTATCTAAGAATTCAGCAGGTCCAACAGAACTAAACAGTTTTGTTTAGGTATCACAGACTGCCACAATACAAGCTGCTTCTTAAGATAAGCTAACTGAAATTTTAGTATACAGCTGTGCATTGCATGTCCCCACAACAACCCGACTTTATAGAAGCTGGCTGCATGCCAGTTTCTAATTGCTTGTCTTTAAACTACCAGCTTTCCTGTAATTATTCTCATCCTGGGATCCTTGGCCATCTTGTCCTCATTTTGCATGCAAGTATTCCTTATAAAGTCTTTGGAAAGCTTGCCAGCTTTCATATATCACTAGTACGTTCACCATGAAAATAAAGCATCCGATTATTCTAATCCCAGCAGGCAAAACGTTTCCAAGTTTTACAAGCCGAAGTGATTCGTTTTCCCCTTCCATTCAGGCAACAGGTATTTCACCCACATGTTGGCATGGGAAGCCTGTCTTTCCCCTCCCTCCTTTCTCCAAGAAGCTTTCAGAATATTTCCTAGAGACACATTTGAGGTAACTTTCTGTTCAACCCCAATATCTTTTCATCTCTTCATTCCATCCGTATTGTTTTCATGTTTTCTTCCTACAAATTATTTTTATTAGAAAAGGATCTGAATCACAACTGTTGCATTATTCCTACACAATGTTGGTTTTCAAAACCCTGAGATGTTTCAAGGAACGACTGAGATGCCTGGATAGACAGAAATAGAGCCATGGGGCTTTTTCTGCTTTGCTGAGTTTTAGCAGGAAGTGGAAAAATTGCTTTCCACTCTGCCCATATTAGAGTGAAGTACAAAAGCCAGAATCTGGTCCAGCAAGAGAAGGATGTTATTTCATTTGTTCTATTTTTATGTATTTATATATTTAGGGTGAAATCCAGAGTAACTACGAGGAATCCTTGCTCCGGAGTAAGAACAAGTTACTCTGGATTGCAATATGAATTTCCCATAGGTTTTCACTACGTGGTGCAGTAACTATGGGTGCATGTAATGTTTCTTACATGCTCCCGTAGTTACTCTGGATTGTGCCCTAAGTTGCCTGTGCTTTTTTTTAATTAAGTGGAAAGGTGTGATATAAATTGTTTTGGCTTTTTTTAAAGTAGACCATCCACCATCACTCCATGTTCAGACAAAAAGTGGGAGATCTAGTACAACTGCCACAATTCACCCTGATCAAGGAAACCAATCAGGCTAGAGACATCCAAGGAATAGAATCTGTGCTGTGCATATATTTCAGCAGCTAATCATATCTGGATCCAGTAAGGGGTCCATCACTGGAATGAAGAACTTTGTGCTAGAAGTATGCAGAACTTGCCCTGGAAATGTCCTCTCTCTTACCGTTTACAGTGTTCTTTGACATTTTTCCTCAAAATTATTTTATGCTTTGCCATGAGAGGAACCCTGATGCTTGCCATTGAATGTTACCTTGTGGGAAATGCCACTCAACCTTAGGGAAATGCAGGAACCTCCTGAGAAATGTCACATGTCTTTGAGAAATAGTTCCCTTGAAATTTCTCAAATGTTTCTCTGAAGGCAATACACCTTGACATTTATTTGAATTTTTAGTTAGCTGTACGGATAAGGCTATCTTCTTGGGCCGCAGGATAAGCTAGCAGGGCAATAATTCAGTTGCCTTTTGTTTTTCAGAGAGGAGGCAAGGTAAGACAACTGGTACCAACCATGATGTTTAAAATCTTGGTATTTTTTCTATAATCCCATCATGTTTTAAATTTGATGCATAATTTTATGTAGAATGTAATGAAACAAACTTCATTAAAATACTTCTATCCAAAGTTAAATACAAAAAAAACCCCATCTGGAGCGGGGTAATGGTGCATCACCAAAATTGCTGCCCAGTGCATTGCCCTGCATGGGAGGTGGTCCATCATCAGGGTAATTTGTTGGTCTCCCTCACCAGGTGAAACAAATCCTAGAGATGCCACTGCTCTGCCGTTCCACTTAATACTGCTAAAGCCCAGGAATTAGTCTGAAATGAAGCTGCCATTCCCTCAGCCCCTCATCTCATCCTGTGCTTTTAGTTTGTAGGCTTTAAGGAAATTTTGGTTTTATGGGCTGACCTCTGAACTTAATTCTCACATAACGTTTAGGCCCAACTATATCCTAGAGCAGGGATCTCCAAACCTCAGCAAGCCTCATTGTGGTCCCCACACAATCCTTCTATCCAGCCCTTGGACAAGTCTTGTAATCCACTCCAATACATTTGTATTTGTAAATTTATATAAATTTATTCAAATTTGAAATGTAAGTTAGTTTTCTGGTCCCCAACACAGTGTCAGAGAGACGATGTGGCCCTCCTGCCAAAAAGTTCAGATATTGCTGTTCTAAAACTGAGAAGCTGGAATTAACCACATGCCTATGGATGTCAAATTAATGGCTTCTAGACAGGGGCAGAGTTAGAGAAAAAAACTTAACTCCTATGTCTCTTCCTTCATTGCACACAGGGGACTCCTGAAGTATTGTCTCTACATGGAGATATCCTTCCAGAAGACCTTCAGTTTATGCCCTTGTTGCCTAAGTGAGCATTTCTTAATGTCTAGTCCTTGCTGCACCACTTTGTATGCTCCACTTATTGGGAGTATCATTGGACCGGTGAGTATGTCATAGTCAGTTATGGCCTGATTCAGAGGCCAGATGGAACAAAAGAAACACCAGAAAGAAACTTAGGGCATACAGTAGGGCTTTCCTCCGTCAGTCAAAGTTGTTTGACTCTCCTGGGTGGTCGAAGTTGGAACCAAATTCCCCTGTTAGAAATCTGTCATAAGCACTCTTAAGCACATAAGAAAGCTGTCATAACACTCTTAAAGTGTTAAGTGACATTCATTAGGATGTACAAAGAGACAATAATCAAAATCTGATTCAAAAATCCTCATTTATTAATCATTCAGCAAGTAAAACTAAAATCACTGAAAATTAATACCCGCCTCCACATTGCCTTATGTTTTCATGAAAAAGAAAGACATATGAGCATTAATTATGAGCTGAACTGGAAATATAGGCAATATATATGGAAATATAGAGTCTTCTCACTCTGTTGGGAAGTTCAGCAGTAGAAATGGTTTGGCACAGTGAGGTGCAAGGTTGGCAGATCATATTCGCATATGCATCAACAGGGTCAGGACAGGGTCAGGAACCCATGAACAATGGGAAAATCCTATCTCAAGGCAAAGAGGACTTGTTCTTTAGCATGTGCATAGATAGCAATCAAAGGTGTGAAGAGGAGGAAATGGTCAGTAAAATGCAGGCTAAAAGGAGATAAGAAACTTCCAAAAGTCAGCTTAGGATGGTCGAAGGTAGTAAAATTTTTCCAGGGGGTCACTACTGCTCCCCACAAAAGAATCGGCAAAAATGACTTGGGGGTTTTAAACAGCACCTAGAACTAGGAAGGTACTAGGAGGGGCAGGCCTCTTGGCCATCATGGGGCAGAGAGGGAGCAAAAACAAAATCAGGTGGAAATCAAATCCCAGCTTCGACTGACGGAGGGTTAAGCTCTGCCCACAGAGCCCTGCCTCTTCCTGTCACTAGTTGTGTTCTATTGCTTGTCTCATTGCCAGGTGGCAGGCATCTGGGGGTACCACCAGCCACCAAGTATTACTGATGTTATAAGTTACCACTGGTTGAGAAACACTTGTCTGGGCATTTGATGATGATGTGACAGATGATGTGATGATTCAGGCTCTCTTGGCAGAATTGAAACTAGGTTTTAAGGGAAAGCTGCCATGTCTTTTGCCAACCACTTACCCAAGAATTCTGTTCTCCGTGATGGGTCTAATTCAGTTGTCTGCAAGTAATGTCTGTGGTTCACACAATTCACTTAAGTATATGCAGCTCTCTAAGAACTTGGGAGAGGTTTTTTTTTCTTTCTTAAAAGTTTTCCAGTTTGAAAAGAAACACAAAGGAATCCCTTTAGGAAATGTTAAAATGGAATTAAACATCATTATAGAGACTTTGACACTTTGCCCTCCAATGATCCAAATTACAGAAAGACGGCTGTGTACATAATGATGTAATTACATGCTGTCATGAACAGTTTAATTACTATATGCCTGAACAAGCTGGTTCTTAGAAAGGATACTGAGGGCACTGCCTGGATTTTCTTACTTCCACACCTGACTTCTCTTTAAGTACATGTGCTCCAAGCTTGCGCTGCCAAGGCAGAGAGGTTTGTTCCACTGGGGAAGAGCCGTCACACGGATATACACAAATGCATACAAAACCAGACTTGATCAAACAAATGTTTATATAATCCATCTTGGGAAGCTGCTTTCTGTGTCACCGTCATAAATCAGTACTACATTCAAACTAATTGACCTTGGGCAAGCAAGTACAGGCACATACATTTGCATAAGGCCCAGAACCACACACCAGGATCTTATGAGCTATGGCAAAGCTGAAGTTTAGCTTTCTCTGGCTCAGATATATCAAATCACCAAATTTGTCAAATCACTTGCCAGTTCACTAAACAAATGAAACTTCTTGGCACTGAGACACAACATCAGTTATTCTAGGTCAATGTTGTTTGAATAGATGGGTACGGCTTCCAGACCCATCTAGTAGGGTTGCATGAACAACAAGCTTTTTCCCAACTCAGGAGAAAACATAATTCCTAAAATGAAATCTGCTTTAACTAATTAATCAATAATTGATTGATGGATTGATTAGATCTGTATTCCACCTTTCTTCCCAAAAGGCACCCTTAACCAATGTTCTGGACACCAATCAGTGCTGAACACAGCACTAAACAAAATTGAATTCTTTAAAAGGTTTATATATCATTATTCTGGTACTCAAAGTGGTGCACAACACAGAAATAAAACATACCAAAAATTAAACATCTGAATAAAAACATTATTAAAATAGGCCTGTTAAAACACTTTATCTACATCTACAGTATTTATATACCGCTTTTCAACTAACAAGTTCACAAAGCAGTTTACAAAGAAAATGGAAAAATAATAAGAACTTAAGAACTAAACAATGACACAAGAGCAGATTAAACTGTAAAACAGCTCCAGCAGAACATAAAAGTAGCAACTTAAATTAAAAAGAATTCCTTTTCAAAAGCAAACTGTTGAATGAATGAGTTCTGGGTATAATTGAAAGGTGTTGAAAGAGTGGAACCATCTGAAAATGAACCGTCAGAAAGTGGGGGACACCTGTAGCTTTGAAATTTCTGAGGGGAAGCAAAATAAGCTAGACAGAGGCAGTGGCCTTTAACTGGCACAGTAACTACTACAGGCAGTACAATATAAAATTCCAGCAGGAGTGGATTGCCATAGGACCCACAATGGCTCCAATGGAGAGTGGGAGGGACCCCTTATTTGTCAGCTTGCAGCACATGCAGTACTTACCATGCTCCCCTAGCTACACCGCTGGACATGGGCAGCAGCAGTTGTCCACTGGCAGCAAAAGAGAAGACTGCAATCCTATATTCACTTTCCTGGGAGTAAGGCCTTTAGAACACAATAGGACTTACTTCTGAGTCAACATGCTTAGGATTGTGCCCTTACCCACTTTCTTCCCTCCCTTCTCAGGCCCTGCTAGCACGCTAAGGAAAAAAATTCAATATCCACTAAGAAGTGCAGTCTTCCCAAGAGAAACTGCAATGTCAACAAGGGCAAAATTTTATCAAATGTTCTAATGCCTGAAAAATATTAACAAGACATTGTCGGTCAGTCTGACAACAGGTAGTTAAACTTACTGCACAAGCCTGACAAAGGCAAAATTCTGAAGCAATCCTATGATAATTAAGAAACTACCTGCTGCCCCATCCCACTTCTCAAAACAGCAATTTGATTGTGTGAATCTATTTGCAAGGACTGGCTTGATTTTCTTCCTATTTCCTGACCCCCTCAGGTTTTGGTTGTTGTCTCCCTGCAGATTACAACATTTGCCACCCTTCCTGATCTTTCACTGTACCAATTAAATTAATGGCAGTGGCAACAGGAAAAAAAATCCTTTTAAAACCCTCTGGGCTTGTTCCTTTGATTAGACTAGATCAGTGAAGCTACAGCTATTTGCAGGCAGATTAGATAAGTTAGTATTTTATTGCCATTTGCACTAGAGATTGAAAGGTCAGGTTTGTTGACACCAGCCCAGAGCCCATCTGTGAAAGTTTGCTTTAAAAAAGTTAGTCTCTATGAATATTTTTTTTAATATTTGAAGAACCCCATATGGATTTTAGACTAGGTAATGACCATGACAGCAGCCACATAAATGTAAATGACTTTGCAATTTATTATTTTATTATTTTCATGATGGGAAAGAATTTCTACAAAGAAAGCTAGAATCTGAAGGCCCAGAGAAGCACAAATATCATTTGTTTATCTAAGGTGAACAATTAAATTGCTCAGATTTTAAAGGAAAACCTGCTCAGGTGAAGAAGATTATTTGCAATTGGTATCAGTGAAATTTACCATACTTTTTATATCAATGGAATAATTGCAACAGTTAACATGCTTTCAAGGGGGTAAGATTTGCTTCTAGTGAACACTTCTGAATCACATCAAGGATTTATTAGCAAATTACTTTTGCTCTCTTTAAACACCTATTTTAAGACCAAGTCAGCTACTTTCAGGGAAAAGCATAGGTTAGTTTCCTCACTTTACTCATTAGTACTGTATGTCACTTGGGTCACTTGCCCAACCTGACTATATTAGCATCGTAAAATGAAATACCCATCAGTGACCCTTCTTACTGACTCTTCCAGAGGTCACCAACTTGGATTCATGATATATTTTGAATTTTGGATACTGCCATCTTAGATCCAAAGGATTTTGTGCAAACCAAGTTGATAGTTCTAAGCTGAGCTGGAAAGAAGAGATTGTGTGGAGACTGTGACCCTTGGGGACCATGGGTGGTTAGGATTGCCACATGTCCCAGAAAACTAGGACTGTCCTGGTTTTGGGGGCGATTGCATTCACGTACTAGCAAGTTTGACAGGTGGGCCTGTCCCGGTTTTGTGGAAAGAGAATTATGGCAACACTAAGTATAATGGTTCAAGTGGTGGACTATGACCTGGAAGATCCAAGAGCAGTCTAGATGATCCAAGAGCAGTCACCATCTCTCAGCTTAACCTACCTAGCAGGATTGTTGTGAAGACAGATCCACATCCACTGTCCTGAGCTCCATGAATAAAATGTGGTATAAAAAGGAGATTTTTTTTTACATAATAAAAGTGGGCTGTGATACATATGGACAGCCAGCATAGCACCTATCCCAGAAAGCATGCCACACCATATGTGCTGAAATATACAGCCTTCCTCAATATTAAAATGTTTAAGTTATTTAATCTGTTCCTCTGTTTTGATTTAAATCTTGCAATCAACAGTGCAGTTCTTAATGGATACAAGCTGAAAAAAAGGAAAAAAAATATTCGTATTTCAACAACAGATGGTTAATATCACCTAAATGTTTTGCTATTTTTTTCTTATTTTGGGGTGAGTAAGACTCAAGATAATTAGCCAGTTTAAATTTTGTTAAGATATACAAAATGTGCAAGAAAGTCAGCACTGCCATTTACCCCAAAAAGGCCTAATTTATATTAAAGGTAAAGTTTGCCTTCAGAGAATCAAAGAAAACAGCAGGCATGACCTTTCCAAAAGCTAGGAAAAGGCTGAAAGCATACACTGGCTTGCTTTCAGGTTTGTTGGTAGGAGACACATGAACAATTCTTTTGTGCTCTGAAAGACTACTTGCCTCAGATTTTCCCCCTATCCCAAAATAAATAACCTGCATTTTAATGTCCCCCAATGCTGCACTTTAATGTCCGCCATTTTAATGTCCCCCAAACCTATATGTTTTTTTTTTAAATTGCTGTTGGATTTATTGCAAAATTTCATGCGCCTTCAAGCAACTCATTTGTCTTGTCTTCCTTTGAAAATTTGGAGATGATTCACATTAGAGATAACTCAGAAATTTGCATTCAGTATCATTTCTTGTGAAAGGCGCTGATCTGGAGACAGTGAGGCATGAGGTTCACTTCCTAGTTGACTTTCAAAAACCCACATTCACCCTCTCCAAAGGAGAGATTTATCCTCCTCCTTTAGTGCATGCCTAGCAGGAACTGTACCTAAACCATCTTGATGCTGTCTGAAAATCACAACTGGAAAATTTGTCCCCGTAAGCACTTTCATAGTCATATGTAGGAGAACAAGTACTTGCCCAGATACTTATCCATTCCAACTTATGAGGCAAAGCTGTCTTTTAAGAAGAGGTCCACCTGTTAAAGAAAATCAGTGTTTTCACCTGTTTTGTAGACTCTTATATCTAGCAGTGGACTCAGAGAGGCCTTCAGCATTTTATCAATTTGAGAGTAAAACTAGTTCTTGCTAATTAGTATGTACTAAGACCAATGGTGATGCGATTCTGTGCATTATTTAGCGCTGCCACTAGGCCTCCTGAGTGAGGCCGAATGGCCGCGCAGAGGCACACACTGCGCCTGTCCAAGGTGGAGCCAAGGGCTGCTGCTCCACCTTTGGAGCAAGGCCCAATGGCTGCATCAAGATGCACTGTGCATGATCAAAGGCTTGGACATGCACATGGCATCTCTGCACAGTGCGCCTCAGCTAGCCATTTGGGCCAGCTCCGAGGCGAAGCACCAGCTTCTGGCTGCCGCTCCACCTTGGAACAGGCCTAAATGGGCATACTGATGCCCAGGGCCAACCGGAGGAGTATCAAACTCCTCTGGCATGTAACACCCAGGCAGTGTGTTACCTGGTACGGCCCGCACCAGTCTGGCACCGTGGCTGACTATGACTGAAAGTGACTCTCCAAGGTCTCAGGGAGAAAGTTTTCTCAACTACAGTATGCTGTCTTAGGATCTTTATCAGGAGATATTGTGATTCAAATCTGGGGCTTTATATGTGACTGGTATATGTTTTAGAAGAGATCCCACAGACTCCCTGGCATCTTGCTTGTATTGCTTGAGATCCAATATTTGTGCCTCAATATTCTGCCAGTCCAATATTTGCTTAAGGCTCCAAACCTGAGAAAATTTCCCATTTAACTCAAACTTCCGAGTGGCCATGCAGTAAATTCACATTGCCACTTTATTGAGGAGGGTTGTCATATAACGGGCTGAAGAGCATTAAGAGGTGCCTGCTGAGAACTAGTAGTGACAGCATTAAGCAGGAAGTGATGTCATGAAACAGATGACGGGGAAAAAATTAAGCACTTTATTCCCATGTAGGAACTCATTAGCTTCACATGATAGATGGGGAAAGTGCAAATCTTGACAATATTTTCAATATATCAGGCAGCCAAATTGTCACATGGACCACCTTTTTAGCAATTCTACTTTTGCTGAGGCATCAGCTCAGCAGCTGAAGCGTTCTCTGAAAAGCAATCCTAGCCAATTTAAGGCAGTACAACCCGTCCGTCCCTGTTCCCATTGTGGTGTGAGGAAGCTGGTGCATGTCTGTGCACCAGGATTGACATCTAAGGGCCTTACGGCATGGGGTAGTTGTGCCGGCCTTACTGGGGACTAGGATTGCACTGTGAAGCCTGAACAAAAACCATCCAGTTGAAAAGGCAGCCCAAGTGATAACTGAGCTCTCCCAGCACATTGGCCACTTTTCCATCTCTCTTTCTCTCTCTCCGGTATTTATATACCGCATTTCAACTAAAAAGTTCACAAAGCGGTTTACAAGAAAAATTTTTTAAAATCCTTCTTAATCTTGAGAGCCATGCAAATGGATTAATTCCTCTTCTAGCGACTTCATTCTCACACAGTCCTTTCACCACATACACAGCCCAGAAATATCACACATTTTAAAGGGGGTGAAGCACTTTGAATGCACAAGATTAATGGATCATCAAAACCCTTAAGGATATTCATGTTCAAATGAACAGTAAAGGGTTTGTAATCTCAAACAACGCCAATTAACATCCCTCAGAAGTAGCAAGAAATAGAGCCTTTGAACATTTTTTTTAATTCATTGGCGCTAAAGAAAAAAATCATTTAACATGTGCATCTTTTTATATAGCAGTGCTGCAGAGAATAATTTTTTTCCAAAAAAGTCTGTTCTTTTCCAAAGATCAACAATCACAGTAATGAGATACATATTATTCTTAAGAACCGACAAACCTATCAACTAAAGCTTAAGACAGAGCTATTTGACAGATGATAGTTTATTCATTTCCCCAGAAGGATCAGGGAAGGACTAACACTGCTGTCAATGTTTGATTTTTTTTAAAAAATTCTAATTGGGATGTTCTCTAGCAAGGAAACTTAGACTGATCCTGAAACACCACACTGTGTTTCTGGTTGCAAAGGATGGCTGCATCTTATGTGTTGATGTAACTGTGGGGCACTAGCTACACTTGATGTGCTTTCTGTAGTTTTTTTTTTCTCCTTCAGAACAGGCAGCTGGGAAGTGTCATTCATATTTTGGTAATCTCTGAGATCAAAAAACATAATATTTTATTGCTAACTTGTCAGCCGCCTGAACTTCTATACAATAAAGTTAAACATTGTATATATATTTTAATGGTTTGGAAACTGTAGATATTGCAAAATCCAACTGGCCATTTGTAGGGTGATAAGTTTTGGAAAATACATAAAACTAGAATTATCTTGGTAAGTGAGTTGGCCATAGGGATGGAGCCTTTGCAAAAGAGGTTTTGCATTGGGCTCCATTACCTCCTAAGGATGATCAGACGCTTTCCAAATGCAGATGCTTTCCACAATGTAAACTATGTTTTTTCACTGAATTTGGGAGCAATCCTAACCAATTTAGGCCAGCCTAACTCACCTGGTGTATCTTCCTGTGGTGGTGTGGGGATATTGGTGTATCCCTGTGTACTGGTGTAACTCCCTCAGGAGTGGGACAGAAGTGCATTACAGCACTTTCATGACACTCCGTGGTCAGGACAGGACTTTTCTAGAGATGTAGGCTGGTCCAACTGGAAGTTAGGATTGCAGCTGATATATGGGTTGTGGTATGTGGTATGTGTTGCATTGTGTATTTCACTGACATATGATAACATAAGACTCAAAAGACTGTGCAGACTGAAAACTTCAATTGACAAACCAGTAGAAACCAATAAAAGGCAAAGAAGTAGAGCCATCAGGAAGAGTGGAGAGTAAGCATCTTCAATGGAAAGCCAGGAACAAGAATCAGGAAAGCAGTCACAAAGTTGAATCTGATTTGAGAATGAGAGGAGACAGGCTCACACACGGGAAACGAAGCCAAGGAAGAAGAAATTTATTGGATCGAGGCAAGTATAGGTCACACACTTGACCACCACCATTATCCCAGCACTGTAAACAATTCTTCCAAGGTTGATCCAAGTCGAATCCTGCAGCTTTTTTGTCTCAGCATCCAATCAGGGGAAAAACTTAAAGCAGCCATTTTCAACCCCTATGATCTGGAACACTGGTATGTCACCAATGGTCTGCAGATGTGCCATGGGACTGTATATATTAATATGGCCCTTAGGGGATGTGAGCCTCCCCTCACCGTCATCATGGTGTGCCTTGTGTACAAAACAACAACAAAAAAACCAGATGGTGTGCCTTAACAATTTTAGTGCCCTGTCAGATGAAAAAGTTTAAAAATCACTGGAGGTTTAGTATTACATCTAGGTTAAAATTGAACCTAGAAGGTTTAGACTGAACAGCTCAACTACTATCTAGATACAGTACTTCCTTCCCTCCCACAATTGTCCCCAGCAATGGGCATTCATCCTGGCTCCATCAGACAGAGAGGTAAGGCACTGTGGATGTGATCCTAACCCTATCTACTCAGAAGTAAGTCCCATTATATTCAATGGGGCTTACTCCCAGGAAAGTGCCTTTAGGATTGCAGCCTAAATCTCCACTCTATTGGCATGGCAATGACAGTTGCCCCCTCCTGGAATAAGTATATTTCTGTGGACAGTTGACCCCAACTGTGGGCAGTTGACCCCTCCTGGGATAAGTACATTTTCACTAACTTGTAGATACAAGTCTAAGAAATTGTGTCACATAGGGGCACATGAAAAAATTTTCATATTTTTCTCCTCCCACTGACAACTCTCCCCTTTTGTATTATATACATATTAAATTGCAGTTGTTTTAAAATGGAAACAATCATCTCAAACATATTGGCTGAAAAGTGGTAATGAAAATGTTTACCTGGAAATCAATTATACATGTACTCAGAGATATTTACTACCACTTAAATGTCCTGAGAACCATAGGCCAAAATGTAGCAAATAAAACATATAAGTATATAGACATACAGTAACACTCACATACAGAGACAAATGAAAATACACATTTGAACAATGAACAGCTAGTCTTATTGAAACAGAAAAGTTACATTTGGATGAGAGATGTCCTCCAGGACATGCTTTGCTGGGCTTTTCCTAGTAGATGTTCACTGCTGTTCTGAACAACTCATGATCAAACAGCAGCTCAGCATCATGCTGGGCTCCTGCATCTACCTATTTTATAGCCTCCAGTACAGCTTCTCTCTGTTAGGAACCTGCTCACACCTTATAGCTCAAGTGGTAGAGAGCCAATGTCTATCAGTATTGTTGAAAAAAATGTATAATTTTAATCCCTAGACCAGGCATGTCCAACAGAGGGCCCCGAGGGCCGCATCTATGGGCTTTCTAAGCCAAATGCGGCCCTCAAGCCTCTTGTTGGACATGCCTGCCCTAGACCATTACAATATAAAGCTGAACCAGTACTAGCAAGTGGACCTGGGGTTAACATGATTGATTGGCTGACAGTCTCTCCAAGACTAGAGAGCACCAAAACCAGGATGGTCTTGTGCAGAAGTTCCAAACCAAAGAAAAAACTGGTCCTGAAGCAAACCAGGGGGTGACATAAATGTTAAGGAAAAATGTAGGGTCAGCACAAAAACACTGTTCTAATACAAGCAATTCATGATAAGATGAATCTAAAACACAGTTAAAAGCATTGCTCATGTCTTTACACCATATAAAAATAATTAGGCAGGCCCAACATTTCACTCTTGGCTTTAGAGACCATTCTCAGGTATTATAAGAATTCATGTATCCTCTGCTCTAGATTCTGAGTAGTCTCTTTATCCCAGGTGGATTTAATTGGCTTCATGTGGTGGCTAATTGTAGGCTTTTCCAATCCTGCTTAAAATTTCTTAAAGGCATATACACATTTTTGCTGTTAATTCATTTCTGATCAAGGTATCTCACTCTGGCATGTTTAAGAACTGGGAGGCAGGCGTTGTTTATACTGAGGATCTCCTCTTGATATTCATATCATTTTTATGTTTCAGAATTTTTATGGCTTCCCTATAGGTTCTAGTGTGGTCTTGCTGCACTGTGGGGTGAACTTGGGTTTGATTGAAAGTTAATTGGTGACCAGTTCTTACAACATGTAAGACCAGCAAGAACTAGTCTTCAAAATTCCTTCAGTTGCATCCTGGTGGCTGCCATAGTGTTCCCACAAATGAGATAAATGAGATGACAAACAACGCTTGCTGAAATTCCCTCTTCTATACAATTGTTAAGGGTCCATGATCCCTAGAGTGTCCCAAATTGCCCACACCTGCCATTAAAAAAAACCCTTCCACTACAAAAATGAATGGGGCTAACACAGATCACATGTCTTTTCACTCATTTTACCCACTGAAGTAATTTCATGGTGAATGAATATTGAATTGAATGATGCCAATTCCATTCAATTTTCTTTTCATTCTGCACACCCCTGTTGGAAACTGATTTATTCAAGGAATCACAACAAAGCTGTGGATATTTCCCCGTTAGCAATCTTGTCAGAGCTGTATTATATTCTGTAGAAATATTTCCTGAATTTATCTTGTGCTTTTATTTGGGGTGTTTTCCTTCCCTTTAAAGCAGTACAACTTTGCCCTCTGAAATTTCCCCATAGACCTGAAGCATCGTGTAGCTGTGATCAAAGAATGAAGCAAAAGGCTTGTTTACGGATTTCCAGAAATGGTAACATTAACTCACTTCAATTTCTGGGTTATTTACACAATCCAGAGGTTAATCATTCTGAAAGCTGAATGTAAGGAAAGGAGTCCCTGGGTAACTGAGTATCTCTTGAGTTTCCTTCATTTAATCTTCAGGTAAGTCACTCCAACAGGAAATAAACATCTAGTAACACAGTAAACAATGGCCTTCATCTTGGATGGTCAAAAAGGGTTAGGAAGCATAATTCAGCAAATGAAAACAGCAATATTTGAGTGCCCAAGACAGCACATGATGAGAAACAGATCAATACCCTGAATAAATACCCTGCTCATGTAAACAAGAGTACTGAATCCGGGAAACAATGTTCAATCACAACCTTTGAGTAACTGTGCACAAGCGTACAGACAAGTCCTTAGATGTATCAACTTTAATAGGAACACACATGGCTAAGAAAAAGAAAACAAAAACCAGAAACCAAACACAGCAGTTCAGAAAGAACTGAGATAGTTCATAGAATGATAGAGTTGAAAGGATTATCTAGTCCATAAAACTCCATTAGCAACAATGTTTTGGAACAGTGATTTTCAACCTTTTTCATCTCACGGCACATCGACAAGGCACTAAAATTGTCAAGGCAAACCATCAGTTTTTTTGACAACTGACAAGGCACACCATGCAGCCAGTGCTGTTCACACCCCTGATTGAATCTACTGGTTAATGACTTTCCCCCAATTTCCTGTGGCACACCTGCAGATCACTTGCAGCATTCCAATGTGCCGTGGCACAGTGGTTGAAAATGGCTGCACGTGGCTGCACATGTTGAATAAACACATGAAGGAGCAAACAGGATTGTGGTCACACATTACACTCTGTGACCAACCAGCCGATCACATGTCCCAACAGCCACACATTTGGTAGAAGTTAACAAAGGCAACATTCGTGCACACACTTCCCAGGGAGTAAGCCTACCAATCAGGGATAGAGTTGCACATTGCTTGAAGTCCTTTTGTCATAAATATCAATGTTTGGTCACCAAAGGCATGATCCAGTCTCCCTTTCATTAGTCGGTGCAGGTCACAAGCATTGTTAGCTACATCCGGTATGTTAAATCCATACATCTGCCAAGTTTCCACAAATACATCACCACAATCAATGACAATGATTAATAAGCACTTGCTGGATCTGGCCCATCTAGTCCAGCTTCCTGTTTCTCACACCAAATGCACATGAGGCAACAATGAATAATAATTGACAAATGATAACCCTAAGAAGGATGTTTGACAGTACTAAAGATGTAGTACTTGTTTTATTCAAGTTTTCTCTCCATTCTGGTAACGGTCTTGAAAAGGATCAAGAGAAAGGAGAGTATTACTATCTCTAAAAATTCTGGTTATGTTAAAAAACAACATCTAAAACAAATTGGCATAAAAGTCTTAGGTATCACACGGGTTTTATACTTTTAAAAGCTAAAAGAAGGTATAATGGCTCAGTTTTTAAAAAGCAAAACAACCCTTAATCCCCACACTTTCTTACACCTGTGTTAAGACTCTGTAACACAAATTATTACCCCCAAAATTCAGTACAGAGTTAATATCAGGGAAGAAAAATATAAAAACAAGCTTCCATTGCAGTCAACCAGAAAGAGAGAATAATTCTCAATGAAAAGATGGATTTGGGAGAGGGAAAAAAACCAACGAGATTTGTGTTTCACAAGATAGCCGTGTTGTTCTTTGATACGATATGTAAAAGAGGTAATTTAAATTAAAATTCTGTATTACCGCATGCAAAGTTCAAGATAAATGAAGGGATTACTTATAAGACTTTCTTTAATATCAGCTGAACACATCAAAGGTAACTCATGTTGGGCAAAAAGCATTCTAACTCACAGAAGTGGAATGGAAAATTAACAATCCCCTCTCCATGAGGTTCATTAACCTTTGAGCAGAAAGTTATTACTATTGGAATTTGTTCTTTTCAGTAAAATTGCTGGAAACGTAATTTACTTTTATATGCCCATTTATATGATGTTATTTTTGTAGTGCTTTAGGACAGCTGAGAGCTAACATAGAGCTTATCTTAAGAACATAACTGCAAGTACACCATTCTTAGCTCTGAAAACTTTTGCCTCATAAATCGCAACGTATGCTATGACTCAGGTACTTGCCTTTTAAAAACCAAATCTGGCCATTTATTTTCTTTTAACACACTTCAATCTTTTCTGTGTCTCAGCAGGGAAATAGCAATGCTTAGAAATCTTACGTTTTTCCCCCACATTTCTGCTCTATGCTTTCACCAAGCAACCCCGAGTAAAGAACAGAGATGGAACGATCCCATGTAAGCATCACAACAACTCTGTAAGAGGGAGAGAGAAAAATACATTACTCTGGATGTTTAAAAATTGCCACGGATAGCTTTAAAATAGCTGCCATTAAGTACGGCTGTGGGTAACTGGCAGCAGATGCAGTGATGAGCTTCAGGGGTTCTCACAGGTTCTATAGAACCCTTTGCTAATGAGCGCCTGGTTCTGAGAACCAGTTACTAATGGGACATAGAACCTGTTGTTCATTTAGGTTATTAGGACATACAACCTATTGTTAATTTATTTGAATCCCACCACTGAGTAGATGGTGTAATACAAATTACACTCCTGACCCCACACTCTTGTCCCCGAATCCATAGGAATAGAGGGTAAGAAGGCAAGAGCGGACCATACGAAACCACAAGATGCTTCTCTTCTTTGCCACCATATATATCTCCTCTTTGTCATAAAGAGCTATTTTATACTAATGACTCATCTAGCCCAGTACTATCAACCAGGAATAAAACTAGCACTATCAGGATATGGGATAGAAATCTTTCCCACTTCTAGTCCACATTCTCTTCTATTTGGATATAGTAGGATCTAGTCTATATTCTCTTCTATTTGGATATAGTAGAGACCCAACCTATAAACATGGCATATGAAGAAAATATTGTTTTTCACTGTGAACCTTACTCAGTCCTCCCTAGAGACAATCAATAAACTTCTTCAAGGTGCTCCCATTGCAAAGGATATTCTTGGCATTATTTTCCAAACCATGAATATAGGCATATTCCTTTTCTGGCTTTGCAATGTTCTGTCAGCAATCGGGATTTCATTCATCGATGTGTCATCTTGTTTTACATTCTGTGGGTTGACAGCTTGCTTACACACAGAGGTAATCAAGCTAACACACAGGTCATTTACATCTCGATCCACAAATCCAGTTGAGACAAAGTGGGGATTTATATTCATGCAAGTCAAAAGGACTGGAACAGCTCCAAATACATCTCCAATTCCATCTGTGAATTCAGTATGGGATGGTTTGACCTAACAAAGATATCCAAGCGTACCATTTGAACTAGGTTTGAACAGAAAGTTAAGGTATGGAGGAAAGCATTCTTGATATCTTCCCTGAGATGGAAAAGCATATCTAGAGTATGGCTGTGGCCTGAACTGCCAGAGGTATAGTAGCACTCTCTTTCTCCAACTCCAACTTCTCCGTCCCCGCTGGCAACCAAGGATACACCACAGGTAAGTATCTTCAACCTTGCTTACTGCATAAGCTCAACTTGTTCTTGTTTTTCTCTCTAATTTACAGGCACATTCCTTGGTTACTTCAACTGGTTGCAACAAAAGGTTGGTAACATCCAAACGGTCAATACAAACCCTCATAACCTTCTATCCCCTTCCCTCAAGTCCTCAAGAAGGCTCAACAGTCTTCGGTCCAGAAAAGGTATCCTATGCTCTCTACCAGAAATGGGAGCTCCCAGCTCTGCCGCCAGTCTCTTTCTACCTTCCCGCCATGACCATCCTTAAATACCTCATCTCCTTTTCCCTCCCATTTTCCAGGCGAGGTGCATGGGTGGGTGCTTCAGAAGTCCAGCCTCTGGACTTGGCCCATAGGTAAGTGGCCCATAGGTAAGTGTCCATATGGGCCTAGAGTGGCGGCATGCAGACCCATGGGCTGGGCTCAGGGAGTCCTCTCTCTTCACCAGCATCATCTTCTTTGACTCTTCCTCCTCTGTTGAGCTGTCCAAATGTAGCATGTACAGGTCATCACTCACTTCCTTTGGAAGCTGCAGCTTCCTGGCCAGTTCTTGGCTTATGCTGAGTGTCTACAAATATTCAAGCACAGTGCTCTATTTTGAGGCCTTCAGTGCCTTGGTAGAAGTGGAAAGTCAGAAAGGAAGCTGTAATTCTTACCCTCACGTGGCCACTTAGGCCAGCACAGTCCTATGCTGGCCTGGGGATGTCACAAAAGTGATGTAAAACACTTATGCACCACCCATGGTGGAGGGGTTAGGCAAGTGCACAGACATGTGTTTGCTTCCTTTCATCACCACAGGAATGGGAAGACCAATGAGTTGTGCTGGCTTAGGTTAAGATAGCACCCTGAAGCAGTAAGAGGGGCTGCAGCTTCATTGTGAAGCCACTGCTGTTCTCCTCTGAACTCTGAATCGACAACTCTGTAGTGCGTCTTCATTACCCCCGGGTCATACTGCCCATGAATATACCTCTGCTGAATATACCTCCAGAACCCTGATCTGGGCATACTTGAAACCATTTCATACCCCTGCTAACTGGGTCAGAGGCACACTTTCAAATGGGTGTTCCTCCTTTATTTAGCAGGGAAGAGTAACTGGCCCTACACATCCCCAGCAATATCTATTCTAGTGGCTTCTGCTCGTGTTCTTTTGCATTTTAGTTTGTGAACCCTTTTGGGACAGGGACCCATTAGCTATTAATTAGCTATTTTTTCATTTTCTTTGTAAACCGCTTTGTGAACTTTTTAGTTGAATAGCGGTATAGAAATACTGTAGCGAGATAGATTTCATCAGAGTACTCCATTTGCACCCGTTAAAAAAAGGTGGTAGTGGTGGAGTGTCATTTAATATGTGACATTTTATTTATTCCTTTGTTTGCAGTTTTTAATTAACATTCTGCACCATTCCATGCCTCCTGGACACCCAAATAAACAAACTAATTATACAATATCAACAATACAATGTAATATCACTAACTCAATATTTTGCTGGCAGGCTTTACGAGTGAATAGAAAGCCAAATTTACATTAACACTGGTGAGGTTTCGACTAAGCGGCGTTTGGGCAAGAGGAGAAAACCTATTTGTCAGTGATGTGTTTTTTGTACCTGCTGAAATGTGAAATGCTATTTCCTTCATGGTTCCCCTCAGCTTGCCAGACTCTTTGAAGAGTGATGCGTTTGGGGTTTTTTCCATTTAAACTGTAAACCATCATGACTGGTTTCTAATTAGGTTCTTTTCTTTGTTACAATATGCGTCCTCACAGCCTGAACTAATTCTGGGTGTACAGGTTCATCACATTACTGTAATTTACGGCACTTTTGACTTGAAAACGGAAAGCAATGGCTTAATGCTGAGGCCTGCAGAGTCGTGCCGGAGCGCTGCATGAAACACAAATTACCTGTCAAACATCTGGCCAGAGATCAACTTCCCACTTTATTACAGGTTCTCGCTGTGAGCGAGTCAGAGAGGAAAGCACCACAAAGTCATTCGGCAGGTGATAACCAAGAGGGCATCACAGGTTGGGACTCTTTGAGGGATTTCACCAGCATCCCAGAAGGAGGACAAGAAGAGGAAAGATGGAGTCAAGAAGCAGAAAATGCATTTGTCTACTGGAAACAGATTCTCAACCTTCTGTTGATAGAGCAGGGTTGCCATATGTCCCAAAAAACCAGGACAGTCCTAGTTTTCGGGGATTGCAATAACATTCTGTTAAGTTTGACAGGGGTCCTGTCCCTGTCAGAAACACATACATTAATAAAAAATTTACAAAGATCATTAAAATTTAATTAGATGTCATGTGCCCCAAACAGAGCTACTTCGACAGCCTGTTCCCTTCCTCTGTGCACGTAGAAGGACACTGTATGACCTGTATGTGGGGTGGTTTGTACTTCTCCACATTCGCACAGCCCATCTTTCATGGTGCATCCCCTGTTAGCCTTCTGTCACAGCTAACTAATAGGTTGTTGGCTAGTTGCCAACTTCTGCAGGTGCTACATAGCTAGCTTAGGTGTGGCTATTACCACCCTAAGCAGTAGCACTATATGATTGGTTGTTAGAACTATATAACTCCTATCTTCATAGGTAGTGTGAGTTTGGAGAGGTATTGGGCTTTATTCTGTCCCAGGTACTGTTATTCTAACTCTGGGATAGAATAGACTATGCTGGCTTGTTACATGGACTGCCCCTATGGATTACTCTTGACTACTCTCTGGGATTATACCTTGGATGTTGTTTATTTGACTTGACTGCTTGGTAGTGTATGGTTTGGACTGCCTTTTACTTTGCTGTTGGAATACAATGTATGTATTGGAAACTCTATGTGTTTGTCTTTATTCCACACCTGATACTACTAGTGAGGAGCTTATTGGGAGCTCTGATCCTGTCATCCCCATTTCCTCAGAATGTCCTTAGGTCTTTCTGCCCCAGCATGCAGTCTATTTAAGGATTTTCCATTCAGGTTGTTCTTGACCAGGTGATGGGCATGCATATGATTGGACCCATTCACTTGGCATCTCCCCACTCTCTCTTTCCATAGGTCTATGGCAGCATGTGACAACCGACAGTTACACAGTTCTAAGGAAGCTATTCCTTGATCTCAATATCAACTGTGGAAGTTGATGGCCATTTAGTGGGCAAGTTGGTAGAGACGTCACTTTAACCCACACTTTCTGCACTGGGCTTTCCCGATCGAATTTAGGGGGAGGGAGACCAGCTAGATAGTACACCCTTTATATTGGTGTCAGTTTTAAACATCCTATGATGAGTCTTGCTGTTTCATTTAAGGCCATGTCTATCTGAATTGCATGATTAGGTCTATGGCTGCAATCTTAAAAATGCTCTTCTGGAAGTAAGACCCATTAAATATAGTAGAGCTTACTTCTGAGAAGACATGGTTGTGCTCTATATCAAACAGAGCTGGAATATTATCCAGATGAGTGGCATAAGACTAAAGCAGAGGTTCTTAGTATATGCAGTTGATCTCCCCATCTTGTGTTTGTTATTTTCCAAATTAGGCCAGTGCAACTCACTCATCTCTCTGTTCCTGTGGTGGTGTGAGAAGGTCGGCACATGTCTCACCCTACTAGGAATGGCAAAAAAGTACTTTTGGCACTTTTGCAACACCCCCAGACCAGCAAGCGGCTTGTCCCAGGATTTATGCTGGCCTAACTGGGGGTTTGAATTGCAGTGTCAGTAACTACTCTTCTGCATATTTGTGGACTGGTAGTGTCTGTGTCACAGGGTCCTAGAATGTGCTATAAGGTCCTATGGAGGTAGAAATTCACAGTCACTGGAGGAGTGGCTGGCATGTCCACAACTGGGGATACAACAACAATCCTGTGTCTCCCTTCCTGAATTATTCATCACAGGGCTGGTTCAGATGCTGACACTCACAGGGTAAACATGCATCCTAGGCTCTTGTCTCAGTTCCAGGGAGTTTTCTGAACCATGTTGGGGAGGGCTCTGGTGAATCATTCCCCCTTAGGGGAGAGGTCAAGATGTGCACAGAATGCAAGCAAGAACATCTTTAAGCAGAGGGAAAGCATCATCCCAATGGAATCTTTGCCTTCTTCCTTTTGAATGGTACATCACCCCATGTCATATCAAAACTGCATGTCTAGCTTTTCAAAGAGTGGTGGCTCCGAAGTTATCAACAATTGCTGAACATGACAATTATGTGCTACCTCCAGATTCATAATCAACAAATCTCAAAGATCACAAACTCCAGCTGCTGAAATTTTGTCCTCAATACAATTGCAAAAGATCCAGGAGTCCTGCTCTAGATCAGAAATATGGTTAGAATGCTTTTAAAAGAAAAAAAAATGAGGTAGAAATATTCATGCACAACTGTGACATTTCCACCTTTAAAAATCTCTGGTTCTGAAATCTTAACTGCTTTCTAATTGATTGATTGATTAAATTTATGTTACCTCATCCAATGAAGCTTGAAGAAGCTTATCTCAGGACTAGACACACAACATCATCATAAAAATCCACATCCATATAGATGTAAAACTGAACAAAAATTAAACAATGAAGGATTAATTAATCCAAAAATGTTAGCTGTTTTAGTGCCATTAAAATTAATGGGACTTAGGTTAATCACAACTAACTGGTTTCATTTATTTCAATCACATTTGGTCATCATGGCTAACTTTACCCCAGACAGACGCAAATAAAGAGTCGGACAAAAGTGCTGGATTAAAGGGCCACTTTTAACATTATTAAATAAACAGGGACTGTTCTAACCATAGCCGTGCGGTCTAAGGGGATGCGGCTCTCCGCATAGTTCCCCATGCAGAAGTTAAAGGTGGTTAAGGGCTTTCCCAGCCTGGCTCAGGGCCTTCCTTGAACAGAGTTCAAGGATGCCCATCTTTGCCAACCTGAAGATCAAGGTAGCTGGACGTGCAGCCGCCGGAGGTCCGGCCAGACACTGCGCCTAGGTTTCC
Organism: Cryptoblepharus egeriae; assembly: GCA_030015325.1. Taxonomy (NCBI): domain Eukaryota; kingdom Metazoa; phylum Chordata; class Lepidosauria; order Squamata; family Scincidae; genus Cryptoblepharus; species Cryptoblepharus egeriae. The sequence continues at coordinate 20,856,268 of JAREYC010000002.1, forward strand.
CATCCAGGTAAGGGGGCTCGTCAGACCATACCCCTGGAGCCGGACAAGCATCACAGGGAGGCTTCCTCACCTCCAAACCCTTGCTACCTAAGGCTGCACACTGAGGCCTATCCTGCCTACTCCGCATGACTCCTGCCAAAGTGACCAGGTTTAAAAGCCAATTAGGTGTTTTAACTCTCTCCCCTTGTACAGCTCAGGGTAGGCAAAAAAGAATGCCCCCACAAGCCAATCAGGTGACATCCCAAAAATTCCTACCCGGCCTCAAAGCGACCAGCTAATCCTAAGCTGCACTACAGGGAGGGAGGGTGGGGGGTGCTTGCTGGAGCCCGACTGAGCTTCCCCAGGCAAGCAAGCCCAGGAACAGTCAGGCACCGCCCCCCAGGCCCTTCTGCAGCCAATGGCTGCAATGCATTTTGCCCAGCTCTGCTGCAGTCTACAGAAGGGTAAAGTGAGCCGGTGCTGCGATGTGCACCAGCTCCATTCTGTGGATACCACCCCATGTCAGCTTGAAAAAATCATTGGCCCATTCTGATTGAGCATATTTTCCTGAACATTCACCAAGGAATACATATCTATATCTATATCTATATCTATAGCTATAGCTATATCTATATATATAACTGAACAGTCACTGACCCACTAAGGACCCACCAAGAGCTGATTTGGTGACCAGTGGTACCTGGTGCTGCCTGCTGCCCTGTATTGCATGCTGTTGCCTGGTGCCTGTTGGTACTCGGTGCCCAGCAGGGATGGCTGGTGCTCAATAGGTTTGCCTGCTGGTGCCCAGTAGTGCCTGCTGCCGCCTGGTGGCTGCTTGGTGGAGAACCCTTCTCCCTGCCTTTTTCCTCCTTTTATGTCTGATCCAGTCTTTCTTGAGAGCTGCAGCACCATCAATATCCTTGGACACAGCACTACCCAATGAGTCATCACATCATTGATGTGTTTCACTTGTGTCTGCCACCTCACCTCTGTGTGTAGAGCAGGACTCAGAGAAAAACCTTTGGAGAATGTACATAGATGTAAATCTAAAAATTCACTGTCCTGACCCTCACTGTCTCCCGCCAAGGATACCTCTATTTCAGATTCGCTAACCCTCTCATCTTCCATCGCGGACAGCCCCTTGACTGATCACCAAGGATGAGTCCAGACAGGTAAGTAACACAAGGTCCTTTTTATATAAGAAGTAGAATGTGGGTCATTTATCAATCATACAATAGGGAACATAGAATGCATGGACTTGATTACAGGATGGGATGAGGGACGGTTCACTCTCTTTTCTTTTACAAAACAAACTCCATTTTCCGAAGTCTTCAGGCAGGTTAATTCACCCCCTTTTTGGGCCAAAGTCTCTACCTGCTCAATAACTGTTTCTTTCTCTTCGCAGGTAACCCCTCTTCCCTTTCCCTTCCAAGGTCCCCAGGTAAGTATATCTTTGCTATGCCGCAACACAACAGGTAAGTCTAACCAACAACACCAACGGGCATCTAACTTCTCTCTTTTATGTTTCAGGTCTAGGGCGGCACTCCTCGCCTGCTGGACAGCGCCTGCGCTGGCTTGTCCTCCGTCCTCCTTTTCCTCTCCAGCAGCTGCCGCTTCCCCTTCCCGCCAGCCCTTATATACATCTGCTACCTCCCCGCCCTCGGGATCCTCCCCAGACCCACCTTAGGGCTCCACCTCAGGGCTCCCAACGAGCGGGAAGTCCCCGGATTGGGTCGGTCTGTTATGGGGCATCCAGGATAGACTCCTGTCTGCCCCGCACAGTACAAACGTAACAAGTCCCAGTATGAATCCGACCAGTACACTCTGTCCTCCTTGGTAGACTCCAACACCCGGTCCCAAGGAGGTCTAGGCCTCACTTCCTATGCCCACATGCTGTCTCCGCCTCCTTCAGCTCCACCACATTCACATAGAAAAAAAAATCCAGAAATAGGATGCTTAATTCATACCTATTCCTATTTGCCATCGTTTCTGAAAATCACAAGGAATTTTGCCTTATGTCTCCAACAGAACATTAATGTATGCCTACTATTTTGTATTAAGAATCAATCCTCTGACTTCATTGCTTCATTGCTTCAGCATCAGCAGTGACCCATTTTATTTCTAAAACCTTTTCATTATTACAATGGAGTGAGAGGGAACTATGCCAAAGATTTCAATGCATTAAAGAAATATAAAATAAAACCACCAGTCTTAACAGACTTCAGCTGAATCCTACGTCAGACACAGTGGGACTCACTTCCAAATCAATATGAATAGGATTGCATTGTTCAGTAATTTATAAGTATCCAAGCAGTAAAAAGGATGGGTCTTCTGCTGACTCAGCTAACAGATTCTCTTGCTGTAACAAATGCCTGTATGATCCGCTAAGCACTGGAACATTTTCTTTTTAGATGCATATATTCTGGAACACTATATTTCCAATATAATTATGAAATTCATATGAAATTCTGATATTACCGTGGGCGCTTAAAATCCCAGCTAATAAAAATGGCATCTCTATTTATTTTGCAGAGCATAAGAGTCAATAATTAAAGCCTGGAGCTCACCTATTTCTCTGGGCTGTTGCACGATGTAATAAGTAAAAGAGAGCTCATTCTGGAAGGAAGTTGTCTGATGAGATGAAGTTTTGAACAGTAGCATGAGAAAGCTGGGCATATAGCAGTCCTGTTTTTCTGTTTCTGACTCTTGTGTCTCAGCAATAAAGGTCAATGCTGGGCAACAGCTTGCCACTTATTTAATGAAGATAATGAGAAGGGGAATCTTTCTTCCCAATGTACAAAAAAAGTAGTTTCTAAAAGAGGTTGAAGCGGCATAACATCTCGACAGATGTTCCATGCTGAATTATTTATCCTGTGTTTTTCCACATGTCAATTAATATCTGATACAAGTCTCTGTGGGATTCTGCAACAGTGATTTCCACAATTAGGAAAAACTGTGTGTTGTGCTTCTCGAGTCACCACTTCTGATTCACACATTATGACGCACAAACACACACACAAAAGCTTCCAATTAGTGACTCACTGCAGCTAACTGCAGTCACATCAGTGCCAGCTCAGAGACAGTGCAAGGTTGCAACTGCCAGGTGTGTGATGGATGCCACATGGATGCATAATGATGGGAGTGTGTGTGCGCAGACAGATGTAGATGTGGGAAACCTCAAAATGCCAGATGCAAGGGACAGCACCTGCATGCAGGTGTCTCATGTGCTCCCTGAGGCATCTGGTGGGACACTGTGAGATATAAGAAGTTGATCTAGATGGGCCTTTGGCCTGATCCAGCAGAGGTTCTTCTTATGTCCTTATCTGGGCAAGGAAGGGCAGACTGCAGAGAGGATGGGTGGATGGATCAGGCCTTGGAGGGACAGGTTTGGCGGCAGTGAAACAGACCAAATCCCAATTGCCTTCCCTGGTCTGATCTAAATATTTCAATCAATACAGACTTGCACCAGTGATATTACTGGCACAGGTTCAAGTTGCCCATATCCTGTTACTGGAGCTTACCCTGGAGCCAGGAGATAAATGTCCTCTTAACCCAATGACATCTCCAGCAGTCAAAAATCCCCATAAGATACAGTATGGCCTGCATTGCTCTGCAGGGATCTAGATAGGATTGGGTTGTTTGACCTGCAGTGTCCAACTAAAAGTGACCCATAAGAATGTCAGTCACTGCAACAAGTCCACTTTACTCTTCTTCATTGCTCATTACTTCAGTGATTCATCAATCAACCACTCTTCATTGCTCGGCTGGTTTCATCTATTGTGGTCCTCAAACTCGACAATTGGACCCACTTTTTAGAATGACACTCAGGACCTATCCAAAGTGATATCATTAAACTGGAAGTGTTGTCATAGCTGGATATGACATCATTAATTTAGGCTTCAAACCTAAGTTGAATCAGTCAAAGGTCCCATTAAACAGCACATTTGTGCTGTTATTTTGCAAAGCTCAGAATTCAAATATTCCAGCTTGGAAGTCAAAGCAGAACACAGAACTGGATCCTTCTCCAACCTCATCATCTTCTCCCTTTCCAGCACCAAATCTTCCCAGCTATTCAGGGCAAAGCACTAAAAGCATCATGCCTTACTCCCCTTGGGAGCCTACCCTGTCTAGTAACTCAATGCCCACCCTAGGCCAACAACCCACCTGTCATTGACTTGAGACCCACCTAGGGCAAAATCCAGAGCAGTTATGGGTCCACGCAGTTACGGCATCCTCTAGTGTTATCTTATGAGAAGTCACCTTAACTGCTCCAACGCAAAGGGCTTATTTTGTCTTTAGGATATGGGCCTGAGTGAGTCCCAACTTTCAGTTTGAGAAACACTGATCCATTATACCCATGGGTGCTTTCTGTTGTATAGCAAATACCAAGATGATTTACTCCTTCAATTTGTAATTATTAGAATTGATCAGATGGGGGGGGGGGGCAGGCAGAGAAAGGCAGACAAGCCCCAAAGATTGACAAATTCAATTTTAGGCACAGCACACAAAGACACACCTGAAGTACAAGTGTGGTTTAGAAACCCATGCAGTGATTGAGTGATTCACTTCATAGCACTGTCACCACCTTTTCCAAGGGAATTGCAAAAAAGGGAAAAATGTTTCATTATCAGGTTAAGAACCTTTCAGAAGCTGTACGAAACCTGAGCACATTTTCATGTCCGATTTATAAGCCTTGGAAAACAAAATTTGTTATGGAAATGCTGACACAATGTTATAGTAACACAAGTACAAGTCCGTAATTATATTTCCTGATTGAATATGAGTCAAAAAGGATTGCCAAAACAACAACAAAAAGAGCACAATGCCTAGAATTCCTAGATTATAGAAAGACTCATAAAAGGGACTATTATCTACACAGCCACAACCCAAAGATGTCATGGAATCAATTCATATAACGTGCCAGCTTAATAAAATCTGCATACAAAATTTATGAACATGATTCTATTCCTCTTTATCACAAGTTATTAATGGTCAATTTAATGAATATCTACAGTTGGAGTGGTTTGGTTCAGTATGATATTTTAATCATCTTTAACCACATATTTAAATCCATTTCATTTTATAACCATCAGCTCCTTTGAGATAAGAAAGCCTTTACATTAGCACAGAGATATTTGAGAGAGTGATTAATTTTGTCTCTCCTAAACTTTCTTCTTTGTTTTTTGGTTATTGATTTCCTGAGAATTTAGTAGGACAGGAGCGGAACTGTATGTTCTTTCACAGTCCTATTTGCCTGAATGGCTGGAACGTTCTGTGCGTGTCTTTTGCAGAGGTATTAAATGCACTAAAGGCTTTCCAAAGCTTCTTGATGACTGTCTGTTCATTGTGTAGCCCTTTTGTTTTAAGCCCACAGATAAGGCTATTATCCTTCAAAGAGAGCCTTGCAGGAAATATGGCAGCCACTTATGCTTTCAGAACGATAAAACTTTTGTGAGATATGCGGCAAGCCACTTGGATTGAAACAGGACTTTTCTAATTATCTCAAAGGACATATTGTCATAATTGTCATAATCTGCTTTTTGACATTTTCAAGAGATTTATTTTTTTTAAATAGTTAGGGTTCTTTTAAACAGACAACAGTTTCCAAACCAAGGCTTCCAATTGCTTCCAGGGCTGCAGATGCATTCGTGGCCTAGCAGAGATTGCATTGAGATGCCAAACAAATGAATCAAACTGTACATATGAATCCACTCAAAGCTCCCACGGTTAAAACAATATGCAGAGGATTCATATCTAGTTTCATGTCTGAACTATGGATTAACCCAGTGAACGTGGGAAACGTATAAGTCAGCATGGAGAAAGGGGTAAGGTTACAAACAATTCACAGGGATTGGGACCCAGTAGTTTGGGAACTGGGACCCACCAGTTAGGGAACCACTGCTGTAAGCTAATCTGTGAACCTACATGTATTCAAGTCAAGTCAATCATTTTAAGAGAGAATGAATGGTCCCTTTGCTGGCATCCGCTTCTTAGGTGGATACATCTTCCTCCCTCCCAACATGGGCAAACAGCTTGCACACAGAGGGACCTGGAGAGCAAGTAAAGCCAGCCACCAACATCAGCAGCTCTTTCTGCCCTGTTTGTGAACATGAGAGACCATGGAAATGTCTAAAACAGGAGAAGGATGGTAGATAGTTTCAGTTGAAGCTGCAGGATATACATCAACTCCATGTTGCCAAGTTGTTCTTAAGAGACTGGAGCTTAGTACTTCCCTTGCCACAGGCTGAACCTTCCAAGCTCCATCAGTTTTCCCAAGGATTATTTTTAAAGCAGCAGATCCATGGCTAGGAGCTTTGTATGCCTTCACCTCCCAGCCAACTACCACTTAGTGCATAATCTGCAATGATAACTAAATGATGAAGTATGTGAGGATCCTGATTCCAAAGAAACCAGATCATCAAGGAATCAGTTTCAGAAGGAGTTACTGCTGGGGGATCAACCAAGGATAATTCAGGTTCTGGCTTAAGTTCATATTTTACTGCAGCTGGCCTGCTGCCTGTTCCTATTCTCTTTCCTTTCATACAAATTCTGATCACTTTCCAAGGGCAGAGTCATAAGACCCCGAAAGTCCAACTATTTAGCATTGTATTTCTTAGCCTCTGGTAACCCACAAGCTGGACAGGAACAGATACCCCATGCTCTCCTGGCATTTCCCTTCACTCTGAAAAGAGCCACCAGGACTAGAAGGCACCAAAGAAACACCACAGTTTGCAATCATGACCTTAATGGAGGCATCAAAAGAAACCACCATCTGCAACTGACATTCATTGTTAACCAACTGCACTAGTTCAGAGTTTCCCAAACTATGAATCATGACCTGATTTGTTGGAGGGTCAGGAAACTGAAACTGACAAGCAAACAGTGGACAAAGAAAATGTATTAAGCCCTTTGAAAAATAAAACTGAGAGCACAATCCTAAGCATGTCTACTCAAAAGTAAGCCCCATTGTGTTCAGTGGGTCTTACTCCCTGAAAAGTGTCTTTAGGATTGTAGCCTTAGCTACAAATATGTGATTACTCATAAGTAATCAATTGTGAGTAGGCAAACTGTGCATCAATCCATTTTGAAGGGCAGACCAAGAGGAAGCCATCATGATAGTCCTAATGTCACCAGAATGGTCTCAGTCAATGAATACAGACCCCCAAAACACTCAAGAAAGAAGTTCCTCTCTTCAACCTGAAAAAAATAAAATTATTGAGCCATATGGAGAGTGAAACTTCGGTATATGAGAATATTTTATGAGTATGCAGATATACCCTGGGTCTTATCAAAGGGAAAGCAAGGGGGGGCAAAAGGCCACTAGAATAGTCCTGATCCAACAAATGTGAAACTCAACAAATACTCCAAAAGGCTCCCAACCACCATAACTAAACAGGAGAAAAGCAGAGGCTTGGGTTGCTAATAACATTTTTTAAGCCTAATAAAGCTAGGTGGCTCAGGTAGAGAGTTGATTTAAACAGGGTTCCAGTTCTAAAAACTTTGGAAACCACTGCACTAATTTGATAACTTACGGTCCAGTCCTATCCTCAACCACTCCATAGCATGCAGTTGGCCAACAGACTTCAGAAGGAATCTGGATCTAGTAAAAATCTATCTATCTACAGTATTTATATACCGCTTTTCAACTAAAAAGTTCACAAAGCGGTTTAACAAAGAAAATGGAAAAATAATAATAGCTAATTTAAAGCTAATGGGTCCCTGTCCCAAAAGGGCTCACAATCTAAAATGCAAAAAAGAACACCAGCAGAAGCCACTTGATCTTTTTGTATCTGATCTTTTTGTAGGCCTTTTGGTTGCTTATGGGTTTATTTGGACCCATGGCAACTATTTCACTGCATAAATCTGCAGAGAGGAAGGGACTTGAAAGGGGAATAAGCAGGTGCCATGAATTATATTCTGCCCACTTTATAAAATGAGTTTGACACCCCCGGTACTAAGGATCAGCAAACAAAAATGCCAGTTGGAAGCTTCTGAGAGTGCCCAGGCATATCCAGCACAGAGGGGACCTGCCAGAACTGACAGAAATCCTGGTAAACCTTTCACAAATCATCAGAGATGGACCCGTCAATCTGCCATCAAATTCCAGAGTGGACAGAATTCATCAATGCCCCCTGTGTGACGGAGAATGACAACACACTTTCTCCCACTGGGCTGATCAATTTGCATCAAGCAGCATGGGCAGATGGATATGGAGAAAAAGCAACAAAGCTGAGGACTTCAAGTAGCTCACTTGGGCATGTCAGTTTCCACTTGAGCTGTGTCCATAGGAAAATGTATAGACATGCCCCATGTGGAATAATTAAGTTATCTCCTGGATCACAAAGAATGAAAGCGTGAATCTAAATGGCGTGCACACATTTCGGCATTACCACTCAGTCTGAACTGAAAATAAATCTCTGGACCCCTAGAGTCTTCAGACTGCTCTTGTAACTGTAATATCATAAAAAGCTATTTCTATTCCAAAGATATGTTATGAATAAGAGCAATCATCATTCATTAAAATTCATTTTAATCTGGTTCAATCTACCTCGATTTTCTCCATCTCATCAAGCAAGATAACATATGCACAAGCTACTCAGAGAAGGCTGCGAACCAACCTGAAAATGGAATCAGCAAAATCAAATTACTGGAGGAGAGCATTTGTATTAATGCTGCTGATTTCTCAGAAATTCAGGTGTTTTTTTTTTTTCCTGACAATGTTGCTGTTACCCTGAACCACAAAAGGCTGACTTTTTTAAACATGCAATTTTCAATCCAAGAAGACAAATACAGTTAAAGTACTTCACAAAATGTTTTGGAAAGGCATTTAATTTTTTTAAGAACTAATTCTACAGTACTTACATAGATGCCAGGGAGGAATAAAGTAACATGTGGACATTTGAAATATTTAGCATTATCAAACATGCTGATGATTTGTGTAGAGAGTTGGTATAATATGGTATCTGTTTTAGCGAGAATTCACAAAAATCTTCAGCATCCTGCTGTTAAAAGAGTTGATGTAGAAATGCCATCAAAAGCATTTTAAATTACAGGTTTCCACTTGAACAAAAAGTTTCTGAACAATTTTAAAGAAAACCTAGACTAGTGAAATTCCTATAGGAAAGGCATGGATCACATGTCGCTAAGTATGTTCCTTGAATCTGTGCTAAACCAGATTCTAGGATTTCTCTTGAGACAAAAAACAAAATTGAACCTGTACTGTGTTATGCGGTATCGTAGCTAAGGAGGGGTACAGGGGATGCAGCTGCACTGAGCAACAAGCCTTACGGGGACCACAAGTTGAGCATGACACTAGTGGCTAAAATTGTGAAAAATGGGATATGTATGAATGATACTACCATCATTTTATATATTGTTGGGAAGGTAATTTAATAGAGAATGCAATGAAACAAACTGCATTGGAATATCTGTGTTCTATCAAAGGTTATGGCCAATTAAGCAGAAAATGAAAACAAAAGCCTATGGAACAAAAAGTGGATTTTCTTAACATTACCATGATAGTGACTGCTCTGAGAGCCAATGAGATGCAATTCTGATACTGTATGGAACTAATAAGGTGTTAATATGAATCAGCTCTCATTTCCATATACATATATCGTAATTCAGGTAACCTTGTTACACACAGATTTTTTTTAATACACAGAATTGAGTCAACATGAATGGCCACTGCAAATTACAGTTTATAAAACTACTTCTCTATTGTTGTAGAAAGGAAGTCATGCGAACAATCATTCCATTTTTCAGTCCCAGAATCAAACCTCAGCAAACCTCAGATTGAGGCACTACCTTATTCAATTAGGCACAAAAGAAGAGCATGAAACCTTAAAGTGGGTCTTTAAAGCTATTTTTCCATTGTTTTCATGGAAAACATACAATTTTTTTTATCTATGAGATGTTCTGAAACAGAAACCTAGTGGCTAATGAGTACCCCTGTACAGTTAACCAAAGTAACTGGGTATACTGGCACTTCTCAGTGGTGTTCTTCTTCCCCAATCTTCTTTTTAAAAAAGCAACTGGGGATGACCTCAATTCTGGTTGTGACATCAGTTCCAGGGTAACATTTTGAGCTTTGCATGGGCTACGTGATTATTAGCTACGCCACTGGTATGATGCATTATCGTTTTAGGTATATAAGTGCCTCTCGTGAAAATGTGAAGGTAGCAAACCTCTGCTTGTTGGGCTTGCAATTCTCTAAGAAAGTTATGCAGCAAGTTGAGCTGCTAGATATACCTTTAAATGTACATTAATATGTGCATGAATGGGGAATCTGTGTTATGTGCTGAGAACCTCTGCAGCAGCCAATGGCATGGCTCATTGATTTGATCGGAAATGCAGGTGAGAGTATAACAAACGTCCATAGTGAGAAGAATTTTACAGGTGCAGGAAAGGAAATATAAATAAAAAATAATAGACTAAAATCACACACACACACAACTCATACGGAAAGAGGCATTTTGTAGTTCATTTGAATTAACACAAGATAAGATAAAAGGAATTTTGGGCTGCAATCCTGAACACACTTTCCTAGGAGTAAGACCCATTGAACAAAAGGAGGCTTTCTTTTGAATTGACATGGATAGGATTGTGCTCTTGATGTCCAACCAAAAATGAAGGCATTCTTCCAATACACAAACCTTTATATACAGGATGGAAAATGGAAACAACTTTATTAAAATGAAGCATGTCCGTACAACTGTTGCCTTCCATTTCATAGATATTAAAAAGCAACATGTTCAAAGTTTAGTATGCTTAGGTTAGCTCTGGTGTCTTCAATGCCTTTTTTAAGCTGGTAGATTTTCCTGGCTGGAAATACCTCTGTTATTCCAACTCTTTGACGTGCCGAAATACTTTTGTTTTATTACTGTCATTTGTTTAGCATGCAGCAGTAATTGTTCTTTGCAGCACAATAAATATGTATGCCTAACATTCTGCATCATCTAGGGACCGGCATTGACAGAGAAAGTCAAACTGCGGCCCACACACAAATAATAGCTTTCCATTAGGTTTGCCATTTCACCTGAATAATTCCTGATAATCATGAATAATGATGTTATTTGACATTCTAATGATACCATGCTATGTGGCTTCAATCCATCAGTCACTGTCAGGAAGGTCAAATATTTGTATTCTCTTACATTATCCAGAGTTCATTAAACAGTTAAATGACATTATAAACCTTAATTATAATTCCAAATGAAAGTAGTACATATCATTTAGATTTTAGAACCTACATAAATATCTCTATCTTAAGTAAAAACAATCACTTTTTTCTCAGTTTTTGGTAATGCCTTGTCAATGGTTGCTGACATTTCAGTCACCCTGGGCCACTTTGTACATTATATTTTAATGATACTTAGGGCACTCTTGCAAGTCTACTCCACATATAATAATGTGTGGATAGAAAATTCATTAGTATCAGGGATTGTCTTGTCATTTGGTTGAGATGGGTATTTTAAGTATTTTTAGTAGTGGCATCCATCAGTCTTGAAAGACTACGGTATTGTGCTAGACGCTGTATATGAAGCACAAAGGCCTGGGTAGATTGATATAGATTGATACCCAAGCAGCAAATCCATGCCACTGAAATAGTCCAGTGCAACAGCAGAGCTGATACGATTGGTTCCAGCTGCGTCGCAGAGCTGGACTAAGGACAGGAGCTCACCCTGTCTTGTGGGGACCCAAGTCTTGAACCCTGGCCTTCTGGGTAACAGGCACAGTGTCTTAACCACTTGCGCCACCCACAGCCAAATTCCTGGAAAATGGGTCCATGACCAATTTTGAATACTTCAATGACCAAATGGACCACTCTGTTGCAAGGCAATATAAATCAGAATATTAAAGTTTGGGTACAAACCACAGAGTATCTCCATTTTCGTCTCCATTTTCCACTGTTTGTGAACTTTCCAAGACCAGCATTGGGGATGTTGTAGTGACCAAGATGAACTAATATTGTGGCCTAGGAGAGGAAGCTATATTTTGACACTACAAAACATACACAGATGCTGGATGTACACAGGAGAACCAAGAATCAATCCAAACAAAAATGGTTACATACGTGTACGCATCTTCATTTAATTTGCAGATGATTACTCAGAATTTTTTATTGATTGTGATATGGTGGGTCTATACCTGGAAACCCTAAATAAACAATTTGTCACATAGGAGAAAACCAGCTGGAAACAGGTCAGAATGAAAGCAACAACATAAATGATCTCACTGCAAATTCAGGTCCACTAAAGCAGCACATGCCAAATCACAGCCTGCAGGTTGAATCAGACTGTATCCCTTTCCCATGTAAGCAGTCCTTATCATTCCAACACCATGTTGTCAAAAAAGCCCCCCCCCCCCCCCAGCTTTGCTGTATGACCATCTGGTATGTCGTGCCTGCCTGGAAATCCAGGTGCACTGCTGGACTACAGACACGACTGCCCAGAGTGTTACGCACCAAAGATGGCTTCACCTGAGCCACACAGCAGATGGTAAACACTTGTCTGTAAGAGGAACAATTTACCACCACACAGCAGTTGTGATTTTCATGACCTCTGCACTACAACAAAGTAGGAAAAAAAATTCAAAAAATTGGTTGTGCCAAGTTTTTGAGATATAGGACTACAAGCCTCTCTGGAATTTATGTAGTTATGTGGTACAGGATTGATGCCACCAGAAGAAACACTAAACGCACATGCATGGTACCTCCTTGATTAAGACCAACCATATTATTGAAAGGAAATGCATACATTAAAATGATGGATCTGGGAGTTTTGTCTTTAGCACCCATTTATGCTCATGGTTTTCAAACCATCTGAGAAGACTGTGGAACTGGGGCAAATGCCAGCAAATCAAAAGCTGGGCATATTAAAGCAATTGTCAACAATACTCAAAGCACTTAAATCTCATACATTTCAATTGGGTTTAAATTGACTCAACTTTAGAACACTCAACAATCTTCAATTCAGTTGTGTTATTTACTGTGATATGAACTCAGAGACGCAACGGTAGGCAAAGCATTGCTCAATTTGTAACCTTTTCCTAAGCTTCTAGATGTTTACTGCGTCTAAAAAAGCCACACAGAATAGGATATTTCTTTTTGATTCATATATGAAATAGTAGCGGGGCTTGGTTGCCATTTACTGAAAACAGTTCACTTACTAGAGATATTTTGATTCACATTAAGTGCTGACGTCAAGCAGTTTATTAAAAAAATTCAAAAGAAAATATTTAACTAGCTAACCTGATGTGCTAACTGTATAAGAATACAAAGGCTTGAAGCACCATCTCAAAATATGTGAGCATCCCTTTATTGACTCTAGATACTCGAACACATTATGCAGATGCCAGCTCATTCGGGTAAATATTTCGGAGCAGACAGCAATGGCAACTAATCTGATCGACTTGCTTTGCATTAACTTAGGAATCTTGCAAAGCAGAAAAGCTCATCCCCTTTGGGAAGAAGGGAAAAGCAGAAGGGGGAAAAGAAGAAGCTATCAAGAAGTCATTAGGTGACCATCAAAAGCAACATATTGATTTAAGGAGCTGGAAAAGAAAATGCACCTTCCGTGATTTGCACTGAATGCCTGCACTCAAAACAGTTGTTCTTTACACTGAAACATTATCATAAGAAACAAAGAGCACAATCCTAACCATGTCTACTCAAAAGTAAGCCCCATTGTGTTCATGGGCCTTACTCCCAGGAAAGTGTTTTTAGGATTGCAGCCAAAGGGAGCTAAAAGTCAGAGAAGGTGTCAAGAAGCTGAAGGCAGGGTGTGGGGGGTGGGGAAGAGAGCAACAAAATCACATTACCAAAGCAAGCAAGTAAATATCCTCGACATACATTAAGTATGAGTCAAGATTATTAGACCTGGTCCCTCTTTTCTAATGGCCACATTTCACATTGCAACTCAAGGATCAGTTTTCCACATCTGTGCACACATTCAGCTGAGTCCTACAATGAAGTAAATCATATTACACAAATTGCAAATTCCCCCCCCCCGTTTTGATATTATAAGATAAAGAGATGTCTATTAACATGTCTCCTCCTTTATTTAGCAGAGGGAGAGTAACTGGCCCTCCACAACCCAGCAATGTCTGTTCTAGTGCCTTCTGCTGGTGTTCTTTTTGCAGTTAGATTGGAAGGCCTTTTGGGACAGGGACCCATTAGCTATTGATTAGCTATTAATTTTTCTCCAAATCCAGAGTAATTATGGGAGCACATAAGAGACATTATGTGCACCCGTAGTTACTGCACCACCTAGTGAAAACCTATGGGAAATTCATATTGGTATCAAGAGTAAATTGTTCTTACACCAGAGCAAGGACTCCCCATAGTTACTCTGGATTTTGCCCATAGTCTTTTTCTTGTAAACCGCTTTGTGAACTTTTCAGTTGCAAAGTGGTATATAAATACCGAAGATAGAGTTTTCTATATTGTGTTTAGAAGTGTACTTTGCAACTTAGGGCGCAATCCAGAGTAACTACAGGTTTTCCTTGCTCTGATATAAAAACAATTTACTCTGGATTGCAATATCAATTTCCCATAGGTTTTCACTAGGTGGTGCCGTAACTATGGGTGCATGTAATGTCTCTTACGTGCTCCTGCAGTTACTCTGGATTGTAGGGATATTCTCAAACTGGCTTTTGAGAACAAAAATACAATAAATATTTGAAAACAAGCATTTCATTTGGGGTGCAATCCTAACCAGTTTAGGCCAGCACAACTCACCCATTTCCTTATTCCTGCAGTGGCATGAGGAAGCTAGTACATGTCCACATGCCAGTCTAACTCTCCCAGGAGTGGTAGGTGCATTTTGTGACACCCCCAGGCAAGGAACTTGAGCCAGCCTAACTCCAGGTAATCAGACCCAGGTCATATCCTCTTTTATAGCCTTGTGTCCTGGGGAGAAAAATCTTCCATTACCCTCCTTTTCCTTGTAGACAAGCAGCATGCAGCCTTCTTGTAATGAATAAATGAGATTAAATAAATTATATGTAATAGTTTTAAATGTAATATGAAATACATTGTTTAAAGTAACATCATGAAGGCTTTTATTTTCTCATGTCCTACATTTTTCTTGAGGGTCCTACATTTTTGCAGGTGCTTGTTTTCTTTTTGTGGTTATGTCACCCTGGGCTAACTAGGACTTAGAATTGTGCTGTGGTCTTAAGAAAGGCTGTTTGTATATTCGAGAACTACTTTTTGCTCTACGGTGTCAGATAGAACTTAGAAAAAATGAGCAAGTGGTAAGGTAGCATTATTCAGGATTTTTTTAATGCAGTCAGGTGCAGTTTAAAAAGGATTAACACTGTTTTATGCATTTGCATTGAATTCCTCAATTAAAATTAATGCCATGAAAGTCTCTTTTTAAAAGAAGAAGGAAGCAGGCTGTCACAAAGGGTAATTAGCAAGTCATGAAGGGCATCATTATCTAACAGTTCAGAAATCTGTGGCTTTGACAGAAGAAATATTGGTGGAGTTCAATAGTTCGCCTCTCCAGGTACAAATATGTCACAAGAATCCACATCTGCGACATCTCCTCTTTCCCTAGAACTACTCAGCAGAGAATTGGCATCCTCCCACAGAAGAGTCACTGGCTGGCTATAATGGCATTTTTTGGACAGCAGAGAGTATTTACATTAACAACAGGGATGTGATAAGGTGGATGTGCACTAAATCAAAAGAAACAAAGTGCAGTATAAACTCATAGATGCTTCACTACTTTTTTAATGATACATTTTCTCAGCAATCACAATAAAAGGACAGTGGAATGTGCAAGTTATCCAAGGAGGAGCAGTCTGGTGGTTGACCTATCACAATGCCTGAAGAGCTGAGAGGGAACTATTTGGTCATGCCCAACATTACACGGTCATGCTGTTTTTTCACTTTTATAAAATAACTAGCGAAAGGCGTACCCGCGTTGCGGGAGTAAAACTGCCCTGTATGCCATCCCCCCATATGCATCAACCTCCCCCCCATGGATAACTTTCCCCCAGGCGTAACAACCCCCCATGCGCAGCTTCTCCCATACACATCAACCCCCCATGCACATCAACCCAGCATGCACAAGTTACCCCATGCGCAACTTCCCCCCATGCACATCAACCCCCCCATGCACAACTTCCCCATGCGCATCAACCCCCCATGCGCAACTTCCCCCATATGCATCAACCCCCATGCGCAACTTCTTCATGTGCAACTTCCCCCATGTGCAACTTCCCCCCAACTTCCCCCCATCCGCAACTTCCCCCATGTGCAACTTCCCCCATCCGCAAATTCACCCCATGTGCGATGAGTGAGTGAGTGAGTCAGTCAGTCAGTGAGTCAGTCAGTGAGTCAGTCAGTGAGTGACTTTTCTCTTTTATATATATAGATATGGCTACCATAAGTATAGCCAGACGTTGACATGTTTATGACCTGTAAGAGTTGGGAATTGGGGAGCGAGGTCTGCAGAATCTGTCACAACCCTCAATGAAAAATAGCCCACAAAAATGGTCATGCCTACCATGAGATTGCAGAAAGAGAGGAAACAGAGATCATACATGAACACATTCTGGTTTTGAGAGACAGGATTGTTTGCACAAAATCATTCCCAAATGCAACAATACCTTAAGGTGAAAAATACTGCTGGAGGTTCACCTACTTTGTGATGCATTTGTCAGAATTCCAACACTTCACTATCATCAACAATGAAGCTAAGGCAGATTTTTTGGCTGAGATCCAGCAGGATTTCTGATCATCTGCACAGAGGCAAAGTCATTGCTCGTGAATATTAATTTGGTGCCTCGCTGATCAATTATGTCAATGTGTTATTTTTTTCCGAGGAAATTGTACTCATGAACTGATGTAATTTGATGCCAGTGAAAACAACACATTTTAATTCAAGTCAGTTATTAATACTTAGTTGACTCTGTTCCAATAACTCTTCCTAACTCTACAGGCTATGAAAAGAAATTAGCAGGTTGCTGTAGCATAGTAGCTAAGAGTATACATTATGGCCCTTGATCTAACTTGATCCAACTCATGAGTGGACATATAGCTTCGTTTCACTTTCCAAAGACCATAATACATTTGTCAGCTTGGAGGGAAGAACTTCCTTCTCAATTATTTGGGGGGGGCGGCGGCGCTGTTTTCTTCAGATTGGGACCATTTTGGTGTTGTTGGATGCCACTCAACCTGCCCTTTCCGATGGAATAAGGCAAGGTCACCTATCCCCAAGTAAATATGCAGCAAGGCTCACTTTCATTTTAGAGAGGGCTCTATGCATTTTCCTTCTTAGTTTATCAGCCAACACTTTGTGATTCAGCAATAACCAGGTCATGACCCATCAGGTGGGTTGTGACCCATAGTCTGAGAAACCCTGATTAAGGCTTGTCATCATAATTTGCCTGTAACCCTTGTCTACACACACGGGGTTTCTCAGGCTGCAATCCTAAAGTTACTTTCCTGGGAGTAAGACCCATTGAACACAATGAGGCTTTCTTTTGAGTAGACATGGTTAGGATTGTGGTCTCAGTCTCTCAGCACACCACTTAGCAACCCAGAGACCACCACATTTCACATTGGACTTGTGAATTCTAATCATCCAAAACTCTTACTCTTTACAAAATCACTTATTTCAGGACAGAAGGTGAAAGTTAAGAACTCCTTATCTTGCCAAAGATCAATGATTCTTTTTCATTCAGGCTTGAAATGTGTACTCAAAATAAGCCAGTTTGAAATGAGCTCAAAAGGTTGTCATGGGTAGTTAACTCAGATAACTGATCGTGTAAATAGTAATTTTGTACTTTGTGTGCTCTGTCATACAAGCACGCAGAATATCTTGTCCAGGCATCTCTTGACAGGAGGAGATGTAAGGCACTGGTATGAGCTTACTCTGAAACCACACTATCAAAAACGAGGCTAAAGAAGCATTGACACTAGAACCTTTGCTGAGACCAAATAGTTATCATCTCTATGATGAACAGTACATACTGATTATCCACACCATGAAAGTGGGAAGAGATTTTTAAATACACACACACACACACACACACACACACACACACACACACACTGGCATCCTTCTTTGACATGTGACTACTGCCTGCCCTTGACCACACTATATGCATCAGATCTTGCAGAGCTTTGACATACCATTGACATTTTCCTATTCAGTATCACTTTTTAAAGAATATTTCCATAATAATTAATGGGTCTAATCTGTTGAACAGTTTGGGAACTTTTTAATGGAAATTGATACAATTTTGTTGTGACTTCTGGAATGCAGTGTGATTTATAATACAGATAGTTCAAAAAATTAATCATCATCTTTATGTTTAAAAAAGTTTCCTTATTTCAGTTTTTTTAAAAACCTGCTTAGCAAATCTTCTTGACTTTGTAGTATCTTATTGTAGTTTTTCTCTTAAACCATTAAAAAACAGCAACACTTTAAACAGACATTTCCACAAATAAAACAAACGTTACAATACTGTTAAGAGGTCATTTTTTTTAAAGAATTGCAAAGGCAGCATACAGACAACTGTAGTAACTCTCATTATTAGTAATGATTGCCAAGCAATCTAAGCCAGTTAATGGTACTCCAAGTGTAGCCTTAAGGGTTTAATTTGAATCTACAAAACCTCAGAAGTTCCCAAGCAACAAATGAATCTGGCTGGCCTATTAAACACTAAGACATATGTTGCAATAACACAGTGCTTTAAGGAAAGAAAATTCTGCTGGGTTAAGAATCCATGGCATTTTAGAGATTAACTTCAGCTTTCATAATTCATTTAAATACTGGCTGCTCCCAGCCACCACATTTTATGGGGGGCGGGGGGGAGAAGAGATTTGAACAATATCACAATTATTCCCAGAAGCTATACCTTACAGGAAAGCAATAACTTTACAGAAACTTGCCAAGAAGGATGCTGTCATTTATGTCAGATACAAAATAACGCAGCAATGGAGATCAAGCAACTGGAAAATAGAAAGCCCTTTTGGAAGCCTGTCCTAGGCTCACAAGGGATCCTGCAGCCCAGTGGAAGCATACAAATTCTGCACTCCTTTGCACCAAATTAGCACATCTTTCCCAAACCCGAGATCATC
Source organism: Cryptoblepharus egeriae (assembly GCA_030015325.1). Lineage (NCBI taxonomy): Eukaryota > Metazoa > Chordata > Lepidosauria > Squamata > Scincidae > Cryptoblepharus > Cryptoblepharus egeriae. The sequence goes on from JAREYC010000002.1 coordinate 20,875,346, forward strand.
ACTTTGGACATCTTCTTGCTCCTCCTTCTGCTTCATTATTGGATGTCTTTTCCTTTCAAGAGTGAAACTTTCATAGAAGGCCAGATCCAGAAGCAAAACAAATGACAATGCCTAGATTTGAAGCTTGGAGTGTGTTTCTTATAGCATAATGGCAGGGTGACCATATGACTGAATTTTTCCAGATTTGTCCTTTTTTTGCCTCTTGTCTGTGTGTCCGCCAAAAGGGCTTCATTGTCCTCTATTTTGGCTTCATTTTGGAACTTTGCAATGGTGTGCAGTACCCCATCATATGTTGCTGGATTCATATTGAAGAGCAGAATCCAGTGTAAAAATCAGTTTTGAAATATCTTCTTCCTATCAAAGGTTATGGCCAAAAAACTAAAAATAATAATATGCATTGAGCTCTATGGGAAGTGAAAGTGCCCAACATCACGGCTTTACTCATGAGTAGGCAAATGCACCATTGTCTACCAGAAAGGCCAGGCTGAGAGGAATCCAAGCCCTTTCCTCCTTTTTAGGTTCATGCATCTGTTCACCCTCCACAATGGCCAGTAGTAGCACACAGACACTTTCACTGTGGCACTCACAAAGTCACCCATCACAGCTGTGCCACTGATGTAGGGCTGCACAGCCCCAAGCGCACAGCCTTCCTCCCAGCTCAAAGACCAGAGTGAGTGATAAAGACCAGGTCAAAGACAGCAAAGTGAAGACATGGCCCATCATGTGAGCAGATGAAACCACTCAAGCGGGTCCAAAGAGGGCCAAAATAGAGGGGCCCATTCAAGATTATGTACACAAAAAGTGGCACATGGCTTGCTGGGGTTGGGCAGCTTCTGGCCTCAAATTCAAGATACTTCAATCCTAAGAAGAGTATGCAGAAGCCAAGCACTTAATGTGGTTATACTCTCTAGTTCGAAATCTCTCCAGCATGAAAAGTCCAAAGATCAATATAATGGTATAGCACCTGCTTTGTATGTAGACGGTTGCAGATACGTCCCTGGCATGTTAAAGACCTAGCAATTCATTAGTGCAGGTAATTCTTCTTTGAATGGATCAAACAGCTTGGTCCAATATAAGGTAGTTTTGAATGAACTTTTAAAATCCACCATGGAAAGTAGAAATGTCACTTTCCCCAAAACTGATTTTTGTCCAGCAAAATGTGTCATTTTTCTCTTCCCTCTTTCCTTAGGGTCTATATGGCAGTAACAGCCCAGTCACTTGACTCAAGTATAATCAAGCCCTTATGAGACATTTACTGTAAAAAATAATTTGATTTAAGGAGCTGCTGGGAAATAAAGTCTTTTTTCCCCAGGTTTTCAATATTAACGCAGCCTAACAAAGTAAAATATGATGCTAAGTCAGCAAAGTTACAATAACTTTTCTGCTTTGAAAGTAAAAGTTAAAAGTACAGTGTGCTAAAAGATTTTCAGGCACAACTTTCTCCAACACAACTCAGCACTCCCATGAGAGAGTCATGTATATATTTTTTATTAATATTAATGGATTAATACCAGGAAAATATTAATTGAGCAGAGATTTGCCAATGCACTTCTTCCACATGACTAATTACTAATTAAAGTGCATTTTTAAATTAACCATTCTTAACATCTGAATGAAGTGTGCAATTTCCTTTGATCATGTAGATATTTGGTAGATTTACAGAAAGAACTATTACCCTCCACACCTTTTACATCAGGCATGTCAAACTGGTGGCCCAAGAGCCGCATGCGTCCCTTTGCAAGCACACATGCGGCCCTCGAGTTATCTCCCCACCCCCAGAAGCAGCTCATTGGTGGTGGCAGCACACTTGATTTTGAGCCAGAGAAAGAGCCCAGGAGGAAGGAGGACACTGCTGAGTAGACATGCAAAAAATTAGATTGCGGCCCTCGAGAGACACCATTAATGCTATTGCGGCCCTCTGTATGAAATAAGTTTGACACCCCTGTTTTACATCACTGTGACTCAGTAAAAATATACCATAAGTAGTCTGAAGTATACTCAGCTGTAGTTCTTGGCCACATCTATAATGTTCAGAGAACACATAGGCTGCATTTGAGGCTGCTTTTGAAGACTTCTTAGAAAATACAAATGGTGCAAAGTGAAGTTGCCAGGCTGAAGTTATATTAATAACATGACAATACTAGTGTGGCCGTATAAATCTGATCTCAGACCACCTGTGGATAACAAAAACGTGTGGATAATGAAATCTGCTATTTTGGCCTCTCTAAGCCCTCCTGAGGGCTTTCTGAAATCCCATTCAGTGGGCTTCAGAATGGCCATTTTGGCAAAATAAAAAATAAAAATAAATGCAACTTCTGGTTTCAAAGGGACTTTTTTGCCCTTATAAGACATTCTGAAACCTGGAGAACTTTCCAGGGGCTTCCAGAAGACAAAGTTCCATGGTGAAAAAGTTTCAAAATGTAGGTGTTAGAACTGAAAAGACCCCATTCCTGGTAGCCAAATACCTACAGTAACTTGTGATAGTGAAAAAACCTGGGAAAACTATTTGCTAATCTTAACTGGCAGCTTAACTGATAGACCTGAATGGGGCTATATTGGCTGATCAATATAAAGCAACAACTTTAGTTCATGTGTAGTTCCTTCAATGCTGTAATGCAGGAGTGTCCAACCTTTCAAATTTACAGCTCCTGGACATTTAACAATTGTGTAGAGGAGGGAATTTCAGCAGGTATAACTTCTCATCGCACAGATCACAAGCTGCACCTGCTGAAATTCCTGCTTCTACACACTTGTTAAAGGTCCAGGAGCCGTAAATTTGAAAGGTTGCAATGCATTATGGCTGCAATCTTAAAGACACTTTCTTGGGAGTAAGACCCATTGAACACAATGGGGCTTACATTTGAATAAACATGGTTAGGATTGTCTTCTATGTTCAATAGTTGTTCACCATACTGCCATTTGTTCCAACCTGGACCAGAATCTCAGCAACCCAGTCATTATATCAAAGGAAATTCCTGAAGTTGAGGAGTAGAGCACAATCCTAACCATGTCTACTCAACAGTGACCCTCATTGTGTTCAATGGGTCTTACACCCAAGAAAGTGTCTTTAGGACTACAGCCTTAGGTTTACATTTGAGTAGACATGATTAGGATTGTGCTCTTAAGTTTCGCTCACGTTGCAACTCTGTTTTTTTATGCTGTATCACACATTACCCCCCACGGTGAGAATGAAAAGCCAGAGACATATGTGGGATTAAAGGGCCACTTTATTAAATTAATTAAACAGCTTTAATAATAATTTAACTTTATTAAATTAAATAAAACAGGGGACTGCTAACAAAGTCATGCTGGTAGCTACAAAAATAGGGACGGGTGAAAGCCTGGCTCAGGTCACACCCCCGCACTGAGGGTGCCCATCAATGCCAACCCGAAGGTTGAGACAGCTGGCCGCTCAGTCAACCAGTTGCCCGGTTGACCTTGCCTAAATTGGCATTGACCAGGCCTAGTTGCCTGGGCCTATGCCCGGATCAGGACCCAATAGGCCTGCTATGCATCGCACTGATCCTTGTTGTCTCAGGCAATCACCAAGGGCCTATCCTGCCTACTCCAGCACGAGTGGGCAGGCGCGCCCACTGCATCCCCAATTGCTGCCCCCTTGGCTCTGGCAGCCAATAAGCTGCTAACATTTCTCCCTGGCTGGACCATTTCACCGGGGGGGGGGGGGTATTAAAGGGAGCTGGCCCATTAATAGGGCCAGCAGCATTACACATGGAGAAAACCAAGATGCCAGCAAAAGTAAACTCAACAGAGCTCTTCAGGCAATCACAGTTTCTTGACCAGTGTTAACTGTACTTTGTATGTGTTTTCAGGCAAGTTTGTCACACTCACATTTTATAGGCTTATCTTACAGTGTTCAGTCCCTCCAAAAATATATAACGGTGGAAGTGGCTCTTTATCAAATGACGTTTGATAATACAGATTGGCCTTACTGAAGTGCTTTTAAAGTTTGTAGAAATTTATCAGCACTGTGAAAGGGCTTTGCAAAGTTAGCTACATATATTAAAAAGTTTAGCTTCAATTCTGCTTTTATTTACTCTACCTGAGGCTAGATAAATTTTCACGGAGGTAGTGGGTAATTTCATTTTGCAGGTGTTGTAGGAGGCCTTTGTGCCTAAAGAATTTCAATAAAATACAGAGAGACAACATAACCAGCTTTAATGGCTGAGCTGGAGCATCAAAGCAGACACCTTTCTCCAGAATCAATCCCAGAATCAAAGCAGACGCCTTTTCAAGAGGAATCCCCAAAATATCCATGAATATGTGCAAAATCTGAACTCTAAAACCCTGAAAGTTTTGTTTCCCTAATTGAGAAAGTCATTCCTTTCCAGCAGGTATTGAATGCAATCCACACAATTCCTGTAAGTGGGGAGGCTTAAAAAGAAGACAATCAATACTACCTGAAGTAAGAGGCAATCTAACCAATTTCAAATTAGTTGTTGATAGACAGCAGTGGGGTGACGTGAGGTCAGTATTACTACTCAAAGACAGAATATGAAATGGGCAGTCGATAAAATAAGCTTCAGCTGTTCTTCACTGTTATAGTTTTCAGTGTTAAGTAATCAACTGAATAACAATACCCGTGCATCGCATGTGAGGATTTTTGTCTTCTGGCCTTTGCTGGTATTTTATTGATTTTTACTCCTCTTCTTTGTTTTGAAGAAGATGGGACTTGCCTTGCCACCTGATGGCAAGGACTGATTTGGGAGCCTCTCACATGACTCTCCTTCGACTCCCTTGGCCTGGCTTGTTTTCTTCACCACCAATTGCTCCTCCTGTGTTTCCACTCGGTCAGCCCTTTCTTCATTTATGTTATGGCTATCATGCCACACTTCCTCCTCCAAGTGGATCACACAGTATTAAATTTGTTTTATGTACTTATTCAGTGGGTCCTCAACACCCATGGCATACCATCCTGAATACACTGACGTCACCTCCAAAATGGGCCACCATGCTGTTCCAATATATCCTACCACTGAGTTGCACCCCCTTTTTCCCATGAAATTAACCACTCAGCGATCAACTTATTCTCCTCCCCTCCAAACTTTCATTCTCCTCCTTTCTTCCAACCCTCTTGCATAAATATTCTCCAAACCCTGCTGACCTGGAGTAAAAAAACTGAGGTTGATATTTGTTGATAGTGTCATTCATAATGCATATAAGATAGAAGAGTTCGTGGTACTGAAAATTTTGACAATAAATGTTCTCACTGTAATGAAGATGTGTTTCTACCTGCACTTCCAGCTGATTCTTCCCAAAGTGACACAGTTAGACGTATCTCAGGGACGTGGCATGGTATGAGCTGGAAGTTGGTGGGAGAAGTTCTTGGAGAAAGAATCTGAAAAATTGTCTCAGGTGGCTGACCACTGGACACCTAAGCTTAATTTAGAGTTCAGAAACATTTGTGTTTGCAAATAAGATTATGCCAAAGTGGGGAACTCACATTTGAAAAAAAAAACTTTAAAACAGTGGTTCCTAAACTATATGTTGTGTCTTGCTGAGGAGAGACAGAAACCAGGCCAGGGAGCTATGGACTATTCATGAGAAAACCTGCCACCCTATACAATGTATAGGATTGTAGTTCTAATCTGAAGCCTTGGCCAATGGCCCAGTAAGTCAAGGGAACTGCCAATCAAGATTTCCATTTCAATCCATGGCTCTTACTACCAGGATAGTAATTAGAGGGAGTTGCATTTTTAATATACCAGGATACTAATTAGAGGGAGTTTGGTGTGAAAGGACTAAGATGGAGTTAGGAGCAATTGTGCACATTTTGGAAAGTGAGGACTGAGGCAGCAAAAGAAATAGGTTCCTGTAGTCCACGTTTGCAGAGGTAGCTACTGCTTAGAATCATTTAATTTATACTTGTAATGGAAGAAATTTAATCTAAAAATCTCTGAGCAGAACACAGTAATATTTGCTGGAAAAAATATTGGTTACACCATAGCTGATCAATAAAGAGATACTACATTAAAACCAGGTTTCACTTTATTCCAGTTACCTTTCTAAAAAAAAGAAAAAAGAGGTGATGACAATTTAATGTAATATTTCCTATATTATTTGATCTGGATATAACTTCTGTAACACCTATTACACCCAAATTGCCATTTTCATCAAAGAGCTGAGCAGTTATCATGATCCACTACCAAATTATTAGCAGAGGGAGAAATAATTTTCAGACTGAAAAGATTCCCCCAGTGCTTGAAATAAATCTATGAGATGAAAAGATCTCTTGATAACTATAACCATCTCCAGCTGTATTAGGGAAAGAGAAAAATTAGACATTGAGGGGAAATTGTCCACACTCAGATGCAGTCATCCTTGAGTTCCTGTACACTGATAAGCTCCATGAAGTCCAGGTGCTGCTTGTTGGATTGGAGAAAAAAGAAATGCTCATTTCATGTTTAGCACGTATGAGAAGTTTCCAGTAAGCCTTGCAATGCAATCTCATGTGTGAGGCTTCCATAACCAAATATTTTGGATGTCCTTTCAAGGAAATATAGGAGATTCCACTACTTTTGTGGAAGAAGGAATCAAGTCAGTTGGTGTTTATACTTTAAAATAGTGACTGGCAACCTATTCAAGCAAAGGTAGTTGATGGCCAAGTGCATCATACCATCACATACATGATGGTGCATCATACCATCACCAAACTTTTAGGTTGCAGAGACCATTTTCTTGGATGTTGGATAGTCCAAAGCAGAGGCAAATTCTGTGAATGTGGGCAGGCACCTATATGGAGTGTGGTAAGTGGGTGGGAGGATTTGCCTCCCAAACTGAGCTTCAGCCATGCCACATGAGTTTGGGCAGCAGGCTATAAGTTGAAAAGGTTGCTTTAAATCCTTACATGATGCAGGATCTCACTAAAGTTAGGCTGGCACAAGTCCTATGTTGGCCTGGGGGTATCACAAAAGTTCTGTAAGACACTTCTGCACCATCCTAGGGGATTAGGCCAAAGCAGAGACTCCTACAGGAACAGGGAGTGGGTGCTGGCCTAAGTCCAGTTAGGTCCAGTCAGTGGTGGGCTCCAGCAGGTTAGCACCTACTTTATAGAGCTGGTTGTTAATGAGTAGGTTGTTAGGATAGAGTATAGAGTATAAAGTATAGAATATAGTATAGAGTATAGACTATAGAGTAGGTTAATGAAAAATAGGACATATAAAGCTTAAAAATAGTCATTTAAAAGTGGCTGCCAGACGGGCCTAGAACCGGTAGTTAATTTCTTTGAATCCCATCACTGGGTCCAGTTAGACTCGTCTTCTCACTGTTGGAACCCAATCTGAGGAATTCTGCCCACAGCAATGTCCTCTCTACCTTAATGCCTTTTCCTTAGTATGCAGAACTTTTTCCTTCCTAATCTTTTTAATTATCTGATCTAAATTTGTTGTCAAGATTGTACACAACTATTTTGGTCTTTCTGGTTACTGCTTGTGGTTATATAGAATATTGCAGATTGTGGTAATTACAGATTGACATGGGGCAGCAACACCTAGCAACCAGCACCTACTCACAGCCTGTCTTCTCCTAAAACTGGATTTAAACCGGGACATAAGTTCTTGCTGCTATAGCATTGCCATTGCTATTGCATTGCCACCATTATTCTCTACTCCACAAACAAATTTCCATACCATTTTGCTCTTCTTTTTGAATCCAGGAACTGAGGAAGAGAGAGGGGGACACCCTTACCTGTCGGTTATCTTTGGCAGCCTTGGGGGTTCTGGACACACCACAGAATTCATTGTTTGCCTGTGTGTCAGGGCTTATACAATCACTTTGCAAGACATGTCTATCAACAGCCTGGTGGAGAAAGGATTAAAAATATGGTCCATGCAAGCACTTAAAGTGCCTTTGAATCACCCCCTAAAAATGCCTTCTTTAGCAACTTTAATCTCATGCCAGTCATTCTTGCAATGCTTTCCCCTTTGTTCACTTAAGACAAGCATGCAAAATCTTTGGAATTGATCTAACTTCAAACCAAACTTCCTTCGGGCACTTAGACATACATTTCCCACCACTGTTACCAACAATGTCTGGAGCATAAGCCCCTCTCCACCATAAACCGAGATCTGCCTGTCCATTATCCTCAACGCATGTGTTCTATTATGAAACCGGAAAAGTCAGCTTGAAGTTATTATCATCAGATGTCTCTTTAGAAACAATTATAGCAAATCAAGTCACAACTCTTATTTGCAATTCTCTTGACAGAGAAATACCATCCATTAGGCGCAGCCAAGCAAAAAGCCTGTTTATTTAATAGAGGGTGGCATGAGGATGAGAAACACGGCATCATTATTCCCTTCCTTAAAAGTTGAAAGAAACAACCTCAAATCCTAAAAAAGATATGACTGCAGAAAATGGGGTAGGGGGAGTGGAAAACAAAATGTCACACACTTCAGAGATTCCCCTCAGACATGGCGATGCATCAACAATGCGGAATTACGGCACAAATTCTCAATGACATTCCTCTCAACCCACTCTAATTACAAAATGGAAATTCCAAAAGTGCGCAGCGTCACTTTGGGTAACTGTGTGGCACGACAGTGCATGCTCATCAGCTCTTTTAATTACAGACTGTCAGGACAGCGGACCCCACATGCTCTCATCCAGGCTTCCATAACTGTGCGTGTGCTGAAGACAACACATTTTGACAACTATGTGGATCAGTTGTCAAGGTGGGAATGTGTTCCAAAGTGTACACAAAACAGAACGGAGATGATGGAAAAACTGTTCCCGGTTCAACTCCCTCTTGTCTTTTATACCCAGAAGTATTATGTTGAAAAACAAATAAAAAATATTTCTGCAAATCAGTCCATGACATAATAAGCATAAATTTCTGATGTGTATGGGGCGGAGGAGAGGATCAGCTTACCAGTGTCATTCAAGATCAATTCTGTAGAGCAAGCAACTCTGGTTGTATAGCTATGATAGAGCTATGGCCAATTCTCTGCCTATTCTCATGAATAATATTCAGAGGTTTACCAAGCAAGTGGCTTCAAGAGATACTGCATCAAAACTGAAAGCTTGTTCAGTTCTGTTGTCATTCTCAGCCACACTGTAAACTTACTCTGTCCCTGGTGCATAAGGAACTGGTTGGTATATTCTGTATCTATGCACAACAATTTTACAATTTTGGGAAGATGGAGAGTAGAAAATGGCTATAAAGAACAGTTATTTGTAATTAAAAATATTCTTTTTTTGTCTGTGTGTTCTGCGCACAAGATTTCTTGGCTGCTTTCACAAATATGTACTGCTTTTCTGAATAATCAATTCAGAGCAATAGCCAATGTAACCTGGAGGTTGTTTGGGTGGTGTCCTATGGGTTGTATATCTAAATCTAGCATTCATCTTGCACAGTTCAGAATTGGCATAAGAGGTGGTGTGAAGTTCACGAGATCCCCAGCAAAGGGTCAGCAAAGTGCGGCTCTACAGCCACATGCGGCTCTTTGGCCCCTTGAGTGTGACTCTTCTACTGGAGGAGGAGACCAGCTCAGGCTGCCTTCCCAGCCACACTTTCCTGGGAGTATTTTTGTTATCAATTTAAGAATTGTAATTATTTTGTGTTTTCTTACACTTTTCTGGGCATAAGCCCATAGGCTGTAATGGGACTTACTTGTAAAGTAGATCTGCCCAAGAGGGAGCCAGGCAACTAGGAAGGACTAATCCTTTTCTTAAATGGACCATGCTCTTTGGAGGGGTGGGGGACTGGAGAGGCTTCTTAGCCTGGCACTGGAGGACACAGGCAGGGCTGTGGAACTCCCTGCCACTGGAGGAGGAGAACATCTCAGGCTGCCCTCCCAGCCACACTTTCGTGGGAGTATTTTTGTTATCAATTTAAGAATTGTAATTATTGTGTGTTGGTGGCTTTATTAATATAAAATGAAAAAATTTTTAGGTGCCCTGTTTGACATGGCCAGCTTAGGAGTACCCTAATTAAGTTAACAACAATGTACCTACCTATATAGTTTAAGTTTAAAAAATTCGGCTCTCAAAAGAAATTTCAATTGTTGTACTGTTGATATTTGGCTCTGTTGACAAATGAGTTTGCTGACCACTGCCCTATCCTATTTCAGCTGCTCCTTGGGCCGGGGATATGCAAAAGCCTGAAATACTCCTCCCTCTGAATTGAAGCCTTAATCTTTTTAAGGGAATCCTCACAACTCCCTTGGGTATAAAATGCAGCAAGTGCAAACGGGGACAAATGGTGAGCAATTAAACTGACCAAACAGTGGCAAAGTATCAATGTTATTTCATTTTTACTGCTTTTCTTCATCGGAACAAGGAGACACAAGCAGGGAATCCTAAATGATGTGTTATTGTTAGCAGACTCAGAGCTTATCCATGGGCTTAACATACCCTGTTGCTCTCCTGCAAGAGAGCCGCATCACATCCTTCAGATCCTGCCCCAAGAACAACAGCCAATTTGGGGCAATTGACTTAAAAACTGCTCCCAGGGCAATCATATTAGACATTTAATTAACTACTATGAGAAACAAAGTAAATACATACATACATACATACATACATACATACATACATACATACATACATACATACATACATACATACATAAAAAGCAGGCCTCCGTCAGTCTTGGAAGACTATGGTATCGTGCTCAGCGCTGCATACGATGCATGCGAAGCACGAAAGCCTGGGTTAGATTGTTATGGAGGATAGGCTGTTACCCAAGCAGCAAATCCCCCCTCTCCACGCCACTGAATTAGTCCAATGGAAAGGCAGAGCCGATATGATTGGATCCAGCTGGCGTTGCAGAGCTGGGCTAAGGACAGGAGCTCACCCTGTCTTGTGGGGCTGACCTGGGTCTCGAACCCTGGCCTGCTGGTTAACAGGCACAGTGTCTTAGCCACTTGCGCCACACACATAAAAAAGCAGGCCTCCGTCAGTATTGAAAGACTATGGTATCATACTCGGTGCTGCATACACTGCATGCAAAGCATGAAAGCCTGGGTTGGATTGTTATGGAGGATAGGCTGTTACCCAAGCAGCAAATCCCCCCTCTCCACACCACTGAATTAGTCCAATGGAAAGGCAGAGCCGATATGATTGGATCCAGCTGGCGTTGCAGAGCTGGGCTAAGGACAGGAGCTCACCCTGTCTTGTGGGGCCGACCCGGGTCTCGAACCCTGGCCTGCTGGTTAACAGGCACAGCGCCTTAACCGCTTGCGCCACCCATACACACATACCTATAAAGTAAATGCAAATAAACACATAGTGGCTGTCATACACAGACCCTACAACCCAGAGTAACTACAGGAAGACGTAAGAGGCACTTACTCTGGATTGCTCTATTCATTTCCCATAGGTGCACCATAACTTCATCGATGTAAATGGTCCCGTAGTTACTCTGGATTGTAGCCTGAGCCATGGGGGCTGGACTCCTTCAGCAAGTACTTCCTTTTGTAACGGCTCTCAATGTCCTCCGTCTTAGATGGATATATTGGGAATTTTTTTCTGAATTCCACAGCAGGGAGGATTGGCACACACATGTAGCATCAGTGCTCAAAACCATGCACATGTATTTCTTTTCCACAGCAAGTACTAACATGCAAACTGGAGGATTTCATAGTGAAATTCAACTGAAGAGAAATTGGTGAGCATCCCTGCAGAGGAGTACCCATGGACAGAAAAAAGCATTTTCTTTTATGCTTAAATAACCACAATCAGCTTTTATAATTCTTGGCTTTCTTGGCTTGTACGTCTTCCAGAAAATCCTTCCTAGTCAGTTCCTATGGTTTCTAGATCCACCAACTCTTCATATAATTCAACCACAGGCAATATCCAATAAAGATTGTAAAAAGAACTCTGTTCCTGTTGCTGTTTCAAAACTCCATAAAAGGTGTTTTTAAAGCTTTCTGAGAAATGGATTAAACAAATAAAACCAGCATCGTGCACTTAGATCAAAAACAAAGCATACAAAAGTCAGGCTGCTTCCTTTATAAACTAAAGCAGCCCAATGATTGCTTGGTCAATTGACACCAGGGCTCATTTTTTACATTCCATATAATTAATCATTAATTAATACAAACTACTAATTTTCATATTTTATACCACCCTTCGTTTAAGGAGCTCAGGGTGGTGTGCATGGTTCCTCCCCTTCTTTTGTGTCCTTGTGGTATGTGAGGCTGAGAGACAGTAATAGTCATGACATGAAATTGATAATTATGGCCAGAAAATAAATGCAGTGAATATTTCCCTGCAAGCAATGGATGAACATTCCTCTGCCTTCGTATACAGTGACATACAGTTTGAAGTTTGGCATCCGCAAGGTTTGGTTCCAGGAATCTTTGTGGATACCCATTTTCACATTATACAGAAGCAAAAATTTACCAAGGTAACTAATGAATCAATTAGTTAGAATTCATTAGACAGGCAGGTGATTAATCACATTGTGCTTAATACAATTTCATTTCAGGCAGACACTTTTCTTCTATCAATCCCTGAGAAGGGAAGAATCTGCCTCCCATCTGAAAGCTGTCCCTTTTTAAAAACTCTCAGCCCCAGAGTGGAAGGTTAATTTCCTGATATGCTACCATAGTAAGCAGGCTTTTTTAAACTGCTACTTTAGGGATGTTAATCTTTTAATTTAAAAAGTCAACCTCATTCAGGTTGAGACAAAAATCACTAATAAAACAGTGTTAGGCCTGTATTAAAACAGGTTATAAAACAGGTCATAAAACAGCTAGAGGTTCAATATAGCCATCATGATTAATAACCATTGATAGACTATGGTCCACCACCAATGTTTAGAATCCAGACTGTGCTTGACTAGGATTCCAGGTCTATCTGCCTGAAAAAGATGGCTCTAGTGTGGAGTCTTGGGATGGAAGCTCAGGTGTACCAAGCAAGCAGATCTGGATTTCAAGCCCAGGCAGAAGTCTAGGTCTACACTCATGGAAGATGTGGTTTCTGAAGACAGCCTTGAAATAAGAGCCCAAGTCTATCCAGAAGTTAGATCTTGATTTTAAGTCCAGGTGGAAGGCCATGTCTATTCACCTGAAATCTTTGAATGGGAGCCCCAGGTCTAACCCAGGTCTAGGAGTTAAGACTCCCTTAAGCACAAACCAGCCCTGTATCATCCTTCCCAGGCTATCACCTTACTAACCCCCAAATCCAGAGTAACTATGGGAGCACGTAAGACACTTTACATGCACCTGTAGTTACTGCACCACCTAGTGAAAACCAATGGGAAATTCATATTGCAGTCCAGAGTAGGTTTTACTTACACTGGAGTAAGGACTCTCTGTAGTTACTCTGGATTTTGCCCTAACAGTTTATTGGTTTGCTGCTGTGTCATAATACAACCTCGTTGGCTTTCTGAATAATGAGCCTCATTAGTCTGTTCTGAGTTCAGGAAATTTCTTTCTGTTATATAGGGCTATTGTATTTTTGGCCATAATGTTTGATAGAGTGAAGTTTTTTTTCCATTGCATTCTGCTGTAAATTACACATCCAGTGGTATGTAGCATGATGGAATTATTCCTAATAACTACATTTTTTGTGAATTTTATCACTAGTAGTGTTGGTCGCCCCCTGAAGAGTTGGGGTTGGGCCACACTACTGAATACAGCCAAAGATATGAGTTCTCCACCAGCACAGCACAAAGATTAAACATTAATAGAGGAAAAGCGGATACATTTGGGCATAAAACTAACAGGGGAAATTTAAAACAAATATGCACACTTGAAGGGATGGGGCAAGCTTCCAGATCCTCTTTTCCAACTATTGCACTGCAGCATCAACACTTAGGAGAATATTTTCTGAGTCCTACTCTTCAAGTGGCTAAAACTTTTATTCCCCCTTTTTCATTCTTTAGTTTCCTTGCCTCATTTTTCTTGCATTTTTCTTGGCAAAGGCCATGTTCCCATCACGTTCTAACCTTCCTTGACAGTGACCCGAGGACATGTGTTCCTCCCTTCTGCTTTGGTGAAATGCAGCATCCACCACTGCCTACAAATGTAGCATCTAATTGAATTTAATTGAGCTCAAATGACTTCAACACCCAAAGTAATTAACTATGTTTCCTATAAACACTTGAATACAAATGGCATCCTGCCCAGTCATTGTTGCTGGTTGTTGCTTATGACTTTCCTCTTAGGTTTCATGACCCAAAGTTTGCCACTCTCATAGGAACAAAAAATATACAGCAAAATGTTCTTATCAAGCAATTCATCTGAATCTTACAGCACAATCCTAACTCCTGGTTAGGCTGGCACAATTCCTGGCACAAGTCTCGTGCTAGCCTGGGGATGTCACAAACGTGCTGTAAGACACTTTTTTGCCACTCCTGGGATGGTTAGGCCAGTGCACAGACAGATTAGGCCAGTGCACAGTCCACGCCATCCTAGGAACAGGGAGATATCTGGGTTGTGCTTGCCTAAATTGATTAGGATTGCACATTTATTCATTTACATTTGTTCACATTAATTTATTCTACTTGAAGTAATCAGCCTATACATTATCCTATACATCATCAAGTGGAATATACATCAGCCTATACACCATCAGCCTATACATCATCATGTGGAACTACAGCCATAGTTGAAATCACAATAGTTTTGATATTCCTCCACTAAGTGCAACTTTCAGAAGGGCATTTTCACTGGTGGGTTCCCAATCTGCAACACTCACTCCACATGCAGCCATAAGAAACTGAATTATATTGGGTCATATAACTGGCCATCCTATCCAAGGGCTATCTGACTGGTTTGGCTTCCTTTCCAGCACCTTAGGCAGGATCCTTCTGCCAAGATTCTTGGTACAGAAGGTGGAGATGCTGTAGATGGAAACTGATGGCCTTCTATGTGCAATGGACAACTTCTGCCTCTCCCTAAAAATTGTCATGCTTCTTATTAACATTGTCTCCCTATAGTGTGGAGTCTGATTGCCTGCATGCCATGTTCTTCAGTCTAAATTTAAAAACCTTGGTTCTCAGTAGTCCTTCAAGCCACAGTCTCTGGCAGGCTGTATTCTAGTGGTCTCTAGCAATCCTCAGTAGTCAATTCACCTGTCTGTCCATTTGTCCATCCTTCAGTCAGTCAACCAGTCACTTAGTTCATTGGTCAGTCATCAGATCCAGTAGTTCATGAGCAAACCCATTAGTAATTCAGGCTGCAATCCTAACTTCCAGTAAGACCAACATAAACCATGGCATAAGACCTTTGCTGATCTGGTGGTGTCACAAAAATGCAATAAGGCACTTCTGCCCACTCCTAGGAAGGGTAGGACTATACAAAGGCATACGCTGACCTCCCCACATCACCACAGGAAGATGTGCCAGGTGATTTATGCTGGCATACATTTGTTAGGATTGCTCCCTCAGTTCATTAGTATGTTTGCTCATTAGTACTCTTTGCTCTAAGCTCCTTCTTTTTGCTTCTAAGAGCACAATCCTAACCATGTCTACTCAGAAGTAAGTCCTATTGTGTTCAATAAATAAAGAAAAGTGCTCCAGGGTTACAATCCTAACCTAAGGTGGCACAACTCATTGGTCTTCCCATTCTCGTGGTGATGTAGGGAGGCTACGTCTGCACTGGCCTAACCCTTCCCAAGAGTGGGAAGAGAGGGAACTCTTCCCAAGCGCATGTCTGCACTGGCCTAACACTTCCCAAGAGTGGCACAGAAGTGCTTATGGCACTTTTGTGACATCCCCAGGTCACCACAGGACTTAAGTTGGGGCTTAGATGAGTCTAACTGGAGCTTAGGATTGCAGGTTGAATCTGTGAAAATGCCTTACAAATGACTAGAGGGGTCCAGGAATGTAGTGAGTATTACTTGTTGTGGGGGCACCACCTACTTGTCCCTTCTGGTACCACTTATGAGTGGAGCAGAGAAGAATTCTCTATTAAGGCTGCAATCCTCTTTCCTGGGAATAGGCCCCATTGAATACAATAGGACCTACTTCTGAGTAGATAGGTTTAGGATTGCACTGTAAGCAGTTCAGTTCCCTTAAGAGAAGTGCTACTTGTGCCTTATGCCCCAGACAAATAATTCAAGTCCCCACTGTTGTCTGTTGCTGAGCATTCGCTTCCAGCACAAGATGGCTTTGCATGTGTTCCTCTCATGTCTTCTATAAATATAACTGTTACTAGGCTTTTGTTGTTGTTATTGGGCATTTTTTATGCTCCTTGTTCTTTTCTTATTGCAGTGTTAAGGTTCTTGCTTTCATCTGGTGTTAAAGCATGAAAAATGAATTTGAACATTAATAGAATCCATTTGCGGACCGAGGCTTTTATTGTAAATAAAATTATTCATTTGTTATGTCCTATTGTTTTCAGCAGACACAGTATTGATCTTTGGGTTTCTGCTCGGGGATGCCGTAAGGAGCGCTAGCTTAAGAAGGGAACAGAGCAACATTTGTAAATTGATTGAATGTAAAGCGTAATGACAGAGACAAACATCATTTGTATGGCAAAGTTATACAAAAAATATACAAAGCATTTTTCAGCAGCTTATTGAGCTGGTTATTGAAAAGAGCAGGCTATCCAAAGTGGAACAATGAGCAGGATGTTATTGGGTCCAAACAATTTTATTGTGATTCATTGAGGACACAGTGACCCTTACGAAATATGCATTAAAAATTAGAATGGATTTTTAGAAGAACTTTTTGGCCTACTTTGGTGGTAAAGAAAAGTTTTTGCCCAGGAAAAATAATAAATGACTACTGAGACTGTACTTCACATAGTCCACATCGATTATACTGTGTAACAAAATTTGAACAATTTTGTGTTTGTCTGAAGATTTTAATGTTTTTTATTAGCTTTGGTGTGAGGATTTTTAAAAATGCTAGCTTTATGAGTTAAAAAAATGTTTCACTTTATCAGCCACTAATGCCTTTTTATCTTTTATCCTGAAACTCTGAAAGAAGTGGTACTTGGGCAATTCAGCTGAGGACCCCTTTCAAACTTTCAAATCTGTCCAAGACCCTGTGTCAATCTTACTGGGATGTGATATCATTGTGATGCCAGAACGCCACCATGTCTACTCGGAAGTAAGTCCCATTGTGTTCAATGAGACTTATTCCCAAGAAAGCCCAGTGTCAGATTCCAAGGTGGCAGATCCCAACATCTTACAACCCTCCTAACTCAAGGTTGCAACCCCCCCAATGGGGTCCTGAGTCCCACTTTGAGTACCACTGTTGTAGAGCTTGTTTAACTCTTGTGGCATATCATCTGATCAGCTTTCAGTTACATCTATCTACCTATCTATCTACAGTATTTATATACCGCTTTTCAACTAAAAAGTTCACAAAGCGGTTTACAAAGAAAATGGAAAAGTAATAATAGCTAATTAAAAGCTAATGGGTCCCTGTCCCAAAAGGGCTCACAATCTAAAATGCAAAAAAGAACACCAGCAGAAGCCACTTGAAAAGACATTGCTGGGTTGTGTAGGTGCATTGGTGGCTCCTGATCCATGGTTTTGGAACTGCCAATCTACCCATCCCTTTTAAAAAGTGTTTAATTTGTACCTAGAAATAGGGGCAGAGGAACTCTGTGAAATAGGGGCAGAGGAAATATTGTGGCATAAGCTGGGTCCCAAGCATCTCTCCCACTTCATGGAAGCGTCTGGTTTAAAAGTTTCTTATCTAGCCCAGTTTTCTATTTTATATATTACCATATACATCTCTGTGGATGCAGTCAAGGTAGTGATCAGTTACTACTTTACAATTTAAGAGACTAGATAGATAGATAGATAGATAGATAGATAGATAGATAGATAGATAGATAGATAGATAGATAGATAGATAGATAGATAGATAGATAGATAGATAGATAGATAGGAAGGAAGGAAGGAAGGAAGGAAGGAAGGAAGGAAGGAAGGAAGGGTGTCCACACTTTCATAGTGTTGCATGCAGTAATTAGGTTGTAGAGTGATCCGTTTCTGGGGGGACGATTAAATGATTGTCGGTCACAGCCAAAGCAGGGCAGACCGCTCTGCTTTATACAAATTTAGGTGTGGACTCTCCATCAGTCACATCTAGCACTAAAATCAGATAGGCAAAAAAAAATCAGGTAAGAACTGCCAGGGGAGTAACCAACCACATTGGATGAATCCAAGGCCCATGTTCTCAAACACAACCTGAAAGTTCTGCATTCACTGTGTATTCACATTAACTTTTTTAACTTTAAAGGTCATAATTAAGCCACCCACATCTTAATTTATTTTAAAAGTTACATAAATCGTTGAGAAGAGCATGACTCATACCTGTTTTTTTTTTGTTTTTTTTTGTATAAAGCAGTGCAGGCTGCCCTGCCAGGGCTGTCACACTCCCGCTTTGGTAGAAGTAGGAGGAATGGCACCTCGCCAGTTGTACTTATAAAGGAATAATTCCATACAGTTTAAGTGATGTGGCTCCTGGCCACTTCTAGAGTCTTGAGCCTAATGCTGATTGCGACACAGATGAGTAGATGACATGTAGCGCACTGCTGCTTCCATAGGCTTGTCAGATAGGCTTCCAAGACCATGACAACATAATTAGACACATGCTTAGCAATGTTTCTAGAACATTAAGATGATTTTGCTTTCCTTCAGAGCAGTAACATGCAATGAGGTTAACTGATGCCAAGGCACTGGATAGAATCCATTTGAAATAACTTTGAAGAGGGTAAATTTGAAGTCTGTCCTTAAGGTCAGACACTGGTTTTACATTCCCTGTTTTAATGGCAAGTCCAATAAAGAGAAATTTTCAAGATTATAAATAATATTTTCCATTTTTGCATCCCATGCAGTGTAGAGATATTTGGCATCAATAGTGTATAAAACCAAAGTGAGTTATCTATGGAGCATTGGTTTGTTATTTTTTTTTAAATTAAGTATTTCCCCTACAACCAGACTCCAACACTGTATTGTGATATTTTGACTGTATGCTTTATTTTGCTAGATCCCACAAGGTGTTGGTAGGACTATGAAGAAAATGAAAAGGGCACTGAAGAATCATATTAGAGAGACACACATGTTCTGCACTCATGCCTCAAAATAACCAACTCAGAAAACAATGGGATTTGCTTTATTTTTGTATTCTTTTCCAAGATTAATGTGCAAAGAAATCAGATCTTGCTTATACTGTAATAAGCCCAAAACGCTAATAATATTGCAAGCAAATATGTTAAAGCAGACTTTGCAAAATGTACAAGGGTATTTGCATAGCAATTTAGCAAAGATATACCTAACTATTAGGGAAGAGATAAATGCATATTTGCTCTGGTTTTTCAGTACTTTTAGCTGATTTGCATAAGTGTGATCAACAAAGATATTTTGGATTATGGTATTTACTATAAAATATGTGTTGAGAAGCCTTCTTTGCTCTGGGTGTTTTGACAATCCATCAGATTGCAAAGTCTTGCATGGTTTTCTAATTTTTTTTCCCTCTGTGCAAGCCCAAACTTCGAAAAACTGATAAGAAGAGCAATATGGATGTGACTTCTTTTTGTGTGCTTCAGCTAACCAGCTGGAGAAGAAACTGTGACGGCACCTTTATTGCATTATCTGTTTTTTGCCTTGTTTGTAAAAAACAAAAAAATAACAGAAACAAAAAAGGCAACATTCATTGCATAATATTCATAAGGAAGTTAATTATTTTCTATCTTTCATTTAACACCACCCATCTTCAAGCTATGCCATTTGCTATTCATCTCATTTATTCTGCTTTTTTATCGGTCATCGTTTAATCACATATATTCATCACACATCAGTCGTTCTGCTGTTAGTTCTTTCTACAGCTCTGCTCGGTTCCATTTATTTCATTTCTCTCACTTAGTCTTCATTCAACAAACATTCAAGCGCATCTTGAACTTCAGCTTCTCAGAAAAAAAGCTCTTTTAAAAGCCTTTCCACCTGTGCACCAAATCTCTTGGGCATACAAATAAGAATTTCAGAGTTTTCTTTCTCGCTCTCTCTAAGACAGAACTCAAATAACCTAATTCTGGGGCTGACCCTACAGGATTAAAGGATTCTTATCACAGGAGTATTGACTGGCTAAAGAATCCCAGCTTGACCATTTAGGCACCTGAAGCTCAGCTCTCTGTTGTCTGCTCTCTTAGGGCCCAATCCTGGCCAACGTTCTAGCACAATGCAACCCCCACAGAAGATTATGTTCCTTGACCTTCAGCGGTCCTCTATCACTGTACCCCCTATTGTAGGATGCAACTGCACGTCCTATTGGCATGGCTGTATCAGCACTGATAAGTTGGAGAGGATTAGCCATTAAGGCTGCAATCCTAATCTCTAGTTAAGCCGGCTTAAAACCTCGCATAAGTCTTGTGCTGAACTGTGGATGTCACAACAGTGCTGTAGGACACTTCTGAGTCTTTCCAGGGGGAGGGTTAGGCATGCACTTGAGTGACCACATGCAACAGGAAGCAACAGGAAGACTGATGAGTGATGCTAGCCTAGCCCTACAATCCAGAGTAACCACGGGAAGATGTAAGAGACACTCACTCTGGATTGGTCTATGCATTTCCCATAGGTGTTCCATAGGTGTCCCATAGGTGGCACCGTCAGTGTAAAAGGTCCCGTAGTTACTCTGGATTGTAGCCTACATTAGGATTGCACCCTAAGACTATTATTACCCTGTATTTCTGTAGCATGCTTACCAAACTTCATAAGTACAACTGGGCTAAATTAATAAATAAGAAATAAATATCAGAAATAAAGCATTGATTAATGTGGGATTGGCAACAACTGTGACCCCTTCTTCCCCACTTGCACAAAACACACTTCTTCAATTTCTGGAAGAGGACCTTATGATATAATCCATTACACTGGTATGATATCAAAGTATGTGCTAATACTTTGTACAATAAGTATGTATAAATACTACAAAGTACAGTGGTACTTTGGTTTACGAGTGATGATCTGCTGCTTGTGTTGGCAGTGAGGGGGCTCTAAGCTTCCTCCGTTGCTCCCTGCAACTGCAAGTAGTTGCAAGGATCAGCAGAGGAAGTGTCCTTGCCTCCAACGCAGGTGGCAGTATGTTTGCATATACTGTATGAAGTCTAACATTCACATTTTGTGTAAGCCTACATTGTTTAACATATTGTGAGTCTTAGAAATTAACACATGAAATTATGATTTAGCAGAGAACGAAACGCCAAGAGCCCAAAAGAAACTCGTATGCTATAAAATTCCTTTCAGATGTCCTGTTACTACCTCAGGAAAGTATTTCAAGGTTGCTACTTGAGACAGAGTCTAAGGGAGATGTTCATCCCCATTACAAGGCAGAAGAGCCAGCGTTGTCCAAAAATCATCTCTGTGGTCATGTGGCAAGTATGCCTAAAAGCCAAAGGCGCACAGAACGCTGTTAATTCCCCACCAAAGTGGTACCTCTTTATCTGTTTGCATTTACATGCTATTGAACTGCTGAGTTGGCAGGAGCTGAGCAACAAATGGGAGCTCATTCCATCTTGCAGTACTCAGGTCTTGAACCGCCAACCTGCTGACCTTCAGGTTGACAAGCACAGCATCATTAACCACATACCCTACAATCCAGAGTAACTACGGGAGCCCGTAAGAGACTTTATGTGTACCCATAGTTGCTGCACTACCTAGTGAAAACCTATAGGAAATTCATATTGCAATCCAGAGCAAATTGTTCTTACACCGGAGCAAAGGACTACACGTAGTTACTCTGGATTGTGCCCTAAGTCACCGCAGCCCAGTTTATATTATATTCTAGGTCAAAATTTATTGTTGCTTGAATAATGTACCCCAACAATAAAAATTGTGGGCACTTTTGTTTAACACTTTTTGTATGTCAATCAGCCTCAAGTTCAAAGCCAAGACTTTCTTGGCAATAAAATGAAGGGCATTCCTACAACTGTATACATGTAGCACATCCCCTTTTAAGGAGATTCCCCAGAATGCTGGGGAAGCATATTAAAAAAAAGACTGCAATCCTAAACACACTTTCCTGGGAGTAAGACACATTGAACACAATGGGGCTTACTTTTGAGTAGACATGGTTAGGATTGTGCTCAAAATCTTTTCTATTTAAGTGGCCTTGTGGAGTCTAGCACCCCACCCTAGCCAACTTTCCAGCACAAATCCAGCCATGCTAGTGGGGCACAGGCTGCATTATGCAGTAAGGAGGCAATATTGGAGGCCTTCGCAAGGTAAGGACTGCACTTCAGGAATACTAGTATTGGTAATTTTGGTCAAGATTGGGCTGTGAGGCTGCAATCCTATGCATGCTTACTTGAGAGTAGGTCCAAATGAACTCAGAAGGACTTACTTCTGAGCAGACATGCTCTATCAGCATGAATACCAAATACTGACTGCATATTTGGTATTATGAACTCCAGACTGTGTGCATTAAGCTGGTTGAATTTTCTGGTTATGCTTGTTTGAACTGTATTCTCAGCAAGATTCTTAAATGAAATTATTAGACAATGTATTAGTCCCAGTACAACGATAAAAAGAAGCACATGGGTGCACATGCAAACCAGTCACTTGAGAGAGGAATTTAAGGGAAGGCACTCTGCACATGTGCACACACATTCAGCAGTGTGATACCATTTGTTATGATATTCCCACATCTTCACTGAATGCCTTGTGAGCAAGCACCATTTCTGAATGTGAGTTATCCAAGAGTCTTGCTCGCCTCTCCTGGCCTGTTTCACTGTGCTGCAAAGTCTTTCCAGCATACAGTCATGCTCGAGAAATTATTCCAGCACAGTCTTCGACTCCCCCCACCCCGCGCCTTTCAAACCTGGATTTTTCAATACATACAAGTTAATTAACCTGACATCCAACGTGAATTGGCTTTTAAACTCATTCTTTTTGTCTCTTTTCTCTCAGAAATTCAAGTGCATTAATATTTCATTCTCTGCTAGGAAATAAATATAGATATATATTAAAAGGCATGCTGTAAGTGCGCCAGAAACAAAGCAGATTAAAATTATTGCTATAAAAGCAGGAAATACAGTTCTTTTTGCCAGGTCAGATGAATGTAGCTTTATGCAGGTCTTTCAAGGGCTTGCAACAGCAAATAGCTTTATTTTACATACCATATTCTCAACATTGTCTTTTTTTGTCCCATTTTTCTTCTCAGTATACAGTAATTGCAGGGAAGAGGTGGTGCTTTTGTTTTTAGTAACCGAGCACTTGTTCAACAACACAAAAAGGAAACCAACCAAAGACTTCATTTTACAACATATTTTAAAAATACACCATGGTAAATCTGGCTTTTAAAAAACTCTACATATAGAGCAACAAACAAAAACCTGAGGCAGCAAATGCATCTGCCAGATAGGAAAACATTAAATTACACTATTAAAAGTACACAGATCTTTATTTAAGAAATGAACAGAAAAAATTGCTTGCTTTTCAAGAAAAATACAATGCTTGAAAAAATTACTTTGCTGAACCTGAATACATCAGGTTCCCCTACAATCCAGAGTAACTATGGGAGCACATAAGAGACATTTCGTGCACCTGTAGTTAATGCACCACCTAATGAAAACCTATGGGAAATTCATACTGCAATCCAGAGTAACTTGTTCTTACTGCGGAGCAAGGACTCCCCGTCGTTACTCTGGATTGCACCCTTCATCAAAGACCTGATGAAGGGTGCAATACAGAGTAATTATGGGAAGTCCTTGCTCCGGTGTAAGAACAATTTGCTCTGGATTGCAAAATGAATTTCCCATAGGTTTTCACTAAGTGGTGCAGTAACTACGGGTGCACATAATGTCTCTTATGTGCACTCGAACTTTCCACTCATCTGTTTGTGACAAAAAAATAAGGTTTAGATAATTTTTTTCCTCCTTTAATAAAGTTTAGATAATTTAGATAAGGTTTAGATAAAAATAAGGTTTAGATATTTTTTCCTCCTTTAATAATGTGGCACTTTATATTTTAACCCCAATCAAGGTTGACACTATTGCTTTTACAGTTTCATCGTCTAACAGCCTGATCTTATGAATGTTTGCTTAGACTTTTACTGGTCTGAATGGTCTCTCCAAACATGAGCAAAAATCGGAGGAGGTTGTTGTTTGGTAAGCAGTTATCATGCCATTCCTTCATGCATTTCTAGGACAAAATGGAAACTGGCGAGTGCAGATAGCCACAAGCAAAAGCAGTGGCGCATCAAACACCGCAGTCGTTGGTGGCTATGCTTGAGAAGCCTCTTGCTATGTGTTAGTCCAATGAGCCTCTCCCTGAATCAGGAGTGACAAAAGGTGTTTAGGCACCAGAATAAGTGGTGATGACGATAATATCATTGCTGGTTATTTCAAGGTTGGAGATCTGAAGTTGGTGTGAGGAGTCATAGTGCAAGTGGTTGGGCCCTTTTAGCACCAAAACCCCACATGCAGAGCTCTGCCTGCTGACCTAAGCCTCTGACTGCCATTATCAGGGTCACATTGGGTGCTCACTGCTGGTTGGTGACCTGCTGATGGATGGTGACCATCCCTCATTCATCATAACACCCTTAGGAGGACATCTGTAAACCTTACAGATTAACAAATACTACAAAAGTCACCAAATAATTTAAAATCCAAATTAGGCAGCAATAAAATTATAGATTGCTATTGACTTCCATGAAAAAGTTTCTGGGAATAGCCAACTAATATAGTTTTTGAGGAAGGACTCAACTTTTTTAGACTCGAAACATACAACTGGCTTCACCAAATCTTTAGTGTTCATCCCAATCCTGATGAACTTTGCAGCTTAGTTTTTTGTTTGTTTGTTTTCCAAAATATGGGTCTGTGCTTTCTGAGAAATCAGTTGTTAGATCTGATTCTCTTCCCTCAGGGCTGACCCATACAAATGTTTATACAGATTACAAATTTACCTCGTATTTACCTCGTTGCATTATCAGAAGGACGCAAGAGGAGGAGGTAGCCTTGATACCGCTATCCCTGACATTTAGATTCCTCGACAGGGTGCATCACATTGAATCCCAACACCATACCTCCCCAATGCTCAGGATTAGGCCGAGATGCTTGTGAAAGCGTTAGCAAAGAACACATTATACAGCCGGGAATACGACAGTTAAAACAGGAGGATTGTCGATACACTTTACCGATACACTTTATGGTCTTTAAGGGGGGGGGGGGAAGGCACCTGTTTATTTCTACATCTTCTATGGCGGAAAGGTCAGGAGAAAATTCACCTCTAAGGTCAGTGTTGCTAAGCAACTCCTTTCCGAAGTTCTGCAACACTGATCAAGCATATTATTTTCCACCCACTGGCTTCAGAATAAATATGAGAAACATCTTACCTGTTCTTCAGAGGGACCAAAGAAGCCGTGTCGACTGCTGTGGAGAACGCCAAAGGCCCCAAAGTGTCTGTTACGGAAGATACGGGTTTTGCTTTTCAATAAAAAGGATACGGCCAGGGAGCACCGGCTTCCTATTCACTAGTGCAAAAGTGAGTTCTGTCTTCAGAAACACAACAGATGGCTTGATGAGATGCTGTCCAAAACGGAGCGACATGTTTTCACCGTTTACACCGGAGACCTGCTGAGAAGAAGAATTAAAACAGAATTAGAAAGCCAAGTTTTCATAGACGTATTGCAAAGCACGACCATATTGCAAGCTGGAGTCAAGACAACGTGAGCAAAGTCTGCACTGGAAAGCGTTTCAGTTTTATCCATGAGTCCCCAAGTAAGTCAACAGAAGCCAGCCAGGGGAATTGTGGAATGATCATTAAAAAATATGGCACCCCCCACAGTGCTATGGTTTAGGTTGCAATCCTAACCGAGCACAACTGGCACAACCCTTTGGTCTTTCCGTTCCTGTGGTGATGTAGGGAGGTGAACACATGTCTGTGCACTGGCCTAACCCCTACCACAAGTGGTGCAAAAGTGTCTTACAATACTTTTGTGACACCCCCAGGACAGCACACAACTTATGCTGGGGCTTAGGCTGGCCTAACTGGAGATTTGGATTGCACCTTTAATGATGCACTCTAGCCAATGGACCAGTGGATATCTATTAATATTATATTTATTGAAACATTAAAAAACCGAACCAATACATATAGAGCATGCGTAAGTAGGTGAGTGAGTTACCCCAAAATCCAGAGTAATTATGGGAGCATGTAAGAGACTTTACATGCACCTGTAGTTACTGCACCACCTAGTAAAAACCTATGGGAAATTCATATTGGAATCCAAAGTAAGTTGCTCTTACTCCGGAACAAGGACACCCCGTAGTTACTCTGGATTTTGCCCTATGTCAGTCAGTCAGTCAGTTATCTTAGATTTCTAATCCTCATGCTCAAACCAGCCAAACAAAGCTTAATTCAAAATCTTTTCTGCCTCTTATTCCCTGTGAACAAGAATAGTTCCTTGCTGATCTCCAGAGGTTGATGCCCAGGTGGAATCTGCTTGATACCCCACTAGTCCCAAGACCTAATGCTGGGCTTGATTCCTGACCAATTCCAGCTGTAACTCTAGGTGGCAGTATGTGGTTATATAGAACATCACTTTAAAAAAGTGACATTTTCACTGCAGCAGCAGCAGCAACCACCAGTGAGAGAATCTGTACCTTTCCTACAACCAGTGGGGTAGTTAGGAGAGTTGCAGGAGGTGCTCTTGCACATGGCTATAAGCTTTAGGGGGGCTACAAGCTGAGCTTGATACTAGTGGCTAAAACTGAAAAATGGGGTAAGTATGTGAAAAAAGGGGTAAGGTAATTTTATGCAGAATGCAATGCAACAAACTGCATTACAATATATTCTATCAATGGTTATTGCCCATTAACTCGAAAATGAAAACACAAAAGCCTATGGAACAAAAAGGGGATTTTCTTAACTGTCCCTTAACAGTGATTGCTCTGAACTAATAAAGTACTAATATGTATCAGCTCTCATTTCCATGTACAGTGGTGCCTCACGTAAAGAACACCTCACGTAAAGTATGTTTCATGTAACAAACAAAAATTTCTCTAGGATTCTGCTTCATGTAAAGAAAGTGCTTCACGTAAAGAAAACATTCGTTGGCAGTTGGGGCAGATGTGCTGGCCGGCAGCCTGTTTAAAAAGCATCAGGGCTGCCTTGCACACCTGCCCATAGTGAAAGCAACACTTCCGTGTTGTTCCTCCTGTGGCCGGGTGTCCGCTGGGCAGAGGGAGAGAAGAGCAGTGGAGAAGAGGGAAGCAGCTCAGGGCTAGCCAGAAGGGAGCAGGGGAGAGAGAGGCTCAGGATGGAGAGAAGGAGAAAGAGAGGAGACACTTAGAAGGTGTGTTTGATTGCAGAAGAAAGTGTCTTTGATTGCACCCTCCTAACCATGTCTACCCAGAAGTAAGCCCCATTGTGTTAAATGGGTCTTACTCCCAGGAAAGTGTCTTTAAGATTGCAGCCTAGGTAGACTTCATAAGATCATGCACATTGAATGCATGTTTTGAATTCAATCTCAGTGTTCTGTCACTTTTACATCCAGTTAGTATTTTTATATGAATATTTTGGGGGTTGTGGAACCAATCGTCTGAGCTTCCATTATTTCCTATGGGAAAATTCGCTTCACGTAAAGAATGTTTCACTTAAAGAACATCCCTCCGGAACGAATTAAATTTGTTACGTGAGGCGCCACTGTACATATATCATAATACAGTTACCCCTGGGTGTATAGGCAATTCTAAGTGGTGCTTAATTATTCCTCTTTGCCCCAGCACGGTTTCCATAACCAATAAGGGACTCAATTTTTATTTTTTACCTAATTAAATTTGATTTTGTTGTCATGGTGGGAGGCAACAAAATCTTCTTCAACTCCAGATAGGAAATAAAGATAGCTTTATTAAAGCCACTAGCAGAGTAAATGAGTGATGAACTGCTGAGGCGGAAGCGGAAGCAGGTTTTTCCCCAGTTTGCTTTTTGAAAATACCCAGGGGTTGACATCACTCCCGGTTGTAACATCAATTCCAGGGCAACATTTTGTGCTTTGCACTGGGCTACATGATCATTAGCTATGCCGCTGCCTAGAGCTATGTTGAGACTTCGTTCCTAACACTCAGTTAGGCCAGTTTAAGCCCTGGCACAGGCCCGTGGTGGCCTGGGTGTGTCACAAAAGTGCCATAAGGCACTCCTGGGGAGGGGGAGGCTTAGGATAGTGCATAAAAATGCACCAACCTCCTCACATCACCCAGGGACTGAGCAATGGATGAGTTCTGCAAGCAGAAATTGGTCAGAAAGAGGGGGTTTCAGGATAACTAGATGTTCTGATTGCCTAGAAACACATACCAAATACATTTATGTCTCTAGGTGATCAAAAGGATAAGGTACTTGTATCTGACATAGTAGTACAGTGCAGGCGCTGTCTCTGTATCTGTGAGGGATTCATACACAGATACCCAGACCCACAGATACCAAAAAATGAGGATAAAGAAATGCACAGGTTTTGCACCTTCAAACCCACTGAAGGGGACCAGAGCTGCATTCCATTCATCACTGAAGAGTTTTCTGACACCTGAGGCCTGAGGCTGCCTCTGCGGGCTTCAGAACGGTCCTGGAATCCAAAAAGGAGACTTCCAGTTTCCAGTGGGAAATCAGAACTGAATTGTTTGCCCTTATAAAGCTTTCTGAGGTTCCTGGGGCACCTGTCATTTTGGAGAGAATAGGTTGGGCCACATTTGGCTCACTGCGGGTCTATGAGAAGTGCACAGATTGAGCCGCAGGACCCCTGAGCAATCCACACTGAGCCTGATCCATGGTTCCATGGATGGAAAATCAATGTATATGGAGGCCCAAACTTTATAGACAACAAACAGCAATTGCTTCATTTATTGTGGAATTCTGCAGAAAATTGCAGTAGATTTTCATTTCAAAGATGCAACTTTTCGCTCATAGCCCTCAAACAAAACACAAGTAGCTTGAATGGAGTGCGGCTTTGTTTGCAGCACAAATGTTACAGAAACCCTCCTACTGCAGAAGCACCAAGCGCTGCTCTCTTTTCTCACTTGTTATACCATGAAGGCGGAATCAGATTAGCAATCATTTTAAAATGGGAACATCTAGAAGCCGCAGCGCTAGCAAGAAACCACTTACTGACACTGAAGAAGGTGGAGGGCGGGTGGGAAGCAAACATTTCCAAAGCATCAGATGCGCAGAACACATGGGAGGTATGGACGGTGATTCCTTCTGTCATACTCAAAAATAATAAACTTCTAGCAGAAGGTTCATAATCTTCAAAATAAAAGAAAGATCCTATGTTTCAATAACCAAAGCTCCGGGGGAGCTAAGAAAGTGATGACCTGGTGCTTTTTATTCTATCCAACTGAATTACTAGGGACTGTGACACCTTTGGGCCCTCAGACTGTGTAATCGTGGCTCTGAGATTCTCTGAAGGAGAAGGAGGGAATCAAATCCCACTGCAGACTGCAAAGTAATAGCATGCACTGAATTTTTTTCAAGTTTTAGATGGCAACAAATGCAGAGAGGAGCAAGAGGCAAGGTTCATCTTATGCTTATTCATACATCTCTTTAATATACCCGCATCCCAAGAGGAAAGTTTTGCTCATGTTAAAAACTGCAAGCATGAGATGGCTTTTGTAGAAGAAGGTTACAGATGGATAAAGAAAATATAGATACGTAAAGATCTGTGCACAAAAGAGGCTGATTTTTAAAAACTTGTTCTTAAAAATGCACACCCCATCCTTCCAACCCTGCAGAGACCAACTGAGCAGAACACAAATTGCAAAATAAATATGATCAATAACTACAGTAATTAAACAGATGTATTAAATTCTAAACAATGCAGGCTCAGTGAAATAGAAACAAAAACATGATAAACAAAAAGCAATACAAAAAATGGGTCTCACACTTTTTGATGAAGTTTGGTCAGATTTCTTTTGACTTTTCCTTTGCCAAGACCCTAGTTATCTTCCTAATGTTTCATTACCGCTGATTTCCTGTAAATCAGGGAAGGTGGACTCTGATAGGGTGACCATAAAGAATGGAGGACAGATTCAAGCAGGTGATGCTTTTTAAACCCTTCCATGATGAACTAAACCAACCTCCATTCCTTCTTCTATGCTATGGTTAAAGGTAGAGGCACTCTGACCTCCATTCTATATGATGAGGGGAGACCGGCGCATGTTTGTGCACAGGCCTTACCCCCCCTTTATGACACTTTGGCAATGTCCCCAAGCCAGCATGGGACATGTGCTGGGACTTGTGCTGGCCTTACTGGGGCTTCGGATTACAGCCATAAAATATACCACTGGGCTCTAAAAGCAGCTTTGTAAAAGCAAAAATGTTAACCCAATTTCAAAAATTTGGCACTGAATTATTAAGGAAGAGGAAATTAATTGCTGAACACTTCAAACACATGCTTCACAATACACAAAAAAATTGTCTTTCCCTTTATGTAGATAGATAGGCAAGATATGTAGGTCTGAAGAGATCTTCTCCGGGAGGGAGTCTGAAGAACTGTCAAAAAGGGGATAAGAAATGAGGTTCTAGAACATACTGACAAATTAAAAACTAATCTATCACCAGGTCCAGATGTCATTCATCCAAGAGGAACTTAGATGTGAAATTGTTGCCCTTCCAACAAAATTGTGTCATTTGTCCACCAAGGTAGCCAATACAAAATAGGCATCAAAGAAATTATCAGTCTGTCAGCTTAATGTCCATTTGGTAACCTGGTAAAAAGCGGCATCTGGTGGGCCGCTGTATGATACAGGAAGCTGGACTGGATAAGCCTTTGGCCTGATTCAGTGGAGGCTCTACTTATGTTCTTAAGTGTAATTAAAGATAAAATTATTAAGGATATACTTGAACATCACTTGCTGAAGGAAAGTTAGAGCCCAGTCCTAACCCTTCCTGTCTCCACCAGACCTAGTGTAATGAAACCATGCTGATGGCTTCATTACCACCTGTGGTTTCTTTATAGCTGGTCAACTTTTTCACGAAAAAAGCCTTTCCAGCTCTATACTACTTTATTACAAGCAACACTAATTAGTCATTATGTAACATTTAATTCTCTTTTTCTCCCAACCTTGTAAGAAAGGGTCATGTTTTCAGTATGTTTATGTCATCCTTCCCATGCTGTTTCTACCACTCAACTGTCTCATAACGTACTGTGTGGCTAACTTGTTCAGGAAATGTTTTACCAGTATAATTATTTTTTTTAACATGGCCTGTGTCAAGGCCAGAACAAGGTACAGTAACTAACAATAAACCACCAGCTCAACTCTAGTTCTTCTCTGTACCACTTAGGATTACAGGTACAGGGTCTTGTATTTCAATAATCTCCATTTAAAAAACACAAAACTACATATAAAATGATTTGTTATACTTTTGTCCAAGAAACACAGCTTGATGTACATTGTTTCCCTGTCTCACTTTTATCCTTATAGTTAAGAATCAGAGAATAGTTTAAGGTAAGTTTTGAGATGTACAAAATAGTGATGGAGATGGACTGCCAGTGGAAGCTCACATCCACCAATGCACCAATGTATATGATCCTAATAATATATATGATCCTCCCTCAATCTGGCAGCAGTGGTTAAATGAAGGGCTGATGAACAATGCTAAGCAGGAAAAGACTGGATAACTCTTGGATGGGAGACCAAAAGATGTCATGAGACAACAGAGCCAGAGGTGTCACTGTTTTCAACTTGGCTGACCAGAAAGCTGCTCCTGCCGGAACATTGGAAGGCATTAGCCATTAGTACATGTTAGATGTGCAGACCACACCATGAAAAGGATTCAGTCCAGAAGAGAAAAGGTCTATGAGCTGCTGTAGAGCCATTGCCTACCTCATAGGGTTGTTGTGAGGACAAAAAGTATTTTTTAAAAGCTATGTTAACCATTTTTTAATCCGGAAAAAATTCCTGATGGTGAGGGCGGTTGGGCAGTGGAATAGATTGCCAAGGGAGGTGGTGGACTCTCCCTCACTGGGGATCTTCAAGCAGAGGCTCAACGAGCACCTGTCGGGGATGCTCTAGGGGGATTTCCTGCTGCAGGCAGGGGGTTGGACTGGATGACCTACTAGGTCCCTTCCAACTCTATGATTCTATGACCTTTGGCATTGGTACCCTCTCATGGCACACCACTTGAAAATCATTGCAACTATTGGAATAAACATATCAGATGCTATCAAACTGTGACATGTTCCATTTTCATAAGAATTGCCTATTCCCTGCTTTAAAATTTCCTTTATTTGCAGTCACGAGGATCCTCCATGTTCGTCTTTCTTTGCAAAGAAGGGGACAAGCAAAGTGGGTTGTTTCATGTCATGGCATAACTGAACAAAACAAGAGCAGATGTTTCACAATACCTTTGAATACTGTTGTAAGCCTGCTTATCCACAGCCTAAACATTCTCCGATGCTACCTCCAGAGGAAACACAAACACGCTTAAGCCTTACTTTCTCAGTTCTAAACATTCAAAAGCCCTCCGAGGAGGCATCGCTCTTGCCAATGTTTATACCCAAGATATTCAACACTATAAAAAAGGCTAGTGACTGTGTGCAAAATTATCAATGGCTGCCTATTGTTTTGCTCCAAGTTTGAATAGTGGAGGAAAAAGGAAGGAATTCTGATTTCATGAGACAATGTGTACAATGAGACAATGTGTACAACATCTAAAATTTATCATTCAGCCTGCTAAATGTCAGCCCACTCATGGTGACCATAGAGTGCCTGTACCTTTAAGTATTTCATAGAAGATGGAAATTAGGCAGGTGCTGCTTTTTATGATGAGCTAAACCCGCTGCAATTCACTTTTCTGTGCAATGGTTAAAGGTAGAGGCACTATGTCCTCCATCCTATATGGTCACTCTGAGCCCACTACATCTGAATTCCTTCAGATTTTATTATTTTTTTAAAGCTTAACATTTTATTTGGAGGGGAAAAAATCAAACATATTTCATAAACACAGTTGTGACTTTTATTAGCTTTACTAGCGAAAGGCGTACCCGCGTTGCGGGAGTAACTTCCCCATACAACATCCTCCATGGCGCATCAACAACCCATGCGCAACCTACCCCCATGTACAACATTCCCCTATGTGCATCATCCCCAAGCGCAACTTTCCCTATGTGCATCATCCCCCCACGCGCAACTTCCCCCCGTGAGCAACTTCCCCCATGTGCAACTTCCCCCATGTGCAACTTCTCCCCATGCGCAATTTCCCTCCATGTGCAACTTCCCCCATGCACATCATCTCCCATGCGCAACTTCCCCCCATGCACAACTTTCCTACATGCGCAACTTCCCCGCATGTGCAACTTCCCCGCATGCGCAACTTCCGGCATGCGCAACTTCCCCCATGCGCATCATCCTCCGTGCGCATCATCTCCCATGCGCAACTTCCCCCCATGCGCAACTTCCCCCATGCGCAACTTCCCCATGCGCATCATTCCCCATGCGCATCAACCCACCATGCACATCATACCGCCATGCGCATCATACCGCCATGCGCAACTTCCCCCCATGCGCAACTTCCCTCCATGCGCACCATCCCCATGCGCATCATCCCCATGTGCAACTTCCCCCCATGCACAACTCCCCCCATGCGCAACTTCCCTCCATGCGCACCATCCCCCATGCGCATCATCCCCATGCGCAACTTCCCCCCATGTGCAACTTCCCCCATGCACAATTTCCCCCCCATGCACAACTCCCCCATGCGCAATTTCCCCGAGCATCATCCTGCCATGTGCATCATCCCGTCATGCGCATCGTCCCCCCATGCGTATCAACTCTCATGCGCAACTTTCCCACCATGCGCAACTTCCCCCATGCACAACTTCCCCCATGCACATCATCTCCCATGCGCAACTTTCCTACATGCGCAACTTTCCCCCATGCGCATCATCCCACCATGCGCATCATACCGCCATGCGCAACTTCCCTCCATGCGCAACTTCCCTCCATGCACAACTTTCCCCCATGGGCAACTTCCCCCCATGCGCAACTTCCCCCATGCGCAACTTCCCCCATGCGCAACTTCCCCCCATGTGCATCATCCCGCCACACGCATCATCCCGCCACGCGCATCGTCCCCCCATGCGCATCATCTCCCATGCGCAACTTTCCTACATGCGCAACTTTCCTACATGCGCAACTTTCCTACATGCGCAACTTTCCCCATGCACAACTTCCCTACATGCGCATCATCCCCCCGTGCGCAACTTTCCTACATGTGCATCGTCCCCCCATGCGCAACTTTCCTACATGCGCAACTTCCCGCATGCGCAACTTCCCCCCATGCGCAATATCTCCCCATGCGCAACTTCCCCCATGCGCATCATCCCCCATGCGCATCATCCCGCCATGCGCAACTTTCCTACATGCGCAACTTTCCCCATGCGCAAATTCCCCCATGCGCAACTTCCCTACGTGCACATCATCCCCCTTGTGCATCATCCCCCCATGTGCATCATCCCCATGCGCAACTTCCCCCATGCGCAACTTCCCCCCATGTGCAACTCCCCCATGTGCAACTTTCCTACAGGCGTATCATCCCCCCATGCGCAACTTTCCGACATGCGCAACTTCCACCCATGCACATCATCCCCCCATGCGCAACTTTCCCCATGCGCTACTTCCCCCATGCGCATCATCCCCATGCACATTATCCCGCCATGCGCATCATTCCGCCATGCGCAACTTTCCTACATGCGCAACTTTCCCCATGCGCAAATTCCCCCATGCGCAACTTCCCTACATGTGCATCATCCCCCCATGTGCATCATCCCCCCCATGCGCAACTTCCCCCCATGTGCAACTTTCCTACAGGCGCATCATCCCCCCATGTGCAACTTTCCTACATGTGCAACTTCCCCCATGCACATCATCCCCCCATGCGCAACTTTCCCCATGTGCAACTTCCCTCCATGCGCAGCATCCTCGCCAGTGCAACATCTTCCTCCAAAAACATCCCCCAGTGCACCAGGGTCTGAGCACCAGATTGGCTGGATGTTGTTCAGTCTCCCATGTTAAGTGTAGGAGAGAAACAGGTTGCCCCCTTTTCAGCCCCTGAAGGGTTAAATTTCTCCAGATGGTTCTTGGTGGGTGTTCAGGTGACAGAAGGAACTCCCAGAATTCCATGCTTCAGGCCCAGCAGTTGGGGAGGAATGTTGATGAGTCAGCAATTCTCAATGCAAAGTACAAGGAGAAAAACGCGTTGTGCCCCTTTTCACCCCCTTCCCGTTGGAATTTCCGAAAACCGGTTCTTAGTGCACCCCTCCGTCACAGAAGGAACACTCACCCCAAATTTCACGCTTCTAGGGCGGGCAGTTTTGGCAGGGCAGTGATGAATCAGTGAGTCAGTCAGTCAGTCAGTGAGTCAATGAGTCACTCAGTGAGTGACTTTTCTCTTATATATAGACTATGTGTTTTTTTATGATCATCTTTAAAAAGGCACGCCAAATGTTCTGGACTTGGGGGAAAAACATATGCAGAATTGCAGATTATTTGACACAGATTGCTTTGTGTCAAAGAAATAAATGGTCTTCAGCAGAATGTTGTCCATTGCGAACTTCATTTTCATCTTGACATTTTCTATGACGCATTACTATGCCCTTTGGTTGAGCAAAATGATTTTTTTTGCCCTAAAAACCTACCCCTACTTATTTTTGCCTCTCCTAAAAGTGTTTGATTACGCCGAAAAATGGCATTTCCACTCAGAACCTCATATGTGCTCACCAGCATTTTATATAAAAATGTGTAATAATGAAGAAGAAGCACTCAGAAGAAACTCTTATACTTTATGATGTTTTGGCACCTCTCTCTCTCTCTCTCTCTCTCTCTCTCTCTCTCTCTCTCTCTGCTGTTGGGGTATAATAAAAGTAAAAACTATGCAATTCAACATAGAGCTGCTTAATTTTCATCACATCATAATGTTCCAATCAGGAGGTGGCCTTAGTCCAATAAATCGGTAAGCACTGAATGACAAAAAGTAGATTTTCTTAACTCAAAATTTTCCCATGATCCAGAGTGCTTTGAGAGCATATGAGATATATTTCTGATAGTATATGGAGCTAATAAGGTGTTAATATGAATCAGCTCCTTCCATATACAGTGGCACCTCACATAAAGAACGCCTCACGTAAAATATGTTTCACGTAACAAACAAAAATTTCTCTAGGATTCTGCTTCACGTAAAGTTAGTGCTTCACGTAAAGAACACATTCATTGGCGGTTGGGGCAGACGCACTGGCTGGCAGCCTGTTTAAAAAGCGTCAGGGCTGCCTAGCGCACCTGCCCATAGTGAAAACAACACTTCCATGCTGTTCCTCCTGTGGTCTGGCGTCCGCTGGGCAGAGGGAGAGAAGAGCAGTAGAGAAGAGGGAAGCAGCTCAGGGCTGGCCAGAAGGGAGCAGCGCAGAGAGAGGCTCAGGATGGAGAGAAAGAGAAAGTGGGGAGACAATTTGAAGGTGTCTTGGATTGCAACCTCCTAACCATGTCTACCCAGAAGTAAGCCCCATTGTGTTAAATGGGTCTTACTCCCAGGAAAGTGTCTTTAGGACTGCAGCCTAAGTAGACTTCATAATATCATGCACATTGAATGCATGTTTTGAATTCAATCCCAGTGTTCTGTCATCATTTTTACATCCAGTTAATATTTTTATATGAATATTTTGGGGGTTGTGGAACCAATCGTCTGAGTTTCCATTATTTCCTATGGGAAAATCCGCTTCACGTAAATAATGTTTCACATAAAGAACATGCCTCCGGAACGAACTGAATTTGTTACGTGAGGCACCACTGTACATATATGGTAAAACCTTGGATTGTGAGTAACTTGGATTGAGAGATTTTTGCAGGACAAGCAAACATTTCTAATACACTTTGGCTTGATATACAAGTGATGTATCGATAAACAAGCAAACAACCAGTCCTGCCTGGGATATGGCTGGTTTTGGCACTCTGCCAGCACCTGCTTAGCCAATCCTGAGAGATCAGCCTATGCAGGTCTACTCTGAAGTAAGCCTATTACAGTCAGTGGGCCTCACTCATATGTAAAGGGGGCAATGGAAAGGAGCCTGAGAGACAGGCAGCACAATCCAGAGCAACTAATCTGTCCACATAAGAGCCCTTGGGTTGCCCTATCTATCACTAGGGTGGAGCAACTGCAAGATGCTCCAGCCCAGTTACTCTGGAAGAGGCTTAGGGCAGAGCAAGGCAACATAGGGTGCCCTAAGAGAGGTGGACCTGCTCTGCCCTAACTGGGGCAGCCTAAGCAGCTCAGGAGAGGCAAGTTAAGGGCATGTTTAGCACTGTCTAGGGCAGAGCAGTTACTCTGTATCCAAAGCCTATTTCAAGGCAGAAATGCCCTCTTCCAGTTCCTCAGAGATATACCACCTCAGGAGCAGGTATAGTAATGAGTAGACCCATAGGGGTCCATGATAAGGCCCGAGTAAGAATGGTAGTGTTGACCAAAAATCTGAGTTCTTGGCCAGCCTAGCTGCAACCCCTGCCTCTCAACCTCAGGATATGGAACAAACTACGGCTGCCCACAAACCTCAGGATACAGCAGGACACTCCAAGAAGCCCCTTGTATTCACTGTAGAATGTACCGGCATCTCATCAGGGATTCCTTATAAGGCAGGCACCCAGTGGCATCACCAGACTGGTGCGGCTGGTGTGGGCTGCATTGGGTGATGTGCTCCGTATGGGGTGATGTGCCAGAGGAGTTTGACTGTCCTTTGGCAGGCCCCGGGCGTCAGCACGCCCATTCAGGCCTGCTCCAAGGCGGAGCAGCAGCCAGAAGCTGCCACTTGTCCTCAGGGCTGACCCAAACGGCCAGCTGAGGTGCACTGCGCAGAAACACACTGAGCATGCCAAACAGCTTCAGAGGAGACTTTCTTAGAGCGGAGGAAGTCTGCGCCTCTGCATGGCCATTCGGCCTCACTCAGGAGGCGGTGCGGCAGCCGAATGGCTTCAGAAGAGTACTGCACAGGCACCAACTCTGACGCCTGCACAGTCTCCTCTGAAGCTGAAAGCTTCAGAAAGCTTCCTTTGGCTTCAGAAAGAACTGCGCAAGCACCAACTTTGGCGACTGCACAGTCCAGGTGGAGGGGTGCGCATCCCAGGGGTGACACACAGACTTCCACACCAGGTGATGCGCAAAGTCGTGTCACCACTGTAGGCACCATAGCTGTTCCTTGTTCAGTGTGATCTGAGGGGTGTCTCCTCAGGAGCAAGTCCTCCCCATGCGTCAATTACTTAGCATTCTATGGAGCAGTTAGGGCAGCCCAGGCTTCCTGACTCTCTGGATGCAGCATAACTTTCTGCTCTGGATACAGAATAGTTAGGAGAGAGCAGTTAGGGCAGAGCAGGCTGAACTTGCTCTGGATTGTGCCCTAAAGGTGCAATCCAGAGTAACTATGGGGAGTCCTTGCTCCAGAGTAAGAACAAGTTACTCTGGATTGCAATATGAATTTCCCATAAGTTTTCACTAAGTGGTGCAGTAACAATGGGTGCACGTAAAGTCTCTTACGTGCTCCTGTAGTTACTCTGGATTGTGCCCTAAGAGACTAGGCGACTGAGAGAATAAGGCTGCAATCCTTAAGTGTGCTTCAGCCAGCATATCTGGCATGTGGGCCAGCCTAATGCTAGATAGAACAGCCTAGCTGCACCAGAAAAGGCCTGGGTCAGCATAAGTCCACTTAGGCTGACCCAAGATAGATGGACCTGCAATGATCTAGAAATGCTAGCCTAGATGGGTCAGCAAAGGCATGTTGAGGGTATGTTGAGCATGGCCAAGAACAATGCAGTTACACCATATCCAGAGCCTCTTTCCAGGGCAAATATGCCCCCTCACAGCTCCTCTGACTTAGGCCACGTCTGGAGCAAGAAAAAAAATCTGAGTAGACCCATAGGGGATGAAAATGGAAATAAAATAATAAGTTCTAAGTCTTAGGCCAGCCTAAGCACCACTCCTGCCTTCTCAACCTCAGGATATGGCAAAACGACAATAGACCACTTCAGGATATGGCACAATTCCCAAGCCCAGTGAGCATGCTGCCCTTGTGCTGCTGCCACTTAAGCAGCAGTTAGGCCAGTCGAAAGGCCTCCTAGCCCCGTGGATTTGGCTTCACTGTCAGCTCAGGAAATGGCCTACTTAGGCCAGATTAACTGGAGCTAAAAGTCAGGCCTAAGGTCAGGATTGCACGCTAAGTGCAGCTAAATTTGTTTTATTTTTCTTTATATTTTGTATTTACAGTTTAATATATTACAGTTTAATATAATACAGTACTGTATTATATTACAGTATTGAAATCATTTTTATATGAATATTTTTGGGTTGTGGAATGAATAATCTATTTCCATTATTTCCTGTTGAAGCATTTTGGATTACAAGCATGCTTCCAAAATGAATTAGGCTCTTAACTTAAGGTACTACTTTACCGTAAAACAGTTACCCATGCTAACTGTTTATATAGACCTAACCCTACAATCCAGAGTAACTACTTGAGCACGTAAGAGGCATTACGTACACCCATAGTTACTGCACCACCTAGTGAAAACCTATGGGAAATTCATATTGCAATCCAGAGTAAATCGTTCTTACACCGGAGCAAGGACTGCCCATATTTACTCTGGATTTCACTCTAAGTGTTGCTCCTCTTATATTTAGTAGGGAAAGAATAACCATTTCTCTTTGTAGCAGCACAGTTCCCCTA
This sequence comes from Cryptoblepharus egeriae, assembly GCA_030015325.1. Taxonomy (NCBI): domain Eukaryota; kingdom Metazoa; phylum Chordata; class Lepidosauria; order Squamata; family Scincidae; genus Cryptoblepharus; species Cryptoblepharus egeriae. Next base: position 20,914,956 of record JAREYC010000002.1, read on the forward strand.
ACCAATATCAGACAAAATTTTCATTTTTTTACTTAACTAAATTTGATTTTGCTGTTGTGGGGTGGAGCCAACTATCCCCCAAATCCAGAGCAACTATGAGAGCACGTAGGAGACTTTATGTGCACCCGTAATTACTGCACCACCTAGTGAAAACCTATGAGAAATTCATATTGGAATCCAGAGTAAGTTGTTCTTACACCGGAGCAAGGACTCCCCATAGTTACTCTGGACTTTGCCCAAAACCTACTTTGACACCAGATAGCAAATAGGTGCTTTAGCTATGCCACTAGCAGAGCAAATGGATGGTGAACTGCTGAGGAGGAGGCTTTTCCCCAATTTTGTTTTTAGAAATACCAGGCTATGACATCACTTTTGGTTGTGCCATCTCTTCCATGGCAACATTTTGAGCTTTGCACCAGGATCATTAGCTGCGTTACTGGCTTTATTTAAAGTGCAGCATTTTTTTCAAAGCACAGATTAAGACAGAATATCAATTTTTTTATATCTGTGAATTCTCTAGGGCCAGCCAGAATCCTGGGTCTTTGACAGGCACTACACCCCATGCATAGGCATCCTCGATGTGCCACATCTTGATGAGCTCACATTATCATGGTGTGATAACATTACCTTCCCACCTATGCAGTTCTTCCAAGGTGGCAGCCGTTTCCCATGTCACCCAGAAGGGAGCCCTACTGCATGGAAATATTAGACAAGCAACACAATTTTCCTATGCAAGACATATACTGATGAATTAAGCTGTTAGCATTGTAATAACTGTGGTGACTAATGGAATAACCCATAGCTGTTCTAAAGAAAGAAGACTGAATAATATATTACCTGTATGGGTTCAGGGGAAAATAATTTTTATACAGGAAAATCAAAGATTAATATCAATCTTGTTTAAAAAAATAAAAGGCCAAACCTGAGAAAAGCTGTTTGAAATTAAATGCCAAAAAATTCTTTTTCTAGGATCACAAGCTAGGTCTACCTTCCATCCTGGGGGATAAATAAAATAGTGTGGCATTTCTCTGGCATTATAGAGGGCTAAAGGAACATTTTAATTTTGCAAGATGGAGGGCAGTAAGATGAAGCATCTAAAGAAAATAACAGTCTCTGGACTGAATCAACAGAGCTTAAATGTATTTTTTTTCTTCAAGGCCATGAAATACAGAACGACCTAATGTGACAGAAGAAAAAATTTGCCTCTGCTCTGCCCTTCAGTGAAAAATACTTTGAAATTGAAAAGAGAAGCTGAATATTTGTGTTCTCTTTGCTACAGCATCTACTGTAGATCTAGGTGTTAACATGCTTGAGATGCAGTTAGTGCATTACATAGGATGCTTGCAAAATTCAGGGAATAAAACATTATTTTAGTTCATCAGGGCCAGGGCCATTCATCTCATCAGTGGTGTACAAAGAGGGTGGATGGGTATGAGGGTGGCCCCAAGTGCCAGGATGCAATAGTTTTCAAAGAGGTCACGCCAAGATGGTACTAGTCAGGGTCATCCTGCTGCAGTCACCCACAAGAGAAGCATGTTTCTTGTTATGATTATGTATGCATAGTTACAAAGTTATAAATAAATGTACCCGCATTGTGGGAGTAAAATTGCGGGAGTACACCATCCCCCTATGGCACAACAATACCATGCACATCATCCCCCATGTACAGCACCCCCATGTGCAGCAATCCCCATGTGCATTAACTCCCATGCTCATCAACTCCCATGCGCATCATCCACCCATGTGCAACACACCCATGCACACTGTCCCCCGTGTGCACCATCCCCATGCACATCACCCTCCATGCATATCAAGCCCACATTCACAATGTCCTCCATGTACAATATCTGCCATGTGCAATACCTCCCATGCTCATCAACCCCTCATGCGCATCAACCCCTATGTACTCCATCCCTCATGTGCTTCGCCCACCCATGCAAACCATATGCAACACCCCCATGCAGATCGTCCTTCCATGTGCAACAGCCCCATATACATCATTCCCCATGCACACCGTCCCCCATGCACACCATGTGCAACAACCCCATGAGCATCATCCCCCAAGTGCATCATCCCCCATGTGCATCATTCCCCATGTGCAACACCCCCGTACAACATCCCCCATGTGCACCCACCCCCATGCACACCATCTTCTCATGCACATCACCCCATGTGCATCATTCCCTCATGCACACCATCACCCCCTGTGCACTTTCCCTCCCAGAGCATCAGCTGGATGTTTCTCAATCACTCTTCAATGTTAAGTATAGGACAAAATATGTTGTACCCCTTTTCATCCCCTTAAGGGTTAAATTTCTCATCATTAGTTCTTGGTGGGTGTTGAAGTCACAGAAGGAACACCCTCCCCAAATTTCATGCCTCTCATTCCTGGGTTTGGGCAGGTCCTTGATCATTCAGGGACTCTTCAATGGAAAGTTTAGGAGGAAAATGTATTGCACCCCTTCTCACCCCCTTCCGGTTGGAATTTCCAAAAACTGGTACTTCAATCATGGAAGTTACACCCACCCCAAATTTCACACTTCTAGGACCAGCGGTTTTGGCAGTGAATGACTTTTCAGTTTTATATACAGTATATGGATATACAAATATAAATATATAAACCTTTTATAAAAAGGTCAAACCTTCGTATTCACTGATTTGGTCCATCACTGATACCAAAATCCACTTTTAAAGCTTCACCACAATATTTTATCCAGCCTGCAACAACTTGTCCTTTTATGTCAGAGCATTTGCTGAAGTCCAACGTTTTTATTCTTTATACATCACTTCTCAGTTTAAGCAGGGCATAATTTCTTTGGAATTGTCACATTTCTCTTTTTTCTGAATCATATCATGCTGATTACAAAAAAGAGATCCAAGTAAAACTTATTCATTCATTCATTCATTCATTCATTCATTCATTCATTCATTCATTCATTCAAATTTCATTAATTCATAGAACTATTTTTTTCAAACCTGTGAAAATGTATAAAATATACAATGTGTTTCTCATACTGAAAAAGTTTGGATACTCCTGCTGTAGGGAAAAATGTAATAGTGTCCCTACAAGTTGCTTTGCTAGCTGTGACTGACTGTAGAATGCGATGCTCATCACTGTTAGCAAGGCCAAAGAGCCAGCATTGTCTACAGATGTCTTTGTGGTTGTGTGTCCGGCATGACTAAATGCCAAAGCACACAGAATGCTATTACCTTCCCACCGAAGTAGTACCAATTTATTGTCTTGCATTTCCATGCTTTCTAACTGCTAGGTTGGCAGGAGCTGGGCAAGAGGTAGGAACTCATTCTGTCTTGCATTACTTGGGTCTCGAAGCAGACATACCAATCTTCAGGTCAACAGAAACAGTGTCTTAACCACTGAGCCACTACAGCCACTCCTGCTATACATTATCTTAATTTCATGTTAAATTTGTTTACATGTATTCACCTCTTTAAAGACTGGGAGTGTTTGTCGGGGCAAAAATGTATACAACATTGGGCACAATCCTAACCATGTCTACTCAGAAGTAAGCCCCATTGTGTTATATGGGTGTTACTTCCAGGAAACTGTGTTTAGGATTGCAGCCATTAACAAACTCTAAAAAGCATTTGGGGAGAGAAGCATGCAAACCCCATATAAAAAAAGTCTACTGAACCTAATTGTCACGATTCTAGTTAGTAAAAAGTCCCTTTTAGGTATGAGGTCACTCCAAAAATCCTTAGGGATGTGGAATCTGTAGAAAACAATACAAAAATCTTTCTCTACCTTTTATAAAAAATGAAATTGAATTCATACATTAGTATGCAAAAACATGCATGGCTGGAAGCATGATAAAATAGAAGCTAAAGATGCTTTCCCAGGAATAAAGCTTTAAAATTGTCAAAAGAGACAACAAAAGTGGGAGGAGAAAAATGATATAAGCAGAAGCACAACCAAAAGGAAATAGAGAAACAAAGATATCCTAGGTCTGCAGAAATGAAATAAACACAGAAATACATATGGAGAGCAAACCAGTGCCAAACTACGGGATAAAATAAGGGAAAGAAGTGCGGAAAAGAGATGAGAAGTCTGAAGGCAAAGATTTATCATACCTAATTTCATTTGCAATACAATATGTTTAAACTTTCTGACGTTAGTGTGGCCCTTGTGTACCGTACAGAGAATTTGTCACATTCTTAGCATTTCCTACAATACTCAACTGTCCTCAGGAGCATTTTTATCTCACTCTATTAATAAAAATGCAAAATGTGAATATTTGACAAATGCATCAGCTACTACTCTCCAAAGGACAATACGGGAGCTTGTACAGATTAAAGAAGCTAGCAAGTGATTTTTCTTTTTTGAAATCACTTACACTCCTATACAGTTCCGTCTGCCAAAAGTAGAGATATGCCTGCAATCCCTCTTTATACTGCTGCTCCTTTTTATCGAGTGACGCAATATTGACTTGTTATAACTATTCCTTGATGTTGATATGATACATTTAGGAGGCACTGCATTAAATCTGTTTTCCAATTACATATTACATTATCAATTATCAACATACATACAAACACACAAACAACTGAATTATTAAGGCAATTAATTAACACAGGATATAGTGTTATTTTAATCTGATTTTGCCATGGGGGTTCATATAAAGTTTGTCTGTGTAAACAGCTCAGCTGCCTGGCCCTGGTAGATTTACCCTACAATCCAGAGTAACTTCGGGAGCACATAAGAGGCATTTACATCAATGTAGTTACTGCACCACCAAGTGAAAACCTATGGGAAATTCATAGTGCAATCCAGAGTAAATTGTTCTTATGTCGGAGCAAGGACTCCCCATAGTTACTCTGGATTGCTCCTGTAAACTACCAATAGCAACATGAAGAGTGATTAGAGTTTTAAGAAGGAAGGAAACATGAAAGTCAGAGCCCAGTAACAGATGCTGCTGTGGACGTCAGTCTACAGACACATAAGGCAAACAGGATTGTCCCTTTTAGTTTTGTCACTTCTCTTAATTTTCTATGCATACGTGGCATAATGTTGGAAAGAGCCAACAGCATATACTCACGTATAAGTCTAAAAATTTTAGTCTTAAAATTTTTCCTGAAAACCTGGGTTCATTTATCCACGTAACATATCTTAAGAACATCAATAAGCAGTATTTATATACTGTTTTTCAACAAATGTTCACAAACAGTTTACAGAGAAAATAAAATAACTAACACCTAAGCAATCCAGCTACAATGGCTGAGCCAAGCTTGAGCATGGTGCTGCATGGGCCAGCTATGCTGGGTGGTGACCAGCTTGGGAAAAGCATGCTGTGACAATCCTCAGAGAGTGCTACTGCTGATGTGGATGGCTTGGGGAAGGTGATGACCAGGAACAAGAGGGCAATTGGAAGTTGGGATATAGGATGGGCTTTTTCAAATCCAGGAGACCACTGGGTGAAATCAGACAAATGATCTAACTCAATAAGTTTCACAAATCCCTAAATTTTACACTTGACTAATTTACAAGTTCTAGTAAATTTTGTGAGCTTTGGCTCAATATGTGCCCTTGATTTATTTATGAGATAAATGAATAGGCAAGTATACATGGTAGTCCTCCTCAGGCATTACCTCCCTGAACTCAGGGAGAGGGACGTCAAGGGTACACTAGGTGACCACACAACCTATACAGATACTCTTGGTGAGCATGCATACACTTATATCTCAGGCTGCAGACTGCACCAGGAGCTTCAAAGGAAGAATGCTGATAGCAGAGCTCAGGCATAAAAAAGCTCATACAGAAAGAAATTGGGTGACCTGAGACATGCTGCTTCACAGCACTCCCCTCCACAGTGGCCAGAAGGGAAATTATAGGAATAAGGTGATAGCGGCTTTTATTAGCCGTGCATGATTTAACAGAGCCTCATTTCCCAAATTTCCACTTGATCAGTATAAATGTGGTTCCAAGGAGGTACATCCTTTGAAGTAAACTTCAGCTGTCACTGTCTTGCAATGACTAAGTTTATTTGTCAGGATGAAAGAACAATCCATAAATTCATTAACTTGTTGATTCCTTCTCCAATTCAGGCACACCACTCAAACGAAATTTCAGAACTTGTGTTTTAAGATCACTAAACACTAATCAGTTGAGTGAAGTATTGATCAGCAGCTTTCGCATGTTCCACTTTTCTAATTAGAGTACTGTACAAATTTGGAATAGCAAAACTGCACTGGTCATGTTCACCACAACACCACCACATCACTAAATGCTCCACACTCCTTCCTTCATTTTCTAGACTGATGACCTAACCAATTTAGCCCTAACCAATTTAGGCCAACATACCTTAACCATTCCCCATTCCTAAGATGGTGTGGGCGGCCAGCAGATGTCTGTGCACTGGCCTAACGACTCCCCGCCCCTGAGTGGCGCAAAAGTCTTATGGCACTTTGGTGACATCCCCAGGCCAGCACTGGACTTTTGCTAAGACTTATACTGGCCTAACTGATGGTTAGGACTGCAGCCTAAGTAACTACGTAAGCTGCAAACCATGTATTCCACAGTAGCTATGCTAAATTCAGTGTGATTCCTCTGGAGCCAATAGATTGATTTTACACCTGACTGGGGCATCCTGACTAGGGATGCCATAATTTTCTTCCACAAAATCAGGACAGGACCCTCTGTCCTATTTGTCAGTATATCAACACATTCCCCCACCCCAAATTGGGATTGTTCTTGTTTTTCAGAACATATGGGACACTAATCCTGTCCATAGACAGTTTCAGTGTCACACAGTCAAAATGTGACAGAGGTATCATCTTCTTCACACAAATTCACCACCACTTTGGAATGAAAAGTAACAACAGTGACACATACCTTGCTTTGTTTCTGTTTTTTTGCCAGAATAGGAAAAAGAGTCAGGATGGTAGTGGTTCTCGAGTTGGATTCTAACCTGGAAGAGCCAGGCTCAAATCTCTACAGAGCCAGAAAGCTTCTTGGGTGAGAGTGGGCCAGTCACTATCTCTCAGCCTCGTCTACCTCAAAGGTTGGTATGAGAACAAAAGGAGGGAAGGAACCATGTACACCATCCTGGACTTGTTTCTTGGCGGAAGGGTGGTATAAAATGAGAAAAATAAAAATAAGTAAATAAAATTAAAAGTGAATGCTACAATGATTTTAAGTCAGAATTGGATTTCATAATTATATCTATTTAAATCCAGGTAATATTTGCCTGCAGTAAAAAGTTTACAAATTGTAAAGGTTATTTGGTGGTTTTAAAAACGTCTGGTGATCTGCATAAAAGAAATCACATTTTATGAATCATTTGGTTTACAATGGTATGCCATAGATTGGCGTCTGAAGTTACGAGACCCTTCGGTCTTCAAATTATGTAGATGTAGTGAAGCTATAAACAGCACCTTTAACTTACATTTTCCGTACCAGCAGATGCCAATTAACTCTTCAACATCCACCCAGGACACTATCATGGTTCATTTATCTGTCTCTACTCTCTTCCTAGGACCTTTGACTTTTCCTTTTTCAACATAGGCTGCAGGACTGAATAAAATAACTCCATTAAGGGTACAATCCTAACCCAGGCCAGTCTAACTCATTGGCCTTCCCATTCCCATAGTGATATAGGGAGGCAAAAGCACATCTGTGCACTGGCCTAACTTTTGCTCAGGAGTGGTACAGATGTGTCTTACTGCACTTTTGTGACATCTCCAGGTCAGCACAGGACTTATGCTGGGCTTAGGCTGGCCTAACTTAGGGTTATGTTGGCAACCTTTCTTTAGCTCTTTCTTTAGTCTCTGTGGCTGATCTTCAGCCACAGATGGCCTGTTCAGTCATAAAAGACACTGTTTTAGGACCTCCACCTCTGAGCACGATACCATAGTCTTTCGAGACTGAAGGATGCCAATGAGATGAAAGTTCAGAATTAAAGAGCTGGTTTCCTTCGAAAGAGCTGTGTAAAAGGACCAGGAACACATTTTAACACTTCTGTCTTATCCAGAAATGCAATGAAAAGCTTCTGACAAATTGTACTAGCTTCTCAGAAACTTCATCAGAAACTGTGTGAATGTTTCCCCAGTGGAAATATGCAAAGGCAAGTAGATTAGTGGTGCTACCACCCTCCTGCCTTGTCATCCCAGCCCATCCACAGAATTATTCTTTTAGCTGTAACTATGGCTGCAATCCTAAAGACACTTTCCTGGGAGTGAGACCCATTGAACACAATGGGGCTTACATTTGAGTAGACATGGTTAGGATTGTGCTCTATGTGACACAAGAGCACATAGATGCTTCTTCTACATGCCCTTAAGGCGCAAGAGGGAATTAAAGATCCTGAGAAGAACTGTTCGCACAAGAGGCAAAAAGACACACACACAAAGAGAGAGAGAGAGAGAGAGAGAGAGAGAGAGATTAGGGGAAAATGCAGTCACCAACATGATTGAGACTAAAATTAGGGCTCAGTTCTATTTAAATGGCCCCTTAGTCAACCCAGCAAATTCTCCTCTTGATGGTATAAGCGGGAAAAGGGCCCTGTTTCACAACCTTTTCGTAAGTTTATTTTTTAAAAAACCCTAAACACTTCCTGCATAAATGTACTTTTTAGAGGTTCAAGGCAGTTCATAACAGGAATTAAAAACTGAATTAAAGAAATCACAAGAACAGAGCAGGTAAACAAAATAATAACAGCGTACAATAAGAAGAGTTTACCCCATCCCAAAAAAAGATAACATGACCAAAAATATTTTGGGAGTATCTGATACAACTAATGTGTTTCAGCATCCCCTGAAACGAGAAAAGGCAGGGACATACAGCAAACCTCATATAGGACATAATTCCACAGAAAGGGAGACAATACTGGAAAAGCCCTCCTTGTATCGCTCATAAAACTGTACTTCAGAACATAGAATATTCAAGAATATCTAAAGGACCTAAGGTAAGGATAGCCATTAGCCATTATTTTTAATTTTCTTTGTGAACTTGTTTGTTAAAAGCGGTATATAAATACTATAGATAGTATAGACTTGTGTGAAAGGAACATCTGTAGCCCAATAATCTAGACCTGTCTATTCATGGTGGAAAAATCCTCTTCTCGTTTCAACAAGACTTACAGCAGAATCCTTTGCAAGTCTCTTCAGAAATAGATCTCACTGAAATGAAGGAAAACTTGTTGCCAGGTAGATGTAAATAGGATTGCAACAGGCTGTGCTTATTAGGAATGTAGTTCAAAGGCTATTTCTCATTCAACAAAGGGCAAAGTTTGCAATCCTATATACACTCAGCAGGGAGCTACAACCTGTTCCCAAATCCTTCAGTGAAAATATCTGCCATGCATGCCAGCAAATGGCAGAAGCCAGTTTTTCTGTAGTGGAAACCAGTCTATGTACTCCATCTTGAGAATATGATACATATGGATGCATAAAAATAGCCAGGATGCAGGAGAGGTAATCCTTGGACTTTCTGCTACATAGAATTAAAAGTCAAGGGAGAAAAATGGAATCTGTAAATAAACCAGCAGACTCCTAACATATGGAGGGAGACTCCTTTTCCTGAATAAATGTATCGATCATTTCCAAGATTGTTCAGTTCAAAATGTTTTTGAAAACACACAATATGGAACTTGTTTCATTTCATTTTCCAGGTGACCCAAGTTGAATGCAGTCCCCTATCAAATAATACTCCGGAAGTGTTCTTTGCCATATTTTCACCTGTATTTCCACAAATAAAAGAAGCTCACATTTGATAATGCAAGTTGAATACCAAGCCTTGAACAACCCTGAGAGCGGGGAGGCTCTCTCGGCTACGGCTCGATTGTGAGAAAACCACCTTCACTTTAATCGAAAACGCACAATGACGATGGACTAAGGTGAACAGTGCAGGCATCAAACCTCCTGTGGGGGTTTGTTTACATCTCCTTTTGTTATTACTTTCCTTACGGCTGTCAAATATTGTGACAAAGGTTTAAACATAATCATATCTGTAACTAGTCCACTGTTTCCCGGCTTGCACTCTGCAGGCTCACAGGCTTGAGCCTCCACGATTACTCTGGCTCGCTCGCCTCGCTGCACAGGACTGCCTGAGTTGCACAACTCATCCCACAAATCTAATCTAGGCAAATTATTCGGTATGTGTTTGTTTCTGGTTTCCTGCTTTCTTCACGGTGTGTAGCATTTGAGGCATTGACAGCAGCAACAAATACCAAAGCATCTCTCTCTCCCTCTCTCCCTCTCTCCTTTTCCCTGCTTTACAGCAGTGGTTTCCAATTTATACCACTCATGGTTCCCTGCTAAGTGGTGCAATGCTATAATGGTGGTGCCATTGCCCTTTTCTCCTGGGCACTGTCATCTTGAAATGTGCAAGATCTTGCAAGATTCAAGATGGTGGCATCTGGAATGATGGCACCAGGAAGAGCCAGTAGGAAGAAGCAGCCAAAGACAACCCATGAATTTGTAGAGGCACCCTTAGGTACCACGGCACACAGTCTGGGAACCACAGCTTTACAAGATCAACATGCAATGAGAAGTCATTTGGCAAACAGAAGAGGGGGAAAGATGAACAGCCTGAGAGGTTGAGAAATGGGGCAGACCATACTACCACCCCTGTGGTATGACCCCTTACATAAATAGTTTGCCTCTCAAGCTCACACCCCATTAATACTGTTGTTTTTGACCAACTGTTGTTGGCCTCCATTTTCTCGTCATCTTCCTCAATCAGTCAGCTGCTTAGGAAACCAGTTAGGTGGGTAAAACGACACAAAGTACATGAATCAGTTTTTCAGCTTTGACATTTTTGGCAGAATCCTGTTTATTTCAGGACTGTGAGACGGAAAAAGAGCCAGTGCTGAAGATAAGGGAGTGGGGCATTGGACTACAAGTCTCTCTCTCTCTCTCTCTCTCTCTCTCTCTCTCTCTCTCTCTCTCTCTCTCTCTCTCAAACAGCCAGAAGAACAGATGTGGGCTGTAGAGTGGGAAGAGCATGGATATTGGAGGCTAGTGGATGCCTTGAACTGAAGCAAGTGTCTCAGTTAGACCCATGGATGGGCCCATCCTAACCCCAGCTGCTTCTTGATGGAAGGAAGGAGTTCCAGTCACAGAACTTCCACTTCATGTTTCACATTGAGACTGACTGGCTTTTGGAGCCAATGACTTTCAAGCTGGAGTGCCAAATGCTAATGTTAACATAGAAACAAATAGCTGGGGAAACAATATATTTTTTTAAAGGTTGTGTCTCTCTGCTCCATAAAGCCAGCTCTCAAAGCAAGGGAATAATTCCTCTCAGCTCCGTTTTTTACTTAACCAGGCTTTGGCTCTGGCCTAACCTGCCAATATTGGAGGGAAATGAAGATGAACTAGGATATATTTCTTAATATACTACCCTCGCTATTATTTTGACAGCCAACAAGCCTAAAAACAAGACGTGGCATAAAAGTAAAACTCCCCACAGAGCATCTCAAAGCAAAACCAAGCACTGAACCATGTAAATCGACTGGCAACAAAATGTCTTCACATATAGCATGCCCATCAAAGGAAACCCTTAAAGGGAAATATCCCACCATTGGGAAAGCAGGGCTTGCTGGAAATATGGTGATGAGAAAGCTGCCTCCATGTATCACCCAGGCTATGCTTATTAGGAGAGAACACACTGCGGAGAGACTAGTGGCTCACTGGCTCTCTATATGCTCTGGATACCACAGATTCCAGGTTCAGTCCCTGGAATCTATAAATAAGGGCAGGGGATCATCATTGCTTGGGATACTATTGGTATAGCTTACTTGGGATGCTATGAGCTGTGGGATGGTATAGAGCTAGAAGCACCTCATGCTCCAAATAAGTTAGATGTGGGTCAAATCCCGGAAAGGTAACTACTACGACTTTGTTGGTGACTGCCTACATATAACATCCTACCATGCACAGACCAGAAACAACTCCCTATAGGAAGGAAAAAGAGACTTCCCAATCTTTATCCCGATGTATCCCGAGGAATGACTTTCCACAGCAATTACATTCACAGTGTGAACATGCACCTGATTATTTTGGGGACTGATAATGAACACTGCTAAGTGAAACAATCTATTAGGAAGGAAAATATCAAACTTGTTTGAACTTGATGAATTCAGCAGCACGATGGCTTCTGCTTCAATTGCTATGGCATCAGAAAGGTTCAGAATGTGGCTTCCATTAACACATCACTCAGAATTTTTCACACGGATAGAGGATATTGAGCTGCAACAAAGACTGGCAGGCCCAGATTTAGGCTGGCACAAAAACAAAGCTTCTGTCCCTTTTTCAGCTGGTTTACGTCACTGCAAAATGATGCACCTGGAGAAATTGTGATGATAGGAGGTAGCCCAGTGGTGGGCTTCAGGGGGTTCTCACAGGTTCTATAGAACCCTCTGCTAACGAACACCTGGGTCTGAGAACCGGTTACTCATGGGACATAGAACCTGTTGTAAATTTAGGTTATTAGGACAAAGAACCTGTTGTTAATTTATTTGAATCCCACCACTGAGGTAGCCCCAACATAAACTTTGAAAGAGACATCTGACACCAATTCAGCATTTTATGTTTACATAAAAAGATCATGATTATAGTGGTAAATCCAGCTCTATCCAAGTCCCTGATCTTCAAGTACTGCTCAAAACATCAGTAAAGGCGATTGAGTGAGTCAACAAATTTTTGTGTCCCATACATTGGAAAAAACTGGGAATACGAATTGTGCAGTTGAAATCTACATAAGCAGACCCCATTCTGATGTTCTCATTAATGTGTGAAGAGGAGGCACACAGAAATGAATAGTGCAGCAATATCTCTTTGTACATAAGAATGAACATCAGCAGAGGGTAAGTTCAAGAGATGGAAAGCAATCATTACAACTTCCAGATGGCTTTCACCTATCACTATACTAATCAAGATTAATCTTCTTCAGCTAATGCTCACAATGATCTGCAAATGAGGAAAGCTGTAGTAATTTAGTAATTCAGTAATATAGGCTATAATCCTTTCCACACTTTCCTAGGAGTAAGCTCAATTAACTACAGTGGAACTCACTTCTGAGTAGATATGCATAGGATTTGGCTGTCAGATTCCAATTTCTATGGGGCTTCAGTCCATAATTTCCAGGAAAAACAAATTTGTAGACTGGACAAGCTGTCACATTGTATTTTGATAGAACCTTCTATCACCAGTAGTTCCCACTCCATCTTCAATTCTAAATTTTAACAGAGCTAGATTTTAAACTACTCACAGATGACAAATAGCACCTTCCTCTTCTATACAATTGTGAAAAGTCTAAAATCTATAATACGACCCAGCTTGCCCATCTGTTTTAATTGATGGTTTATATTGCTGCTTCTTGTTACAGGCAAGCTGTTAATACCTATTTTATAAAGTTTAAAGATTTAGTTGTATTTTACAATTTATATATTTTTCATTTATTTAAATTATTGTTAGCTATCTTAAGTGCTCTTTAGGGAGAAAGATAGGGTAAAAAGATCAATTAGTAATGAAATCAATCAATAATGCACTTAATCAATAATTCAGCACTACAACCTAGATGTTACTAGACATCTGGATAACAGTAAGTCAGTAAGCTTTCTCTCCAAGAAGTGACACAACCAAAACTGGTGCTAAGTTATTGACACGGATGCAAATGCAGGCAGTAGCAAGGCCATACCCTAAACCTAAACCCTTGAATAAGATGTTTTAAAGGAAGGAGCCTAACCTTACCAAATGAACCCTACAATCCAGAGTAACTACGGGAGCACTTAAGAGACATTACGTGTACCCGGAGTTACTGCACCACCTAGTAAAAACCTATGGGGAATTCATATTGCAATCCAGAGCAACTTGTTCTTACACCAGAGCAAGGACTACCGTAGTTACTCTGGATTGCACCCGAAGTGGAATATCTCTTCAGATCTCTTGAGATGATGCCATGCTTCAGCTGAGATTTTCTTCCTATAGATATACAGGCCTTTGTAATGTTATCAAGACCTTTGCCAATGCCATGTAGCACTTGGTGAACATTTATTACATTTCCATTGGTATTTTTACATATGTGATGTTCCGAGAGATAATGTATAAACACTGATGTTCCATGCTCCTAAAGGACAAGCTTGACTACTTTCTGAAAGTTTATTTAGGACTACAAGCAAATATATAGAAGGATATAACTATATTCTCAAGCAAATAATAAAGACCGAAACTGCCCTGGGCATTATCCGCACTTAGGATAGAAAATCTTTCCAATGCCAGTTACAATATGCTGAAACTTTCACACCATTATATGCGTGTCATTTCATAAGATTCTTTGGAGATTATACTGAGATTATATTTAGCTACTTGCTCCATTGGTAAGTCAGGAAGATGTCACTTCCCCTTTTTTTCTTCTTTCTTGGCACATGAACAAAGTTTGCAATATATCCTTAAGTAATTGTATTTGCCTTTAGCAAACACGCTGTTTGAGTTCTCAAAGAAAACGTAGATATAGTCTGATAAAAAAAATTGCTCCATCTCAAAAATGCATTGACAGATGTATAATCTACCAGGGGATTTCTGCAGACGTTTCTTTCAGCTGAGAACACGTTTATTTAAAGCTGTTCTAATGTACTAACGTATGGTACTGCTTCGTATCCATCACAGAGTCGAAAAGCTTATGGAAATTCAAAGTGACCTTGTGAAGTTTCTATTTAAAGGAAATGTATTCACATGTATTCATTTCTCTGTAAAAGTGCACAAAGTTATAACAAAGATCATATGTGTGCCTATTTTGCAGTGGTGGGGAAGCCATGCACAGAAAACAGATGTTAATGGCTGAAGTGATACAGTCCCATGGGTACTGTAGTATGTGTCCCGCTGAACATCTGGATCAGCTCAAAGACAAGATAAAAATAGAACATTTCCAACAGCAAGCAATCTCTTATTTGGATACAAGCAAATCATGATAAAGGGGAAAGAGCAGTGGCGTAGCTAGTGGAGGTGCAGAGGATGCAGTTGCACCAGGCAACGAGCTTTAGGGCAGCGTTTCTCAAAGTGGGGATCGGGACCCCTTTGGGGGTCGGCTAGAGCTTTCCTGGGGGTCACTTAAAGACCCCAGGTGCAGGAGGCCAGGTCAGGCTTGCCAGACCTCTGGCTGTAGCTCTGCACGCACTGGGGCTGACTGACAGCCTCAGGGCCCAATCCCATGCATTCCTACTCTGAAATAATTCCCATTATAGACAGAGGGGCCTTTACTCCCATGTAAATGTGGATAGGATTGCAGCCTCAGGACCCAATCCTATGCATGCCTACTCTGAAATAAATTGCATTATAATCAGGGGGGCCTTTACTCCCATGTAAATGTGGATAGGATTGCAGCCTCAGGGCCCAATCCTATGCATGCCTATTCTGAAATAAATCCCATTGTGTTCAATGTGTGCATAGAACACACATTTCATCTGTAACAATGAAAATATATCCTGCATATTGGATATTTACATTACGATTCATAACAGTAGCAAAATTACAGTTATAAAGTAGCAATGAAAATAATTTTATGGTTGGGGATCCACAACATGAGGAACTTATAAAGGGGTCACGGCGTTAGGAAGATTGAGAACCACTGCTTTAGGGAGACTACAAGCTGAACTTGACATTAATGAAAAAAATTGTGGAAAAACAGGATATATACTAATAATACCATCGTGTTACATACTGTTGGAAAAGTAATTTAATGCAGAATGCAAGAAAACAAACTGCATTGGAATAGCTATACTCTTTCAACCATTATGGCCAATTAACCAGAAAATGAAAACACAAAAACCTATGGAACAAAAAGTAGATTTTATTAACTCAATACATTCCCAAGATACTGATTGCTCTGAGGGCCAATGAGATGTAATTCTGTTACTGTATGGAACTAATAAAGTGTTAATATGAATCAGCTCTCATTTACATATACATACTGTATATCATAACTAAGTTAGCCCTGCTACTGGGTACACGGGCACTTCTAAGTGGTTCTCATATTTAGAAGGGAAAGAATAATCATTCTTCTTTGCCCCAGCACAGTTTCCCTAACCAATAAGGGATACAATTTTCATTTTTTAAAAACTTAATTAAATTTGCTCTTGTTGTTACAGAGGAGGGGTAACAAAATCTTCAACTCCAGATAGCAAATGAAGATAACTTTCGATCTGCCACTAGAAGAACAAATGAGAGGTGAATTTTTCCCTAATTTTCTTTTTAAAAATACCCAGGGATGACATAACTTCTGGGGCAACATTTTGGGATTTGCCCTGGGCTACTCTACATTAGGGTACAGAAAACTGGGATAGTCCAGGTTTTCAGGAACTGCATTCACATGCTGGCGAGATTGACAGAGGGTCCTGTCACGGTTTTGTGGAAGAAAATTATGGCAACCCTACTGTAAATTTGCATTTTTTTCTATTCCATTTCAGAGTTTCTACTCTGGCTCTTCTGAGAACCTTTTCTAGTTCCTTTAATATTCTGCCCCCAATTTCAGAATCTCCAAAAATCTGCTGCACTATCCAAGGAAAGACTTTGGCTGCTAACTTTTCCCCATAAGGCAGACTATCAAAGCAGACTGCCTCCAAGGGAGCATGCAAAATGCATTAAAGGGAACGCTTTGTATCTGCCAAATCCAGCTGATGCACAGACCATCATCATCATTCCCTACCCTGGTGGGTGGGGAAGAGTATTCCCTGCTGCCCTATTTGTTCAGTTCCTTTGCAACTAGACACAGTCCTAAACTAGGCCAGCACAACTCATCAGCCTTCCTGTTCACTTGATGACGTCGGGAGGCAAGCACACGTCTGTTCAGTAGCCTAACCCCCTTCCAGAAGTGGCGCAGCGGTGTCTTACAGCACTTTTGTGCCACCCCCGGGTCAGCACAGAATGCTGGGGTTTATGCTGGCCTAACTGGAAGTTAGGATTCCAGTCAAATCCCCCTGCCTGCCACCCCAATTCTTCAGAATAAAAGAATCATTCTGCATCTTTCTTTTGGATGATAGCAAAGGAGAACAAGATTTTTAGTAAGTACAACTTCTGTGATGGTATAGACCAATAACAGTCTGAAAGGTTTATTTATTACTTAGTTGCTAGTTTATCTGTAAGTACAGCTAGAAATAGTTTGTTCAGTTCAAGCACCCTCTGGGAAAAAGAGCTGGTTTAGCACAGTGGCTAAGAAATTAAGAGGTAAAAACAGGATTTCCCCCTACAAGAGTCAAAAATCTTCCCTTGGTTGTGAATACACTAAGAGCATAATCCTTACCATATCTACTCAAAAGTAAACCCCACTGTGTTCAATGGGTCTTACTCCCAGGGAAGTGTCTTTAGTATTGCTGCCTAAGTGGCCTGAAAGGTCAATTGTATTTAACTTTCCAGACTGGTGCAAGGTCTGCATCAAATTACACGCTCTGAAAGCACCAAGCACATATTAAATATTCCTGTTTACCACACACCAGCACTTTATTTTCAATCCCACGACTGGCACATTTTCTCTCTTACTACTGCAAGTGTTACTGTTTTGCTCGTTTGTTTCTTTCACTTTCACTTCCAATTTACAAATACTTTTAATCTGAATTATTTTCTTGTTGTAACATTGCAGCTTTTCTTCTCTTGTTAAAAAAAATACTTTGTATATATAGGGTTTTCCACTTTTGCTCATTAAGTGAACCCTGAGAAAATTCTATAACCGAGATGCATCCCATTGATTTCTACTGAAATTATCCACTTGTTAAGATTCAGAAAATAGCACTTACACAGAATTCTTCAATACTGTTCCTCACCAGTTTGCACCCACAAACTGTACACTCAGTTTCTCTCATGTACACTCAGTGCTTCTGACAGCAGGTTTTAGGCAAATTATTGAACCTGATGCATAAAGTGTAGCTTATCCACACCAAGACAGAGTTCAAGCTACACTTTCTGCAACACGACTCAGTGTTTCCTGGTTCATTCAGCTACAGTCTGTCGGCAGATTTTCCTGTTCTCTTGTTAATTGTTTCCGGTCTTTTCTGCATTCTAGTCACTGTTTAACGTGACCACATCTGGGTCTTTCTCTTTTCTTTTTAATTGGCACAGGTAGTCTCATTTTCATGTCACCTTCTGACGGCTTCCGCTAAATGGATTCTACGTCTTGGATCTCTAATGACAATTATAATCTAATCTCTTATAAGAGTCTGTGAACTGCCCAGAGACACAGCTCTGACTCATCAGCTTCAAGACTCTTTAAACATTTTCAAAAATGATTCACCCTCTTTGCCTCTCTTGTGAAACTTGAATCACAATGTTAAGTTAAAAGTTGAATCTCAAGTTAAAGGAAAACCTCGGCATAAAGAAAGAAAACACTTCAAGCTTTGACGTAGCTCATCCTCACAGCCTAGTTCAGCAGCAGGCTTTTAAAAACATCAACTTCTTGTTCTGAAACATATTTAAGAATAAAGCTACTTCCTGCTTAATCTTTGTCACCATAACCCACTGCTTTCATATATGTGTCACAACTGTAACTCTTTTCCAGGACTCCTTAGGAAATGGTCAGATCCCTAAATCTCTGCAGTTTACTACATCCTTTATGGAAGTCTTTCTATGGATGGCAATTTTCATTGGCATGCCAATTCTGATACTATATTATGTCTTCTTTACGGGTGATTGAATTGGAGGCAGTATCTGGTTTTATTCTGTATCCAAATCTGCTGTGAATCAGCCTAGCCTTCTGCTCTTGGATATGATTGAACTGATGGCTGTGTGGACTAAAATAAATTGTCCTGAAAGAGAAAAAATCCTTTTCCCAACATAAGTGCAGAGAGTGACTTTTTTTGCAGAATTCCATACATTAGCTCAGGAACCACACAAATGCATACTTGTGAACATGGAACGAGGAGGGAAGAGTGTAGAAGGTTTTACATGATCTCATAACATGGCATTGCAACTTCATTCTCATAGGGCACAATCCTAACCTATGCCGGCACAACTCATAGATCTTCCCATTCCTGGGTTATGTAGGGAGGCAAGCACATGTCTGTGCACTGGCCTAACATTCACCCAGGAGTGGCGCAGATGTACCTTACTGCACATTTGTTATATTCCCAGGCCAGCACAGGACTTTTACTGGGGCTGCTAGGAGGTTAGGATTGCACCCTAAGTGCAGACTTACTGTGGTCATGGCACCCTCAGGCCATGTTCCCAAGTTTGGGAACAACTGTCTTTGAGTTATATTCACTTTAATCCCCCGTCATATTAGGATAGCACAATTTATCCCTATTAACTGGGCAAATTTTAAATTATGCTCATCTTATATTTAGCAAGGAGGGAGCAACTGAGGAGAGTGTTTGTATGAACCCAAAATAGTATGTTTTTCAATGGCTGTTGTTGGAGTCTCTCCTGAGTCTTTTTTTAAGATTGTGGGTCATTTTGGGAACCATGCTATGGAGTGGGAAAAAAGATGAAAAACGGAGAAAACTCTATTAACATAAATGGAAATTTATCTCTTTACTAGCGAAATGTACCCGCATTGCGGGAGTAAAATAACCCTGTATGCCATTCCCCCATGCGTAACATCCTCGCATGAGCATCAGTCCCCCTCTGCACATCAACACCCATGTGCAACATCCCCCCTGTGCATCAACCTCCCCTGCACATCATTCCGTGCTGTACATCAACCTCCCATCCACATCCCCCCTGCATCATCACCCCATGTGCAACATCTCCTATGTCCAACATCCCCTTACTAGTCAACCTCCCATGCATATCAACCAACAAGCCCCCATGTGCATCAACCCCCCATGCACATCAACCCACCATTGTATCAACCCCCATGCACAATATCCCCCATTTGCACCAACCCCCCAGTGCAACACTCCCATGCACAACATCCCCCATGCACATTTCCCCCATGTTTGTCACACTCCCCTTCCACATAACATCTCCCATGAGCACCATCCACATAACATCTCCCCTTCCACATAACATCTCCCATGAGCACCATCCCCCCCAGAGCACCCTCCATCCCAGTACATCAGGCACTGGGCACCAAATTGACTGCATATTGATCAGAAAGTCTTCAATGTTAAGCATAGGACAAAAAAAGTTGCACCCCTTTTCATTCCCTTAAGTTAGTGATTTTCAATCAGTGTGCCATGGCACACTGGTGTGCCAGAGGTCATCCTCAAGTGTTCCATGGGAATTTTGGGATTGACATATATTAATAAGAAAATTGGGGATTTGAACAGTTTGGTGTGCAAACCGCAGCTTTCTATGCAAGTTTGGGAACAGATGCCCCACAGATACAGAGCCCAACAGCTAGATCAGGGGTCTCTAAACTTTTTGACAGGAGGGCCACATCACCCTTCTGGCGCTGTATCGGGGACTGGGAAAAATTATTTACATTTCAAATTTACATAAATGAATATATTAGTGTTGGAACTTGTGAATGAATGAATGAATTTCCAACACACACAGAGAGAGGGTATCATCAAACCAGTTCATAAGCACTTTCATGAACAGAGAGAACTGTGTGCAGCCTCCCCAGCCCTCAAAATACTCCAAAGGTATGGAGAGCACAGCTCCCCTTGCCTCTGGAGGATTATAGAGTTTCTCCAAGGGGCAGATGGAGGGGACCTGCTGAGGGCTGGATGGAGGCTTGCCAAGGGCCGCATGTGGCCCCAGGGCTGGGGTTTGGAGACCCCTGAGCTAGATTGACAATCCTGAAAGACAGGAAGCTGTTTTGACCAGTGGTGGGCTGCAAACCGGCTAACAACCTTGGTGCATGCGCAGTGCGCCTTCTGAAGCCGGCCAACGTCAGAAGTCAGCACCTGCGCAGTCTCCTCTGAAGCCAATGTCCAAGGTTTTTTTGGAGAGGAGGAGGAGGGCGGAGGTCCTTGGAGAGGAGGAGGTCTGTGCCTCTGCGGGGCCATTTGGCCTTGCTAGAGAGGCAGAGTGGCATTTGCCGTGTCGCCTCCCTAGCGAGGCCAAATGCCCTGCAAAGGGACGCACTGCGTGTGTCCAAGACTTCGGACATGCGCAGTGCATCTGCACAGCCATTGGGCCTTTCTCCGAAGGTGGAGCAGCTGGTCCCGCCTCCGGAGCAAGGCCCAATGGGTGCGCAGAGACACACTGCGCATGTCCAAGGACATGCGCAGTGCGTCTTTGTGCACAGCACCATTCCGCCTAGCTCCGAGATGGAGCAGCAGCTTCTGGCTATTAGCCGGAATGGGTGGGCTCTGGAAATTGTGCCCAACGCTAGCAACCGGTTCGCTAGCATTGGGCCTAATTTAACAACAGGTTCTGTAGAACCGGTGTGAACCAGCCTGGGCCCACCTCTGGTTTTGACCAAACATAATGTGGTCAACTCTCAATTTGGATGGCTCTTCAGCCTTCTCCTGAAAGGTCAAAGAATTATTCTACTCTCCATGGGGTGTCTTGAAAGCAAAACCGTGAGTGAATCAATAATTCCCCAACTTCAAAAAAAGTAGTTCCAAATACAAAAGTAAGAGAAAGGAGATCAAGGAATATCAAAGGCAATCACCCAGCCCCACACCAGAACTAACATGACACTCACCAGGTTGACAGAAAGACTCTTTAATGTTACAAGCTGCTACTTCAGAGGCATGCAAACGAAATGTATGTGCTGCGCATCTCCTTTGGAGAACACAGACTTACTTCCCTATCCATATAGATAAGCCCAGACATCTCTGGAAGAAGCTTAAAAGCAAGCCCTACCACATTGATCGCTTTCTCCTCTGGTCTATTCTCCATTAGTAAAGAGAGCAACAAGAAGGAGCAAAAGGGATGGCCAACACTGCATTGTCCCACTGTTTCTGTCCCTCTTCGACCACTCTGGCTCATGTGCCTTGTCCACTGCTAGATGACAAATTTACGGTGCACAGTTTCCATTCTGCAGAATCATGGAAATTTGGGCGGAAAGGTATCTTTAAAATAAAACAACCAAAAAGTGCTTCTACCTCCCATGACCACGTATAAATGTGGCTAAGGCAAAGACACCATGAAGAGAGGTTGTCAGTATGGCTGTTATCACAAAGTGAATTAAATGAAAATTGCAGTGTCCTACGTTTTGCTCAGCTAATCTGGATACACCCATCCAAGTAGAACGGAAATCTTGCTTTGGTGCATTCTCTTCACCATCTTTCCATGGGATGTGTCTAACATCTGAAACTTGCTTTGGTTAGAGTAGTATGCCAAGTCAATCATGATCTGTCTGTCACATATCAATGTATTAATTACCGGTAGTCTTATTGTGTCTTTAACAATCATTTATTTGCACATACCTGCATTTTAAGGACCAACATATGGATCATGATACTCGTGGAACTTTCAGAGAATATATGCTAATCTCCAAGAAATGAAGTTAAAAATCAGACCATAAAAGCAGGCAGGCTTGCTGGCTTGTGCTGCACCCAGAGTAAGACTGGACTGGTTTGCAGCACAAATTGGAGCAAATTCATCTTATCCCTTGTGATGTGGCAGACATGTGGCAGGAGCCTATGGGGCTACTCAGATTTGTTCAGATCTATTCAAATAAGTGTAAGGCTTGGTCACTAGGGATGGGGGTTAGGCACTGGCCTAAGTGCCAGATGCTGATTGCACCCACCTCCGACCCCACTTCTTCTGATATATATACATCAGATATGCCAAGTGGGTCTGACAGGATCACTGCATTCCTAAAATTTCAGTTGTAATTCCCATTGGTCCACCTGCTCTGCTGCCCTGGAACATCCCCATTCAACCTTCTTCCCACCCTTCCCAGACTACCACACTGGCTTGACTTGGCTAGCACAAACTCACTGTTCCACCAGCACAATGGGACCAGATTCAACCTCTTGAATGAACTTAGGGCAATTTTCCAGTACCTTCAGATCAGTGCAAGGAATTCAGTGATGGGCTTCAAAGAAATTAAGAACCGGTTCTCTGTCCATCTGGCAGCCACTTTTAAATGGCTATTTTTAAACTTTATATGTACTATCTCTTGTTAAGAACCGGTTCTATAGGGTAGGTGCGAACCTGCTGCTGCCCACCACTGAAGGAATTTGCAGCAGTCCAAGAGCACTCCTGGATTGTGTTCTAAATATCAGCAACAGTTTGATGTTTTATATGCATCCATATATGCAAGAATGCGTGTGTGCATATCTGCATATGCACTTCCACAAAATATACATATTGGTACATTTTCCAGTGCACCACTGCAAAAGAAAATATTCAATTTTTTCTCATCTTACATGACAGGTAGCCATTTTGCATCTAATTTCTCTGATGAACACACCATCTCATGATCTCTCTTTCAATTAATTACCTCGGTGAACTGCTTCTTGTTTTAACAGGGCTAAGTCTGGTTTGCCTCGCAGAGACTACTAAGCACCTTACCCTCTGGCAATCTAGCGAGCTCCCAATGTCTGTCTAAAAAGATCATTTTTAGACAACGACTGTCTCTAAAGATCAAACATCAGAAAAGGGCATTCACCCTTGAACAGAAGGAACAACAGGGGAGTTCACTCAGAAGGGTCTGCTGTGGCCAGCTCAAAGCACAAAACTCACATTTGTGAGACTGAGCACTTCCTGAATTAAACAAAGCAAAGGGAAATATCTTTCTTCAAGATGCCTGAGATTCAATATTGCAGTGACCATTTTGCTGAAGGAAGTGGGAAGTGGAAGATGAAAAACTCACAAATGTTTCCAAAAAGGTTCTTTGTGAAAAATATTGCTTTAAAAAAAAAGACAGGGATTCTGAAAGCTTATCAGTTCAGGCAAGGTTTTATTACAAGGCAAATTAACTCTCCTGTAACATGGACTGTTTCAACTGAACAGATGCAAGGTTATTGAGGCTTCACAATGAAGGATCAACACTTCTAATTCTCTGTATTTCCCACAGGCGATGCCAACTATGCCTAACTGTGAATACATTCCTCACTGACTAGGATTACAACTGAAATTTTAGGAATGCAGTGATCCTGTCAGACCCTCTTGGCATATCTGAGATATATATATATATATATCAGTGGGGCAGGAGAAGTGGAGTCTGGGGAGGGAAAGTATGTATCTCTCTCTCTCTCTCTCTCTCTCTCTCTGCTGTAGGCTACAGACTGGGTAGGACAAGGAAAAATCTTGAAGGAGAAGCTGTAAAACCACTGGGTAGAGATCTAAGGGTGCAATCCTAAGCTAGGCTGGCACAACTCATCGGTTTTCTCATTCATGTGGTGATGTAGGGAGGCAACTGCATGTTTGTGCACGGGCCTAACCTCCCTCCCAAGGAGTGGCAAAGAAATGTCTTACGGCTCTTTGGTGACACCCCCCTTCCTTAGCTCAGCACAGGGTTTAGGGTTAGCCAGGCCTAACTGGAGCTTAGGATTGCAGCTTTAGTAAAGAAGTGATCCCTACATACCAGAGTAACTACGGGAAGATGTAAAGAGCACTTACTCTGGATTGCTCTATGCATTTCTCATAGGTTTCCCATAGGTGGCACCATAACTACGTCAGTGTAAAAGGTCCTGTAGTTACTCTGGATTGTAGCCTGTGTCAGGTTCTGTTACGCTGTTTGAGTTTGTCTTTTCCTATCCCAAAATTGGGAGCTTTGAGTGATCTGGGTTCAGGTTAGGCTAAGTGGGATCTAGGCTGAGCCTAGTCTCAGTGGCAGGCACTGGTAGTCTTCCCCCCTTTCATGACAGTTAGAATCACAATCCACTATTTAATTATGTACTACTACAACCACAGTTTTTTAAACCAAACTTGCTCTGTTTCTTATCCATCAAGCTGAAACACAGCTGAGTGGGTATATATGGTGCCAGGCTGTGAGCCTGGTAACTCCTTTTTATTCTGCTATATTCAGAAATACAAAAAAGGGTGCCAAGTACCACTCGTAAGCAATGCCATTGAGCTGGTGGACTGTGGGCCCTGAGTATCTGCAAGGAAGCAATTTCAGGACCTCTCACAGATACCAAATTCCATGGATAATGAAATCCACAGGGTGACCTGCTGGGTCCCAGAATTACAAATCCATGCCCAACCCTCTGGAGGTTACAAGCACCCTCCTGGTCTCTTCAGAAGCCTCCTGGATACAACTGGAAGTCACTTCCAGTTTGTATCAGTGATTTCCAGTCACTAGTGTAAACTGAAACTGATTTCAGTTGCTTCTGAGACCTACTGAGTCCCTCCAGTCATGGGCTTGGCATCTGTAAGGAGTGCCACTGGAATCAGTTTGAGAGCCAAAAGTTGGGCATGCTTGGTTTAAGCTGCACTTTGATTCCTTTCTAACCTAAAAAGGGGTTTCCTGGGGTTCATCCAGACTCCAGAAGAAAATCTGCCTGTGGGAACCCATGCTTAACACACAGCTTTAGACATGGTAGACATCAGTTTCTCACGGGGTCAAAGCCAACGGAAAAGAAGCCTTCAGGAAAGTACGCCTCGTTCAGCACAATGAGCGCAGCCTCTGCCTGGGCTGAGTTCCAGCTCTTTAGCCAAGATAAATTTCTGTTGCTCCTTCCATGACTAGTTCGAAAGCCATTTTCTCCCCTCCCCTGCGGATAAGCAGCAAACGTGCTTCCAAAAAACATCCCATCTCTTTCCCTTTTAAGATTTATATGAAATATGCTGAGCTGCGCTTCCACGGGCCATTTAATGTTTCTCCCTTCAGCAAAAATTATATTCTTTCACAGGATTATTCGTTACTTCTAAGGTGGGAGAACAACTTCAGTGAGAGTAACTTGCAGAGACGATCCCAATGATCCTAAACCAACTCATGCTTTGCTGTTTGGTATTCCACAATCAAGGCTGCTTTATACTTATGCAACAAGGAGGCAGAAAAGCCAAGGGTTATGGCAGTCTCAAGGATGGTGACACAATCCACTCCAGTTGCAGTACCTGGAGAAAAGGCAAAGAAGACCTGCTGGAGAGAAAGGTCGTGACTGGAACATTCACAGACAGGGCAAATGTCGTTTTCCTAGAGACAAGATTGTCTAATGGTACAAACTTTGGCGTGACTATAAATGATTTGGTGAGAGAGACATTTTGGAGGTGGGGGGGGTCAATCAAAAAGGACTGACCAACCCTCAAAAGCAGTTTATGTTACTAAATATGACTTATAGGGCACCATCCTAACCAATTTAGGCTGGCATAACTCACCCTGTCTCCATTCCCATAGTTGTATGGGGAGGATGGCACATGTTTGTGCACTGATCAAACCTTCACAGGAATGGTGCACAAATGCTTTAATGGAATTTATGTTGGCTTAACAGGGGGTTAGGATTGTAACCTTACTGATTTTACTGATTATTGATTTTTTAAAAAATTCTGCCTTGCTTTTAAAGTCTCAAGGATGAATAACGTTTGAGAACAAAGTATATGATTTTTTCTTAAAATCTGTGATTAGGAGCACAATCCTAGCCATGTCGACTCAAAAATTAGCCATGATGCGTTCAATGGGTCTTACACCCAGGAAAGTGTCTTAAGGATTGCAGCCTAAAATAACTTTGATCACAATCCTAGTCATGTCTACTCCAAAGTAAGAATCACTGTGTTCAGTGGTTCTTACTTGCAGGAAAGTGTCTTTTAGACTGCAGCATTTGTCTCCTTCAATAAGTAAATTTGATGGAAGAAAGAAAGGGAAGGAGAGAAATTCCAAAAAAAAAGTTTGAGTTTCTATTGGGTCAGGCAGTTGAAGGAAAAGTGTTTCAAAGCTCAGGAATAGTCAGTCGGTGGTCTTCTCTGTGCGTCAAGCCCAAGTCCACAATTATCCATGTTCTGATGACTTCTTGGAATGACCGGTATAATGTGTTGTTTAATGTAATGTGTTGTGTGCACACCACTTTCTGTGTTGCTGGATACTGAAGAATGTTCAGAAGCTGCTGTTAGACCAAAATACAGCTGCTGTGTATAATAATATTACAAATGGGGCTAAACATTATGAACGTTATTTCACTAATATTAAAAAAACTTGGCAGCTACAGGCCTGTCTGCTAGGACTGGTTACAGAGGGGCCCCCCTCCCCACACACAAGAAGGCCATGGACACCCAATGGAGCAGGTACGCCTGAACAGGAGATCAGGAGATGGGGAAGGGGTCGAAAGGAGAAGGCCAGAACAGGGGAGGGGCGGACAGATTTGTCAGAAGAAAAGAAAGAATAGGGATAAGTTCTGAAGAAAAAGAGATAACCTTAAAGCTTTGTATATCACAGCAAAAGCCATGGTCTGAATTGTGTGAAAGCTCTTTGTGTGCTTGCATGCATCTGTTGAGCAACAGAGAGTGTCAAGATAGCTGGCTTAAATTTTATTCATATTCAAGCTTCAAGGGTTTCTCTTTTAGTGTTTTTTTTCCTCCCCTTCTCAGTCATTGCCAAGTAACATGCTCAATAAAAGATGTGACTTCTCTGGGAATCTATACAAGACGTAGTGCTAAAGTGACAAAGATTATGGGATTTGGACAGCTCCCCACCAACAAAAAAATAACATGCCCTTGAGTTGATCATTCTTACAGTTTGCCATGTAATAATGAAGCACATTTAAAGTACCGACTCATGCATTTTACCTCTCAATAGCTCAAGAAAGAAGATAACAAACACACCAAAGCAGGCCGGTTTCATTCCTCTTCTTGGGTAAGCAGCTCTATCATGTACCACTTATGACATAAAACTACATCCTCTACTAATCCCCTTGTAATTTGCTCGAATTAATTCATTGTCTATTTCCTGCCTAATCAACTGCTACTTAGAACCAAGTGTTAAGTATTGCAGTAAAACATCACCTTCATGCTGTAGTTGTGCGTTTATGACAGATATTGGGTGACTTTCCAATATATTCTGTCTGCGCTGCTGTACGTCTTCTAGCTGCATAGACAGGGACGTTGCAAGAGACAAAGATCTCTCAGTTGTATCTGCAGTAAAGGTCAAGCTCCATGTTCAGAATTCCTTATGGATGCACACACTTTGGTCGCGAGAGGCAGTTTTAGCTGTTCAAATATAATGAGGAACCAGGCAAATTAATGTTCAAACTGCATTATTCAACCCATGTATGAGAGTTGAGGCACATATATTTTCTTTTTGTCCAGTTTATGTGTAGAGGCGACAGTGTGTCTCCATATCTGCAGGAAATGGAACTCTCCCTGAAACCATCACCTGAAACTACAGATATGGTGAATGCCTATCCCTTCCATCTGGAGCTTTCCAATGCCAAATTAGGCCTTTAAAACAACATTTCTGGTTTCTCTGTGAAAAACGAAGTCACATTATTTTCCCTGATGTGTTCAGTTGGAGCTTAACAGAGTTTGTGGATCGATGTCCATGGACCTTTCCCGGGGGTCAGTGGACCTTCTAAAAGCCCCTTATCTCCAGAGGGGGCATGTGGGGAGGTCACATTGCAGGGTGAATGCAGTCTCCTGATAACCATACTGAGACAAAAACTATATTTCCACTTTGGGTGCCCATTGGAAAGAAAAGCAGAATACAAATAAAATAAATAAATAAAATTGATCAATGGTCTGATTCAGCAAAATGCAACTTTATATGTAGCTATATATGTGTGTAGAGGACTAATCATATCTGTGCTTAACACTAACGGAAGCCCTTAGCATTGCCCTCAGTTTTATGGGGAATATCAGTCCATTTTCAGATCATGACATCAGATAACAGTAATTTACATCTCAAGAGAATAACCATCCCCGTTTAAAATATATTAGAAAATTCCCACAACAACCATTTACTTCTAAAATAACTCCAACAGTCTAACCTATGTGGATTTTCCTTCGCTAGTTAAAATCTGGATTTTATAAAACAGCAACAACAGCACACATTCATCACAGAGGTTGCCCCACACAACTGCAAGGCTCTTTGTGTAACCTTTGTTGCTAAATTAGATGGAGGAAAGAAGCCTTCAGCAATCACAGCAGGTCTGTTGAACATGATTTGTTTTTGCTATGATGGAGTGGCCCCTTCTATCCATCAGTAGTAACTTCCTTCAGCTGCCCAAATCCCACTCAAACAGGTAGTTTTCTCTAGGAAGCTGGTCTGTTCACTTTCATTTTCAAAAGGCACAAGGGAAGGGTAACAAAAGCACTACCCTGAAGCAAAACTGCCAAGCTACAGTCAGAAAAAATGGCCTCAGGTTACTACAGCTCCTCTCCCAGGAATCACACGTCTTGCTTTCATCGTTCTAGAAAAGGTGGCACTTCTGTGGAATGCACAAGGCTGTTAGTTCACCATAGTTATTAGTTATTAAATGCCTCTTGCAACTGATAAAAATGTGACTTTAGGCTTCCAAGCTTAAAGAAAATAATCTGAAAATTACTATGTCCTACTTGTATTTCCAGGATAGCTGCAGCTGAAGCCAGTGGTATGACCAGTCAGAGGCACAAATGGGTTCCCCAAGCACTGGGTGACCAGATGCCCAAACTTCAAAAGGAGGACAAGGTCTTGGATACCTCTCAGCCTAGCCTTTCTGACGGACAATGGCACATTTGCCTACTCATGAGGAAAGCTGCAATATAGGGAACTTTCACTTTTCCATAGAGCTCAATGTATATTTTTAGTTTTAGTTTTTTGGCCTTAACTTTTGATATTTCAAAACTGATTTTTGCATTGGATTCTGCTCTTCAGTACAAATCCAATGATGTATGATGTGATGGGGTACTGCACAACATTGCAAAGTTCCAAAATGAAGCCAAAATGGAGGACACTAAAGCCCTTTTGGAGAACATCTGGATAGAAAGCTAAAAAAAGAGGACAAATCTGGAAATTTCCAGTCATATGGTCATCCTGCCCAAGAACTTCATGAAAGGTCCCAGAGCTGAGATAAAGGAGGGGATTAGCTTTTACCCACATCTTTCTACTCTCTGGTGACTGGCTTCCATGAGCTATCTGGGCACCTTCCTTCAAGAGGTTCACTAGAGCCTCCTGATCCCTCCACCCCAATCACAGTCCTTTGAAAGCTCTTCCTGGCCCCAAATCAGGAGCATTATCCTCTTCCAAACTCTAGAGCAGTGGCATAGCTAGAGAGGGTGCAGTTGCACTGGGCTACAACTTTTAGGGGGGCTACAAGCTGAGCTTGACACTAGTGGCTAAAATTGTGAAAAATAGGGTCTGTATGAATGATAATACCATCATGTTATATATTGTTAGAAAGATAATTTTTTGCAGAATGCAATGCAACAAACTGCATTAGAATATCTATATTCTATCAAATGTTATGGCAATGTAACCAGAAAATGAAAATACAAAAGCTGGTGAAACAAAAAGTGGATTTTTAAAAAATCAAATGTTCCCATTATTCTGATTGCTCTGAGAGCCAATAAGATATAATTTTGATACTGTATAGTAATAAGATATTAATATGTAATAAGAGCAGTAATAAGAGCAGTAATAAGATATTAATATGAATCAGCTCTCATTTCCATATACACACACTGTGTATCACAATACAGTTACCCATGCTAACTGAGTATACAGGCAATTCTAAGTGGTGCTCTTCTTATATTTAGCAGGGAAGGAAGAATAATTCCTCTTTCCTCAGCACAGTTTCCCTAACCAATAAGGGACACAATTTTCATTTTTTTACTTAATTAAATTTGATTTTGTTTTTGCAGGGGAAAATCAATTTTTTTTTAAAAAATGTACCCCTGGATGACATCACTTCCGGGGCAACATTTTGAGCATTGCACTGGCCTACATGAACATTTGCTGTGCCACTGCTCTATAGGGCCCAGATTAGATGTCACCAAAGAATAAGAGATGTGGTAAATATACTAAAGTGCTCTATATTCATGTATTTCCTGAAGGTACCTTATCTGGACCAAAAAATACTTGTACAGCCAAAACAGAATTTAATCACATAATTAGTATTTATAGAGAAATTTGGATTTAGCTGTTTTTTAGCACAGAAATCCTCAGAACAAGGAAACAAAACAAAATCCTGTAGTGCAAGGGCAGTAAAATCACCAACATCATCAATCCACATCACATATTGCTAAAGAAGGGTGATGGGATGGGTTAATTGTGAGGGATAATGGCTATTTCATGAATGAAGTGGAATATGAATCAACGAATGCGGTTATCCACCATGCTGCAAAGATATCACATCCCTAAAGAGTGTGCCAGTCCCATCCATACTAGCCAAAAACAGAGATGTTGCAAGGACTAACATTGCCTTCCTAAGAAATATACATCTTACCAGCACATCAGCTTTGCCTCAAAATATGAGAACCATATGACAGTCCTTCCCCCAAAGCACTGCTCTTCTACTTGTTATCCAAACCAAGCATACATAAACAGAGAGAGGGTCGTTTAAATCCTGAGCACAAATTAGTGCTCACACAGTATTATGCAAATTGGCAGTATCTTTGGGCATCCCCATCAGCCTATTAAATTTAAAACTTTAGTAGATTCATACATACACACTTGTGTATACATATACATACCTACATACATGTACACAGGATTCATTCATTCAATACATGCTTCACTGTTTCAACCTCTCTATGCTGGCCTAAAGGCTAAAATTGTTTTCCCTGATGTTGATTTGCATATGTGACCTGTTGATCAAACTGTCTGGCATTTCTTCTTGACTTCAGTAAAGAACCATCATTTAAATACATAAGATCTTCACTGCCCACATAAGATCATAAGAAGAGCCTCCACTGGATCAGGCCAATCTAGTCTAGCTTCTTGTTATCACACAGTGGCCCACCAGATGATTCAGGGAGCATATTAGACACCTGCATCCAGGTGCCCTCCTCTGAATCTGGCATTCTGAGGTTGTCCACATCTACATACACCCTCATGGACACCTGCAATGGTCCTTTCCTCTAGGAATTTATCAAATCCCTTCCTAAAGGCATTGAGGCTACATGCCATCAACACATCCTGTGGTAGGGAGTTCCACAGACCAACTACACACTGGGTGAAGAAATATTTTCTCTTGTCCTTCCTAACTTTCCCAAAATTCAGTTCGAGTGGACATCCCCTGGTTCTGGTTTTATATAAAAGGGAAAAGAGCATCTCTCTATCCACTCTGTCCATCCCTTGCATAATTTTGTACATCTCAATCATGTTCCCTCTTAAGCACCTCTTCTTTAGACTGAAGAGCCCCAAACGCTGTAGCCTTTCCTCATATGGAAGGTGTCCCAGACCATCAATCATTTTAGTTGCTCTTCAGTTGCCCACATGTGCCTATTTATTTTACTGTGATTTGTTATGTATTTTGGCTGTATGTTAATTAAAAAAAGCAGGCCTCCATCAGTCTTGGTATGGTATCATGCTCAGCGCTGCATACACTTCATGCGAAGCACGAAAGCCTGGGTTGGATTGTTATGGAGGATAGGCTGTTACCCAAGCAGCAAATCCCCCCTCTCCACGCCACTGAATTAGTCCAATGGAAAGGCAGAGCCAATACAATTGGATCCAGCTGGCGTCGCAGAGCTGGGCTAAGGACAGGAGCTCACCCTGTCTTGTGGGGCCTACCTGGGAATCGAACCCTGGCCTGCTGGTTAACAGGCACAGCGCCTTAACCGCTTGCGCCACCCACAGCAGTATGTTAATAAATATGTGTTATTTAGGCTTTTGCAAATGATATTTCTGTCTTTTTGGTGGCCATTTTGCATTTGCATGCCAAAAGAAGACTGGGTTCCACTTTTCATCAGTTTATACTTTTGGTTGGTGTTCTGATCCCTAATCCATCCCGTAAGTGGGGGATCCGTGTATCAACATTAATTAATTGGTGGTGAGAGTATTCTTTTTTAATTAAAAAAATTTAAACCTGTCTAATGTAGTGCAATCAACATTGCAAGTCAGCCAATTTAGGCATATGGAAGAAATGTATTTTTTTTAACACCAAGAAGTCTCTAAAAATACTTGAAATTGACAGCCCATTTCTGAAATGAATTGAGACCCACGACTAGTCACAAATCCAGCCCTAGAGGGATCTCAAGTAGGATTACCCAGGATGTTTCCATCAAGCAACTGCCTGAATGTAACCCAAGGTGAGATTCACTCATCTCTGAGAGATTCATGAGCTGACACTTGCTAAGGGTGTCGCTTGTGCCGTTGATCAGGTTTTCGACTCTATCTCAATGGTAGTGCATCAACAGAGCAGGCAATGCTCTTTGTTAATCTAACAGCTCATGTTTTCATCTGCTGCCGTTTGTTGTCAGTGGTTCTGGTCCATTTACTTGCTATTTTTTATGGTCAGTGCAATGAGAATACAAGGATTTAAAGTTGGGGGGGGGAGAGAAAGAGAGAGAGAGAGATCCGCATGAAAAGTAATTGCTGCTGACAAATATAATGGGTCTGATAAATCATTCTCATGCCAACAGAAGGTATAAGCAAAGAGGTACACAAAACCAGTCAGTCCATGAAGGATGCTTTCTGCAGAAAGCCACTCATGATAGAGGCAGATCTTTCTTTTTGCTCTGTAGGTTGTCTAGTGTGCTTTTAAACCCACCTAACATGCACATGTAGGGCGGAAACTATTGCATGAGATCCTGTGTTATGGTCAATTAAGATACTGTGCGGTTTGGCAAAGAAGAGAGAGAGGTGGAAGGTGGAGAAAGGAAATCAGCTGAAAGGTGGAACAACCTTTTGTCGGGGTGATAACAATATGTCTGCCAGTTTATTGGCTGAAGCTCTGTTCTGCTGGCAGGGATGCCTTCACACAGGAAGGTCCCCTGTGCTTTCCACCCGAGGGCAATGGGGACACAATTCTTAAATCTGTATCCGTCAGGCCTGTGTATCTTCTCATCATGGACCAGTAGTAATGACAATCTGTAGTTCTTCAAACAGTCTAGAACATTACACCATTGGTTCATGACAAAAACAATGATTTATAGAATAACAATCCTTTGCATCCAGAATACCAATTTGAATATGCCTAAATGTCTGCCATAGCTGTGTTGGACAGCACGTGTTGGATCAAGTAGAGCACTGCCATCTGTGCTCTGAAATATTGTTTTAAACATCACACTAATGAGCATTGATTCAACAGGCAAGGTAGAGAACTGGGTTTCAACAGGGCAATGTGTGTTTCAATATTAGTTTAATTTCTTTGATGTACATTAACCAGTGATTAATGCTTATCCATTACATGCATAGCAATACATATTCATCATCATTTCATGTAGCCATAAGTATTGTTCTTTGGTACATCTCTCTCTCTCTCTCTCTCTCTCTCTCTCTCTCTCTCTCTCTCTCTCTCTCTCTCTCTCTCTCTGAGTTTCAGTCAATATACCACTGTTATTAGAGGGAGGCAAAAGGAGGGAGGGAGGAGAGTGGTGGCAGAGCAAGGGTCTGTCACTCTGTTGTATCCTGACTCTATTTAGTGAGTAGGAATGTCCAGAGCTTGGTGATGCCCACTGCCTGATGGTGCTCATTGCCCGCTGGTGCCCAGTGCCACTCAGTTGTGTCTGGTGTGCATGGTACCTGCCAATGCTCGCCACTACATGCCAGTGGCCACCAGTACTTGGTGCTCACCAGTGCCTGCAGTCTGAAGTGCAGTAGCACCCAGCACCATTGGTGCCCACTGGTGCTTGGTGCCCACTGGTGCCCACTACCAGTACCAGTGCCCACAAGTGCTTGCTGGTGCCCATTTATGCCCAATGCCCACAAATATTATTTCAATTTTACTCCTGCAATGATAGGTAAATTCAGCTAGTTGCTCTTTAAATTTAAAATACAGGCATCCTCTGTATTCATGGGGGATTTATTCCAGCTCTCCTCCAGTGGATACAGAAACATAATGAGGAACCCTATAGATACAATGTTGTGCATCCCCCAACCTATTACCTTCCATTCTCTTTATTAACAAGCAGTGAAGTTTCTTCCTTTTACAGAGACCACAAGGGGAAAGCAACAGGCAGGCAACCTGCATGCTAGGAGGTGGAGATTTAGAGAGCTTTAACAGGAGGCAGGTGAATTCAACAGGTGTTTTGCAGTCTCTCATATAATCTATTCTATTGCACCAGTGAAAGGGGGGAATCTCTTTTTCCTCAGCCTAGTAGCTCTTTCTAACTGCAGTTCATTTTCAAATAGACAAAGGTTTTCCAAGTTTTTCTAAACAAGACAGATGGCAAACTGTCTGTGTCTCCTGGCCATTGATCAATCAGTTTGTCGTTGTCTACCAAATTATTTTGGGTGCAATGGCTCTTCCCCAGAAAAACTAATTAATCCACAGAGAGGTGTTGTGATAAGCACTTGGCCTTTCATCTCCCAGGGTCTTGATCAAGACAAGTCACTTGGCGAAATCCATCCATTCAGTGGGCATTAGGCACCAAATACCACATGTCCAAGTCTTCCTTTGTAGAACGAGAGTTCGAGTTACTTGGCATGCACTGAAGCCCAGAAATTCATAGCTTGAATGGGGGATCTTAAGTGGCACTTATATGAAATTACGCTGCAGCTGAAAACCTGGCAAGTTTTCCGCTTTACAACTTGGAGATGTGAACTTTCGCACACAGTCAGACCCGCAACCAACTAATTGGTTTTCCATTTCAAAAGGAAGTGAAGGAAAGATTCAGGCTCTCTGTCTATTAACCCATATCTCTGAATTCAAAAGCATCCTGAAAGATCAAACCATCTCACTCTCATTCCACGGAGTCATTTGACATACAAGAGTAGTGGCTGATGAGTTACATTTTTTCCCCTATCAGCTCTGTAGGGTTCAGGATGTAAAATAGGTGCCATCAAGCATCTCTTTCATTAGAGGAAAAAGAGAGGAGTCTTTACCAAGCTAAAAGAAGGTAAACAAGACTCTATGAAAGAGGGAATTCACCATGACAGAAATTGACTAAAGGGCAAAGTGGCAAACTGAGCTAGAGGGGCTATTTGCTTCCCACAATTTATTCTTTAATAACTTCTACTGTAATATTTCTGGGGCACATCAAAGGACAATAACAGGCTGACGCTGGTAATCCCTCTCACATATAAAAACTTTCATTACTGAGTGTTAAAGGCATCATTCTGTCGGAGAAATGGGAATTGATAAGGGAGGCATTTCTTCCCCCCACTCCCTCAGTCCTGGGGAAACATCTAAGCTTTTTTTCATCATGATGTTGAGTGCTCATGCCAGGATATGTTCTGAAGGCTGCAGATGTGCTATATGATGAAAAGTCTCTTTGATAAATGGGGAAAAGGGTTGGGGTGGGGTAATACGGAGAGCTGAAGTTCAGCAGATCACTTTCCTGCATCAACCCCAGAACTGCTTTCCATTCTAATTAACTTTAAAATGTTGTGGGGGTTTTATTTTTGTTTTCTTTCTTTGCAAACACGTCCCCTATTTCATTTTTATGAAGCTGTCAGGATCAATTTTGGCAAAGAAATCTTATGACGTGGTGCGCTTTCCCCACATTCCTGGTACGTACAGAACAAAATGTATTTTTATTATGTAGGAGGAGAATGAGGAAGACACCTTCTTATCCACCTCTTTCCCCAATAAGAAAATCAGGCATAGCTCCAGGATTTCAAAGATTGGCTAACAAGTGGTAATTCCTCCTAATTAGGTTTTCCTGAATAACTACTGCTAAACTTTGAATTAAGTGCCCAGACATGATTCCAAAAAGGGCTGCATGTGCTTACTATGATGGGATATGAACTTACGACGTTGCTTTACTGAGTCAGATCAATAGTAACTAAGCAAAGCTATCTTTGCTAGGACCAACATTCCCTGTTGATCAATAGTGCTAGGCCTAAGAAGATGTTGATAGGTATGAAAACATAACTGCAGGTTTTTCACATATCTATAAGTAGCCTAGGAGCCACCTCTGTGCTCTTGTCAGGGAGGACTTCACACAGATATGCTGCTATATGAACCTCCATGTGGATGAGTGTCCACATGGCTGCTGTGATTTGCACACGCACGTGGCCCCAGCATTTTTTAATGGATTTTTATCACACATCTCATGGACAGTCCTCCACCATGTTTTTCTGCACAATTAATTTTCAGGCCAATTTTTTTAAGTTGAGAAAATGCTCAACCTTGTACTTTGAAAAAGTTAGTCTTCAGTTATGGAGTAACTACCAAACATGTCAGAATTACAGAGGTGCCCAGATGTTAAAAGTCTGGCGCATTCTTGGCTCATCTTCAATAATGCAATGAGGCATGAAACCCAAGTTTGGCTGCAATCCTAACCACACTTATCTGGGAGTAAGTACTACTGAACATAATGCAACTTACTTCTGAGAAGACACGCTTAGGTTTGCACTGAATATAAGCCAAGCATGCTGCTGAAAATATTCATCTTCCAAGCTCTTCCAAGTCAGAGGCTCTTTTACATACAATATGGGCAAGTTCTACTGGCATCGGTTTCCTGAAAAACTGGTGCCTGGGGAAGAAGAATAGGTCTACTCTGTTTGAGTAAACCTTTAAAAATGTGTATAGAATGAAAGGCTCAAGTAATGGGACCTGCAATTTCAGGTTTCAGCTTCTTCTGTTTTCTTTTAATTTCCATTCTAAATTTCATTTTTAAGGTCATTGATCAGTATTTCTGCTCACACCTTGTCCTTTATCAAACCTAGGCATGGTGTCCACATACAAACATCTTTTCACTCTCTCTTCTCGTACTCTTGTTAATATTTGTTCACAGCTCATTTCTAATTCCTTCATCAGAAATAATAAAACTATATAGGAAGAGCAAGCAAAGGGGGAAAACAGGTCCAGAACCTATTCTGTAATAGGCAAGTCTTGGATAGGTAGGAATGTTATGTTGTGGGAGAGCATCTAGCCCCTCTCTGATGTTATTTCATTTTCTCTGTCAACTGCTTGTGAACCTTTTTTGAAAACCTATATATAAATATTGTTGATTGGTTGGTTATCTGGCTGGTTGGTTGGTGTGAAATAGAACAGCCCATTCACTGAAGCATCACATATGGAATTTTTAAACTATACTTAGCCAAAATGGCACCTATCTCTTAACAATCCAATTTTTAAAATTCATTAAAATATTTATATATCACCTTTTTCATAGACTCAAGGTGGTTCACACAGACAGGCTGAACATAGGCAAGTCCCATTTTCCAATGGGATCTTTACCAGTATTCTTCAATGAGACAATCTCATAGAACCTCAATTTCCCTTTATAGTGATTTCCCTTTATAGTACAATACATTGACATCCTGACTGCTGACTCTTGGTCTTCTCGCAGGGAGCTACAGCAAGCTTTAGGCTGGTTTCCCAAATATTTCCCACCTCGATACACCTCTCATGGCTTGTAACCCATAATATTCCTTTTCTCTAGAATGGACAGCCTATCCTTTCCTTTCCTCGAATTTGTCCAAACCCTTCTTAAAGGCATTGAGGCTAGATGCCATCACTACATGCTGTGGCAGGGAGTTCCACAGACCAACTACATGCTGGGTAAAGAACACCCACTTAAAAGAGACACTCTTTCAAGTGGGTGTTCCTCTTTTATTTAGCAGGGGGGGAGTAACGGGCCCTCCACACCCCAGCAATGTCTGTACTAGTGGCTTCTGCTGGTGTTCTTTTTGCACTTTATATTGTGAGCCCTTTTGGGACAGGGACCCATTAGCTATTAATTAGCTATTAATTTTTTTATTTTCTTGTAAACCACTTTGTGAACTTTTCAGTTGAAAAGCGGTAAATAAATACTGTAGATAGATATTTTCTCTTGTTCGTCCTAACCTTCCCAACATTCAATTTTAGTGGATGTCCCCCAGTTCTGGTGTTATGTGAAAGGGAAAAGAGCATCTCTCTGTCTATCCCTTGCATAATTTTGTATGTCTCAATCATGTTTCCCTTCAAGTGCCTCTTCTTTAGACTGAAGAGCCCAAACACTGTAGCTTTTCCTCATACGGAAGGTGTCCCAAAGCATCAGTAATTTTGGTAGCTCTTCTCTGAACCTTCTCCATTTCCTCTACACAGTGGCATAGCTATAGAGGGGCCAAGGGGGTGCAATTGCACCTGGTTACAAGCTTTGGGGGGCTACAAGCTGAGCTTGACACCAGAGGCTAAAATTGTGAAAAAATTGGGTGTGCATGAAAGATAATACAGTCATGTTATATATTATTGGAAAGGTAATTCTATGAAGAATGCATTGAAACAAACTGGATTGGAATACCTATATTCTATCAAACATTATGGCCAATTAACCAGAAAATGAAAACACAAAAGCCTATGGAACAAAAGTGGATTTTCTTAAGTCAAAACTTTCCTAATATACTGATGGCTCTGAGAGCCAATGAGATGTAATTCTGATACTGTATGGAACTAATAAGATGTTAATATGAATCATCTCTCAGTACATATGTCATATACAGTACATATATCATAAAACAGGTAACCCAGGCTAACTGGGTATACAGGCAGTTCTAAGTGGTGCTCCTGTTATATTTAGCAGGGAAAGAATAACCATTCCTCTTTCTCCCAGCACAGTTTTCCTAACCAATAAGGGACATAATTTTCAATATTTTACTTAATTAAATTTGATTTAATTGGGTGGTGAATTGCTGAGAAGGAGGCAGGTTTTTCCCCAACCTTCTTTTTAAAAATACCCAGTAATGACATCACTTCTGACTGTGACTTCACTTTTGGAGCAACATTTTGCGCTTTTCACCAGGCTACATGATCATCCACTACACCACTGCTTCTATATCCTATTTAAGATGTGGCGACCAGAACTGGACACAGTACTCCAAATGTGGCCTCACCATTGATTTGTAAAGTGGCATCATAATTTTTACCATTTTACTCTCAATCCCTTTCCTAATAACCCCAAGCATGGAATTTGCCTTTTTCACAGCCACTGCACATTGGGGTGACATTTTCATCAAGCTACCCCCCAGCACCCTTAGATCTCTCTCCTGCTCTATCACAGATAGCTCAGAGCCCATTAAACTATATGTAAAGTTAGGATTATTTTGTGCTGCTGCTTTCTGGGATTCTGAAAATAAATTGGCACATAATGAGAATAAAATCCCTCTTATTTACACTCTAGCAAGATGCTGGTTTTTTTTTTTTAAGTCTTTCTTCCCTTCTTTGTAAGGTCATGGACTCAAGATATGTGTTTCTCTGTTTCATTTTGATGTAATCATCAATAATATCTCACTATATCCTGTCTGTCAACCAGCGAGCTGTCTATCAAAACTATTGTTTGCTTCCTGTGTGGTTCAGAGTCAAAGACCTTGCTGAAATACAGGCATATCATGTGCACCAGGTCTGTCTTCTCTGCCTACTCAGTTCCATATTGGAAAAAGCTTTCAGGATCCTTTGACATGATCTGTATTTTGTAAATCCTTGTTGACTGTAACTCAATAAGCCCCTTGACTACATATTTCTACAGATCGATCCTCTCATTACGGTTTCCAGCATTTCAGCTGCAATACAAAGCAGGATTCCACACTGACAATTATCCCACACCATCCCTCTTTGCCCTTTTGAAAAGGTGGGATGATTTCATTTATTGCTAGAATTTCCAGATTCCATTATTGTTGCCTAGAGGTAGATCACCAAAAATTAAATAAATAAAATATAAAAATACTAACAGCTCTGATAAGATTATCATAATTTCATGTTTAGGTATATTGAGATGTTCTGTCTCAGAGCTGCCATAATTCAACCCTTTGGCTCAATCAGGGCACAATCCTAACAAATTTAGGTTGGCCTAACCCATATGGCATATCTTTCCGTGGTGCTGAGGGGAGGTCAGTGTCTGCCTGTGCAGTGGACTAACCCTCCCACAAGTATGGCAGAAGTGCTATACAGGACATTCCCAGGTCGGCGTAGGATTTGTGCTGAGGTTTAGGCTGGCCTAACTGGAGATAAGGATTGCAGCCTCAGACGGTAGCAGGAAATGAGGGAAAAGGCTTGTTTTAAGATAACAACTAGAACACAGCTGAATAAAGAGGAGTTGCAGTGCTGTGGTTGAAACAAGTTGTTAATATACATGAGTGGAGGAAACAGAGGAAGGGTGCACAGGCTCAGGTCATACCCATGATCAAATAAACCACAAAGATTGGAGTTATCAGAACCTTCCCTGCATCCCACACAGACACATCAAAACTAGCCACAACCCTTTTCAGGAAAAGAGGATTAGAGATTACCATGAACCCTTCCCATTAGCTGTGGGAGCTAAATGAGAATCCTCTTACTAAAAAATGTATCAACGGGTTTTTGGGGAAGGGACAGGAATAGCCAAAGCTTTTCACTATGCTTTTGGCCCTATGGGATTTATTACCAAAGGAGACAAGACTTCAGGTTTATAAAGCCCACATAAACATATTCACAGTGCTTTGCACAATTTTTTTCCCCAAGCCTCTTAAAATGATTTTATAGCTGCCTTACTTCACCTGTTCTTCATTAATTGCATTGTTTTTATTGTCATCTCTGTTTTAGTGTTGGCAATTGCTATAATGTTTATATTGAGATTTATTTCTGTTTTGTGTATGGAGCAGCATTTTTACAATCTGACAGGGTAGAAATGCAACCTATCAGCCAGCTGGCTACTGATCAACCCTTTTATTGGGCAGGGGAACTTCTCCCCCTTTCCAAATCACAACACTAACTCTTTCTCAAACATATGTAACTCTGGGAAAACAGCACAGAATTACACATATGTATCCGTATCTCCCATTTAGTTGCCTCTTGAAAATGGACAAAAAAGATAATGTGAGGTGAGGGATATGGCAGTTCCTGGATCTTGCCATTTAGACATCTAACGACATTAACAAAATGGTGGAGAGACCACATAAATTCTTCTGTGACTTCCTGGATTTGTTTTCCTAATTCTCATTCAAACCCCATAATGAGTACATTAAATTTCTCTCCTCCTTTTTTCCCAACAATGAGGAGGAGTTTGCTTAAGTTGACTTCTGGCTTAGCTGCCTGGATAATTAATGGAAGCTAATGTTATTAAGCCCTCTGTCCTGCGACAGGTTGGAGCCAGTGTCCTATTTTCATTTTTTCAATGAATAGATTATTGGACACAACCCAAGGCTAACAACAAATGGCAGGATATTTTTTATGAGGAAAAAACCCACAAAACTCCACAGCATTATGTCTAAGATGACGATGATCTTCCCTAGCTCTATTTTTGTGAAAGCCAATGTAATGCAGGCTAAGAGTCAGTGTTGAAAACTGGAAGATTTTCTGGAAGGGCTACTATCAGCCCAGTTTGCCACAGTTCACCAGTGAAGTCTGGTGGATTTGCTGGCCTCTGTGCACTGCTCCTTCCTGCCTTTGTATCAGCTCCTGATTTCTATTAATTTCTTATTGATGCATCAAGCTATGTATGTTTTGTACAGTTAATATAGCCATGTTTGGTTCTATCTCCTTCTCCCTTTTCCTTGCTGCTCCTACAAGCATCAGATTTTTTGATGCTTTCTTCTGCAAACATCTTAGGTTTTTGGTCTCTCCAGTTCTCATTCCCTTCCCACCCACCCAATCTACTTACTTTTCCTGGATTTTTAGTCTGTTTCTCAGCCAATTGTCCTCAGTTCACCCTCTTGTCCAGACATCTTGGCTCCCTTCTCTCTCTCTCTCTCTCTCTCTCTCTCTCTCTCTTTGTACAGGAATACACCAACCTCCCCACACAACAACAGAAAGATATGCTGTGTGTGTGTGTGTGTGTGTGTGTGAGAGAGAGAGAGAGAAAGAGAGAGAGAGAGAGAGAGAGACTTTTAAAAAATGGTGCACAATTATAAAATGAATAGTAAATGAACATCTTTCCTATATTCAGCTTTGGAAAAGGAAAGAATGGAATAGCTCTAAAAGAGAGCACATCCTAGTGAAGTTCCCTCCAAGACTGACCACTCCACCCACTCTAGCTACACCACCAATCCACAGA
The DNA here is from genome assembly GCA_030015325.1 of Cryptoblepharus egeriae. Lineage (NCBI taxonomy): Eukaryota > Metazoa > Chordata > Lepidosauria > Squamata > Scincidae > Cryptoblepharus > Cryptoblepharus egeriae. Next base: position 20,957,712 of record JAREYC010000002.1, read on the forward strand.
ACACACTGCCAAGCCAGAACCCATGAAAAGCAACCTTTTCTTTCCACCCACCAATCTCCCAAGTACCACTGAAACTGCTGCATCAACACGGGATGGACCACTAACCCCCAAATCCAGAGTAACTACGGGAGCACGAAGAGACTAAGTGCACCCGTAGTTACTGCACCAGCTAGTGAAAACCTATGGGAAATTCAAATTGCAATCCAGAGTAAGTTTTTCTTACATCGGGGCAAGGACTCCCTGTAGTTACTCTGGATTGCACCCTGAATATTGTGGGTGACCTTTTTGTCCCTTTTCTCTGCCCTCCTTGCCACCTACCCCCAACCACCCTGCTACCAATAGCCCAGCCCATGTCACAATTTGCAACTTCTCCAGGCCTCATGCTGCTGGCTGCTTTAACAGGTCAGCTGGCACTTCGTGATGGCATCATTTCCCAGTGCCATGGAACCTCAATAGCTCTTTGCATCTGAGGTCATGCTGGACAGATCTGTCAGCCTGCAGGTCTCACGCTCCCAGGGCAAACAGCAGTTGGGGTGGTGGAATATTCATCAGATCTGAAGCAAGAAGGTAAAGAGTTAAACCACCCATCCAGTGGATGTCACTGTCCCATTTTTAATCCTAATCTTCCATTTCATTCAAAAAGAAAATAATAAAAGAATTTACTTGAATCTAAAACCAAATCTAAATCACACCTGATTGAAAAAGGCTTGAGATTAAAAAAAGTTCATTGGCAATTGTAAAGCGCAGTTGCAAAAAAGGTATAAAATTTAATTTTACTGCATAATATGAGTTATGTTAATAATATGACAATGGGTTTATCTTATGATTATTACCTAATTTCACTACTTTACACAACAATGGGTTTATTTTACAATTTTTATTACAATACAGTACAGTAAACTATTAAACTAAAAATTGACTTATACTTATCTATCTACAGTATTTATATACTGCTTTTCAGTGTAAAAGTTCACAAAGTGGTTTACAAGAAAATGAAAAAATTAATAGCTAATAATCAAAATAGCTTATAATCAAAATATCATATTTATTAAAAACGAATGTGCACCCCAATTTCGGAGACTAAAAACACAATCCAGAGTAACTATGGGAGCTCTTACATCAATGTAAGAGACATTTACGTTGATGTAGTTATGGCACCGCCTATGGGAAACCTAGGGGAAATGCATAGAGCAATCCCGAGTAAATTTTTCTTACATCGCTCCCGTTGTTACTCTGGATTGTGCTGTATGGCTGCAATCCTAAAGACACTTTCTTGGGAGTAAGACCCATTGAACACAATTGGCCTTACTTTTGAGTAGACATGGTTAGGATTATGCTTTCAATTAGGCTGAAAAAGGTATTTGATGTGAGTAAAAATGGTGTACTATTTATCCCCAACCCATTCACAACTTTAAATGCTGCCTTACTCCCTTGACTAAGGTGCCATCATTTTTCTCTCACATGACAGAAAAGCGCAGTCAAAATGTGCTACGGAAAGGGCTCTCTGACAGAACTGCCCCTTCAATGAGGTTATTAGACAAATCAGTAAAGAATCAAGAGCATTGCTTTGACCCAGTTGCGTGAGCTTGGTTTTAACTATCTCCGAACGAATTTGCATCAGAACAGGGTCAGGCTATGCACTCATTTTTCCCCCCTCTAAATTGCAGCATTTAATTTCACCTGTCAACATGCGGAGACCTCTCAGAGAAGGGAAATTGGAAGCATAATTTAGATTAGGGAAAGTGGTAAAGCATCCAGCTCTTCACTGAGCAAGCCAACTGCTTGAACTGAAAAGGCTTCCTGGCAGCTCTGGAAAGGGCAGCCAGCAGCCCAGTCTCTCTTGCCAAAGGAAAAGGGGAAAAGAAGGAAAGTGAAGGTAGGAGGGAAGTGTCGAGCTGCAAGGGAACCAGCTCTCTCTCTCTCTCTTTCTGGGTGCGTACTGGTTGGTCCTCAGTATTGACAGAGGTAGGATGGCCAGAATTCTCTTCCACAAAATTGGGAGAGGACCCTGTGCCCCATTCGCCAGTATGTGAACACAATTGCCCCAAATTGGGATTGTCCCTGTTTTTTGGGACACATGGCAACCCTAAGGGGTGGGCACCTGGACAAAGATCCCTAAATGGGCCTTCTGTCCTGATCCGGCAGAGGATCTTCTTATGTTCTTATGTACCTGCATTGCTCCTACCACAGGGCTGATTTAAATTGCATCCCAAAGCTGGTATTAGCTCCAGAAGGGAACTTCCCCTGACACTAACATAAACCTTCCTGGGACAAATAGCAGCTATATAGGCCCCCAACCGAGCCTGTTATAGAAGCAGAGTTTCTGTCCATGCTGTTCAATAGCCCAGTCCAGATCAGGTCCACATGTGATGGCAATTTCTCATCATGTGGGAAATAAGCATGTCAGGATTGCCGTGGAACCCAAGCAGTGCCACTGTGGGAGGTCTGGTGCTGGGGCATTGCTGCTCTCAACTCCAGTTTAAGTTTCCTTCTGATGCCATTCAATTCTTCTCCATCATTCTATGGCATACAAACTCAGTCTTTACTCTGTTTTCAATAGAAGAAGCAGATCATGTGAACCTCAGTATAAATGTTTGCTTTCAGTTAACAAAAGATGTCTTCTTCCTAAGAACTGAAGCAAAACAATATCCTCAGGATAGTTCACACAAATCCTGCCAAGCCATTTCTAGTATTAACCTGTTGGCGGTGCTGACCTGGGGTGTCACAAAAGCACTGTAAGAAACTTGTGCACCACTCCTGGGGAGGGTTAGGCCAGTGGACAGACATGTGCTTGCCTCCCTATATCATCGATGAGTTGTGCCAGCCTAGGTTAGGATTGCACCCATCTTTTATTACAATAATTATGGTATTAAAATAATTATTATTTATTATAATAACTAATAATTTATTACTTACAAAAAAGGCTACATGTCTTATCACGAGAAAATGGAGTACTGTAGAGATTTTTTTCCCAGAACACAAGGCTAAAAAAAGAGGGTATATCCTGGAAAAAGAGGACATCTTCCTCCAACACCAAGATATACCTGCTACTTTTCAGGTGTATGGAAGGAGTGCTACAGTAAGAAGTATGTGCAGGGGAAAAATACTGTATTTACTTGAATATAATGTGCCATCGAATCTAATGCACACCCCATACCTTGAATCAAAATACTGTATTTTCTCAATTCTAATTAACATTGAATCTAATGCGCACCCTGATTTTGGACACTGAATTTGCCTGGGAAAGGTGAGTGTTATATTTGAGTAAATACAGTACGTTGGCTATGTGGCAGAATTTTGCAACAGACCAAAAGTCAGGAGAGGAAACTGACATATTTTTATGTTGGAAAGGAGAAAGCAACCCTTCTTGGAGAATATTATTTCCTACATGTAAACACCAGATATAAGGAAAGCACATAAGCCCCAGTGAAGAGTTATGGAGGCAAGCTCAAAAGCAAAGCTTTGCAGTGGTGTCTGAATTTCAGATGAGATCAAAAGCAGCAACCTCCTTGGTGGCGTCACCGGGCAAATGCTTACATGGCTGCTTGTGAAAAGCAATTTATTTTAGATTATGGTGCAACAACTATCATTTAAACTGCTAGGGATGGTAATTGAACTCTAAAGAACCAGCTTCTTCTCCAACACTGGCTGCAGTAATAGGTTTCCCAACACTTGTTCAAAATTGCAACACACCATGCCAGACCCCCTTGTGGAGGGGGGAAAAGGCTGGGGTTTTTGGGTGACCAATGGCAAAGAATTGAACAGGCTCCCTCCGGACATGTACTACTGCTGCTACATTGATAGCAGTTTTGAAAACAATACTCTCAGGACGTTCCCACAAAGGAATATACCGTATTTCCCGGCTTATTACACGCACCGGACCATGAGACTCACCAAAGTTTAGAGGAGCAAAACAAGAAAAAAATATTCTGAACCAAATGGTGTACTAATATATTTAATAAAATATAGCAGAATAATATTTCAACCATGTAAAGTCAACAGTGGTATTAAGAACCATTATCACTGTCATTAACAAATGAGGAAAGACTTTAAGCTTCAAGCACTCTTCTAATTTTCTGGTAACCCCAAAAACTCATCATCTCCACTGTCAGTGATTTGCAACTTTTGCACAAATCTCATTGCAAATGATCAGACAACAACATTTTGCACAAATCTCATTGCAAATAGTCCAGAAAGGCAGGTAAGTTAGGGGGTTCTTTTGGGGAGTAGGTAGGGAAAGGTGAGGGAATCTAGATACATAGGGAAGAGTGAGGGCATGGAGTAGGAGGGACCAGGTCTTGTGCATGTCTACTTTGGAGCAAGTCTCCAAGCCAGGGAAGGCTGGTTAGGATTGCAACTGTGCCAGGGTGACCAGATGCCAAACCCAAAATTCCTGAACCCCAAGGCCAAAATTCCTAACCCCCCCGGGCAAAATTCCTACCTGCTTAAAAAATTGCCAAAAATGTATTTTTTTGTTTTTATATTTTTGATTTTTACTTTTTTGGCCATAACTTTTGATAGGAAGAAGATATCTAAAAACTGATTGTTGCATTGGATTCTGCTCTTCAATACGAATCCAACGACATATGACATGATGGGGTAAGGTGCTCCAGGATTGGCCCTATCACTCTATCAGACGCACAGACATCCCCCCCCCCTTTGGGAAGGAAAAAAAGTGTGTCTTATAAACCGGGAAATATGGTAACTCAATATCTGAGCTCACAAGCATTGATTTGGTGATCTTGGTCTCTGGATCTTCATCAGGCTATGGGGGCAACATCTAAATAAGGAAAATCCAGCCAGTGTTAATGGGTTGCTTTACATTCAGATCACATGTACGGTGCATAATGCTAATCAGAAATGGCAGCCAGGAGCCATCTATGATATCAATAAACTGTAAATGGCTTCCAGATTTTGCAGGTTCATCAACACAGACTAAGAATGGGTGCCAGCACATGGGGAACAAATCTTTGTTCTGCCTCAACTGGTGGCTGCAATCCATCCATGTCTACTCAAAAGTAAGTCCCATTATGTTCAATGGGTCTTACTCCCAGGAAAGTGTCTTTAGGATTTCAGCCTTTCTCCTGTTACTCCAGGATCTAGGCCAAAGAAACAGTCCTTTAATAAACATCGTTTTCTGGATCTATGTCCATTGAACCTGGAATTACAAAACATAAACTAAAGAAAATTAATGTAGATGAGCAACCAAAGGTGCAATCAAGAATGCCCTTAGGTCAGTGCAAGTCCCTTGAGCCAGCCCAGAGGTGCCGTGAATGTGGCAGCAAGCATTTTCATGACACCAAAAGAGGAGGAATGCCACCATGAACCCGCAGATCTCCTGAATGTGCAAATTTGCTCAGGCCACATCAAGCTAGCTCAGGGAGAGTGGAGGATGACGTTTCAGGGTGGGGCAGGGAGAGTGGAAGGCAGGCCCATAGGTGGGCCAGGTCTGTGTGGGTGGTACAGCCAGAATCTCGCACTTAAGCTGGATTCTGACCCCATTCCTGGGCAACTCAGTGCAGCGCTTGATTGCTTTCAGGTGGTGCAGATCCACGTAGATCCATTGGGACTGTAGCCCTAGTATTCGGTATAAGTGTAATGAATTCCCATGATTCAGGATGAGCCACAGACAGCCCCAACCCCATGCTGGATATAGAGTAGGCAATCTGGCCTTCCCATTCCAGTGTGGATTAGAATTTTGCTATGGTTGCAATCCTAAAGACACTTTCCTGGGAGTAAGACCCATTGAACACAATGGGCTTACTTTTGAGTAGACATGGTTAGGATTGTGCATTAAGAACCTTGGCTCTGAACCTCCTCAGGTCTTGTGCCTGCATAAACCTTTAAAGAAGCCTCTAGTAGAGCATTCTCTCCTAACATTAACTCCATCATCTATAATATGGGATCAAGATAATGGTTTATCTTATTGGGCTGATGTCAAGGGTGCAATTATGCGCACAAATTATTCTAACCACTTTACATCTAATATTTTTTAAACTGAAGAACCTGAAGAAGGCACATTGCATAGGAGAGTCAGGAAGGAAGCTTCACAGGAGGCTTCTGTTCAAAAGCTCATGGTAGATTTAGGCAACAATTCCAACCTCCACTTAGGCCAGTCCTAAGCCCGACCTAAGTCCTATGCTGACCTGGGGATGTCACTAAAGTGGTGTAAGACACTTGTGTGCCACTCCTGGAGGAAGGTTTGCCAAGTGCACAGACATATGCTTGCCTTCCTACATCACCACAGGAACGGGAACACTGAAGAGTTGTGCTGGCATAGATCAGGATTGCACCCTCATTTACCCTACAATCCAAAATAACTACGGGAAGACGTAAGAGGCACTTTCTCTGGGCCCATAATTACTCTGGATTGTAGCCTTAGAGAAATACATCTTCATGTATTAATTCTGGCCTAAATTAAGCTAGGACAAAGAAGAAAAGAAATACGTCTTCTTGGAATGACTGAAATTGATCCTTCAACTTATCTTTCTAATCACACACATATATATGCACTCTCATCCTCTCTCCTCAAAACAAGTAAGAGAGCAGAAAGAAGTAAGGACTAAGAATAATAAAGAGCCAATACAAAAAGAGGATGCCATATTGCTGATATTGCCATGGGCTTTGGAGGAAGTAGGGTGTTTTCAACCAGGGTGTTTGGAAAACATTTTGGCAAGAGGGCCACATCATCTCTCTGACACTATGTTGGGAACAGGGGAAAAAAGAATTTGCAATTCAAATTTGAATAGATTTACATAAATGTATATATTAGATACAGAATTTACATGAATGACTGAATTTTAATAAATCTATTTATAATACACAACAATTATAATACAGTCATGTAGAACCACATGAGAACCATAAACAGTTTTCTATAGATCCCTCTTGCACAATGAAAACATTCAGACCAAGTCAGAAATACACAGAGACATAAGTTGATCAGAGGCAGGATTTTTTTGGGAGGGGTGAGGGTGGAAGGTCAAAGTAATGCTCAGGGCAAAATAAAAAACTACATGGAGACATGAATGATGCACTTGGGACAGTTATGGATGTCTCATCAGGCAGTTGTGGGCCAGGGTGTGCTCCCACAGTCTATGATGGACCTGAAGCTCACTAGAGACTTGGGGGTTTCTGCGGGTTGAACTACAAGTCCCTGAAGACCACAAATGGCACATGGCCCAGAGTTTACCCAGCCCTGATTTTGATAATCAAGGTTAACATGGCAGAATTGTAGATTCACCTGAGGCCCTAATAGATGTCTCTGGCGGATATACTGTCATGGTGAGGAAGATTTCCTTTGATAGCTCAATATTGGTCCAGTTGCAACATCAAAACCATTTAGCTGTGGACTTGTATACTGATTTTCTATGTGACAACTTTCACAACTTCATGTCTCTGTGCTATTTGTGACAAGTACAAACTGATGCATTACCAAAGGAAAAAAAGCCCCCACAGGAGGAAAAATAAGACCTAATTCCTTCATTTTCATGCCAAATCCCATTCGTCTTTTCTAATTTGCATTCTGCTGAATTTGATTTCTGTCTTTTCTTATTATTCAAAAGACAAAAAACCCACCCAACAAATAACAACAAAAACCTCACCAGATGCTTCCAGAATGAATATGCAAACCAAGTTAGAATATAAATTAGCGGAGCAAAATAGCAGGTTATAAGAGTGGAGCATTCATATATCTCTGCATTATATTCAAGAGTTAATTGCTAGAACCAGACTTGAGGGGTATGCCAGGAGTTGGCATTTCCTGTCCAGAGGAAACTTCATTGACATCTGAACTGCCACTCAATAGGAGCTGGAGGGTCACATCTTTCTGATGATACTTTAAGTGATAATTTTAGAAAACTGATTCCCAAAAAGAACAATATGTCAGAAACATTTTCTGACAAAAGATGTTCTTTTGGTATTTAAAACTGTGGCAGTGGGAGTATGTTATATAAAATACAAAATTATAAATCTCAATATATCTCTGAGATAAATGCATGCTGTATACATTTGTTCCTCTTAAGGTGCAATCCTAACCTAGGCCAGCAGAACTTATTGGTCTTCCCATTCCCATTTTGATGCAGGGAGGCAAGCACATGTCTGTGCATTGGCCTAACCCGCCTCCAGGATTGGCATACACGTGTCTAATGGCACTTTTGTGACACCCCCAAGTTAGCACAGGACTTATGCCAGGGTTTAGGCCAGCCTAACTTGAAGTTAGGATTGTAGCCTTACCCTACAATCCAGAGTAACTACGGGAGCACGTAAGAGACATTACATGCAACCATAGTTATTGCACCACCTAGTGAAAACCTATGGGAAATTCATATTGCAATCCAGAGTAAATTGTTCTTGCACCAGAGTAAGGACTCCCCATAGTTACTCTGGATTGCGCCCTTAGTCAGTTCCCAATTTTTTTGGCTGGTGGCTCCCTTGACCAACTGAGACATTGGCCATGATTTTCCATTCAGGCTACAATCCTATAAGTTGCATAGGATGGTGGGGGTTTTTTTGGTAAAGATTCACAGTTCAAATGATTGGTTTGAGAGCCATGGCATGCAATTTTGGAATCACCATTCTTAAGGAAATGTCCTTACAGTGGTATTGCTGAGTGGCATTACGAAACAGAACATTTTTTCCACAATTACCCCAAGCCCCTAGTTACACTATCAGTCAATACTTATTTCAGCAGACATTTTTGGTGGACTGTAGTCAATCAGCTATACTGGGGGGCGGGGGGGGGGCTGACATATCCAGAATTCCTATTACCTCTAAGGTAAGATAAGGGTGCATGTCTGTACTACGTAATGTTGCCTGATGAGACCTGTCTCCTACAGACCTGGATTTCTGCTGTAATGACAATGAGTTAGTTCTGGCTTTAAAACCAACTGATTTTCAGGAATTTTCTTTGTGTACATTGCTGGGGATGAGAGCGGGCAGGAGACAAGTTCAAATCATGACTCCCTGAGGAGCTTGACTCCCCATTTCAACTCTCTGGACATGCTCTTAAAACACCTGTAGGATCAGTACTAGAAAAATGATCCCTACCTAGCTATGGTTCTGAGCAGTTTGATTATCAGCTTCATGACCTCATCCTGAAGACAGAGGTCCACCCAGCCCTGCTGGTTCATCCTATAGGTGAATGAGCATGCCCTAGAATTGAAGTGGGAACAAGAAAGACTTAGGGTGCAATCCAGAGTATCTACAGGGAGTTCTTGCTCCAGTGTAAGAACAATTTACTCTGGATTGCAATATGAATTTACCCTCTGTTTTCACTAGGTGGTGCAGTAACTCCAGGTGCACATAATGTCTCTTACGTGCACCTGTGGTTACTCTGGATTGTAGGGTTACTTGTCAGGATGGTCCTTTTCTGGGGTGGGGCAGCCTCCCTGCAGCAGAGTTCACTTGAGCAGAGAAAGCCCAGTTTCATTTCTATGCATCTTCAAATGCATCCAAGTAAAAAATCAAGTTTCGTTTCGGTCCAATGATATTTTATTAAGCGCTTGATGCAACTAACATAAAACATGACCCAGTGCAGAAATAAAAGGTGCAAACATTATATATGGTGTGGACTAAGAGCCTGGCATTAAGAACAAAGAGCAAGGCTTTTAGATTTGAAAAGCCAAAACAAAACATGGACACCACAAGTAATTCATTTCTGTGAAAATCCATACTCATGTCTTATTGTTTTGTCTTCCTGCTACTCTTTTTATGAATGCTCAGAAGAGATAACCGTCAAGGATCCATAAATCTAATTGTGAACCAAAGAGACAGGTGCTTCAATTACATGCACTGTTTTAAAGTTCAACAAAGCAACTTTGAAGCTAAGGTTAAGGCAAAGTAGCTGGTTTGCCTGATTGAGAAGACAGGAGGCAAAGCAAAAGAGCAGAACTAGCTCAATATAAAAGGTGATTCTCAACACCCTCCCAGTGCCCCCAGCCCTCCCTATACTGACTTCAATAGAACTGTACAACCACTTATTTTATGATGACAAAATCCTCCCATGAGGAAGAGCACAGAGAGGTAGTCATCTGTATCATCACCATGTAGTTCAAGTCCTTTCCTTCTAACAACTGTTCCCTAAATGCATTGTTTGTGATAGTCCCCTTAATCGAGTGGTTCCCAAACATTAAAATTAGAGACCGCTGTATGTCTTGGTAGGGGTCAGCAATTATGAGACCTGCATTGCCAAGCCATTCCCATAAAAAGGGTTTTTAAAAATACATCAAGGGTGCTCTGCCTCCCTAGAGAGTACATATAGTCTGTGGCTCCCACTATAGGGCTCCTTGTGCTTCAGAACTGTGTCCTAAAGCAATTGCAACCCACTTCAGGTTTCACAACAAAAACAGGAAGCAAGTTGTGATCACTTTTTTGTGAGTTCTAAGGTTCACCTGAAGTTACCTGAGCCATTCTATTGGTAAACCTCTAGCTCACTACAGTCCATACACTGTGATTCTCCAGGATAGACATCTCTTAGCCCAACCTGACGATAGCAGGAATAAAGATAACCAAGCAGAAAACCAAAGGTTACAATTTTATGCCTACTTGCAGGGGGGGGGGGAGTCTCATTGAAAAGAAATGCAGTGGCTTCTGAGTAAACACAAGTGGGATTGTACTGTAATGCTCCTTTCATGTACACATACATGACTTGAGTGTTTCAAAATCACTGAGAGTTTGCAATATGTGAATAGCCCAACCACATGGCCAAAGGAATCATAAGAACATAAAAACTCTCACTTTAATCAGGTATGATAGAAAACTGTGGTTAACAACAACTCTAATGGGAATGTAGCTTTTCTTTCAAAAAATTTTTAGATGAAAAAGGGGCAGGGCACTGCTGCCCCTCTTTCTGACCACAAAAACTGGGCAGTGCTCCAATGCTCCTATAACAGACTGGGCTAAAGACTCAAATTCAAAGACTGGGCCTTCCAAATTCAGAGCAGCAGAGCTATCTCCTTAAATCGGTATGGGCAGGGGTCGTTTTGAGGGGGTACTCACTGGCACTGAGTACTGACACCTCTATGTGACTTCTGGCACTTCATGTGGTGAGTACTAGCACCTCTATGCCCCCCCAGGAAGACATGCCTATGATTACAAATAATATCATCTTCATGGAGAGTACCTTCACCTTTATTTCTAGAAAAAAAGCATTAGCTATGGGTCTGGGAAGCAGCCTTCCACTTCGTATGTCCTACTACATGGGGTTGTTTTCCAAGGAAGAGGCAACCATTCTCTCCATGCCTTCAGGGATTCCTGATACTCTATCAGGCAGCCAGGGCTTACTGTGAGAATCCAGGAGCAGGACTTTCCACCACCTCACTAGATGTGACTCCAAAAACCCTTTAAATATGGGTCCGTTCTTTCTTTCCCCTTGATGCACTCTTTCACTTGATCCCTGGGCCAAGGAATCTAACTTTCTGGCACTTAAAGGGGTCTACTCCTCTAAGCTTTGTGGCAGATCCAGTGAGCAGATCCAGGAGTGAGCAGATGCAGGGAGGCAACAGGCATGATAAATTGTGTTTAAAACTCACTCCATAGGCCATTTACAAACACACCCAGCAGTGTTAGATGACACTGTAGATGAAGCAGCTCCCACCTCACTGTCTATGTGCAGGGCTGAAGTAGAAATCTAATGCTACATAGAGGACAATCCTAAGCATGTCTACTCAAAAGTAAGTCCTATTGTGTTCAATGAGTCTTACTCCTGGAAAATTGTCTTTAGGATTGCAGCCTTATTACAGTTGTTACCAAGTTGGTGAACTGGAACAAAGGAGTCCCAGCAAGAGCTTATTACTCACACAGCAGTGAATGGAATTTCAAATAGGAAGAGATTGTCATTAAAAAAAAGCTGGCATAAAGAGAACCATATCATTCTGTTGCAAAATAGGATGCATCTTCCATCCCTCACCCCGCCTGACAAAGGAGCTCATTTAACTTCTTTTGAAATTAGGAAGTTATTGCAACTGTACAAAAACCCATACAAGGCCGGGTTAACAAATACTTTGTACTTTCCAACGAAGGGCCAGGCTCGTGACGTGCACAACCTCCAGCGACTTTTTGTCAGGCTCTGTGAATCTGTAATCACAAGCTGTACACAATGGCAATGACAGAAGCTAAATCATTGTTTGTTTCTTTTCAAAACAATATGAAATAATGAGCTATAATCCGGTCTGTCTTTCTGTGCCTGTTTCAGGATAGATGGAAAGTCAGCCAAAAGATCTTTTTTTTTTTTCCTCTGATTGACTCGGGGATGAAAATTGGGCCAGAAGCTGCTGAGTCTACAACCACCAAAAGTCTTTAGTACAAGCCTTGAACTTGTGCAGAAAACAAGCCCGCTTTTTCACTTAACTTTTCCCCAAGAGGCTTTCAATGTAAGCAGGAAAATCAAAAAGACTGAATTTTTACATATCATTTACCTCATCATATTCAGTACTTAACAGGTGAGCTCTTGCATAAAAGACATTCAGCTCAGCAAGGTTTTCTGTGCACCATCCAGACAAGAGGTTATGCAGTGATCATTCAGACAGTATTTATAGGTCTAACTTACAGGCACATTTTCTTGAAGACTGTATGTGTTTGGATTGGTATCTCTCTGCCAGAAATTGTGGGGTACCAACCATCAGAGACTCCGATGCTTGACTGTAAAGTTCAGACCTAGTGGGCTACTTAAGTTTGTGTGCATTTAGATCCTTCTTATGCTCAAAAAATAATACAGACATATAACATTGATCCTTGTGATGAGCAGACAGTAGGAGGCCTCTGGATTGGCCAAACCTGGCTTAAATATGGGGACGCTGGGATTCCTCCCAATCTCCGCAATGATCATTGTGCCTCCTAATATGATACACTCATACACTCCTTGTCCCAGCTCATGCATGGCACAATCCAGAGTAACTACGGGGAGTCCTTGCTCCAGTGTAAGAGCAATTCTGGATTGCAATATGAATTTCCCATAGGTTTTCACTAGGTGATGCAGTAACTACGGGTGCACATAATGTCTCTTAGGTGCTCCCTTAGTTACTCTGGATTGTAGGGTTAGTCTCCAGATCCTGGATTGAACAGCAGCTGGATCTGGGACTGCTTTCAGATTGATGGTCCTGCCTGGCATGGACTTTGCCTTACAAAACAATTGTTTCTGCAAACACAGTATGATTCTACATACAGAAAAGGCAGAAAATAAAACTAGCTGGACAATCTGCGCAGGACATGTACCTAGTAGTTACCCAGTAACTATTAAAAAAGCCAGCTGCAACATTCCACAGAACTGGTAAACCTCCTTGAAGAATGCAAGAGTGTAAGAACAATGCTGAGTTTATGATAAAAAATGTAACCAGTTCTTCTCTCACATTTTTTGTTATACAAAAGCGCTCAAAATGTTTGAGATTGCTAGTTCTATAACATATGTTGAAGAAGACTATAGAATCCACTACACATGCTACACAGCTAAACTCTCATATCCAACCTGAGCATATCACTGGCAATAACTCTCCTTTCACAAGCTGGCATTCAGCTCAGATAATACTACTCATTAGGCAGGGAAGGCAGACACAGTGGAGCCCCATCCTTAACCAATTTCAGTTGTTGATACTTAAGGTTCATGTTCCAAGGCTTTAAAACGGCGTCTGGATGAGCTCATCAGTGGTTCATTATTAGCATTACTTTGTTGGATGCTATTTGAGGGGCTATTAAAGTGGATGGGTTCAGCTATGATTGCTCGTGCTGTTTTATCTCCTTCCTTTGTTTGCACAAGTGTCAAATTAAAGATACACTAATTGTTGCAACTTTCTCTAGTTCTGCATTTCCCAAACTTTTATTTCTTCTTTCACTCACTCAGCTATTTGATTTGTATTCTGCTTAAGAAGGTCTACGGATGGCTCTTTTATCTTTTTTAAATCTTTGTAAAGGAGTACGAGTGAGGACATTCTGTCACAACATCAGATATTCAGTTGCACCAGGTCATGGTTAATTTATAAATGCTCTATAATAGGAGTGTCACATAAGGCCCACAGAAGCTTTTTATTTGGCCCTCATGTTCTTCCAGTATTACTACCAGCTACTCTCAGCTGCTGAGCTTTGCTGAGGTGTCACTGTTGAACCAGGGTGACCATATGACCAGATTTTTCCAGATTTGTCCTCTTTTTTAGCCTCTTGTCCAGGTGTCCTCCAAAAGAGCTTTATTGTCCTCCATTTCGGAACTTTGAAATGGTGTCCAGTACCCCATCATGTCATATGTCATTGGATTTGCATTCAAGAGCAGAATCCTATGCCAAAATTGGTTCTGAAATATCTCATTCCTTTCAAAAGTTATGGCCCCAAAACTAAAAATCAAAAATATGAATTGAACTCTATGAGAAAGTGAAAGTCCCCAATATTGTGGCTTTACTCGTGAGTAGGCAAACGTGCCATTGTCTGCCAGAAAGGCCAGGCTGAGAGGAATCCAAGACCTTGTCGTCCTTTTTAGGTTCAGGCAACTGGTCACCCTGTGTTGAACAGGCAGCCTGTTAATGATAACCGGGCTCTTCCATCTCTTGAAAATATGATCAAGATTTGCATATTTTCTTTTTGTTATTTCTTGCTGATGAGTTCTTAATTGAAAAAAATGCTTATTTAGGGTCATATCCTGCTTAATGACAGCATTTCCTGCATGATGACATCACTGCTTTATGTTTGAGATGTTCAGACCACAGATAGGTCCAGAAAAAGGGCAGTGAAACAACAGCAACATTCCTAATCCTAAGAATGTTCACTACAGTGTTTTAAGAGTCTATGCAGATTAGCTGTGTGTATATATGTAGGCTTGTCTGAGCAATTGGGAATGTTGCTTTAGATTCATTGGGGATTTCTCAGGATCATCAATGATTGACTAGCTTCTCTACCATTACTGCTTCCTCCCTCCATGGCCATATGAGAACGTCCATTAATGATCATGGGTTCAGTTCAAGAGGGAATCAGTGAGATCTCACAGTTCGAGCCTGTGCCAGGAGTGAACACAGGAGAACATGAACTAGAAAAAATGGCAATGTGCAAATTTTTCATGGGGTTTTCTTGTCAAACAGGTTGTTGTAGCCAGAGAGTTCCCAAGACATTGTTCCAATTTCATGTGTGTTATTTCAAGGATCATATTCAATATTATTATTTCAATAATCATATTATTGGTTATTTCAATAATCATATTCAATATTCAGTCTTTCTCAGTGCAAATGCCATCATTTTGAAAACATTTACAATTTCCAAAACAGTGGGTCCTTCCAACTAAATACAGCACCCTGTTCCAAGAAAATGAGAATATATATTCATGACATAGCTAAAGAACTGTGTTTCCCAGCTCGGTGCCACTTCTGTTCACTTTCTAACCTTGATAGTAAAAGCTTGATCAGAGCTTATAGCCCACGGGCTTAAAATGTATTTACAAAATTTGATAAACCGTGACCTCAATAGAAAAACAGGCTAGGCCTTTACTAATGTAAAACTATTGAATCTACTGTGCTATAAAGGCTGTCATCTTGGCATACATTCCCTGCCATGCCTCCAGCTTGAGCTCAGATCTCCTTCCCTTTCCTTCAAGATTTCTTCTTTTTTACTGGAAGAGAATTTGCCAGACTACCCCGCCCTCTCTCTCTCTCTCTCTCTCTCTCTCTCTCTCTCTCTCTCTCTCTATATATATATATATATATATAAAGCAGGCCTCTGTCAGACTTGAAAGACTATGGTATTTACAAAATTCAATAAATACAAAATTCGATTTACAAAATTCGATTAAAAATTTGATGGTATTTACAAAATCTGATTTCTTGCGAAGCACGAAAGCCTGGGTTGGATTATTATGGAGGATAGGGTGTTACCCAAGCAGCAAATCCCCCCTCTCCACGCCACTAAATTAGTCCAATGGAAAGGCAGAGCCCATACGATTGGTTCCAGCTGGCGTCGCAGAGCTGGGCTAAGGACAGGAGCTCACTCTGTCTTGTGGGGCCGACCTGGGTCTTGAACCCTGGCCTGCTGGTTAACAGGCACAGCGTCTTAACCGCTTGCGCCACCCACAGCCTCAACATATATATGTTTCAGTTATATGGGGGAAATATAGACTACAATCCTAAAGACACTTTCCTGGGAGTAAGACCCACTGAACACCATGGGGATTACTTTTGAGCAGACATGGTTAGGATTGTGCTCATATTCAGGCATCAGAAAAATTCACATAAGATTCATTAAAGAATGCCCTACACTAGATGGGAAAAAATACATATATACTGGCCAAGGGCAAAATCCAGAGTAACTACAGGAAGTCCTTGCTCTGGTGTAAGAACAACTTACTCTGAATTTCCCATAGGTTTTCACTAGGTGGTGTAGTAACTACAGGTACACATAAAGTCTCTTACATGCTCCCATAGTTACTCTGGATTTGGGGGCAAGTTATTGTGTGATATGAGATCCAAAATTGTTTGATTCACGCGCAGATAGATGAATAAACAGGGTTACAGCTTGACAGAAAATAAGAAGATCCTTATATGTTTGCCTCGAGGGCAATTGCACATTTTATGCTGACCAGCAATTATGTCAAAGGACTGGCTTCAAAAAACAGCAAAAGAGCAAAAGTATTCAGAGCAATCATCTGAAATGGAACATATTGTTTCCTTTTGTAACTGCAGGCCTGATCTTTTTTTCCTTTTTAATTTAAAAAGACGAGACGGAATTATATAAAAAAATGATTTTTCCTGTGTTCTTAAATACATCAGCACAGGCATGGAATAATAACTGCAATAAGATTGAGCAGCTATCTCTATTCTGATGGGGGAAAGCACCTGTTTGAGTAAGGTTGCAATCCTAAAGACACTTTCCCAGGAGTAAGACACATTGAAAACTATGGGGTTCACTTTTGAGTAGACATGGTTACGATTATACTCTATGACTCAGTGAGATGCATTTGGCTATAAAGCCTTTTGTTATCTTCAGTCTCTGACTTGTTTACATGTACAAAGGATCAATCAGCAACAGAAGGAGTCCAAAAGCTCTGATCCATTGAATGATGTGTAATAAAACACAATTGTGTCAAATAACATACAATCACAAGTAATGACCTGGGAAAGACTGCAAATGGAGGGCTCTATTTGGGGGTAGAATAGCGAGTGTTTGTGTACAGGTTCCTTCCCTGGAGTTCCAAACTACGAAGTATTCTGAAAAATAAAACATTTTTTAGGATCAACATGATTTTTATTATTTCTTTGCTAAAAAATATAATCACAAACTGTGCTTCTCCTCTAGTTTTGCTGTCTTCTATGACCTCTTTTATAGTAAGAAGGAGGCAAGAAAAGCCACCAGTGCTTTGGATTCCTCATAATTTTGTGTTTTCATTTTTTGATTAACTGGCCATAGCTTTAGATAGAATATAGATATTCCATTGCAGTTTGATTCAGTGCATTTTGCATTAAAAATTACCTTTCCAATTATATAAAACATGATATATAACATTTTTCAAACATACCCTGTTTTTCACAATTTTAGCCACTAGTATCAAGCTCAACTTGACCAAAGATTGTAGCCTTGTGCCTCTGCACCCCCAGTACCCACTAGCTACACCACTGCATCTAGCCACATCCAGATGTGTTGTGAGGTTATGCACAGCCTCCCCAGGCCTCAGAAGCCTGGCCCAACACCTTCTACATCTGCACTTTATTCCTCTTTGTGGATCAAGAGAAGAGGAAAGAAAAAGAGAAAAGGGTGGTGGGTTTGAATACGTTTAGCCCAGTATATTCTAGGAGACTTGGAGGTCCCTGACACTCATTCAGGAACTCCACAAGCAGCTGCTATCTGCCCACTACTGTGCCACTCCGCATGCACTGTCACTGCCACAATGGGAGTCCCCAAGACTCTGCACATGTACCAGCAGAGCTCCATGAACACCATTTTAGGAGGGATAGGAGCTCCAGAGACCAAAAGGTTTGAGAACCACTGATCTAGTCCATCACTCTCTTCCACACTTTCGCTCCTTTATCAAGCCAGGGATTGGGAGAAGCAAAGACTGGCACATCATCAAGTAAGGGAGGCAACACTTCACATCCACTTCAGGCACCAGAAAGTTAGACAAGTTTAGAAAGTTTAGGAAGTTAGACTAGGCCCTGCAAAGCCCACCACAATTTTTTGTTCTGCAAACCTGGAAAATTTCAGCTTTCCTCCTGACTTTCCCCAGAACGCCATCTGCCACCATGTAAGTCTTCCTGACTAGCAGCAGCAGCAGTGTGTTTGAGTTTGCTATGACAGGACACAACTGAATTGCTGTCTTTGCTACAGAGAGGTGGAGGAAGCACTCTGTTCCCTGGAGAAAACATGGCAAGATAAGAGATAGCCAGAGTGTGTGGCTGAAATACCCTGCAGCCCCTTCTCAGCAGTGATAAGAGTTGACTCCAGCAACTTCTAAAACAACTACTCAGTTGAGTAAATGAGCCTTCAGCAGGGCAAATTGTACACTGCATAAAAGGAGACATTTCTTAACTCTCCTTTTGGACTCAAAGCTGCTGTGATGATATGGGTTGCAGTTCACAACTGTGTGCAACACAGTGTGTTTTTGCTGCTGTGATTTTATTTGTGGATATTTTACTGTATGCATTACTGTGTCTCTTTTAATCTTGAATGTTTTATTTGGGGCTTTTAAGCAAAAAGAATTTTTTTAACTGCGTGAGGCATACAATGTTGGGGATCTGAAGAGGCAAGGATGAAGGTTAACAAGAGCCAGCAACTTCTGCAGAATGGTTAGAGAGCCAGTTCTAATGCACTCAAAGGGCACATTTACAAAAACAGCCTGGAAGAAAGTAGTGATTATAAGCCACCTAAAGTCAGGAGAACAGATCTTAATTCAAGGCCACAAATGGGATGCAAACTATTCCTCACACAGATTCCTTCATGGCTGAAGCGACCCATACTAACAGTCCAATCCTATGGGTTCTTAGGGCTAGCAGAACTAGCGTTCCTCCAGTGCAAACTTCTGACAGTCGTGAAAGCGGTTCTGACAGTACACAGACTCAGTTGGTGCCCAGAGTACTGATGTCCATGCCAGATGAGGTGTCTGGGAGGTGGGATGGACCGGGGAGGGTGGGGGGAGGTTAATATACAGATCACAATATGGAAGTAGAAGAAAGTAGCAGCAGGAGGAGGATGAAGAGGTTCATCTGTTTTGTAGGAGAGATTTGTAGGAGATGGAGATGAATGATTGTTAAATGCTTCCTCCTGCCATGCCTTGCTTTTTATGCATTACTGGGATTGGCACCAGTAATCCATGTAAGTGGAAAGGCCATTCACCTGCAGTCAAAGCCCCATGCAGCTCCCATGAGAACATAAGAAGACCAAAGACCACTGGATCAGACCAAAGGCCCATCTAGTCCTGCTTCCTTTATGTCACAGTGGCACACCAAATGCTTCAGGGAGCACATAAGACCATAAGACTCCCTTGCCCTTCCCTCTCACTGATCCAGAGCACAACAATGATGATGCCATCATTGTCAAACACTTGGGAGCCATCCCCATGCTGCCAACCTAGGGGGAGACAAAAGATCCTCTCTTAAAGGAAAATATATAATAATGATGCAATCAAGTTAATTCCTACCCAACTTTCCAGCACTGATGCAGCCATGCCAAGAGAACATGCAACTGCATCTTGTGGTGATGGGGGCAGTCATGGAGACCTCCGCAAGGTAATGGAACATTTGTTCCCTTATTTGGGGGCTGAATCAACTCTAGAAAATTGAATAGGATTGGGCCCTCCACTTTCCATATTTCCAGAAAAAACGGCCAACCAGGCAGTCATCTCCATGGCTTCTAAGGAATAAGCTTTATTGAAATAGAAAGCTCTACCGGGATCTATCTATCTTGGTTAGAAGTTGCCTTCTTCTCATGAGGAATCATTTGCATTTGGTGTTGGTACCAACTATTTGTACCAACACCAAAACAAGGAGAATTGAACTTATTTTTAATCATAATTTCATAGACTTGTTGTAGTTCTAAAGTCAGATGAGAAGTTGAGAATTTTGGACAAAAAAGAAGCTATATGTTTAAGCGTCAAACTACTTATTCTGGAGTGATCCCCCCTTCTGTTTTCTATTTTCCTGTTTGCCCAGCTGCTGGGTAACTCATTTGGTTTTTCTATTTCTTCCTAGCTATAGAATAAGTGCAGAGCAGGTTTCATTTTATCTCCTTGAGTGCTTTAAAATAAGTTTTAGTGATTTTATTTTTCTGCATTCTAGCTTCCATATTTATTGTTTCAGAATCAAGGGGAAATGAGAATTTTCATTTTCTTTGTGTGTGTTTCCCCTCTTTTTCCTGACTTGAAATATTATGCTATGTTTTTCCTATTCAGTGAAGCTCCTCTCCTTTGCCAAAATACCTCCATCAGGTAAGGTATTTGAAGTAAAATATGGCTATTATTAAAGGATGAATAAACTCATTCACAGCTCAGTTTTAACATGTACTGGAAAAGGGAGGCCAACTGGCTTGCCCCATAGCCAGCGCAGGTTCAGGGCTGCTGCTGTGTTACAATAGAGTAAGGGAACACCTTTCCCCGTGCTACGGGGAATGCTGTAGCAGCCTCTATAACACGGTAGCAGCACAATTTTGGTGGCACAACCCAGAGCAGAGCTGAGCAGCCTGAGGATGGAGAATGGGGCTAGCGTCCAACATAACTACTGGGTTCTGGCATCTCCATCCCACCCAATTAACCCCCAAATGCCTTCTGCCCACTCTTCCCCCTCCTTTCTGCCTCATCTCCAGCCTGCCCCCTACCCAAGTCCCCTGCAATGACTAATCTCAGCCAGCACAACCCACCTTGGCACAGGACCCTTGGAGGTACAGGGAGGCCAGGGCCACTCATGGTGCTGACTTGTTGCACATGTGCTTTATGGCATGTTTGCAACTCCCTAGGTTGGCACAAGTCATTTGCACCGGCCTAAGTCTGCAGCTAGGATTGCATAGCCAATCATCCACCCATCACACTCATCACATCTTTTAGTGGAAGTTTCTATCTAATACAGCTAGCTAATGTCTTTTCTTCATCTTCTCCCCATCTTCTCCCTTTCCCTAGGTGCTGGGTTCAATCAGTCATTGCCATACAAATGCACAGCGCCAATAAGTGTGAATGAAATTAAGCCTTCAATTTTGTAAGCCCTGGGTTGGTTGATGGCGGGGGATAAATGAAAAATACTCTGTGAAGGGAAGGTATGTGGAACTACTTAAAAACAAAATTGGCTGGAGGGTTAGAACAGACAAAAGGAAAGATTTCTTTAACCAGCAAGTGATTAATCTGTGGCACTCTTTGCCACAGGATGTGGTGATGGAACCTGGCCTAGATGCCTTTAAAAGTGGATTGGACAGGTTTATGGAGGAATAGTCCATCACAGGTTTTAAGCCATGATGACTGTAGGCAGCTCTGGGTTTTCAATTTAGCCTATCTCTGAATGCCAGATGCATGGAAATGGCAAGAAGATTCAAGTATCTATTATCTTGTGTGTCTTTGTTGTATCTGGTGGACCACTATGAGCAGCTAGCCTAGATGGCCTTCAGCATGATGATCCAGCAGGAGTCTTCATATGTTAATATCTACACCTTTGCAAAACCCTTGTAAAGCTCCATGAAAGTTTCAGAACACTGGCTAAGAGTGATTTGGCTCTGGCAGCTGAACGTTTGGGATCCCCTGGTCTATCCTCTTCCTTATTGGTCACCCTTTCTCTTGAATTTCTCCCCAGCTTCCTCCTCCTTCTTCTCCTTCTTGTGCCATATCCATCATTGGTGATCAAGTTGACGATCCTCTTTTTCTCAATAGCCGCATGAAAAAGTACTGCTGAGTTTTGTCCAAACAAGTCCCTTAAATTTTGAAGCCATGATGTTTTCTTCTGCCTAGACTTTGTCTGCCTTCAGTCTTTCCCTGGAGGATTAAATGGAGTATGCTGTATTTCTCTGGGTGTCGCATCACATGTCCGAGATAGTCTAACTTATTTTTTAAATTGTTTTGATGATTTCCCTTGGCTTTCCCAGGTGGCTTATCACCTCTTCATTCCTGATTTTGTCAACCCAGCTTAAATGTAACAGCCACCGGTAAATCCACATTTCAAATGCTTCTAGTTTCTTCAAGTGGCTTTCTGTCAGAGACCAGCTCTCTATTCCGTAGAGTAGGATAGAAAAGATCTACTTTTCTTGTCAGATGACAAGCCTGATTTTCAGACTTGGGTTTATGTTGTGACAATTAGTTTCCTACTCATTGTATGCAAAGCCAACCAGAGTGGCTAGATGGTACAGTATATGCAGGTCTGCAGTTCTTATACCTAAACTGTAGGTAAGACTTTTGTGTGGATCAGGAGAAGAATTTTCAGCCACATATATTTTTATCATCTACTGAGACCACATATGTGCCTCGCTGCTCCATATCTGAGTTCATATCTTTGCCCATTACTATGATATACAATTGAAATTGTTTCTGGGTAAGGCAGAGAGTTTAGAAAAGGTATCTAATTTAAGGTGTACAAGTGATGTTCACTTACGTGGTAAATCACACTTACACTCAAAAATAATGGCACTTTATTTTTAATTTGAATTCGCCCAGCCATTCTTTCTAGTCATTGGTTCTGATTACTCTGCCTTCTGCTAAAATAGAACATTTTTAGTGCCCAATATTTTCTCATCATGAAAAAACTTTGGAACCAGACACCACAGAGACATTCCCAAACCTTTTTAATGGATGAACTGAATAAATGTAAGCTCCAAACTTAAAACTGTGCTGGTATAGCTTATTCGGTGTCAAGAGCATAAGTAACAAAGACACAGTGCAAACCTTTTGTCAGCCTTCCTTCTTCTCCTCCTCCTGGCTTGTCAAGTATATATTTTTATGTAAACAGTGTGGGACCCTCAACATTTTGTATGCCTTATAATGCAGTGTATAAGAAATAAAGACTGACACTTCCAATTCTAAATATTTTTAGTTGTAAGTCTAAAACTCTCTCTCTCTCTCTCTCTCACACACACACACACACACACACACACACACACACACACAACAAGTACCTCACTATTCACAGGTTGTCTCTGGCTGTGGACACAAGTAGTGTCCTTCTGTGATTTACCCACATTATTTGTCTTTAATTACCATAATGCTGCAATCTTAACCTCCTGGTTAAGCCAGCAAAAGTCCTGGGCTGACCTGGGGGTGTCAGAAAAGTGCCATAAGGCCCTTCTGTGCCACTCCTGTAGGGTTAAGGCCAGTGCACAGATATGCGCCAGCCTTCCCATACCATCATGGAAATTTATGCTAGGTGAATTATGCTGGCCTAAATCGGTTAGGATTGCACCCTCAGGTAAAAAATATACACTGCAGAACTGTGGCTCAAGTGGTACACTATGACAGACTGCTTGGCAGTGCAACCAGATTGGAATCATACAAGCTGTCTGTTTCTCAGTGGAATGCTTACTGGTGGAAGTGATGAAAAAGCCCACTGGATCTGCACCATGTGATCCTTCTCGATTCCTTTGGGGAAGTGTCCAATAAGTGGTGAAGCAAAGTATTTTGAATTCATATAGTCCCAGATTTAGTTCCCAGCATCGCAAATTAATGGATCTCAGATGTAGATGTGGGGGGAAGGCTAGCCTAGCTAAAACCAAGCACAAAATCTTAGTAAACTACTGTCAATCAAAGAAGGCAATTCTTCTGATATCAGTGGCAGATATCATAGCAGCAGACAATGCTGCAGAGCAGGAGTAGGACTCAGCATAAACTGAGTCCTAAGACTCTCTCCTCTTGAATAGGTAGTCAAATGCCAGAATGCAGCAATTCCCAGGGACTGCAGTGACCCAATGCTCGTACTTCCTCTCTCCTCCACCATGCTAGCTATGTACTGCACTGCTGATTTGTTAGAGACAAGGTGAGGTTATCTGCCACAAAGCTATGTGGTCCCTCCACTCAATAGCTAGACACATGCTCCTTCTCAGGAACTCCAGCATCCCAGAAACTATCTGTTTGCAGAAAAAGAAAGAGAAGAGATGCAAAGGAACAGAATCCGTTTGAAAAGAACAAAAGGTACAAGCCACGCTGTGTAATGTCATGGTTACTGGTCGGCAAAACTTTGCAACTCTGGCACACTGTTTTTTTTCCGGCTGTTTATACCACTTACAAAAGGAACGTGTAGTCTTTTGAAGACTAGACTAAGGTATTTTGTTTTCTTTGAGCAACAAGGCCGGTCATGGCCAGGGGGTGTGAATGGAGAGAAACCTTTGAGGCTTATGTCATGTGGGGATATTGAAATAATCCACCTAGATTCTTTTTAATAAACATATGTCAACTTGGATAATGAAGCATCTCACTAGAGGTTTTCCCACTGCTCAGAATTATTTGTATTTTTTCACTAAAGGATATTGAGCAGAGGTGGAGGCCTCAGGTTGCTCAGCAGTGAGATATTCTCTGTTTTCAGAACAGTGAATACTCCTGAAAGAAGAAGCAAAAGGAACCATCTTTGATTAGCCATGGAAGTTTGGCTTCAGCCATTTGTGACATAAAGCCATTTACAATACGAATGGAACACAACAATGCAAAACAGAACATAAAAAATGTGGATCATGCCAAAGGCCCACCTAGTCCAGCTTCCTGTATCTTACACTGTTTTCTATGCCATGCGCCAATAGCCTGGTTCCATTTTGGTTGCAGTGAAGCCCATCCCTTTGGTAAAGATTTGAATTATCCTAATATATTCTCTGGTGTCTACATGATTTTCAACCTTTTCCATTTCAAGGCTCACTGACAAGGCATTAAAATTGTCAAGGCACACCATCAGTCCTTTGACCATTTACAAGGCACACCATGCTGCTGTTGGAGGGTTCACAGCCCTTCATGGACCTATTAATAAATGATATTATCAAATAAATAGATTCTCCAAACCCCCATGGCACACCTTTGGACCACTCATGGCACACCAGTGTATCATAGCACACTTGTTGAAAATCACTGGTTTAAATAATGCAAATTTCTTCTTCTGATCACCATCTTAGCTATACTCCCAGACTCCTCAGCTCAACCAGTATCACTGGACTTGAATGTAGAACAGGTAGCATTTCCAAAAATGCTATCCTGTAAGTCTTGGCCTTCAGCATTCTATCCAGCAATCTGAATTTATCTTCCAGGATTCCCAGCTACACCTCCGAACACCGTTGGTGCCAATGTGCATCATGACCATGACCTTCGTCCAGAGGATATAATAGAATATATAATAGAATATAGGTTCCTTAACAATGAATAGGTCCCTTCTAAAGGGTCATTTGCCCATTACCCAGAATGATGTCCTTCTCTTGGACTTGGGCAGAGCAATTTTAACTTGTGCTGGAACAGGCAGGTTCCCCATGCCTGCATTGTATCCAGCGCAAGTATTGGGACTGCTGCTACGCAACTGTGGGGAAGGAGTAGCCTTTTCCCTTCCCCGCAGTAGAACTGCAGAAGCCTCAATATGAAACTCACAAGAAGCCCCTTCCAATGAAACTCACAAATATTCAGAAGAGGCCCAAAAGAGATAGAGTTTCCTCGAAGAGACATTTACATCCTGTTTAATTAAGTACATCAGATTATGTTTTCAAGATACTTTCCTAGCAAATAGTGTCACTAATACCGTGTTGCACAGATACATTAATATCACATTAAAACAAGGAGATTATCGTTGTTAACAAGCTGTGTTCCAGGCAGCAAGCAGCTCCACGGCACTGTCACAAAGAGTGTCCTAGAAAACTAGTGAATGGAATTAGTATTCCACTTTGCATATATGATTACTGACATTCTCTAATAAAAGCCTTAATGGATAAACAAGAGCTGGGAACGTGACCGTTTGCAGCCTCTCCACCCCCACCAGTTACTGCGGCTGGTAATGAAAAGGCATTGCTCATTTCAGTTTCCAAATATCTAAACACACGATAATGAATGTGATGACAACCTGAAAAGAGGACCACAGGACGCCATGCTGATAATAGCTTTTATTTGAACACCAACAAGAACAAGCCATTAGTGTCTGGGACACAGAAGATGCTCACGGCATGATTAGGAGAATATTGTGATTCAGCTGAACGATGCCGAGCCACTGTTCCTGTTAGTTCATGTGCTGTTTATGTTTAATGGGCAGGGAAGCAGCAGGGCTCTGTTCCTTTGAAACTGACAGGTACTTGATAAAGTCCTAAACTGTGCTACAAAAATAAACTCCAGTCATCTTAAGCAGCTGAAAAGGAGCATTGACAGTGGTGCTTTTGTTATTATGTCTGTGGGGTCGTCCCTTCATACTTAAGGAAAAATAATAAAAGAACTATGGATACAGTTGGACCACATCTCATATGACAGTTGGGTTCTGGAGATGGCATGAAAAGTCACATAAAGTTCGTTTTTTTAAAATGTCTAAAATCCAACTAATAGGTGCTATTTCTTTAAGAACTAGCGAAAGTCACATAAAGTTTTTTTTTTAAGTCAAAAATCCAACTAATAGGTGCTGTTTCTTTAAGAACCAGTGACACATAAAACTGAGGGAACTTAAGCTTCATTCTCCTATTTCAGATTTGCTTACTGGTATAAGAGCAAGGCTGAAATCTTATCCTTGCTTTTCTGGAACTTGGCCCCATTGACTATTATAGGACTTACTTCTGAGTACACATGCAGTTTTTCTGTAGGTGTATGAAATCAACGCTGGAACCTTCTACCTGTCGAAGAGTGACAGTTGACACCCTGAGTTTTTGTTGTGGGATTTTTTTTGTTAGAACGATGGTATATAAATGCAGTAAAACATATTTAACATTCACACTCTCCACAAACTTGCTGAAAAATAATTCACATTGATTATAAAATCAGTTACTTTCTAGTTACTTTCCCAAGTCAGGCCTCCTTCACACATACATGTAAATTATTTTATTTCTGAATATATAACAAGTGGGGGGGGGAAATGCAATTTATTAGAAAACAACAGAAGAATATGGAACATCTGTCCATTTCACACTGCTCTGTCTTTGGGGGTGCAAGAATCAGGCAAATGTTTTGCAAAGAAAGGAACTGCATCCTTCTGTGCCAAGTCTGAGCTTCCTACTACACAAATATTTCTATACTTCCCTCTACTGAATCATCATTCCCTGCCGTTCATACATTTCATTCCTTATCATGTTCTTGAAAAACACCCTTGATGCAAAGCATTCTAATACAGCCAACAGATATAAGGTCTGCTCAACAGGCTTTTGACCACAAGATTTGGACAGTGTGACACTTTAGAACTGATTAAGACGGGCCAGCTATGATTAAAGGAAGTGTATTCCATACCAACATTTAGAAAGAAAAAAGCAGGAGAAACACACAGTAGAAAGGACAGCTGTGGAGATGGCTATGGTCACTCTCACCTGCTCCAATTAGATCATCTGGCTCATTTACAGGTTATAATTGCAATGCTGAAGCCAGTTACACAAAGGGAGAGAGAAAGAGGAAAAATCTGAACAGTATTTTGGAATATAACCAAAGTGACAGTGCAGGAATATTTATTTTTTAAAAGGAATGTTGTACCAGGTGGATCATAAAGCGTTTCCAAATGGTTCAAGTGGTAATCAGACCATTTCAGATGTTTGGATGGTGCCACACCAGGCCCATGCTGTTGTCACCATCCTGACCCCCAGGCCCTTAGTCTGCTTTTAAGGCTATCTAAACACAAGTTTAATCTTTTAAAAAATGGGAAAAAATGTTACTGTAAAAGATATTTCATGCTTTTGAGATTTCCATGCAATGGTTCCATTGGCATCCTTCAGTCTCTAAAGACTATGGTATCATGCTCTGAATTGTGAAGCTGGAGTAGCCTCTCCAGAGCACAATGGCCTGGGTAGTTTGATATGGAGGACAGACTGTTACTCAAGCAGCAAATCCCCCCTCTCCACATCACTGAAATAGTCCAATGGAACAACAGGGCTGATACGATTGGTTCCAGCTGTGTCGCAGGAGTTACCAGAACATGATTGTGGCACAGTCACAAACTGCTTCCGGGACTCCAGCTCCAGATTTTGCCTCGAAGTTGACTCCTGAAGCCTTTCCCATAGATGGGTATAGCCACAAGGCAGTGGAGGTT
This sequence comes from Cryptoblepharus egeriae, assembly GCA_030015325.1. Classification (NCBI taxonomy): domain Eukaryota; kingdom Metazoa; phylum Chordata; class Lepidosauria; order Squamata; family Scincidae; genus Cryptoblepharus; species Cryptoblepharus egeriae. The sequence goes on from JAREYC010000002.1 coordinate 20,985,800, forward strand.
TGAGGTGGGAGTTTTCCTTCTCCTAAAGAGTCCCATGGTGTAGGATGTTGTGGGAAGTCTGTCAGGTGTTGTGGTTGATATAGTAGATGCGTCCATCAAAGAGTCCTTGAGGAGAGGCAGCCTGTCCTGAGGGTCAATCCAAGAAGACTGTCAGGATTCTGTCAGAATCCAAATATTCTGCCCCAAATAACCTTCAGAACTAGTGTTCCTATAGCAGGCAGTGCTTTATGGCCATTGCAAATGGCTTGGCAGCAGCGTGTGAAACTGCAGGCTGTTGGCTTAGCAATGGTGAAGCTGGAGCGCTCCTCCCCAGTGGAGCAATGGCCAAGAGAAGGCTTATTGACATAAGTCAGCGGACAAAGCAGGATGGGTGAGGGAGGGAAGAATGGGTTGGCAATGGGGTGGAAAGTGAGGATAAGATCCAGGAAGGAGAATGATTTAGCAGCAGTGGTCAGTTTCCTTATCCTAACAGCAGCAGCAGTTGCCTTATCCTAACACTCTTCCTGGACTCCGTACTGAGGTGAATTCACAGGCACAGGTAGACCCCTCAGAACCACTGAGGCTTTCCTCAGTCTTACCCACTACTTACCCTACTAACTAGTAGGCTTACCCTACTACTCACATACTACTAATATTCACAAGACACTGCTTAAAAAACTACTGTGTGTTTCAACCTGTTCTTTCAGAAGAGAGTGGGGCCCAAAAACATAGAAATAGACAATCAAGCTAGATGCTAAACCTCTGTATAAGTATCCCCCATTTTCTGACAGTTTTCTGAAAATCCACTCTTTCAACACTTTTTAATTATACCCAGAACTCATTCAATGCATGCTCCACTCTTTCAACTTTTCTCTGCTTTTCTAAAGATGAAAATTGTCCTCCCCCATGATGTATTTCCTAGTCTAATCCAGTTCCCAAAGGAGTTAATGAGAATCAGTTTGCAGAAATCTTTGTGTGGCAGCTGAAAATGGCAAAATAAAAGGGGCATTTACAATTTGCTAGCTTAAAAGCAACATTTATAGACTACAAAAGATTGGACCCCACTTTTCAACAGTTTTCACTTTTGGATGGTACTCCAGTCCCTAACCCATCCAATAAGTGGGGGATGCCTGTAAATCCTAGGGTTCATTGAGCCTGTCGTTTGCACTGTTTGGTCCAGACAATCGCAGGACACTCTAAAGAAGCAGAAATATTTAGGTTTTTTCCCCATTTATTGTCATGACTGTTCCTCATTCAATTCATTACAGGCTGAAAAAATGGCTGCTGTGTGTGCCAGCATCAGTGACTAAGCAGATGTCTATCACCACTTCCCATCTCTGCTTTTATTACAAGCAATTCCTATATAATACACTGAGACAAAACACTCCTTATCAAACGACATATAGTAATTGTCATCCTTGGAAGAAGCAGCATCCCATGAAACAAAGCATTAAGTTTCTTCTCTTCCCCCCTTAGTTTTATAGTCAGGTTTATCTCTTTCCCTTTCCCCTCCCTGATTAGACAGACTTCCCTGCTGCCAAAGCCATTAGAGTGTTACAAGTCCCATCAGATGAAGGAGAAAGGGTAGGGTTTGGCACTGCACTTTGAAAAAACTGGGCTTTGTCCTTCCATAGAACAGAAGTCGTCTGCCATATGCACCAGCAAAATGTTTTTAGGCTCAGCGAATGCTGGACGAGGCATATATCACATCAGACAAGTGAATCCTTATGCTTATTTCATAGGACACTGGACTGAATTTTTTGCAAGTTGCTGAGCTGTTATAGAAGAGACTCCAAACAAGATTCATCTCTCTGATGATCTGCAGACCGGGATAAATTCATAAAGGTATGGTCATTACTGATTGTAACATCAAGTGATAACAGGCAGGTCAATGACTATCAAGCTATGAGTGGGCAGCCACATATACCATTTCATGGGCATCAGTAATAAGTTCCAAATTACTTTACCAACAATTTGTCTACTGTAGTGGTACTCTAAGTGGGGTTTGGGACCCCACTGGGGGAGTCACGACTTCAGGTCAGGGGGCAACAAAAGAGTGGGATCTGCCATCATGGAATCTGGGAATGGGCTTTCCTGGACTTAAATCTCATTGAACACAATGGGACTTACTTCTGAGTAGACATGGAGGAGCTCTGGCATCATGTTCCGGTAAGTTTGGCAAGAGGTCCCAGACAGATTTTTACGTTTGAAAGAGGGTTCCTGCTGAAATGCCCAAGAACCATTGCTCTACTGTATAGGGTGGCACATTTTTTACAGGGATTTCTTTGCTCCTCTGACTTGTTTCCACTGAGAAGCTACAGTTCGCGGTTTGGGAACCAGTGCCCTAAATTGTGCTTATTAGAAAGCCGGTTCTGTTGAAATGAATGGGATTTATTTTCCAATGAATGTGTAAAGAATTGAGTTTTGAAGCTACATATGAGTCAGAAGGATTCCATGGCTCTTTTGCAGCTATACAACCACATGTGCTTTCTATGATGCCTGTTAAATTGGTACCATTTGCAAGTGTTCTAGTTGCTTAAATTGCTTGACAAATGAAAGGCTCAGAATGACCTATTTTACATTCCATCTTGAGCAAATCATGTATACGAGGTGAGTCTTGAATATGCATCAGTCCCATTGCAGGCATTCACACAATATCCTCCTTTATCTGGAAAGGAGACTGGATTGCCAGATAATTTCCCCAATTGAAGAACACAACGGTCAGGGCAAGAGAGAAGCAAGAGGTGGGGTTTTCTTGTCAGGGAAACAGGATGACTAATCTTTGGTTCTAACTTTCTGGTCTATTCCGGAGAGGTTTGGCCCACTGGCTCTGTCATGGTGACAACCGTTTTAACGTTTTGTTACTTAAAAATTGGGGCCCATCAACCTGTTTGAGGCAAACTACTTCAAAACGGAAGTCCCTTAGCTGTTAATTTTTACATGCCTGCAGCCAGCTCTGTCTTGGTACACAAGAGAGTAAACTATAAAAGATAAATGCTTTTCTTTATGCAAGGGGAGCTAACAATGAGTAATAAAGGAATATCAATTATTCACAGGGCTTCCCAACAGCTTAGAATTTCAATTGAAAAGCCCTTGATAAATCGGTTGTTAGATGCGCTTCAAGGAAGGAATAAGAATTTTCTGAAGAAGGCCATGTAAAGTAACAAAGGGAGAATAAGATGCATATAATAGTGCCAGCTTGGAAGGCAAAGTGGTTTTTACAAACAGGACTGGCCACTTTACTCACGCCTTAGACGTCCTATATATACCTGCCAATACTCTGTGAATATTCAACAGGAACCAATTTGCCACAAATAACAAGGAACATATGCCTGATGCTATATTTTTTCTTTCCAGTAACTGAGGTGCAGACATGATTGCAAGTCAAATTGAGAGAACTTATGCTGCTCTTCTCCATTTTCTTTACTGGAGCAAAACCAACATCTAACAAATGTAGGACATTCACTGTCACACAGTATGGTAATGTCCACTAGCTTTATGTCTTTGAAAGGGAATTTGGCAAATTCATGGATGGTTTTCAATAGGTAATAAGTGTAAGGTTTAAAACAAAGTTTAATAAAATAGTTGCAATAGTTGAGAGAGGGTTTTTAACTTTTGTGATGCAGTCTAAGAAGTTTCTGGTTGAATTCTGTTGGACTCACAATGCTGTGAGGATAGCAGGAGGAGGAAGAGGAACTAAAGCTTTGTAGATCACATGGGCATTTGTGTTGGCATGGGTAAGATGGAGTATAAATCCCTCCATCTTGCTGCATCTTGCATGAGATGGGAAAGCTCATCTCACCAGGACTCACGTGTATTGTAGAGAATTCAGGTAAATGAGGATCCATAACCTTGTTCTGGGAATAAGAGATCCTTGGAGTTTTATCAGCTCCCATTTGCATATAAGTTTCCAAGTTCCTAACACCTTTCAAAATGATGCCTTGATTGCTATTGGCACACCTTGCGATCTCAGATGTAGATCTGCAATTGTGTACTGCCAAGAAAGTTGTGCCAAGAAAGATCCAAGAAAGATGTGCAGTTGTATCCTGCCAAGAACCACCTCAAGAATCACCTTGAGAGTCCTTTGGACTGCAAGGATATCAAATCAGTCACTCCTCCAGGAAATCAACCCTGATTGTTCACTGGAAGAACAGATGCTGAAGCTGAAGCTCAAATATTTTAGCCACATCATGAGAAGGGTGATCTCAGAAATGATGCTGATACTGGAAAAAAAACTGAAGGCAAAAGGAGAAGGAGATGGCAGAGGATAAGGTGGATAGGCAGTGTCACCAAGGCAATGAACATGAATTTGGATAACCTTCAGAAGTTAGTGGAGGATAGGATGGGCTGGCATGCTTGGGACATGACAGCGACTAAACAACAACAAAGAACCACCTGGTTTCTCAAATACAGCAGCAATTGATAACAATATATGTTTAGTATTGCATACTTAGTTATTCCCTATGAAATATTTCCATTAAATAGAAAATATAGTTCTTGGTGCAATTCTGTGTATACTGACTCAGAGTTAAGCTTCACTATGTTGTATGTGGCTTAGTTTAGACTCCAGGCTGCAATCCTATACACATTTACCAGTATGTGAGTTTAGGAAGCAGCTTTAAGTGACATTAAACTGGAAACATTTTCCTTCCTCTCTTGCCTTCTGTGCTTAGTAAGAGAAAAAAAGAGAAACCTGGCCAAAAAAAGCCAAGACATATAGTAAAATGTTTAATGCATCCTAAGGGACAGTAAATATATTATGACCAATGACATGAAGCTTTTTTATAGGAATGTATTATATTATGTAAATGCTAATACTTTATCTAGAAAAATATTTCATCCTTGACATAAAAAGAAGGAAGCACACACAAAACATCAAGTAGATTTTTTTTTCAAAAAGTTATCCCACTTAGGTTCTAGGTATGCATCTGACATGGAAAAAATGTTTTTTCTAGTAATCTAGAGCAGTGGTTTTCAAACTTTTAGGGTGTTTTACTGCCTATCTAAGGGTGGAATCCTAAGCATGTCTACTCAGAAGTAAGTCCCATTCTGTTCTATGGGGCTTAGGCCTATATCCTAAAGTGAAATTAAGCCCCTTGCTCCAGAGCAGTTAAGATGACTTTCCTTAAGATAACAGTATAGGGTGACATAACTGCATGGACCCGTAACTGCTATGGATTTTGCCCTTACTCTCAGGAAAGGGCATATAGGATTGCAGCCAACGGCTTTGTCAAGGAGGGGTAGAGCAGTGACGTGGATCACATCCCTCTGGGGAAATGGAAAAGCTATTTTGAAACATTTCCTTTCTAACATTTTGGTCTGAAAATTGGAGATGATGTATAATCACCAGCAGAACTGTATAAGGACGATGATATATAATCACCAGAAAAATTTGTACTTCATAAAAGGATGTGAGGTAAGGCAATACTTCAAGCTCAAAGTTTTTCTCCAAGATGTTCTCAGCTTGCTTTGACTTCATCTGATCACCTGCATAAGTCAAAGCCAATTTACATCCAAATCTGCAATTTAATAATCTTCCCTCTAATAGATAAAGAATATTAGAAATAAAGACCTATGCTTTAGAACGAAATTAACTTTGAAATTCTGCTACACAAAGTAATATTATTATCTCTCGTCTAATAATTATCTGTCTTGGAAGGGAAATTAATTGCTCAGAAAAATTTTTTCTTCCTTCATTGACATAATGCTTTCACATTTCTCTATATAATGTGGAATTGAGCAATATGCAATAATTCCCATTAGCAATGGGCATTTCCCCCACAGCTTAGTCCCCGCCCCAGCTTAGTTATCTCAGCTGAATTATTTGGGTCCTCCCCAAACCACCATAGAAAGATATGCTATGTGAGTTAGGCTGGCCAAAACTAGTTAGGATTGCACCCTTTATGTTGTAAATTGTGTGGAACATTGGAAAAGCAGTACGAAAATCTTTTACATAAATACAAAATGGTGGGCCAAGGCAACTATTACACATTTGTAGAGCTACTCACAATATTGTTCGTCAATATTCTCGACATATAGCTATGAATTGGGGCACTCAATGGTTTGAGAGCTTGCAGACTGTTGAACAAGATTTGAGGGAAGCCAACCAGAAGAACAACTAGGCATGGACAGTCAGAAGCAGACAGAAAGTTAGAGGTGGTTTACATTTAATAAGGGAGACCCAATGATATAAGTCCATAATGCCTTTAGATTCTATCTGTGGTACAATAAGAGGCCACAGAAACAAAGTTAAAGTTTGGCCTAAAGTTAATCTTCACCTAATATTGAATATAGATCATATCTACACAGGGATAGCCGGTGTGGTTAGGGATAGTTGAAGTGGTTAGAGCACATGCTTTACATGCAGAAGGTCCTAATTTCAGTCTCCAAGGGGGGCTGACAGACACCTATGTCTGAAGCCCTGAAAAACCAAGCCTCATTAGCATAGTCAATAAGAAATAGGTAGACCAATAGTTTAGGTATTGACCAAGAACACAGCACCAAATTATCATGTTCACAGATTACAGTATGTTGTACATAAGGCTGTATGCAACCTGATGCCCAGATGCGGTTTTCAGTATCTGTTGATGCCAAATCCATGTCTGTAGGGGCTCAAGAGACCTCTTCGACACAACTAGAAGTCACTTTTGGTTAGCTATGGCAACTTTCAGTCATGTTTAGAGTTGGCCGCAGGGCTACCTTCAGTAGTGAGTTTCATTATCTGTGGAATTTTGTATACGTGGGTTGTCCTCAGATATCCCATGGATATCCAAGGGCCTGCTATATAGGCTTTCCAACAGCTGATAAGGTACAGCCATGTTGAAGGAATTTCAGTGGAATGGAAAAAAGCCAAACTTCCCATTTAGTTCTTTTGGGACATTTCCATTTGTATCCAGAGCTAGTGATATATTTCAGTAAATTATGTGAAGAACAATCAATGCAAGAATCTGCAAGCATAGCTTAAGTTCACTGAATGCTTTGCGCATTGTTATTCTGCCTGTACCATTTACATAAGAGCTATTCAAATCATTTCCATCTACAAAGATAGGAATAATGTGCAATTTTCCCCTCTCTTTCATGCAACTTGAAAAACAAATTCAAAACCTCCATTTTAGTTGGGTTTGCACTGCCTGAAACATGCTAATTAAGTCTGACAATGTGATCCCATGCTGTCGTGATGCTCATGAAATGAACTGGGTCATTGGGATGATAAAACTAGTATTGGGATGAAAGTATTGTGGTACTTTCATGGTCTTTATAAAATGAAAAGGCTATCGTGACCAATGTGGAAATTAAGAAAAAGATTAAAAGGAAAACAAGTTAGCTTTCAAAAACAGCATGGGAGAAAACTTTCATGGTGTTGGGATTCCATGCTGGTATGACCAGTTTTTAAGTCATTCCTCCCCGGTCAAAAAAGTATAGAATATTAAATAATGACCATAATAATGAATTGTTATGTAATAAAAATTAGTTTAGAAACTACTGAAAATGTTTGAGTCTAAATGAAATATTATGGAAGAATCTCATATCAGCTACAGATCACCCCAGAAATTCAGGGACTGTTCCTCTGACATTCAAGTAAAGATGTTTAGAGAAATCCAGTAATTTTCTAAAACATTGAAAGCACAGATGAGTCCTCTGTTGGACTCTTATGATTCAACTGCTGTGGATTCTTCATGATGATCTCCAGTTACTTCCTATTAACTTCCTGCCTGCTTCTTGGGCTTTGGTGGTTCTGCTCTGGAGAAACTGCCCGCTAACTTGTATAAAGCTGCCAGCATTTATTTCTGCCTCACTTGCTACCTCACATTGTTCCTGAAAGATAGGAGCCTTAATACTTCAAATTTGATGTGAAATAAAGTGCAAATGACTATTCTCTTGTCCTTAACAAATATCTGGTGGCAGCAGTTTGGATTCCAGGATTGTTCAGAAGGTACTTCTTTGAGATTACCGTATTTCCCGGCTTATTGCATGCACCGGACCATGACACTCACCAAAGTTTAGAGGAGCAAAACAAGAAAAAAAATATTCTGAACCAAATGGTGTACTAATATATTTAATAAAATAAAGCAGAATAATATTTCAACCATGTAAAGTCAACAGTGGTATTAAGAAGCATTATCACTGTCATTAACAAATGAGGAAAGACTTTAAGCTTCAAGCACTCTTCTAATTTTCTGGTAACCCCAAAAACTCATCAAATCTAGTGTCAGTGATTTGTGACTTTTGCACAAATCTCATTGCAAATGATCAGACAACAACGTTTTGCACAAATCTCATTGCAAATGGTCCAGGAAGGCAGGTATATTGGGGGATTCTTTAGGGGGTGGGGGATCTAGGTAGATAGGGAAAGGTGAGGGGATCTAAAGAGATAGGGAAGAGTGAGGGAGGCACAGGCATGGAGCAGGAGGGACCAGGTCTTGTGCATGTCTACTTTGGAGCAAGTCTCCAAGCCAGAGAAGGCTGCTTAGGATTGCAACTGTGCCAGGGTGACCAAATGCCAAATTGAAAATTCCTGAACCCCAAGGCCAAAATTCCTACCCGCTTAAAAAAATTGCCAAAAAATGTATTTTTTGTTTTTATATTTTTGATTTTGACTTTTTTGGCCATAACTTTTGATAGGAAGGAGATATCTCAAAATTGTTGCATTGGATTCTGCTCTTCAATACTAATCCAATGACACATGACACGATGGGGTAAGGTGCCCCAGAATTGGCCCTTTCACTCTATCAGACGCACAGACATTCCCCCCCCCCTTTTGGGGAGAAAAAAAGTGCATCTTATAAGCCGGGAAATACGGTAATGAAGTCTACAGGCACGCCCTGCTCATTAGGGACCAGAATCATAGTGAAAAGTGGAAACTGCTGAAAAGCAAATCTGGTCTTTTTTTTTTAGTTTACAAATGTTGCTTCCAAAGCTTTTTTGACCAGCAAGTTGCAAATTTGTTTTTTTTTTACAATTTTTTTTCTGTCACACAAAGATCTCTGCAAATTGACACTCATTAATGCCTTTGGGGAATAGTAAAAAGACCAGAGCTAAAGTTGGTCTGCGCTCTCTCTCTCCTTCACACACAAACACACTAAAAGTGCAATCCAGAGTAACGACAGGGAGTCCTTGCTCCTGTATAAGAACAATTTGCTCTGGATTGCAATATGAATTCCCCTTAGGTTTTCAGTAGGTGGTGCAATAACTAAGGGTACACATAATTGTCTCTTATGTACTCCCGTAGTTACTCTGGATTGTAGGGCTAGTTTGAATCACGTCATAAGCAATCAATATGGTAAAGGACAATTTTAGGAATTACACAGCAAAAAGAGGGTGAAAGAGCAGAGCATGTGTCGAATGAACCCATGAATGAATGAATGAATGAATGAACTGCAAGAAAGCAGGAATTGCCTACGTACTTCCGATTCATATGACTATCCCACTTACCAAGTCAGTGTTTGGTTTTCATGCTCAAGAATGACCACTGTGAAGCTCAGCAAATCTTGGACATATAAAATGTCACCCCATTTCAAAATGAAGAAAATTATCAGCCCCCTTCCAAAAAAAAAAATTAGTTAAAATTAACATGGACTCTTCATAATTAACATAAAACTAAGTGGAAAAAAACAAATATATTACTAATTTGAAAATAGAGAAGGTAATCAAAATTCTCGGCAGCTAATGCAAAATAAGCTTTTGCAAATGTGATTTAGATATTCAGATGCTTTCAAGCAATTTCCTGAGAGACTTTTGCGTTACTAAAAACAACACAAAGTTTTTTAAAAAATCTTGTTTGTAAAAACTTCAACAAGCAATAGTATGGGAAAGGAAATTTTCAAAAGTGTTAATTTCAATATCAACACTTTGAAATAGACACTATGGATAACTGGAAAACCTGCCAAAAATTATAATGTATGTAAATTATTTTGACTTGGGATTCTTTCTAATTTTGTTGTTTGTTTTGCAACTGGAGAAAGTGAAAAATTAATCTCAAACTGTATTTTCAAAATGGATTCCTCTCCCGCAGTCTCTCCTCAGTGTAGGAATTATGCTCTGTAGGTATAACAACAAAAAATGATTAATGACCCCTGACATTAGAATTTAAAATGTCCTTCATGCAAATATTCTAGTTCCTCAATTCTTTTGGAACACAATAGACAGGCAGGAATTAGAATTGCAAAAAAGCAAAAAGAGCTACAAGGAAATTACACAATGAAGTAGTTTCATTGTGATATTGAGAGAGCAAAATGAAATGAATAAGATAACACAGATACAAGAGTCTTGCAGGCCTTTTCCTTAAAACTACCCACTCATTTAGAATTGGTCTCCTTGCAATGAGGGAAGGGGGGGAGGAAACCAGTTAAAAGGAAAGAGATCAGACTTCATGATTTGATCTTCCCAAAAGGACTTGAAAATAGTCAGAAAATGTAATTACTTTTTACCTAGAAAAAGGTACTTTCTTAAAGGGGCATTACTAGTGCTGAATATTTTTAGCAATTTTAGCAGAAGACAATGGCCACAGGCAGAGAGAAGAGTAAAATATGCATGTTAGCTGTGCTGTGAAGAGCTGAGCTTGGGTGCTTTCTCTCCCCAGTTCTCCTTCTTGGCAAAGGTAGGGAACTGTAATTTTAAGTTTAGAATAATTTTTTGTTATATTTCTGTATATTTGCATGGGAAACTGCCATTTTTTTCTAGCCACAAACCAGGATTTCAAATCACAGTTCAAGCGAGGGTATTATTTTGACACCTCTTCAAATGACAAAAATAGCAATCTGGTCTTGGAGGAAGAAGAGTTGGAGATAATAATTTGAAGTACACAATGAGTCGTATGCACTAGTGCTTTGCTGTGAAGAAAAGAGAGATGTTAACACTTATAGTTTTAAAGGAGCCTCCATAAATCAACTGTAACTTGAGAGTTAACCTTCTATCCCCTGGGTGGAACCATCTTTGATCCTGTGAAATCTTGTGAGAGGATAGCTGAACACACATCTCTTGAGATTTTGGTGCAGATAGCTTGGATCTGACGGAAGCTTGCACAATTTGGGTGCTGCCATCTTGGATCTTGTAAGATCTAAAACTGGTTTTTAGATCTTACAACTGTTTTGGATCTTAAAACTGATACCTGGCCAAGGACGCTGTGGGGTGTCAAAAACCAAATAAGTTTGGAAACACTGACCAAGGCGCTTGTTTTCTTCTAACCTTACAATCCAGAGTAACTACAGGAGCACATAAGAGACATTATGTACACCCATAGTTACTGCACCACCTAGTGCAGTATGGGAAATTCATATTGCAATCTAGAGCAAATTGTTCTTACAGCGGAGCAAGGACTCCCCGTAGTTACTCTGGATTGCGCCCATTGGCAGTGGTGTCCAAACCCTGGTTCGGATGCCAAAACTGGCCTTGGGGAGGTTTTAATTCACCACCAAAGGTTCTCCGGCTTCTCAGTGCTAAAAATAAGTCAGAAGATGATCTGTTAGGTCCTATCCAACTTTATGATTCTGTAAGAAACACTTCTGGATATATACCACATTTGGCCACGAGAGGAACCAAATATAATGCAATGTAATGGAAAGAAAAGATGCTGAATGAATGGCTAAGAAACCTGCAATATAAATATAAATACAATGTTAAAATTAAATAGATCACAAACTGAGACAAAAATGTTTTTGATTTATAGTGTAGGTTGCTTGATTTCCCCCCCCCAAAAAAATCCATTCCATACTTTTCCTGTGCAAATCAATTTTGTCTTCTGCTCCTCTTCTCTTCTGCCCCCACCCAATTATTTTATTTAAATAAGCTCTAACCATATTGATCCTCCATGTATTTATTACTTATTTATTTTCTGGTCCTCAGCACTGTGTCAGATACACAATGCAGCCCTCATGTCAAAAAGTTTAGACACCCCTAAAGAAATGCAAATATGTTCGGTGACTCAGAATTCATCTCTAGTCAAGATCTCCTTTTTCTCTGCTGTACAATAAAAAGGTAAAAATTAAAGGTAAAAGGAAATGCAGCTGTTGCATTAATGAATAGGGATAGGAAAATGTTTTTTTTTTCTTCACCAAAAGAAAAAAGAATGGAACTGTTTTAATAAGAAAATGCACCGCAAGGCAGAGATCACACAAATGCTATGTTTTAGCCCAAAGCAAAATTAAACTGAGATGGAAATCCTCATTAAAGGGATGATGAATGTACTTGCACCTCTAACACTTTCACTGCCATTCAAAGTCATGATCTGAAGTTGACTTTCTTCAGATTTCTTGTGATTCTTCAATTTCTTGTGATGCTTGTGTAGGACAATCCTTGAGCCAAGTGATTAACACTACCATAGTATGCAGACTTAACTGGAAGATACACTGACTAAAGCTGGACTTACTTCTAAGTAAATACGTATGTGTATACACTTTTTACTCTGTAACAACCATGTGAGAGCGGACATTTTTTTCTTTTATCCAGAATACAGATTTGCCCATATAGGTTACTTTTGGCATAGCCCTAAGAGATAGCTGGGCAGTGCAGTCTTGCTCAGGCTCATCATCATCATCATCACAAGAGTGCTGTAAGGCTCAATCATTTAGGCCAGCCTAACTCACCTGGCATATCTTCCTGGGATGGTGTAGGGATGTTGGCATATGGTTGTGCTCTGGCCTAACATCCTCCCCCACCCAAAATGGGGCACAAGTGCCTTATGGCACTTTTGTGACATCCCTAGGTCAGCATAGGACTTATGCTGGCCTAACTGGAAGTTAGGAATGCAGCCTAAGCACTTTCAGGCCAACTTAAGGGGAGACAGGCCAGCACATGGACATGCACTGGCCTTCCTCTGCAAACACAGGCCCCAGAAATGATAAGTTTGTGCTAACTGATCTTTGCTGCTGCAGGTGTCTGGGGGTGACTGGGGACAGCATTACAGGATAGGCAGAGAACAGGTGGCAGATGTTGCTGCAGCAGGCAGGCAGTAGGAGGTGGGGCGAGGAGCCACCCTTTCCTGATCCTGTGCCCCAGACTGCTGAGATTTGTGCCACCTCATCAGGTGATGGCAGATCCAAGGGGGTCTTTCCACTGGTGTGGTTCCCTGTTGCCCTCAGGCTGACTTACAAATTTCCTGAAACTAGCGCTGAGTGCAGTGTCCTGCGTGTAGTTTTTGGCTTGCCTATTCTAGTGCAAGATAAGATTGGGCTGCCTGTTATACTAATTGCTCATTAATATAGGGTCAACCATGTGCATGGTATTTTACTGAGAATTTTTTTAATAAATGATAAGATTCAAAATACAACCATCTTCAGCATGCCCTCCACTGAACAGCACAGCTGGACATTGGCTGCACTTATGGAAAAATAACCCTGAAGATGGAAATGGCGAAAGAGGCATAGACATGAAAGTAGAATACACAGTGCTTTGCAGCAATGAGCCACCACTATGAAGCTGATTCTTTTTGATGGGACACCTACGCTCCATCCTTGCAGCTCCAAAATCATCTTTGTCCATCTGGCAGCTAGATTTTAGCTCACAGCCAATATTTCTTTTTTGTTCATATTTATTTATGAATTATATTTTTCTCTTGCCCATCAGGTTAAAAATCCCCTTCATGGCAGCTTGAAACCAACAGTGGAGAAAAACATAATGCATAAAAATACATTAAAACAATTCTGGCGGCGCTAAACAACAATACCAGTTAAAACAATAGAAATGCTTTCTTGTCGTGCTCTGTCTTGCTCTCACTCAAAAAGTTAGAGAACAAAGATCTTAATAAAGATCTTTTATTTTGTTTCTAACACCCCATTTTCATCCTCAGAGCGTTTTTTTTTTTTTTTTACTTCAGACACAGACAATTCCAAACTCACATCTTAAGGGTTTTTTCTTAGTTTTAAATCAGCACAGGCTACACAACTCCAGCTCCCACTGACCTCTCCATGCCCCCATATTCTTAACATTATAAAAGGTTATTGATGTTTTGAAGCACAAGCAAGTGGCTGCCTAAATCAGGAATATCCACATACCTTGGAAATATGGGGAATCAAATGATGGGTGTATGGACATAATCTCTGAACAATAAAAATTATAATTTTATAATTATAATTTTATAATTATAATAATAAAAAATTCTTCTTAGAACATGTCTACTTCTCCTATGCATGTCTACTCAAAAATAAATCCCATTATAATCAATGGGACTTACTCCCAAGAAAGTGTGTTTAGGATTGCTGCATTATATAATTAACAATGACAGCAATTCTAAAGACACTTTCTTGGAAGTAAGATCCATTGAACACAATGGAACTTACTTTTGAGTAGACATGATTAGGATTGTTCTCCATTATCAGTATAGATTAAGGGTGCAATCCAGGGTGACTACGGGGAGTCCTTGCTCCTGTGTAAGAACAATTTGCTCTGGATTGCAATTAGAATTTCCTATTGGTTTTCACTAGGTGGTGCAATAACTATGGGTACACGTAATGTCTCTTACATGCTCCCGAAGTTACTTAGGATTGTCAGGAAAGATGCTCTTTGGGTAAGATCTTAACGATCAATATATAAAGTAAAATCAAGCTACTGTATTAACATCACTTCAAGTATACCTAATAGTACTCTTGATGATGATGATTTTGATAGTCTGGTAAAGAGGGCATAGGGACATGTTGAAAGTTTTTGGAGAATCTGTAGTCATAAAAAAGATTAGTGTAGGTTGCTTGATTTCCACCCCCCCCCCCACCCCAAGATCTTTGAGATCTGTTGAGATCTGTGGTTGAGAGCTGTGGTTCTCAAAGTTTGTCACTACTTTGCATGGTCCACCTAATGGAAGTGGTGCAGAAGTGTCTTACAGCACTTTTGTGACACTCCCAGGTTGGCACATCACTCATGTCCAGGCTTAGGCTGGCCTAATTGGATGTTAGAATTGCAGCCTAAGTTTACCAACTACCTCTTTCTTCAAGATTAGAAACCCCTCTAAATTCAGCATTCATTCCAAGAGAGTCACACAGAATACATCTGACCATCTCGATTTCAGCTAACTCGTTATTTTCTTTTCAATGCAGCTTCCCCCAACCCCCAACAATATTGACAAAATGTCTCTTCGATTGTGATCACAGCAAGTGGCCCAATGGGAAAATTAAAAAAGAAAAAGAAGCAGCAGCTTTTCCTGGAATGCAGAAGGCAAAATAAAGACAGATGTTTCCTCAGACAGCAGCACACTTTTAAAAAATAAAAAACAAGGGAGAGTAAGAAACAAGAAGTCCAAATCAATGGTTCTGCAGCTGCAGACAAGGACCAAGAAGAGACTCAGGAAAAGCATGCAGCACTTGCTCTAAGAAACAAGTAGTTTGGTGGTCATCCCATTATTGTCCAGAAACACAAGCAAAATGGGCTCCCACACTTACAAAATGGGCTCCCACAGTATCTATAGCAGTGATGGAGAACCTTTCCAGCTCATCGACATTGCTTTAAAACAGGTGTCTTCAAACCCCTGCCCAGGGGGCCAGATGTGTCCCTCAGCAAGTCTCAATGTGGCCCCTGAAAAGACTCCTCTATCTGGATCTAGGGCAAGCCTTATAATCCACTCCAATACATCTTGTATGTAAATTTTTGTAAATTTATTCAAATTTGAAATGTAAATTAGTTTTCTGGCCCCCGACACCATCTCAGAATGATGATGTGGCCCTCCTGCCAAAACTTTGGCCTGCTCTAAAATTCAGAAAATGTTAAACATGAGAATGTTAAAATTCAAAAAATGCCTTATGTGACTCTCCTGGCCTGTCAGTCCCCCACCCTGAACAAAGGAGAAGCATTTATTTATTTATTTATTTATTTATTTATTTATTTATTTATTTATTTATTTAAAAATTACAGTTCAATCACATGCTGTGCCGTGTATTACATAAAGATGTGTCAAATAATTACAAAAATGCAATATGATTGAAATAAACTCTGTTGCTGATGGGTGTTGAACACTGGCACACCATCCAAAATGTTGTGGTATATCTCCTTTGACACATGTGTCATAGGTTTGTCATCACAGCTCTAGAGTTTGTTAAACAGTTCCACACTCATGGCTGTTTTCTAACTTCCCAAAGCCTTTCTAACAGACTCAAAGAAATGCTGAGCATAATGACTTCAGCATTACCTCATTCCTTAAACCATATTTGCCTCATTAGCACCTAATTATGAATCCTGCCCTCACTTCCTCCTCCACATCCCTTTTTCTTCTCCTGATACATGTTTTCTATCAAGACATTTTGTTTTTTCAGATGCAGCAGAACACAAAAGCCTGTCTTTATACATAGTAGGCTTCCCATCAATTACTTTTAAGCCCACAGAATTTCTAGAACTGACAGCTCTCCACTGGATGATATGAACTGATGATCTTGGCCATGATACAAACAACATTATCTTGTCAGTTAATTTTTTGGCTGACTTTTCCCACATCTATCCCTTTAATTAGCCGATTATCTCTAATTTACTGGGCAAATGACTATCATCATAGCAAAATCATAATATGAGATAATGGACAGTCTCATCTAACCCTTTTATGCACACACGAAAGTTTTCAAAAAATCCACGCACTCATCTTAGCTCTTTGCTTATTCTTGCATACAGAATCCCAGGGTATTTTTCAGGCTTTACAATGTTGCTGGCCACCCCTCTGTGGGGTCTGGCCGGCCAGATTTATCCCCCCCGGCCAGATGGTACGACCGGGGGAGATGTGCAGGGCAGCCATTGGCTGCTAGGGCCAAGGGGGCAGCGCCCGACTGGCCATCCGGGCATTTTGCCTGGGGATGCCTCAGTCGGCGAGAGAGCGGCGTCCTGTCAGCATCCTAGGACGCTCTCTCTGGCAGAGCGGGTTCTTGGCTCTGCGACCGACCCCCGGGGGCGGTAGTACGGCGTAGAGGGTTCGTCCTTGCAGGAGACGCCTCCGCTTATTACGGAGAGCGTCTGTTTTCCTGCGGGACGCCTCCGCATTACCTCCTCAGCGCGGATAGCGCGCAGTGGGGCTGCCTGCCCTCGGGTGCGTGGGAGGTGCATCCTCCTATAGGGCTCCCTCGCGGAGGGCCTGGTGTGAGGCCTTCTTCGTCTGCCTCGTGGTCGCGGCGAACATTTTGAGGCCGGCGGCCATTTTGGGTGCTGCCTCGTGGTCGGGCAGCCATCTTGGGGCCTGCTTTTTGGGTCTTCAGCCTGCTTCATCTTCGTCTTCTTGGTCTTCAGGCTGCTGTGCATTGGTGTCATATCCTTTTGGTGTAAAACTAAGTACAAGTGGTTGTCTTGTGTGGTTTTTTACTGGGTCTGGTAAATGGGTAAGAGAGCACAGAAGTGGGGTGGCAGGGCCCCCAGACGCCCTCCCCCTCCTCCTCCACCGCCCGAACCCAATTCTTTGGATGAGGAATTGGAGCGGATGGAGCACAAAGTTTTGGTTGAGCGCTATAAGGCGCTGGAAAAAGAGTACAAGGAACACTTTGAGGGACGGGGGGATGGTGGCTCTGGGTCTGCCATGGCTACACCAACTCGTTTTTACGCGAATGGGAAGGGGGGCTCTAATGTATACAGCTTGCCCCTCCAGGTCCGGTAGCCGGGCTTCTGCTGGTGCCATGGCCCCCGAGGTGCAGATTGATTCTTTGCCTGTGGCAGCAGGTGCATCTTCCTCCTCAATGAGCGTAGCTCGAGGTGAGAATGAGGAGGATGATGCCCCTGAGATGGTGGAGTGTTGGGAGGAAACAGAGGCTTCTTCCCCTCCTCCACCTAAACAGACTGCGATGGTTCCCCCTTGGTGGGCTTCTGGTTGGGGGGCACCTGGGTGGACTCCGCCTTGTTTTCCTTGGACTCCTATGGTGAGGACAATGATGGTCCTGAGGACCGCCCTTATGGCAGCATTGATCTGCCTTTGGGTGGTCATTTGGCCATGTCGGTGAAGGAGAAAATTTGGAGGGGTGAGTATGTCGACCTCTTCAGTCTCCTTCACTCCGAGCCTGAGAGGGTCCCGAAAGTTGGGGAACCTGAGCAGGATCTTGAGGCCACTAGAAAGAGGCGGGTGGATCATAATTGGACCAACTGGCTCAACTGCTACTGCATATACATGGCAGTGGTCGTCCAGTTGAGACCCAAAAAGGCTCCTGCGCTGATAAAGTATTTAGACATAGTGCACAGGACCTTTAGAGATTTCGGGGG
Source organism: Cryptoblepharus egeriae (assembly GCA_030015325.1). NCBI lineage: Eukaryota > Metazoa > Chordata > Lepidosauria > Squamata > Scincidae > Cryptoblepharus > Cryptoblepharus egeriae. The sequence continues at coordinate 21,003,923 of JAREYC010000002.1, forward strand.
CCAGGCTTGGCTCCAGTATGACCAAAATTTTTGCCTTCAGGCAGCTAATGATCCCTCTTTGTCGTGGTCCGTCCCGAAATTTGAGTTATGGATGCAGGTTGTGGCTACGGCCAAACCCATCCAAGGGGACCGCTCGGATAGTGGTCATTTGATTGCTCGCAATGCGGCTGCACAACCCAAGGCGTCTTCGGGTGCCTCGGGTGTTCAAGGACGCCGTATTTGTTACGAGTTCAACAACTCGGAAGCCTGTTCTAGGGTTGGATGCCCCTTTTCACATTTCTGCGCAGTGTGTGGAGGTAGGCACTCAGCCACAGTGTGTTTCAAAGGAAAGGGGGGCAAACCACCAAGCGGTAAAGGGGGTCCCAAGGGGGGAGGAGGCCAGCCTGCACTCCCAGCTCCTGATAAAGGGACCCAGCCTGATTAAGTTATGTGTTTTGGAGGAGCTGCTGTGGGAATATCCTGATAGGCAGTCAGCTAGTTACTTGTTTCTTGGGTTTTCAGAAGGTTTTCGAATCTCTTCACCCCCCCCCCCCCCCATAAGGCTTACTGGGCTGATAACCTTAAGTCGGTGAAAGGTATGGAGGAGGTGGTCAGAGCTAAGCTGGCCAAAGAAGTTGCGGCTGGCAGGGTTCTTGGCCCTTTTGACTCACCACCTTTTCCCAACTTAAGGGTGTCTCCTTTAGGTGTGGTGCCCAAGAAAGCTCCGGGGCAGTTTCGTTTGATCCACCATCTTTCATTTCCCAAGGGTGACTTGGTGAACGATGGTATTCCTCCTCACCTGTGCTCTGTCAGGTACACTTCCCTGGATGAGGCAGTTCGCCGTTTGCAAACTTGTGGGCCTGGGGCCCTTATGGCCAAGGCCGACATTGAGTCAGCCTTTCGGCTGCTCCCTGTCCATCCCGGTGATTTTTGCCTTCTGGGCATGTGGTTTGAGGGGGGTTACTACGTGGACAGAGCTCTTCCGATGGGATGTTCTGTCTCTTGTTCGGCCTTTGAGGCTTTCAGCACCTTTCTTGAATGGGCCCTCCGCTTTAATTCCGGGTTTGGTGATGTGGCTCATTACTTAGATGATTTTTTATTAATGGGACGGGGAGGTTCTGATGAGTGCCACTTATTGTTGGCATCTTTTCAGAAGCTCTGTGCAGATTTGGGTGTCCCTTTGGCCCAGGAGAAGATGGAGGGTCCTGCCTCTTCGCTTACCTTTTTGGGGATCAAGCTGGACACTGTAACTCAGAGTTTCAGTTTACCTGCTGAAAAGCTGGCCACCTTGTGTGGCTTGCTTAATCAAGCTTTGAAGGCCAAGAGGTTGACTCTTCGGGAACTCCAGGTTTTGGTTGGGCACCTTAATTTTGCGTGCCGGGTGGTGGCTCCGGGGCGTGCTTTCCTGCGAAGGTTGTGTGATGCCATGATTGGATTGGCTGCCCCTCATCATCGAGTGCGGGTTTTGGCCGATATGAGAGAGGACATGAAGGTATGGCTTACCTTTTTGTCTGATTTTAATGGCATCTCCTTTTGGAGGGAAGCACAGCTCCTGAGAGCAGATCTTCAGGTAAATTCTGATGCTGCTGGAGGCTTTGGTTTTGGCCTTTATTTTCAGGGAAGGTGGTGTGCTGCGCCTTGGCCTGATCATTGGCGGGGCAGTGACATAGTGAAAGATCTCACCTTTTTGAATTGTTTCCCTTGGTGGTGGCTGTACACATCTGGGCTGATCACTTCCAGTATTCCACTATTAGGTTCTGGTGTGACAACCAGGCGGTGGTGCACGTCATCAACAAGCAGTCTTCTACATCTCCGAGAGTTATGCGACTAGTTCGGGCTTTTGTTTTACAATGCCTGCGCATAAACTCGGTGGTCTCTACCAGACATGTCCCGGGGTTGGAGAATGGGGTTGCCGACGCTCTGTCTCGTTTTCAGGAGGAGCACTTCAGGCAACTTGCTCCAGCAGCCCTTCCGGACCCGGACCCCATGCCAGAATGGCTTTGGAGCCTTGGACCGTGAGGGTTCATGACCTTATCCTGGGATCGCTGGCCCCTTCTACCAGGGTCAGTTATAAAAGGAAGGTGGGAGAATTTGTGGCATTTTGCCAGTCCAGAGGTTTGTCTGTTTCTTGGCCACTCTCGGTTGATGCGGTTTTGCAATTTTTACTTCACCTGTATCAGTCCGGTCTACACCCCCAGTCCATTGCGGTTTACCTGTCTGCTTTTGCCTTCACAGCTGGTGTCAAAGGGGTGTCGGATGTTACTCGGAGTTTTCGGGTGCGGCGCATGCTTGAAGGCATGAGGCGAGCTCAGCCTTCTGTCCCTGATGGACGGCGGCCGGTTACGGTTCAGGTTTTGACTGGGTTGTTTGAGGCCTTTGGGAAATATTGCAGCTTGGATTTTGAGCGAGACCTTTTTCAGGCGGTGGCCTTAGTTATGTTTTTGGGGGCTTTCCGCGTTAGTGAGGTACTGGTTCGGTCTCGCTTGGCTGACCCAGCTTGGGTACTTTGGTGGTCAGATTTGACCATGACTTCAGATGGGCTTACCTTGAGGCTACGCAGGTCTAAAACTGATCAAAGGGCAGTTGGGACTTTGATCAGGCTTAGAGCTTTGCCCCATCACCCACTTTGTCCTTTAAGGGCTCTTACCAGATATCGGGACAGGGTTCTCCACTTTGTGGGTCCCCTGTTTCAACATGCAGATGGGGAGCCTCTCACCATTTATCAGTTTCGGGTGATCTTTTCGGTGGCTATCACCGCTTTGGGCCTGTCTACCAGGATGTACAATGTACATTCCTTGAGGATTGGGGCTGCAACTCTTGCAGCCGGGCTGGGTCTCCCTGAGGAGGTCATTCGCCGCATCGGTAGATGGCGGTCAGATGCTTTTAGATTATACATTCATAAAGGTGGTCATAGATAAGTTGGGTGCTGGTTTGTTGGTTTCTTGTTATGGGATGTTGAATTACAGTTACATGTGCACCTTTCTTTGCTTTTTCCTAGATGCACCCTCGCATCGTCCTTTCCGCGTGTTGATTGTGGGCCATTCCATCCCATTCTGGGCCAGGAAGAGAGCGGAATACACCGGTGCCGGCTCCAACCTGGGCTTGGGCCCTCATGTTCGTATATTTTGGGCAGCTAGGAGAGGCATGCAGTGGGGTCAGTTCCTCCCAGTTGTCTTTGAATTTTTGCAGGGTAGCCCTCCTCCCGATTTTTTGCTAATTCACCTGGGGGAGAATGATTTGACCCGAAGGGTGACGGTGTCGCTTTGGACTCAAATCAGATGGGACTTGTTCCTTGTCTCCTAATGGTGCCCAGGTATTAGGATTATCTGGTCTTCCTTGCTCCCAAGAAGAGTGTGGAGAGGAGCCAGAAGTTTGAGGGCCATTGACTTGGCACGTCTCCAGGTAAACGGTTACGTGGCCAGTTATGTGAGTCGTACCGGTGGGTACGTTGTTCGGCACCTGAGCATTCATTGGACACTGCCCCAAGTTTTTCGGCCGGATGGGGTGCATCTCACGGCCTCAGCGTTAGATATTTTTCTAGAGGATTTGGTCAGGGGACTGCTCGCCTGTCTTTAATGGGGCAGTGGAACCATGTGCTAGACAGGTTCCCCGTGTGGCAGGTGTCGTGCTGGAATAGGAAGGATAGGCCATTGGTGATTGCCTGAGATAGCAAAGGATCAGGGTGATGCAGAGCGAGCCTAGTGTTTGCCAGACCGGACATAGGCTTATGCGGCTAGCCCTGTACCTGGGATTGGAATATAGGCTCTGTCAAACTGGATGACCGGTTACTGAGCGCCCGGCTATCTCGACCCTGGAGTTGGTGTTGAAGGGCACCTACCGGTGGGGGTGTGACCTGAGCCAGGCTTTTGCCCTTCCCTATTTTTTGTAGTTACCAGCACGACTTGTAGCAGTTTCCCTGTTTTGATTGTATTAAATAGTTAATAAAGTGGCCCTTTAATTCCACATCTGCCTCCGTGTACTTATTCTGCGTCGTGGGGGGATAAAACATTTTGGCCCCTTAAGTTGTAATTCACCCATTCAAAACTATCAGTTTCCTTTGCTTCATTTTATAGTACAGGTGGAGACTCCCCAACCATGACATGTGCTTCCGAGAATCCCCGTGAACAGCTATTTTTGCGTAATACAAAAGCAATAATCAACCATGGTAACTAATGAATCAATTAGTTAGGATTGAATATGTTTCCTTTTCCCTGGTTTAAAACAACTCTATTTCAGGCTGCTCTCTTTATTCAGATGCAAAGGGGATGGAATCATCACTCCCTGGGAAGTGAGGAGTCCTTTCACCCTTAGGGTTCTAGTTTGAAACCTGATCCTTATGCAGACACCGAGTTGAAGATTTATTGTCTGCCTCTTTTCCAAAGCAAACAAGCTGTTTCTAATCATTACCTGCTAAGGAAACTTTATTTAAAGAGCCAACCTTGTTTGCTTTGAGACAAAATCACATATAAATAATTCACATATAAATAGGTTATACCTATATAAATGCTATTAAGATAAATGCTATTAAGATAAATGCTCAGTTTTCTTTGGCAAGTCCATACCACAACCCAGAACCTAGACACCTGTCCTGCCACTTTGTAACACCAAGTATCAGAGAAAGAGCGGAAAGGAAGATTTCCCCTATAAGGTTTCTCCACTGCCCAGAAGGGGAACTTACCACCCTGGATCCAGGATCATGTCCTTCCAGTTCTGAGGCGGCTGGCTTCTCTGCCAGTGCAATAGACTGAGCACCAACATCAGAGTGCCTAATGCACTTTTATGGCACCAGTGCCGGACAGAACAGGATGGGCATATATACATTTTTAAAGCATATGCAAAGCATTTTTAAATACAGCAAAGTGTTTTAATATGTCTTATATGTGTCAAGACTTTTGTCTTAGTAGTGAAAACAATCCACAGAAATGAAGGAACCAAAGGCCATTCTCTTCACATCTGTGATGCAAAGGAGGACCATCCTTCTAACACCCTACCACAAATCAAGCTAGCCAATCTCAAAAACTACAATGCACTGTATTCAAGAATGATTATCATACCAGGAATTTAAAATGAAATTCTTCCTTCTGTCCACACGTATAACCTCTTTGCCACAGTGCCCGATTCCTGTCTTGATTTAGCAGCAGAGACAAGAGGGATGCTTGGCACTGCCAGGAAAAGGATGGGCAAGAACTAGTTGCTGCAGTTGGTTCATCTGGAAGGTGCTACTGGTTGAACCCTTTCTTTCAAAGGATCCATTGTGGACTGGATCCATCTTCAGTGTATAAATATATAATGTTATAATACACAATCTTATATTTTAATAATTCCTTTGTGAGCTCCAGGACAAATATTTTTACTTGATTATCAACAGCAAGGTTAAATACTTTCTGAATAAATGATTCCAACTCTTATCTTTAAATTTGTTTATGTTCTGGAGTATTTTTACAAAAGACTATCTTGTCATTTTCAATTATTATCCATGACAACTTTTACAATGTTTTCCATTAAAAAACAAATCCATTACTTTTCTGGAGAATGAATGAGATCACCTTATAAATCCTGTCAATACAGTTCCCCATTCAAGACAAATTGAGGTCTTGTAATAGGCTCCTATCTCTGTTAGCCAGGATCTTGACAATTCCCCTCTGTAGCAGGCTTTCAGTATGCTGCCTTGTTTCGTGTGTGTGACTGCACATAACTTTGCTGTTGTCCTGTCTCTGTAAATTATTTTATGGAATTCCATATGAATGAAGCTGTGCACAAATAAATTGCATTTACTGTATAAACACACTGCCAGATCCTTTTATTGCTTAAATGCTAGTATTTTAGATGCAGTATTTTAGTATTTATACTAGTATTTATTATTTTAGCATTTAAACTAGTATAAATGCTAGTATTTTAGAAGCAGTTTTTTCCTTGTTTCTCCTGAATTAATATTACATTACTAGCAAAAAGCGTACCCGCGTTGCGGGAGTAAAATTCCCCCTTATGCCATGCCCCCGTATGCATCAACCCCGCATGCTCAACTTCCCCATGTGCAACTTCCCCCATGCATATCAACCCCCCCATGCGCATCAACCCCCCCATGTGCATCAACGCCCTGTGCACATCAACCCCCATGCGCAACTTTCCCCCATGCACAACTTCCCCCATGCGCATCAACACCCCATGCACAACTTACTCTCATACGCATCAACCCCCCATGTGCATCAACCCTCCATGCGCAACTTCCCCATGTGCATCAACCCCCATGTGCAACTTTCCCCCATGCACAACTTTCCCCCATGCGCGTCAACAACCCATGCACAACTTACCCTCATGTGCATCAACCCCCCATGCGCATCAACCCTCCATGTGCAACTTCCCCCATGTGCATCAACCCCCCATGTGCAACTTCCCCATGCACAACTTTCTCCCACGCGCATCAACCCCCCATGCACATCAACCCCCCATGCGCAACTTTCCCCATGCGCAACTTTCCCCCATGAGCAACTTTCCCCCATGCACAACTTCCTCCCATGCGCAACTTCCTCCCATGTGCATCAACCCCCCATGCGCAACTTCCCCCCTTTGTGCATCAACCCCCCCCATGCGCAACTTCCCCCCATGCGCAACTTCCCCCATGTGCATCAACCCCTATGCGCAACTTCTCCTCATCTGCAACCTCCCCCATGTGCATCAACCCCTCATGTGCAACTTCCCCCATGCACATCAACCTCCCTTGCACAACTTCCCCTATGTGCATCAACCCCCCAAGCGCAACTTCCCTGCATGTGCAACTTCACTCCATGCGCAACTTCCCCCCAAGCACAATTTTTTCCATGCGCAACTTCCCCCCTTGCACAACATCCCCTCATGTGCAACTTTCCCATGTGCAACTTTCCCCATGCGCATCAACCCCCCATGCGCAACTTCCCAACTTCCCTTCATGCGCAACTTCCCTCCATGCGCAACTTCCATCCATGCGCAACTTCCGCTGATGCACAACTTCCCCATGCTCAACTTCCTCCATGAGCAACTTTCTCCATGCGCATCTTCCCCCATGCACAACTTTCCCATGCGCAACTTCCCCCATGCGCATCAATCCCCCATGCGCAACTTCCCAACTTCCATCCATGCACAACTTCCGCTCATGCACAACTTCCCGCATGTGCAACTTCCCCATGCACATCTTCCCCCATGCTCAACTTCCTCCATGCGCATCAACCTCCCATGCACAACTTCCCCATGTGCATCAACCCCCCCATGCGCAACATCCCAACTTCCCTCCATGCACAACTTTCCCCCATGCTCAACTTTCTCCATGCGCAACTTCCCCCCAAGCGCAACTTCTTCCCATGCGCAGCATCCTCGCCAGTGCAACCTCTTCCTCCGAACAACATCCCCCAGTGCACCAGGCACTGAGCACCAAACTGGCTGGATGTTGTTCAGTCTCCCATGTTAAGTATAGGACAAAAACACGTTGCCCCCTTTTCAGCCCCTGAAAATTCTACAGATGGTTCTTGGTGGGAGTTCAGGTGACAGAAGGAACTCCCAGAATTCCATGCTTCAGGCCCAGCAGTTGGGGGGGGGGGGAGTTGCTGAGTCAGCAATTCTCAATGCAAAGTATAGGGAGGAAAACGCGTTGTGCCCCTTCTCACCCCCTTCCCGTTGGAATTTCTGAAAACTGGTTCTTAGTGCACCCCTCTGTCACGGAAGGAACACCCACCCCAAATTTCACACTTCTAAACCCACCAGTTTTGGCAGGGTGGTGATGAGTGGGTCAGTGAGTGAGTGAGTCAGTGAGTCAGTCAGTCAGTCAGTGACTTTTCTCTTATATATATATAGATTCTGGCAAATATTTCCAAAAGCACTCTAAAACAGTTTCAGCAATAACTATCAGTTTCTGTTTCAACAGATTGGATCAGGAATATGATCTGCACAAAGTCAGAGAGTTAATCTTTAAAAAAACTTAATTGTACTGTAGAGTCTGAGAAAAATAAAATAGTAAATTATTATGTAATTTAAAAACATTAACTAAAACCTGCCAGGTACTTAGAACATAGGAATAGCAGTGCTGCATCAGACCAGTGCTGATGCAGTTCAGCTTTCTGTATCTCGCCTTAAAGACTTTGGGGCAGCATGTTGGAAGATAGTAACATGATTTTCTAGGACTGCTATGAAACTGTCAGCTTCATATACGAGGATATATACTCATATATACTCTGAGGAACATCAGGGCTTGAACAAAGAGAATTAGCATGAGGAAAAGGCTTTGAGGCTGGGACATGAATGAGCTTCAGTGGAAGAAGGTATGCAGCATCATCCCATAGGATGGAAAAGCTGGTACATGAAATCAGACTAACCCTACAATCCAGAGTAACTATGGGAGCATGTAAGAGACTTTACATGCACCCGTAGTTAAAGCACTACCTAGTGGAAACCTGTGGGAAATTCATATTGCAATCCAGAGCAAATTGTTCTTATACCGGAGCAAGGACTCCCGATAGTTACTCAGGATTGCGCCCTTGGTGTCCCCAAATGTGAATCAGACAATACTGCCCATCAGCTTCTGCCTACACTATGTGCATTATGCTTACTGTACATCAGACGTCATCTTCTTGCTAAGGCCCATGTCTTCCAAGATCTAGTCCTGGAGAGCAACCTCTTTTAATCCAAAAAAAGATTCATTTTCAAATTCTAAGGCCGTCATCACAGTATATCATATCCTGATGTTTTGTCCTAACTCTGTATGGCTTTCTCAAGCAAATAAATTGAAAATAAAGCAAATAAACTGAAAATCAATTTTTCTATAGATGGTAACACAGACTACAGAGGTCTTAGTGACTACAACCACATTTATAGTTGGCATATGGCTGAACATCATCCTGGCTGCGCCCCAAAAGTAGCAGGGACTTTACTCTGCCCCATACTAAATGTGAGGATAACAGCTCATTGAGAACCTGGTCCCCAAAGTCATGTGAACCTCGCAGCAGTTATGGTTGCCAGAAATAAATGAATGCAGCAATGTTCCAACTTATATTGCTTTATATTTCAGCTTGATAAAAAGTTGACAAACATCTAATCTTTTCAATATGCCATTGATAATCCATTGAAGGCAAAGTATAGTTCAAGGGTTTGCAGAAACAAACAAGCACTTGCATCTTATACAGACAGCAGTCCAGCTGAATCCAACACATTTTACAGAAGCAGACAATTCTCAACTTGTAACAAACTCCAGACAGGAATTGTGGATTTCCTTCAGTATAGGCTTTGGAATAGCCCTGGTTAAGAAGCATATCCTTCAGTAAAGCCACTGCCCTGGGGCATAGCCCGGTTATAAGCATAGCCACATTCCAGGACACTTGGCCTCTCTCTAGTATAGTCCTTGCAGACATACATACCATTCCCTTGAGAGAGAGATGAGTACAAGCTCTTCCAGGTATCTTATCCTGCAGCTGTCCAATCATGATGTATAGCCAATTTACTTAGACGTGGTGCTTACTTGATTACCTATACCTGATTCTAGTCACCTCACTACAAGCACCTTAAAACAAACATTGCCACTTCAAACCAAAATCAAAATATCCTAACACTAAGGCCCTGAAAAAGCTGCGCATGATTACGGTCTTACTATTAGAGATGTATAGGGAGCACTTCAATAGTCGATCTATCTTTAAAACCCCTACCTCAGTCTTAGATTAAGAATATGGAAAACAACCCCCAAATCAAAAGGATACATGCCACTTTAAAGCAGAACTTGTTCCAAATCCAGCAGCAGCTCAGATTGGTGTATTGCTAATTATTCATTGTTGGCAGAAAACCCGACAATTATGACTGATTTATACCAACCTAAAGAGGCATGTTATGCTACACACCAACGTGAGGTCACAGGAAGCCACTTTACAGTTTTCTCAGAAGTACAGAGTCAAAAAGGTCACCGGTGGTAAAGGATCTTTTGGATTAGTCTGTTAAATCAATGCATGAATTAAAGGCAATTTACATATAAATGGCCTAATACACTGGCTTTTAAATTAAATGAATTTTTTAAAAGATTAAAGTAACAGCAGAAAAGGTCAGTTAGGCATTAAGTATACATAATATGATTTTTTTTTAAATGCTCACTGCCTAACTTGGAAGCTGCACTTGCACTGTTGGTTTATTAATATTTTGCATTTTTTATCTGTAGCATCCAAAGAGCCATGACAGCTCCTAACAGCAAGATGTAGGAAGGCAAAACTATTTGATAGCAATAGAAAAAGAGTGCCAAAACAACCAATCACGTTTAAGTGAAGACGACAGAACCCATTCTTAGCAGGAATCTTTCCCATATGAACCTTTGTCCCTTAATTCTAATCAGTTTAGAAATATTTCCCCACACTGAACACAGCATCTTATGAATGCTTCATAAGAAACTTCCTCTATGAAAATAGAACTGAGATCCTAGATCCAACTCAAATACAGATCTCCCCACAAACTGATGGAAAATCATATTCAGCCATTTATCATCCTTCCAGGTTAATTAACATCTTAAGAACATAAGAAGATCCAGCTTCCTGGATCTTCCTGGAAGATCCAGCTTGATCAGTCCAAATGCCCATCTAAATCCAGCTTCCTGGGAAGAGGTTTGTTGAGACCTGGTGATTCATGGGTGGGCTTTAGAAGGCAAGAGATCCCCTTACTTTCCATGGGTTTTCATGTCTGTTGCCACTCAATGGAATTGGCTGATATTTCAATTGTTTCAATTTTTTAACACTTATGTGGTTTTCAGAAAAACTTCTGACTGAGAAGTTTGTCCATCTGTCCACCTACCCACTTTATAGAAGCATAAATACTCACTTTTTAGGTTGTTACAATAAATACATAAGGTTAGACTATTAATCATTCCCTTCCCCGAAATGTACATGGATTTCATAGACTGTGGTAACAAATTTTTAAAGCAATGGATATTTTATTTGTTATTTAAGGAACCTGCTACATAATATATAAAGAAAATATGTGGAAGCACAAACACCAGTTAAAGAACCACCGTTCATTTATTCATGAATTTTTGCAAGGAGAATTAAAACACTGTGCAAAAGACTGTCTCAGTAGGGTAAACAATCCAATAATGATATGATAAGAAAAGAGTTTACAATGAAAAAAAATCTTAAAAGCAAACTTTACAGGAAATGTCTTTTACGAACTCAGTTAAGAATTAGGCCAGGGAATTCCATAGATGATTAATAGGGTTCTCTAGAATGATGCTGAATTCAAACAAAGGAATTATAAATGATCAAAAGCATTACAAAATATATTTCAGTATAAATCTCAAAGAAGAGAAGAATATGTAGGTCTTACCTTTCCCACAACTTCACTCATTGTATCTCCTAACTTCCTAGTAGGGTCAGATCAGTCAAGTAACCTTAACTATGCATCCCCGTCTCCAACTCCCACAGTTTTCAGCATGTTGGTCCACCCACAATCCTTCCATGCTGAACGAGTTTCAGCAAAACCTTTCTTACCAAGAACTGTACAAACTATTCATCACCATTAAAAGCACTGTGAGCCCATGGATGCCAAAGTTGTAATTAGTACTTTGATAATATAAGTCAAGACTGAACAGAAAAGACATGAATCTTTCAGATCAGCACAGCATGGAAAAAAACTGAAAGAACGAATTAAAAAAGAAGAGATGGTGAAAGTACCAATAGTGGTTAAGAACTGGTATATTTGGTAGCTGTCAAGTAGAAGTAGAAGTTTGAGCATGATTACTTAAACTTCTAGTTCTTTTGGTCCAGAGTGGGCAGTGTATAAATGTCTAGGAAGTTACAGAACAACCCCTTCTTTCCAATCTGAACATGGCAAAGATGAAGGGTGGCCAAACTTGTCCAACTTAAGAACTGTGTATGATAAACTTTGGAGCCTACAAGAAAGTTGTTTGAGAGCTACAATATTTAAGAATGATTTACTCACTATGAACATTAAACTCAGTCGATTCTTGTCTTGTTTTACACCAGATAAATAATTGTGAATATAAAATTTTCAAGCTTTGTATTAACCGAAATGTAAAAATATACAGTATGTTAACTGCAACACAAAAAACATGTAACTAAATGAGATACAGCCAACATATTTCCACAAATCACATATTTTATGTCAAAGAGCTGTGTGTGGCTTGCAAGCTGCTGTTTGGCCACCCCTTATAGACCATATCAGGCTCAGACTGTTTCCCAGCCTTCCTGATGTTTGAGAGACCAACCTTACACACACTTCACAGGTCAGCCTCACTCTCAGATGTTCTGCTTGTCATCTGCTGTCAGCAAGTTTTTTTAAAATCCTTGAGTTCCTCTGGATTCAGCTTCTTTCTTCCTTTGCTTTCTCCTAGCCTTCTGTACCATGTTTGATACTGACCCAACACCACCCTATGTGACCTTCCCACAAGCAGATAATTCCACTGACTTGATCCAAGTAGTGGATCTATAAGCACTCAGCTGGGTGACCCAACCTTAGCAGTTGTCTTCTGCAAAAAACAATATCATGTGTGGTAGAGACACAATGTTCAGAGTGAGTGAATGTGTTACTCAAGCAGGGAAGTTCACACCTGCTGAGAACACTATCTCAGTAGTGCTCTCTACCACTTCTTCAAAACTTTAGAGAAAAGGAGCTCAAAAACAGAAGACAAAGAAGAAAACTAGTCTAGTCTGTTTAGAAATAATAATGACAGAGTTGACATTGTGAGGGGGAGTGAATGCTGCGCATAAAGCAAACTTTATGTGCATAAAGCAAACTTCAAACTCAATCAGCACAAGTTTGGCTTGCCATGGCCAGGCTGAGTCTTTCAAGGAGGAGGAAGGTGGGTGGAGGAAGAGGAGGAAGGCGCTTTTAACTTAGCATAGATTTTATTTGAGAGTATGGGCACAATTCAGAAGTGCACTTCGGTTACCCTATCTATCACTGGGCTGGAGCAACTGCAAGAGCAACTCCACCCTAGTTATTCTGGAAAAGGCTTGGGGCAAAGCTAGGCAACATAGGCTGCCCCAAGACAGGTGGACCTGGGCTGCCCTACCTGGGGCAGCCTAGATAGTTCAGAAGAGGCATGTTGAGGGCATGTTTAGTATTTCCTGTGGCAGAGCAGTTACTCTGCCTCTGTTTCCAGGGAAGAAATGCTCTCTTCCAGCTCCTCAGAGTCATACCACCTCAGGAGCAGGTATAGTAATGAGTAGATCCATAGCGATCCCTGATAAGGGCTGAGTAAGAATGACACTGTTGACCAAAAATCTGAGTTCTCGGCCAGCCTAGCTGCAACCCTTGCCTCTTAACCTCAGGATATGGAACAACTACGGCAACCTATAGATACAGCATGTCACTCGAAGCAATCCCCTTGCATCCACCCTCCAGTAGAGGTATTACTGTAGTGGAGACTCATGCTGCAGCTGTTACTGGTTGTCAGGAACTTCTGGGCTTCCTTATAAGGCAGGCCCCACAACTGCTCCTTGTTTAGTGTGATCTGAGGGGGGTCTCCTCAGGAGCAAGCCCTCACCAGGTGTCACTGACTTGGTGTCTATTTAGCATGGTCTGGAGCAGCTAGGGCAGGCCAGGCTTCCTGACTCTCTGAATCCAGCATAACCCTCTGCTGTGGCTACAGAATAGTTGGGGCAGCCCAGCTAGGGCTCTCCTCACTCCCCTTACTCTGGATTGTGCCCTTCCATGTGCATTTGAAGCTCTTGCAGGACATATAAAATCGCAAGGCAGGCTTCAGCCCTTGGGTCTTGAGTGTGACATCTGCAGCATAAAGAAAGGGGACAGCAAATTTGAGTGTCACTTCAGGCACTGGTTTGTCTTGGGCTGGGCCTAGTCAGTATCGATTGGATTCTGCAGAAATAGAGGGTTACACAGGTATTTACCAGTAGTACGTATGTGTTTTTCACTTATTTACAAACTATGCCTGCATCTATAAGGGATATTTTTAGATTAGGCTTAAGGACCCTTTGGAAGAAATGCACAAATAAACCAGTAGACCATGCAGACACAAAGCATGGTTCTGAATCTGAACGAGAGAAGCTAGGCCTATTTTAAAGATCAAAAAATTAACAGGTCACTATTCCAAAGGACAGGAAACTTCCCAACAGAAAACATCCCAATAAAAAGTTATAGGCAATTGTGTCAAAGAAAAGAAAGAAAGGGGCCTGAACTTAAGCGAAGAAAAGGTCATCCATTAAAAGGATTTAGGAGGAAATGCTACACAAAGAGAAGAGATGTTAGGGGGAAATAAACAGCCTCAGGCAGCCTTTCTAACCACTGATATAAACCTTAAAAAGGAAACAAGGTCTTAAAGGACAGAATTATTGTGCAGAAAGAGGTGGCTGGCCTTTTGGAAACAGTATTTCCAGTCTTACTCTATTGGGGTGGGGAGAGAAATCTTGCACATTTTATTTCAATGTACTGCTCAGAGTGCCAAACTGTAGTGAGTGTAATGCCAGCAGAAGGGACGTTTCTGCCACCAAATGGGGAGTAAGGAAGTCTTGGCCAGTACTCAGCTCGGCATTTGATGCTGGGAGGTACTCTGAAGCTTGCAAGCATGCATGACATTGGTTTTTCCAGTGCCAATACCATCATGCGTTGGTGCATTCATGTTAGTTCAGAAAAAGGTATGGCTTCCAACTATTTTTTTAAGATTTCACTTGGATTTCACTTTTTTCTTAGAGATAATGAATGGTGAAGCCCTACTGGGAGGAGAACCCTGAGGCGAGGACCAGATGGGCGAACCTATTTCCGTTTCAAATTGCCCCAGTTGAGAAGGCTCCCTATGAAATATTTATCACACAGTCAGAACAATTCATCTCACTTCCCAGGTGATTTTTAAGCCAGAAAAAGCGTTTACCCAACACATCAAAGTATGTATAGACCAAATTTATGCAATATGCCAAAATGTTTTCTTTCTTTCTAAAAAATTACCATATTTACTCAAATCTAATGCTCGCCTTTTCCTAATTGGCCCTACAATCCAGAGTAACTATGGGAGCACGTAACTGACATTACGTGCACCCGTAGTTACTGCACCATCTAATGAAAACCTATGGGAAATTCATACTGCAATCCACAGCGAATTGTTCTTACACCGGAGCAAGGACTCCCCGTAGTTACTCTGGATTGTGCCCAACGTTTCCAAAATTAGGGTGTACATTATTGTAGATTCAATGATGCATTAGATTCAAGTATATGCAGTATTTTTGTTATAAGTATAGGTTAATATTAGTCTTCCCTTTCCTGTTGTGATGTTCTTGCCTCCCATTCCTTCTGCCCATGACTGTAACTCTCCCCCAGGAGTGACACAGAAGTGCCTTACAGAAGTGTAAGCTTTGTAGCTATGCATTATAATCACCACTAAACATCTTTTATCTCAAGCCTTTTAAAATCAGGGTGCACATTAGATTCAATGGCACCATGGAATAGAGTAAATACAGGTATTTAAAATACTTGTATTCCATTTTCAGGCCCATTTAAACAGAATTACAGCAAACTAGCATGCATATTATATTGTTTTTGATTGTATTTTATTGTTTTATTTGTACATATTTTACATACAACTATTTTACATTTATTTTATAATAAATGTATTTTACATTTATCTTATAACAAATAAAGATAAATGTCTACCCAAAAGCAAGGATCATTGCATAGGACTATAGCTTTACAAACATGATTATATATCCAGTCGATTGATAAAGCAATTAAAAGAGTGCCTAAAAATTTTATCTGGTAGCAGAGTTTTAAAATTATCTTTAATGCAAGTATTTTACTATCTTCAGATAGCAAGACTTTCCCTACTGTGTGACAGAGGCAGGGGTTCGCACTTTTAAGGTGATGTCTGCTGAGATACATATGTGGATTATTAAAAATAAAAAGAACATAATCAATGCTTTGTTTTTGTTATTTTAGAAGTTATTAATTTTCTCACATCCAAATATATATCAAGCAGATATGTCAAGATAAACTAATACAACTACAGCACAATCCAAACTTCTGCTAGCACAGTTGGGGCTAGCATTTCTGTGCTAGTTGCTGTTGCGACTAGTTTGGGGTTGGGGTTCCTGCTGTGTTACTGGGGATAAGGAGAAACCTTTCCCCTTACCCAGGAAATGCAGCAGCATTCCCAATGGGTCAGCTTCAGTCTGAGCCACCGATATAGGTGGTGCTCATCTGAGCAGAAGAGAGCAACCTGGAACTGCTCTATACTGCTCTGGGACAGGGCTAGGATCCAGTACAAATGCCAGGTATTAGTCCTTGCCTCCCATTCCTTCTGCCCATCCACAGTCCCACCCACCACTTGCCCTCCCCAAACACAACATTCATCCACCTGCCACCTCCTCCAACCCCAGGACACTACACTGGCTGAGATCAGCAAGCACAAACTTTCTGGCTTTCAGGGCCCGTGGTGAGGTGGGAAGGCTGGTGCAATTCTCTGTATTGGCCCACCTCCTCACTGGGTATTGCAGATGTATTTTAAAGCTTTGTTTGCTATATCTCTGGCCAGGTATTCCGCCAGCCCTAGTAGGCATTTAGGATTGCACCCATAATCAGCTAAATGTGAAATGAAAGATTAAAATTAAAGCCATTTCTATTAGTTAGGTAGGGCACGGGAATGGCCATTCCAATTGTTCTTTTAATTCAATCTACCAAAGAAAGACTAAACTTAAGCAATCTACCTAATTAAGAATAAACTTCCAAATATGTCCTTCTACCACTTACTACTTAGCTGGTCAAAAAAACAAGACTTTTTTCCCTTCCTAGATAATGCAGCCTTTTATTTTATTATTCTAAATTGAGCACAAAATGCTAAAACATGATGGTACTCATTATAAGTCTCTCAGTGCTTGGTGCAGCTGAAAGGCGCAGTCGCTCATCACTTTTAATAATGGACCCATGACCGACTTCCCTGTTATTGAATGCTAAAATGTAGGATTTGTATATAATCAATGCTCAGGTTTCTCTCTCTCTCTCTCTCTCGCTCTCTCTCTCTCTCTCTCTCTCTCTCTCTGAAACACAAATTGATAAACAGGAATAGTAAATACTATCTTAAATAGGTAAACAACTCAAATGTACAAATTGATAAACCAATTATGTATAAATTGGTAAACAAATTGATAAACAAGTTCACAGACTGGTAAATAGGACTTTATACTAAATACAGCAATGGTTTATTTACAGTAAACAATTATGGATGCAGATCAAATCATTATGGAAGCAGATAAAGAAAACAATCCAGATGTTTATTAAGGTTTGCAAAAGCAATCTGTGGATCTGCTGCCAAGTTTTTATGCCAACCAAAGTTCTCATGTCAATTGTAATCACATTATTTTAAAATGAGTTGTGTTTAACTTGGGATCTATCACATGACAACAAACAAAAGATACGGTACTCCCTTCATTCCTCCACCTGCATACCTTCATATACATTGGAGTTTCAAACCTACAACAAAAGTCAAGAGTTACGCTTCCAGTGTTTATGGCCATTTAGGGATGGGGCTGTATAACATGATTTGCTTTTAAAAGTCCCGGTTTCAACAATTCATCAGAGCATTTACAGCAATCAAATTGCAAATATTTAGAAATGAATTCAATTCTCAAAGATGTTCTTCTCTACTTACAAGGTTATCTGCACTGCTGATAATTAACTCTCAGAAAAGGGACCTTGGGGTATCAAGTTCCCCAGGGGATTAGATTTTCCTGTAGGAACATCAGTCCTACTATGTGCCAGGATTCTTGCTACTGTTGCTTTCTCCTTCAAGGTTTGAATAAAAGGGTAACCAAAGAGGATCAGTGCTTAAGAAAAGGTATTTGAGGGCAGGGGGCTTTTAGGGACCCATTCAATTGTTGCACCTTCCACATGGTGTATTAAATACAAACCCTGTCAAGTATATAAAAGCAAACTGGGAGCAAAAGAGCTGACACACATCTTGTCACCTTAATCGCCCTTAAGAAGCTTCTCACTTTGAGATCCATGGCTGTTTTACTATCCACCCAAAACCACCATCACAACCATGAGAATATCCCATACTGTACTAACGTGGAACTGTATCTCAGAGACAACTCAAATAAAAACAGTTTTATTTAACATGTTTTTGTCATGTGGAGAAAAGTCATGTCAAAAATATCCCAGCAGGTATGATAGGGTGCAAGTACACCTAATCATAAGTTGCGTTAGAGAGTGGCCCATTCTATCGGACTTGAGTCTCTACCAAAAGCTAGCAGTGAATATCATCAGAGAGAAAGCTTTCAAGAAATACTTTTCTGTCTGCTGCTTACCTTGAGTCCTGATGTTATCATATAAATAATCACCTTGTACCATCCTTCCTGATTAAAAGGGAATAACAAGTGCGGGAATGAGCAGTTCATTACTGTCTTTGCAACGAGAGTTTGTGCTAACAAGTTACTCTCAGGTTACTCACATTCAATCAGGCTGCTAATAGGAACTGCTTTCCCAGTAATTGGGATATTTCAGACAACAGGAGAAGTTGAATGGCTGCTGGATTCATTAATGATTGGTGGTGACTTTCATGGTAAAGATGACAACATATTAGTTTACCAGATGCCAGATCATGCTATGGGCCATTAACAAGAGGGTGTTCTCTGCAACGCTCACAGAACAAATAGCAGCTGGTTTATTCTTCAGCGTGCCGACATAATTGCATGCATCTCATAGCCGATGCACTACAATGCTGTCAGATGTATCATAAATTAAAGGCTCCAAGCGCTCATTAGCATGGCTTCGCGCTAAAAGCCACACGTTGGCCTGCAGAGATCAAAAGCGCAAAGACTCCAACTCTAAAAATGCAAATGAAGCAGAATGCCACTATAGCTTTGGGAATCTATGAATTTTTCTCCACCATCTCTGTGTACCCAAGTGTTCTAACAAGGCACGTCCAAACACAAAAACATATTCCACACAGCTTACAGCCGTCTTTTTCTTTGCTTAAGAATGCTTTGAAAACCAAAGCGGGAGTCTTTTATGCATATCATAATCACCAGGTTCCTTCTCTAATAAAATAAAAAAATAAAAAATAAGAAGTTAAAATCTAACTTCATAACTAAGGTGTACGTGTGAGAGTGCTTGTTTGTTTTCCTATACAGTTCTGATAACCAGGAGCTCACTGCTCATATTTGAAAAATTTACCACTTATCAGGCAATTAAGTTTAATGGTTCCTGATTTTCTATTTCCAAATCTATTTTGAAAGCACTGTGAACTATTCTCATTCCTGGGACTTTGCATCTTCTCCAAGGACTGGATCAGACTATAATAGGCTACAATCCAGAGTAACTACAGGACATTTTACACCGACATAGTTATGGTGCCACCTATGGGAAACCTATGGGAAATGCATAGAGCAATCTAGAGTAAGTGCCTCTTGTCTTCCCATAGTTACTCTGGATTGTAGGGTATTTTGATTAAACAACAAGTTCTATTATATATTCTCTGTGTATAATTCTTCTGTAATTTTTCAAAACTTTTACAGACTTGGGGGTTATATCTGCAGATTGCAACGTTCTTTGGAATTGTACCAGCCTCACCTGGAAGATGCCCAACTGTGAGACAGAACTTAGGTAGAAAGCAGGATTATGTCGTATCCAAAGTTACAATGCTGGGTACAAAATGGCAAATCAGTAGGTCCTGGCAAAACTCTAACCTTCCTAGTGCGGCCACTTAACAAGGAGGAGACTGCAGCAAATCTGCTGAAGCCTTCCACTTATCAAACAATATGAGGGAATAGCAGAATGTCCATACAATACACAACAGGTGTTCAGCTAACAAACACAATACTGCTATTGGGTATTCACAAATCAGTTAGCAGTCATATATATTTGTATATTGCCATTATTAGGCACTGCATATTATACATTAAATTCTAGGGACTCACTTATTTCTGAAGAAGGTTGCGAAATGGCAGGACACTCCCAGGACCAACTGTAAAGAAGGAGCAAATAGACTGAGTAAAATATTGAAATACCACACATAAGCTTTTGCAAGAAGGAGCAAATGGATTGAGAAAAATATTGAAATACTACACATAAACTTTTGCAAAAGGTGGAAGAACCTGCAAGCAATACAGCGCTGAAGAAAAACATTCTTATAAAATATTGTTTCTGGACACGATTATGGACTACAAGTATTGGTATTGTATTATATTATATATTATATATATTATATTCATAATAAGTGAATATATTGTTTGGTTTATTCTTGGATGTATATGACTGCTAACTGATTTGTGACTACCCAATAGCAGTATTGTGTTTGTTAGATGAACACCTATTGTGTATTGTATGAACCCTTCCACTTGGCAAACCATCCTGGATCTGAAACGAGGGTCAATACATGGCTTGCCCAACTTTTTCACTGCCAACCCCAGTAAGCTTTTACAGGGTTTTAGCTAGGCCAACCTATCTTAAACAACCCTAAAGACAGTCATACTGTCTTCATACTGGGTGGATTCCAGCCGAACCGAAGTGGCCGCAAGACACCTGGGTGTTGGGGAAGCATCCATCCAAGGTCTTCTCCCTGGTGGATGAGCGAGATCTCCAGAGATGTGATTGGAGACCCATTCCAAAATATAGAGTCCTTCCAAATGCAGGCTTTCAATCAAGTTGTACTTGAGTATGGTATTTTAAATTTCTTCTCAGAAAGTTCATAGTTTTCTTTATTCTCGTTTGCAAGAGGAGAAGTAAAGAAATAAAGCTTTCATGAAATATGGGAAAATGTCTTTATTGATACTGCAAGTCTTTCTCCCTATCTTAGCACATAGAGCTGTTGTAAAGATAAAAGGGAGTATTCCCATGTATGTCACCTTGAGCTCTTTGGAGGAGGAGTGGGATATGAAAATGAGTAATAATAGTAGTCAGCCCCTTTTGTGTTCCCAAAGGGAACTTTTGGCAGTTTCACTCAGGGCTTTTTATGGTTGGCCTCCAATAGCCATTGTTTAAACTAAATCTTCATGATACCTTTTGCCTTCAAAGAAGCTCATAGACCTCCACATATATTGAAATGTATTTTTTATGTTTTGTTTTTCAGAAGGTCCAAAACCATAGCACATCTTCAATTAAAGCTAATACTACTTTCCATAACGACAGATCTACTCATATTTGCAGATCCAGTATCTGCGGTTTGCTTATCCATGGACTCAGGGGATCCCCATACCTCTACCCTCCCTGCCACCCCCATCATTCTTATTTACACACGCATGCAAAGCAATCAGCATCTTGCATTAGTGGAAGATACAAACACAATGCTTATAGGCAGATAAACAGGAAGGAAGCCTGCAGGCTAGAGGAACGTGTTTCCAGTATCCAAGAGGCAGAGGAGGGATACATCCATTGAAGATACCAATGGTATCTTTATTGATTAGGTGGTCAAATACATTTCATTTCACCCCTTCCTATCTTCCACCTGAATGTTCAAATTGCTTCTAAGAAGTGGAGGAAAGGAAGGATGGTCCCATCTAAGTCCTGGCCCAAACAAGGTCTGCTTGTCTTTGGCGCAGTAATGGTATCACACGCCTTCAAACTGTACTTTGGTTTCTCCCATGAACTCTGCAGAAAGAATGAATACCATCTACTCCAAAAAGTTAATGATCAGATTCTTCACTACATTCCTCTTCCTCAGACTGTACATCAACAACATATGCTAATTTGATGTCACAGAAGAAGTAGACAGGACTTCACTTCTTGCAAAGAGAAGCATCAGTGACTGCCATGACCTCAGGGTGGTTGCCTTCTTTTTTCCCTAGGATGCAGGCCTCCTCTCCCTAGCAGCTTGGCAAGGATTTCCCTCTGCTGTGAGTAAAGCTCTTTGTCTCCTCTCCGAAACAAAAGCACAAAATGAGACCGCCAGAAGTGTTACTTTTATTATGTGATCCCTTTTAGGCAATACTGCAAAGCCGCTCTTTGGCTGGCCAAGCCACTTCAGGACCCATTATCTCAGAATGCTAGTGAAAGGGAAGGATGTTAGGATGCAGGTGCCTGAGGATAATCTGACTAGGTCTCCATTTCGAGTCTAAAATGCATACAGTCATCTTGGCTGCATAATTCAACATTGCCAGCAGATAAAAATTAAACTGACAGAGGGTGAGACTGTGCAGTGAGTGGGTCAGAGGCAGAAAAGCATAAGAAGAAGAAGCGATACAAATATTTGGGGGCTGAAATTACTCTTCACCTAATCAGGCATGTGGAACGTAATCATGCACAATGCTGTCTCCAACCAGAGTAAAGGTCTAGAGACAGTTTAATATCTCGAAGCAACTAAATAACTAGAGAAGAGTCAGAGTTTAAGTAATGTTCATCTGTCATTTGAGCTGGGTATTGGCAGAGATTTGTCTTTCTTGTTGGAACAAAATCTGTCTTTTCTAGCCCAATCCTAAACCAGCAGACTGCAAATAAAAAATAGCTGGCAGTTCTGACATCAGAACATGCTTTCAATCCATTGTCAACAGCCTGCTGCAAGGCAAGGTTTTCTGAGAATGCAAAGTTCTCCAAAGATGTTATCTTGATGTGGTCCTTGCAATGTGGTCCTGCTCTGAAGCTGAAATGGAAAGAGGAAGTGATCTGATCAGGCTTCAAAGATGTTCCCGGGTATTGCCATCTTCTCCCTACTCTGTTCAATCACTTTCCCTCAAAAGAAACATTGTACCTCCTAATAAAATTCCTCCCAGAGACTTTGGTGGCAGCAGGGTGACCAGATGCCTGAACCTAAAAAGGAGGACAAGGTCTTGGATTCCTCTCAGCCTGGCTTTTCTGGCAGACAATGGCACATTTGCCTATTCACAAGCTGCAATATTGGGCACTTTCATTTTCCCATAGAGCTCAATGCATAATTTTTTTATTCTTTGGCCATGATTTTTGATAGAAAAGAGATATTTCAAAACCGATTTTTGCATTGGATGCTGCTCTTCAATGCAAATCCAACAATATATGACACAGGGTAGTGCACACCATTGCAAAGTTCCAAAATGAAGCCAAAATGGAGGACAATGAAGCCCTTTTGGAGGACACCCAGACAGAAGGCTAAAAAAGAAGACAAATCTGGAAAAAATCCGGTCATATGGTCACCCTGACTGTGGCAAGCATCTGCTTGCTGTCTGTTTGCTTTGGTGGCTGCTTCATCTGATTACTGTCTTAGTCCACCACCCAATGCAAATAGGCTCAGGTGCATCATGGATGGGTTGGCCCTAAAACCACTTTCCCTGCAATAGAGAGTGAAAGATATAAATGCAGGCGTAACAAGAGAATGAGGTGATCCTGCTCTTTCTTCCTCCCTCTTTTTGCAAGAAATGTATGCCTTTCCCCATTCTCTCATCTATAACTTGTGGAGGTGGAAACATCTCTCTCCCTCTTACTTACTAAAACTCATCCCTAACCCCTTCCCTCTTGCTAAGAAGTCTGTACTACACAAGAGGATCTGGGATATGGATCTAAAATGTGGATAATGTAAAATGCTAATGCAAAAGAGTATAAGTGCACATCTCTACATCTGCTTACAGGTCTGTTATATTTTCTGTCCAGGCCATTTGAATTAACAACGGCCAGATTAGTTTGTCTTGCTTCCAGCCTCTTTGGCTCCTACGAAGTTAGGGAGCTAAAAAAGAGACAGCTGTGAATGTGTGTCAAGGCCACTACAGCTACCTTACATGTTGTGCCAAGAATTAAATACTGACGGCCTCATAGGGAGTGAGCACACATCTTACATGTGGCATTTTGGATTCACTGGCTTGAAGAAAGGAAGGGGTGGACGCTGTCTGCTGAGCTTCTCATGCTTGATAGAGAGAGGGCAGCTAATAAGTCACTCAAACAAAAGGAGCTGATACTACAGGATGCCAGTTCTCAGAAGGGATTACTTGCTGCACAGCTTTGCTCTTTGAAGTGATGGTAAGCCTACGCTTATTACAAAAGGTAAAGGCTGTCACAGAGATAATGCAGGAGCTGGAACAGAGAACCACAAACATTTAAAACCAGCTTGCTTGGGCAGCACAGAATCTCCAAGGCCCACATTTCACCAGCGACCTAGCAGTGAATGCCGTCTAATCCTCTGTTTGCTCACATAGGGTGCAAACCTAACCAATTTGGGCCAGCATAACTCACTTGGCATATTTTCCAGTGGTGGTGTGAGGAGGCTAGTGCATGCATGTGAACTAGCCTAATCCCTCCAGGACTGGCACTTTTCTGTGTCTTATGGCAATTTTCTGACACCCCCAGGTCAGCACAGGACTTATGTTGAGGCTTACACCATACTAACTGGAGATTAGGATTGCAGCCATAAAGATTTAAGTTACAGCTCCATCCTATCCCCCCACCATCTGTCACCAAGCAGCTGCACTGATAATAAAAAGTTTCCACTTTCGCACAGTGCTCTGGTCCATAACCCATCCAAGAAGTGAAGGATGCCTGTTTATATATAGAAAGAGGTATATACTGATGATGATGATGATGATGATGATGATGATGATGATGATGATGATGATGATGATGATGATGATGATGGAACACTCTGCTGCATGTTATGGGAGTGGGTGGATTATCAGACAGCCAGCAAGAGTAAAACAATATTTATTTATCTTGCTTCCTAGTAGGCGGCCTCATTGCCTTTGGATCCCCTCAATCCCACACCAAATACTTTGCTGGCACAATTCTGAAGAGAAGAAGTTGGCCAGGTTGGAAAATCAGGAATGGTATCACCATGCACTTTTTCTGATGAGACCTTCCCCTTCCTGTCTGTTCCCCTATGCCACCCTTCTCCGCATGCAAACCATCTATAAACTGCTTCTTCTGCCACCTAATCTGGGCCAGCAGAGTGTCCAGAATAGTCTAGCATGTAATTCGGAGAACTACTGGCCATTTCCACCCACATTGGTGACACAATGTTTGCACTATCACAGAGCAGTATAGAATAGCAGATCAATAGCTCCACTTTTGTAAATGACCTATGGAATTGGTACCATTCACACACACTAACAGGGCTCTGATCACCCCTTTATAAAAAGACACGATGAACAAATTTCAGATATCTTCTCATGCCTCATATGCTTCCAAGGGCCTCAGCTTGAACATCAATGGCTTTTGTGTATATTATCTTCTCTGTCTTGAAGTCAAAACCTATTACTTAAAGCAGACAGACATGTAAGATTCTTAAATGCTGTCAGTTTGCACACATGCTTTCAACTTCTTATATTAAGAAGCCCAGCTGTTATTTATCAGTTTCATGATTCCGACTATGTTATGTGAGCATTGGCAAAGCAGCAGAATTCTCAAGAAGAAAGACTGCTCAAAGCACATAAATCTCCCATACATTATGCTTAATGGGAATCACAGAGATATGTGGAATAAATCTGCTACATTCAGATACTTCAAAGGACAGCGGCAGGCCCATAGTTATAGCTATGGCAAGACGTTTGGGGCATGTTTTCTAAGTTTTATTGCATTGCACCTGCACCCTTGAGTCTAGACAGGGGCCATTTCCTTTTGGCAGTCCAAAAAAAAATATTCCTTTTGGATACTGGTATGACAACCTTATTCAAAGTGATACAGTTTAAATACATAAAGGAAAAAAGCCTTTGAGCACAACAAGCAGGGGAATATCTGAAATATTTGTTTAATTGGGTTATGATTAGCAGTGATAATATCAATATGGGTCAATACCGGCATGGAGTTCTGTATGAAACTGTGGGTATCCACATTAAACCTCACAGAAGATTTCTGGCATTTCAGGTACAAGCCCATCCTCCACTAATAGGATCTTTGTGCAGGGTTATACATATACAGTGGCTCCTCACGTAACAAATTTAATTCGTTCCGGAGGCATGTTTGTTACATGAAACATTCTTTACGTGAAGCGGATTTTCCCATAGCAATTTATGGAAACTCAGACAATTGGTTCCAGAACCCAAAAAATATTCCTATAAAAATATTAGCTGGATGTAAAAATGTTGACAAAACACTGGAATTGAATTCAAAACATGCATTCAGTCTGCATGATCCTATGAAGTCTACTTAGGCTGCAATCCTAAACACAGTTTCCTGGGAGTAAGCCCCATTTAACATATTGGGGCTTACTTCTGAGTAGTCATAGTTAAGATTGTGCTCTTTCACTATCACTAATGGAGCCACACACAGATCCCACATATAAACCTGGCTCAAGCCCCCCCCCCGGACCCCATATGAGTTTCCTGGCCATGGAAGCCTATTCAAAACTTTGCCCAGGGCCCCACTGTAGCTCAAGCTAGTCCCCTTGTTCCCCCTCGTCCCTTCGTTCCCCCCCCTTTGGGTTCCCTTGCCATGGAAGCCTGTTTCAAACATCCTCAGAAGTGTTCTTTACCCAAGACAGTGTTCTTTACGCAAGTCAAAATTTCTGAGAAAATTTTGTTCTTTATCCAAAACGTCCTTTACCCAAGTCGTTTTTTACCCAAGGTACCACTGTATTCCTTCTTGGGCCATTCAGGTCAGCAGGTCAAAACAGTTCTGCATTCATGCAACCCCTAGAAGTACTGTGTTCATACAATCCCCCCTTTCATCCCCCCTATCATCCGAGAAAGTCTGAACAGGTCAAAATAATCCAAAATGAACTATTAAACTGCAACTCATTTGATTGATGGATTTATTCCAAATTAATTTTGTTTAAGATTCTTTTTGGCTGTAAATTATGACTAATTACTCCACTTGCGTGGGAAGCAGTTTCTTACATGAAATACAATATACTTTGTTCAGAATCAAACATAAGCGTTTAAAATCAGAGAAATGTTACTCTGTGTGTGTGCATGTGTGTGAGCACATGCATGCATGCACGTGCATGCATGAGTATTTTGTGGGATTTTTTTACAAGGTTACTTAATTGTTACCCATTTGTACTGTAAAGTGCTGCTTGCAGCCATCAATCAAACATCAAGTCCCTGCTGTGTTAATTTCATGTTCACATGCATAACGAAAAAACATGGCCTGCCAGAGAGGACTTTTAGTCGGTGCATAAAGAACATCAATCAAGAGCTTGTTACCATTAAATACAGTTAGGGGTTGTGGGGGACTGTAGCCATAAATGGTACAGTGACAGAGCCTAAAAAGGTACAGCAGTGGTTCCCAGACTGTGAACTTTGGCTCTTCAAGGAGCCACAGAAGCTAGTCAGGAGATTTACAGAATCCTTGTGAAAAAACCTGCTGCCCCATACACTGCATAGGACTGTAACACTAACAGCACAATCCAGAGCAACTAATCTGTCCACATAAGAGCCCTTGGTTTGCCCTATCTATCACTAGGATGGAGCAACTGCAAGATGCTCCACCCCAGTTACTCTGGAAAAGGCTTAGGGCAGAGCAAGGCAACATAGGGTGCCCTAAGAAAGGTGGACCTGCTCTGCCCTACCTGCTCGGCCCTAGGCAGTTCAGGAGAGGCATGTTGAGGGCATGTTTAGCATTGCCTAGGGCAGAGCAGTTACTCCATATCCAAAGCCTGTTTCCAAGGCAGAAATGCCCTCTTCCACCTTCCAGAGATCTACCACCTCAAGAGCAGGTACAGTAATGAGTAGACCCATAGGAGTCCATGATAAGGCCCGAGTAAGAATGGCAGTGTTGACCAAAAATCTGAGTTCTTGGCCAGCCTAGCTGCAACCCCTTCCTCTCAACCTCAGGATATGGAACAAACTACGGCTGCCCACAAAGCTCAGGATACAGCAGGCCACTCCAAGAAGCCCCTTGTATTCACTGTAGAATGTACTGGCATCTCATCAGGGACTCCTTATAAAGCAGGCACCCAATGGTGTCACCAAACTGGTGCGGCTGGTGTGGGCTACATTGGGTGATGCGCTCCATATGGGGTGATGCGCCAGAGGAGTTTGACTGTCCTTTGGCAGGCCCCAGGCATCAGCACGCCCATTCAGGCCTGCTCCAAGGCGGAGCAGCAGCCAGAAGCTGCCACTTGTCTTCGGAGCTGGCCCGAATGGCCAGCTGAGGTGCACTGCGCAGAAACACACTGAGCATGCCGAACAGCTTCAGAGGAGACTTCCTTAGAGCGGAGGAAGTCTGTGCCTCTGCACGGCCATTTGGCCTCACTCAGGAGATGGAGCGGCAGCCGAATGGCTTCAAACTATGACGCCTGCACAGTCTCCTCTGAACCCAAAGTCTTCAGAAAAGTACTGCATAGGCGTCAGAGATGGTGATGCCATTTGGTGATGTCAGAGATCGTGACAACATGAGATTCCAGTTGGCTTCAGAAACAACTGCACAGGTGCCAACATTGGCAATTGCACAGTCCAGATAGGGAGGTGCGCGCATCCCAGGGGTGATGCACAGACTTCCGCACTGGGTGATGCAAAGAGACATGTCACCACTGTAGGCACCACAGCTGTTCCTTGTTCAGTGTGATCTGAGGAGTGTCTCCTCAGGAGCAAGTCCTCCCCATGTGTTAATTACTTAGCATGCTATGGGGCAGTTAGGGCAGCCCAGGCTTCCTGACTCTCTGGGTGCAGCATAACTTTCTGCTCTGGATACAGAATAGTTAGGAGAGAGCAGTTAGGGCAGAGCAGGCTGAACTTGTTCTGGATTGTGCCCTAAGTCAAAGCCATGGCCAGTGGCTCTCAAGGTCAAGTGAGTGACCAGTTGAAGAAGTTTGGAAACCAGTGATATAAAGGGATCTTGCACCAGAAGTCAGTCTTATAAAATAGTAATATCTCACTCAGAACATCACCACAATACATTGTGTTCACATCCTTAGGTTGTCTCTGAGATTGTCACAGGGTGAGAAAATGGCGCAAAGGAGTTGCAACCAAACATAATTGTGAATTTAGATTTCTGAGCCTTATGCTTTTCATTTTATTCTCATAAGCTGTACTATAGTTCTTTCCTTTACCATCACCATGGGGTTTACTTTCTAAGGCAGACAGAAGGAGGAAAACTGGATTTGAAGGAGAGAATGGATCACAGTAATTAATGGAAAACTTACACAGAGTAATATAATGTCTGCTTGGGAATTGTAAAGAGAAGAGCAAAGCACAGCCACAAATTTCTTTTAAGGTTGCGGCATCTGTGTGTGTTTTTAAACCTTTGCTCTTGCTGGTTTCAGAAATGTAGTAGGTCTTCCAAATATCAGATGATAATAACCAACTAATAACCAACTAAATCAATTTTTTTTAAAACAATAAATGTATCTGCCGGTTATACAGTCATTCAGCCACTACCGCAAAGATCTCCGCAACTACCTCTTGGATAGAAGTTCTGTTTATAAAAAAAAATACAGCATCTAAAATGCCTGCGTATTGCCAAAGGTGTATTGTGATTTCCATGAGATACAGATCAAATCCATTGTACACTTTATGTTTTATTTAAAGAGATAACATTGGGGAGAAATGTGGATAGAGACGTCTAACCCTGTGATGGACAATTGACTACTTAGTGTCCACCATGAATAGTTTCCATATATAAATTATTTTTAGGAGGCAAGAGTTTATACTGAAAGTCAATGGAAGATTTTATCTCCTACTAGCAAAATGTGCCTGCATTGCGGGAATAAAATATCCCCCTGTCCACCATTCACCCTGAGTCACAGCTCCTCATTGGGCATCATCCCCCATGCTCAACATGGGCGTGTTGTATCAGAGAAATCTATAAATACACACACACACACACACACACACACACACACACACACACACACACACATATGTAGGTGTGCACACACGCATTCTAAGGGTGCAATCCTAACCTAGGCTGGCACTTCTTACCCTACAATCCAGAGTAACAATGGGAGCATGTAAGAGACATTTACATCAACATAGTTATGGCACCACCTAGTGAAAACCGATGGGAAATTCATATTGCAATCCAGAGTAAATTGTTCTTACGTTGGAGCAAGGACTTTCCATAGTTACTCTGGATTGTGCCCTTAGTCTTGTGTTTTCATGATGATGTAGGGAAGCAAGCACATGTCTAACCCTCACCCCAGGAGTGGTGCAGAAGTGCCTTACGGCACTTTTGTAACATGCTGAGGTCAACACAGGGCTTAGCATAACTGGAAGTTAGGACTGCAGCCTTAATATTTTATTAATGTAGAGAGGAATTTATCCCCTGATTATAAGACACAAAAACATAATAGGGTTTAAAGAAAATTACATTCACTGAATACCCAAAGGAGACTTTCCAAATTACTAGACCCATCATATGTATTTTTTAGAATGTCCTAATTGCATATTTGCATGCAAAGACTATAATGATTCCAAAGGAAATGTTATAAGAGGAGCACATTAAAATATCTGGAAATCGAAAAATCCAGATTGTGCCAACTCCAAAGGACTTGGCAACAATCTACATTAAAAGAAGTTGAAGACAGATAATGCCATTTAATATTATAGTATTGAAATCTTAATGTTATTTAAACATTTGTGAATCAGAGACATTACAAGCTTGCAAATGGGCTTCGGATAAACTGCTGACATTTAAACCAACAGAGTAGGACATAAATGTTATGAATAACAATGTAAATTTACTTTCCCCCTTTTCTCTGTGCACAATTATAAAAATTATTCAGTGCATAGAAATTAGACTTTTCAAAGCAACTATATGGAATCATTTAATTTGTCTAAGTAACTACTTCTAATGCTTTTGCACATTGCAATAAACATTTGGGTTTAAGATTGAACAAATGAAGTGTGAGATATTTTACCATAAATACAATTGAAGGATCACACACTGTGCGGATTTGTTCACAGTATAAAAACCAGGAGTGCTCTGGGGCAGTTCCATTGATCCACAAGAGGCAGCAGTATAACTATGATCTCTTCTATCATAATTTAAATTGTAATTTCCTATCTTCAATTTACAGCAGGGGGTTTGTTCTCCTATTTAGGAGATAACAGCTAGTTAAGTGCCTCCCATTTTCTTTTTAGTTTCACCAACCCCTTAGAAGTTTCAATCATTTTTGTATGCAGAGAAGGGTTGAACAAACAATAGGAATATTGAGAAGCCGGGCAGAGGGGACTGTGAGAACTTCATTCATCCTAGGATAGAAAATCTTTCTGGATTGTCCTGGACCCTCCAGGAATCAACATTACATCAGGATGGAAAAAATTCCAACTAATAGCTTAGATACATTACATTGGTATCCTTCAATCTCGAAAGACTATGGTATCGTGCTCTGACTGGCGATCCTAAAACAGCATCTGGTGTGGCTAAAAAGGCCAATTTGAGAGAGGCAATCCCTTCCACACTGAGGACAGATAAAGTCAGTCCCCTGCCCAGCCCCCAGGTTTCGCTGCTTCCAGGTCTGTCTCTTTGCTTCAGCCTGCCAGACCAGTGTCTCTTCATGTTGGAGAAGACCATGCTGGGTCTTTTGCCTCCACGCTGTACAATCAGAGGTCAAGGTTTCCCAGCTGTTGATGTCCATTCCCAAGGCCTTTTGATCCCTCCTGCAGATGTCCTTGTATCGCAGCTGTGGTCTCCTTCTAGGGTGCTTTCCCTGCACTGATTCTCCATATAGGAGATCTTTTGGAATCCGACCATCAGCCATTCTCACAACATTCCCAAGCCAATGTAGACGCCACTGTTTCAGAAGTGTGAACATGCTAGAGATTCCAGCATGTTCCAAGACTGTGTCATTTGAGACTTTGTCTTGCCAGGTGAAAGCTTAGATAAGAGTTGGCAACAAATTGCCAGCTCCTGTTTACCACCAAAACCTTTTACAGTACCAATGACAAAAAGAGATCATTTTCAGATATATTATTATTTAATTTACTTAAAATGGCATTTAGAGCTCGCCTGTCCTCCAAAGTGCTCAAGACTGTGTTGAAGGTTCTTGTTATACCGTTTTTCTCCTCACAACACACCTCATCCTCATGTTTGACTAGGCTCAGAGGTGCACCAAGGCAAAATGGCGCCGGTAGCAAGGACTGAAATTTTGCCCCTATCAAAATACCCAAAACTCACCTTTTAGTTAATGTTACAAGGTGCATGCGCTCTGTCTGCTTTCCCCTGGAGAAGAAAATGGAACATGCCTGCTCACAGGCGGCCAAGCAATTTCATCAAAATAGTGGCCAAGAGGGCACATGATCTTGGGCACACATCAGCTGGGCAATTTCACCTGATTAGCTGCTGAGATGGTGTATGTGCTCCAACTCCTTTCCACCTCAAGAAGCAGTTGAAGCAAGCCTGCTAGGCAGCCAGATGAATGATTTCACCCAACTGATATGCTGAGAGGGCACATGGAGTCCAATTGCTTCCCATGGAGGCAGCAGTGGTTTGGCGCCACCCTACTGATGAAGGCCATGGAAAGTGCTATGTTACACCTGGTATACCACTGGATGTCCCCCACCTAGTCCTTTGCTCAACATGACTCCTCCATCTCCAACACTGATATTACGCACTAGGTAGTTACCCAGTTCTACATGGCTGTAGTTATTGTGTTAATTTAAACACAAAGTTCATGCTGTTCCAAACAATCAAGGTAAGTAAGCAAATATCAAAGTAGAACAAAACTCAATTAGACTAAAATCTATTTGCTGCTTCCATAACAGTAACAATAACATAACAGTAAGGCAGCAATCCTATGCACACTTATTTTGGAGGAGCTGGTTAGCCTCAAATAACCAGCCCATATAAATGGGTTTTACTTTGCTTCTTACTCACATTCAGGCTTAATCAATTCTATTGACTGCAGAGCAGGTTCAAAAAAGGCTTTTGTTTCTTCTCCAAGGAGTATGCTTTGAGATATCTGAACAGTGAGAAAACAGAAATGCATTTTCATAAAAACTACTCTTGTTGAAGTGTCTGCATATATAGTCTCACCAATGGATCTAGGCATGCAGAAATGAAATGGGCAGTCCAGTTTTAACCTGTTCTGGGATATCCCCTGTGCAGTGCTGGTCCCCTAACCCCTGCAACATCCCCGCATGCAACACAAACACCCTGTGCAACACACACCCCATGCACATACTCCCATGCGCACTACCACACCCTGGTAAGTGGGGTAAGGAAGTAAGGAAGGCTGGCCGGACTGTGCTGTAGATAGAAGGTGGAAGGAGTAAGGGGACTTGTGTAAGAGTAAGAGAAAGGGGACTTCTGTCTCTTATCCCAAGTAATGCCCCAGCCAACTCAATGGAGCTATTTAGAGCTATGCCAGTTAAATCACTACTGCAGATCTGAGCAGCCCAATGTAACATGATGCTGCTCAGGATGGGGGTTAAGATCCAGCCAAAGTAGCCCCCTTCCACGCCCAGTTTGCCCTCCATCTTTCCTCCCCGCAACCCCTCCATTCCACCTTCCCCTCAAACCTTCCCACACCCCAGGCCTATTACCCCAGACTAGCACAAAGAGCACAATCCTAACCATGTCTACTCAAAAGTAAGACATTGAGTTCAATGGCTCTTACTCCCAGGAAGGTGTCTTTAGGATTGCAGCCTAACTCACTTTGTGTCGATCTGGAGCGGGCCACGCACTCTGCTCCTGAGTCACTGCAGAAGAGCCTTATGACCCTTTTTGTGATACACACAGACTGGCGTGACGTACACTAGTTAAGTGCAAGTTTAGGATTGCGCTCTTAAGCACAATCCAGACCCACAACAATACAAAAGTCAAAAAGCAAAATGTTGGTGGTCCAATAAGCATGGCCTTCAAAGGGCGGGGAATTAAAAAAGCCATCGAGGTCAAGTGAGGAAGCAATTAAGTCAGCAACAGTTCTGTAGGAGGAAACAAGGCACATCATTTGTGTTGAAGAAGTCAAAGCACTCCTGCTGATCTTGCTCTGAAAGTGCATGGGAAGGTGCAGAATCAAACTGCCAGGACTCCTGCTGCAAATCATTGATAGGTGTAACAAAAATGCCAAACAAAATGCCAGCCTGCAGTCAAACATTGCTATTTCAGACATTTGATGTACAGAGCATCACCTTGTAGATATTCCACCCTACAATGAAGAAATAAAACTTGCCTTGTTTTTGCTTTAATAACACAATTATCCTACTTTTATTGCTTCCTTGAAGACTCCTTCCTTTCTTTGACCTCCATCTCCTAATTTTCCCCCTTATATATCTGGACTAACCCATTCAACCCAGCAGCAAAGTCAGGCCCGAGTTCTGGAAATGCATGTTCCCCCACCACTGCCAAAATGCCATTCAACATGGGTGCCAAGCTATTTTTATACTCTATGCAAAGCTAACTTCTTGTTCCCTTCCCAAAATTTTTAATTAGACATCATAATTAATTATATTCCAGGACACATGATATTTATCTTAAAATTATATATACATATACTGTCACTTTCATTCACAGCTACGGTTGCCATATGTCCTGGAAAACTGGGAGAGTCCCAGTTTTCAGGAATTGCGTTCATATACTGGCAAGTTTGACAGGAGGTCCCGTCCCAGTTTTGGGTCAGTTCCCAATCATATTCACAGCTTTAAAAACCCAATTTGAATAAAACTGTGCCCTTCAAAGGTCAGTACTCTGTCCCACTGTGGACTGCTCCTATATAGCACCTGGTTGGTCGAACGATAGCACTGGCACTGACTCAATCACAGGTGAGCAGGTCATTTGAAGTGTAACTTTGGAGAAGTGAAATAGGAGGGCCAGAGAACAGTGAAGTTCCCATTGCCCCTTCTTAGCATCAAGTCCCACTCCCAAAATTACTTCTTTAGAAACGTAGCAATTCAAATTTTTGGTTAAAGCATATGCAACACAATGCTTTATGTGTGTTACAGGTGACAAAGTAGTTTAACAACCCAATCTTATACATTTCTCCCCATGATTGATGCACCATCACCCACATGATGACTGCAGCTTATGTGGTAAGATGGGGGAACAGTTGCAGAAGTTTCCTCTCGGTAAGAGAACAACTGTTCCCTTAACCAGATGCATGCTTATCTCTGCTGCATAGACACATTTTATCGATAAATATTTTAATTTTTGTTAAAAATTGTTAATAAACAATTTTTTATTACAATACAATACAATAAACAATAAATTGTTAAAAATAAAAATTGTTAATAAACAATAAATATTTTACAAATATTTATTAGCGATTTTAATGGTGTTTTATTCTTCCCTGGTGTTAGCTGCCTTGGGCTCCCTCTTGTAGGGGAGGAAAGGCAGGGTATAAATTAGGAAAATAAAATAAATAATAAATCTACTCAATCTTGCAGTTGTTATTTTGCTGTCAGAACTGTGCATTGACACATGCTGCAAGACTGAGGTCCAGAAAGGGTTAAGATATCAATAGCAGTGCATCAGTGTCAATCCTGCCCACTACTAGAGCTTGATCAGTACATGCCCTGCCCTTCTGCACCCTTCCTTGCCCCATTTTTGCCCCTCTTAGCCCTACTGTCTCACCACCCATCCTGACCTACCACTTCAGTGAATGGAGGAAGACGTGGCAGGAAGGCAGTGACCTTATCACTGCCGCTTCTGGCAGCAGGCTGTGGCACACTTTCAAATATCTTTTGCAGCTGTTGTTGACTGCTGTACACCAGTTGGCACCATCACATAAGATTGGGCTGTGAGTCCTCTGAGTAAAGATAAAAAATTATGGGTAAGAAAGAAGGCCAGAGGTGATTATGATACAACCAGGAAGGCAAATTACTCTGAACCAAGCAAAAGGCTAAACAAGAATTAAGCAGGAAGAGACAAGTAGGTGGCAAAAAAGAGCTGAATCCAGCTGAGACTCAACTTGTTTGATTTAAATCTTGCCAGCTCTTATTATAAAGGGCGCCTTAACCGTGCAGAGCATCCAGACGAATATACTAAGGACTATACTTCTAAATGACAAGAATCCTCTGGCTGGCAGATCTCAAAACAAGTACACTTTCTGAAATCAAATATACTTATTATAGCTGCATTAAATCACTTGGTATCATGGCGATGTTGTTAGGAACCAGAAAAAGATTAGCAGAAGCTTACTTTCAAAGAATAAATGTTTTGTGCTTTGAAAATAAATATTTCTGCTCTGCCTTGGCATTTACTTACTGGCAAGAGACCTGTGACAAGATTCCATTCCACTAGCGACATGGAAAACGGATTAAGATAGATGTCCCGATGGGGCTGCTGAAACCTATTACATCAATCAAGCACATTATAAAGACACTTAATGCTATCCCTGCATTTACATGACCAAACCCTAATGATTTTGAGGGATTTTTTCCCTCCTGAGAAGTATTATATTTAGACTTACAAAGGTTTGCAGCTTTATATGAATAATCCATGCCTCCTCCTGATAACAGCCAATTCCTACCAATAGCGCAAATGGATCCCACTGTTTCTGATATACATATGAAGCACTGAAAAACCTATCTGCCATACAAGTGCAATGAATAGTGAAGTCAAAGGATATGCAATATTTCGCCTTGACCTCCTGAATTTTCACCTTTCCAATGTCAACATTTACGTTAAGAATCTAAGAAGAGCCCTTCTGGATGAGGCCAAAGGCCATGTTACAAGCTACTGCTCCTCACATTGCCTCCCATGCCTTAGGGAGCAGAAAAGGCAGCAATAGATCTGAATTCTACCAACACTCAATCTATCAACAGTCTTTAGATACTGCTTTTAAACAAAAAACAAAATGGTTTATATAGAAAACTAGCGAAAATGTACTCACGTTGCAAGAGTAGAATTCCACTCATATGCCATCCCCCCACTGTGCATCTTCCCCCAATGTGCACCGTCCACCCATGCGCATCATCCCCCATGTGCAATACCCCCATACAACATCCCCCATGTGCACCATATGCAACATCCCCATGTGCATTATCCCCTCTATTTATTTTATTTACTTTATTTACTCAATTTATACCCCGCCTTTCCTCCCCCATAAGAGGGAGCCCAAGGCAGCTAACATTAAAGAATAAAACACCATTAAAATTGCTAGATCCACTGAATATAGTGAGGCTTACTTTTGAGTAGACATGGTTAGGATTGTGATCAAAGTCTCGTTGAATATAATAGGACCTGAATACAACAGGGGTAGACACTGAGAAGCTCTGGCATCACACTGATGTCACTTCATGTTTGATATCACTTCTGGCCATGACATCACTTCCAGGTTGATGAAAGAGGCACTCTTTCAGGTGGGGGCTTCTCTTTTATTTAGCTGGGGGAGAATAACTGACACCCCTCACCCCAGCAGTATCTGTTATAGTGGCTTTTGCCGGTGTTCTTTTTCCATCTTTTTAGATTGTGAGCCCTTTAGGGACAGGGACCCATCAGCCATTAATTTTTTTTTTCACTTTCTTTGTAAACCGCTTTGTGAACTTTTTAGTTGAAAAGCAATATATAAATACTGTAGATACAGGTATACTGTGGGCAGGTCAGTACTCAGTCAGTCAGACAAAAAATATATAAAATATTATCAGGTTGATATAGTTCACAAACACAGCATAATATGACACTTTGTAGAAAACAAAGCATAACTTTTTCTGTCCATCCTTTTTCAGTTCCAAGAGTTGTGTTTGTATATAACAGCAAGAGGCCAAACTCAAAACTTAATACTTCTCTTTTAATTGGATTTCTTTTCACGCTGTGAAACTTTTTTAAAAAGTGCCCCAAATGGAATATTGAAAGGCTCACACCCTACAAAATATGCACAGATGATATTTTTTATGCATATGGAGGCCAGTAAAAGTCAACAGATTTTCATGCTGCAGGTTTCAGTAAAATTGGATATGTTAGCAGGAAAAAAAAGGCAAATTATCTAAGAGGCTATTGCAATTTACTACATTGTAAATGAGAGTGGAAAACATGTGCTATTAATGATGTAAAATAGCAACCAAATGTCAAAGGCTGCCCGAGATACAGAAAACTCTTCACATTTCAACACAACCCAGCTTTTCAGATTGCTTATGAGTGACTCCTATACAACGTGCACATACATTACCATTCACATCCTGCCTGATTCTGCTTATGGTTACCATGGGCACAGTCTTTAAAAGACCATAGTCTGATTTAGACATGACAACCAAACTGTCAAGCAGACAAACACTTTGATTCCCTCCTTCACTTCTTGGTTTGTGGGAACTCAAGTTCTCTTATGTCCTTGGTAGGCCAGTTTGCCTGAAAATCTGAACTGGCAACCAGAGTTTAAACTGGGTTTTCATGTTTAATTTGCAGTCCAGCTGTATTCTGCAACAATTGTAATTAGCTGCAGAGTTGTAATTGTAATGGGGCCAGGATATCTGAAGTAGGTCCCTATAGAAGCAACAGGGAAGGGCTGAGACTCGCATGACTTGGTCCTGAGTTGTGAAAACATGCATTTTTCAAAACTTGTACAGGCTTGAGTCAAACATGTCAAAAAGTCAGGCATTGACTTGGATTCAGAGAATCAAGTGTTGGGACCTAATATTGGAAGGGACCTAATAGGTCATGTAGTCCACCTCCTGGTGTGTAGCAAGAAATCCTCCTGAAGCATCTCGAACAGATGCTTGTCAAGCGTCTGCTTGAATATCTCCTGTGAGGAATCCTTCTCCTTCTTTCAAAATATTCCCTAGTTACAGAGGCGTACCGTGAGTTCCCATCTGGAGCACCTGACTGTGCAATAAGATGATAGCTGACATCTCAAACCCCCACATCATTCAGTTTAAAGCTCTCCTTTTCAGCTAAAATTACTCTTCCCCTTCCTCATGAGGTGCAGTCCTCCTTCAGCCAGAAGCCCCTCATGCACTCTTGACTCAAATGGACTCAAGTCAAGACTTATTTTGCCTGCATGTGTGCTGTGCTTGATTTTTTTATGTGTCTGTTTTGCTTGTTCTTCTGCCGCTTTTGTGTCTTGAGACACTTTTTAAAAAGACAAGTCAAAATTTCTCAAAAAAATTCCTCTGGATGTGTTACAATAATTGCCGTTATGTCTCATGGACAACTTTGAGTCAAGGAATGAAAGACTTGGGACCTGGGTGACCATATGACCAGAAATTTCCAGATTTGTCCTCTTTTTTTAGCCTCCCATCCGGGTGTCCTCCTAAAGGGCTTCATTGTCCTCCATTTTGGCTTCATTTTGGAACTTTGGAATGGTGTGCAGTACCCCATTGTGTCTTATGTCAATGGATTCGTATTGAAGAGCAGAATCCATTGCAAAAATCGGTTTGGAAATTTCTCCTTCTTATCAAAAGTTATGGCCAAAAAACTAAAAATAAAAAATATGCATTGAGCTCTAGGGGAAAATGAAAGTGCCCAATATAGCGGCTTTACTCATGAGTAGGCAAACATGCCATTGTCTGCTGGAAAGGCCAGGCTGAGAAGAATCCAAGACCTTCTCATTTTGAGGTTTGGGCATCTGGTCACCCTGCTTGGGATTCACCCTGAGTCTCGACACTGGGGCATTGGCACATATCCGATAATCATGAGTTTAAACTAGAATAGAATTAGGTTTTGGTCTATCTGTTGACTGTTCTGATCACTTTGAAATTTGCAAGTCCAATTTGCAGCTCCACTTTGGAGTTTGCAATTCCATTCTCCCCTCATTTTCTAGCACACCCTATATTATCTCTGCTCTATGCAACAATTCCTCTTCAATCATGTCAGCACAATTCCAAATGTTTAGTATCAGCCAAGAGCTCCATTTTCTGTTGTGCTATTTCTTATACGTTCCCACAGAGTTTGCAACTGCCCACACATTCAAGCTGGGCAAATAGCCAGCAAAGCCTGCAAACTAACTGCAACTGGGCCCAGCCTCTCCAGAGAAAAAGTGAACTGTTGGTATATCAGTTACACTAATTTCATTTAAGAGGATATTTTAAATAATTTAAAAAATCTCCACACCATATAAAGTAACACAAAGGAAAAGTTTTTTTTTCCAGTGATCAGAATTTAAAAATACATCTTTCTCTTGGTTCCATAACAGATGCAGGGGAGCTCAAATAATTCTAGATGCATATGAAATGAAATCTGATACTTTTTTTTTTTTTACAAAGAACTGTTTCACTTTGCAATGTACATAAGCTACATGTGGTGATGTGGTGGAGGGCACAATTGGAAGCCAGTTTATGGTGCCATCTCACCTCCTTCAAAAATACAAAACTCATGGATATCTACTACCAGGTGAATTTTGAGTCCATATGTTCAACAACCCAAATTTATGGATTAAGGTGTGAAAAGGAGAGAAAGAAGTAAACAGATATTCCATAGGAAAAAAAGAAAAGGAAAATTCTCACAGATGTCTCATGGATAAGTCAACCCATATAAGTTTTGGATTAGGTTGTATAATTATTCTGTGGGAAATCCTCATTTCCATATGGGTTTCTGCACTTTTGCTTAAAGATCATTTTACCCAGTGTGTAAATAATCTATGGAACTCTTTCAGAGAATGTGGTTTTGAGACTTTTTATTGCGAGGCACTTTTAATTATCCTAACCAAATGTCAGTTACATATATGATTGCTGTGACTGTAAAAAGATGACATGCCGAATAGTATTGTTTTAAGTTGAAGGATTGGGCCGGTGCAGCACTCCAAACACTACCTGTCAGACACGGCTTGTCACAGCTGATGAGTTTCACAATGCAGACAGGACATGAGGACAAAATGGAGGCTCGACTATGACTATATCAGTTAAAATCCACATTTCCTTGAGTCTCTGGTAACCTGTGACAAGAGCGGGAACTACTGTTATGATCCAGAGACCAAAAGACCAGAGTGCTCAATGGAAACATTATAACTCCCCAAGACCCAAGATGGCCAGGCAGAGCAGGACCACCGGGAATCTGATGATAATCCCCTTCTTTGATAGGAAGGGCATCATCAACATCCACTGGGTCCCTCCACGGCCAGTCAACAAAGAGTACGATGTGTAGGTTTTGAGAGAGTTTCGGAAGAGATTTTGTTGCAAGAGGCCAGAACTCTTCAAGTCTGGTCAGTGGCACCTGTACCAAGACAATGCGCGCTGCCACAAATCCATCTTAGTGACCAACCAATTTGGGCATCAAGACTGTCCCTCACCTTCTCTACAGTCCAGAACTAGCCCCCTGCAACTTCTGGATGTTCCCAAGCTCAGGGGGCACCGCTTTGAGGATGTGGAGGAGATGCAGGAGGCTGTGATGAGCTGTGTCTGACATGTAGTGTTTGGAGTGCCGCACTGCCCCGATACAGATTTCTCCAGAGGAAATACAGCAATAGAATTTAAACGCTACTTAAATTCATTTCAACTGCACTAACAGAGTAACAGAAACACAAGGCACAACACTGGCATTTTAAAGCAAAAGTTCATTCTAACCAGTGGTGTCACTAGGGTTTGCATCACCCAGTACAAGATTCCAGCTTATCACCCCTAAGATGGACCTCCTCCCATGTGTTGGGTGGAGAAGTGTTCCAGATAGTGAGCATAGTAAAGTATCATTTTCATTACCTACACTTTTTTTGGCTTAACATGTGATAGAATAGAGATATTTCAATGTGGTTTGATTGCATCCTCCATGAAATTACACACTGATTGATATTAACATGAGGTATTCAAAAATGACAATATATTAAAAATTTTAACTAGTAAGCGTCATCCTTGTGCATATCATCCATCGTGGTTCACACACCCCCTTGTAATGTCACTGATTCAGAGTAAAAGGTATAATTTCAGATTTGTTTCGAAAACACCCATCCAACAAAACACATACTTTCCATGTGTGCTTTCATTTTTTTTTCTTAGAGGGAACTGGTGTTTTTTTTTTCTTTTTAACACTAGAAAGACAAGATTTCACACTGATTTCTTGCTGAAACCTTACGGCGAGTGCAAATCTGTAGCAAAATTTATTAGAACAATTAGAATGCATCCTTGTTGTCTTCTAATTAGATCATACTTTGTAGTGGTAATTACATTAGACAAGAGAGAAGAATAGTTTCAGATTTCCAGAATCATCTGTAGACTACTTGAGGAGTGAATGATCAATAATACTAATCTAGTGGAACTCACATTCCCAGAAAGAGATATTTTATCATGATGGATTCTCTAAATAATCAGCATTGCTTCTCTAAGTCCATGTTAGTCTCATCCTCTGCATGAAAAAAAACACAGTGGATACCTCTAAAGCTATTGTCATATGTCAAGAATGGCAACATCTGTGATCACAGTTTCAATTTAACTACATTAATATTATTGTTTCAGTTCAGTTGCAGAGTGGGAATGAGGTCAATTTATCTGCATTCCACCCAAGGGAACCCAACAACTCATAGAAGTGAGTCTTCTGAGAGGTACGTGCTAAATACAGACTATGGGTGCAATCCAGAGTCCTTGTTCCAACGTAAGAACAATTTACTCTGGATTGCAATATGAATTTCCCATAGGTTTTCACTAGGTGGTGCCAAAACTACGTCGACATAAATGTCTCTTATATGCTCCTGTAGTTACTCTGGATTGTAGAGTATCTAAGGATCTGTTTACACACTGTATATTAGGCTGTGGGTGGCGCAAGTGGTTAAGACGCTGTGCCTGTTAACCAGTAGGCCAGGGTGCGAGACCTGGGTTGGCCCCACAAGACAGGGTGAGCTCCTGTCCTTAGCCCAGCTCTGCAACGCCAGCTGGATCCAATCTTATTGGCTCTGCCATTCCATTGGACTAATTCAGTGGCGTGGAAAGGGTGGGATTTGCTGCTTGGGTAACAGCCTATTCTCCATAACAATCTAACCCAGGCTTTCGTGCTCCGCATGCATACCATAGTCTTCCAAGACTGACGGAGGCCTGCTTTTTTTTGGTTTACACACTTGCAACTGTGGACAAATTCAATGTGTGGCAGGACAGTGAGATTGAGTCTTGCCTCCATGTACATAAGGTGCAATCCTAACCTAGGGCGACACACCTCATTGGTCTTGCCATTTCCTTGATGGAGTAGGGAGCCAAGCATTTCTTTGTGCACAGGCCTAACCCTCTCCCAGGAGTGGCTCAAAAGTGTCTTATGGCACTTTTAGAACTCCCCTGAGATTAAGTGAAACCAGAGATGTGATGGGATGCCCTTACCCTCTAGAGGGTCTTCTGAGACATGCACAGGCTGCTTATGACTCCCTGCAGATGCTGTGAGGCATAAAAAGTGTCTTATAGACCAGCACAGAACTTATGCCCAGGCTTAGGCTGTCCTAACTGCAGATTAGGATTGCACCCATATTGCTTAACTGACACATATAGCATTCATGTACTAGACTCAGCGGTCGCATGATTTGGATTAATTCCACTGCCCCACCACACACTGAATAATGTGAACAAAATTCAAATTGACCATAGCAGACATTTTGAGATGCATCTATGAAGTTGGCTGTGATCAAAAAAGCACTAGCACCTTCACTGTTAACCTTTCAGTACATGAGATTTCTCAAAGCCTGAACATGACAATCCATAATAGAACTTGCAATCTTGAAGGAAAAGGAGAAAAAAAATAGATTTGGGAATGGACCTTGAACTCTTCCTCAGCTTTTCAGAAACATTTCACTGACTTCTCCAAACTGGTTCATTGAAGTCACTTTAGAAATTTAAAGGAAAGGATTCACAGGAATACACCTAATAGATCAGATTTTTCTTTAAGCTATTCTTGCACCAAAACTTAAAACTGCTTGCCGAACTCACAGAAGCTTAAGTTTGGGGCTT
Source organism: Cryptoblepharus egeriae (assembly GCA_030015325.1). Taxonomy (NCBI): domain Eukaryota; kingdom Metazoa; phylum Chordata; class Lepidosauria; order Squamata; family Scincidae; genus Cryptoblepharus; species Cryptoblepharus egeriae. The sequence continues at coordinate 21,047,413 of JAREYC010000002.1, forward strand.
CAGTGCAGGGTCACTTCTGGAAAGGGCATTCTGCAAAAGTTCAGATTCCCACAGAGAGCACGACTATGTATCCCTTTCAATCATGTTCAAAGATGGTAGAAGCAAAAGAAGAATTTATAGCATAACCTCTAGCACAGATCTCATTCAGTTAAATTCTGTTCGATGTAGCACAATCATGCCTGATATAAGTACATGGTACTTTGGTTTACAAGCATAATTTGTTCTGGAAGCATGCTTGTAATCCAAAATGTTTGAATATCAAGACAAATTTTCCCATATGAAATAATGGAAATTCAGATGATTCATTCCACATTCCAAAAATATTCATATGGAAATGATTACAATACTATAAATAAAAAATAGATAAAATACAAAATATAAAGAAAAATAAAAACAAATTAACTTGGGCTGCAAGCCTAAGCATGTCAACTTTGAAGTAAGTCCCATTGTTTCAGGAAATTGGGTAGAGGATTGCAGCCTACAATTGCAATCCTAACCACACTTGCATGGGAGTAAGTACTATTGAACACAATGGGCCTTTCTCCTGAGAATACATGCTTAGGATTGCACTGTTAGAGCACAATCCTAACCATAGCTACTCAAAAGTAAGCCTCATTCTGTTCAATTGGTCTTACTTCCAGGAACATGTCTTTAGGATTGCAGCCTTACGTCTCTCAGGCTCTTTTCCATGGTCCTTCTTACATAGGAGTGAGCCCCACTGACTGTAAGTCAACTCCATTGACTTACATAGGAGTGAGCCACAGGCTGACTTCAGAGTAGGCCTGCATAGGCTGGTCACTCAGGAGAGGCTGAGCAGGTGCTGGTGGAGTGCCGAAATTAGCTGTATCCTGGCCGGGACTATATTTTGCCTGTTTATCAAGACATATTTTGTACATCAAGTTAAAATGTATTAGACATGTTTGCTTGTCTTGCAAAACACTCTCGATCCAAGTCACTCTCAGTCCAAGGTTTTACTGTCCAGATTTCAAAACCATTTTCACTAAGGACACTGGGGTTGATATATTAGAAGCATTAGCAATAGTGACATTGGGGAAAAAAGAGGAGGAATCCTTCCTCCTATATTGAATCTCTAAAACCAGCTTTCTCGTTGATCTAAGTGGGGAAGATTAGGGTCTTTCAAGTTGCCTTACTGAACTATACTAACTATTCTTGCACCTTTGTGCTGAGGGATGTGAGAATTCGTAATGACTAACTTTAGTCTCATCATATCTGAAACGTACAAGATCCACAGATGTTTTCTGAACATAAAGTTGCATGAACAAATGGCTTGAGCATCTCCAGCACCTGGCTTGTTCTAAGTTCTTTTGTTAGAAAGATCATTCTTGGTAAGAAAGATCTTGAGGAAAACTAACACAATGTGGTAAATGCAAATTATATTTGATGCTTTGGAGGACTGTGGGAGGTAGTGGCCATGGAGTTTATCTCCCATGTGGAAAAGGAAATATGGAGGGAAATGGGGCAAAAGTGAAAGAGATAACAGTGCAAAGTTTATTTAACAGAACTCATAGAGGAGCTGGTTAACATCTCGTTTAATACCTGCTATGTCTAATGGCATACACTAACCAAACACATCTCTTTAAAAGCAGCAAATGTGAATGTTTAAGGCAGCCCATTACAAAATGCACTGCTATGCATTCAATGATCATTCTGCAACTATAGCAGCTGTTTAATTCAAGCTCGGAATGGATGTTTGCAGCCTCCAAGGATTAAAATCAAGGACACCTAGAGCGAGAGGAAGAGTGGAAACCTGCCGGAGCTATTGATAGCTCCGCCAGTTTCCCCAGATGGGCTGCATATAGTTCTTTGAAAGCTTAGTAAAATTCTACATTTGTTTTCAATGGAGCGAAAAGAAAGCATTCATGAATTCCCCACGAGACTAATGCAATATCTGAAGTCTTCTGTGATAAGCAAATAGAACATGTCAAAGACAGTACAGAGTCAATCATTCAACCAAAAAAAGTACAGAAGACAATAGTTTGCAGATAAAATTTGAGGTTGTAAGTCAACTTGATGTTACAAAGAAGGGTGAAATGCCTTGTAGACCTCAGTAACATAAAGAAGCATATCTTGTTAACAGCACACGGATTAATCATAGCATCACAGATCATTTATCCCTCGTAAGGTTGTCTTAGTCCAACCTTTATCCCAAGAAACAGCAACATTCTATCAGGGAGATTGACTGATAAAATAAAAATAACATGGCTATGAGCAAATAAAATCAGATGGTGGCACAAACAGAGAGGTGAAAAAGGCCAAAGTGCATTCACGCCAGAGGTGGCCTGTATGGCAGAAGCTAAATTTAATATAGTACATACAGATGACAAGCAGTGACCTGTGCCACGAAGGGTTTCAGCTGAGAGGGAAAAGTTACACTCAAGCCTTGATTTGCAGTTTAGAGAAAATAGACTGAAGCAGAGAAGAATCATTTGGCTATTCTGAAGTGAGATTGCATTTCTGATGGTCTTTCTTTAAAACATGCTAATGATCGTGGCATGTTGGGTCACTGGCTACCAGTTGACACTACCAGTATATATTAGATGCTAAGATTATGGTAGATGTGATTAACCTACTCACTACTATGCCTTCCTGCAATGGTTGATGAACAATGATTCAAAGTTGTAACAATGGAGGAGCATATACTGTATTTCACAACACAGAGTACAATCCTGACCTAGATAGGCACAACTCATTGGCCTTTCTGTTCCTGTGGTGATGTAAGGAGGCAAGCATATGTCTTTGCACTGGCCTAACTCTTGCCAAGGTGTGGCAGGTAAGTGTCTTAGGGCACTTTTGTGACACTCCCAGGTCAGCACATGACTTAGGCTGGTCTAATTGGAGGTTAGGCTTATGAGCCTCAGTCTGTTTCATGTGTAGTCCAAAGGAATAAGTGACATTTAGTAGTGGTAGGGGTGAACATTGGTGCTAAGCTGATATCTATTCTCTTAATTTTTCCATTGCAAAAATGGACTAATAGTTGTCTGTGTCATAAAGAAATTGGGAAAAGGAATTATATAACACACTACCAATGTTACGTGCACACATAGTTATTGCACCACCTTGTGAAAACCTATGGGAAATTCATATTGCAATCCAGAGCAAATTGTTCTTACACCAGAGCAAAGACTCCCCATAGTTACTCTGGATTGTGCCCTTAGACTTAAAGTGACAGCAAGCAATAGCATACAAAGAGGGAACAAAAGCCTTCCCTCTGTGGCACCCTACTCCAGGTGCCATTAGGACTCAGGAGGCAGCAGCATTCATGCAACTCTGCATCAAACTACACTGTGTCACATGCACCAAGCCTAAAATTGTTACGTGCAATTCCCTTTCATTGTTCTTTGTATTGCTGTTTTTTTTTAAATCTCATTGGAACCTTGGCATATTGATTCTCAATAATAACCATCTTAAAAGCACAAGTCAAAGACTCCATCTCCATTGAAATTACACTTATACTTTCCTGATGATCTACACAACAAAGCAATAAAGCCATAAAACGCCTGTCAGTTTCTTTATGACCTTATGTATAATCCACATAATGTAAACAGCAGGGTTATGTGCTCTCTTCTTCCGTACATCTTTATTTCAGATTACTTCACTGAAGCATTAAAAATGGGTTAGCTCTTACGTATTTTAATGTATCAATTGCCTCCTTTATGGCTGCTAAATTATTTAAGTGTTTGGATGTATGGCAGGGTTTTTGGTGCTCATTCATCTTTGGGGGAATATAATGACTAACAATACATGATTCATGATTGTATCTAAATGTTGTAACAATCCAAATTTCTATTCCATCTTTTCTCTTTTCTTTTTCTTTTTTTTTAAATACAGACAGCAAGAGTCTCATTGTACACCAGGATGCATGCCTTGGCATTGTAGAAGTATTCTTAGCAGTGGTGTGGAACACCTTTGGGGCCTTATGTGCACATTGCAATGCTTGCTAAAATGTTCATCCTAAACATAAAAAAGATACCAATCTCACAAATGTCAGTGACAACTATCCTTAGGGCTAAAATTGTCACATTCTGATGATGCCATTGCATTTTAGTCCCCATAGTATCAATGGGATGCAGTCCATTTAAATTTAAGTATGCTGCTTACAATGGCTTCTAGCTTACACAATAAATAAAATTGCAGCCCTTTTAAGAATCTGACACCAAGTGCTCCCATCCTTTCTAAGATATTCTCAGTGCCTGTTTAGCAGATTTGCCAAGTGAAGATTTTCATATATCAAGTGCAGCATAACTCGGACCTTGAGGGGTATTCCACGAAAGCCTTTCAATCTTTTTGAAGAGAGGTTTCCCTTCACTGCCCTAACATTTATTTAGATTTGCAGGCCCTGCTATCCCAAGGGCTCAGGACAATGTGCAGGGAAAAGGAGGCTGCTTTTCCACTTGTTCTCTCAAAGTTACTGCTGGAGTCATACACAAATATATGTACATGTAATTGATTAATTTGACCAAGGCTAATTAAATTAACTAACTAGTGACTTTAATTGAGCAGAGAGGCCAGCTTATTATCCAATATTTTACAGGCCACTATTTGCCTTCCACATGTCTCCCCTCGGAATACCACTTTTGAGTCAACATTTGGAATCAATTTGTTTTTGCATTCTTGCGCTTATGTATACATCATAGCAATACCCCCTGGGAGCAGGAATCAACTTGAAGCCCTAATCTCTGGGTGGTTTTTTTTTGCATCTTAGCATGTTTCCTGCCTAACCTCTTATCCTCCTGGGCCTTCTTCTTCTCGCACTTTTGACATGTTTGCTTGTCTCACATCCTAATGCTTTTCCTTTATTATTCTTTTTGTGCTATTCATCAGCTTAGAAAAAAATAATATGGAATCCCCAGTGTAACCGTATACAGCATTGTCAAATAGCTCACCTTGAAGATATAAATGGCTGCATGCAATATTCCATTCATTCTAAAGAATTAATAAAATTAATAAAGCCATAAAATTAATAAAGCCTAAATTATACTTGGGAGAAAATATACAAGGGCATCCAAATGGAAGATTGTCTGTCTATATCGCTTCCTTAAAAAAAAAAAAAACACCTGTCTGAAAGTTTTTTAATGAAAAGAAAAATAATATTGATTCCTTCTGAGATGTCAGTATCTAGATTTTTTTTTTTTTTTTGCAGATGTTCATATTTCTCTGATTTTCTGTTCCAAGGATAACACTCTATAATTGGAGTGTTACTTAAGTTTAAAAAAGGATTGGAGTCCAAAAGCAAACAGATATAAACAATTCATGCATTCAGCAGAGTGGAAGAGAAGGAGCCCTTAGGGGTCACTTCTACATCTTGCCTGTTCCAAATCGTCATGAATTACTTGGAAGAAGAAGCAAGCTGGATACTTTTCAGTGTCAAATATCACAAACACTTTAAAAGATGAGCTAACAAAGTATATCCATTCTCAATAAACATAAAAAGTGGAAGAGACAGCAACAACAGTAAATCTAGCAAGGATAAACGTAAAGAGCTTCATATAGAAAAGAAAGAACTAGTGAAAATTGGGGGATAACTGGCTAAGTAGAAGCAGATTAATTACAGGCAGTTGAATGGGAAAGTTAAACTTGCATGAAAAGACAAATAATTCCATTGGGCTAATGGTAGCAGAGACTCTGTTAGTAACAGTGAAAGTCATCCTCCTCTTCCTTGTCTCCCATCACACCAGCCGTGAAGGTTTTCAAAGGTACAGAGCAGTTCAGTACTGTAGAGTATTTTCTTTATTACAGTGTTTTGTATTATGCTACAGTGTTCTGCAATAATTTTTATATACAGTAAATATTTTATATAAATATAAGTTTCCATTATTTTTTATGGGAAAATCCACTTTGGATTACAAGCATTCTGGATTACAAGCATGCTTCCTGAACGAATTATGCGAGCAAACAAAGGCACCAGTAAATTAAAAACAAACTGAATAACCTAACTAAAAAAACCGCACACAAACATCAATCAAAATCTACCCCAAGAAAGACTGATTTTTTTAAAAAAATGTATTACTAGTAGTTTACTCACAGCTTTGCCTCCATACATCTCTGGCTTGAGTGCAAGGAGAAGAACAAAATGCATGATTAATGGACTAAATCAGTTGAGGAGAGCAGTCCAGAGGCTGGTGTTATGAGGGGGGAGCCAGGGTACTACAGTGGCGCCTCACATAACAGAATTAATTCGTTCCGGAGGCAGTTTCTTTACATGAAACTTTCTTTACGTGAAGAGGATTTTCCCATAGGAAATAATGGAAATGCAGATGATTGGTTCCACAACCCCAAAAATATTCATATAAAAATATTAACTGGATGTAAAAATGATGACAAAACACTGGAATTGAATTCAAAACATGCATTCAATGTGCATGATCTTATGAAGTCTACTTAGGCTGCAGTCCTAAAGACACTTTCCTGGGAGTAAGACCCATTTAACACAATGGGGCTTACTTCTGGGTAGACATGGTTAGGAGGCTGCAATCCAAGACACTTTCAAAATGTCTCCCCACTTTCTCCTTCTCTCCATCCTGAGCCTCTCTCTCCCCTGCTCCCTTCTGGCTAGCCCTGAGCTGCTTCCCTCTTCTCCACTGCTCTTCTCTCCCTCCGGCCACAGGAGGAACAGCATGGAAGTGTTGTTTTCACTATGGGCAGGTGTGCTAGGCAGCCCTGATGCTTTTTAAACAGGCTACCGACCAGCGCATCTGCCCCAACTGCCAACAAATGTTTTCTTTACGTGAAGCACTTTCTTTACGTGAAGCAGAATCCTGGAGAAATTTTGGTTTGTTACATGAAACATACTTTACGTGAGGCGTTCTTTACGTGAGGCGCCACTGTACTTTCCTCAGTAGCAAGCAACACAAAATGGCTGCCCTTAAATTATGTTTAAATTATGTTCAAAACAGACTCACACCCAAATGAGGTGGAGGAGTAGTCAGGAGGCTGGGGTTCTTCTAAGGGGGGGGGGGAGACCAAACACAGTTTTCCTTAGTGGCAAGCAACAAAAAATGGCAGCCATTAAATTATGCTAAAAACAGCCCCATGTCAGAAGTATTATTGCTGCACCTGCAGTTCTTACCCACACCAAATTTGGGTGAGAAAGACCTGGAGGGCACTCAAAACATTTGTGTCATCCACGGAGAGTCACCCAAAGCATGTGGGGGGGGGGGTCACAGAAATTCTTAACTATACCAGTAAGTAGCGGAGCACATCACGTGGAAACAAACCCACAGACAGAATTTTGATTTATATATAATGGGGATTCCAATGACTGTGACTGTGTCTGCTGACACTATATCACCTACCTACTATATCACCTCCCTACTACATTTTTAAAGTGATTATAAAGTAAATTTTGAATATAAACACATAACACAATTTCTAAAAATACACTGAAAAAAATTTATCTCACTTCTAGGTATTAACATCACATGTAGAATAGAGGTCTGGATGATCTACTCTCCTATGCAATTATAAGCACAATCCTAACCATCTCTACTCAAAAGTCAGCCCCATTAAGTTCAATGGGTCTTACTCCCAGGAAAGTGTCTTTAGGATTGCAGCCAAAGACTGAAATCCTACCCAAGTGAAGAAAAGCCCCACTGAGTGCAATGCAGCCAACTCACAGGAAGGTGTTCTTAGGTTTGCAGCCTAAGTAAACTCAGTGGGAAAGGGATGGCAAATACTTTATTGCTGGTTCTGTGTTTGGAAGGCCCTAATACACTGTCACAACAATGATATTCAAATATTCATTTTTGTTTCAATAATTATGCAAAAAGGAACTTTTTGCATAAAGTCGGCAATTTGCATCAACTGAATATTTCAGTATCCCAGAAACACTAGCATTGCCTGCTCTCAAGGCTTTTCTTGAAATGAACAAAAACTTAACAGTTTTTGTTCAAATGTAACATATTGAGGTTGCAAGAATAGAATTATTAACACTAGCGGTCAATCCTGAAACTCTACTATAATTTGTTTCCATAGTAATACTCCTGAGTAAACGATACTACCCCAAACAAAATATATTTTCACTGCATTGCTGAATACTGTTGAAAGCCTAGCTTTGGATTAATTTACACTTATACGAGTATTAGTCAACCAAGTACAAGAAATACGTTAAATAAGTCTTCAGAGAGGTTTTTATTGCCACAGGGAATAATTTAATATTCATTAAGTTATTTGGATGGTTAGTTGTATCACTATATTAAAAATCCAAAGAATTTTTATTTTAGGTTTCAAAACGTTAATCAATTAATGGTTGTGACTTATAAACAGTCTGATACTCGTATTAAAAAAATAAAATAAAATAAAAACCTAGGCCATAGTCTAGCTTTATTTGCCTTGAATGTCCTTACTTTGAGGAAGAAAGGCAGGATATAAATAAATAAATAAACAAACCTGAAGATGCCAATAAAAGATGCTGTACTTTTTGACTTTCCTGAAGGTTGAGAGGTCAGCGGTTCAAGACGCAAGTACTGCATGGATCCAGATCTGCTCTCCTCCCTCCTTCCTCTGCCCACTCACCCCTACCCCAGAAGACCCATCTCCTCCCACCTCCTTGCCTTTTGTCTGCCCTCCTCCTGCCCTCTCTGGTCACTGACTTGGCTCAACAGAATCAGCACAGAGACCCTCTCTTGCTGGCCTCTGCCTGGTCCTTGGGTAGCACAAAAGAGCTTTACAGCACCTTTGTAGCACCCTTATGCTTATACAAGGCAGTTGAGATTGCACCCTTAATCATGTTGGCCACATGACCACAGCGCATCTTCAGGTGATGCTGGCTCTTCAGTCTTGGTTGAGCACCACCCCTATGGTCAGACCTGATTAACAGGGCAACCACTGGGGGTCAACTTTTTAATGTAAGTAAATGCAAAGTTATGCACACTGGGGCAAAGAATCCTAACTTTACAAATCAATTAATGAGCTCTGAGTTATCTACGACAGAGCAGGAAAGAGAACTGGGGGTGCTAGTAAATAGCTTGATGAAGGTGTCAACCCAATGTGCAGTGAAGAAGACAAATTCCATACTTGGAGTCAATAGAAAAGGGATTGAGAATAAAATGGCAAATATAATGCCGTAGTACAAATTGATGGTAAGGCCACATTTGGAGTACTGTGTCCAGTTCTGATTGCCACACCTCAGAAATGATATAGAGGAAATGGAGAAGGTTCAGAGAAGGTTCAGTAACTAAAATGACTGATGGTCTCGGATACCTTCTGTATGAGGGAGGGCTACAGCATTTGGGACTTTTCAGTCTAGAAAAGAGACACTTGAGGGGGGACATGATTGACAAATACAAAATTATGCAAAGGATGGACAGAGTGGATAGATATTCCTTTCCCTTTCACATAACACAAGAACTGGGGAAATCCAGTAAAATTGAAAGTTGGGAGGGTTAGGACAGACAAAAGAAAATACTTCTTTACCCAGTATGTACTTGATATGTGGAACTCCCTGCCACAGGATGTGGGTGATGGCATCTAGCCTCAATGCTTTTAAGAAAGGACTGGTTAAAATTCCTAGAGGAAAGAACCATCACAGGTTACAAGCCATGAGATGTGTGCATAGATGTGGACAACTTTGAAGTGCCAGATTCAGGTGTCTTGTGTGCTCCTTGAGGCATCTGCTGGGCCACTGTGTGATACAGGAAGCTGGACTAGATGGGCCTGTGACCTGTTCCAGTGGAGGATCTTCTTATATTCTTAACTTATTTTTAACTAATTTATTAGTAGAGCTTATATTAGGGATGTGAACCTCCTGCTGACAGCAGTGTGCCTAGTCAAAAAACTGATGGTGTACGTGTATCTGAAAATTATACACCTTGTCAACAGCAGTGCTATGGTAAAAACAAACTGCAGTTGTAACCAAAGTCAGTGCTGGAAAGCTGATTAGGATTGGTGCCTGGATGCCCTAGCCCACCACTTATTTGTTTTCCACATTTCTTATTCCATTCCTCTTCCACAAGGAACAGTGGAAGCAGAAATTGGCACATCTCCAAGTAAGACGGAGCAGGACATGGCACATTCCCACTAGTGCCAGGAGGTCCTTTCAAGAGGAAGAATGATTTCAGTGAATGAATGGATCAAATAAGAAGAGATGCCCTTGAAATCATTTAATACAGCAAACAACAAAACCTAGGAAACTGAAAGACAGTATCATTCAATGTTTCCATATTTTGACACGCTATGTTAGAGCCATATTTTTATTCTTCAAAAAGTAGTTTTAAGTGAATGCTGCCTGACATTAATAAAAATGCATTTCTTTGAGAGCTTGGGAAAAGTCTCAAGTCCCATCCCCTCCAGGTATTCTAACCATGCCTTCCAGCTTTATTTGCAGCTCACCAACATGTCACTTGATGTTTCCTGAAAAATATCCCCACTGTGTCTTGATAGCAGCCTGACATATGCTCATTTATACTGCTGTTACAGAGAGAGAGAGAGAGAGAGAGAGAGAGAGAGAGAGAGAGAGAGAGAGAGAGAGAGCGCTTGTTCTCTTGGTTCCCTTGCTGACACTTCACTCCTAACTTGCCAGTCTACGGAAGCTGGAGCAGCAATTGGCAAAAAGCTAAGTATTCTGTGACATTTCCAAGTCTAAGGATGACCTTAACCTAGGCCAGCGCAATTCATCGGTCTTCCCATTCTTGTGGTGATGCAACACCTGTTCCCATCGTGATGCAACACCTTTTCCCATCGTGATGCAAGTGCATCTCTGTGCGCTGGCCTAACTCTCCCCCTGGAGTGGCACAGACAGGCCTTAAAGGCACTGGGACTTTGACAGTTCTGGATAGACATGGGTCTACTGCAGTATTTCTTAACCAGTGGTATGGATTGCACCAGTTACGTATTTCTTAACCAGTGGTTTTTCTTAACCAGGTACTTGAGGTGGAGTCTGTTGGTACTTGCATGACCCCTGAACACCAGCCATCCCGCAGCAAAACCAGGAATGTGACAGAACAAACAGTGGAAAGAAGCTTGGATCAGTGGGGTGACTTCAAAGCATAATTTCCTGCACTGCAAAAAGCCATTCCCGTTCACCCTGAGTTTCTTACTCATGTTTCTCTCATGACATTAGGTCTCCCAACCAAGAAGTAATTGGTGATTATGTTACTTCTGGTGCAACTTTGAATAAGTGGACCATGTGAAGTGGTATGGCAGAGGACAAACCTCCCACAACTTTATACAGGTCTAGTGTGATATCTGTTTTGCCTGGTGAGATTAAAATAGTACATCCCTGAAATGTGTTCACACATGCATATGTCATACACACATATGTCAAACCAACTGCTATTAACAAGCTTTACACACCAGGAGTTAACAAGCTATGTATATGATTCTATCCTATGCTCCTTGGAAGAAGGATGGTATAGAAACATGAATGAACGAACAAATGAACAAACAAAATTGACTTCCACCGTCAAGTAAACAGGAATCATACATACACTGAGGAAATGTCCAAAACCCAAAATTAGATTTTAAGGAACAAAATGTTACGGCTGCCAACAAAAGCAGAAACCCAATGATTCATTTTTACCACAACACTACAAACAATGTGACATCATCATGCTTTGAAGATATTAAACTCATCCAATTTCACATGAGTAGGAAAGTTCAAAGTATGATTGTGGCATACAACACACTACGTAGCATTACATATTAAGGGGAGAATATGGGGTACAATAAGTTCATAACAAGAAGCTGCAAGACCCAAAGGAAACCATTTCCTTCAATACCTTAATATGGTGACCTGATAAGGCTTGTTCAGCTTATGATATTTGGCCACTTTTCCATTTATTTTACTACTAGCTGAACATACTACTAGCTGCAGGAGTAAAATTGAAAGAATATTTTTGGGCACCAGACACAAGGCACGACTAGGCACTGGTGGGCATGACTGGGCACCAGCACTGAGCACCAGCAGACACTATGCACTGTTAGGCACTGATGGGCACCTGCAGCCACCAGTAGACAGTGGGCCATGATGTGAAATGTGCAACGGCAGATGCCAGTCTCCATTGGTCAGCGGGCATGACCGGACACCACCGGACACCAGGCATCCCTACCAGGCACCACCAGAGTGTGGGCATCCCTTTTCACTCCCTTAGGGTTTGAATTTCTAAAAATCTATTCTTAGTGGATCACAGAAGGAATACTTTCCCCAAATTTCACATTTATAGGTCCAGGGGGTTTGGCTGGGGGATGATGACTCAGAGAGTCTTTTATAGATCTAAAATGCTTTGTAAATTTGTTGCTTGAAAAGAAGTACAGTATATATCAGTACCCTTAATAAGAATTAATGACAATATCGGGGTGGGGGGGTCATCTCAGGACAAACCATATGAAAGGGCTGAAAGTGCCATTGACTTTAAACCATTATGTCCTGGATTTACAAAGAGCATGTCAGGACACAAACATGTGGTGCATTCTGCTGGGATATAATTAGGTGGAGATTCCTTATACTATGTGCTAGAAAGACCCTCACTATTTATATACTCAAGAGTGTTATTGGCAGATACTATGAAGATTCAAGTTAATTTTATTTTCAGAAGCATTTTATACAATCATAAAATATCCCTATTGTTTTTACTGAACATTTTAGAGCGGCTTTCTTGCAATGTTGTCTTTTTCCACAGGGAAATCTCAATCTTGACAACATGGTATTTTGTCACAGGATGGAATTGGCTCTTTATCTGGTATTGATGGACAACAGTCTCTGTGGACTGTCTCTTTGTACCTGGTTTTGTCTCCCCTCCCTCCACACCACTGAAAACACCACATACTGAATAGCTCTTTAACACAATTAATGTTTCCCTTACTTATGCTCACGAATAAAATCAGATACACTCAATTAACTATTCAGGTGCATTGAGAAAGACATAGTACTTTCACCATGAATAATATAGTTCAATCTAAAGCAATGCAGTGCACCCCCTTCTCTCTCACACACACACACCCTTCACCCAAAGCAAATTGCTCAGGAATCAGTTTGGCAAGTAGGCTTCTAAAGTATCTGTGCCCAAAGGCACAATCAAAAAAAGTTATTTCTGCCTCTTATAAAAGGAAAGGAAAGCTCCAGGCAATAATTTCATGATATGCATAAAGGCACTGCATCAAAAGCGCACCCTTCTATCAAAAAAACCTTTTGCTATTTCTGCTTTCCCTGGTTTAGGAATATTGTTGTGCCATAGTTTATTTCAGATCAGTTCAAGACATATGGAGGACAGGTGGTATATAAATAGTGGACAGCCACTTTTAATATACCATAGATACTAAAGAATAAGTCAATCTCAAAAATGAGTCAAGGACATGTTTTTGAGCCACAAGCTGAGCCTGACACTAGTGGCACAAAATTGTGAAAAATAGGGTATGTATGAAAAATAATAAAGATAAAGGTGTCCTGCAGGTTGCCCTGCTGGTTGTGACCAACTCTAGGGAGTGGTGCTCATCCAGTTTCTAGAGCCAGCATTGTTCAGACATCTCCGTGGACATGTGGCCCATATGGGCATGGAAAGCTATTACCTTCCCACCATGGTGGTACCTATTTATCTACTTGCATTTACTGCTTTCAAACTGCTAGGCTGCCAGGAGCTGGGCTAAGGATGGAAATCTTGCAGTACTGGGGTCTCAAACCATTGACCTGCCATCTTCAGATTGATAGGCACAGTGCCTTTAACCACTAAGCTAATTGTAGCCTTATCTATATATATAAAAGAGAAAAGTCACTCACTGACTGACTCACTGACTCACTGACTGACTCACTCATCACTGCCCTGCCAAAACCGGTGGGCCTAGAAGCGTGAAATTTGGGATTGGTGTTCCTTCTGTGACTGAGGGGTGTACTAAGAACCGGTTTTCGGAAATTCCAACGGGAAGGGGGTGAAAAGGGGCGCAATGCGTTTTCCTCCCTATTCTTTGCATTCAGAATTGCTGACTCATCAACATTCCGTCCCAACTGCTGGGCCTGAAGCATGGAATTCTGGGAGTTCCTTCTGTCTCCTGAACACCCACCAAGAACCATCTGGAGAAATTAACCCTTCAGGGGCTGAAAAGGGGGCAACGTGTTTTTGTCCTATACTTAACATGGGAAACTGACCAACATCCAGCCAATTTGGTGCTCAGTGCCTGGTGCAGTGGGGGGGATGTTGTTCGGAGGAAGAGGTTGCGCTGGCGAGGATGCTGCGCATGAGGGGAAGTTGCACATGTAGGAAAGTTGCGCATGTAGGAAAGTTGCGCAGGGGGGAAGTTGCATATGCGAGGAAAATTGCGCATGGGAGGAAGTTGCGCATGGAGGAAAGTTGCGCATGGGGAAAGTTGCGCATGGGGCAAAGCTGCGCATGGGGCAAAGCTGCGCACGGGGCAAAGTTGCGCACGGGGGAAAGTTGTGTACGGGGGAAAGTTGCACATGGGGAAAGTTGCGCATGGGGAAAATTGCACATGGGGAAATTTGCGCACGGGGCAAAGCTGTGCATGGGGCAAAGCTGCGCATGGGGCAAAGTTGCGCACGGGGGAAAGTTGCGCATGGGAGGAAGTTGTGTATGGGGATGATGCGCATGGGGGGATGATGCGCATGGGGGAAAGTTGTGCACGGGGGAAAGTCGCGCATGGGGCAAAGTTGCGCACGGGGGAAAGTTGCGCATGGGAGGAAAGTTGCGCATATGGAAAGTTGTGCATATGGAAAGTTGCGCATGGGGGAAGTTGCACATGGGGGGATGATGCACATGGAGGAAAGTTGCGCATGGGGGAAAGTTGCACATGGGGGAAGTTTCGTATGGGGAAAATTGCACATGGGAGGAAATTTGCGCATGGGAGGAAGTTGCGCATGGGAGGAAGTTGCGTATGGGAGGAAGTTGCGCATGGGGAAAGTTGCACATGGAGAAGTTGCGCATGGGAGGAAGTTGCGCATGGGAGAAAGTTGCGCATGGGGGAAGTTGCACATGGAGAAGTTGCGCATGGAGAAGTTGCGCATGGGGAAAGTTGCGCATGGGGTTTGATGCATATGGGGAAGTTGCGCATGGGGGGTTGATGCGCATGGGGGAAGTTGTGAATGGGGGGTTGATGTGCATGGGGTAACTTGTGCATGCTGGGTTGATGCGCATGGGTGAAGTTGTGCATGGGGGTTTGATGTGTATGGGGGGATGGCATATGGGGGAATTTTACTCCAGCAACGCGGGTACGCCCTTCGCTAGTGATTAATAATACCAACATTTTATATATTATTGGAAAGATAATTTAATGCAGAAGGCAATGAAACAAACGGCACTGGAATATCTGTATTCTGTTAGTGGTTATGGCCATAATGGTTATGGGCTGTGGGTGGCGCAAGCGGTTAAGACGCTGTGCCTGTTAACCAGCAGGCCAGGGTTCAAGACCCAGGTCGGCCCCACAAGACAGGGTGAGCTCCTGTCCTTAGCCCAGCTCTGCGATGCCAGCTGGATCCAATCGTATTGGCTCTGCCTTTCCATTGGACTAATTCAGTGTCATGGAGAGGGGGGATTTGCTGCTTGGGTAATAGCCCATCCTCCATAACAGTCCAAAGCAGGCTTTCATGCTGCACATGCAGTGTATGCAGTGCCAAGCACAATACCATAGTCTCTCAAGACTGACAGAGGCCTGCTTTTTTTTTTAATGGCCTATTAAGAAAATGAAATCACCATCAGCCCATGGAACAAAGAGTGGGTAATCATAACTCAAAACTAACCTATGAGTCTGATTACTCTGAGTTATAATTATGATACAGAATGGAACTAATTAGGTGGTAATACAAGTCAGCTTCCATTTCCATTTATTATCATACAGTTACCCCCTCTAATTGGGTAAATAGGCTCTTCTAAGTGGTGTTCCTTTTATTTTTAGCAGGGAGTGAATAACCATTCATGGTTGCCTCAGCACAGCATGCCTAACCAAAAAAGGACACCCTTTTATTCATTTACTTAATTAAATTTGACTTTGTTGTGGGAGAAGGCTACAAAATCTTTGATTTCAGATAGCAGATAAATATTTCAGATATGGCAATAACTCGGGAATGACAGCAGACCAAATGAATGGTGAGATGGTGTTTGGATGCAGGAAAGTTTTCTCCCAACTTTCCTTTTTTAAAAGTCTGGCGATGACATCCCTTTTGGTTGTGACATCACTTCTGGAACAACGTTTTAAGATTTGAACTGGGCTTCATGGTCATTACCTGCCCACTGCTGCCAGTACTCCTCCCCCTACAACCACCCAGCCAAACCCTATGTATGTCTACTCAGTTATATTATAATTAATAGGGCTTATCCCCAAGGAAGTATGGATATGACAGCACAGTCCTTTAAAGACTAGTTTCTCCCCTGAGTTTGGACCATCTTCCAAATTGTCTCTTATCCTGACTGCAATGGCAGGGCCATGGTAGATCCTGATAGACTGAGAAAACATTCTGAGAAAACAACGAAGGTATTTGACACATCTATGAGCCATCCTGACTTTGAAAATGTCAGAGTTTCCCATGTGCTGGTTATTTGGATGCCTGATACAAGATGATATGATGCAGACAGCAAATCTCTTTGGAGCTGGAAGGGGAACTTGCATTGATTGTTACTTTAGATGTGGCTGGGAATAAGCACATGTTATAATCATACCTTCCAGTATATTTTTCCCACCTCCAGTGCCACCTGTAAATAATTCACATGGGTGGAACAGTTCCATTGAATGTATGCATGAATATTCTAATGCATATGGTCTCAAATTTTTGGATTTTATCAGAGAAATGCTATGCATGAAATAAGCCCAGGTGTGTTGAAATATACATACATAGACCACCTGAGTGATGTCCCTATATGAAGTCTGGTGAGAAGCAACTTTTCAGTTCCACTTCCTACCATGCACAGGGGAGTAACTGGCAAAGGTCTCATCCATGCTGACATGCATACTCATTGTAGTGACAAATCCAAGCATCTCCCCAAGACATAGCCTCTTAATATGCAGAAGCCAGCATGTAATAAGAAGGCATATACAGTAGCATAGCATAGTGTAGCATCACCTCTGTTTCGATCCAGCAACCCAGCTGGGGAGGGAATACTGTATTTGCACACCCAGATGAATGCCCTACAAAACTAAGTGTTTTGTACCCTGTTTAGCTACACTATTGTACATACAGACATGGCTGTGTGACAACAGACGCTCTATTTGTACCATGGGCATTACATAGAACACTCTCATATTTGAAAACTTCTTCCATCTTACTCCCATTTATTTCCTGGGGAAGATATTGAGTATAATCGGGAAAGCATTTTGCCCAGCAAGCCCCACTGAAGTTAATGGGACCCCCAATTCTGTAGTGTTTTTATTGGACTATCATAGCTACAATGATAAACTACTATAACTAACCACCAGTAAGATGCTGCTCGATCAAGTGCCAGAAGGAGGTCATTAGCAAATCGAAGAATGATTGCATAATGGCTAAATGAAGAGGCCACAGTCCATTTGACTCCATGTCTCTGCCCTTGCCTTCACCCTTCACGTGCATGTGAAAATGGTACCACAAACCATCTGGCTGCTTAGAAAAGTCAGCCTTGGTGCAGTTTGTTGGAACAAAGCATTAAGTCTATTACAAGAGCTTTTTATAATGTCTTCAGTCCTTTTGAAGTATCACCCAGGCGTTCTTCCGTCAGGCCTCAAATGATGCAATTCATCAGCCGCTTACTGATGGGGCTTCAAGGAAAGTCCAATTCTGAAATATATATGGGACTGTGAATCTTTCGTTAGGTAATATAAATAAATCTAGTCTCAGAAGTGCTGCCTTCTTAATCATCTTTAAAACACAATGGGTCTGTCACTGCAGCCCATGTCTCTGGTTTTCAGTGCAGCAAACGTGGCAAGGAAAACCAGCCATTTCCTTGAAAAGAATGAAAAATGTGCAAGGAGGAAAGAATGAACTTCCTCGGAATAGAGAACCAATGTTTAGTTAAATGCACAGACTCTATTTTACAGGACAGACTCCACTTTCATTTACATGCTAAGTCCAAACAAAACTACTTCGTAATTGTATTTACTCCCCTGCCCATAATATGAAAGTGAGTAATGAGCTGAGACTCAAACAATATCTTTCCTGGTGAGATGCAATCCTGTCTCATTCAGAAATGTTTCACACATATTCTGCGATCCTAAAGACACTTTCCTGGGAGAAAGACCCATTGAACACAATGTGGCTAACTTCTGAGGTTAGGATTGTGCCCATAAACTCATTTCATAAGTGACTTACTTTCCCTCATCAAGCGTACCAACAATTCATCTATTGTTGTTTAATCATTAAGTCGTGACCAACGCTTTGTAAACCCATGGACTGCAGAACACCAGGCCACCCGATCCTTCACTAGTTTCTGAAGCTATTATTAGCAGCCACCAATAGCATCTATTAGCCATCTATTAGCAGCGATCAATGTCAGGCTAAAAAGGATATTTGTTCTCAAAACCTTATGAAAATGTCCCCATAGACCATCTTAATCTTCAGGAAACCTACTTTTCCAGAGAACCAGGGCTTTAGCAGAGATCCTCCTATTTGTGGCTACCATCTTAATCACTGGAAACATGGATACAAATAGTATGACCCTAAAGTATGGCCCTTCATATTAAACATACAATGTGTGAATAGTGGTGGTCGACGCTGGAAGAGCACCTTAGTTTATGAGCATAATTCATTCCGGATGCACACTTGTAAGCCAAAATGCTTTTATATCAAAGCAAATTAGCCCATCAGAAATAATGGAAACTCAGACAATTTATTCTACAACCCAAAAATATTCACATGAAAATAATTAAAATACTGTAATACAATAAAAATAATAAAGAAAATACAAAATATAAAGAAAAATAAAACAAGATAATCTGCACTTCTCTTAGGGCTCTCAGGTTGTAATCTGTCCCCTTACACAGAAGTGAGCCCTACTGATGGTAATAAGGCTTACTTTAGGGTAGACATAATAGGCAAGGTCTCTCAGGATCCTTTCCATTGCCCCCCTTACATAGGAGTGAGCCCCATTGACTGTAATAGGCTTCCTTCAGAGTAGACATGCATAGGCTGGTCTCTCAGGAGAGGCTGATCAGGTGCTGGTGGAGTGCCAAAACCACCTGCATTTTGAGGACTATAATTTATATGACACTTAATTATCATAGAATCATAGAATCTTAGAGTTGGAAGGGTCCCAGTAGGTCATCTAGTCCAACCCTTTCTCCTAGAGCATCTCTGACAAGTGCTCGTCGAGCCTCTGCTTAGAGATCCCCAGTGAGGGAGAGTCTACCACCTCCCTTGGCAATCTGTTCCACTGCCGAACCGCCCTCACCGTCAGGAAATTTTTCCTGATATCCAACCAGAATCTCCTCTCTTCCAGTTTGTACCCATTGGTTCTAGTTCTGCTTTCAGAGGCAGCTAAGAACAAATGAGCCCCTTCCTCCATATGACAGCCCTTCAGGTATCCGAAGAGGGCAATCATGTCTCCTCTCAGCCTCCTCTTCTCCAGGCTGAACATCCCAAGTTCCCCCAACCTTTCTTTGCAGGGCTTCACTTCCATCCCACTGATACAGTCACACAATGTAACTGCGTGAATATGCCTGGGGCAGACAGGATCTAAGTGCCTTCCTTTCAACAATGGCATAGAGTCTATTCATATATAATTGTAGATGTATCTCTTGGCACAGCCACAGGATGGACATTGCCTGTTGCTGTGATTCCACTTCTGTTTCCTGCCCTGCCTCCCCCATGGATGTTCACTTACATTGTATTTGTTAAGTGAACAGGTTGTCTGACTGCAAAGTAAAAGTTTTAAAAAGTGAAGAGATGGAGGACAAAGTGATACAGAACACCCAAAACAGAGCAGGATTCAATTTGTCACTGTTGTTTTATTTATTGGCCTTAGCTGGTAAAGCCAAAGATCTATCACTGCTTCCCTCCAGAACGGGAAATATCTGTTCTGAACTATTTGCGTCTCCCATAAGGTATCGTGTGTTGTTACAAAAAGCCAGCCTTTCCTACCGTTTTACTTGTCCTGCCTCAGGGCCTCTTCGAGCACAAGAAAGTCTTGAGACAGGATGTGCTCCGCTCCTGTGGAGAAAAAACGAGAACTGTATTGACCCACAATTTGTAGTTCTACCAAGAATACCTTTAAAGGTTGGGTAGAGAGGGAGATAGAAGGCAAAGATAATACAGAGACATTAATCCCACAAAGGGGAAATGTATATTTGTTGTAGAAGCAAGTTATTTTTTATATTGATTCCCTCTCTTTGTTTTTGTATTACAGTATTAACTTCAAAAACAGTTGTCTATCGTTGCATATTTATCTCTCCATTCCACTGAGCTGCCAACCACTGCATTTGATCCCCACCTATATTTCCTACTGTACACATGTTACATATGCCCAAAGGAGCACATCCAGGAACATCTAGTACACAATCAGGATGCAGCACTCGGTTCCAAGGGAAAAGTCAGTACAGGGTTATGAGCCCCACACTTCCCAGCACCCTGGCTCCTCTCTTTTTTGCAAAAATAGAGTTGTTCTTTAAAAAAAAACAGCCATTCTCTACGGGAGCCGTATGGCTCACATGGAGCCTTGGCACATTTGAAGGGGGCCCGAGACTGAAAACTGTTGATTAGGGGATTTTTAAGATTGAGAATGGCGACTTTACAACATAAAAACTTTGTGAAAAGAAAAATTTGCTTTCGCAAATAGGTTAATAGTATTTAAGTAAATATTTTCCATTATGAAATGGATTCCATTATGAAATGGAACATAATTGCACTTTTACAAACAGGAAATCAGATTAAAGATAAATGTTTGAAAAACAGACCTTCACATAAATATGATCAGTGGCGTAGGAAGGAGGTGCAGGGGGTGCAGTTGCACCAGGCTACACCCTTTAGGAGGGCAACAATCTAAGCTTCACACTAGTGACTAAAATTGTGAAAAACTGGCTACATGTGAATGATAATACCATCATGTTACATATAATTGGAAAGGTAATTTGACAAATGGGACTGCTGAAAATGAATAGGGTTTTCTGCTCTCTCCTCACTGGGTTATATCTCTGTGTCACATTTCAGACTGAAGGCACTTGGTGCAATGAAATGTCTTCTTGCTTGCTAAAATGTGGTGTTTTTAGCCACACTGTATTTTGCCTCCTCACTCTCCCTGACACTGATGCTTGCACACTCCTTTCCTCAAAGCCTAACCCAGATACTGCAGCTGGCAAACGCTGGAAGGAAAAAAGACCCAATTCAGAAAGGCAAGAAGGAAACCTTTTCTTTGTAAACACGCAATGAGCAGCATTATGGAGCACAAAGGCCCTCATTATATTTAATAACTTCACTAACACCAACTTCGCTGCTAGCAATGTGAGGGTGGTGGGAAGTTAATGTGCGCACACTGGATCAAATGAAGTAGTCTACTTTTACCTGCCTAATTAGCATTAAGATGAACCCCTCAGGCACAGCCAGTTCTGTACGCAAAACTCCAATTCTCATGCAGTTCTTCAAAATGGCGATATTCATGCTCGCTCCAAGCCTTGCATGGAGCTTGCCATGTTGCTCCAGGCCCCCCAATTCTCCAGATGATGAGAAGTTCCAGAGGCAGCATTACCTAGGTTTGGGTTCTAGAAGAGGAGAGGTCTGTTTCCATCACACTGTGAGCCTGCATGGTAGGGCAGATGTCCATCCCAGGCCACTCGCCTAAATCTGCATATAGTTACCATGCTCTTTCCCCATCAGCAAGCCTGTCCAGGAGCTGTCTTGCTCCCAGGTATCTTTTCCATCAGCTTCTCAAGATACTGGGGATCCCTTCCCTCAGTTTCGGCATTGTCAAGGAAACAGCAATGTAGGCTGGGGAATTCTCAGCTTACCCACCCACTCTCTGCTCACACATTTCAACTTGGATGGACTGGAAAAAGCAGAGATGAAGCAAGATTCCTCTTCTGCTGCAGCTTAAGCCTGCTACAGACAAATGCTTACAGTGTATAACTGTGGTTCCCAATCATTCTTGGGTCACAACATTTCCACAGCCTCTTCTTCCTATCTCAGCCAGGCACTGTCATCTTGGATCTCAGAAAATCATGCAAGATCCAAGATGGAGATGCTCAAATTTCACAAGATTCTAAGAAATCCAAGATGGCAGAACCCTAATCCCATCAGATTTGGTATAACCCAGTATGGTGGCACCCAACTCCTATGACATTTGGCCATCACCATCTTGGATTTCACAAAATCTCACAAGATCTATGAGCCATGATGGCAGGATCCAGGGGAACAGGTTGTGTTCCATGATCCTGTAAAGTGTCACATGCAGACTCTGTGACCCCCAACTTCTAGTGTTAGCTGGAACGTATAGTGTTGGCTGATTATATAGTGTTGGAGCACAATCCTAAACATGTCTACTCAAAAGAAAGTCCCATTTTGTATAATGGGTCTTACTCCCAGGAAAGTGTCTTTAGGACTGCAGCCTTAGTGTTGGTAAGTGGGAGATGGAGCTTCCTTCTTGACAAAGAAATTCTTCTTGACGCAGATCATGGTACTGCAAACATCATGTTTCCAAAATAAGTCACAGAATGCAATGCTCTCTGTCTCTTAAAAAAATAAAACAAGTGCTTTTTTATAGGTGTGAAAATGGAAAGTGCCAAATTGTCTATTTTGCAAGATCATCGTCCCTTTGTAGAAAAACTTATATAAATAAGAAATTTGATTCTCAAGGGTTATGGTAAAATTCAAAGCACTGTTATTCAAAAGCAAGTTCCTTGGAGTTCAATGAAACTTTGTTGCTAGTAAGTGTGCTTAGGATTTGAGCTACAATTTGCTGTATGTTCAGCTGCGATAGCATATCATCTACTTGTCCATTAAGATCAGTGAAAGAGGCTCTTTTCTACATTGTGCCACCCCCAAAAGTTCAGCTGAGAGTAAAGCAGAAGAAAACCTTCAGAGTGGCAGGCACCTAAATATAGAATTTCCTTCCCTGCACGAGGTGGTTGTCTTCCTTCCTGTCAGTATTTCAAAAGAGGTTGAAGACTTGGCTCTCTGATCAGACTTTTCCTGTCACACTTTTGGTTCCTCCACTGGATCTTGCTTTCAGTGGAACTGCTATCTTTCATTGTGCTTTAGCAATGCTTTTTAGCTGATACCAGATGAAGCCACCCTGAACCTCACAAAAAGAGAAATGGGGAAGCAATGCTATATGTGAAAAATAACATGGAATTTATTCCATGGCAATGTCTGTCTGCACCCCATTGTAAAGAAAGAGAAATGTTCTGAAATAAATAGGCTTTTTGTAGGAGACAGTTGGGACTTTATTTTGCAATAATACCTCATACATAAAACACTGACATGTGACTTATACATAAGTCAAGTGTTCACGTATATACTATAAGCAGTGGTGGGCTGCAAACCGGCTAACAACCGGTTTTCAGCCACTGCGCAAGC
Source organism: Cryptoblepharus egeriae (assembly GCA_030015325.1). NCBI lineage: Eukaryota > Metazoa > Chordata > Lepidosauria > Squamata > Scincidae > Cryptoblepharus > Cryptoblepharus egeriae. The sequence continues at coordinate 21,070,844 of JAREYC010000002.1, forward strand.
ACCAATATTGGTGCCTGCGCAGTGCGCCTTCTGAAGCCAGCCAGCGTCAGAAGACGCACTGCACAGGTGCCAAGGTTGGCGCCTGCGCAGTCTCCTCTGAAGCCGCTCAGCTTCAGAGGAGACTTCCTCCTTCGAGAGGAAGGAGGTCTGCACCTCTGCGGGGCCATTTGGCATCACTAGAGAGGCGGAGCAGCACTTGCCACTTCGCCTCCCTAGCAAGGCCAAATGGCCCCACACAGGGACGTACTGCACATGTCCGAGACTTTGGACATGCTCAGTGCGTCTGCACAGCCATTGGGCCTTGCTCCAGAGGTGAAGCAGCTGGCCCCGCCTCTGGAGCAAGGCCAAATGGGTGCGCAGAGACACACTGCGCATGCCCAAAGTTTTGGACATGTGCAGTGCGTCCTTGTGCACAGCACCATTCTGGCTAGCTCCGATATCCGCCTCAGAGCTAGCCAGAATGGGTAGGCGCCGGAAATTGGGCTCAACGCTAGCTACCGGTTCGCTAGTGTTGGGCCCAATTTAACAACTGGTTCTGTAGAACCGGTGTGAACTGGCCTGGGCCCACCATTGACTATAAGTCTAAGGGCAAAATCCAGAGTAACTACAGGGAGTCCTTGCTCCGGTGTAAGAACAACTTTCCCTGGATTCCAATATGAATTTCCCATAGGTTTTCACTAGGTGGTGCAGTACCTATGAGTGCATGTAAAGTCTCTTATGTGCTCCCATAGTTACTCTGGATTTGGGGGTATGTCAACCACTTATGTTTAAAAGTTTGCCATGAAATCCTTTTCTACTGGTGGTGCATAATCCACCTCTATCTGGAACACTGTGGTTTGCACACCGTCTCCAATGCAGGAAGGATAGAGTCAGTAGTTTAGAAGAATGTTGCCGGCACAAAGGCGAACTATTCTCTATTCTTTGCCCCAATATCCTCTTATTTAGATGTACAGGTTGGCTCTCATTAAATTCCCATGTAAACAGATGGGTTCTAGTTTTACAGAACAGAAGTCATGCTTTTCAGTCTTTTGAGGCCTTCAGAGGGATGAAAACCACAACTTTGGTTTTCAGGTCCAGATGACCTTACGAGGCCTTCAAAGAAGTGGAATGATCCAATCATATCTGGAAACCTTTGCATCTGCAAACGTTATTTCCAGCTGTGAGGAGTACTGTCAGTTATCTGCAGGACTCCCCCAGGATACCCCAGACCCACCAACGACCCTGGCATGACCTGGTAGGACCCCTGGAGAAGGAGAAAATCATCCCCATTTCCCTGCAGGGACATATCCTGACAATTGTGCAACTTATTTCCTCCCTTCCCCGCTGATTGGAGTCAGTGAAAACCATACTGAACAAATCTAACACACACACACACCTTCCACAATTCACCCAGACTATAAATTGAGTTATTTTCAAAACAAAATAGGAACCCATGCAGCTGAGTATACTGTCTTTGTTGTCTTGGTTGTCATTTGACTGTCACTTGAATACAGCTTCAATTCTGGAAACAACATCCTTGCCCAATTTTAAGTTCATTAAGTTTGCCAGGGTCTTTTGTTCTACTGAGTCCAGTAGTGACTGAAGCAAAGCAATTATCGTGCATTTGAGTTTTCATATTCAACCATCATAAAAACAGCGTAATGACTGCACTATAAAGCTGCAAAATAAACAGAACTGTGATAAAATAAACAAAACTGTGATGACTTCGGCTGATCACCACATTTATTATCTGGACAAAAATACTGTAACAACAGCCGTTGTTGTACCATGAAGCCTGTATCATGAAACCTATACTGGGTCTAGTTTCAGTGTTTAAATGGCAATCTAATCTCAACAGGTCTGGGATGATGGTCAGTAAAATCAAGCAAGACAGAAGCTCCCCCCTGGCTTTTTTACAGCCCTGTCTAGAGTGTGTTGACACAGTTATCCTATATAAGAATAATCTCTGCTGTCATCAAATGAAACAAATTCACCTGGTGAATAAGGGGCTGAAGATAAAGATAAGGGGACTGAAGCAACCTTTGAAAAGAGTAAATAGATAATAAAAATAAGGGGGCTGAAGCAACCTTTGAAATAGAGTAAATAGCCACCAGCAGATCAGAGGCTTTTGATTCATTCATTTCTTTTCTCCCTCCCCAACGAAAGATAATATAATCAATAGGAGGTCACTGAAACAAAAAAAATATGCTAGCATTTGCCAAACAGCTATCAAAGAATAGTACTGTATTTCCCATATTGGCGTACCAGATGCCTACAATGGACCCATAAAAAGTATATGAAAGCAAGAGCCCCTCTCCTTCTATTCATTTCACGGCATGGTAATTTGTCTCTCTCCTATATTGAAAAGATGATAGTTTTGCATATTTTCTCTCCTGTCATTTGCAGCTAATGAGTTTCTAAACGAGAACAAAGTGCTTATTTCTGGCCATCATCCGCCTAATGATGTCATTCCCTGCTTAATGATGTCACATTTGGCACTCAGAACTGCCATGAACGCAATTCGACTCACTGTATGAAATGTGTGTGACACATTTGATCCGTCTAATAGCTATCACCACTCTACTTGGCAGTGGATCCCATAACTTAACAATACAGTGTATGAAGAGCATGTTTCTTGTGACTTCTTTTGAAAGCAGTGCACTCACTTTCAAATTTTTTGAATGCACTGCTAATCAGTTTCATTGAGTGACCCACCATTTTTTATGTCTTTTATGAGCAGGCCCCAGTCCAATACCACAGCAGAGCAAGGACAAGACTTGTGATGTTTTGCATACATTACACATGAAAAGAAATCAACATTCTTCTACTCAAGGTTTATATGAAAGTAATTTTTTTTAGAAATGTCAGGCAACACATACCAGTAGTTAAAGCTACTTTAAAGAAAACAAATGTATTGCTTGAACTCTGTGTGATGAGATCTAGAATTTAGTGAAATCCCTTTTCTAGGCCCCCATTTTCTCCTGTTAACCTTAATTCAAATGGCTGCCTATTCCCATAGGATCCTGCCTGATCAGCAAGGTCATCAAGAGAGGCATTTTTGCACTATCTCCTCCATCTCCTGGTTCCTGGGAATGCATGCCAAATGCTGATACATGATGTGGAAGCATTAGGATAACATTTGGGGTGGCAAACAGATACTGTTTCCTGGTCTACTCTAAGAAATTGACCAAGCAGTCAGAAAATGAGATTCCTGTTTTTTATGAACTGCTTTTCTTCAAGGTTTCCATCTCACATACCTGAAATTATGTCCTGAGTTTGTATACCTTTTCATTTTCTCTATCTCCCTTACCTTCTACCCTATCCATATATGCAACAGTTAGAGGCAGTAGTCACTTTAGATTATAGGTGTAGATTAACATTATTTAATTATAACTAAATATATATTTTATATATATTAATGCATCATTTTAGATTGTAGGTATAGATTAACATTATTGAGTGCCTCCCTCCACTCAAGAACAGCAAATAAAAAACCAGTCAGTATGAGCAAAGGACCTTGATCTATATTTTCTCCTTGATCTACTAGTTTTCTGTTCAGATACCTAATTTCGCAATTGGTTAAGACACTGTGCCTATTAACCAGTAAGCCAGGGTTTGAGACTCAGGTCCTCACAAGACAGAGTGATCTCCAATCCTTAGCCCAGTTCTGTGACGCAGCTGGAACCAATCATATTGGCTCTGCCTTTCCATTGGCCTATTTCAGTGGTGTGGAGAGGGGGGATTTGCTGCTTGGGTTACAGCCTATCCTCCATATTAATCTACACAGGCCTTCGTGCTTCACATGCAGTATCGAGCACGATACCATAATCTTTCAAGTCTGATGGATGCCAAGTTGTTGTTTTTTACCTAATTTGGAGGTTTGAATACAAAGCATTCAAAAACATTATCTCCCCACGGAAAAGCCGCTGTTTGAAGAGACACGGACTGCTCCACCACCAAATCTTCTCCTTTCCAACCTTACCCTCTCACATAGGTACATCCAATTTCCAATCTCAGCAAGACTTCTTGTGATACCAGAGCAAAAGAAGATAAACAATGGTTTTTGCTTTGACTTGGAAAAGCCTGATGTTGGTTTCCTGCCCTAGGAATATCTGCCCTATATTCTTATTCTTACCTTGTTTGAAACCTTTTTGTATTACAAATCTGCACACAGAACCTTTTATTTTATTCAACCTTTCATTTCCTTGGAAGAGATTGTCCGAGTTTTCTTAATGCACAATTTTATTCCATTATATATGAGAAAGAGGGAGAAAAAGAAACCCCTTTCAAAATCTTTGCTGCATAACACAAAATGTACACAAAGGATTATTTCTGTTTGTAAAGAATGTTTAATTATACTATCAAGAAGCTTAGAGAAGGCATCCAGCAGAATGAATCTTGCAGATTATCAGCTTCCATGATAAAAGTTAAATGTGGTTCTCTCTGTGGCTTTTATTCCTCATTCTCTTTTGGCATGATAAGCATCCCCTTAGAGAATTTTCTTAGGATGCAAACCTAATTTTCCTGGGAGTAAGGCTCATTGAACACAGTGTGGCTTACTTTTGAGTAGACATGGTTAGGATTGTGCTCTTAGACTGCTAGGAACAATACATGACCAAAGGCATGACGACAAGATGAAGCACAGAAAAAGCTGCCCATATGCGGTGTGCAATGTCATTCTAAAAATTGTCTTAAAATCAAACGTCCTTCAATCTCCAACCTTCAACCTTCAGTCCTTCAAGAAACATCTCCCTGTTTCCTGCTCCCATCTCAAGGCTATCATGAACTGAGCTTTTAACCATTCAGGCCAGGAAACCCTCTCATCTCCTTTGTGCGATAAAATATATCATAGATTCTTTTGCCTCTAGCCAACCCACACTCAGATCCTGAAATTCTTTGAAGTGGGATCTCTTTGTACCTATGTATGCACCCTAACCCCTGTTTGGGTCCTTTCCCCAGACATCTGTGGAACTCCTTCCCACAGGATGTGGTGATGGAACCTAGTCTGGGTGCATGTAAAAGAAGGATCATTCAGGAAATTCCCATCAGAAATTACAAGCTATGATGGGTATGTGAAACCACATGGTTTTAGAAGGAGACTACCATAAAATGCCAGATATAAGAGAATGGCAACAGGATGCAGTATCTTATGTAAAAGAACATGCATAAAAGACCCTACTTAGTGCCGCTGCTCCTGTTGGAAGCTTAGAACAAATTCCCTGATAACAGATGTGATGATGACCATACTGTGAAAAATTCCACCTTGAAGAGTACCACCAGCTGCCTGTAGAACAATTACCTGGCTCAAAAAGGTTGATGTGAGGAATGTCTAAGGTGGCGCATGTACATGCAGCAGCTCGACACTCCAGTGATTGGTTCAGTGTGAATTTCAGTGCACCTGAATTTCATTGTATATTTGTGTACAATGACAATGTATCTTTCTTTAAGGCATCCAATGGGACACTGTAAGATACAAAGATCGAGTTTACCTGTTCACATGAGGATGTCTGGTCTGTTGCTTTCAGTCGCATGGAAAGTCTATGGAAGGTTATTTGCATGCAGATCAAGGGGAGAATCCGTTATCAGCATCGAAGTTTAAACAAGGGCACGTAATGAAATTCAGTACCTCTATAAGGAATGCTCAGTAATTTCTACAAGTAAAAAATGTATTATTGTTCTTTATATCGAAAGCAAAAACGATAAGGTAGAGGGGGCTGAGTACGAAAGGAAACACCAAAGGGGACTTTCACATCACCAAAGTCACAGACGGTTGCATATCTTGGCTCTACAGAAAATCCACCTGGAGTGAAAGAGGTCAGCTGCCTGCCTACTGCCTAAGCAAAGAGAGGCATTGTTTGATCTGAAGAGACAGGAAAACTCATGAATTAATATCGTTGCTTATAAATTGCTGCTCTACAAGGTCACAACATCCTCTTCTGAGCTCACCCAAAGTTCTCAGAAACTGGAGTGTGTGGGGGAGAGAGTATGGAATATGATTATATGGGCGAGAATAAAAATCTGACATTAAAAGCCAAAGTGAGAACTGTGACATGAAGGCAACTTGGTATTTATAAGGTAAGCTCTAAAAACCTTCAGGGCACAGTGATGAAAACCAAGGACTCTCAAGTTACCTGAGACCGGGGATTCCTCTCATGCAGTACAGAATTAGTGCTATAAAGAACAGTCATGACTGGAGAGGAATGGAGAAAAAAATACCACACTTTAATTAATAAGTTGTTCATTAATAGCAGCAGAAAGGCATGATAGCAAGAAACACACATTATAGGGAATTAAAAGACACATTTGAGTGTCTCTGCTATTGATCATTGTAGTCGTTCCAGAAAATTAAACACAGGCCACTACAACTTGTACCTCTGGAATTAAATCTCTCTCTTATCGGTATGAAATATACCATTAACCTTGATATTTCAAAAGCTATTCTACTTTCAACCTCTCACTCAACAGATCAGATCTCTGCATGTTCACAGTCTTATCAGTTCACTTCCAAGAGCAAGTTTCTGCTTCAATTTTCATGCTTGCTGAAACTACAAAAGCTAACACAAAGAGGCAAAGATCCTATTCACTGCTGCGGCCCAAACGTAACTGTCAGTTAAGAAGATTATATTAATTGCATCTGGAAAAAAAACCTGCATGTCATCAGATGGAAAGATACAAGGTCTGCTCTATAACTTGGCATTTATGGATAGGATTTATTCAAGTGGAAGGTGCTTTCCAACTCTGCATACCGTCATTAAACCCCCTGTACAGAGATTAGCTGGAAGGCACATGGATATCCATGGGCAGGGTTGCACATTCATTTTGGAAACAAATGGAACAAATATAACTGAATGGGACCCAGTCCTGGGCAAGCAAGCTGGTACAAACGTTTGTTATGGATATGAAGGAAGTTTGTTTTCAGAATCCACACATCCCTAGTGGGCATCAGAGCATCTGTGTTTTTACCCAACTGCAGCAGCAGACTACAACCCTGTATCTCGTTATCAAAAATACCCCATGAGCTGGCATTTGTGACACAGATGCTACAAACTACAAACCAGATGCTAAGCTACAAACCACATCTAAGGAACTATGTCTAGATCACAAGGGGCATGTGTGGGAGTGTGTATGTACACTTCTCTGTCTAAAGACAGGATTTTCTGGAGCCTGTTCACAGTCTAAACTTTGGGGCAAGCTATTCCTAGAAGTCAAGGGGCACATTGGAAATAGCCTCTGATGCCAACGAGAGCGCATCACTAAAAGTTTTACTGCAGGTACGGTACCATATACTGTACATGCATTTCTAAGCAGCAGGTAAAACCCCATTACTTTAGCCTTGCATTGTTAGAAAGAGTAATTTTCAACCACCGTGCCATGCATGGCACACTGGTGTGCTGCAGATGTCAGTTGGTGTGCCATGGGATTTTGGGAAGGGACATTTATAGGGTATTTGGGGATTTGAGCTGCCTATGGTATGCTTTGTTAATGGTCAAACAACTGATGGTGTGTCTTCACAATTTTAGTACCTTGTCAATATGCCTTGAGATGAAAAAGACTGAAAATCTCTGGTTAGAAACAATGGCTTGTAAAGAGAAACAAAATAGAGAGAAATGGGAGCAACTGAGGATATGTGGCATAAACATTACAAGTTTATCTTGGCTGAAAGACCAATTCACTGATAGTATAGGAAATAGGTCAGTGCAAACAAATCCTGAAAACAGAATCTGAACAATGTATTTGCATCTCAGAGACGCACCCTCAAAGCTATCATACCCCTGAAGGGGATTAGCACTACCACCACCTCATCACATGCTTGATAATTTTACTTAAGGCATAAATATGAGGACAGCACACGTGAGAGCAAACTCTACAACTACAACTAAAATAATTCAGCAAGCAGCAGCAAAGCTGCTATATGAGGTGTGATCAATAAGTATCAGGACTGGTGCCATAGTAAAGGAGCTAAAATACGCAGAGTGAAGCCACATGGCACAGATTGATCTTGACCACAACTGTGCATGCACACTATGTTGTAACATCCTAGCACACTTCCTCCCTTTACAGCAGTGCTTGGAAGGAACGCGTGTAGCATGTGGTTGTCACATTGACTATGACAGAGAAAGTTGAGCAAAGAATCCGCATCAAATTTTGCCAAAAGCTTGGCGATACCTGCACAGAGACCTATGCAAAGTTGCAGAAAGCGTATGGAGAGGAGTGTGTGAGCCGCACACGAGTGTATGAGTGGTTCAGACGTTTGCAAGATGGCCAACAAAATGTCCACAATGATGAACTTTCTGGGAGAACCGCAATAAGCAGAACTGAGAAAAACATTGCAGATGACTATGCACTTGTGAGGGTAAATCATCAAACCACCATCTGTGAGTTATCGGAGGATGTGCAGATTAGTTACGGTTCAGTTCAGTCCATTCTCACTGAAGATTTGGGTATGAGATGTGTGTCTGCCAAGTTTGTGTCAAAACTGCTTTCAACTGATCAGAAAGAAACTTGGGTTTCAGTTGTGCAAGATCTCCTTGATTGTGTTGAGAACAAAGAAATCTTTTTGAAAATGGTCATAATGGGTGATGAATCATGGGTCTATGGCTATGACCCCAAAACCAAGACTCAGTGTTCACAGTGGAAGACCCCAACCTCTCCAAGACTGAAGAAAGCAGAAATGAGTCGAAGCAATGTGAAGACACTGTTGACCATTTTCTTCGACTAAAAGTGGATTGTTCATCATGACTATGCTCCACCTTCTCAGACAATAAACAAGGAGTACTACTGTGATGTGTTGCAGCGTTTGTGGGACGCTATTCGTCGTTAAAGGTCAGAATTTCATGCGTCTGGTGAGTGGCAACTGCACTATGACAACGGACCTACCCATTCAGAGCAGGTTGTGCAGCAGTTTTTGGCCAAGCATAACATCCCCCAGGTCCAACAGCCACCATATTCCCCATATCTTGCCCCTTGTCACTTTTTCCTCCTTCCAAAAATCAAATCCCAACTGAAAGGAGAAAGATTTCAGGATGTCAAGAAAATCCAAGTGAATGTGACGAGGCAGCTGCTGATCCCAGAAAACAAGTTCCAGGAATGCTTCCATTAATGGAAACAGCATTGGATTAAATGTGTGGCTTCTGAAGGGGACTACTTTGAAGCATATTAAATGCCAAATTGTTACATGTTGTAGTTTTCTTTTTATAGCACCAGTCCTGATACTTATTGGTCAGTACTTAGTATAAATTTGCTTGCAGTGAAGCCCCAACGCAACCTCATCTGAACTGTACAGATCAGACAACCTCCAGCAGATGTAAATGCATAAGGAGAGTTTGCTAATATGGATATCAGAAATATCCACTTATTTAAAATTCCATCTGTATCATTTAAAAGTATTTTGACCACTGCAATTTTTTATGAGGGGGGAGTTAAGGTGGGTAAAAGTTTGCATCTTTCTGTTCACACCCCCTCCCCAGCAAGCACATTGCTTGGACATCTGAACATTTTCATGACAAACCTGAGAAGTCGCTTAAGAGTATTAGCTTTGACCAAGAGCAAAACTTTGCAAAGTATGCACTGCTTTTTATGACAACTGCTTATTAAATTGTATTATTCTAATGGACAGAATATTGTGTTCCTCAGCTTGCCTTGAAGTTGTTCTCATTTGCATAACTTGCACACACTGTGAAAGGAATATTGCTTCTTGTGTCTTAAAGTCAGCTAATACAACTTGCCACTTTTACCTGTCTTAAGATATGAGTAAATGGTCTGAATGCCCAGAGGGATTCCACCATGCATACATACGCTTTATTATTTCCATGTTTATTTTTTCCTCTCACATGAACGCATTAAATAAAGATTAATAAGACCTTATCGGGCACAGTCAGCAGCGTGCAAATGACAGGCATCATGCTGATGGGGCTGCGTCCCACCAAAATGACCTGACTTCGGCAACAAAACACATTGACGGAATGCATTTCAAATCACACAATGCCCTGGAGTATTCAAGAAAGTCTGAAGAATCTTTAACGACTTCTGAAAACAGAGATATTAAATCTAGGCTCGTTATTCTAAATGCTGAAAACAGTTCATCCAAAACCTTCATTTTTCCAACATTAAACATTAACATAGAAAACTCCACACATTTTAATCCTTGTCCAGGGTTAATAATTAAGGATGACTGGGACAGGAGGAAATATTTTGTCCCCCTGCCCCATTATCCCAGGACCCTTTGCCAAAGCTTATGCACCAACCACCACATGAATCTATCAGAATCAGGCACTCACATCAACAAATCTTTGCCTAATTTATTTTAATACAATATATAAGGCAGAGCACTTCAACAATTAGAAACTTTACACCCTCTGCCAAACTTTTAACTAGTGTGAGTGGCTGATCATATAACCCCAGAATAATAATATAACCGGTGGGTGGGAGAACAGGAGGTGAGGTTGGACTGACAGTTTATTTGTATTTATTTGATTTATATCCCACCTTTCTTCCTTTAAAAAGAAAACCCAAGGCGGCTAACAATGTTTAAAACAACAATAAAATACAATTGAAATGAGACAGAAACAATAAATACAATTAAACAATATAAAAACAATAAAAACCCAGGTTAAAAACAGGTAGCGATAGAATAACCTTATTTGAGGAGAGCTGTTGTAAGCCTATATAAATAAAACAGTTTGTAGGCCTCACTGGAAGAACAGTAAGAAGGAAACTTTCCTTGACTCAGTGGGAAATGTTGTTCCACAAGGTGGGTGCCACAACTGAGAAGGCCCTGTTTCTGGGCACCATCCCTCTTATCTCCTTCAGTAGCAGCACAACCAAAAGGGCCCCTCTGATGACCTCAGAGAGCAGACCAAATTATATGGAATACAATCTGGCAGTAGCCTCAGGCTGCAATCCTAAACAAACTTTCCTGGAAGACCCACTGAACACAATGGGGCTTACTTCTGAGTAGACATGGTTAGGATAGTGGTCCAAGTCTGAGGAATCCTATATACCAATGGGACCCAAACTGTGAGCCTTGGGTCCCTAGAGAAACCAACTAGGGGAGGTACAGAATCCTTGTAAAAAACTTGCTGCACAATACAGTATACAGGATTGTAGCCTCAATGGGGAGTTGTGGCTAATGGGCCAGTAGGTCAAGGGAGCCCCCAGCTGAAAATGTTTGGTAATCACTGCTATACACATACCCTATTGAACAGAGTGGCATTTACTTCCTTGTAAATGTGCGTAAAATTGAGGTATGAGCAATTTTTCATTGTCATGGGACGGACTCAACATCTTACAGTGGTTTTCAAACTTTTTAGTATTGGAACTCACTTACAGAATGATAATCTACTGTGACCCACAGAAAGTGATGTCATTGATGAAGTGACATCAGCAAGCAGAAAAATTTTCAACACCCTATCAAATCACTTAAGTAAATTAATTTAGAAGTTTGCAATCAGCATAAGTGTAAAATGTATTTAAAATAATGAAACCTACGAAGAAATTGCTGATCTGTTTTTTAAAAATCCCAAACATCCCAAAGGCTGCAACTCTATTCACACTTACCTGGGAGTAAGTGTGTAAGTAAATCGACTAGTATTTCTAAAGGTATATAGGGGCCTACTTAAAATACAGATTTGTAACTTTTTCCCAAATGCAGTCACAAATCACAGTATCATCATTTCAAATACATGAAAAATGGAATACACTTTAAATTAATTACGGCACCTGAAATTGATATGAAACATACCTAGTGGGTCCCAGCCTAAAGTCTGAGAAATACTGATCTAGGATGAAAGGCGCTTTAATTAAAGGCCAATCCTATGCATGTCTTCTCAGGTTTAATTATAGTCGATGGGGCTTAGTACCAGGAAAGTGTGGTTAGGATTGTAGCCCATATGTCAAAAGAATAACATAAAGTGAAGCTTGAATCTTCCTTTCTCTCTTCATCAGGGAGAATCAATGATATTAGCACCAAACATGAGAAGCATCATATGAGATACAGAAACAGGAAAGTAGAACAGTTGAAATATATAAGAATAAAGATTTGTGTTTATTTTATAGCAGCAGAAGCCATTAGAATCTGAAGGGAAAAGTCTACACAGGATGATAGATAGCAGACAGCCACTCATAAATGAGACTTCTGAATGTACTATTCAAGAATGATGTCTGTAAGGTTAATCTATTTCATTTACTATTGTTGAGATGGTTACTGTTAATTAGAATAATGAAAAGATAAAATAGAGGCAGCTCTCTTTTTAAAATCAGGACATGCTTCAGGAATGCTGATTTTGTTGCTTTCGTTAGATGTTTGAGGATAAAGTACAAGTGCTTGGAGACTGACTGTCGTAGATGATCACATTTTTTAAAAGTGTGTGCACGCATGTGTGTTTGTGTGCACATGAACAAACAAGAATGTGCTATGGAATTTGGAAGTGACCAGAAAATCAAAGAGTGCTTGAGAAATTCTCCAGAACACCAGCAAAGAAAGGATTGTGCTGACTTCAATCTCTCTCAATTTACTCTCTCTTAAATTTACACAACCCCATTCCCAGTGAATATGGGCATTCCCCATGGCAACAGCTGCATTTAAGATGTCAGCGTGGGTGTCTGCACACAAACACACACAGTTGTTAAATGTATGTACAATATACGTCGTATACATATACACGGAAACTCTCTTACTTAAGAAAAAGTTCCTTTCTAGGCCAGAGGTTCTCAAATTAGAATCATAGAATCATAGAATCCTACAGTTGAAAGGGACCTAGTAGGTCATCTAGTCCAACCCCCTGCCTGCAGCAGGAAATCCTACTACATCATCCCCGACAGGTGCTCATCAAGCCTCTGCTTGAAGACTCCCAGTGAGGGAGAGTCCACCACCTCCCTTGGCAATCTGTTTCACTGCCGAACTGCTCGAACCGTCAGGAATTTTTTTCGGATATCCAACCAGAATCTCCTCTCTTGCAGTTTGTACCCATTGGTTCTAGTTCTGCTTTCAGAAGCAGCTATGAACAAATGAGCCCCTTCCGCCCTATGACAGCCCTTCAGGTATCTGAAGAGGGCAATCCTGTCTCCCCTCAGCCTCCTCTTCTCCAGGCTGAACATCCCAAGTTCCCCCAACCTTTCCTGGTAGGGCTTCCCTTCCATCCCACTGATCATTCTTGTTGCTCTCCTCTGGACTTGCTCAGGTTTGGCTGCATCTTTCTTAAAGTGAAGTGTCCAGAACTGAATACATACCCCAGTCAAGAAAGTGCTGCCTCTGACCCTATAAGGCAGGTGTCTCTAAACCTTTTGACAGGAGGACCACATCATCTCTCTTTTTGGCTTGTCCTCTTTTCCAGTTATGACATCTGGTCACGCTGCATCCAGGAGAGCCAGGAATAGGCCAGACAGAAGGGCACTGTGACCCCAGCAAGTTTGGGAACAGCTGTATCAAAGCATTTTTATTTTATCATTTTTTTAATCATAGCACCATATTAAAACATAGCAATGAGTATTAGATATAACAAATTAAAAGTAAAGCATCACTAAATTTAAATAAAGACAACTGAAAAACTAACTGCTGCAGTAGGCCAAAACTTCAAATAAGGAAAGGAGAAAGCATTGGGAAGCTCTATGCGTTCAGCAATGACAAACATTTTTCTTTGGCTTCTTTTTATCAGTCTCTGGAAAAGGCAATGGTCAGATCTATTTTTAAATGACATCAGGCAACAGGGGAAAGAAACACATACTTAGTATTTTGAGCAGTGAGAGATGGCTTTTTCCAACAACAAAAGCCCAGCACTGCAATGTTCCCATACAGGAAGCAAGGTCTGGCAAAGACTAGATTTATCCAGCATCAGAAGACTAGGCAATCTGACTTTTCACCTTCACCACAATGGCATCGCTGAAAAGAGTTTTGTGGCACATCACTGCGGTCTCCATCTCTTACATTTGGAATTCAGGAAAATCACAAATCCTCAAAAACTTTAAACAAGTGTCATTTAAGAGCAGCGGTTTAAGAGCGGTATTGCGATTTTGGATACAAAAGAATGGGACAGAAAAACCACATTTCACATAAGTGTGCATGCCGTTAGGCTTCTATTTTCTGAGGGAATAAAGCAAATGTTGCTCTGAGAAAATTCACACTCATTCAAGTAAAGTTCAAGGCCTCTACACACATTAAGCCTGCAGAGTATTTAACAATGAATTTGTTTTACTCCCAGTCCTTGACTTTTGTCTTCATGATATGTGAGACACTGTAATTATCACTTTCCAAGATGCTTTTTACTTCTAGGTTATTGCTTTAATTAGGGAACTAGTGGATTTCTTTTACAACACACCTGTACAAGTTGTGTTCTACAAGCCAAATTTAGCCCACCAGGGGCAGCACATGGTTATCAACCACTTGGCACATCTTTAATGTGCACGCACTGTATCAGGACCAGGAATTGCCCAGACAGGTCCGGAATTGGAGGACATGTCCAGCCTGTCCAGGCAGGAAGGGGGGCTTGTCAGGGGATGGGGTGTAGGAGCCTGGCTCCACTGTTGCTTGCTGCGAGCGGTCTGCGGTGGGATGCTTCACCGCCGCAGACAACGCTCGGTCTGAGAAGAGACCGGGAGGTCTCGGAGAGGCAGAGGCTGTGCGCATGCGCACAGCCTTTGTTTGATGAAAAAAACAGTGCGGGCAGGGATAGAGACGCTGTGCACATGCGCACAGCATCTCTCTCCCAACATGGGTGCTCGGACAGCCGCAGTAGGCGCGTGCCAGTCCGAGCATCTATTTTTGTGGTCGCAAAGCAGCACACTACACCCCATCCCCGGACAAGGTAAGCCCCCGGGGAGTAATGGTTTATAAAAATGTAGGACAAAATGTAGGACATCCTGCATTTTGTCCTACATTTAAAAAATGTACATTTAAAAAAAGTTAAATTTTTTTTAAAAAAAAATGTAGGACAAGGGCCCTCCAAAAGTCCGGATTTTAAACTGAGAATCCAGACTTTTGGGGACCCTTGTCCTACATTTTGAGGTGTGGCATCTGGTCACCCTGATCAGGACTGAAATATGGTAGTTGATGTACCTGACTCCAGTTAAAATCTAAGGTAGAAAACAGCTTGACTGGTCTATAATTTCCCATGTCTTCTTTTTATGACATATGTACTGTATATGATATATATACTGAGAGCTGATTCATATTCACACCTTATTAGTTCCATACAGTGTTAGAATTACATCTCGTTGACTCTCAGAGCCATCAGTAACATGGGAGAGTCTGAGTTAAGAAAATCCACTTTTGTTCCATAGGCCTTCGTATTTTCATTTTCTTGTTAATTGGCCGTAAGTTTTGACAGAATATAGATATTCTAGACAAGAATGATCAGTGGGGTGGAAAGAAATTCGCAATCATTCAAGAAAAGTTCAAGGCCTCTACACATATTAAACCTGCAAAGTATTTAACAATGAATTTGTTTTACTCCCAGTCCTTGACTTCTGTCTCCAGGACATGTTTGATTTCAATCCCAGGGAAGATATTAGAACAAGTCATAAAACACACAATTTGTGCACATCTAGACAAGTACTCGGTGATCAAAAGAACCCAGCATAGATTTACCAAGAATAAATCTTGCCAGACAAATCTGATCTCCTTTTTTGATCGGGTTACGAGCTTACTGGACAGTGGCAATGCTGTGGATGTCATTTATCTTGACTTCAGCAAAGCATTTGACAAAGTCCCACATGACATTTTTATTAGGAAGTTGGAAAAATATGGGCTAGACGGGGCAATTGTTAGGTGGATCCGCAACTGGCTCGATGGCCGCACTCAAAGGGTTTTAGTAAATGGTTCTGTGTCAACCTGGAGGTCGGTTTCAAGTGGGGTACCCCAAGGCTCTGTCTTGGGACTGGTTCTCTTTAATATTTTCATCAATGACTTGGAGGAAGGGATACGGGGGAGCCTGATCAAATTTGCGGATGTCACCAAGCTGGGAGGAGCAGCAACACAGCAGACGACAGGAAAAACTGAACTGCTGGAATTCAGAATATTATGGAAAATAAAGAAACTACACAGTGAAACCTATTTATTGGATTTCAGGAAGGCTGATTTCAACAGGCTTAGAGAAATCATAGGAGGAATCCCATGGGTTGATGATCTAACGAGAAAAGGTACCCAAGATGGATGGGAGCTCCTTAAGAGGCAGCTCCTACAAACATAGTCAGAAACCATTCCAATGAAAAATAAAGGGGGAAAAAAACCTAAAAAAAAAACCAGCATGGCTCCACTAGGAACTTGGGGATCAGCTGAAGTTAAAGAAAGAGATGAAAGAGAAAGAAAGTTAAAGAAGTTAACTCTTAAAGAAGAGAAAGAAGTTAAAGAAAGAGAGAAAGAGACCTCATCGAGTACTGGGTACATTTCTGGGCACCTCTATTTAAAAAAGATGCAGCCAAGCTGAAGCAAGTCCAGAGGAGAGAAACAAGAATGATCAGTGGGATGGAAGGGAAACCCTACGAGGAATGGTTGGGGGAACTTGGGATGTTCAGCCTGGAGAAGAGGAGGATGAGAGGAGACATGATTCCCTCTTCAGATACCTGAAGGGCTGTCATATGGAGGAAGGGGCTCATTTGTTCTTGAATGCCTCCGAAAGCGGAACTAGAAGCAATGGGTACAAACTGCAAGAAAGGAGATTCTGGTTGGATATCCGAAAAAAATTCCTGATGGTGAGGGTGGTTCGGCATTGGGACAGATTGCCAAGGGAGGTGGTGGACTCTCCCTCATTGGGGATCTTCAAGCAGAGGCTTGACGAGCACCTGTGGGGGATGATGTAGGAGGATTTCCTGCTACAGGCAGGGGGTTGGACTAGATGACCTACTGGGACCCTTCCAACTCTAGGATTCTATGATTTGTACCACTTGCCAGTCTAGTCTATGGGTGGGAATGTCGTCTCCTTAGACTGCTCACACCATAGCTTTGGTTTTATCCAAATTGCTCTTTTATGTTATCCTGGGAGGGGATGTCTTTCTCAGATAGCCCTCCCAGACTAGGCTGATATCTACAAGGTTTCACCTAATGAAGTATAAATGAATGAAGCATAGAGCAAGAAGGCTCACTTTGGTCAGCCTCCAACTTCTCAAATACATTGGCACTGTCAATAGCTCAGAGGTCAAGGGAGAACATTGGTCATAAATCAGATTTTAGATTATCAGATGTAAAATTATTATTTAGGAAAAAAATTGTAGCTCTTATTTTTGTTGTTTTTCCAAACACTACACCTGAAATTGGAGAAAAAACCCAACCAACATGTTAAATCAATGAAAAAATATGTGCTTGCAATTATTTTATTTCACTGGTCAATGTACAGTGGAAACACGAGAACTGAAACCTTTTGAAGGAAGGCATAATCTGTATTTGATCTAGCTGAGAAGTCTTTGTTGTCAGCGTTTTAAATATCACAACAAAATGCTGATAGTCATTATGTTAATGTTACTATGGGGAAAAACAGCACAAAAGCCACACCGTAAATGGGTTTTTGCTTGTTTTGTGTATTGGTAATGATGAATTGGTTACAGAACCTTCAGGAAACAACTGAATTATGTATTCCTTCATCATCATACAGGTGTAGCAACAGGAATGACAGCAAGACCAATCCAATAAGATTGTCTATGGTCTTATCAGGAAAGCAAGAGGTATGTTTTCAGAAGGTGCACAATAATAAGCTAGGAAACCCTAAATAAAGACACTGTGTGAGGCATCACTCCATCTTTCCTGATCCAGCTAGTCAGAAAAACTCTTTAGGGCTGCCTGTACTTCTCATTCACCACTGCTTAAAAAGTTAATTAATGCTCAAATGATCTTCATCATCCATACTGAATATCCTGGTTACCAGCTAGCACTGTGAGGGCTATACCAGTTCCTAAAAAGCAATACAAATGTCCACACCACCCACATGCATGCGCACCCTCACCAGAAAAACACATGGAGGTGGAAATCACAAATTAACCTTTTGGTTGATTTGTCTGCCATACCATTATATCTTATTGATAAAGCAGCTAATGTTATTAGGCATTGTATAATTTTAAAAATTATTATTCCGTTAATTTAGACTTGCACATTAAAAATGATTGACGTATAATAGAAACTTAAGGAGCAGTTGCAGCAGCGTTATGTGAGGTGGTTGAAATGGCTGTTTTAGCCTATGGATAAAAAAAGAACTAAAAGTCTTTGCTACAGCATTAATGTGCAATGACATAAAGATAAATCAGAATCCAATGACACACTAAGACAGCAAACAGTGGAAGAAGTAATGTAAAAAGCATTATTAACAACAGTGAGGACGTTTCTCTCTTGCTACTTTCTCTAATCCTTCTGCATGACAAAGAATTACCATAATCAGGCAAGTCTCCTTTTTTGCCTAGATTGCAGGTTTTGGACAGGAGAGCTATTTTGCCAAAGTGTGCACTTTTATTTGGGTATTTCCCACAGGTTTAATCTTATTTTACTAACAGTGCAATCCTAAGAAATTTAGGCTGGCCAAACTCACTTGGCTTATCTTTCTGTGATGGTGTGGCGAGGTCGGCATATGCCGGTGCATTGACCTAAGCGCCCCAAGAGTGAAGCAGAAGTGTCTTACTGCACTTTTGTGACACCTCCAGGTCAGCACAGGACTTATGCCAGGGTTTAGGCCGGCGTGAGTGTAGTTAGGATTGCAGCCCGTATGTCTTGGTACATTGATAAATAAATAAAAGAAATTAAAAAGGACAATGACTGGTGGAGATTCACCACCACCTACTATCACTACTACCACTTTCAGGACAGGCATATTTGAATAAATATATGTGCTTTTATTTTGGTTAACAGATGAACTTTGTTTCCTCTGCTACTTAATTCTGTCTCTAAAATGGACATGCAGCACAATCCAGAGTAACTACGGGAACTCTTACGTTGACTTAAGAGACGTGTACGTTGACGTAGTTATGGCCCCATCTAGTGGAAATCTATGGGAAATTCAGAGAGCAATCCAGAGTAAATTTTTCTTACGTCAATGTAAGAGCTCCCACAGTTACTCTGGATTGTGCTGATAATCTCTTTGTTAACTGATGAATTCATTTTCACATTTGCATCTTACTGAAATGTCAATATAAAATTTTTATGGGACAAAATATAAGCATACGGAATAGAAAGATGATCATCACTGTCTTCAAGTGTGGAAAGAAATATCATTATTATTATTGTTTACTACCATTGCTATGGCATTTTAATAGCACATTTCAATAAATAACATGGGATTACATTTATATTGTCCCATGCTGGCCTGAGAGGGTGTTACAAAAGTGCTGTAAGGTGGCAGGACTGTGCACAGACATGTACTAGCCTCCCCATGCCAACACAGGAGGCATGGGGTGTTATGGTCTAAAGGAATTAGGATTGCACTCTGAATTCCAGATAAAAATTACATTAAGGGTGTAATCTAGAGTAACTACGGGTTGTCCTTGCTCCGGTGTAAGAACAATTTACTCTGGAATGCAATATGAATTTCCCATGGGTTTTCACTAGGTGGTGCAGTAACTACGGTTACACGTAAGGTCTCTTACGTGCTCCTGCAGTTACTCTGGATAGTAGGGCAAATCAGCAAAAGATCAAACCTCAGCTGAGTGTGAAATTAGATATCGAAACACAAAAATATTCAAATTTCTCAGAAATGTACAGAATATACTGTTAAGATTACAGTTAGTTGCTTTGGAATGTATTCATGATTTACCCTACCATTAAACATTATGGGGAATGTGAATGATTCTATGACATCGATGTATGCATCTAGTTTGTGGATGAGAAACACAGAGAAAAGCAACTCTGAAAGCCATTGCTATAAAGACAACTGAATTCTTTGCTATTCAATATGATGAAACTTGCAAATATTGCTTTACAAAAGCTTGAAAATAGTAGTACCTCCCTTAGAATGCCATTTCTTTTTTTTAAGTCACAAAGAGGCACTGCTCGCATACAACTTGTAAATTTTACTTGACTCTGCAGGAAATTGGTTCCTATTATGTTGGTGTCCCTGAGTGTGTCAAATACTTGTTTATTACAGTGGGACTCTACTTGCTGAGATTTTTCTTCCACAAGCTGGTAAGCGAGCACTTAATGGTGCTTCTCCACACTGATTTTTCCCTTTACACACTGAGAAATATGCAAGGAAGGCTGCTCTCTTAGTACTGCTTTGGAGGCCTAGCGTCACCTACATGGAATGAGACAGGGATGGGTAAATTGAGGAATGGGTAAATGAGAGAGGAATGGGTAAATTGAAGCACCCTATTAGTCATCTTGTATGTCCTGAGAGTGCTATGACCAAACAAACAATAAAGTACAAAACAAATTTAGGAAGGGAATCCAATCAAGGGGATCTTGCCCTGTGCAGGATGCCAACTCTCAGCGGCCATGGCCAGTTCCAAGCATGAGTGCTCAAGACCTCAAGAAATTCTCTCACTGAAGTCTTCTTAGGCCCAGTTCTCAGATTTAGGTCCTAATTATTTCCAAAGCATCTTTAAGCATCCCATTTGACACACAACTTCCAGTTTGGGCATTCCAGGGAATAAACAAAATGCACAAAAACAGGATTCCCCGATCTCTGCTATTTAAAAATGTTGTCAGGAATCTTGAACCTGAGACACAAGTTTGAGGCCTCTAACTCAGCATTCGGTCACCCTGGGTTACTTGGAAAGTCCGCACATTCAGGATGCAATCCTAACCAACTTTGCCAGCATAATTCACCTGGCATATGTTCCTACGGAGGCGTGGGGAAGTTGGCATTTGCCTGTGCACTGGCCTAAGCCCCTCTAGGAGCGGGGCAGACACACCCTGGTCAGCACAGGACTTATGCTGGGGCTTAGGCCAGTTTAACTGGAGTTTAGTATTGCAGCCTAGGACTCATTTTTGAGTCAAGTCAGAGGGGGCAGAGATCAGGGTGACCATATGCTACACCTCCAAATGTAGGACAAGGATCCTCAAAAGGACTTTGGGAGGACCTTGTCCTACATTTTTTAAAAGTGGGTGGTCTCTCAGAGGTATGCGCACCTCTCAGAGGTCTCTCAGAGGCATGCGCACAGTCCCTAATTGTACAAAACATGCAGCGGGCAGGGATAGAGAGGCTGTGCACTCTTTCCCAAGGTGGCTGCTCGGACGGCCGCTGTAGACGTGCGCCGGTCTGAGCAGTTTTTTAAGTGGTCGCAAAGCAAAAACAAGCCTCCCATCCCCAGACAAGCCCACCCCATGCCTGGTCAGGCCGGACAGGAAGCCAAATTCCCGACCTGTCCGGGGGTTTCCAGGTGTCTGGATGCCCTGGCAGAGACGCATGACTTGATTCAAGATGCACGGGATTCACCGATCCCTAAAAGGAATACATGTTAAAAAATTCTTGTTCATCAACAGCACTTAGCCAAAAGCACCATGGAACTGATAAGAAGAACCAAACAAAACCAAGAATGAAATAACATTTCTTCTTTGCAAACAAATAAGTCAATAATGCTATTTTAAGGATAAAAATCAACAATAGAAAAGATTCTGCAGCATAACAGATTAAGGTTTCAATGCGGCACAAAGACAAATGGCAGAACTAGGCAAAATGCAGCTGCAAAGCATTCTTCATCTGAATATGCACAGCAAAAGGGAGGAAAGACTTGATGTTGGTATTACTTTGAAAAAGTTTCCAGGGTTGACAGCAGCATTACCCTGGAAGCTACCAGGGTTGACAGCAGCATTACCCTTTACCTATGAGAAAGTATCATGGACTGAAATCAAAAAAGGGTCCAATAGTACTGCTGGGGCCATTTCATCTCTATGAAGTGAAGGGAAGCGAAGGGAAATTTGATTTGATAGGAATTTAGCAAGTGAAGGGAAATTTGATTTGATAGGAATAACTGAAACTTGGTGGGATGACTCCCATGACTGGAACGCACAATTGGAAGGCTATCAGCTGTTCCGGAGGAACAGAAGTGGCAAAAGGGGAGGTGGAGTAGCATTATATGTGAAGAACATATATACCTGCTCTGAAATCTAGGAAACTGGTCCACGGATATCCCTGTGGAGTGCGTTTGGGTAAAGGTTATGGGGAAAAACAAGAAACAAAACATTGTGGTGGGTATCTACTATAGACCGCCAGGCCAAGGAGAAGAAGTAGATGATGTCTTCTTGGAGCAACTGGCAGGAAATATGAGGTAGTAGTAATGGGGGACTTGGTGGGATGACTCCCATGACACTATCCAGACATTTAACGATCCAGACATTTGCTGGAAGACAAACTCTACCAAACATGGAAGCTCCAATAAATTCCTGATGGGCCTGGAAGATAACTTCATGGTCCAGAAGGTGGAGGAAACAACAAGGGAAGGGCCATCCTTGACATGATCTTAACTAATCGTGAATAACTCATTGACTGGCGGGAACTTTAGGGGAAAGCGATCATGAGCTGCTGGAATTTAGAATAATGTGGGAAATAAAAAGAGTGCAGAGTGAAACTTATACATTGGATTTCAGGAAAGCTGATTTCTACAGGCTTAGAGGAGTCATAGGCGGAATCCCATGGGATGATGATCTAATGGGGAAAGGGGCCCAAGATGGGTGGGAGCTCCTTAAGAGGCATCTTCTACAAGCACAGTCAGAAACAATTCCCACGAGAAAGAAAGGGGGAGGGGAAACCTGAAAAAACCAGGTTGGCTCCACAAGCAACTTGGGGATCAGCTGAAGTTAAAGAAAGAGAAGTATAGGGAGTGGAAGACTGGAAAGATCACCAGGGAGGAGTACAGGCAGATAGCCCGGTCTTGTAGGGAGGGGTTCAGGAATGCTAAAGCTCAGTATGAGCTGAGGCTGGCCAGGGGAGTCAAGGATAACAAAAAGATCTTCTTTAGATATGCCCAAAGGAACAGGAGGAGAGACGAGGGGGTGGAGCTGCTCCTGGACAAAGATGGACAGCAGGTGTCTGGAAACCAGGAGAAGGCAGAGCTGCTCAACTCCTACTTTGTGTCCGTCTATTCTCGGAAAGAGGGCTGTGCAAATGGGGGTGCGGGATCATTGGCTGATGAGGGGATGTGCTTGCATCCCCAAAATGGTAATGAAAAAATGGATGGTGCAGAAGAGCAGATTAAGATTGACAGAGAACTGGTTCGAAACCACTTAACTGGCCTAAATGAATTCAAGTCATTTGGACCAGATGAGCTGCATCCTCAAGTTCTTAAGGAACTGGCAGATGTCCTTGCAGAGCCTCTGTCGATCATCTTTGAGAAATCCTTGAGGAGTGGAGAAGTGCCACTGGACTGGAAGAGGGAGAATGCAGTCCCAATCTTTAAGAAGGGGAAAAAAGAAGACCCCGGAAATTATAGAGCAGTCAGTTTGACTTCAATCCTAGGCAAGATATTAGAGCAAATCATAAAACACACAATTTGTGCACATCTAGACAAGTACTCGGTGATCAAAACAACCCAGCATGGATTTACCAAGAATAAATCTTGCCAGACAAATCTGATCTCCTTTTTTGATCGGGTTACGAGCTTACTGGACAGTGGCAATGCTGTGGATGTCATTTATCTTGACTTCAGCAAAGCATTTGACAAGGTCCCACATGACATTTTAATTGGGAAGTTGGAAAAATATGGGCTAGATGGGGCAATCGTTAGGTGGATCCGCAACTGGCTCGATGGCCGCACTCAATGGGTTTTAGTAAATGGTTCTGTGTCAACCTGGAGGTCGGTTTCTAGTGGGGTACCCCAAGGCTCTGTCTTGGGCCCAATTCTCTTTAACATTTTCATTAATGACTTGGAGGAAGGGATACGGGGGAGCCTAATCAAATTTGTGGATGACACCAAGCTGGGAGGAGTAGCAAACACAAAGAAGACAGGAGAAACCTCCAGGAGGATCTGGATATACTGGAATCCTGGGCTGTAACAGAATGAATTTCAACAGGGAGACATGCAAGGTTTTGCACTTAGCAAATAAAAACCAAAAATACAGGTATAAAATGGGGGATACTTGGCTTGGCAGCACAACATGTGAGCGGGATCTTGGAGTCGCTGTGGATCACAAGCTGAACATGAGTCAGCAGTGTGATGTGTCTGCAAAGAAAGCAAATGCCATTTTAGGCTGCATTAAGAGGTCTGTAGCTTCCAAGTCGCGAGTTCTAGTTCCTGTTTATTCAGCATTGGTCAGACCTCACCTTGAGTTCTGTGTTCAGTTCTGGGCACCTCACTTGAAGAAAGATGCAGCCAAGCTGAAGCAAGTCCAGAGGAGAGTGACAAGAATGATCAGTGGGATGGAAGGGAAACCCTACGAGGAAAGGTTGGGGGAACTTGGGATGTTCAGCCTGGAGAAGAGGAGGCTGAGGGGAGACATGATTGCCCTCTTCAGATACCTGAAGGGCTGTCATAGGGAGGAAGGGGCCAATTTGTTCTTAGCTGCTTCTGAAAGCAGAACTAGAACCAATGGGTACAAACTGCAAGAGAGGAGATTCCGGTTGGAAATCCGGAAAAAATTCCTGACAGTTCGGGCGGTTCGGCAGTGGAATAGATTGCCAAGGGGGGTGGTGGACTCTTCCTCACTAGGGATCTTTAAGCAGAGGCTTGACGAGCACCTATCGGGGATGCTCTAGGGGGATTTCCTGCTGCAGGCAGGGGGTTGGACTAGATGGTCTCTTAGGTCCCTTCCAACTCTATGATTCTATGATTCTATGTTATATTTTCAACTGGTCAGACTGGTCTTTAAGCTTGTAGATCCCTTCAGAATACTGATTCTCTGCATTTTGTATACATTTGCAAAAAGCAATCTGCAAGAGCATATTTCATAATAGTATATTTTTACATCCTATCAGCTAGAGTAATGGAGCAGGGGATATCTAGTTTTCCTTTCTGTATGTCACAAATGGCTGTATTGTTTTCATAAGCAGTCTCAACTTTTAGGCCAAAAAACGAGGAAAGTAGGGTTCCCTATGCATTACATAATAACAAAGTTATAGCTTATATGGTTGGAGAGTAAATATGAACTTTTGTGGAAGCACTTCTGGTACGTTGATATTTATTTATTATTTATTAATGTAATTAGAAATTTATTTATTTATTTATTTATTTATTTATTTATTTATTTTCAACCTTTCTCCCAAAGAAGGGGACCTTTTTCAACCTTTCTCCCATAGCTATAGGAATTCCTTTCCAGAACCCCCATGGATATTCTAATCTAAGGATATGAGGGCTCACCTGGGTCTCCTGTGGCCCACAGAGGCAGTTTGACCACCTGAAGCCTCTGCAAGCCTCAGAATGGCCAGAAAGGCAAATAAAACTCCATAACTCTCAGTTTTACCATAAAAAATGGCCTCCTAATACCTTATAAAGAATGAAAAACATTCCCGATGGTTCGGGTGGTTCGGCTGTGGAACAGGTTGCCAAGGGACTCTCCCTCACTAAGGATCTTCAAGCAGAGAGGTGTGACGAGCACCTGTCAGAGATGCTCTAGGAGGATTTCCTGCTACAGGCAGGGGGTTGTATAGATGACCTATTAGGTCCCTTTCAACTCTAGGATTCTATGGCTTGCAGTTTTATCATAAAACCAGAAGTCATGGGTTTCTTTTTCTTTTCTTTTTTTGCTTTTGTGGCCATTTTGAGGCTTACAGTGGCCGTTTGTGGTTGTGAGCAGCCTCGGAGGAACTGAGTTGGGCTCCCTTCACCTCCAGAAGGGTTGCGGATCTGATGGTGGATCAGATCTGTGCTTAACTGCAGTGTACCTCCAAGGACAGTGCAATGACAAGTGGTACATCAGGAAGAGCATTGAGAAACACAGTTGTAGAATAATACTCATTTTCATTGTAGCTGCAAATGTTCATGAAATAATAAGCTTCTAAGAAGAATCTATAACAAAATCATTTTTTTCAATAAGGGAAATCACAAAAGTAATAAAGATATATTGGTAATGCACACAGCTATCTAAGAACAAGGATGAAAGCTGGATAAAGGAAAAGATCATATTTGCAAGGACTGATGGATGGGAAGAAATGAGAGCAATCCTTGCAAATGTCAGAAACCTGATAAAAGCATAGTGGCATTTGATCTTCAGGCTGAACACTGAACATAAATCTTCCCTACTTTCCTTACCTCCCAGGAATGGAAATCTAACTTGCCCTGTTTTAAAGATGAAAAGGCACCTGGACAGTTACCAATAACTGCAGCTAGTTAACTGTAACCCACTATACAGTTAACTGTAACCCACTATACTATCTGCTCAGTTTTATAGCATTCAACTCTGTGGTAGGAAGTTGACCCTCTTGCCAGCCAACATGCAGGATGCTTTCAAGAGCTTAATGTTTTTTTTTTTTTGCCATCAGCTTGCAATTTTTTGCCACCAGCAAAAGAAATATCCTTCACTAGTGAATGGTTGAACATGAGAACAACCAAAGCCCAAAGTATACTTACTTAACTCACTCACTCACTCATTATGTCCAGAACAACACCACCTTATATTACTTTTGAAGTCCAAAAAATAGCGGTCTGGTTGGCCTTATTATTAGCCAGAAACAAATCTTCCACAGTGCAAAGTTTGTCAAGGTTACAGCATGTCAATAAACGTTTGGGACTCTGCAGTTCCCCACATTCAGTTTCCATCTCCTGTGAGGTAACCCCAAGTCTTTAAGTTATTCTTTAAGTTCTATGTCACTTTAAGTCCTGTCACACATTACATGTGTTGTTTGGCTTTGTGCGCTTGCTTTCCATAACTGAAACAGCACACATGCTGGAGTGGAACCCTTGTTATCCACTAGGGCTCGGTTCGAGAAGCGGATTTAAAAAATTTGTGGATAAAAAACAGTAGAAAAATATATTTAAAGATTCACTTCCAGGTTTTTTTTCTCTTTCATTGCTCTAACTGGAATAAGGCTATGCCTCAATATCTGCAGGAGTCTGATTCCAGAATTCCTCACTGACGGCAAAAAGTATTAAAAACAATTTTTTTTTTAATGAAAAAGTATGTCCCATTACAATTGTTTAATAATAGCCGTTCTCACTTTTGTGGGGAGGCAGCCATCAATTTGAAATGCAAACAACATTCTGCCTTTGACTCTCATTCCATTTTTCTGCCTCTTTTCAATAGTAAAAAAGCAGTTTTTTAAAACTGTGATTTACAGTGGGCACTTGTGTTGGGTCAAATCAGTGTATAAAAAAAAACCAATGGACAATACGTTAGACCTGTATAGAGGGATTGTTGTACATACACACTTATTATCTCAGTCTATCGATTTGCCTATAATTGCTATTTTGCTTTCAACTTCAATGACAGCTTCCCTCCAAGAGGAAGCTACAAAACAAGGATGATTCTGATCACAGTCCCTGTGCAGTGAAAAGTCTCCTTTTCCCCCTGCTGTGGTGCCCTTTCTTGCAAAGGCAGTTCATGCAAGCAGGAAGGGCCAAAATATCCAATTAATGTAATGTGAATTTGGCAACCAAATGTATATCTGTGAGCTATATAACCTTTTCCTCCAACCAGTAGGAGCACATCTCCCACTTTGGCAGCCTAGCCTCTTTTGAGGTGACCACCCAGCCCAGCCAGCTCCACTGGTTCTGGCTGCAACCCACTTCCAGCCTCCTGGAGGAGATAGAGCTGCTCCTTGCAGGTGCCTGATGCTTGCTGCCCTGCCCACCTCCCAACTGATCAGTGACAGTGGCCACAGCCCTTTATCCTGCCACAAGGTCCCACCCTTCCCTGATGGTGGCCGATGTGCTGTCCCTTTGCCTCTCTGCCAGTGGGGGCCCTGGGTGACCAAAAGTGGACTCAGCATTGATCGGTTGATGGCAAGCCAACATAGGGCCTCAGCATCAATGCTTGGGAACACCTTCTTGTCTGTTTGTTGAAATTCTCCATAGATCAAAACAAGGCAAGAGGGAGATGTTGAGACCATGCTCAAGTCTGTAACAAAGAAGCAAGGATTGTGCATGCACATGACACTGAGATGTACCTTTGGCTGAGTTCAGAGGGTAGGAGCCTTCAAACTCGTCCAGATTATACTATGGCAGACCCGGATGAGATTTGTTTGCTCAGTGCGTAGACAGGCCAGTGTTGCTTCACCATCACCCCAACGTGTGTCACCTTGGGTGAACATCCCAAGGTGTGTCACCCTTTATCTGGGTTATCCAAGGTACTGAATATAAGGAGTTCTTGGATATGTTTCAGCATGCCTCGCCTGGTTCCTTGAATCTGGATATGATCAATGCCAGATGACAAACCATGTGCCAAACAGACAAAGATTTCAAAACAGCACCGGTTTTTAAAACCTTGGAGCATGTTTCCTAAAGTAAGGGGAGAGACAGCTCAATAACAGCAGATCCATTGTTTGGTCACTAAAAAAGAGCTAAAAGCCCATGGCAGCCTCGGCAGAGAAAATGTATTTCATACTCCGTATCTCTACATGCTGAGCACTTTATCATGCCAGAACACAGAGCAATAATTGTAATTTAATAATGCAGCCTGCAGTACCAGTAGCAGCTGAAAACTAGAGAAAACAAATGAGCTTTCCTCTCCAAGCCAGATGTCAAGTTCTTCTGAAACAGGCTGTCTCTGGGCACACACAGATAATAAATAGAAATGAATGGATATTTTTATTAAGGTATAGTAGGTCAGCCTCCTGTGTTGAGCTCCCGAAAATGAGAAACTAGTGACCGTACAGAAAGTGGACACAGAGCATTAATTCGCTAAAGAGACAGCAGACATTTGAGAAACATATGCATTTTCTACATCTGCAGGATCATTGGCATCCTTCAGTCTCGAAAGACTATGGTATCGTGCTCTGATTGGAGGTCCTGAAACAACATCTAGTGTGGCTAAAAAGGCCAATTTGAGAGTGGCCATCCCTTCCACAGTGAGGACAAATAAATTCCGTCCCCTGCCCAGGCCCCAGGTTTCGCTGCTTTCGGGTCTGTCTCTGCTTCAGTCTGCCGAACAAGTGTCTCTTCCAGTTGGAGAAGGCCATGCTGGGTCTTTTGCCTCCATGCTGAACAATTGGAGGTCAAAGTTTCCCAGCCGTTGATGTCCATTCCCAAGGCCTTTAGATCCCTCCTGCAAATGTCTTTGTATCGCAGCTGTGATCTCCCTCTAGGGCGCTTTCCCTGCACTAATTCTCCATATAGGAGATTTTTTGGGATCCGACCATCAGCCATTCTCACGACATGCCCAAGCCAGTGTAGACGTCTCTGTTTCAGAAGTGTGAACATGCTAGAGATTCCAGCACATTCCAAGACAGCGTCGTTTGAAACTTTGTCACACCAGGTGATGCCAAGAATACGTCGGAGAGAGCGCATATGGAAGGTGTTCAGCTTCCTCTCCTGCCATGCATAAAGGGTCCAAGACTCGCTGCAGTACAAGAGTGTGCTCAGGACGCAAGCTCTATAGACCTGGATCTTTGTATGTTCCGTCAGCTTCTTATTAAGCCATACTCTCTAGGATATTATTTTTTTCCGCTACAAATAGGAAAAAAATAATTTTAAATTTGGTCACAAATATCCAGGTTTTCAGAGACAGCGCAGAGTTGTCATCAAGCCCTGGAAAGAACAGATCTACATCACCTACAATAATTGCCCACTTATAAAATCAACAACATTATCTCTGGAAGAAGTTCGTAAATCTAAAATTGACTACAGGCTCAACCTCCACATTGACATTTGTTTTCTGGAAGCTCCTATTTTCGCAGAACAAAACTATTTATTTACTTGTCCTGCTTGTGAGCTTTTCTAGTTCAACTCTGTTGGGAAAAGGATGATAAGACTAGGCAGACTTTTGGTTTGATCCAGGAAGATCCTTTTGATGGCCTCCATTCTAGTGCCTAATGAATTATATGGATTCCTATGGGAATCCTATAGCATGAACAATTATGATCTGTGTGATCAACCTTAAAGTCTGCCAAGGCCAGGAAAGTGCACCATTTCTTAACGAATGAGCCCAATACACCCTATGCATGCTTCTTAAAAATACTCCTTTAAGTTTCAGAATACTATTATAGTCTCTAAACGAACAAACAAAACTGCAAAACCCTAGCATTAAAACCCTATGAATTTAAAACAGCCTTGCATCTTGAGAAAATGCTTCTAGGAAGCCATTTTTTTCTGACCTCTGTGTGTTTATGTATTGTCATCCATTATGTAAAAATCAAACCCCTGAAATTAAGAATGCAGTGCATCAAAGAAATATTAGTTTTTGAATATTATGTTGTAAACTTGCTGTGGTCTAATTATGTTGCAGACATATTCTATTTTTCTTGGAAATTATTCCTTCTTTTGTCAAGTTAGCTATTATACATTCCGGATCTGATGCTCGACTGCCAAAGAAGTGGTAGCTTGTATAAAACAATTTCCATTTACTTCACATTAAGTCAGTCATCTAAAAAGCTTTGGCTGCCATCTCTATGAATCCCTTCAAGAAAAGCTAAATGTATCTTCTTCCCCGCCACAACCAGCCACTGAAAACCGATTTAAGAAGAATCTTGACAGATAACACAATGCCAAATTTTATCACTTTTGAAACTAGTAATGAAATGTCATTGGAAACGCCTCATTAAAAATGTGAAATATGCATCTTCCCAGTTGGAGTCAATAGCTATACTGCGAGAGACACTTCTGAAGATGTATAATATTCAGCTTAAGTCACATCCCTGCATAAAATTCAGGTGCTGAGCATTTTTAAGGCGCAGGCTGCCATGTTCACTCATGCTGACAGCAGTGGGTACCGTGTCTGAGTACTGAGGGTTCAGCTAAAGCCATAAATTTATTAATCAGACACATTAATCACTTGGGTAAAGGAAGTATTTTTTCCTGCACTAATTACTTACCTAAACACAACTTAGGTAAGTGTTGTTAAAATTTTTCTAGTTACAGTGGCGCCTCACATAACAAGCGCCTCACGTAAAGTATGTTCCAAGTAAGAAACAAAAATTTCTCTAGGATTCTGCTTCATGTAACAAACACACTCACTGGCAGTTGGGGCCAGCAGCCCTTTGAAAAAGCGTCAGGGCTGCCTAGCGTGCCTGCCCATAGCAAAAGCAACACTTCCGCGCTGTTCCTCCTGTGGCTGGGCGTCCACTTGGCAGAGGGAGAGAACAGGAGTGGAGAAGAGGGAAGCAGCTTAGGACTAGCCAGAAGGGAGCAGGGGAGAGAGAGGCTCAGCATGAAGAGGAGGAGAAAGTAGGGAGAAACTTTGAAGGTGTCTTGGATTGCAGCCTCCTAACCATGTCTACCCAGAAGCAAGCCCCATTGTGTTAAATGGGTCTTACTCCCAGGAAAGTGTCTTTGATTGCTGCCTCCTAACCATGTCTACCCAGAAGCAAGCCCCATTGTGTTAAATGGGGTTTATTCCCAGGAAAGTGTTTTTAGGATTGTAGACTTCATAGGATCATGCACACTGAATGCATGTTTTGAATTCAATTCCAGTGTTTTGTCAACATTTTCACATCCAGGTAATATTTTTATATGAATATTTTTTGGTTCTGGAACCAATTGCCTGAATTTCCATTACATCCTATGGGAAAATCCGCTTCACATAAAGAACGTTTCAAATAACAAACATGCCTCCAGAGCAAATTAAATTTGTTACATGAGATGCCACAGTATTAGGTTTTTAATAAGACATAGCCCTCTTGTCCTTTCTAGTGTTGATTTGTGTGCAACAAACGCCTTCCACCCTGCCTCTGAATTTCTGGATTCCTGGCTTAGCAACACAGAGCTAGCCAGCTACAAATCTATCATATAAGAACAGTTGATCTAATATTTGAATTGTAATCCCCAAAACATATTTCCTAATCCTGTTAACACTAGGCTAAGTAACAGATTGGATACACAAGGGAAGAAAAGCATGGGGCAAAGGTAAAGCATGGTCATGAATAGCACATAATTATCCCCAATACTCACTCCACCTTAACCAACAGTAAGATTCAACCGAAGAACACAAAAGACTGATCTGATCAAGGAAGACAAAGATCTTCGATCTTATAACAAAAGACTGACTTTCCTGCCTCCTAACATTTGCAGAATACCTTCCCTAGTTGCACATATCTGTGTGTGTGAGAGAGGGAGAGAGTGTGTATGTTTCAGGAGCAGATGCATTAACTAATTAATCTGAAATTAACTAATTAATATGCAGATCAAAGAGGGAAAACAATTCTAAGAAATTTATTTGAAAATTGAATTATTATTTTTTTAAAAAAACAATGAATTAGGTTACAATTCTATACACCTGGAAGCAAATCCCACTGAATTCAATAGAATTTATTTCTGAGTAGATATGCACAGGATTGCTGTCTTCCTTGCAAGAATGGCCCACAGCTGTAATAAAGCAATAGACTGCTTCTTCTCAGGCAGCAGAATTAATCTATGACACTCCTATAAGGACATGAACTTACTCAACTGTACTGACATTAAACATGGTCACAGCTGGATCAAATCCATACAAGCAAGCAAAACCTGGCACTTCATTTCATAGATTTGCATGTGTTGCCTTTATAGGGCACAGTGGTTTAAATTACAAAGTTGTAGTGGCATGTGTGTTCTACTGGTTGCCTTCAATAAATAAGAATAACTTCCAGATGGAAGGAAGGAGGGCATGCATCAGAACAGGGATTTTTCATACTTTTTTTTCCTTTTCAGGACATTAAAGTACCATAAATTACTAAAACAGGCATGTCCACCAAGACAAGCTAGGGAAAAATGTTGTGGCTACAAACTTTTATAGATTGATTCAGAAGGCAAATCCAGGAGACATAAGTCATGCTGGGTCTTCTATAATTTAACAGATAAGAGTGTTACATCTTATTCACAATGGTTGATTAAATCAATCTGGATATAAATCTGATGCCTGCTGCACACTTATTTTAGGAATGAGTACCCAACACCTTCAGCTTTGGTGCACTAAGGACAGCATAAAGAACATTTTTTAAAATGTTAATAAACTCTCAAAACAACCGACAAGACCAATAATAACCAACAGTACAGTACAAGAGGAAGCATAAAAAATAGATATCAGCATAGGCCTGAGAGTTTTATTACTGGAATGTACTTTTCAAAATGCTATAAACCACCTTGGGGTTCTCTTTAAAAGTAGAAAAGAGGGATCTGGATGGATGGATAAATTAATTAAAAGCACAATAGCAGAAGCAGTAACTCAATCACTGTTTCAAAGGTCAGGAAAAACGTCTTAAACTTTAAAAAATTATAAACATTGGTGCCTGGTGAGGCCTGGTGAGTTTTGCTGGACATAGGTTGACAGGTGATGCCATAGCTATTGCTTTATATGAAGATTGTGTATCTTCTGATCCATCCAATGTGATTATCAAGTTTGCAGGTGATACCACCATATTGGGCCTTATTACAGGTGGGGACGAATCAGCATAAGGGGAGAGGTTCAAAAGTTATCCACAGGGTGCTCAGAAAACAACCTGTACCTTAACATCAGGAAGATGGTGATAGACTTCCAAAAGAAGAGAGAGGAACCTGCACCACTTCCTATTGAGGGGGGCCATGTGGAAAGGGTTTCCTCTTTCAAATTCCTGGGAGTCCATCTTGGCAAAGATCTCACCCGGAAAAATAATATGATCCAGGTGGCCAAGAAAAGCCAGCAGAGACTCCATTTCCGCATGGTCTTGTGAAAAAAAAGGTGGAACAACAACTGATGACCTTCTTTTTCCGGTCCATGATAGAAAGTGTCCTCCTTTAATGCATCACAATATGGTATGCTGGCTTGACAGCAACAAATAGGAAGACATTACAGAGGGTGATGAGCACAGCACAAAACACAAGGCATTGCAAGCAACATGCAAAACATTCTGGGGTGCAAAGCAACTGCCAAAGCCTACACAATGGGTTATAGCTGTTTCAGAACCACCAAGTTATCCCATGCAGGACATTGAATGGATGCACAACCAGTTGGAAGCAGATCAGCTGACAGGTAGCTGATGATGATCCAATCCTCCAATTATCAAGCACCAGGGTAAATGCAATGCAACTTCAAGGTAAAGGAACACAATCCCTTACCTTGAGGAGGCAATTGCTCCCCAATTGAAGGATGCAACACATGCGCCACAGGCACAGCAATGCCAGTGATGCAAAATTGATGAAAAATGGATTTTCAGTGTTTGCATTTTCTGGTCCCTGTTAGGACCCTAATAGTTTTTTTTTAGAATGATATCTTCAGTTTCTGGGAATTCTCCAAAGGCAACATTGTAGACTACAACATTTGTAGACTCTTAGACTACTTTGATACTTGGATAGGATACTTGCATCATATATAACCCTACTTTAGGAGAAGTAAATCTGTATGTCATCACTGTATTAATGACCCCTCAATCCAAATGAAGGTCAGCTGACCTCACCAAGGTCACCACACTGCGTTGTTTCATGGGAACATCAAAACCGTGTCAGAAAAGCCAGACCCCTGCTGGACTTCAAAAAACAAGGGTGCCATTAAGAGGAAAGCTGCAAGCAAAAGTCAAAAGTGTCAAGTCCATGCAGAGTGCATAAGAACTAATTAAAACCACAATTAAGAGAAACAGTAAGAATTTAACACATTGGAAGGCAGCTCTGCCAATGACTATTAGTTATTACTGATGCATACTACTTTGTAGGGAATAAATGGTAAGAAAGAAAAGGTTTTCTCTTCTGCTTGTGGGTTTACCAGATACAGCTGGGGGGCCACTACAGGAATCAGAATGCTTCAATTGACAGAGAAAGGAAGTGTTATGAATTTTTTTTATCACTGCGTTGTATGCTTTAATTTATAAACCAAAAAGCAGGACAGGGAACAGTTCTAACATCATAAATAATTAAACACCATTAGTAGCCTTGCCTGACCTCATACACTAACAATATCCTAAGAAAGCTAGTGGATCATCAATGATTTTATTCCATTATCTGAGCAGCTACCAGAATAGATCCTATACACAGACTAGTCATAAAGCAAAAACTCAATACAATAAAAGAATAAAATGTGTGCAATGCAATCCTTAGTGTGTTTACTCAGAAAGTCCAATTAAATTCAACGGGCCTTACACTCTCATTCATGTCTTTAGGATTACAGCTTGAGCTGATCTGAATTCCAAGGATCAACTTAAGATCTTGCAAGTCTAATCGCTGGAAAATTATGAACTGATATATAACTACATTCAGGGTCACAGCTAAATTAAATTATTGATTTTGATCAAGATTTTTTCCCCTCCTTGCGTACACATCCAGAATTTTTATATAAGTTTATACGGTATTATATGTACAGGGAAGATAAAAAATTTTTTATTAAAATTGTCTCAGAAATTTGTGGAGTTCTTCAGTTCACTAACCTATGTTTGAAGGATAGGAAAGGTATTAATTTTTCTCCTCAATATCAGATCTTCTTAAACCCTAGTTACATTTTATAATTTATAATATCCTTTAAAATAATATGGTAGAAAATGCACTACAATGTCCCATGTTGCTTTGTATATTAAATCCGTTATATCAAATCTAGGTCTGCTTACTGAGAAACATTTACTTAGTAACATTTACTGAAGAAATCAATGGTTCAACGAAACCAGTAAATAAAATGTCGTATAATCAAGGCCCCTGAAATTAAGGTAATGAATATTCAATTATTAAATCTATACCCTTTAATTACAAATAGTGTCTCTCTGTTTTTACAAGCCATCTCTGAACCTGCCCCAATAACCTCCGTTCAGTATTGTTGGAGGCCTATAAACAAGAATTATCTTGCTCTACCAGATAAAATACAGGCACAGAGGTGTCTCTAGAAGCTCACAAATGGGACAAAAGGGCAAAATCTACACATCCCTTGATGTCAAACTTGCATCAAGGGTATCTGTGAATAAGTTTGCATGTGCGCGCATGTGTATGTGCTGCAAAGGAAGGAAACAAGAACTGAGTATCTCAATTCACTTTTTTTTCATTGTCAACCCAATTGGGGACCAGTCCATTGCTTCACATCACCATTTATGCAGGCAAGTCTGCATGCAACCCCCCCCCCTTCCGCCCCCAAATTCCTTATCTACTCATTACATTTTGTCTTCCCACAAGATTTAAAATTTAAAGGAATCAGTTCCATTTAAATTTTAAATAGTTTGAGAGCATCAAATCCAAGAAGAAGGAAGTGCCGCTTCCTCATGCAGTGTTAAAAATTTAATCGGACATGTTTCTTTTAAATTCTGTGAAAAGTGAGCACAGGGAAGGAAGAGATAGATCTGAGTCACAGACAGGGAGTGGATAAATGAATGGAGGTGAAGGATACCATGGTAGATATAGGGTGAAGAGCACCCTAAATTTGTTGTTTCTTCCTCCATCTGCTCTGATGCAAACCGCATCAAGTTGCTTCCTGGCTGGACCGGCTGTGGAGATATCCAAGGGGGAAGAAAAAGCTGTATCACTACAGTGACCCATTTAGTAGGGTCAGGGATGTAATATCAATAGAGGCCTGTAAACACAAAGCCTGTTAAAAGAACAGGACATCCTAAGGGAAGTAAGTCCTGGAAATTCTATTGTGTGAGCTGTTCCCGCAAAGATCTGCAGACATGAAAGTATCAGAGATCAATATTTTCTGCCAAATCATCTCTGGGGTGAAGGGATCAGCACATGGGCTTTTCTATATAGCATGTTATCCTCTTATCAACTAGAC
The DNA here is from genome assembly GCA_030015325.1 of Cryptoblepharus egeriae. Taxonomy (NCBI): domain Eukaryota; kingdom Metazoa; phylum Chordata; class Lepidosauria; order Squamata; family Scincidae; genus Cryptoblepharus; species Cryptoblepharus egeriae. Next base: position 21,107,442 of record JAREYC010000002.1, read on the forward strand.
TATTAGCTAAATAACTGGCAAGCCCTTATCTACCTGGGTTAGGCACTTTTGTGTGTCTGTACGTGTGCATTTCTTTAACTCTGAAGCCACTATTTTGTAACCTTTGAGACAGACTAATACTTTGTAACCTTTGAGATAAACTAATGTTACTTTGTAGCCTTTATCACAACTTGTTCTCCTAAGTGCATCATCTGAGTGTTAGCTCCTTGGTGTTCAATGGAAACTTACTTTCACAAAGTGCACTGAGCATTGGGATGGAAGCTTGAAATCTACATTGGCAGTCAATCAGCAGCTATCTTCTCAAAACATTTAAAGGCATAGAAAAAGTATAGTTACCCTTGCCTCTTCCTTATCTTTTCGGTCTCATCTACTGTTGACGAGAGTAAGCTCCTTGGGCCCAAGAACTGTATTCTCTGTAAAGTGTTGTGGACATCTCTCTGTAAAGTAATATCTCTCTCCAATATTAATATTTTGCCTCACTGCTTGTACTGGCATTCATCAGTCTTGAAAGACTATGGGATCGTGCCCGACGTTGCATGCAAAGCACGACGGCCTGGGTAGATTGATATGGAGGATAGGCTGTCACCTGAGCAAGTCCCCGCTCTCCACACCTCTGGAATAGTCCAATGGAACGGCAGAGCTGATATGATGGGTTCTAGCTGTGTTGCAGAGCTGGGCTAAGGACACGAGCTCACCCTGTCTTGTGGGAACCCGGGTCTTGAACCCTGGCCTTGGTTAACAGGCACAGTGTCTTAATCAAGGGTGGGCCCAAGCCACCCCGCCGCTACCGAACCAGTAACAACGGGGTGGCCAGAAAATCCGGCATACCGGTTCGGAACGCCGAGAGAAGGAGACACAACCTCGGAGACCCCAGAGGGTGTGCCAGGGGTTGGTGAATGCACAGTGCGCCGGGGTTGGGGTCTGCCCCTAGCCCCGCCCTCTGAACCTGCCTTCACCCCAACTTCTGGCGAACCAGTTGTTAGGCAAGGCGGGGCCCACCACTGGTCTTAACCACTCGCACCACCCACAGCCCTTCCCATTGCTACAGTACCATGCAATACCCCAGTTTCAATACCACTGAACACACTCCCCCGGGTGGCAATTTTAAATATGTAAAACAGATGCACACTTTTAGACCACTTCCTCTGTGCACAGAGATGAGGTCAAACAAGACCCGATGAGACATGCTAATATCTCAAGGGAAAGCCAGTGATACACTCCTCTCTCCCTCCTTCTCAGAGACTAAAAGACTCTTTAAGGAGGTCTGAAAACAGGGTTTAGAAATGCATCAGATGTGCCTATGTCCCTGCATTTTGAATGTATAGCATTCTAACAGGTACATATTCTGATATATTTTGTACGGCAACACCAATATCCAAGCACAAAATGTATTTTTGCTGGATCAGTTGTGATGGGCACTTGCATTTTTGCTAATCTATACAAATTTAATGATCTGATCCTTTCCAGGTAGCAACTTGCAAATGTTTTGAAAAGAAAAGCTATTCCCTATTTGCAGATGTTTAGAGGGCTTTTTGACTTTTGTTCCTACTAAAACCCAATAAGTTTCTTCAAGTATGTTTGAAGTAGGAAACCAGCCAAAAGGCAGCTGGCCATTGGACAGTGAAGGAAGAAAAGGAGAGATAAAAGGGGACTTGGAGTGTAGGAGACAGGAGAGAAATAAAGGCTGAAATCCTAAAGACACTTTCCCAAAAGTAAGTTCCTAACCTGTTCCAGGAAAGATAGCAAAAAAGCTGCTTTAAAGATAAAATCTTAAAACACATAGAAGAACAAGGCTTCTGGAGGAAAAAATAGCACAGCTTCTGTATGTCTTGCCTAAAGAAACTTTTATAATTCTTTGAAAAGGTAATTAAGTATATGGATGCAGGAGAACCTCTGGATATTATATGTCTGGATTTTCAGAAGTCGTTTGGTGCACCACCAAAGTCTGCTGAGAAAATTTCACGGACAGGATATTAAAGGGCAGGTCCTCTTATGGTTTAGGAAACAAAAAATGGCATTTCAATGGGCTGTTTTCACAACTGAGAAGTGAAAAGTTGTACGCCCCAGGGATCTGTCCTGGGACCAGTGCTTTTCAACACATTCACAACTGACCTGGAGACAGCTATGCATTGAGGTCGCCAAGTTTGTGGATGGCTCTAAACGTTTTGGGTGGTAAAGACTAGAAGTGATTAACTCTCCTAACTAGTGCAGCAAAATGGTAGATGTGTTTCAGTGAAGGTAAATGTTAAGTAATGCACATTGGAGCAAAACAAAAATCCTATAAAGGCTATGGAACCTGTGCTATCTGTGACAACTCTGGACACTGATGCTCTGGTGATGAAAGGAACAATCCAATGTGCAGAAGCATTGAAGAAGGCCAATTCCATGCAGGAGAACATTCAAAAGAATTGTCATTCAAAAGAGGATTGAGAATAAAACAGTAAACAGTATAATGCCATTCTTCATATCAATAGTAAGGCCACAACTGGAATATTGTGTTCTAGTCATCACATTTATAAAGGATATAGTGGAAAGATGCAGAAAAGAGGAACCAGAATGATTACAGGGCTGAAGAACCTCCTTCATGAGGAAATGCTATAGTATTTGAGGCTCTACCGTCTTGAAAAGAGACGCTTGAGGCATTCAGAATTATGGCTGAGATGTACAGATGGATTTTTTCTCTCTCCTAACACCAGAATCAGGAGACAAGAAATTTAGAATTTACAATTGAATGTTGGGAGAATTAGGACAAAAGAAAATATTTCTTTACCTAAATATTTCTTTATGTAATCAGTCTGTGGGTCTCCTTGATGCAGGATGTGGTGGTAGCATCTTAAAATGCCAGATGCAGAGGGGAGGACCTGGATGCAGGTGTCATATGTGCTCCCTGAGTTATCTAGTGGGCTGATGTGTGACACCTGAAGCTGGACTAGATGGGCCTTTGGCCTGATCCAGTGGAGGCTCTTCTTATGTTCTTATGTAAAAGGGCATTCGACAGATTTTTGGAGGAAAAGTCCATCACAGGTTACAAGCCATGATGGGTATGTACAGTCTGAAATCAGCTAATTTATCCATGAGGGCTTAGTAGGAATTTTTTTCTGTCATCCAAATTGGCCATAGATGGCATTTTCTTCACCTACCCTAGACAGGTAAAGGATGGGAGGTATGTGCAGTAGGTTTCATATGTTAAAAATTGGTCACTGTGTAGCTTTGCTGGAAGTAGTAAGGGTAAACAGAATGCCAGGTGCAGTGAGTGGCAGTGAGGGGAGTGGCAGAGAGGTGCAAATATCTGGTGGTCTTCTGTACTCTCTGGGGGATCTGATGGGCTGATGTGAGATACACAACTAGAAGGGCCTTGGGTGTGATTCAGCAGGGCTCTTCTTACATATGGTCTTACAAAGGCTTTCCTGAGCACAGAAAAGCATGCTTTGGAGCTTTTTCAACTGTTGTTTGTGGTGTTGTACTCCTAGTTTTGCAGCTGGGTGATTGATGCCCAGGGGTCCCGCTAAGTACCACCAAACCACCTCAAGTACCATTGGTGGTATGGTTGAGAAACACTGTTCTATAGTTGAGAATGGTATGGTTGAGAAACACAAAAAGACATTTGCATGCTTAAATCACAGCCAAGACTTTTGAAAGATTACTGCCTGTTTCTCCCAAGAGAAAATATAAATTTAATATCTTCTAACTGAAGTGAGACTTGCCACATTCCCTTGATGACAGATGCAGCATTGAAGGGTTCTAAGAATAAAATGCATGTCTGCAAAGACTTACAATTTTTAAATATTATTATTTGGCTAGTTCATATGGAACATACGCCTGCTTGACAGAAGGTGTTTAACTGAAAGCGAAGCAAAACTATATTGGATTCAGTAGTGGAAATTATATGCAAAGTTTATTCCTCGTTAATCAAACAATTAAATAATTTGGGATTTAAATATTGAGAATACACACCCTCAGCTTCTATAAAGTTTGGCATTAGGTTTTGAGTATTTTCAGCTTTTATGACTTACTGAGGAAAGGGGACAATGTGGTGGTGCTTCAGAAGGAAGTCAGTTTGGTCCAAGGGGGAGAAGAGCAAAGAAAAGCAATGATGTATCCACTATTGGATTTGTCATACTTTGGGGACTCCAGACACATGAAGTTTTATCCATCCTGGATAGCACAGTCCCTTTTACAGCCAGGTAAACTAATTCACTAAAACACTGTATATTTACCGTAACTGGAACTACCTTTATGCCACACAACATCCTGATGGTTATACTGTACTACCTGTTCAGCATGAGAGGACAAACAAGGAAAGCTCCTTTCTGACACGCATGTGCCAAAACAGGAACTGATGTGCCACATCAGTCAAATGTACTCTCAGATAACATTAACACAATAAAATAGCAGAATGAACCTGCCATTGCGGGAGAAAAATTTCAAGAATGTTTGTGGATACCAGACATGGCTGAGCACTGGTGTGCACCACACAGTGGCACCCACCACGGATGGCAGGCATCGGCAGGCATTGGCACTGTGGACAATGACAGGCACTGGGCACTGGAGGATACCAGAAGGCACCAGTAGGGATTCCTACCAGGCACTGAGCATCCCTACCAGGCACCATTGGGTGGAACTGCGCACCACTGTGCAGCAGGCAGCAAGCACCACTGTACACGGAGCACCACCACACCACTGGGGATTGGACATCCCTACTAGACACCACAGGGCACCATCCAGCAGCAGCCACCTTTGGACACCAGTAGTCACCACTGGACAGCAACACCATTGGGCAGTGGGCACCACCAGGCACCAGTGGGCAGTAGACACTGGGCATTCCTACCAGGAACTGGTCATCCCTACCAAGCATGACTAGGCATGGAGCACCACCACATAGTGGGCAGCAGATACCAGTGGGCATCCCTTCTGTGTACCGCTACCAGGCACCACCCAAGGTACAGGGCACCAGATGAAGGGCATCAGACATCACACATCCCTACGGGTCAGTGGACACCACCTTTCGGCAGTAGGCACCACCAGACTCTACCAAGCATCCCTTCCAGGCACCAGGCACTGGGCACCAGCAAACAACACCAGGTAGCAGGCACAATCAGGCACCGGGCAGCACTGGGCAATAAATAATTTCTTAAGTAGTTGCTTCCATTACAGAAGGAATACCCTCCCCCAATTTCATGCTTCTAGGTACAGGGACTGAGAGTGTTTTGCAAGACAAGCAAACATTTCTAATACATTTTAACTTGATATACAGACAATAAATTGATAATCAAGTGGAAAAAATTAGTCCTGGCCAGGATACAGCCAGTTTCAATGCTCTACCAGCACTTACATCTCCTTGAGAGACGAGCCTATGCATGTCTACTCTGAAGTAATCCTATTACAGTCAATGGGGCTCACTCCTATGTAAGTGGGGCAATGGAAAGTGGGGCTCAGCACAATCTTAACCATGTCTACTCAACAGTAAGTCCCATTGTGTTCAATGGATCTTACTCCCAGGAAAGTGTCTTTGGGATTGTAGCCCTAGGCTTGCATGTCTACTCTAAAGTCAGCTCTATTATTATCAGTGGGGCTAATTCCTGTGAAAGGGGGGATACTGCAGCCTAAGAGATCTGAGAGACTAAGAGCACAATCCTAACCATGTCCACTCAAAAGTAAGCCCCATTATGTTCAGTGGGTCTTACTCCCAGGAAAGTGTCTTTAGGATTGCAGCCTAAGTGCAGGTTAATTTGTTGCATTTTTCTTTATGTATTGTATTTTCTTCATTATTTTGTAATCAATTTTATATGAATACTTTTAGGTTGTGGAACAAATCATCTGAATTTCCATGATTTCTTATGGGAAATTTGCTTTGATATAAAAGCATTTTGGATTGTAAACATGCTTCCTGAACAAATTATGCTCGTAAACTAAGGTATATAAACCTGTATATAATACAGTAAAAACTGTATATAATATAGGAATTGCACCTCGTCCATATTTTGGAAGGTAATTGTTATCCTGAACCAAAATACTAGTGACCTTGATTTAAGCAACCTGTCCTTGATACTTAAAAGTTTCACGTACCACACCACGAGAAAATAAAAAGTAAAAAATAAAATAGGAGAGTCATAGGAGGAAATTATTTGGCCTGAATAAGTCCCACCATGATTTCTATGGCCCTTTTGAGATCTTCAAGCTTTTATAGGAGCTATTATTGTTTGGAATACTTCCCGTTAAGTGCTAAGCATTAAAAATGGCACCTGTACAGTAGCTAAGCTGAATCACCTGTCTCTCTCTCTCTCTCTCTCTCTCTCACACACACACACACACACACACACACACACACACACACACACACACACACACAGAGAGAGAGAGAGAGAGAGAGGGGGGGGGGGGAGGGAAGGGAAGGGAAGGGAGAAAAGTGTCTTTGCACTTCAAAAAACATGTCAAGTTGGCCACTTGAGATTAGGTTAGATGCGCTGTAAGGCTGTGCACTCCTGTTTCTCTTACCTGTGAGCAAGCTATGCTGAACTGCATGTGTCTGCGTTTTAAGTATACACACATGGTATTGCTCTGCAACACTCAGTCTAAAAATAATCTCTGAGTAAAAAGAAGGTGATTCCTAATACTATTTAATGTTAAGTACTGGTATTTGCAACAAGAAAATCAAATTTTAATCTCAAACTGTGTGCTACTTTTTGTAAAGTCGCAAGCTTGGATTGTCAACAAGCTGCAGCTTCAAGTGGCCAGAGCTTTTCAAGGGTTGCAGGTCTTAAAGCAGGACTAGAGGGAATTATCTCAGCAATGTCAAACCCACAACCTGTAAGCAGGATGAGACTCCTGTATTCTCTTCTGATGGATTACTTCCCAAGGCAATCCTAAACATGTCTACTCAGAAGTAAGTCCCATTGTGCTCAATGGGTCTTACTCCCAGGGAAGTGTGTTTAAGAGTGCAGCCTAAGTTGGGCTAGTACATATACATAACATAACCTTTATTGGCATAGATAGTTGGGCTAGTATAGTATTGACATCCATCAGTCTCGAAAGACTATGGTATCATGCTCGATGCTGTACGCCAAGCACAAAGGCCTGGGTAGATTAATATGGGCTAACTCCTAAGAAAACATGCCTAGGATTATTCTGTAAATATATAGAATGAGTCTGACTTAAAATTAACCGTTTCTTTCCTCACCCCTCTTCCCACCATCAACAGGGGTTGTTAAATGCCCAAAGCAGAAACAACACAAGTTGTTGTCTCCTATGTTTCTCCTGCCCTGGAAATTTATTGCCATCCAAAGGTGGCAAAGTAATTGGAAAGCTGATAAGCTCTTCCACACATAGGCTAAACTGAGATTTAAGTTAGCGTCTAGAAAAGGGTCCTGAGGGATTCTAAATGAAAGTTTTATAACCACTGATATATGCACATATTATTACTCCAAACTGTAATACCTTATTTACACAATTAGCCTTTGCAGCTGCAATCAGCACTGCTGAAATTTTGCAAGAGTGCTCTTTGGAGCCTCATCCGGAGCAACAGCAAAATAAAAAAAAACAAAAAAAACTAAAGACAAGGATACACATGGAATTGCTTTGCAATTCAGAGGAATCACTTCCCCAACAGTTCTTCTCTCCCCGACTTTCTCCGAAGCATCACATTCCATACACATAAGCACAAGGACTCGGTTGCTGGGGATAAAATTAGAATTCCCTGTCGGAGCTTCCCCTGCCGATAAAGGTGTACTCAGCATGTGTGTATACTAAAAATTCCACATCACTGTTCTTGGCATTTAATTAGGGGGTAAAGTAAAACGTGCAGGACCAGAATTTTAAGTGTTAGTTTAATAACCTTTATCCAGCTCATTTCTGAATGATTTTCTTCCTCTCTGGAGAGGCTTCTAATGTCAAACTGTGGTATTAAGGTGAGTCATGGTTACTGAAGAGGCATGAGGAAAGTACATGACAAAATTTCTTAATTTCAAAATCAGGGAAGCTAAAGTTATCCCTTCCTTTTAGAAGCACCATAGCAAATGTTCATGCATTTGAACATTTGAGAACATAAGAAAAGCCTCCATTGGATCAGGCCAAAGGCCCATTTACTCCAGGTTTCTATAACATGCAGCAGCCCACCAGATGCTTCATATGACACATGCATTCAGGTGCATCCCCCTCCACATCTGGCATTTTGAGGTTGTCCACCTCTATACATATCCCTCATGGCTTGTAACCTGTGATGTGATGTAACATTATGTGAATGTTGGCACTTATCTCCAACAAGAAGTATTGAAGCAATCTGGCGGGCATCGAGGCTAAAATGTCATCCATTCATTCAAATATTTGTGACTCATTGTGTCACAAAGGGGTCAAACCAGGGAACAGCATTCATGACCCTGCTTTGTTTTGTTTTACAAACACAATTTCTTTGAAAAAAAATCTGATAAATAGGCAGTTAAAATTGCCTCTGCACTAGATTAAATAGGAAAGTTATGTTTCGTGATTCAAAGATATTCTGGTTCCGAACAGAATTAACCTGTAGTGGAACATGCTAGGAGAACATGCTTGATCATACCCCATGATTATTGGTATGCTTTGGTGATAAAACACACTGACCCCTAAGTCCAGAGTATCTACGAGAGCACATAAGAGACTTTACGTGCACCCATAGTTACTGCACCACCTAGTGAAAACCTATGGGAAATTCATATTGGAATCCAGAGTAAGTTGTTCTTACACTAGCCCTAACTAACCCCATAGTTACTCTGGATTTTGCCCTTAGGCTGCAATCCTAAAGACACTTTCCTGAGAGTAAGGCCCATTGAACACAGTGGGGCTTTTGAGTAGACATGGTTAGGATTGTGCTTAGTGTTGCATAGACAATACTGAGGTAGGTGTAGCAATGATCCACATTCAGAATAAGGCAGCTTTTGGAAACTTAACAAACCACATTCTAAGCAGTAGAAAAAATGGAGTCAGAGGAAGCATGAAAGTCAAAATACACTTGATAGTGACGTGTGGTTGCAAATGTGCCATAAAGCATGTAATGGCTGCATAAAGTATGGTGTCTGCTGACAGGCCTCTACCAGAGACACAGCTACAGCTGCAAACCAGGAAAAATGAACCACTGGGCACTGAGAGGCAGTAAGGGTGGCCTGGGGGTGGTTCAAGTCTGGGTGGGGGCAAGGAAGGCAGCAGAGGCTGTTTCTGCATCCCATTCACGCACCACAAAGCCCTACATGGGTCTCCTCTATTCTGCCCCAGTGACTGAGCTGGTGATCCAGAGCTCCTAGGTCTCAACACCAGGTAAGGGAAATACAGTATTCCTTTATCCTAAGGAGACCTACAGCTACCTCCCTGGCTCCACAGGATACACTGGTGGCCATTGTGGCATCACTGCACTATGGGATAGGCAGCCTGGGCTAAGCCGTAGCACTTTTTCTGACATAATGTACCCATCAGGTTATAAGTCAGCATGGATGATTCCCTACAAACTAGACAAGCCTTATGAACAAACCTGGTTGATTTCTCCCTTCAAACACACAGTGATCACACTTGAAACCCAGTGAATTGTGTTCATAGGTCACTTAAAAGGTAAAGGGCAAAATCCTAACCAATTTAGGTCAGCCGAACTCACCTGGCATATCTTCCTGTGGTGGTGTGGGGAGGTCAGCGTATGCCTGTGCACTGGCTTAACACCCCCAAGAGTGTCATAGAAACATTTTACAGCACTTTTGTTACACCCCCTGGTCAGTATAGGACTTGTGCCAGGGTTTATGCCAGCCTAACTAACGGTTAGGATTGCAGTCAAAGGTAAGGCACTGTTGCATCAAAATGCTGATCTATTTTCATTTCAAGGTACTGTCCAAGGCTTCTACTCCAGTGCTAAAGCACCAAACCAGAATCATCAGATTATTCTGTGTTCATTTTATATTTTTAGATCAGCTTTAATAAAATGTAAAGTTCAAACAGTCTGATAGGTTCTCCCAAAAAAGAATATTGACTATCCAAAAGTAACTAGTGTAGCTGATATTTGAAGTCTAACCTGATTGTAGTGCTGTTTTAATCAAGATGATTCTCCTGAGGCAGAGGTAGCCAACCTGTGGCATGTGTACCACTTGGTAGCACACTGAAGTGTGTGGAATGGCAAGCAGGATAACCACGGATGACTGTAACAGTGCTGGGGCACTTAAAGCCCTGGTGCTACTGACATAGTGCCCTCCTGGGGCAGAGACAGGAAAATCCAAGGTGCCTATAGGGTTGGGGCATGGTTGTTGCTAGGGCTGTTCTGTCTGCTCACTGTTGCTCCTGGGTGGGGGGTTAAGGCCACTACACAGATATGCACCAGCCTCCCCACACTATCACAGGAACAGGGAGTGGGTGAATTGTGCCAGGTTAAATTGGTTAGGATTGTGTCCTGACTGATTCACTGACTAATTCACTTACTCTTCAGTGCAGAGTCAAAACCACCAGACTTAGAACAAAATTTTTGGGAGGGTATTGCTTCCATGATGAACCCTATGCATCCCCTATGAACCAATTTGGTGCCCAGTGGTGCTTGGTTCCCAGTTGTGCCTGCTGCCCAGTGCCCCATGATACCCAGTGATGCCTATAGAGATGCCCAGTGTCCAGTGAGGTCCAATGGTACCCAGTGCTGCCTAGTGTCTGGTGGTGCCCAGTATGGATGCGCGGTGCCTTGTGGTGCCCACTGCTGGTGGTTCCTGGTGCCAACTAGTGCCAACTGCTGGCTGGTGGTGCCCAATGGGACCTGCTGGTGCCCAGTGCCCACTGACATCCACTACCCAGTGGTGACCGCTGGTGCTCAATGGTGCCTGCTGCCAATTGCCCAGTGCCCGGAGGTACCTGGTAGGGATGCTCCCACTGCCCAGTGTCAGTATCCAGCCATGCCAGGTGCTCACAAATATTATTTAAATTTTTCTCCCATAATGACAGATGAATTCAGCTGGTATATTATAAATAGACAGAATGTTATATAATTAAATAAATAATATATTATAAATAAAATGTGGTGGCACAAGCACTTCAAAATTAGCATTTCAGTACTTTTGGCAATGTAAAAGTTTCAAATGAAAACACGTCTTATGAAAAAATTATAGCAGCTGCCCATTTACCATTTAAACTATTTTTTAATTTACACTATTTATATCTCACCTTTCCTCACTTAAAAAAAGCCACCCAAGGCAGCACCACAATAATAAAGAAATTAAAATACAGCTTCAACATACCAAAGAAATGTACTGATGCTTCTTAAGGTATTGCAAAGCAGCTTTACAGCATAAAAAGCAACTGAACTGCATTCTGTTTCAAACATAACCACCTTTTATAGAGTTAAATTCCATTGGTTTTGGTGGAACCGACTTCCAAGTAATTGTATTTTATATTAAGCCCAAGGCAGAGCATAGCAAAGAAGAGTTTATCTGGCATCCGCTGAAGAACAGGATCTCATTATCTAAAGAGGGGTCTAAGGGGAAGACCGTTCACCCCAAACAGGTTTAATCACTTACTATTAGGGTTAATTTGGAAGCAGTGAAAACCTGTTTCTCCCTCTAATGAAAAAAGATGAGAAAATGCACTATGTGCCAGGTTATTCACACAGGAAAGAGGTCACCAGTGTTATTAAGAAGTCCATGAGTTAAAAAAACAAAACAAAAACTTAGCACACATTGCCTGGCCTTGAATAGAATGTAATGTATTTCAGAAATTATCAAGACAGTTATGATCCTCCTTCCAAGTGTGGGAGATTTTGACAATATCCTATTTGGTCCTCAGTCGCAACAGATGATACAACTCTGTTTATAACGTGTTAACAGAAATGTGCTACACTTTCCCTTGATTCTTTGTCACAAATAACTTTGGATAAGAAACAAGAAGCAAAGCATGGCAAAGTCTCAGGATGATTTTCATGTTGTTCACCAGTGGTTCTCAAACCTTTCGCACTGAGACCCACTTTTTAGAATGAAAATTTGTCAGGACCCACTGAAAGTGATGTCATGATAGGAAGGCTCATCATCGAGCAAGAAAATTTTTAGCAGTCCTAGGATGCAATCTTACTGACGCTTACCTAGGAGTAAGTCCCATTGATTATCATTGTTAAAAGTGTATACATAGTAGCCTGCTAAAAAGCACAGATCTATAACATTTCCCCAAATACAGTCACATAACATAGTAGCATCAAATCTAATAATTTTAAAAATAAAATTTTGAATGATTGGGGACCCATCTGAAGTTGGCTTGCAATCCACCTAGTGGTCCCAAGCCACAGCTGGAGAAACACTGTTGTATATGACTGTATATTTTATTCTACTTCCCCTGCAATCCAGAGTAACTATGGGAGCACGTAGTGAAAACCTATGGGATATTCATATTGCAATCCAGAGTAACTTGTTCCTACCTCGGAGCAAAGACTCCCCACAGTTACTCTGGATTGTGCCCTTCATATCACACGTCACTTAATGCACACGAGCTGCTCTCCTCTTTTTTATGTCATCATTTTCAGTTCCTGCTGGGGGGAAAAAGATTTAACACAACAAAGTTCTTCACCACTTTTGGGGAAGGCAATAATATAATAACAGTCTGCAGCAAGGGAAAGGGTTGAGAACAATGCCTTTCTGACTTTCAGAAAAATTGCACATCCTTTTTATAAAACAACTATTCAGCAGTTTAGAGACCATTTAACTCAATTGGTTATGGTATATGACATATGCTATATAACACATTATGGTATATGGTTCTGCTAAGCTCCTATACTAATCACCATGTCAACAATTTTGTTTGTTTAAAAATGATTAGGTATTGCATTTATTTAAGTTTCCAGAGAGCAAGAGCACCTTTCCCTTATGTCGACATTACACTGATCTTTCAAGAACTTTAAGCGAAGGGAATGTCAATCCATTGCCTAGAAGGCTGAAGAGGTGGATGGAGGCCATGCACAACAACCCAAAATGCAATCAACATCTCAAATCAATGATAAAACTCTCTATTGACTGAAGATACTCTGAAAGATGAAGCACTGTTAAATTTCCAGTGGACTACCTGAAGCATTCTTGCTAAAGAATACTGATTGGACTAGTTGGAACCTAGCCTAATCCTGCAAAGCACTTGTTATGTTAAGGAAGAGTTGAGATCCAGAATCACTTTACACAGCAACGTTATGCTTTAATTGCTATAGATCCCAAGTGTGCTTTATAAACTCTTATCCTAACTCTTGCTTTATAAAACCTAATCCCCAAAGTAGACCCTGGGAGTAAGTGCACAATTGAATTCAGTCCATTTTTGAAAAACAACTGAGAACGGAATTACATATTACATTTCCCTTTTATCTACAGGAAATAAAAAGCTGGTTAAGAATATAATACGGCAAATAAATAAATTCTTAGTTTTATAACTCTATCACCATATTCTCTGACAAAAATGTTCTAATTCCAGCAAAATTGTCAAGTGCTGTCTCTAGAGATAGCAAGTTCCCCTTTTTCACAAAAGAAATGGTCTCCTCTGGAAAATTGCTTCAGAATTTCTGGACTAATAAAAGTTAACTATGCACTTCCTTCTAAAGACTTATCAAAATCACATAAAAATCACAAATGAGGATGACAGAAGTAAGATTAGAACACAATATTTTTTCAGGAGGTGGCTCCTGTCTCGTACTATGAGTAAAAATGCAGATTATTTTCCAATAGAGATAATAATTTCAATTAAAAGTCTTAATTTTTCATTAACTATCATTTTGACTGGAGGGATCTGTCTGATATGTAACAGACACACATATGTAGCTAAGTAGCTTTGCTGAGGACAGCATAACAGCACCTGTACTAAATTTTTAAAAAATTAAGTTGAACTAAGGTCACAATCCTAACGAATTTAGGCCAGCATAACTCACCTGGCATATCTTTCCATGATGGTGTGGGAGGTCAGTGCATGCCTGTGCACTGGCCTAACACCCCCAGGAGGAGGGCAGGTTTCTTTCAGCACTTTTGTGCCATCCCCAGATCAGCACAAGGCCACCCTAACTGAGGATTGTAGCCTCAATTATACATACCCTACAATCCATGCACAAGTATGTGGCATCACATACACTATTGGTCAATTCAGTAAAAAGCAATCAGAAAGACCAATAAAGAACAGGTGTTGACACACACTCTCTCTCTCTCTCTCTCTCTCTCTCTCTCTCTCACACACACACACACACACACACACACACACACACACACACACACACACACACACACACACCCCAAATACCCCTTCTTCAGTTTACATATATTCTCATAATTATAATTGAAAATGGCAGGATGGGGGAATGTATCTTTATAGAAGCATTCACAGAAATTGGGCGAATCCACATTTTAGGGTCGATGCAACTGAGCTTGCATATGTCTGCGTTGACCCATAACAACTTTTAAGTTTTATGCCAGGCAAGGAGACAAAATTCCCCATTTTGGATACAGCAGAAGCTGCAACAGCGCCCCAGAGATTACAAAGAGATGAATTAAGAGAGAGATGAGATAGCACAAAAACTATCAGGTCTTATAGCCAAAATCCATACAAAAACTTTAATTACCAAAACTGTACCACCTTTCCCTCCATTAATTTCATGAAGCAATGATATTGCTATAGTTAACAGGATGAGAGCTGAGAAGAAAACAGGACAACATCAATAACATATGGAACTGGGGCAGAGAGGCGACTTATGTCACTATTGATCAACCATAGCACTCACAGCAGAGTTAAAATTCAAATCATACTAGAGTCTGCAATGGCCCCAGTTTGCTTATGCTGCTCAGAAAGTAATTATCGACAGCTTGATTAACAAATATCAGAGATACCATATGGGATGATAGCAAGCTGAATCCATAGTTATAGATCACAATCTGTTGCTGAAAGGCATATTCAGAGTACACATGGTACAACTGCATACAATAATAAATCCTGTGTGCTAATTACAGTGGAAACATCCCGATCAATAAAAAGTGTTTTTTGTCACAATGGGAAATAAAACACCAGGATATTAATAAATACTAGGTTCTTTGTTAAGAACATACTCCTGAATCAATAGAAAATTAAACACACATTTAGCTGTAAATGCCTATAAAGTTTATCTTTAAGAAAAAAGATCTGATATCCATTTCATTAAGAAATGTCATCTTGCCATTGTCACTGAAACACGCAGGGTCACATTTTGTTTCCAATCACTCCACTGCAAAGGCAGAATTGCTCTATTAAAACCAAATCAATCACCATGCTATCTTTGCTCCAGGATGCATGCCATAAGGAAAATGGGGCTGAAAGTGACATTGACGTACTCAGCAAACATCCCAATTTGTTAATACCTTGCCAGACCCAGATGCTATGCCCACAAACTCAAATTTTTGGACTGTCCATTTTTCCCCCTACAATATATCTTCATTTTGTTTATAGAAGCAAATATTCTGTTCCAAAACCTCTGTTTTTGAACTTTTCTTTTGGAACAAATATGCAGTTGATATTCAATAGTTGTGATTTATTTTGTTACCTTTTCTGTTCAGTTGAGAAGAAAAGATTTGCATCAAGATTTTCTTCTTCCCAGGTTAAAAATCCTACTCAAATCAATGATGTGCAACGATACACTTATTTTCTGTAATCTTCAGAAAATATTTCTCTGCTTTTTTAAAAAGTGAATACAGAACCAACCAGTGCAGCCTGAATGAGGCTGGAAGGAGGCAGCAACAGCAGATTAGTACTGTTCAGGGTGAACAGTACCCCAAATGTACCACTCACTTGCCCACCAGTCATCTGCTGCTGACACAAGCCTCATCAGACCCTTTTCAAAGCTGGATTAAGCTGCAACCCTAAAGACACTTTCCAGGGAGTAAGACCCATTGAACACAATGGGGCTTACTTTTGAGTAGACATGGTTAAGATTGTGCTTTTAGCCAGGCATACACATGAACATATGAAGGTACCTTTTACTGAGACTGCTCATGCTGACTACACCCAGTAGCTCTCTGATGTTGTGGGCAAAATCCAGAGCGTTTATGGGTCCACACAGTTATGTCATCCTCTAGTGTTATCTTGTGGAAAGTCATCTTAACTGCTCCGGCGCAAGGGGCTTAAGTTCACTTTAGGATATAGGGCTATGTCTCTTCCAAGTCCTATTTGGAGTTGTCAGAAATTGAAACAGCGACCATTTGCATGATAATCATGTACAACAAAATTGAGCAAATACCTTTACATCCACAACTTTCTAGCACAATTTTTACAGTGGATAGTCAACGACACATACACAGTCTCCTCCACTGACACGCAGAAAGGCTTGCTTGGCCTGGAACACCATGGAAGTTGCTTTTTATAACTCAGTTCATCACTATTTTAGTGCTGGAACCATTTAGGAAAGATTCACATTTTTAAAAAAAATCTGCATTTTTTAAATAGACTAAGGAACAAGATGACTTGTACATTGAAAATGGTCTGCTGTACCTGCCTCATTAAAAGACTTTTCTTACATGAAATGCATTAAGGTATTGGACATGCAATGTCTTTAGGGAATAAAACCCTGTCCTGTAATCACAAACTGTGACTAGGAAGCAAGCGAGATGGCTTAAAAGGTTTTTTTAAAGTACAACATATAGTAAACCCCTATAAAAAAACTCTCCAAATTCTCTTCTCCCAAAATTGCAGACTTATCACAAGTTTATATTAACTAAATTAATTGGAAAGCATTTTATTTCCCATCATGTATACACCTCTGCAAAATCAGCATTTAATTAGAAGGCTTATTTTGCTTGTCATTTGTTTTAAAATAAATTACAACAGCAGATGGAAATAAGGTCCACTGGAAAATAAATAACAAATCAATAAAATGGCAGATACTCGGCTGTACTTGCAAAAACAAGCTCTATTTTCACAAATATGACTGCAAAGTGGAAAGGGCATGCTTATTATGCACAGCACTGCTTGGCTCAGCACATGGAAAATGCACCCAGCTCCCATCCCTTTCTTCTGGTCCATGCAGAGTGTATAATGAAAAACAAATGGACTTCCTTCCTTTTAAAAGAAATTCAGAAATCCAGAAACTGGTCACACCTTTGGATCCCATCAGACCCCATATGAGAAAGTGATAAGAAACAGAAGTACAGGATGGGACACAACTCAGTGATCTCTAGTTTAGCCAGTTGAAAGGTTCTGGTTCTACATTACAAATTCGTTGTGTCTATTGCAGTGTTTCTCACCACACCACTTCATGTGGTCTACCTATTCAAAGTACCGCCAGATGACACAATTGCCAGTCACTTCTGGGTTGGGAGGCTAGATGCAAAGAGACACCAGTAAGTGGATAAGAGGACTTTTTTGAGAGCACAAAAGCATGCTTTGGAGTCTTCTACTTGTTTGTTAGTCTTCTGCTGGTTTGTCCCATTCCTGGTCTTGCTGCCCAATGGGCATTCTTTTGGAAAACAACCATAGCTAAATCAGAGTCATTTCCAGGTTGTTTTCTTGGCTGTTCAGTCAGTACCTCCAAAATGGCCACTCACTGCATTTTAGCTTCTGTTGTCATAAATTTCCCCAATTTAGTATTATTCTGGGTCAGGAAGACCTGCATTTGAGATTGTGGCTGCAATCCTAATCCACAATTAGGCCAGCATAAGTCCCGGGACAAGTCCCATGCTGGCCTGGAGGTGTCATAAAAGTGCTGTAAGGCACTTCTGCACACCACCACGGCACACCACCATGGGAACATAAAGAGAGGTGAGTTATGCCGGCCTAAATTGGTCAGGATTGCATCCTCTGTGTGTTTGCATGTATGTTGGTAGATGTATGAATGTGTGTGAATGTGTGTGTAAAAGAACAGTGTTTGAAACACTGGACTAAATGCAGAACATATATGGATGCCACCAGAAACTGCAACCCTGTTACATCGTATGTGTTACATGTAAGGTCTAGTCCTATCCCACTTCCCAGTACCAATGCCATTGGACATGCACATGTCCCAGAGACCTCCACAGGGAAGGAAACATTGTTCCCTTATTTTAGCATCACATTGTAGCTGCTTCAGTGCTGGTAAGTTGGATGGGATTGGGCCCCCAATCATATGAAAAGTGATGTGGCCCTGTGAGTTTCCTCCCATAGAAGACAGGCTGATGAAGTGGAAGGGGTAACATTTTCTGTTACTAGGGGAAATCGAACCCTTTGAAATATCCACTGTCCGTGGATTGATTGAAAAGAATTGTTTGACATATTGGATTGAAATATTGAGATCCTGAAACATCTTAAGAAGATTCATATGATATATTGGATGATTGGCAAAAAGGATTGATTGAAAGGGTTTGGATGGAACTGTTTGATATATTGGATTGGAATACTGAGATCCTGAAATATCTTAAGAAGACTCATGTTACTGGCTACTTATGGACTCCCATACAGGGACATTTAAGTTTGAATGATAATGATATATACATTGTAACTTTTGTTCAATACAGTACTAAGTAAGATAAGCCAGTGAGCAAGCTTGTTTGTGTCTCTATCTTGTGTACCTACACAAACACTTATTTGTTAATGTTCCTTACCATTCATGGCATCAGATCTGCCCAGTTTTAAATCTCTCCATTTCCCTGTCCCAATTGTATTGCCTCATTTGTCACACCTAGAGACTTGCAGGATCAAACCACGAATCCATTTAGGCAGCAATCTTAAAGGCACTTTCCTGGGAGTAAGATCCATTGAACAGAATGGGGTTCAATTCTGATTAGACATGGTTAGGATTGTGGTTCCAGCTGCGTCGCAGTGCTGGGCTAAGGACAGGAGCTCACTCTGTCTTGTGGGGACCCAGTTCAGCATTCTGCTTTCCACAGCCTTCGATATAAAAAAAGCTTGGCATCCATCAGTCTTGAAAGACTATGGTATCGTGCTCAATACTGCATGCAAAGCACGAAGGCCTGGGTAGATTGATATGGAGAATAGGCTGTTACCCAAGTGGCAAATCCCCCCCCCCTCCATGCCACTGAAATAGTCCAATGGAACGGCAGAGCCAATACAATTGGTTCCAGCTGCGTCACAGAGCTGGGCTAAGGACAGGAGCTCACTCTGTCTTGTGGGGACCCAGGTCTCGAAACCTGGCCTTCTGGTTAACAGGCACAGTGTCTTAACCACTTCCACAATCATTTCCCACTATTGCTTCCCATCAAACTGGTATCCAACAACATAGTACTTCCAATCAGAGATTTCCTTCAGCAGTTATTCTTTATTCCACAAGCACCTCTTTCTCTCCCTCCCTCCCTCCCTCTCTCTCTAGCTATCTATCTATCCATCTATGAAATATAGCATTATAAATAGCTTAGTACTGCAACTTAAACCAAATAGAATCTCTCTATAATTCTGCTTGTGCACCACTGAGATCCTTTGAGCATACAACCATTAAATTTCACAAGTTTCCTGAAAGAAACCTAAAAATTATTACTTTGTACAACTGTGAGCTGATACCCAGTAATCTCAGTAAGACACATACTTAGGGCGCAATCCAGAGTAACTACGGGGAGTCCTTGCTCCGGTGTAAGAACAATTTGCTCTGGATTGCAATGTGAATTTCCCATAGGTTTTCATTAGCTGGTGCAATAATTACGGGTACACGTAATGTCTCTTATGTGCTCCCGTAGTTACTCTGGATTGTAGGGACACCCAATTAAATACAAACCAACAATAATGTAATTGAGCAGATTTCCAAAGTTAGGCACTTCTGTTCAATAAGCAAAGATCTTCATTTGCATTATGGAAATTATCTGGCATGCCTTTCACCTTTCATTGCCCCCGCAGGTCTATCTTTGTGCTGTCCTGCTGCTTATTACAGAGCTGCAGTGAGACATTAGTGAACAGCACAGGTTGCTCACTGCTTCCAACGAGACACCAGAAGAAAAACAATAGATGCTTTGGAAATGGCCATCCGTTCCATAGAGGGCAGCATTAACAATTCAATCTATGGAATGGGTCAAGAGGACTTTGTGAGTCTTCATTAAGTATGAAAATGACATATTGGGCAGTGAAAACATTCAAACGCTTGTGCACTGAAGCAAACTGATCTAAAACTGGTGCATTGACAAATTTTTGGAGAGAGGAAAAACCCCTCCATGCAAGTCTTCTTCTTCCTGTTGTCTTCCTTTGGAAAGACACTTCACAAATGAAAGCACATTGAGTTTACTGATAAATGACAGCTAAACACAGAACCAACTGTGCTGAGAAGTACTGCATTTAAGAACCCATCAGCTAACGGAAAATTTCTGCATAGTGCCTTGTTATTATGTGATCAATACTCGTACATCGATGAGCCAGTTTTTAGCATTCATTTTCTTCCATAATACCACATTAACACCGTTTCCACAGTTGAATGCCAGCTTTTCTATATCAGGCTCATTTGTCTGAGTTTCCAAAAGTCTGTGGTTGTAATCCAGTTAGGCTGGCACAAGTCCTGGGCTGCCCTGGGGTTGTCACAAAAGCATTGTAAGGTACTTCTGTCCCACTTTAGGGGAAGGGAGGTTAAGCCAGTACACAGACATGTTCCAGCTTCCCAATACCCTCACAGGAGATGGGTTTGTTATGCTGGCCTAAATTGGTTAGGATTGTACCCAGGGTCTTCTGGAATTCAGAATACCATCCAAATAAATATATTTTCCTCACACAATTTTTGCAATATAGACGACAATTCTAAGAGCACTTTCCTGGGAGTAAGTCCCCTTGAACTCAATGGAACTTACTTCTGAGTAGAAATGAATAGGATTGCACAAACAGACAGAAATAATGAGAACATCACCATTTGGGGGCACATTTACAAAAGGAAACTGAAGGGGAAAAAAAGGTTAAGGTTCAAAAATCTTGCCACACATTTCTATCAGTTTCATCTCTTAATAAATTAGTTAAGGCATCCTTATTCCAGAATGTCTCACATAAACTAATAACATATAATTTTCATGTGCAAAAATCACATTGTCTTAGAGCACTGGTGGTGAACCTTTTTGGCACTAAGGGCGCAATCCAGAGTAACTACGGGGAGTCCTTGCTCTGGTGTAAGAACAATTTGCTCTGGATTGCAATATGAATATGTGGCAGCGTGTGGCAGTGCTATAGCCATGTGATGGCAGACAGGGTTCTGAGTGCCTTCCCTGTCATGCGTGCCATAGGTTTGCCACCACTTAGAGCAAATTCACACTCTATGGAATTACACTGTTATTTCAGAGTTTGCTGTGATGATAACATGTGAAAGGGAGCACATCTCACAAACAGCAGCTATAATATATGGTCCAACATATGGATTCTGAATCTTTTTTATACTATGCATTTATGAGAACAAACATAACATAAAAGTGAATGTCATGTATCTCCCAAAATGGGTGCAAGTCCTGTTTAGCAACTCAAGATTTTTAGCAGCTCAAGCACAAAATTAGAGCAGAATCAACAAAAAAGATTAGAAAATTGTAACCAGGATTAACTTCATGTAGCATGTAGTCTGTGGAACTCCTTGCCACAACATGAGATTATTGTATCTATCCTAGATGCTGTTAAGAGAGGATTAGACAAATTTCTGGAGGAAACGTCCATCACAGGTTACCAACACCTGATGTGTTACAACACCTGATGTGTATGTGCAACCTCCTTTTTTGAGATGCCAAATATAGGAAGGGTTCCAGGACAATGGTCTGTTGTTGTCTTGTGTTCTCCCTGAAGCATTAGGTGGGTCACAATGAGATACAAGAACCTGGACTAGATGGGCCTTTCTTCTGATTCAGCGGGGCTCTTTCTTATTGTGTCAAAGCCTGGAGAATTCCAAGTTCAAGAGGACGAGACTGAAAAAAACACCCATATTTTATTTCACTGTTAGCATGCATTTGATTTTATACTGGGACACAAATTCAATACTAGCCTACAAACACAACATTAAACTCCTCAGAAGGGATGGATTTGCTGAAAAATGGAGAAAACCCCTTTTATTATGATGCCGAATTATCAGAAGAACAACATATTTAGATTGTGTGGTTGGCTGGATTTGGCCCAACAGCACATATTGGCCTGATACTTTTTCTTTACATTAGGCAGACAAACAGTTCTGAAGGGATGTGACACAACTCAAGATTCTGTATTTAGACTCTGACTTAAGGGACTATAAATTCTGAGAACCACCACCATCCAATAAAATCTATCATTTGACTTTGTAACTGCTGATCTGCCTGTCCACCTTTATAGTTAGTGTTATTAGTACTTAGTGTCAGTGATTGAAGTAAAATAGACTTAGGGAAGGAAATTTAAATAATCAAGCAGCAGGCAAGCAAAAGTGATGTGTGTTTAAACAATACAGATCAAAAAGAATGTAAGCAATGCAATTAAATGTAATTTTAAAGTGTTTTTATATGACCTATTAGGTTTTGTGTCTTTGTTTTGAACATTTAATTGTTTTAATGTTTTACTATTGGTATATGTTCTAAATCTTGTAAGCCACCTTTATTGCCCTTACTGGGAGAAATGCAGAGTGGAAATTCTTAAAATAAATGCTCAGATCAATTATTTTCCTTTAAAGAAATTCATTTTTTCTACCACTCCCTGGGGCATCTGTTTTTAACAGAGGGAAGGCAGGATATAAATCTAATGAATGAATGAATGAATGAATGAATGAATGAATGAATGAATGAATGAATGAATAAATAAATAAATAAATAAATAAAAGGAAGGAAGGAAGGAAGGAAGGAGGAGACAAGGAGTAAATGTAAAGGAAAGTAATGTGATCGACTAGAGCGACAAGAGACATTCTAACCTACCATGTTCTCCACATTCCCTTTCCTTTTCAATTTCTTTTCCAACCCAAGAAAGGGAAGGAGGGGATGAATATATGTGGTCCATCATTAAGCAGAAGGTTGTTACAAGATTCACGTTTGTAATTGCCTTCTAGAATGTCTTAAAATGTAAGTAATGACATTGCCGTATTGGTCAGAAAGAACCAGCAAATTGATCTGAGGAGGGAGACGCAACACAAGCAAAGCCACAGAAGAAAGAGAACTTTTTTCCCCATTGATGGAGTACATGGCCAATGTTTCATCATATAAAAACTTAGCTAACCGTACACATATGCCTAGGAATTGGGGGCATACTATCAGGCTGATCCTCAAGGGTCACTGTATGAAATTACATTCACTCAAACAACAGTGAAAATGAAGAATGAAAAATGGCACTGTCGTCCAATTTAAATACGCTAGTAGAGTTTCCCTCCATCGTGGGCATGTCTGATGCCACTTGAAAGCGCTTACTGAACTGAGAACAGGAACACAAATTCAAAGTGACAGAACAAAATATCGTGCATGGCTTGCTTGGGAATGTTAACCTTTTAAAGTCATTTTGGCTTTTCAAGCAGCAAATATAAAATCTATCCCTTCAAAAGACACACCCCAGTATCTGCACTTGACACACCCCAGTATCTGCACAAAAGACACACCCCAGTATCTGCACAATCTTCCAACAGCATATACTGTTAGTACAGTTTCTCAGCATCACTTGTTGAACTGCTAACTTTGACAAAATCAGCTAGTCTGAATATTTTACCTTCCCAACCAGGAACAAAACTGGTCAAGTTTGTACATCCACAACAGGATGGAAAAATCTGGTGTTACACCCAACTTTTGGTCCGAAAGGTTCAGTACATAACGTTGGTATAACTCCTTAATCTTTATATTGTATTGAATTATTTTTGCCCTCCACCTAAACCTGTGTTTTCAACATTTGTCCTCCAACATACCACTTCACATGGTCCAGCTATTCAAACTATCACCGGAAGTAACTGTGTCATCATTGCCAGTTCTTGTTTGGGAGGCCAAACGAGATACAACAAACACAGCAAAACAGGTTGGTTGAGAGGGCTTTTACTGCAGAAAACAACATGCTTTAGAGCAGTGATTTTCAACCTTTTTCATCTCACAGCACACTTAAAAAAACACTGAAATTATCAAGAAATGCCATCAATTATTTTTGTCATTGAAAAGGCACACCAGACTGTTCAAATCCCTTAATTTTCCTATTAATGGATGTCAATCCCCAAATTCGCAAAGCACACCTGAGGACTACTCGCAGCACGCCAGTGTGCCACAGCACACTTGTTGAAAATAACTGCTTTAGAGCATCTTATCACTGTTATGTTGAGTTCTTGCCAGGTGGCAGGTATCTAGAGGTCCCATGAGTACCACCAGAGTCCACTTCATGTACCACTGGTACCTGTACCTCTGGTAAAGAAAAATTGCTCTGTGTGCCTCCACCATCCTCCCCTGCCTTTGTCATGCCAGTTTTGAGACTGTAAAATCCTTGAGACTGTCTTATCCACTTTTTTTCTTTCAGAACCGGCATACTTGAATCTAAAGTTCACCTTTTCCAGCCAAATTTAGTCTCTATAATCAGGGTGCGCGCTATATTCAATGTTTAATTAGATGTGAGTAAATGCACCATTTTGATTGCAAGTTTAGGGTGCGCGTTAGATTCAATGGTGCATCAGAGATTCGAGTAAATACAGGTGTGCATGTAAAGAAAGAGTTTAAATTCCACTTCATAGGATGAAATCTTATGTATGGCACAAATCTTATACATAGCACAATGCTATTAGAGATAATCCTGAGACTCCTACAAGGATCCTCCACCAGGACCAAAACACAAACAAATGAATGATATGTAAAGGCATGAATGGAAGCCATAAATGGATGTTTGAAGAGACAGTAGATTGAAAGGGAAAGATTTTAAAATCTAAAAGACAGTATGAATCAACCATTGAAGTAGTTTGGTTGGCATCTTATTTAATTATTCACTTACATGCTGTAGGCACATTCCAGGTGGTTCACAATTTAAAATAATGATTTGCAATCTAATGACAAAACAAAAGAAGAAAGAAGGATGAAATAAGAAAGTCTGTCAGATTCAAACACGGAAGCCACTGCAACATCAGTTCTGGACCAGTTTCCTAGCTAGGTCAAAAGACGAAGCCTCACTTTCTCACCTGACCCTCACATGCAGCCAGATTAAATGGTAGCTCATCTAATTCTGGGAGCAGAAAAGTCAGTTGGTGGAAGAAAAAACAAACTGGTTTTGCAAACTGGTTTTAGCATAATTTGAAGTCAGTGGTTAAAGGCACTGTGTATGTCAACCTGATGATCTGCAGGTCAGCAATTCAAGAACTGAATACTGCAAGACAGAGTGAGCTCCTGCTAATCTAGCAGTTCAAAGCATGTAAATGCAAATAGAGATATAGGTATCACTTTAGTGCGCTTTGGCATTTAGTCACACTGGCCACATGACCACAGTGGCATTTTTGGACAATACTAGGTCTTCGTCTTAGAAACAGGGATGAGCACCACACCCTACAATCAGTCACAACTAGCAGAGCAACCTGCAGGGGACATCTTTACCTTTTAGACCAGATATACAACAAATTATTTAAACAAACTTAGGGTATTGTTATTGGCACAATCAGGGCTTATTTTCCAAAAAGAAGCCAAGAGTCCTTTATTTAGATGAGGGGTGGCCAAACTTTTACCTTTAACAATTGTGCACAAGAGTGAATATCAGCAGGCACATCTTGTAATTTCACAATCCTACTGAAATTCCATCTTCCATTTTGCACCTGCTTAAATTCCATCTTCTAATCTACACAATTATTCAAGGTCTAGGGTGAGGCTATCCTAACTTTGATCAAAGCAGTGGATTAAGAGGTTTTTCCACATTCTTACTCTCGAATGCAAATTGCCCTCCACCCAAGCTATTCTTGTCTGTGGAGGGGGAAACAGACCAAACAACGGTGCTTTTCTTCCCAGTGTAATATGCATTAAATAGTAGTTCAGGAAAAAGTGTTAATTCCTTCCCCAAATCAAATTCCAATCATACCCTCTGAAATCCTAACCAATTTTCCAGCTCTGGGGTAAAAACAATGTAATGGTGTAATAAGGAAACAAATTTTACCAGATCTTGGGCAGGCCTCCCTTGATGCTCCGCAACTGGAGACTGCACCACATGCCCCACTGGCACAGCTATGCCAGTGCTGGAAACTTGATTAGGATTTTGCCCTGCAGGTTCTACGTCTTTCTCAAGATTTTTCCTCCACTGTACCACTGCACATGGTCAACCTATTCAAATTACCACTAGAAGTAACTAGCACTGGTATAATTTCCAGTTACTTCTGGGTTGTGATGCCCAATGTGATGCAACCAACAGCAGTAAAAGGCCCAGGACAGGCTTTTTCAGGCATTGAAAGGAGGCTTAGGACAGGCTTTTTCAGGCATGGGAAAAGCAGGACAGCCAAGCCTCTTAAATTTTTTGTGTCATGTTCCTAGTCTTGGTGCTGGGCAGCAGGTATCCAGAGATCCTATGAATATCATCAGACACTACCTCAGATACCACTGGTGCTACCTACGCCACTGGTTGAGAAACACCGTCCTACGCAGCATTTCCAAATGCCTTATAGAGAGCACATCTCTTGAAATGCAGCATCCTTCAAACGCACTGGGAATGAAAGATACTGTCTTGTCCAGCTCTTTATTGCTGTTTTTCCCCATGTAAGTTTCATTCTGCCTAGCTGTGCAATGCATTTGAAGGTATCACTTTCTTTGGATTTTGTATTTGATCACTCCTGGAGATATAGAACTCTCACAATACACTCCATTAAATGAAGAAAATAAGTTTTTTCTCTATACATAAATACACGCCAATACAAATTCCTTTCTCTCCGGTAATCTAATGAAGAGTCCTTTTGAAGGTGAGGGGGGAATATACTATCGCTTGATTAGATGGCCTTAGTCAGTACCGATGGGAACTGCAGTTATTCAGTATCTCTCAGTGAAACTTTTGTCATTAAGAAATATCTGGTTTTATTTCCTTGACAATATCCAGTACACGCAATGAAAGCCCTTGGAGGTTTCTCTCCAACAGCCTCTTGTTTTGAGGTTTAATCCTAAGAACATGCTTATGTCTAAAAATGATTGATTCTGTAAAATTCTATTCCGAGGGGTTTCTACTGAAAGAACACTTAAAAATAAATAATATCCAATAAACCAAGTCTTATGTTAAAAAAATACATTGCAAATCAGACAACTTAGAAGAAAAATTGCTTGAGATTAAATACATTATATTATAAACAAGAATTTGAAAGATACCAAGTCAATCTGTTGGTCCATCTAGTCCGATATAATGTATGACCTCCAAGGTCTGTTATCCTTAGCAAACATAAAACCTGTAAGAAACACCACAAATTTAATATGGGATCCTCTCAGAGATCTGTACAGGATCCACATGCCTCTCTGAATAAAAAGGTGTCCCTCGCAGATTACACTGCTAGTCATGACTAACTGTAGGGTGCGGTGCTTGTCCCCGTTTCTAAGCCTTTAGAGCCAGCGTTGTCCAAACGTGTTGTCCATGCTTCTGTGGTTATGGGGCCAGCATTGCTGCCAAAGGTGCACATAACGCAGAAACTTCTGATTATCCCATTGAGAAGTTTAGAGTGGTAGGAGAGAACGACCATCCTGACAGAAGTCAAGCTATGTGTGAAATGACACAGACATTCTATGACAACAATTTTAATTATTTAACCATTTAATATGAAACATTAACAACATGAAGCTTCTTGGCAACAAGGAAAAGATGGAATGACTAAAGAATTCATACATTCAAGTTCACTTCCAGTCCTGTAGCTCATATAGTCTGCCACTTCTAATTTATAAAATAAAATAAAATCTAACATCTTCCCTTCAATTCAATTACAGGCCATCCCAAATGAGAAAACGGTTGCATATAGGTCATGCATGCCAAGCCCAATGTACATAAAACTGTAGTAATATATTTTGTTTATCTTTCAGTTTACAACCAAACTATCTTCCTGGCATACTTGCAATCAAGGCTGCAAGAGGCAATGCATCAAATATCCATAATTGAGAATATCATTGAGTACATCCTCTGCAAGCACCGTATGCAGAAATAAAAGCAATAATATTCCACATTGTGCCAAATGACTAAGATAACACTGCAAAATATAGAGAAGCTAAAGGTCTCCCCATGGCTCCAGTGTATCTGTCAATTTCACTACTGCAACTAGTCCTTAAGAAAAAGAGATTCTTTCAACCAAACCAGTATTATTCACGACATGTAGATATGCTTTGAGCTTTAAACACGAGCAGCTTCACAGTATTTGTTTTTTTAAAAAGCCACAGATATTATCCTATTGAAATACTTATGCACGGAATCTTCCACTTTCTTTTGTTCCTGTTCTGTGTGTCACTAGTCAGAGAGACAAACTACGCAGCCCACTTTGTGCCGAGACAAAAAGAACTGATGATATACTTGAAGGCCCTCAGAACCTCACTGGAAATGTCACTTTCACAGCAGAGGTGGAAAAACAAAATTTCTGCTCCTGTCTCTTCAGCACTCAGCATGACCCCACAAGAGAAAAATAAAATTGTTATTTGTATAGCAATTTATTTTCAATTTTTAAAAAATTAAGTAGTCTAGAGGACATAGTGCATTTTTTATTTCATTGTCCTAGCAAATACGCCCCACCGGATTAAAAATACTGAGACAAATTAAGACTGCAATAATAAATCCACTTACTTGGCAATGCATTGAAATTCAAAGAATTGTGTGATAGGATTTATCTATATAACAAGTATAAAAGAAAGGGGGAAAGTCACAAGAAGATATAATTGAATTGGAGAGGTTTGTTTGTCTCAAAATGTTATTTTTTATTTGTCTTTTCTTCAGTAGCCTGCTTTACAGAAACATCAGAAGCTGTCATGCTACCAGTGGTGTTGTGGTATATTTTTGAAATTCAGGAGTTCTTCATGACATATACACACACACAAACACACACACCCGTAACAGATATGAAATGCAATCCTAAGCATGTCTACTCAGAAGTAAGTCCCACTGTGTTCAATAGTACTTACTCCCAGGAAAGTGTGGTTAGGATTGCAGCCTTGATCCACTAACACTATACAACAAGAAGTTAAATTACATTTTCCTCTTTATAGTGTTTTCCTTCTTCTGCCAATTACTTCTCCTTTGAAACTTAACCTTCATTTAAAGATATGGCTCATTTCACCCCTAACATCTGAAGTGAGTTGAGTGGATTTTTTAAAAAAGTAATTGTGTCAAAATTAAAGAAGTAGAATTTTTAAAATACCAAAATTAATATGAAAGCATATTAGAATCAAATCCTATGCATATTTACTGAGATGTTTACATACTCCCACCTTTGTGCTCTGGGTGCCCTACAGCAAACAAGCTCCCATTCCCTTCCCTTGGAGGAATGAATCAAGGTTGCGCTCCTCCTCTCCTTCCATCCAACTGACTCACCTTTCTCCTCTCCACCCACCCATCTTCATCTCTTCCATTTTAATCATTCATCTGCATCTAGTGCAGTGTTTCTTAAACATGGTAGAGGTACCACCAGGCATGGGCTGACACCGGTTCGGACTGGATCGGCCGAACCGGATGTTACCATCAGCCCGCCGGTCGTGATCCAGTTGTTGTGGGGGCTGGCCATAAAGGCCGAACCGGTTCGGGGGTCACCGCGGCTGCCATTCCACCGCTGGCCAGGAGGGCTCTGAGGCGCACGCGCTCCACTGCACTCCCAGAGCCCGCCTTCTCCCGCTGGCCGGGAGGGCTCTGAGGCGCGCGCGCTCCACTGCACCCCCAGAGCCCGCCTTCCCCCGCTGGCCGGGAGGGCTCTTCCAGGCCAGTCTGGAGAGGACTTCAGCCTCAAAGCACCATCCTATGCAGGTCTACTCAGAGGTAAGCCACAAATTTTTATTTATTTTTTTAATTCAAAAAATTATCCCTGGCCCTGCCCCCTGGCCCCGCCCCCTGACCTCGGCCCCACCCCTGACCTTGCCTGGCTCCACCCACTTCCGGAGAACCGGTTGTTGGTGCCAGGCCTGCCCACCTCTGGGTACCACCAATAGTACTTAAGGTTGTGTCTTGTGGTAATCAAGGGACTTCTAGCACCTGGTGGCAGTGGCAGGCTTCAGGTGGTTCTCACAAGTTCTACAGAACCCTTTGCTAATGAGCGCCTGGTTCTGAGAACTGGTTACTAATGTGACATAGAACCTGTTGTTAATTTAGATTATTAGGACATAGATCCTTTTGTTAATTTATTTGCATCCCACCACTGCCTGGTGGTTACTCATTGTTCCAACTGCAAGACTAGGAACATGACATAACAAACAACAGTAGGAGGCTTGGCGCAGCATGCAGAGCTCCAAAGCATGCTTTTCCACACTCAAAAAAGCCCTTCAGTCCAACTTGAGCTTCTTATTGGTGTTTGTTGTGTCATATCTGGAATCCAAACCCAGGAGTAACTGGTGACGATGTCATTTCCAGTGGTTCTTCAAATGGGTGGAGATGGCGTATAAGAGGAGGTAAGCAGGTGCATTCTTTGCTATAAAATTGTTCTAGGTTTGGATCTTAAAAATGAATCTACTACAATCATTTCTACGTAAGAACCTCAGGAGGTCTGCCTTCCAGCTGCTTTCTACAGCCAGAAGAGCCTGGATCTAGACACACTGTTAGATTAAGTACCTAGAGACTATTGCAATACAATTGAAAATGCACAGCATGGGGGGTGTCATGCAATGTGAAGCCATCTTTGGACAAAGAAGCCCATGAACTATCGGCATAAACTGTCAGAACATATACAGGGATTACTACAAATAGTGTACATTCCCCTCCTCATCTTGCAACGTGTCCACTTTACCATCTCACATTACCAGTTCAGACGAGACACCCAATGATTAGTCTCCTTATTTTCAATTACCTGTTTTGTTTCATGGTAAGTGTTTACAGTGACTAATAGGACTATGGCCAAAATCTAACTGAGCGTATTGGGCTTACTCCTGAGTAAAATAAACATTTTTAAACATATCTAGATACCATACCACATTTAAACCACACTGCCTATCAGATCTCTATCTAGAAATATCCAAAGCTCCTATTCCACCATGGAGTCTTTGTAGAGAATCACCTGTCATATTCAATGCGAATCCAGTGTGAAGTGATACAGCAGTAGTGATAGCATCGCTGAATTATAACAAAATCTATGCAAGATTGTTGTTCTGCATTTCATTGCTTTTGATACTTCTTTAGCAATCATCTTTGCAGGCTGTCTAAACAATTCCCAGTGCTCTGACATTCACAATAATGTGTTTTCATTGTAAAGTTAGACACAGTCACTAGATTTAGCAAAAGGCTATATTTTTCAGTTCCCAAATATTTTTCACACCTCACTGCGATAGGAGATGTAAGTTTTACATCTGTTATGTTTACTTAAGCACAACGAGCACTAATAACAGATTACTGGAAATCTATTGCAAGCGGATATATTAGTCATCCAACAGAGGAATCTGAATGAGGATACGAGTTAGCCATACTGTTTTGTCTTATTGTCACCCACAAATTAAACTTTCACAACACATATAAAAACGACATTCATACTGCTTGAGTTAATTCATTCCAACTTATTAAATATCTCTTTTTTCTTCTGCCTTCCATTTACTGAGCCAGGAAAAAAATTAACTTATAGCACTGCGCTAAACAATTTCCTCCTTTACAATTGTCTCAATGTATAAGGCTGAATTTTTAATTGCCAGCATCTGAAATTACAGTAGTCTATGGGCGAAATCCAGAGTAACTACAGGGATTCCTTGCTTTGGCGTAAAAACAATTTACTTTGGATTGCAATATGAATTCCCCATAGGTTTTCAGTAGGTGGTGCAGTAACAGGTGCATGTAATGTCTCTTGCATGTTCACACAGTTACTCTGGATTTGCCTGAAAGATGCTTAAAATCCCACACTTGATCACGTCCTCATACTTACTTTTTCACACACTTTCCATTCCTCTGGAATTACCATATTTACTCAACTTTAATGTGCCATCAAATCTAATGTGCACTATTTTTAAAGGTTTGGAAGAAATACATATAAGATATAAGATTAAATATTTAATGTGATATACTCCTATAGAGGCCTGATAATGAAAGGCACATGCTGGAGCTTGTATACCTGACAGTTGATCAACCAAATTTACTCCTGTTTATAGGTGTATCCTAATTATATGCAAATTATTCAAATGTTATTTTGTCTCAAAGCTATTGAGGTTGGCTCTTTTAGTTGAAAGATAAGCTTCCCTCCTTAGAGCAGTTAATCGTGGCTTAAAGGCAGCCTGCTTACCCCCAAATCCAGAGTAACTTCAGGAGCATGTAAGAGACATCATGTGCACCCACAGTTAATGCACCACCTAGTGAAAACCTATGGGAAATTCATATTGGAATCTGGAGTAAGTTGTTCTTACACTGGAACAAGGACTCCCCATAGTTACTCTGGATTTTGCCCTTAAACAGGCAATGAGGCAGGCAATTCAGCTTATCTTAAAAGTTTGTGATTTTTTTGGATTTACTTTCTGTTCAGCTAGAAGGGGAGTCCCTTGCAAACAAGTTTGGAAGATCTTCACAAGAGCTCAAGAGCTTGCAAGAGCTCAGCTCCCTGCTGAGCAATTAGCAGCCATTTCAAAGAACTTGATTCATTGTTGCATTTTTACCATGATAACTAATTGCCCTTGTGTAATGGGAAAACAGTTAATCAAGCAGTTTCAGGGAGCAAAAAGTCACAAATGGGTAGGTAAAACTGGTATTTGATCATGATCCAATCCTGGTATTTGATCATGTTCCAATCTCCCTGTGTGCACGTTTATTATAATTAATTATGCTGTTGCTCATTAGCAAGGGCAGAAATTAGAGCTCCCTTTCCCTCTGAAATACAATATACAGTGGTACCTAGCTTAACAAGTGAACAACATAACAAGCAAAAATTTCTCTAGGATTCTGCCTCACATAATAAGTGTTGCTTCTATTAACAAGCATACTTGGTTGGCAGTTGGGGCAGACGCGCTGGCCAGCAGCCCTTTTAAAAAACGTCAGGGCTGCCTAGCACATCTGCACATAGTGAAAGCAACACTTCTGCGCTGTTCCTCCTGTGGCCAGGCGTCCACTGGGCAGAGGGAGAAAACAGGAGTGGAGAAGAGGGAAGCAGCTCAGGGCTAGCCAGAAGGGAGCAGGGGAGAGAGAGTCTCAGAATGAAGAGAAGGAGAAAGTGGGGAGACACTTGGAAAGTGTCTTGGATTGCAGCCTCCTAACTATATCTACCTAGAAGTAAGCCTCATTGTGTTAAATGGGGCTTACTCCCATGAAAGTGTCTTTGATTGCTGCCTCCTAACCATGTCTACCCAGAAGTTAGTCCCATTGTGTTCAATGGGGCTTACTTCAAGGAAAGTGTTTTTAGGATTGCAGCCTAAGTAGACTTCATAGGATCATGCACATTGAATGCACGTTTTGAAGTCAATTCCAGTGTTTTGTCATCATTTTTACATTCAGTTAATATTTTTATATGAATATTTTTGGGTTGTGGAACCAATCATCTGAGTTTCCATTATTTCCTATGGGAAAATCCACTTCATATAATTAGCTTTTCACATAACAAGCATGCTTCCAGAATGAATTAAACATGTTATGTGAACCTCCACTGCAAATGAAAATTTATACAGGTGGAGCCAATGCTTGAAGACAATGCTTGAAGAACTGCCTTGCTATGCAAGTGCAACTACCTTTAAAAAATGACAGCAAAACAGATGCTGTCACTTTGTTTTATTCCTGTTTTAATTATTTTTTATAACTGCAGGGTAATTAGGGGTAAAGGTCAAAGAGAAAACTATTCAGTGAATAATTTTCATTACTTTACATTGTTAGATATATAATAATAATTTGTTACATTTTCTAAAAAAAAGATAATTTTGTTGTTTCACCATTATAGTTAAGTAATTGCTTTAAGTAATTAGCATAATTACCTAACATGTTGATAAAGTATGTTTATAAGTTAATGCTTTAGAAATGGCAAATGACTGCCTTTGGTGTTTTTTTTTACCCCGACTGGTCAAATGCCAAACCCTGGCACCATTTATACTACAGTAGTTCACAAACATACATCATAGTAATTCACTCTGTGGGAAGTTCTAAAAGCAACTCCTTGTCTACGTCATCAGAGACCCAATTCAGATAACCCAAGACCTTATAAATAAGTGAAAGGCAACTGGACAGAGATTCAAGATCACAGACCTTCATCTCCAAATATGATCTGGGCAATAACTAGCGATCACAGTCAGTATCGAAGGAAAGGAATGCAAAGGAATTGCATCCAATTGCAGATTGCATCTCTAGTAAGGAGTGGGAAATACACCTGTCTGAAGCACTCTGAAGAGATGATGCCAAGCAGGTTACACAATACTCAACGAGGGGATTCAGTGATCTGACACAGCAGATACTTACATGCAAAATCATTTGGGTTTTAGGATGTCACCAGAGTCCGAATACTGACAGGTGTCAGGTCAATGAGCACCCTATTTCTCCAGAAAGATATCACTGACAATGGAACCCAATGCAACAATAAATTAAGGATTTCTTAAAATTATGCATAAAGCAACCCATTTTGTTTTATTCCTTTGAATGTCAAGGGGATTTTAGTAGATTTTCAAAGGGAATCTCAAGTGATTTGACAAAAATCTGGAAACAGAATGAGAGAGAGAGAGAGAAACTAGACACTATTTAAAAACATCTTTAGGTTTTTCAAATCCCCACCGATTAAGAACCATTGTTTGGCATTTAAAAGGCTATTGTCAAGTTGCTGAAGATCTGAAAAGCCCAATCATTTCGCAAAGTCAATGGTAAGTTCTGCCTCAGGTACTCCCGCAGTTGGGAACTGATGCCCTCATCAGCAGGTGTCACCAGTATCTCCTGTAATTCCCAAAGTGTTCAAAAGAACAAAAGGAGATTTTGACCTGCTGAGAAAAAAGGCCTCGCAAGCTGAACATCAAACTAAGAAATAGGCCTTTGATGTCTACCTGATAGCTGTAGTTGTGTTTGCTCTTGCTGGCGCGCTGCAAATTTTAATCATGAAAGGAAAGATAGCCACTTAGGCTACACAGTCAGTATAATAAAGCCGTCAAACCCAGTCATAACAGACATGACTGAAAATGGATTTAACACTGTGACTCTCGAGCATTCAATGGTATTACTTTGTACGTACATCTGAACCATAATCATGACAAAAGTTCAATTTCTATTCTGCCTTTATAAGGACAGACCAGTTTTACAAGACAATAGCGCACACTGTACATCATGTCTTACATACAGCATACTCCTCACAGCATACTCCTAGTGAGGGAAGTATTTTCCTCAGAGTAAAGGAACCCTGAGGGTCTTCAACAGATTGCTCTTTATCATATAGTTCTGCTTGGGGCAAAAATAAATATAAAAACATGTCATTCTATTTTGGATCCTTCAAGATATTTTAGTGTTTTGCCAGCTAATGCATCCAGTTCCATTAATTTAGGTTATGTTGATTTGTATAACCCAGTGGGTTCTAAACCTAAACTTAGAAAGTTTAAACTTAACTAACTTAACAAAGGTGCTGCCAGAGCCTAGAAGGTCTGGGGAGCCCCCAAGAACGCTTGCATGGTTCCCTGCGGCTTGAAAATAGTGAAAGTTTAAAACAGAAATGGTTTACTCCTTACTTTGGGGGTAAAACTCCCTAAAAATTTGAGAACCACTGAGTTGGGGTATTGTGTATTTTGTGCCAAATGAACTTTCTGAAAACTTCTCATGGGTTCTCACATAAAGAAAATTGTGATAGTCCAACCAGGAGGTGACCAGAGCATGGATAACTATAGCTAAGTGTAACCTATTCAGGAAATATCATGGATGGCCACTCTACTAAAGCTGATAAAAAGTACAGTGCTACCTTGATTTACAGGTCTAATTCATTCTAGAAGCATGCTTGTAAGCCAAAATGGATGTATATCAAAACAAATTTTCCCATAAGAAATAATGTAATCTCAAATGATTAATTCCACAACTCAAAAATATTCATATAAAAATTATTACAATACTGTAATACAATAAAAATAATGAGAAAATACAAAATATAAAGAAAAATAAAACAGATTAATCTACACTAAGGGCACAATCCAGAGTAACTACGGGAGCACACAAGAGACATTACAGGCACCTTTAGTTACAGCAACACCCAGTGAAAACTATGGGAAATTCATATTGGAATCCAGGGTAACTTGTTCTTACTCCGGAGCAAGGACTCCCCATAGTTACTCTGGATTTCACCCTTAGTCTCTCAGACTTAAATCTGCCCCTTTTACACAGCAGAGTCCTACTGATTATAAATGGGCTTACTTTAGAGTAGTCATGCAAGACTAGCTGCACAATCCAGAGTAACTACGGGAGCCCTTATGTCGACATAAGAAAATTTACTCTGGATTGCTCTATGAATTTCCCATAGGTTTCCACTAGGTTGCACTGTAACTACATCAACGTAAATGTCTCTTACGAGCTCCTGTAGTTACTCTGGATTGTGCACTAGTTCTCTCAGGCTTCTTTCCATTGCTCCCCTTATACAGGAGCAAGCTCCATTGACTGTAATAGGCTTACTTCAGAGTAGATAGGCAAAGGCTGATTTCTAGGAGAGGCTGAACATGTGCTTGCGGAGTGCTGAAATCCCAGCCTGAACATATTTTTTTTGCTTATTTAAAAGACATCACCTGCATTGCAAGTCAAAATCGATTAGAAATGTTTGCTTGTCTTGCAAAATGCTATCAATCCAAGTTACTGTCAAACCAAGGATTTACAGCACTTCTTTTTCTGGAATCACGGTGCCACTGGAGAAAGCTCCAAATCAAGGAAAAGCCCCAAACTGGAAACATGCCATAAAGAAATAACGCATGTCCATAGTCCTTATGTTCCGAAGAAGAGAATTACTCTAGCAAACGGAAAAATAAGTATTTTTTTAAAAAATTAAAAATAAACTTACTGAGCCTACAAAATGAAGATTTCTTCTTGTCAGAAAAAATTATGCTTTTTTTGGTCTTGCTTATAAAAAATTCACTTCCCAAAGTATAAAGTTCATCAGTGGCCATGCACAGACAAATAAAAATATGGTACCATTCTCTTCAATTCATAAAAGTGCATAAATTATCTGTCAAAGGGAGTGTTTTGGAAGACATTATGAATGTATCCAGATCTCTTAAAGAACAACATGAAAGAGATTTTGTTATAGGGTAGACAGCAGAAGTTCTCTGACCTTCCTAAGTCAACAATAAAATATTGAGATTTCCCAGTGGTAAACTAAGCCAAACCGCCATAGCAACGGCTTTTTTCACTATAGGAAGGAAGGCAAATCAAAGAAAAGAATTTAGGTCATTTAAAGACAGTGCAAGTCTGAGGTCCCTGAACGAAGAGCCACCTGAAAGATGAATAAAGGACTGGACCTCAGAACGGTCAATAGTATGACAAGAACATGATCACATTGGTCTGCTCACATTGGTGATAGGCTAGAACCTTTGGTGAGCTCCAGGGGGTTCTCACAGGTTCTATAGAACTCTTTTCTAATGAGTGCCTGGGTCTGAGAACCGGTTACTACTGAGATATAGAACCTGTTGTTAATTATTTGAATCCCACCAGTGGCTGGAACTCCTAAAGCTCTCTCTCCCTACAACCAGTGAGAGGCCTATGCATTCCCAACCACCTCCCCACACCAAAAGCCTACCCTTATTTTACAAATCAGACATGTGCAGATTATCACTGTGGGTGCAACGCTAACTAATTTAGGCCAGCGCAACTCACTCTCCCTGTTTCCGCAGTGCCTGTCTGTATATTGACCTAACCTCCCCAGAGTGGCGCAGAAGAACTTATGACATTTTGTGACACCTCCAGGCCAGCAGGAGACTTGTGCTGGCCTAATTGTGGGTTAGGATTGCGTTGTGTGTGTCATGCTGATTCTGTAGAACTAAGAGAAGAAAAAACACTCATACACATTGTTGTGACTGAAGCACTTATTCATGTATTTTAGATAATATTTGGTGATATCACTGACAAAATTTTATGTATTTATTTGCAGTATTTATATCCTGCCTTTCTCCATAGAGACCCAAATTTATTTGAAACTAAGAATAAATTAATTTGAGATTTAAGATGCCAAATACTTTGTGACTATATTTGTTTATTATGATGTTATTCCACACTTCTGCAACATACTTTGTGCTACAAAAGGTTGCATAATATTTCATCTTCCCATGTGGATTTAATATGTTTTGCTGTGCTCTGCCTGAGTCTGCCATTGATTTATCTGGAACCTGGCTCCAATACCAAATACTTCAGGCTGCCCCCTCCCAGATGCTTTTGATAGTCTTTGAAAATAAGAAACTGCATCACTTTCAACATTAATGACACTTGACATTACAAGTCATTACAGTGCAATGTGAAGAATGTTTGTGTCAAACAATAACCAGAGATATGCTTCTAATCAACCACTGGTTGAGCATAACGTAAAGCAAGACAGTTTCATTTGGAATTTAAAAATAATCCTTAAACTGTTCAAAGAGAATATTTGATCACTTTATTGTACAGTGACATGAAGACAAGAGGCAACTCAGGACACAGATCAGGTACATAAATGGCACCTCTATAATTTAGGGTAGAAAACACAAGGTGCTAGAATTTATTAGCTAATTAAATTCAGTACACCATGCCATTAAATTATTACTCACGTTTACTAGACGTCACAGTGGCAGTACAGCAGAAAAAAACATCTGCTCCAGTACCAATAGAACAGTGATATATGATCCTGCATGCTCTGAATTAATTCCTTGGCTATATGTAAGAAACAGTCTCATTAATAATTCACCAAAGGGATGCAACAACAACAAATTTCAAAAAGATTCCAGAATATAACAGGGTGCAGACATGTACACCCATTCTGTATTACCAGTGGCTTACGACAAGGGGGATTTTTTAAAATGCATGCATTATTAATTGTATTGGTATAAAAGTAGCAAAGGAAAGTCACTGAATGGGAGGACTGTCTAGGAATCTGAACGAGAAGACGTTAGTCCAGAAGTCTTTTTCAGATCTTGAATACATCTTCAGTCAATATCATAGCATAAACCAGGGTATCTTTTTCACCCATATGTATCTACCCTTTTCATAAGGTCCAGGTAACAGAACCTTTCAATCTGCTTATGATCTATTAAGCCAGTGGCTCCCAAATATTTCCAGCTGGCGGTTCTGTTGACAAACTGAGCCATTGGTTATGGCTTCCGGTTATAGTTAAAATCCTATACATTATACAGTATCTCCAAGAGGAGACATGGCTCATTATTTGCCAATCAGTGCATTAGGCTGCACATCGCTATAGAGAAGATATCCATGGTGGTGGCCCCAGGATTATGGCCCCTGCTATTATCTGACAATTTGAGATTTCAGAAATTTGAGATAGCCCTTTACTTTGTCTTTCAAGAGCTTTTAATATTTTCATTATTGCATTAAATCAGGGATAGACAAACTTTCAGCTTCAGAGATCTGGGACCTCTCATCTATGACTTCAGCATTTGCTGAAATTCTCTCTTGTATGCAATTGTTGAAGATCCCGAATTCCTAAGTTTGATAATGACACTTGACATGTCTGACACAACCCCATTGTACAACAGTATTAGGATCAGGTTGATCCACAGTTCAGCTTGACCCTTCTGGCTCTGATTATCGTTTTGATTCCATGTCATCTTTTTTTTTCCCTTTTTTGGATTAATCCAGGCTACCTATTAAGATTACTTTAGTAAACTGCCTGCAGGATCAGACATGGTTTCCATTATGAATCATGACAGTTGTTTTTAGTATTCTACTTTGTCTCTCTGGCCCTTTGCCCTTTCTAACCAGCTTTTTCTGGAACTTTTTTGGTTTTTTCATGCAGTTTGAATCCTTTCCATCAGACTGCTTGGAGCTCCTGACTTGGATTGTTCTGCTAGGAGTTCTTGGAATATGATCCTAGGAAGACTATCGGAGTGCACAGGGAATATAACTCTAACTTGGGTCTGAGCTGCTGAGGCTCACTCCATCCCTGCCACTGTGCCTTGAACATGTGCATCTTCAAAAAGGTCTTGGCAATGGGCAATTCACCCTTGACTGTATCATGGACAGCTTTTAGTATTAGTGTATACTATATTTGTATAATTCTTTTATTAGAGAATTACTATAGTATTAGTGTATACTATATTTGTATAATTCTTTTATAGA
Organism: Cryptoblepharus egeriae; assembly: GCA_030015325.1. NCBI lineage: Eukaryota > Metazoa > Chordata > Lepidosauria > Squamata > Scincidae > Cryptoblepharus > Cryptoblepharus egeriae. The sequence continues at coordinate 21,147,585 of JAREYC010000002.1, forward strand.
GGGCCTTGGGAGGTAGCACAAGAATTGTGAAACTGTTCTTCATTCCTACCTAATTGGAAGTTAGATGTTTCTTTTCCTAGGATGTTCTTCATTCCTACCTAACAAGAAGTTAGATGTTGTATAGAAAGGGCCAAATTAACTCACCCCAATAAAGGGGGACTGTTGTTTTGTATTGTTTTTAGCTTATATGTTTTTAACTTATATGTCTTAATTGTTTTTAACTGAGTATTCTATTTATGTTTTTTATTATGTTTTAATGTGAGCTGCCTTGAGTCGGTCTATGACCTGAGAAAGGCGGGATACAAATTTTTAAAATAAACTAACAAACACCAAGTAGAAGGTGCAGTCGCATGCCTCCAGTTAAAGACCATTAGGCAATGTGTGGTTGCTGCTAGAATGGCCAGTTGTGTACAACAGATAATGCTGTTTCATGAGTACACAGTAGCAGAAAGGTTTTATACGTACACTTGATTGCTGAATTAAGAGATTTGAATGGAAATTAAGTGTAAGAAACTTTCTTCAGCCCTTGAATTTGCTCAGCCTGAATAATGAGGAAAGGTGAGGGTCTCCCTAGCTTGCTGTGAAGACTGCTTACTTACTGGGCCTCATCTTACCTACTGGGTCTGTACATTTAGCAATGATTTTAAAGAATCTCTATATGCATGCACACATTCTCACTGAATGTGCAATGATTTAGGGTTGTGATGCCAACATTGGGGGCAAGTCTAGATTGTCAACAAAATTGCTAACAAAGCTACCACCAACTAGACAGACCAGTATTTCTCCACATTTGTCCCTCACTGTGGACAAATAGATGGGTTTTGGACAGTAGGTAGACTGCCAAAGTCCACCCCAGGTTTAAATTAACCACAGTGTTTAAATTAACAACAGGTGGACTTTGGATTGCGACTGTGGACAGTAGATGGCATGGCCCACCTACTGGAAGTACCACTAGAAGTGGCATCATGACATCACCAGTTATTTCTTGATTGGGAGGCCACATGAGATACAGCAAACACCTGCACATCTGCTTAGAGTGGATAGATAGTCTTTTTCATGAATATGGAAATCACATGTTGAAGCTCTGCCTGCTGAGCTGAGCCAAGCCTCGAATCATGACTTTTCATGTTGCTTTGCTGGCCTCGCTACCAGGCAGAGGTGGTTTGGGGATCCTGCATACATCACCAGACACCACTTCAAGTTTCACCAGTGGTACAAGTAAAACTAGACAGGCAGCCAGACACTGAAGGGTAGTAATATAGATACAAATTGGTATCCATATATACAAATAGATACCAGGGTCTGTTGTGTTTTGTTTTTTGTTTTTTTTTGCTATTGCAGACTAAGATGCTGATCATAACCCGGAAATAAATACTTGGTTTCACTTCTAAGTTTTTCAGTTTTTTAAAAACAAAAGCATAAAATAAAAATAAAAGTTATTTGTATGCCTCCTACAAGAGCAGTTACAGCTTGTGCAATCTCATAGTGCATCCCAATAGTGGTTGGAGCCCTAGGGGCTGTGACACCTAAGCTGGAAGAATGGCTCCAACAGATTCCAGGAGGGACAGCAGAACACTCGATCCAGAAAAGCACATTGCTAGGAACAGCTAAGATACTGCGCAGAACCCTCAAACTCCCAGGCCTCTGGTAGAGGACCCGAGATTGAGGATAACATACATACAACCACCCGTGGAGGTGAGAAAACAATTTTTTACACACACACACACACACACATATATACATACATACTCTTATTTTGTTGTGTCCTGCATTTTTCTTGGATATCCTACATTTTGGACTTTGACCTCTTTTTGTGGTTATGACTTATGGTCACCCTGAGGGAACTGTGTACAGCTTTGAAACCTAAATTAAGTGGATGAAATTGAAATGCAGTTTCTGTTTGCCACATTTCAGAGCCACTGCAGCTGTGGGTGCCAATGAGGATAAGATTGGGCTACCTGGCCACAATCCTATGCTAACCTACCTAAGAGTAAGCACCACTGAACTCAGTGAGCATGCATAGGCTAGCCCTATAAACAAACCACAAATGGCCTTTGAAAGCCTTACAGCACAATCCAGGGCAACTAATCTGTCCACATAAGAGCCCTTGGGTTGCTATCACTAGGGTGGAGCAACTGCAAGATGCTCCAGCCCAGTTACTCTGGAAGAGGCTTAGGGCAGAGCAAGGCAACATGGGATGCCCTAAGAGAGGTGGACCTGCTCTGCCCTAACTGGGGCAGCCTAAGCAGCTCAGGAGAGGCAAGTTGAGGGCATGTTTAGCACTGTCTAGGGCAGAGCAATTACTCTGTATCCAAAGCCTGTTTCAAGGCAGAAATGCCCTCTTCCAGTTCCTCAGAGATATACCACCTCAGGAGCAGGTATAGTAATGAGTAGACCCATAGGAGTCCATGATAAGGCCTTAGTAAGAATGGTAGTGTTGACCAAAATCTGAGTTCTTGGCCATCCTAGCTGTAATCCCTGCCTCTCAACCTCAGGATATGGCACAACTACAGCAGCCCACTAACCTCAGGATACAGCAGGCCACTCCAAGCATCCATCTTGCACTAGAAGAACTGCAGCTGTAACTGGTTGTCAGGAACTGCTGGGCTTCCTTATAATGTAGGCACCACAGCTGTTCCTTCTTCAGTGTGATCTAAGGGGGGTCTACTCAGGAGCAAGCCCTCCCCAGCTGTCACTGACTTAGCATGCTCTGGAGCAGTTAGGGCAGCCCAGGCTTCCTGACTCTCTGGATGCAGCATAACTTTCTGCTCTGGATACAGAATAGTTAGGAGAGAGCAGTCAGGACAGAGCAGGTTGAACTTGCTCTGGATTGTGCCCTTATTTTGTCTGTTTTTGTTGGAAGACCAGGCCTCCTTAAATTCCCAATACCCAAGGAAAAAGAAAAAAAAGAATTAACCACATTACAGGATGTGTTTCAACGAAGCTGAGACTCTCAAAAGCTACATTAATCAAGCAAGAAAAGAGCTTGCAGCACTTCAAAACTTCCATCGCACAAAATTTAAAAAGTCAAGCTGATTTTTAAAAAATAAAGCACATTACTCTTCAGAATCTTGAAACCTGTTCAATGATATTTGTACGGAAGATCTACAAAAGATGATGTTCATAGATAAAAATAATTTCCCTTATGTCACAGTGGCTCAAAGAACAAAATGGTCCTCCGAAGGCTGATTTGGTGTTCATGTGTCAAAAAGAATTTTAATTTCGTGGTCACAATAGAGGAGTCTTGTCAGCATAAGTACTGGATTTCTGGAAAAAAATCTTAAAGAGTTCTCTAAATTAAATAGTTTTTTTAAAAAAGCTAGACTCAGGGGGGAAAGAAATCAAGGTTTAATATATCCACTACAAAAAAGGCACCGTAAGGCAATTATAGAAAATTCCATACTCCTATATTATTTCCTTCTCTTCGCATATCATTGTCAACATACTCTATCTTTCTAAAAATACCTAGCTACCTTGTTGGTTGGAAGCATTTGTTAACTTCCGTTCAGACAGCAGATGTTTCGTCAGTCACTATGTGATGCTTCCTTGTTTGAAGTGAGCAGAAACATGCAGGATAGGTATTCAAGTCAGAGACTGATTGTATCATTTGCCAAACTTCACCCAAAATTTTAAAATACAAGGAGGCTTCCATATCCACTGTTTCAATTATCCATGGTTCCGCAGGTGCAGGACCCGCACCCACTCTCTGGAGGCAAGGGGAACTGTGCACCCATTTCCCTGGCTCTCTTAGTTCCTTATAAAGGCATAAAAAATTTATTTCTGATTTTGCAAAAAAACTGCATGTGTTGTTTTTTGTTGTTGTTGTTGCTTAAGTTGCTATTCTAAGTCCTGCAGAGACCTCAGGCATATCCATGCAACTTCTGTGAGGTTTCTGTGAGCCTTTAGGAGCAAGGATCCATGGCTTCAGGACATTCCCCATATCCACAATCTCATTCAGCTGCAGCAGGTTCTAGACTAGAAAGTTAGATAGGAATGGGCTCTCCTGTGCAATCAAATAAAGTTCTGTAACTAAAACTTAAATACATTTTGCTATGGATAGCCCAGCTAATTCCCCAATCCATGGAGTACTAGATAATACAAATTTGATGATGATGGTATGATGATGATGAAATAAATTGAAGGGATTACCTGGCTTATACCATGCCATCTACATGCATGCTTGTATGTATTTTTATGTATACATACATATATATATGTATTTGAATATATACATACATAAAAGGCATGTATGTATATCAAGCACTATTCTCCAGGAATAGAGGACCCTTAAAGGCAGAAGCAAAAGATGTTCCTCACCCAGCAGACTGGGTTTTCCAGCTCTTGGACTGGAGCTCCATGACTCCATGGAGGATACAGCAGTAGCAATTTCAACACCACTGCATCGGTGGACAGGAGTAGATAGAATTTCTTTAAAATTTCTAGAACAGGCATTGCTAAAAAGGCAAGCTAAATTGCTGTTTGAAATGAGACTTTCCTTTTTCAGCCTATGAGATACCATAATTACTGAATGTCTTAAAATTGGGATTTTTTTTAAAGAAAGTTGGTTGGAAAGACCAGATTAAAAAATAAAACATGAAAAGCTTAAAAATACATCTTACTTTGTTGCCAAAATTGTGATGTACTTAGATAAACATACACACTTCCACTAGTTTAATTTAGTATCATAGTAATTGCCAATTTTTAACATCCTTAATTAATTAGCTATTCAGTCAGTTAACTGAGTAAAGTTTCCAATCTTTTCTAAAATCTACTTTCATAAATTAGGTTGGAAAGAAAATAATTCAGGTAAACAGAACACCAATCTTACTTCTTTTTAAAATATTTATATGACTGACTTTATTTCCAATTAATATATACTCAAGAAAAACTAATTTCTTGGTCCTTTTTGAAATAAGAAAATTTGATAAGCATTCCGATGTGTACAAAATGTTTATAATGAACACTTTTTCCATTTATCATATAATTCTCACCAACCAAAAGGTAATAAAAGGTGAAAATGAGAGATCTTTTCAATCAATAGCTGTGAATGATGCACAATCAGAAGATAGGCGTTCTTCAGTAGAACGGGTAAAGAACAGCCAAGGTCACTCAGTCTTGAATATTGGCAAAAACCATTATGGCCGCTTCATATTCAAAAACTATGACTTGTGGAATATAGTAAGATTTGAAGAGAGTAAACTGCAACCCTTGTTCACACCTATCTTTCCATCTCAGGCACTAAGAACAATAAGCAAGAAAAGAATCATCATCATCATCTTATTCCCATTTTTATGAGAGTACCATGTGGTTACATGGTCCAGAAGTGGGCTCCACCGCCATGTAAATAGCAGAAATTGAAAAGGGGCTATTCAGAACAACAGGCATCTCCCACTTTCTGATGGTTTGTTTTCTGATGGTTCTGCTTTTTCAACACCTTTTACTTATATCCAGAACTAATTCATTCAACCCATGCTCTTTCAACGCCTCCCTGCTGGTCTAAAGGTTAAAATTCTCTTTCCTGATGTTGATTTGCATGTGACATGGTGATCAAACTGTATTTGGCATTTCCTTATGATTTTCTTCAGTGAATAACCATCATTCAAATACATAAGATATTCATTGCCCACGCATGCCTTTGTTCATTTTACTGTAATTTGTGATGTATTTTGACTGTGTTAATAAATACTGTATTTACTCAAATCTAACACACACCTGTTTCAGCCAAATTCATTCTCCAAAATCACGGTGTGCATTAGATTTGATGATTAATTAGATCTGAGTAAATGTGGTATTTTGATTGTAAGCATAGGGTGCGCCTTAGATTAATTGGCACGTTAGATTCAAGTAAATACAGTGTATGTCATTGAGGCTTTTGCAAGTAATAATTATGTCTTTTGGTGGCCAATCTGCATTTGCAAGATGAAAACACTGGGATCCACTTTTCTACAGTTTTCATTTTTGGATGGTGCTCCAGTCCCTAATCTGCCCAACAAGTGGGGGATGTCTGTCCAGGGGACATTTTCATTCCAGAAAGGATACTAAAGGTTTCTGCTTTTTGTTAAATTTAAAACCTAAGTTGCCTTTAAACCTAACCTTGTCTTCCTATAAGCTTTCCACTTCCGTTGTTTGTTAAGCAAGATACATTCTCACTTGGTGTGAATTTAATAAAGCTAAACAAAGGTAATGGGGAGCAGGGGGCACACATAGCCATGGATGTCCAGATTCACTGATAACTAGGGAACACCTATATTAAATGAAAAAAATCTGATGTATCATTCTATGACTAAACTTTTAGGAAAGCGATAGATTATTCCCCCACAGATAAGTATATATTCTGCAGAATAGTTGTGCTACCCAAATTTTAAAGAGCACGAACCTTATAGTATAAAGCTCAACACTTGATTAGACCAGAAGGTGACCTAGCCCAGCCTCCTATTCCACAGAGGAAAATGCAATGCCTGGGAAGCCCATGAAAACAATATGTAAACAGATAGAGAAGTTCCCTTATTTAACAACACACCAGGTTCCAGGGATCAGTTAGTGAGTCGTTTTGTTCCTAAGTATAAGTAATGCCTTCTCCGTTGCTGTTGCTGTCAGTTTCACTCAGGATACTGTCAGTTACACTTGAACATTATTATTTCACTGTGGAGAAGGTGGAAATGCTCCTTACTTAGCGGACCATACTTAGAAAAACAGACTACAAACCAGAAGTCAGGGCTCGATGTGCTCACTCATAAACTGAATTATCAGTAATATTCTATACCATAATTACAAACAACATCTATACATTGGAAACTGTTTCTGTGAAAGTCATCATCCTAGTAGACTATCAACCATTGATCAATTTGACATCCATAAATTTTCTAATCTCATGTTAGTCATCTAAAATGATAGTCAACACCACCATTTACGGCACTGAATTTTATACACTGATTTATTGAGTGCCCCCAAATTTTGCTGTTTCCGGATCCGCCTCTTTGTCTCAGCCTGCTGAATGAGTGTCTCTTCGAATTGAAGAAGGCCATGCTGCGTCTTTTGCCTCCATGCTGAACGATCAGAGGTCAGGGTTTCCCAGTTGTCACAATAATAAAATTGAAGGACTATAGAATCCATTAAATAAGAACAAAAATCTAACACCTTATTTCCCCTCAAATTTATTTGGTTTATATTTATTTAGTTTTCCCCCATATGTTATTACTGATATTTTCATGTGGAAGCTAAAGGGGAATTTTCATCTATCCAGCTCTGGTGTGAAAATATGAAAATCAGACTTCATGAATTACTATTTGAACAGGTTAGCAACTAGCTAGCAGTAAACACTTGAGAATTGAATTTATTCCTGGGTTTAAGAGCTGAAAGTTGTTGGGCTTTTTTATCTTATTGAAATCTAAGAAATTGGATTGATTTATGACTTGTGCGACACACATCACAGATAACAGTTTGCAGAAAAAAGAACCAATTTTTTAATCACAAATGAATGGAAGCACACTTCATGGGTTACGATCAAGAGCAAATTTTGATGTATTGCATTAAAGGCCCCTCCTCTGGCAGTATCACACTGGCCAGTTACAACATCTAAAGCAGCATCTTTTTATCAAGAATCTAGCAATGGGTGACCATGTCCCAACTTATAATTAAGACAACAGTAACGTTTCACTTTTAAACTTGACCCAGTTTTACATGAACTTTGAGTTACAGAAGCAGAGTGTAGAGGAAACAAAGTTTGTGTTTTTGAACTCTGAAAAACCTTTTAAAAATTAGTATCTTTCAGTATCTGATTTTCCCACAGCGCAGCTTTCAAATTAGACCAGGGGTCTCTAAACACCAGCCCTAGAGCCAGACATGTCCTGTGGCAAGCCTCCATCCAACTCTCAAGAAAGCCCTGTAATCCTCCAGAGGCAAGGGGAGCTCTGACATTGAAAATGCCCTCTGAAATATCCCAGGAAATATTGTATCTTTCCAAATATCCTTGATTTTGTCAGAATTCTGTCAAATTTCCTTACACTTGAAAATATCACATCATTAGTTTATTGGACAAGATTGATCTTTGTGAGACGCATAAGAACATATGAAGAGTCTCCACTGGATCAGGTCAAAAGCCCATCTAGTCCAACTTCCTGTATCACACAGCAGCCCACCAGAGGCACCTGGAAGGCAGCACTCTTATACATAAACAGCAAAATCTACCCGGCATTGCAGGAGTAAAATACTACCTCCAGTGCACCATTCCCCCCAGTGGACCATCCCTCTCCATGCCTCATTCCTCTGTGCACCACCACCTCCCTGTGCAACATAGCAAACATGCACCACCCCACTCCATGCACCACCCCCTTCCGTGCACCATTTCCACATATGCACCATCCCCCCACAACCATGGGCACAAGTGGTGGGCTTCAAATATTTTAACAACCGGTTCTCTGTGTTCTAATGACCATTTTAACCCTTAGTTTACCCCCAAAAAATTGTATCACATAAGACCGCATCAATCAGTATTAAGCCCCTTAGTTCAGTGTAATTTATTCCTATGCATTCATTGGCATCCTTCAGTCTCGAAAGACTATGGTATCGTGCTCTGATTGGAGGTCCTGAAACAATATCTAGTGTGGCTAAAAGGCCAATTCGAGAGTGTCCATCCCTTCCACACTGAGGACAAATAAATTCTGTCCCCTGCCCAGGCCCCAGGTTTCGCTGCTTTCGGGTCTGTCTCTTTGCTTCAGCCTGCCGAACAAGTGTCTCTTCCAGTTGGAGAAGGCCATGCTGGGTCTTTTGCCTCCACGCTGTACGGTCAGAGGTCAAGGTTTCCCAGCTGTTGATGTCCATTCCCAAGGCCTTTAGATCCCTCCTGCAGATGTCTTTGTATCGCAGCTGTGGTCTCCCTCTAGGGCGCTTTCCCTGCACTAATTCTCCATATAGGAGATCTTTTGGAATCCGACCATCAGCCATTCTCACGACATGCCCAAGCTAGCGTAGTCGGTGCTATTTCAGAAGTGTGAATATGCTAGAGATTCCAGCACGTTCCAAGACTGCATCATTTGAGACTTTGTCACGCCAGGTGATGCCAAGAATACGTCAGAGTCAGCACATATGGAAGATGTTCAGCTTTTTCTCCTACCATGCATAAAGGGTCCAAGACTCGCTGCAGTACAAGAGTGTGCTCAGGACGCAAGCTCTATATAGACCTGGATCTTTGTATGTTCCGTCAGCTTCTTATTAAGCCATACTCTCTTTGTAAGCTTGGAGAACGTGGTAGCTGCTTTACCAATACGTTTATTCAGCTCAGTATCTAAGGAGAGAGTGTCAGAGATAGTTGAGCCAAGGTACACAAGGTCATGGACAACCTCCAGTTCATGTTCAGAGATTGTGATACAGGGAGGTGGATCCACACCCTGACCCATGACTTGTGTTTTCTTCAAGCTGATTGTTAGTCCAAAGTCTTGCCAGTCTTTGCTAAAACGATCTATAACTTGTTGAAGGTCTTGAGTGAGCAGTAACGGCAGCGTCATCGGTGAAGAGGAACTCCCGCAAGCATTTCAGCTGGACTTTGCTCTTAGTCTGGAAGTTGCATTACTCCTGTGCAATCCTATGCATTACTCAGAAGTAAGCCTATGCTTACTTCTGAACTCTGAACTCAAGGGGCTTACTTCTGAGTAATGCATAGGATTACACAGGAGCATGCAAGTGACTTTAACATGTGATCCCAACCCAGACACACAAGACACTCCCAAGAGAGTTTGCAGCTGGGGAAATTCAGTGGCTGGGTGGGACAGCTAAGGGTGGGGGTGGGAAAGGTAAGTCCCTGAGTGGAATAGCTGAGAGGCGCTGGGGAAGTTCAGTGGCTGGGTGGGTGAGGGGATAGGTGGGTATCTGGTTGGGTGGGTGGCAGGGGAGACAGCTAGGCATATGGGGAATTGGCCAGGCTGGCAGATGTGGGGTTAAGTGGGAAGAGAGAGGCTGCAGCAGCTGAAGGGGTCCGAGAAGGAGGCAGACGGCGATGGGGCGGCTGGGGGGGTGAAGATCCTGCTTGCTGCTGCTGGCGCTTCTCCCCTGGCCATGTGGGTGGGTGAGAGGATAGGTAGGTAGGTGGGGTGGGGGGACTGGTGGCTGGCCTGTGGGGAGAAGGAGTGGGAGGAACGCAGGGGAAGCACTTGCCTGCTGAAGCTGCTGGTGCTTCTCCTGCCCACATGCCTCCAGAAGAGCCCTCTGAAATGGCGCATGGGGGCTCTTGTGCTCTGGAGGCGGGGGGGCCATGCTGGTCGGCAGGAGCACCGACTCCTGAGACCCGGTCTGTCTGTGCTCGCCTCCAACAAGTGAAAGTGGAGGCCCACACAGCAAGGCCGGGTCACAGGATGGATGCTCCTCGCCAGGTTGCAGTTTGAATAAGGAAGCCTCGCTTCCTAAAAGTGAGGAGTGGGCGGAGCGAGGCTTCCGCATTCAAACTGCAGCCAGGGGCCACCTCCGGAAAAACAAAGATGGCAGCCCCAGCGCTCTAGCAACCAGTTCGGTAGAGAGGGCCCCAAGTTAACGACTGGATCGCACGATCTGGTGGGAACTGGCTGCAGCATACCTGTGATGGGCACCCATACTGGGCAGGTGCGGGACTGGGGGTTAGGATCATACTGGGCATGTGCAGGATTGGGGGTTGATCAGTCTTGAATGTTAAGTATAGTTGGTGCTCACGTCACATAAGGAATACGCTCCCTGAATTTCATGCTTGTAGGTCAAGGGGTTGGGGCTGGGTGTTGATCAGTCAGAAATTATTCAATGTAAAGTACAGGGAGGAAAATGCATTGATCCCTTTTCACCCCCTTCTGGTTTGAATTTCCAAAAACCAGTTCTTAGTGGGTACCTACATCACAGATGGAACACCCTTCCCAAATTTCATGCTTCTAGATTCTGGTGGTTTTGGCTGGGCATTCATCAATCAGTCAGTCAGTTAGTCAGTTTTATATACAGTATATAGAAGAAACTAGAGCTTGGGCATATCAGGCAGCAAGTTGGAGTATCAGATTCCAGCCAGCAGTGTTGATGGTATTCAAGATGCCCATACAATGGGCAACAAACTGCTGTGATAGTGCAAGCAATACTGACACTTCACAAATATTTAGGATAAATCATTCATGTGATGTTACCTACCAAGCCCTCCCCCCACATTTTGAACCTGCATAGGTGAAAGCATCCATTGCTTTGAATGAGACAAACAGTTGGTAAAATACTGGAGAAATTTAAGTGCAACCAGATGACAACTGCCAAGTACATTTTCAAATGAAGACTGATATGCCATTATAAATGAAATGGTATTCCCTCTGCAGGTTTCTGGTGGTGACCACACTACCACTCTGAATCCTCTAACTACCCGTCATGCATTTCTCCTGACATAGACAGTTGGTAGTAATACAAGCAGGAATGGGCTGACAAGCAGACATACACTGGTCTGCTCCTCTGTCACTCCCTCTCTGCGACAGAAATGTTGAAAGAGACCCTCATTCCCCACCCTTTGTCATTCAATCTAAAGATATGCCATTGAACTTTTAATTTTTCACCTTCTAATCAATGGTGATGGGATTCAGCAGTGGTTTTGGCCAGTGGCCAGACTTCATTAATAATTAGCGGTGCTGTTTTTAAGTGGAATTATTTACTTGATGTCTGGCGGTTAGATGGATACAGGTCAAATCTGGTGCCTTGGTGCATTAATGAAGACTTCTGGAAAAGGTGTCTGGTTTGCAGAGCAATAAATTTTAATGACTACTGTTTGTATAGCATTCGCAAACATTTGGCATGACTGAAAGTAGACATCAGGCAAAGCCAGCCTGCTTGAGAGGAGCAGGGAATTGTTTTCCATGGATAGTGACTTTAAATAAGCAGTATTTGTTAGCAGATCTCATAAACCTGAGTTTCAATTCACTTTATTGCAGCATAATATATCTTACATGATTAAATTTTGTGTGTGCGCGCGCGTGTGTGCATGCGCATTCACATGCACACCTTCCTGTGTATGCATACAGACAAAAGTACTAACTGAACTTTGTATGAATATCCATGGAAATATCCTCTAGCTTGCCCTTATTTTAAGTAGACATATCAATTTCATGCAAGACTCCTGGATATACTCTAACCCGGAGACTGTACTTTCCTTTTTTCATAGGCAATTGGCTAAGGCAAGGGTCCTCAGTACCTGGTCTTCAGCCCAGTGCCAGTCTGCAGAGCATTAGGAGCTGGGCTGCGCTGGGACTGAAGGCCAGATCCCCACTGCCTGAAAGCCAGGTGAGTCCTGCTGACTTGGAATGAACTGGGCATGCGCAGGCTAATTGCTGGTCTGTGCATGACCATTTCATCCCCAGCCTGGGTACATGCAGCCTACTCACTGGGCTGTATATGCACAATTCATTCCTGCCTGGAGCGTACTGAGCATAAGCACCCCAGACAGTCCACGGGAAATTTTCCAGCCAGGGTCCAAACTGGGCCATGGTCCGAAAATGGTTGAGGACCCCTGGGCTACCGTGATTTTCTTCCTGAGAGCCTTTGGTTCACACATCATTTGGACAATTATTTTAAGGTTTCAGTCATTGTTTTATTATTCACTACTTGGGCTGTAATGCAGCGTTTCTCAAACTGTGGGCTGGGACCCATTAGGTGGGTTGTGAGTCAGTTTCAGTAAGGTCCCCTTTGATGTCAATATATATTTTATTTGCAATATATTAGAGTTGATGCTACCACAGTATGTGACTGCATTTGGGCAAATGTAACAGATCTGTATTTTTAACAGGCTGCCATGTATATGCTTTTAACAATGATGGTTCATAGGAACGACTCCCAGGTATGTGTGGATAAGATTGCAGATTTGGGATATTTGGATAGTTGTGTTTTTTTTAGTAACTGCTTGAGTGGGCACACACAGTTCTTCCTTCTTTTAAATAATATTTTGAATTTATACTTATAGTAAGCTTTTAATTAATTCAATGTGATTTTGTCACAAGGAAGATGTTAAAAATCTTCCTACCTGATTCTAGTTGCAATCCTAACCATCTTTCCAGCAGTGGCATAGTGTGCCCGTGTGCATGTTGCATCCTGGTGTTGGTGAGAGCAGTCCTTCTTCCTCAAGGAACAGCAATATTTGTTTCCTTACCTCAGAATTGCATTGCAGTTCTGGAAAGTTGGATAGCAGTGCGACCAGGGGTGGGCCTGGCCCAATCTAACAACCGGTTTGCCGGAAGTAGGCAGGCCAGGTGGGGTCAGGGGGCGGGGCCAGAGTCAGGGGGTGGGGTCAGGGGGCGGGGCGGGGCAAGGGGCGGCCACAACCCTGTTGCACTGCACTTGCGTCAAACTTGACGCAAGCGCAGTCGCATCCTGAACAAGACGCGACTGCGCGTGCACCAAGCTTGGCGAAAGCGCAGTCACGTCCTCTTCAGGACGCACTGCGCTTGCGTCAAGCTTGACGCAAGTGCGGTCGCGTCCTAAAGCGCAGTCATGTCCTGAGTGCGCCAAAATTAACAAGCGGTGGGCAACCGGATTGCTACCTGTGGGCCAAAATTAACAACCGGTTCTACAGAACTGGTGGGAACTGGCTACAGCCCACCACTGAGTGCACCTTATGCCACTTCCATTCATGATATCACTTCCAGGTTAATGACATCATCTCTGGTGGGTCCTGACTGCCATTCAAAAAAGTCAAAATACTGTAATGAAGTATGCAACGGCCAATATATATTAAGTATGCAACAGCCAAAAAAAAAAAAAACAGCAGAGGAAATATTGTATCCCAAAAATTGCCAAAATCTTATAGTCGTACTGTACATCAGTATGGTATGGGGTCAAACAAACTGCTATATCTCAATAACTATTCCACAAGTGAAGCTATAACTTTACAAAAGTTCGTTCGAAACATGTGGGACTGCATACAAAATTTCATCAAAATCCATCATGGTCATGTGGGGAGCCCTAGACCACTTGACATGGAATGACCACCCCCCCCCACCCTCAGCAGTTCAACAACTAACATCTGAGCTGCTTCATGAATAATCTCAGGCAACTTCATTTTGAAAATAAAATCAGGGTAGAACAGCCTATAAATCTGCTCTGCTTTGTTGTATGCACCCTATCCATCTATAGAATAAACAGCATCCAATTATCCCCTTAGGGTGAAATTTAAATCTTCCTCACAACCCTTGTATTGCCACCGTAGTTCTTAATTACTTCATGCCCTTTGTGTACGAGCTTTTTGCTGCTGTTAATCTTGGAACAGATTGCTTCAAAATGCCCTTAATGTTTAACAATAGTGAAGACAGGAATGAACATCCAGCAGATACGGTGGGATTCTTGTTTCCCAACAGCTTGTTCATCATGCTATTGTACACAGTCTCATTAATTTTTGCTCATATGAGTGACAATAAGCTTGTTGGGTGAAGGAATGGAAGTTTTAAAAAGAAAAATTAAGACAGCATCACTGGTGGTGGGAGTTCCCAAGGCCTGTTTGACAGAATTATTTCTGAATTCTACACTTTGACCTGTGTTGAGACTTCTTTTCTGTTGCGAGATGAAAACATAAGGCAAAGTGTGTGTTGAGATTTGGATTCTGAAAATCAGTTGTCTCAGATCTAGACAAGTTGTCTCAGTTCTAGAATAGAACATAAGAAGAGCCTCCACTGGATTAGGCCAAAGGCCCATCTAGTCCAGCTTCTTGTATCACACAGCGGCCCATCAGGAAGCACATATGACACCTCCCTTCCAGGTGCCCCTCTTGCATCTGGCATTTTTAGGTTGTCCACCTTATAACCCATGAAAATCCTTTCCTCTAGGAGTTTGTCCAATCCCTTCTTAAAAGCTTTGAGGCTAGATGAATCACCACATCCTGTGGCAGGGAGTTCCACAGACCAACTGCATTCTGGATAAATAAATTTTTTTTGTCCATCCTAACCCTCCAAACATTCAATTTTGGTAGATGTCCCCTAGTTCTGGTATTATATGAAAGGCAAAAGAGCATGAAAGGGAAAAGATACACGACTGAGAAAATATAACAGTTCTCCCCCCCTTCCCCATACAGATATACTGAATGTATAACCTGAGACAGGAGTAATATGCTTGGAAGATGAGCTGCCTTAGAATGTTAAATGTAAATGATTTCAAGATATATAGAATATGATATAAAAATACAGGAGGGAAACCTGAGACAAAATAATTTGGTTATTCCTGTTGCCCAAAAGTAACACCTGATTCTTGACAATTTGCTACTGTTTGCACAATCTGGTATTGACATAACTTTTGAATTTCTGTTTTTCATCCCATTCACCACTTTTAGCTAGATTCCTCTCCAGGTGCTGCAAACATGCTCTAGGAACTTAACTTCAGGTGCAACCCTAACTTAGGCCAGCACAACTTATCTAGTCTTCCCATTCCCGTGGTCATGTAAGTGCATGTCTGTACACTGCCTTAACGCTCCCCCAGGAGTGGTGCAAAAGTGTCTTATCACCTGGGTCAGCACAGGACTCATGCCAGGATTTAGACCAGCCTAAATGGAGCTTGGGATTGCAGCCTTACTCTTCCAATATGTTTTGATCCTTTCCTTAGGCAACTTCAATGATCCCTTCCTTAGGCAACTTCTGCTCCTAGTGTGATTTTGTTTGTAAAAGTGCCTTGGGAGATTTATCAATTACTTTGCTTTAAGGACGGTGTTCTCCTGATTCTGCCTCGCCCTAAGGAGAGGGGTGATATAATTATAACCCCTCTTTCTATGTTAAAAAGTGTAGAATCATTCAAATTCCATTCCTAACAAATTCATGTATGCAAATTTATATTAATTTATTCAAATTTGAAATGTAAATGGTCTCATTTCCTGGCTCCTGACATAATGTCAGAAAAATGATGTGGCCCTCCTGTCAAAGAGTTTGTGCACTCCTGCTATTGCTCTATCTGATGTGATACACATGTGGTGTAACCTGGTTGTACTAGGCGATGAGAGGTGAAATATTGAGTTTTCAGTATACTCATTAAAAAACCAATATTGTGTTTTAACTTCCTATGGCTCTTGAAACTGTCATTTATGCTTTTATCGAATGCAGAGATTTTTTGGCAGGAGGGCCACATTGTCTTTCTAATACTGTGTCAGGGGCCGGAAAAAACAAAGAATTTATTTACATTTCAAATTTGAATAAATTTACATAAATGAATATATTAATGACACCATCTCTGGTAGGTCCCAAACATGACAGATTGTCAATCCAATAAGTGGGTCCCGGTGCAGAACCACTGGTCTATATTATAAAAACTAGTACCATTTCCCCACTAGATAAAGCTAAATCAAATTAATTGCAGTCAATTAAATCTGCATCATTTTGCATATCACTATAACAATACTTTGTATGTTTGAGAACTTTTGTATTGTTTTAGAGTCAGACAATGCAGTGACTCTTGATTTTGCTTCTGCTTCTTTATAACACAGTAAGCAACATCTTAAAAGAGGCATTCCATTCTCAGTGCATTAAACTAGAAAACCTCTGTTAAGATGGTGTCTACTGGCTGCTTTTTTGCTATTACTCATATTATTAAAAATTAATTTTAAAAAATGCTCAACTTTACTGCTACAAATACATAAACACCATTGACTTGATTAGGCAAAAACATCTATTGACCTAAATTAGAACAACTTTTCAGCTTATTAAGAACTTTTTAATGAATTAATCCAACCAATTTGAATATAGCAATCACTCAACCCCACAGCTGGCTCTCTGAACTGGACCATGATGGCGTTCTCAGCCTGACAGCAATTTTTTCTATGAAGTACCTGATCTGAGAGGAATTTGTCAAGATTTCAGGTCAAGGCCATTGTTTGGTGCGACAATGAAATTATCCTTCATTTGGTGACATTAGAATGAGACATGCAGGGATATTTCATTGCACACACAAGAAACACAGAATACACAGCATTTTCAGACACAGGAGAGGTATGGCTGCAGGCAACATAGCCATCCGCTTGAGGAACACAGCAGGAGTTGCCTTTGAATTTTTGTTTGATGCTTCAGGCTGAATATAAGTGCAGGATAATTATTCTTTTATTAAAACGTTGTAGAAAGTGTCGCACTAGTACATGTCAGAGACCAACCATGTGAACTGGCACTTCAAGATAACCACAGAAGCTACTATTGGTGATTCTGTCAAAAATACTTAAGTCTCAGAAGGTCACAGTAAGTAAAACTTATAATCAAAGTAGCCCTCCAAAATTTAGCTATTAAGACTTTCACTCCCTCTCCTCATGTACAATCAGTGAAAGAAATGCCAAGAGCAGAGAGAGAGACAGACAGACAGACAGATTTTAAATGACTCAAAGCATGATGATTTTTGCT
Organism: Cryptoblepharus egeriae; assembly: GCA_030015325.1. Classification (NCBI taxonomy): domain Eukaryota; kingdom Metazoa; phylum Chordata; class Lepidosauria; order Squamata; family Scincidae; genus Cryptoblepharus; species Cryptoblepharus egeriae. Next base: position 21,164,918 of record JAREYC010000002.1, read on the forward strand.
TTGTTTCTTTCCAAAAGCAGAGTCAGTGTACCAAAACGCCTGGATGGGACATAGCAAAAAAGCAATTTTTTAAAAAAATTGCAATGTCACACATGAGTACACAAATGGTGGTGGTACTAGCACTAAGAAAGTTTTAGCGGGACCTCAATGTAAGGTCTGACTATAAAAAATTCTGTTTCAGGAAGGGATCTATATATTGCTAGGACATTTAATAGGGTCAGTTTCTAACTGTGAAACTATATAAGCATATTTTCCAAACTGAAAAATGGCAGTTCACACAAACAAGCAATAATTATTTTCTCCTTCAAAATGCAACTCTACAGAAACATCTGTGGCTAATCTAGAATCAGGATCTAGGATCCTATGATTTAGGAGGGAAGTGATATACAACCAAGTTTCACCTTTGACTTGTGCATTCTGGTGCACAATCTGACTGAAGAAAACAAGCACTTCTTGTGTGGGTGAAACAATATGAAAATAAGTGTAACTTTAATGCATGCATATTTTTTAGACAAACAATAATATATATGCTTAAGTTAATTTCCCCCCCAATTTCATATTCTTCAAAATCAGCACAGCAACTTGTGTTTTTTTTCCAGATCACTTTTTTGAAAAATAAATCCTCTTTAAGGTCTTATTGTTGTGAATAGGGGAGGGCGGAAAGAAGTGGAGGAAATGAATCAGAATGCCTTAATGCACATATTTTTAGAAATAGTGGAATATTTTATATTGGTAAAAAGGAAACAGATTGGAGATAAACCATCTTTATTGCCAGGTTAAAATCCCTTTGAAAACAGAGGCCTTTAATGGAAACCTTATATCAACTTTAATTGTCTTACTATCAGTGGAAGCTTGCACTATAAAATAAATTCATTTTGCTTAGTGGTATGACTGCACGGTTCAAGTCAACTCATTCAAACTTATTTATGGACCACAAAATGTACTGATTTAAACTGGTCTGGGATTACAGTTTTGAATCTAACAGTGGTAGGAAAAAATAGAAAGGCAGAAGAAGGCATTTAAATATAGATCCAGCAACAAGGTCCCAAGGATTCTAGTACTGAGTTAAATTGGGATTGACAAGAATAGGCAAAATAGAAAGTGCACCAGGATGTGCTCCTGAAAATCCACACAAAAGCACAATTTTTTGCATATTTCTGTTTATATTTACAATATACTGTATATACAGAAGTAATATTCAGAAGCATGTACATTAGTAATATACGGAAGTAATATTTTTCATCTTTGGCTACAACATGTATGATATCTTAGTGTTGGGAAGCGTCTCTTGGGTCATGACTCAAGTCTAGAATCACCACCACCCCTCAACTTGACTTAAAAACAAATCATAACAGGGGCATTTTATAAGAAGGGAGTCTCCCTTCATGACTCTGTCGGATTCAAGTCAAGTCACCCCATACCTTTAAAAAGCCTACAATGCGGGGGGCTGGGGTTGCTGCTGGGCTCTGTATATGATGGAGCTCTCTTTAAACATTCACCTGCTATCCCACCCATCTGTAAATAGGGCAAGAAGGGTGGGAGACACTGTGAAAGAGGGGAGAAGTGTCAACAGGGAGAAGAAGAGTCACCAGCATCACCTGCGAAGCTTATCAGATGACCCAAGCCTTGGCAGCTCTACTCAGAAGTAGTCCCACTGCAGCCAATCATTCAATTAGGGTTTCTTCTCCTACAGCCATGCAGTGAAAAGTATGATTGCTATGAGCTACCTAGCCCCTTCCATTCCTCATCCCCTCCATGGGATTCTCAAGCCAATTGTAAGGCAAGAAACCCCCTGGGCTATTCCTCCTGCCCACCCTCAACCACTGAAAATATCAGAAGTCTGATCCTTTGTCTAAGGATCATCTGTTCGTGTCTTCCTATCAGAATAAGGCTAAAGATTGCCAGGTTGCAATCTGTCCCCCAATATTGCTTCCTTCTCCTCCTTCCCCCACTTCAAAAGACACATTAATCCTGCAAACATTGTACATTTTTATTTTTATTTCAGGTTCTTTACCTTGCCCTTGTCTGTGAGCCTCAAGACTTTCATGTGTAAGAAATGCAGTCACCATTGGTTCATATTACTATGCACTGAAAAATCTTTATTGATTGCCAGTTTGGTTCCAGACTGATTTGGCCCATTAAAGTGCTAAATAGCCATGGGTCATTGGTGTACCATATACGGTCAGCAGGTGTGCCACAGGTATTATTAGGGACTTTTGGAATGTCTTCAGTGCATGTACTTTGCCAATTGTTCCAAAAAACTAATAGTTGCCTTAACCATTTTAGCGTTGTGTCAGTGTGGCTTAGAGAAAGGATGGGATACAATTGGGAAAGGATGGGAAACAATAAATGCCTTCAGAAGGCTATTGCCCAAATTAGGTAGGCTGATCTGGCACAGGGCCAAGGTCATACCAGAGACTGGGTCACAGCTAAGAATGATCTTTTCCACCTGAAAGGGACCCAGTATCAGATGCTCTGCAAATACAGCAGCCTCCAGTACAAGTTGTATTATGAATAACAGGGCCATAAATTAAAAAAAAACCCCTTTTCAAATGTTCCTCGGAAGAATACACATATTGAATCTGAAAATTCTGCTCAGCTAAAGGCAGGCAAGAATTTAATTACATATAACAATAGAGTAAGTCTAATCCAGCTTTCTATCTAGTTCAAGATGCAGCGTTATTAAAACTGGAAGAGAGTTTTTCCCCCCTTTGCGAGCTGCTTTATTTGCAGCAGACAATCTCTTGCACAGAAACTGTGCAGAATCCTCTTTAGAAGAAAGGAGGAGAGCAGAGAATTTTAAAGGAAAAGCTAAAAGTTAATTCAAGATAATCAAAAGAAAGAGGCAGCAACTTCCTGAAACAAGAGGTCTGTTCAAAGTGATTTGAGCTGATCCAAGGATACACGGCAGATGTGACAATGCTCGTTCCTATACATGTACCAACGAATATGGATTAGGTACAATCACCCCACGTTCAAGATTTTCAAAGTGCTACATATAGTTTTCTAATGTCATTATAAAGACTGACAATCATTTTGCATTTCAATAAGTCTACAAAGAAGAAGTTTTCTTAAGTGGGGAGCCACCACTGAGACACAGCTCAGTTATTCAGATTTAGTGACAGGGAACAGTAAAAGAAAAAGGGCTCTGAGGTCACAGACAGAAGACATTCCTGCTTTATTTATTGCTCCCTTTGCTTTTTCAAAGACAGAAGCTCCTCTGCAATCTAGCATTCAACATTCTTGATGCCTTTTCCATCCGCAAACCTAGGAAAAAGTTATGGCTTCCAAGACCAGGCTGGCACAGCATTCAACCATTTGCATCTGAGGGCACAATCCAGAGTAACTACGGGGAGTCCTTGCACCGGTGTAAGAACAATTTGCTCTGGATTGCAATATGAGTTTTCCATAGGTTTTCATTAGGTGGTGCAGTAACTATGGGTACACGTAATGTCTCTTACGTGCTCCCGTAGTTACTCTGGATTGTAGGGCCAGACTGCAATCCTAAACACTCTTTCATGGGAGTAAGACCCACTGAACACAATGGGGCATACTTCTGAGTAGACATGGATAGGATTGTGCCCTAAAGCACTTATTTGCTAGTACCGCAGTTATCTTTCTGTTCACCTGCTTTCTCAGCTATTTTCATCAAGTAGCCCCATCCCTCCTCAACCTTCTCTCTACACCACCTTGGGCAAACAGGTAGCTCTCAATATACAAAGAGGGCTTGTGTTCCAAAAAAATCTGAGCATATATACAACCCATTAATTAAAAATATTTTCCCATAGGAACTGATGCAACTGATAGGAGAATTGAGCAAAAAGTCATCAAATACACTGATGACTGATGTCTTCTCAGGGTGACCAGATGTCATAACTGCAAGCAGAGGATCAGGCAGTCCAAAACATAGCACATCCCAGAAAAACATTGTACATGACAAAGTAAAAGCTGAAAACGCTGACATAATGATTCAATGTTGTTAATTTAAAAACTATATTATTAAATTTAAAACTACATTATATGTAATTTATTAGTTAAAAGAAGACCACATGCTTACTCCTCACAGGGGAAAGGAGGACATTTAAGTTCTTTCTAAGGACCCAAGGCCGAAAAAGAGGACATCTCGTGTATCTTCTGTTTGCCCAGGATAGTGTAGAGAGAAGGTTGAGGAGGGATGGGGCTAGTTGGAATGACTTCTGATGAAAATAGCTGAGAAAGCAAGTTTCTCAAGTTGTGAAGCTCTTCATTTGCATATCCTTTTAGGAAAGGAAGCTGCATTGGCACAGCTAGAGGGATGCAGGGGTAACAGTTGTACTGGACAGCAAGCTTGGGGTGGGGGCAACAAGCTGAGCTTGATGCTAGTGGCCAAAATTGTGAAGTGAATGATGTTTGAATGATAACACCACTATCATGGTTCCGCTCTTTCAACACCTTTCAATTGTACCCCGAACTCATACATTCAACACTTGCTCCACACTTTCAACCTCTCTTTGATGGTCTAGAGGGTAAAATTCCCTGATGCTGATGTGTGTGTGACATGGTGTTCAACTGTTTTTGGCATTTCCTTATACTTTCTTCACTAAATAACCATCATTATTCATTCTTAACCTTAAGATATTTGTTGCCTACACATACCTTAACTCATTTTACCTTAATGTGTTTTGTAGTTTGATGTGGCAGTCTTAACCCCTGCTTACTGGTCAAGAGACACTCTTTCAAGTGGGTGTTCCTCTTTTATTTAGCAGGGGGAGAATAACTGGCCCTCCACACCTCAGCAATGTCTGTTCTAGTGGCTTCTGCTGGTGTTCTTTTTGCACTTTAGATTGTGAGCCCTTTTGGGACAGGGACATATTAGCTATTAATTAGCTATTAATTTTTTTCATTTTCTTGTAAACCGCTTTGTGAACTTTTCAGTTGAAAAGCGGTATATAAATACTGTAGATGTAGAAAATACTGTAGATGTAGTTTGGTTTCATGTTAATAAAAATGTTATTTAGGCTTTTGCAAGTGATATTTATGTCCTTTTTGAAGGCCATTTTGCATTTGCAGGGCTGAAAAAAACTAGTTTCAACTTTTCAACAGTTTTCACTTTTGGATGGTGTTCTGGGTTTCTAATCCACCCAGTAATTGGGGGATCTTTGGAATCCTTGTTTTACATAGCTGTGAGAGTTAACCCTGCTTTACTTGTACAATTGGACGGCAGCTTTAAGCTGAATTGGGTCCTGTGTTAGGAGAATCTAATATTTTTATTTTCTTCTCAACAAAAAGCAAAATATTTTTACTAAATCATTTCAAAATGGGTTTGTAACTACTTGTCAAAGATATTCTACATATTTTTTTCTTGCTGTTCAGAGGAGCTGAGTATCCTGGGGGAATATTCATTCCGCTCCTACCCACCACTTCTGCACTTGAAATTGGTTGCTTTCAGCCAATTCATCGGTATTCAGCAGTGACCTACATTCTAGGACACAACCCTTGTGCAATTCCTCCGCACAAAAATTCTGCAATTCCTCCACACAAAAACACTGTCCTCCTCTGAAGCTGCCTTCACGGAGCCCTGGGCTGTGGCCTTCAAGACTGCCACATCAAAGTTGTTTCCCCAGGAAACTAAATTCAACGAGTTCAGCAATAGTAAGCCCCTTGCATAAGGAAAGCAAATGTTCCTTGAAATGTCAACCTTGAACTCTGACAGAAAAATGGACAGAAGGCGCCAGCACCAACTCCATGTGATGTGACAGAAATTGGACACAAAATTCCCATTTGCATTAATGGAAGTGCTATGAGTGTGCTTTGAATGCTCCAGCAAAGAGCAGAACAACTGCAATCTGCTAATGTAGTTATAATTGAGTAATGTCAATTCAATGCAAACCATAAATCTTTCAGAATTCATTTCCCCCCCCAGCCAAATTGATACTATTTGTAATCCAATGCGAGAGGTTGCCCAGAAGATTGCTACAGAGTGCTAATTGATACTAAATCCTAAAGCAGCAACAGCAGCCGTGAATGAGTATGTTCCATGCACAGAATGCTTTTTTTAAAGATTCCTTATTCCCTGCACCTTAATACCTCCCTCAAGAAAGCCACAATGCTTTTAACGAACACCAATAGCTTTCTAGCACTTATACAGGACAGTGATGTAGTCCATATGATGATACTACATGCAGTACAAGTGTCAGGAAGTGCTCACTGTTGTCATCTCCGTTTCTTTAAGAAACTCTAAGGTTGTGGTATGGTAGGCACTGCAGAGTTTAGACACAACGTCAATCCCTTCCATTGGTTTACAATATAGAATAGGTGTCTTCTAAATAAAAAAAGCAGGCCTCCGTCAGTCTTGAAAGACTATGGTATCATGCTTGGTGCTGCATACGCTGCATTCGAAGCACGAAAGCCTGGGTTGGATTTTAATGGAGGATAGGCTGTTACCCAAGCAGCAAATCCCCCCTCTCCACGCCACTGAATTAGTCCAATGGAAAGGCAGAGCCAATACGATTGGATCCAGCTGCGTCGCAGAGCTGGGCTAAGGACAGGAGCTCACCCTGTCTTGTGGGGCCGACCCGGGAATCGAACCCTGGCCTGCTGGTTAACAGGCACAGCGTCTTTACCTCTTGCGCCAACCACAGCCTTCTTCTAAATAATGCTTCCTAGTAATGTAAGACGCAGGAAACCCACCACAGGAGATATTTTCTAAACATTGTGGTTGGGATAAAAATGCACCTATTGAAAGCAACCCAATCAAACCTGGACAATTTTTTTACTCAACTAGGTAAATATGTCGTCCAGCTGGTCTGTGCAGCATGTGTACAGACAAGTGCCAAATGCTGATGCTTTTGTATCTTCCCACTGCTTCCTAGTGCTTCTTGCAGTATCTGAGATGGACAGCTTCAGTATGTAGCTGTACAGCTGCCTCAGAAACACAGATCTCCCCAAGATGCTATTTCATAAAGCCAAAAGCTTATAGATACTAATACATTTTGTTCCTTCATAGGGCAACTAACGTATCCCCCACTTTCTGACAATTCATTTTCTGACGATCCACTCTCTTTCGACACCTTTCAATTATTATACCCAGAACTCATTCGTTCAACACATATGCCAAGCTTTTAGCCTCTCTCAACTTATCTAAAAGTCAAAAATGCCCTCCTCATTTTGTGGTTCCTAGTCTAATCCCATTCCTAAAGGAGTTAATGAGAATCCATTTGCAGAAATCTTTGTGTGGCAGCAGGAATTTGCAAAATAAAAGGAGCATTTGCAATTTGCTATCTACAAAAGCACTGGAAGCAACATATATAAACTAAAAAAGATTAGGTTCCACTTTTCAATGGTTTACACTTTTGGACAGTGCTCTGGTCCCTAACCTGTCCAATAAGTGGGGGATGCTTGTAGATAGGTAGGTAGCAAAGGGTACAAGAAACAGAATAAACACAATACTATTGCAGCTGAAACACAGTTTGATCTTGTTTGGTTTCCTGAGCTATAACTAAGTTGGAGCCTGAGGGGTGATCTCAGCCACTGTAGGGGTCTGGGGGTTTTTTAAGGAGGGACAGGAGGAGATAGGAGGGTGGGTGGACATGGAACGGGGCCAAGACCCTGCAATTATGCCAGATCCTAGACTCTTTCCCACACAGGCTGCACCATTTCACTCAGATTTACACCACCTCCTGAGTTGGAGTAGACCCACTGGGCTTCCCCTTATCTTATCCCCATACTTTTGCTGGATACAGCAGAGGCACACAGCCTGACTATTCCAGCACAAGTTAGGATTCCGATATTACTTGCATTCCAATATTCAGGATTTGAACTCTTATAACTGGAAAGAGGCCGAGGAAAAGGAAGCTCTGTATGAAGACATTTAAATCCAGGAGGGAAAGGAGAAAAAAGAAATAAGGCCACAAAAGAAAAGAACCTGTTGAGGTTGAAAAGCGACACTTCACCTTTCCCAGAGCTGAATCCAATAACTCAAAGAAAAAGATAACAGTTTTGCTATAGTGACGGAAATTCTGGTCTAGCAGAACACAAACTTCTATTACCCAGCCAACAACAGTGTGAAAAAGTGGCAGTGTTGTTTTTTGTTTTCCCCTTAAGATAGATCTTCTTGGTCAAAGAACCAGCCTACTGTCTGTTGAAGATAAAGGGGAGGGGGTGCAGAGACTCCGGAGAGGGTCTGATTGATTGAAATTTTATGAAACTTTTAAGTCCACAGCCCAGTGAGCTGTTGCATTGCTTTGTTTCCCCCATTTGCTTTGAATTACTGGAGCTGCCAGCATTTGACACTTTGGTAGAATTTACTTGGCAATACATTTGTTACTGCCAAGATATAGGTTGCATCAGAGATCCTTCACCTGCTTTCAAGCCTGGTTTATCAAGCAGCAGGTGAGGCATTCTGTTCTGTTGCTTATGTTTCGTTCCAGAAGTTTACATTATTGAGCAGCACATTTATTTTCATCTCTTCCAGCCAGCACGAAACGGACTAGGGCAGAAAGCCTTTTATCCATGCTTAATTTAGATAAATGACTTTTCTTATTTGGTGCTTGCTGCATGGTAACTGAAGTTGCATTTGGACAGGTGTAATAGTAGTTTAATAATAATACGGTTTAATTGGTCTATTACTTGTGAACCAGGCTATGTCAATTTCAAAATGGTTAATTCATATTGCTGTGAAAGAGACATGTTTTGACATGCCAGATTGAAAAAGGGAAGCAGGGTTCTGCTCCATGGTACATATACTGTAGCACTTCCAGTTTTTTTGGTAGCAAACAACTGCTATATTTTTTTCGCTGTTTTTGTTGGAAGAAGGTAAGAGAGGTGACTTGTTAACATTTTGTTAGCATGAGTTGTTCCAAGTTTTCAGTCTTCCCCAGGGTATCAAGCTATTAAATCTTTGTGTGAGGTACAGTTGCATTAATGTAATGGCATGTGCATGAGCACTAAACACTACAAACATAGCCACACACATGCTGAGGTTTATTTAGGACCACTTATAAATAGGGCCAGCCAAAGCATTGGATATGCTCAGATCCACCATTATCCTCACATTTCCTCCAGTGGCGTTGCTAGTTGGTATGGATTGTACCAGGTAATGAGCACAGGGATGGGGTGGCATTACTACTGACAAAAATTTGTAAAAATGAGGTTTCTTTTTTCTTCTGCAAAAAAGTTAGAAAGTCAAAAATACCAGTGGTGACCACAGATACAGTATATGCAGTTTGTGAGCCACTCATAAAGATGTCACATCATAACACATTAAGGGTGCAATCCTACCCTAGGCAAACCTACCTCATTGGTCTTCCTGTTCCTGTGCTGATGTAGGGAGGCATGCACATATCTGTGCACTGACCTAACTCCCCCTTAGGAGTGGCACAGAAGTGTTATGGCGCTTTTCTGTCATCCCCAGGTCGGCACAGGACTTATGCTGGGGCTTAGGCTGGTCTGAGATAAGGATTGCAACCTAAATTACAATTATGATGTAGTTTGTCAGATTACAATCAGGAAAACATGAGTTCAAAACCTCACACAACCGCAAAGCTCAGAAGGCAATTTTCAGCCAGTCACAATCTCATTGTATATTTTACTTTACATGGTCATTGTAATAAGACAATGAGCATGGAAGATCTATTATTCGCACGCTGAACTCCTTGAAGTAAGAGTGGGAGTATAAACCATTCACAAATACAAGAATAAATAAGTAGAAATTCCATTCAAAGACCTTTCAAGCCCATTATTAAGCTTCCATAATAAAAGTATCGGGTGTTCAGGTGAACAATCTCCCCCACACTGGGCAAAATTAGAATAAAAAGATTTACTGGGTTCTGTCTCCTAGAGGTAGCCATGCTGAGACTAACATTAAGTTGTGTGTTTCAATTTCCAACTACATTTACATTTTGATTAAAAATTTTCTGTAGGGACCAAAGTTCAAGATAACCCATTGTTTTCACTTTCAAATTCTTCTGGGTAGACTGTCCATAAAGCAGATCAAACACTGTCTTTGATGCCTTCTCTGTGTCCAGCTAGTGGGCTTAATCAAATCCAGGGATTTTTGTACTCCACTACAGATGTTAAACATAGGTAAAAAAATTGCGCTTTCGTAACTTGCTACTGTTGTAAACTCACTGTTTCAAATGTTGTGTATATTCAAGTTTTATATAGAAATGCCACAGACTAGACACCCAGTGTTTCATTGTCCTTTGCTCCCAGTGTTCATTCTCTCTCTCTCTTTCTCTCTCTCTCTCTCTCTCTCTCTCTCTCTCTCTCTCTGTGAGTGTGTGTGTGTGGCCTATCTGTCTGCCAAGACACAAATATAGAAACATATCTGTCAACTGAGGATGATACTTTATCTGAAAGTTCAGCCTGTAAGACATCATACAAGAAGGTGTCACAAAACACAATTGTATTTGTTGTTATTTAATGTACCTTCACTGCTAGAAGGGGTTTCCCTCTGCATATATCACACTGGTCTTTTGGTCAAAATCATTAATACACCATTCAGGACAAAACCTATATAAAATACTGATATAGCAATCGAGAACTTAATTTGTTAAAAGCAAGGCACAATATTTTCAACTCTTTTATTTGGGTTGATGTTTAGAAATGCTGCTTTTGTAACTTTTTGTCTTACTTAAAAACAATTCACTTTTCCAAAATCCCCACTTATCCTTTTTGAAGAATTTTTAGATTCCCTAGTTGTAAATTAACTGCTTATGTTAACAGTAAAATCTATGAGTTAATTTGATAATGTCCTCTACTTGTTTGGCTTCAGATTTATCCTTGTGTGTCACACAAAAATCAAAGTAAATATGCTGAGGCAGCCAATTAAACTAAGACCTGACCAAATGTGCAAAAATCCTTTTGGCAGTGGGCATTTTCCACTGAATCAGTTCATGTTAGGAAGCAATATGCAGATGGACTCCCTTATCTCATGGTTTTGTGCCAATGAATATCAACTGCTCTCTTTCAAACTCATCCCCTTCTTAATCCGTACCTGCCATGTGCGTTTTCAAACATATGCTTGCAAAGCCCCAAAATCCATGAGTTCAGTTGCTGAAGCCAGGAAAACAGCTAAAAGATTGAAACTTTAGGGAAGGACATTCAGACTGCAATCCTAACTCCCAGTTAGGATGGCATAAGTCCTGTGCTGGTCTGGGAGAGTGGCAAAAGTACATAAGGAACAACTGCACCACTCCTGGGGAAGTTAATCCAGTACACATATATGTGCCAGCCTACCACTCCATCACTGGAACAAGAGATAGCTGAGTTGTGCCAGCCTAAATTGGTTAGGACTGCACCCTTAAGACTACACACAGGGAAGAATTTCATAACTACAAGTATGGTGTATCTGCCTAGCTATGAGATGACCTGAAGAGCTTGCCTCCTTCCCGAAAGTTATAATGATAGCACTTGGCCTAAATGCCTTTAAAAAAAGAGGATTAAACTGATAAAAGTCCTTCACAGTCTACTGTCCATGTGGGGTTAATACAATCTAGGCTCAGAATACCAGGTGGAAGGCAAGGTGGGATTCAGGTGTCTCGTTGTCTTAAGTGGTCCCAGAGGAGTCCAGTGCCCCACTGTGGGATACAGGAATCTGGCCATAGCCTGATCCAGTGAGGCTTTTTAAGTTATACTTAAATTTACAGCTCTGGGCACTAGAAGTAAATTATACATTTCTGCTGCCATAACAGCATGTGGTATCTATACATTACCTTGCAATGACAGTTTAAATGAGCTGATGCTACAGAATCTATTTTAAACTATTATTTATTTTAAATAATCATTTGGAGGTTTAATAGCCAACAAAAGGTGGTTATTTCTTTTTTTCCTTTGGTCATCTGTTTAGTGTCTGAGGCAGACTTAGAAATGATCCTTTGTTTATATTATAAATCATATTTATAATTAATTTATAATTAATCATATTTATAATTTAAATTTAATTTTAAATTATACTCTTATTTTAAATCATTTAATTTTATGCTTTTAGTTTGATATTTATCTTTTGCCATATAGATTTTTCTTTTAAATTGCAATGCACCTTTTCTTCCATCTTTCGTAAACAGATGTAAGTTGATAGATTAAGGCTGCAATCCTAAAGACACTTTCCTTGGAGTAATTCATTGAAGACAATGGAGCTTATCTTTGAGTAGACATGGTTAGGATCGTGCTCTAAGTTGTAGTTAAGAATTATCATGCAATATTCAATAAAGAAAGGGGGTGATCCTCAAACCAGTTCATAACTTTTTTCATACACATAGTGAGGAGGTGCGTGCAGCCTCTCCAGCTCTCTTGAGATTCTAGGAGCAGAGCATCCTTTACCTCCAGAGGCTTCCCCAAGGGTTGGATGAAGGCAACTTGCCACAGGTCACGTGGAGGCTTGTTATGGGCTGCATCTGGCCCCTAGGCCAGGGTAGCATATGAGTATTTCCAGTATTTTATTGATTACTTTTATCTTTGTAAAGACCAAGCTGTATAATGGTTGATTGAAGAAGGCTGCACACAGGACAATTCAGGAACTCTTGGTCCACTACAAAGCAAATGTTCTCAGCTTCTTCCTCTTCCTCAGAAAGCAGTTGGGTTTGGAACTCTCTGATGTCATACAACTCACACATTTATTTCTATTCTCTATTTCCATTTCTCCCCGGGGTGGAAAGAAATGTGACACACCATGGTTGCCTAGACACTTTGCTTTTATTCAGTTTAGCAGAAATGAGCCTGAACTGCTCCTGCATGTCAAGTTAAGTCACCTGTGAATGTTTTAGGGCAGCAAAAACACAGACGAAGTGAAAATACAGCCACCGGAAAGAAAACCAGCATCTTGATTTCTTCATGGGCTACTCTAGGGCAGAAGCAGCTGGCCGGCAGGAGGATGGGGTAGGGGGAAGATCAAGCATAATGAAACGAAACTATGGCACAAAACAGAAATCTCCATGCCACACAAGGATGCCTGTTCCAGGATGTCAGATCCAACCCATGGGGTTTGGAGTTTGTTGTCTTAAAGTCAAGAAGAAGATATAAGTTGAGAGCTGACCACAGTACCACAGTTTACTACAGATCGCAATTTTCCTTTTGGGGCTCCAAAAGATCCAGAAACAAGGACTGAAATCAGGAATAAACATGGATGGGATTTGCAATGTTGTGTCACGTACTCTGACAAAGCAAACAATTAAGTATTAGTTACTTAGTGCTGTTGATCAACTGGCAATTTTTGAATTATTGTCCTTATAGATTATGTGGTCTGAAGTATCTGTCATTGTGGTGACGACATTAAGTGGAAAAGCAGCAGTGAGATGTACTAAGTTACAGCCAGCCACTTGTCATTTTAATTGAATCCACTATACCAGTAGTACTCAAAGTGGGGGCTGGGACCTCCTTGGGTCGGGGGGGGGGGTGTTGCAAGAGGGTGGAACTCACCATCTTGGAATCTGGCACTGGGGTTTCCTGGAAGTCTCATTGAACACAATGGGACTTACCTCTGAGTAGACAAGGAGGAGCTATGGCATCACAGTGATGTCACATTTCAGTAAGTTTGACCAGGGGTCCCAGACAGATTTTTAAGTTTGAAAGGAGCTCTCAGACTGAAATGCCTGAGTACCACTGCACTATACAAAGTTTAATGCTTAGTTTATTTTTCCAAATGCATACCTCAGTGCCTTGTAATGCCCACTTCAAGGCAACTTCTTCAGCAATTGTCCCACATGGTGGTAGGGTATGCTTATTCTGGATTGGAGTCATTCAAACAATAGATGATGTGACATTGGGGAAACCTGGCTGGCCTATCACAGGGGCTTGTCACTAAGATGTTGCCTTCCCACTGAAGCAGCAATCATTGACCCACTTGAATTTGCATGCTTTCAAACTGCAAGGAGTAGGGATGGGAACGCATGGGACTGACCTGGCAATCTTCAGGTTTAACCACTCAGCACCTTTAACCACTGAGCCACTGCAGTCCCCCTAGTGCTCAGCTCAGAACCCCACAAACAGTCCTTCTCTGGCTTAGATTATACATCCTTGAGTGGTTCCCGTCCCCTACGTCCTTGAGTGGTTCTCAAAGTAGGGGTTGTGACTTCATTTTGGAGGATGGGGGTGGCAAAAAGCTGGGAACAGCCACTTTGGAATGGGACACTGAGGCTGAAATTAATACTTCCCTTGGAGTAAGTCTCACTGAATATGATACTTACTTCTGAGTAGACATGGAGGCGTTCTAGGTCACAGTTGTGTCCCTTGCCATTTGAAATCACTTCTGGCCAATCACTACATGGTGGTCCTAGACAGATTGTCATTCTAAGAAGTGGGTTGCAAGCTAAAATGCTCCAAAACCAGTACCCTACAAGTTTACTATATAGGTCAATGTTAGGGCTGTGAAAACTGTATTTCCCATTGTTATTCACGCCTGGCTGTTACGTTCTTAGGCAAATAAAGCTACATCTCATTTTGTCAAAATATACTGAGAAGCTGCTGTGAAATTTAATTCTTACAAAAAACACTGAAAAAATTTGTTTGCCTTTTTTTAAAAAAAGCACACCTTAGTTAATATGAGAAGCAGAACCCAACTGAGCAGAGAGAACATGGAATTGAGGTAAGTTTTCCATCTGCCTGTGAGAATTAAACACTCAAACCCTATTAAAATGTAAAAGGGTGGTATAATTTAAATTACAAATCCTATATGCCATGTGAAAACTTAACTTTGAACCTAATACAGTTCAATTTTTAAGCAGAAACCCCATTTTAACCTCAGCCGGGTACCATAAGAAACGTCTGCTCAAGAGTACCATGGGATCAGTTTTGACCCCATTGTAAAAACCAATGATACCAAAGAGTTAATTTGATCCCATTTTGTTTTTGTTTTTCTTCAAATAAGATTGTACTTTAAAAATTTATATAAAAATATTGATAAACAAAGGCATATTTGTCTTAGAAACTTTCAAATAACTGTTCTCATAGGCATTTCCAGTTAGCCATTTGGCTAAAGAGCCAAATGTAGGCTCATACATCTGAGGTAGGCCAAACTTTTACTTCTGGCATTGGTTGCAGAGAGGAATTTGGTTGTCTTGTCCTTTGATCTGGGAGGTCTGATCAGGATTAAGTCTTAAAAACTTTAAAAAAGTTTTTTTAACCTTTTCTCTCATGAAATAGTCCCAACAAAAATTAACCTTTCGCTTCATGTCACAGTCTTAACACAAACCACAAACACAAACCATTCTAGTAAGTCTTAGAGCCAGCACAATTATACAACCAGCCTTAGGTCCCCCGGGAGAAAGGCCGGGTACAAATAAAGTATTATTATTATTATTATTATTATTATTATTATTATTATTATTATTATTATTATTATTATTATTATCCATAAATACACAGCGAACAATTTCATGATGATTTCATTCACATCACCAGTCGGACCCTTCCCAAGATGATGATGATGATGATAATGATGATGATGATGATGATTTGGATTCCACATAAGCAGCAGAATCTGGAATAAACATCAACCATTTGGTTCCTCCACCTACCATACATAAAACCAGGAATGTTAACTTGAACTTATTCAAATTTTAAGTCCACCCAACAACTGGGCTGTTAGAAACGAGACCAAATGAATGGGTAGATGTACCAATATGGCATGAATTGATACACAAAGGGCCCAATCCAGAGTAACTACGGGAGCACATAAGAGACATTCCGTGTACCTGTAGTTACTGCACCACCTAGTGAAAACCTATGGGAAATTCATATTGCAATCCAGAGCAAATTGTTCTTACACCGGAGCAAGGACTCCCCATAGTTACTCTGGATTGCATCCAAAGGCTTTGGTTCCCATTATGGGTAAAACCATTAGTATGGAAGGATGCACAAGTCCTAATTTCACTTTTTTCACTAGAATATATTCAACCTGCATTCTGGGACAGTGGGAGTACTGGAACACTTCCAAATTAATGCTTACAATGCAGCACATCAATAAACTTTTATAAAATGATTTTTTTTTTCTTTTTACTTATAGCTTCCTATCTCAAATCCTCAGAACACATGCTATTATTTATATGAGGTATAAGAGGGAAAAATGAAATGTTAATCAAGACAGTCCAAAACATTTCAATCATTCTCCAAACTGTTTGCTATCAACCCTGAATGCAAAGGTCAGATGGCAAGAAGTAACAGATGCCTCAAGCTTCAACAACAGTAAGATGAGTATATGAAAAGACAAGTTATTGAACACTGATTCAAATTTTGATATGCTGAAATTGATATGCTGAAAATAAAGGCTGAACAGATTAATTTATATTTTTTATTTAAAAAATTAAATATGTTTTTATATTATGGTAATTTATAGTGGCTGGATAGGTAGCATCCTGTTGGGTATTTCAGCCATCAGAAGTTCTCTGGGAAAAGAAGGAGCCTTTGATTTGTGCAAGGACTTAATTAAGCAAGCAGAGGAAGCACCCAACACTGAAAGCACAACTTGAGATGCCATCCAGTTTTTAACCCATCTTTCTCCTCAAACAGAAGATCAGAGGAGTAAAAATGAAATTTAAAGTTTGTAAAATAAATTGAAGAAGAAGTTGACAAGTTTTACAGGTCTCACTGATGCTGCACCCCAAAGTGAGGTTTCCACCCTGGCAGTATCACCATGACAGTCCAAGACCTGCCTGTGAGGCCAAGTGCTGGGAAGCCTGGGAGACCTCAGATGAGGCCACCCCAGCATAGGGTTTTCCCCCTGGCTTTGCTCCTGGGCTTGGGCTTAATGCCACCACCAGAGGTGGTGAAAGCCTGGTAGGGGTAACCCCCAGGTTCCCCACAATTGGCAGGAGCTCTCCCCACCATTGCTGCTCCCACATACCATCATGTCTGGAAGGAGGTTGGGTGGGTACACCTGGAGGGTACACCACAGAAGGATATATAGGGAGAGGTCATTGAAAGGAGGATGGCCAGAGGAACGCGTAAGCTAGACCCCAGATGTGAGGGAGGGCCAGGGCAAGCCACCATATGATCCACCTTCAGGAGGACAGCCAGCTGGAAGGAGAAATGGGGTAATTTACCCCCTTTGTCCCAGCCTGTTTCAAAAGCATCTCCACATCCCTCGGGAGACTGGGGACTGCCAGGATACCAGGAGTTCAGAGATGGAAGGTGGGTGGCAGGCCAAGGCCTTGAACCATGTAGACCATTTAGAGACCGACACTTCCATCTGTCTCCACACCAGTCAAAATGGTTCCTCATGGAATAATTATCAATTTTCTTACATGTTTTTAAAGTTTCTAATCATCTTTAAAAAGGAGTCACTGGATATAAACTAAGAATTTTTAAGAACAGAAGGAATAGTTTAAACCTTGAAGACAGCCAATATTATCAGGATAATACTATATCACTGTGTGGTCTCCATTGTTCTCATTTTACAGACAGAAAACTAAAGTTAACAGTTCAATCAAACAATAAATCAATAGCAAAGTTGATTTAAATTTAGATTCTTGGATCAGAGCCAAATTCTCATTACACTGGACTACACTAGATGTTTACAACAGTGACAGAAAAAGAGAGCTTATTAGCATGGGCTAATATTCGCTTTTAAGTCGCAGGTTCCTCAAGTCCAGGATGAAAAAATGAGGGTGAAAATAAATGTCTTAAAACATGAAAACCAATTACTATTTTTAATAATTAGTGATGGCCCTGCATGCTTCAAGACTAATTATTCCAGGGCCAACTGTACATTGCACAATACTGTAATCTAATGAGCAAATCTACATACAGTTTTATAAACTATGTACAATCATGTCAACTGCAACAAAACTGTATAATCAGAAGGATTCAATAAAAACCCATTAATTTTCCTTTTGATTAAAGTGCATATTTCAATCTATGCTCACCTCTTCCTTACCTTTCGAAAGTTAAGGGCTTTTAAAATATTCAGTTTCAATGAAGAATTATTAGGAAGCATCCTGAAGATGAAAAGTTTTGACTGGTCAAGTATGAGAAGCTTGGAAAAAGTCAACAAAACGTGGTAGCTTTGTTTCAAAACTGCAACTTCACTGACGAGGAAGAATGCATTTCTAAAAATCAGATGTTCAGCATCCACTGCCATGTTTGCTTCATGTATTTTATTTTCTCGTATACTGCATTTTCTACAGCCACCTTCATCTGAAACATTAAGGAAATATTTGGGTTCCAGGATTAACTGTAGATTACCTAGCACAGACTGAGGGCCATTGCTAATAAGTGCCTCCATCACTAGTAGCAATGGGTAATAAATATCATGGTTATGCACTTCTGCAAAGCTCAAAGGCAATATGTCTTTGTATGTATGTCAGTATGGCTGCAATCCTAAGCACACTTTCTTGGGAGTAAGACCCATTGAACACAATGGGCCTTACTTCTGAATAGACATGGGTAGGATTGTGCCCTATGTATGTATGTAATTATGGGGAAACAGACCTGTAACACAACTCAAGGGGGACAAACTTCTGGCTCGAGGGGGGGGGGTTGTAAATGTGGTCTAAACATGTGATATTGTATTACCATTATAAAAGCTACCTATCAGGCCTCCGTCAGTCTTGAGAGACTATGGTATCGTGCACGGTGCTGCATACGCTGCATGAAAAGCATGAAAACAATCTGGGTCAGATTGTTATGGAGGATATGCTGTTACTCAAGCAGCAAATCCCCCCTCTCCACACCACTGAATTAGTCCAATGGAAAGGCAGAGCCAATACGATTGGATCCAGCTGCATCGCAGAGCTGGGCTAAGGACAGGAGCTCACCCTGTCTTCTGGGGCCAACCTGGGTCTCGAACCCTGGCCTGCTGGTTAACAGGCACAGCATCTTAACCACTTGCGCACATGTAATAAAGGCGCTTTGGGATTATTTACCCAGATTTCCAAGACTAAATTCATCTTAAATATAAACTCTCCTGAAAGAGATACTGGCCTTCCTGGGCAGAGATCAATACCTTATTCACATCCCAATCCTAAGCTGCCTGGGCACCTGGAGTCCCACAACACTTGAATGGCTGCCATGGTATCCTGAAGGCCATGGTGTATGGTACATTGCCATGGTGGTTCCTCAGAAGAAGGGGGCAAATGCCATGTAAGTGGAGTAACCCTGCAATTGGGGCTGCTTGTTTCTGCACCAGCTCCAGAGTGTCCATGTAAGGTTGGAAAGCCCTTCACGGAGTCTCTGGATCCTGCAGAGCTAAACTTACTGATCCCGCCTCCCTCCTTCCCCTGCCACACCACCTCCCCAAACTCATCTACCTTCCCCATACTGGAATGCCTCTTTCCTCCTCCCTCCATATCTCCTCAGCTCTCTTTCACTTGGAGAGCTATGCCTGGGCAGGGCAAAAAGGTAAAAAGATTCTGGCAGATGTCCACCATGATCCTGATCATTCATCATTCGACTGAAAGCTCATTTATGATCTCATAATAAATAAATAAATAAATAAATAAATAAATAAATAAATAAATAAATAAATAAATAAATAAATAAATAAATAGGCAAGTCGCTTGAAAAATCTATTTATTCTCTTTGGTTTCTCCTGGGGTTTCCATTTCACACTGCTTTCAAAAGGTTGCTTTGTATACTTTTTTAAACTTTCTCTGCTTTTGTGATACTGTCATGCCTTACTCGGATGATTGCAATTTCTATTTTTTAAATTTCTTGTAAGTCGTCTTGAGTACCTCCCACTGGGAGGGGTAAAGCAGGAATAGAAGAGCTTTCAATAATTAAGGAAATCCAGTCATCTATTGACTAGTTCCCTCTGAAATGTTTCTAAGGAAAAAAGTAGTAATAATGAGTATACTTTAAAACTTTAAATACACAGTAGTTTATTATACAGATATTATTGAAACTTATCATAGCACATAGATATGAAGCTACTTCATTGAATCCAAGCCAAAAAGTTGCTAATGGCTAGATGAGCCCAGTACAGAGTGCTCTACATTTAAATGAGCGAGATCAAGTTGAGTTGTGCTTAATTTCAGTCTTCTTTGTTAACATCTCTATTTGAATCAAGCTGAAAACACTTCTGTCGCTCAGACTCTGACAATCTAGCAATAGGATTCAATTTACACAGAGTGGATACATCTATTTATGCTGCCAAAAATAAAAGAGATCTTCTTCAGAAGAAAAAGCCTAAGCAAAAATGATTATCCTCATTTGTTGTTACAAAAAAAAATACACCGGCGCACCTAGCATTATCATGTTATTCCATTTTGATGTGTCTGAAATGCAGGAAAGAGGAATTAGGAAGCCGAAACTAAAAGCAGAATACTTATGATTTCTAAAATGTTCTATTCTCATGAAACCACTCACACAACACACAAAAGCAGTGCTATTCTTTTCTTTCCTTTAAAAAAAACAATACAACATACAAAGATCTAAGACCAATTTTCTACAGCATGAAATGCAGACTGACAGTGCAATCTTAATCTTTGGTTTGCTCAGCACAAAACCTGTGCCATTCCTGGGGAGGTTAGGCCAGTGCATAGACATGTGCCAGCCTCCCCACACCACCGCATGGAGAACAGGGATATGGGTGTGTTGTGCTGGTCTAAATTGTTTAGGATTGTGGCCTGAATGCCTACTTCAGAGTAGATTCCATTGGTTTACACCTGAGTAAGCACACACTGGCTCAGACCATTAATAAGATTTTTAACAATCCAACCAAACTTGCCTCGTTTCTGGCCTTTGCCTAACTGATTGCCTAACTAAAATTGCCTAAGAGCACAATCCTAACCATGTCTACTCAAAAGTAAGCCCCATTGTTTTCAATGGCTCTTACTACCAGGGAAGTGTCTTTAGGATTGTAGCCTAACTGATGAAACCCTAATCCATAGAGCCAATCATCTCAACGCTGCAATTCCTTTGTAATCTGGATTTTAAAAAACTCAAAAGAACTCTTTTCTTGTCTTTCACCCTGTCATTTTGCTATGACTTTTGAGAAAATATCAAATATCTGAATATTTGATAGAATAGCAAAAGTTATATCAAACAGACTTTTGATAGAGAAATTTTAGTCTACCAAAATAGACTTGCTGTTTTATTGTTAGAGTCTTTCAAAATAGACTTGATAGAGATATAGACTGAATATCAAATATCGATATCAAATAGACTTTTGATAGAGCTATTTCAATGTGTTTCAATTAACATGAAATTATACATCAGATGGTATTATTAATACTATATTAATACTATAATACTATATATGGTATTATTAATATTATTAATATTATTATTATTATATATATTATATTTATACATAAATTTATATATATATATATAATTTATTTATATATATATATATAAAACATAACATGATGGTATTATTCCTGAAAACCCTGATATTAACTATTTTGGTCAGTGGTGGTGTAGCACATCTCACAGCATTCATTACCCATTGCAGCCCACACTTCCACAACAATGCCACTGATTCTACAGGTAATTTGTTGCATTTTGACTTACTCTCGATGGCACCTGAGGTTAGGTCTGAGACCAATGGGCTGAAACGGCAGGGAAATTGGATCTGGGTTTGACACAAGAAAGAAATTTCCTTCTATAAGAGCTCTTTAACACTGAAACAGTCTGCCTCATGCAATAGGGCAATGGTATTCAGGAATTTCAGCCTAAGACCCCCTTTCAAATTTAAAAATCTGTCCGGGATCCCTTGTCATACTTACTGGGATGTTTCTCCATGTGTACTCGGAAGTAAGTCCTGTTGTGTTCAGTGATTCTTACACCCAGGAAAGCCCAGTGCCAGATTCCAAGATGGTAGTTCCCACATCTTGCGACCCTCCTGGAGGTCCTTACCCCCACTTTGAAGATCACTGCAATAGGGATTTCCTTGTCACCGGAAGCTTCAATCATGGAGCAGCATCCTAGATGGCCTACATCAAGGGGATCCGAACTTCCAACTTTAGGGCTCCTGGACCTAAAAGGAGGTAATGAGGAGGGAATTTCAGCAGGTGATCTGTGAGAAGAGAAGCTGCATCTGTTGAAATTCTCTCTTCTACACAATTATTAGAAGTCCAGAATCCTTAAAGTTGGAAGTTTTTACACCCCGGTCTCCAAAAACTCTAACTTTCTTTGATTCTCTCTTAGGCTGCAATCCTAAAGACACTTTCTTAGGAGTAAGACCCATTGAATATAATAGGACTTACTTCTGAGTAGACAGGGATAGGATTGCACCCTTAGTTTCTTAATTTCAATCATTTTGATTGAATGAGACCTCAGTTGTTTGGCTAGTTTACGTGTCCTACTTTTTTATTAGTACAATATTCCCATGAGAAACATTTACAGTTCAGTGTGAGAATTCAAGCTTAATCTGGGCATTAATAAAAAAAACTTTTGTTATGGAAAATGTGCCCGCCACAGGGACTCGGCTGGCATATGGAGGGTGGGAGGGAAGGGATGTTACAGAATAGATAAAGCTGGGGAAACATCCATCTTTAGTCTCTTTCATCGCACATTTGCTTGGCACGATGAGATGGGATTTCCTAAATCTAAGTGCTCATCTAAAAAACATTAGTGCTTCCCAGTTGGGAGGATTTGCTTCCTGATGCCAAGGG
This sequence comes from Cryptoblepharus egeriae, assembly GCA_030015325.1. Lineage (NCBI taxonomy): Eukaryota > Metazoa > Chordata > Lepidosauria > Squamata > Scincidae > Cryptoblepharus > Cryptoblepharus egeriae. Next base: position 21,187,447 of record JAREYC010000002.1, read on the forward strand.
CTCAATACAGTGAAGGTGCACTGAGCAGTCTGAATGCATTTGAACATCCAGAGGGTTTTTTAGCAGCTGTAGTGAAAAGCCTCAAACCATGCCCGCAAGAAGGCTCTACCTTTGTAGGAAAATGAAGCAACATGTCAAAACTTGCTTGTAACCATCATTTTTTCAGCCTCACAATTACTGCTAGGGTGACTGTGCCACAGATAGAATAGTGCTGCTGTGACAGAACAGCCAAAGGCTATTCATATACAGTGCTGAGACAGAGCTGTACAGGGAATATCGGCATTTTTGTAGATTACCCAGATTAAAAATGTTAACACATGATCTGTTATGAGTTTTGACTGCTTGAGACCAGCAGTCCTTCAGCAATTGAATTTCAAATGTTTTTCTCCACGTTATGCACACGCTGAAGTAGGAACTGACACCCAGAACACATACATGCTGACAATTTGTGGAATATGTGAACACCAAAAACCACAGTGCTACAGCCTACAAAACTGGTAAGTAAGAATTCAGGCAGAGGATTAACTTTTGCAACAACTGAAAACATAACAAGGAATGCTGCCATTATGGAGGAATGCAGGAACACCACATTTTTACATGAAATAATTACATTCACAGATATGTTATTTCTTTCATCTAAATGCTAAATAATCACTTTCCTACAATTGCACATTTTATCTTCTAGCCTGGTACTCTTCACTGCCATATGAGTGGCAACAACATTTGACCACAACCACAGTATAAAATACATGACTGATATTACTGCTCACACACATTGGAGAAGGAGTAATTTAAAATAGTCCCAGCTTTGATATTGCTGTCATTAAACAAGTAAGAAGGAGCAAGTTAGTTCAAGAATAACGTTGCATTTGCTGTCACTGATGGATAGCCCTTTGGCTATCTCTCAGGGATCTTCTAGTTTCCCAGGGATTTAATGCTGTCCCTGGAATACTTAGGAATCTCCTGGTTTCCAAGACCTCTAGGATGCTGTCAGATTGCATCTTCAGTCCCTAAGGCAGTTCCCTCAGTGTTCTGAATAATTGGGATCCAGATGCTTTTCTGGTAAAAACAATGCTTCCCAGGGGTCTTTTATACCTTCCTTACATCTGCAAGCATAATACAAGATATAGGTACTTATCTACATGCAAGATATGGATAAAAGCAGGCCTCCTTCAGTCTTGAAAGACTATGGTATCATGCTCAGCACTGCATACGCTGCATGCAAAGCACAAAAGCCTGGGTTAGCTTGTTATGGAGGATAGGCTGTTACCCAAGCAGCAAATCCCCCCTCTCCACGCCACTGAATTAGTCCAATGGAAAGGCAGAGCCAATACGATTGGATCCAGCTGGCGTCGCAGAGCTGGGCTAAGGACAGGAGCTCACCCTGTCTTGTGGGGCCGACCTGGGTCTCGAACCCTGGCCTGCTGGTTAACAGGCACAGTGTCTTAACCACTTGCGCCACCCACAGCCATGGATATGGATACATATCTATATTATCAGTGAGTTAGTTGGATATGTAGGTATCCAGGAATCTGGCCAAATTTCTCAGTGGTTTATCCTGTATGGAGGAGAAGTATAAGGATCATTAATAAACAGAGGTTTGAAAATGTATCTTACTCAGAGTAAGTCCATTGAGTTTAGTAATACTTAAGCTGTGATCCGACCTCACTCACCTGAAGCACTAAGGAAGTTGAAGGAGTTATGTGGAGAAAGCCAGACGAAGACTGAAAGGGAAGCCCACTGATCTTTTCCAATATTTTGAAATACAATCGGGTGAATAACTGCTCCTTCCATCAACTCAAGACAAAATGTGGTCATGCATTTCCCAGCCTGGTCTCCTGCAATGATGTGGTTGATTAACTTGGGATTACCCCATTGAGCCCCCAAATATCAACAGGCAACAGAAACTCATTCCACAAACACTGGCACTGAACCAATATGTTTGGACCAGAGGAGGAACTCAATTCTTAATTTGAAAAGGCTTCAAGCAATAAAGAAAATCTACCACACCCCAAGATGGGCTGTTGTAGTGATGAATTGCCCTCACTCTTGCCATCTGATTGTGTTGGGTTGTTTACCGAAACCTTCATCTCCACAAGATTACCTTGGGTCTGCGGCGAGATTATTTTTTCCCCAGTTCCTACCACAATCTTATTGTAAAGCAAGTTATGAAACCCTGGAGCTCTAATAGGCTTCAATCACTACACTATACAATTACAGGATGTATGACCTCATGGCTTGTTACTGAACTGTGCAATTCCTAGAAGTCAAGAAAATTGACTTTGATACAGCTAGCACTGTATGCATTCTGTATATGTGGGGATTTTCTCTTTCTTCTGAGCTCGTTCTTTGACTATAACAACAGTCATTAAGGAAGCAACCTTGCCTAAAGATTATATTGCCAGACACTCTTACAGCACTCAAAGCACTCAGAAAACACATTAGCATGATAAAGGGATCACAATCTGCCAAGCAGCAACTCTGCACTGGGGTCTCTATCTTAGTTATTTTAGTTTGTACACTTACATCGAAACACAGAAAGGCACTGTCAGGGATGCATGTTCTTTAGATGGTTACTACGGATTTGCCAGCAAACCAACCAATATCTGGAGGAAATGTAAAAAGCCTGAACTGATTGTGTTACATGACAATGTGCTACAAATAGCTTTTTTCCAATATTTTAAACAGAATTTCTAGCTTCTTACAGTACACGATGGGGCCCTTGAGAATATTTCTATGTTCTCTTGCCCTTCCTGCAAAGCCAACAGCATAGGTCATTTGTACTCTTGCTACTGAAGTTTTCTCCATTTGCCAGAATGCACACTTCCAACCTCTCGCTCTTTCTTTCTTCCCTGCAGCCGGTGTTCAAAATCATAGGTCTGACCTCATTCTAACCAACAAGAATACTGTACTTATTTTTATTAGTTATTGTGGTGCACTTTCTTCCCACAAACACTGCAGAATGAAAGATATTATTGTGTTCTAATCATCATGCATGCTTAAGGGCAACAGCATGTAGATAAACCTAGAAAATGTGTATTACAAACAGCATTAAGACTCTACTGTGATTTTCTTAAATTTTCACATGTGCTCTTATCTAAACAACAAAACCCACCTGTTCTCTACCTCATTCACTTCTGGACAGTAAATTCATCAATATAACAATGACACATTTTGATAATGTGACTGTGATAAGGTTGTCACAAAACACTCATTATGTTTGACTACATAACTTTTATACAAGGAAAGAAAGAAGAAAGGAAAGAAAGCTGGTCAGCCAGTGGGGTAAAGGCCACTATCACCATCACCTCCTGTCATTCCTTTAAAAGCTGGCTGTACCTCTCTACCTCATTGGGATCCATCATTTTTTTTCTTTCAGGTGAACAGCAAGAAAGTATTATTAATGTAAATGTAAACCACGTTGTAGGTATTTTAGGAGGTGGTGAAGAGGTATATAAATTACTAGATCAGCCGTTCTGAAACTGGGGGATCATCACCCACCAGAGGGCAATAAGCTGATTTTTGGTTAGTTGTAAAAATTTTTATTATTTTTGGTTGTGGGCCAGTGTCAGTTCTGGGGTTGTACATTCAGTGGGGATATGTGGCTGAAGAAGTGGGACATGGTGCTAAAAACATTGGAAAGCATAAATACGTAAGGTCTAGGATGTTACCACCAGATACATATTATGACAATGATGACAATGATGATGATGACAACAACACTACAACTACTACTACTTTTAGTACTAGTACTAGTACTACCACCATCACTTTTACATACAGTCTTATGCTTGATAGCATGAGGAAATACGTTTTTGGAAAGTTGAGCACTACATGAAACAGCTCCATCATAGACGTTTCTTTCTATGAGACCAGAAAATGAAGCCGATACCCAGAATGTACTGCTCCCATTGGCCACAAAGTATCACAGCCAGGATGAAAAGCGCTGTTATGAATCAGCACTAAAAGAAGTGTTGTTCTGGGAATTATTACCATATTGCTTTGTACAAAAATGAATAAATAAATCCCAGGAAAGCACAGCTTCTCTCAAAGTGCTTTTAACAAAAGCAAAGATTTGTTTTGAAATGTGTTGATGTGATTGCAACATATGCTGATGAGCATTGTTAAGTTTGCAAACGGCTTTTTTTCCAAGATGCAAAGTGCTTAATAAGTTCTGAATGTGACTAGCAGGATGTGTGACTGAACCCTGTTGGAAACCCTGGAAGAAAATAAGCTGAGCTATGTGGAATAAACACAAAATTTAATGCTGCTGAAGAATATTAATGAAATTCCAAAGAATTTTAATGAAATTCTTTCTCCAATGACTCAATTACTCCAGCAAATAGGGGTGTTTTACAGCAAGAAAATGGCATGGATGGATGCCTTCCTTCTCTCTGCTGCAGGGTCACTAACTAGATGTGTCAGTGTGTCTGGAATTGTATCAAAAAATGAAAAGAATCCATGTTGTGTTCTATTAATGGGCAATCAGGAAGGGAAATGAATGGCATTCTATTTAGTGTGATAACATCAGGCCCTGAAAGATCATTTTATTTAATTGCAACAAATAAATTAATAAAACAGATCAGTTTTCAAACCAGACATTTTGGAATAAAAAGTCAAGAGCTACTAATTAGGAAAATGAGTGATGAATCATAATCCCAGCATCACTCATTACACAGAATCGCACTTAACTTGGATTTACCAGACTGAGTTTTAATAGTAAAGAATATAAATAGTATATAGTAAAGAATAGTAAAGAATATAAATTAATTAATAAAATTAATAGTAAAGAATATAAATTAATTCCTAAAGCTCCAAAGGTTTTCCACCATTAAAATCAAGGCTTTGTGTCATATGTGGTTCTTCATTCAGGAACCCACAAACATTTTATGAATATTAGTCCCATCTTGCAAATGAGGATCACTCCAGTGGGAAGGTAATAAGAGTTTTGTGCGCCTTTGGCATTTAGTCATGCCGGCACATGACCACGGCGACGTCATCAGACAACACTGACTCTTTGGTCTTGTCACAGTGATGAGCACCATGACTAGATTAGAGCTGATCACAACTATCAGGGTATCCTGCTGGGGAAACCATTTTCTTTACCTTAAGTCATCTGAAAGGGTATGGAATAGTCCTTATATCACCTCTAGAGGGTTTTCTGCTGACTGCCTCTGTGGCCTTCAGAATGCCCATTTTGGCAAAAAATAAAATAAAAGCTACTTCCAGTTTCCTGAGGGCATGTTTTTATGCCATATGATTTATTCTGATGCCCATAAAACCCCTAGTAGCCTTGTGATGACTCAGGTAGGTGCACAACTGGCTCAGCGCAGATCCGGGGGTCGCATTTTGAGCCAGATCCATGGATAAATGATCTGTGGATAAAGAGGCCTAACCTGAATGTAGCAAAGACAAACTGGTGAGCAAGTTCAAAGAGAGAGATACACAAAATGTATAGTAAAAGCCTGACTTCATTGCTCTCGAGGAACCTGCACTGTATCTAGATACAGTATTTATATACAACTTTTCAACTAAAAGGTTCACAAAGCAGTTCACAAAGAAAATGATAAAATTACTGGCTGATGGTTTTGTCCCAAAAGAGCTTACAATCTAAAATGCAAACAAATACCAGCAGAAGCCACTAGGACAGACATTGCTAGGGTGAGAAGGGCCAGATACTCTTTCCCTGCTAAATAAAAGAGGAACACACACTTGAAAGATTGTCTCTTGCCCAGTTAGTAGGGTTAACATTGTATGTTATTACTAGCTGAATTTAACCATCATTGCAGGAATAAAATTTAAACACTATTTGTGGGCACCAGGCATGGCTGGGCACTTGCAGGCACTGCCAGGCACCAGTAAGCATCAGGCACCAGTGGGCACCAGCGGACATTGACACCAGGTGGCGGGTACTGGCAGGAACCAGTGGCCACCAAAAGTCAGTGGGCATCAGCAGTCACTGGCAGTCAGGAAGCACTGCCAGGCACCAGAGGGCATTGGGCATCAGGAGTCATTAGCGGCCCACCAGGCACCACTGAGCAGTGGACAACGGACACCACCAGGCACTGGACACAAGTGGGCAAAAAGCATCACTAAGCATCCCTACCAGGTACCACCGGACAGTGGACAGTGGGTAGCTGGCATCCCTAAAGCAGTTTACAGAGCAAATGGAATAACTAATAGCTCCCTGCCCCAAAAGGGCTCACAATCTAAAAAACAATAAGAGAGAACATAGCTGTTGCCCATATGAATGCAATTACACATCATCAGTCTGCATTGTGGCACTCATGTGATTACAGTGGATGCTACCGGCTGTAAGTGAGGCTGTCACCTTACTTATAGCTTCTGTTTGTAGTTCTGCTATAGGCTTCCTATGGGACCTTAGAAAAACAATTAACCCGCATGTACTCTGCAAAAACAGGGGTAATGACTCCTTCATAGCAAGGCTTAATTCATTCATATCTGCAAAGTGCTTTGAGACCGAGGAGCAAACATATTTTTACAATGTTAAATATTGTGGTTGGAAATGTGCTATTTTGAAGAAAACACTTTTTTATACGAAAGAAGGTCAACAGCTTCCAAAGCTATTGGTTGCATATTGAAGTGCTAAGGCAGATGCTAATGCAATAAAATATATAAAATATGTTAAGCCCCATTAATGTCACTAAAAGGCACAGTCTAAACTCTCATTGGTTTTCTCTTTTTTTTCTTTCTCACATTTCTGTACCTCATCAGTCAGTTACTCAGGCACTTATAAAGAGTATAAACAGACTCTTAGTCATTTGATGGGGAAAAAATTATACCATTTCAAGCTCAAGGAAAACTGGGAACCACAAACAATTCTTAGAACTATCATCGTGCCCAACTGACTGAGAACACCAGTGAAACACAAAAGCAATGGAGAAAGAGATGTGAGCACTGAGAGGGTACAGGTGAGCAGGAATGGACAGGTGTAAAATGCTAGCAAAATGCTATACTTATCTTTTCATTGTAGAGCTGAAAGATGGTCTAGATACCATCTGCTATATATAAATGTGCCCGGTCATCAAGATATTCTATGGATAAATTATCATTTGTAAATCACGGGGAGTGGTGACACGCGTATAATTTGTGTAAAATAATTATCTGAAAACTGATAATTTTTTGCCATGACCCAATGCTATGGGTGCATCAGTGCTGGAATACTTGATAGGAGTTGGTCCTAAATAATCTTCTAGAAGATTAAATGTAATAGCCATCTAAATCTCTTGGAACCAATAGGTTAAGGAGTCAAGGGATCTCTCCCTAACCCCTATAAGTTTTCATGTCAGATCTAAGTAATCAAGAAATCTGTTCTTGCTGTCTACAAAGTGACCTTTATGATGTTTTCCCTTTGGTCTCCCAAAGGGTCCCCAGAGCTCCTACACCAGCTAAACAGGAATCAAAGCAGAGAGAAGCAACTGCTGAATCCCACGGATTTCAGTGCACATTTGACACACAGCTATTTTTGCTTCCTTTCTAAGCACCACGTGCTTTTTCCTTATCTTGTACTACTTCCCAAAATCAGATATGTGTTCTTTTAAGTAGACGGACTACCTGCTGTTGCTGAACCCAAATTTCACATCAAGAGCTGCAGCGCACTAAGCAGACTTCATAGCCTGCAATACAATCGCAAGGGCTACTTCATTCCCAAAATATATTAGACTCTTTCATATAAAACATCTCATCTAACATTCCTGCAGTACATTTTAAAGAACCAACATTTGGCAATAGAATGGAAAGTAATTTAATGGGGAATGATTCATAAGAAAAGGAGAGAACCTTTGGCTAAGTGCTGTTATTTCAATGGGAACAGAGATGGTTTCAAAAAGAAAAAAGAAGGAAGACACTGAGCAAAAAATCTGTACAAGTAGGCAAAACTTTCTGCCCTCTCTTCATCTATTCTTCCTGGTAATAAAGGTATAAAATACATGCTACAGTTACTGGGACAGTATTTCAACAATTCTACACATTATTATACTGATAAGACACGTTTCAAGAAAAGGAGGAACAACTTTATGAAGCTACATTTTGAGGATCTTTTTTTTTTCCTTGTAAGGAATAACTCAAAATGAATACTAGCTGGGTTAAGCCACAGAGATTTATGTCCGAACAGTACTAAATTACATGTAATAAGCAAACAGTTCTTGCAGGGATAAAATGTTGCTATTTTTTTTAATCAAAGCAACCTTGAAAGGTTGTTTAAACAGGAAAAAACGGCAAACAGTGAGGACCTCTTTCCTCTTTAGCCCTTTTTCACTTCAAAAATTCCCCATTTTAAGATGCTTTTTTCTTCCCAAAGAGAAAGAAAAGGAAGGAAAAGGGAAAGACAAGGAAGACATGAAGATCCCTTATGGCTACCCATGCAGATGAAAAAGCAAAGTATGGGGGAAATGACAATTTTTGAATTGAACAACAAGAGGAAGGGAAAGGAGCTAAGCAGCCTCTTTCCATATACCCTTCATGACCTCCAGACTCCTAACCTCTCCACGTTCATTTCCATTTTCTAAACAATTTTATGAAAAAAGTGTTACTGTGTTACTGTGGACCTGGTTGTTTTCTGAGTGTATTGCATAATTATGTGAGGAGTTATAATCATAACAGTGTTTTAATTATAACCCTTCCTCCATAAAATCTTAGTGATCCATAATGTGCCTGGATTAGATATCCAGAATCTCCCATAATCAAGACTTGTTTTTGTACCCCATCAAATTCATTTTATAATGCAGTTAGATATGTCAGAGCAACAGCATTCAGCTCGAAACACAGATGTAAAATTAGCTGATTGGCTAACCATGTGGAAGGCCCAAAGCCAGCACACAGCAATAACTAATAGGATTCACAAATTAAATAACAGGAACACTGTCATTCGGGAAAGAAATTCATTCATAGGCTTATGCAAACAGCAAATCCAACAATGGAAGTGCAGGACAGGTAGCCTAATCCTAAGATGTCCAGAGCAACTGGACTACTGCAACACCAAACGGCTGCCACAGTTAACATCACTGGCTCCTTAGATAAAGGGGATTTTGTCCCCTTTTGCCCAGGAAGGGAAAGTAGCTCTAGTCCTGTACTCAGGGTCCGCAACTGTGATTTATGGCATATTTGCAACAGTGATGGGCTTCAAATAAATTAACAACCGGTTCTCTGCCCATCTGGCAGCCACTTTTAAATGGATATTTTTAAACTTTATATGTCCTATCTCTCGTTAACAACCGGTTCTATAGAGTAGGTGCGAACCTGCTGGAGCCCACCACTGATTTGCAACAATTCGTGCAGTGGAAAGAGCTCAGTATTGGGAACTGAATATGCAATTCCCTGCACAGATCAGGTTAGATAACAGAGAAAATATTTCTAGTCTAGAAATCTTCCTAATTTATTTAACATGACATCCCACTTTCTATAAAGAGTCACATATAGGATTCTCAAGAGGTCAACCATTCAATTGCATAAGGAGGTGTTTTTTAAAACCTAACAAGACAAGCTTGAAATGATATAGCAACTGCAAATGACAACCAACATTTTATTACTTATATAAGTAAAGTTTCTAATATGTGAAGAAATACAGGAAGCTGGAGAAAAACTATAGTAGTTTGTGTCTAGGCAAAAAATAGTAATATTTTGCTCCCAGGAATTAAAAGTTTTATATTGGAAGAGTCAAACAATTTACTCCAGACACACACCGTCTTTACTCAAAAATAAATGTGAGATATTGGCAAGCTTTATTCTGGCCCAATTACATTGGATCACAAATTACTCGCTTATGAAGATGCCCTTCACCTTAATGGAATCAATGTTTAAAATCTGCAGTGGATAACAAAAATTCTGTACCCCTAATAGAAGGAGTCCGCTGAGATGCTACTATACTTTATCAAAGACATCATTCTAAATCTAACTAATCTACAATTCCTTCTAAACATCACGTTTGTTCATGACTCTGAATAAACAATACCCTTGATGTCTCAAAGGCCAGGGCATATTTAGATAAGAGTATTGATCTCAAAACAGAAAAGGAAAACATACCTACCTATGCTTTAATATCTGGAGGTCTTGGGCATGCCCCTTTACTGTGTCAACATATAAGCATCTCAACACTAAAATAAATTAGGTTGTGCAGCTAAAATGCACTAATGCCTCCCTTATGGAATTAGCTGTTTGACTCAATGGCAACTTTTTACGGCGATTCTTTTCCTTAATGCAGTTTGAAAGTCAGTAATTGATGATCTGTGAAGTTCATGCTCAGCAGTCTCATCGCTAAATATGTGAAGGTTTAACATTTGGCAGAACATCACATTGGGGAGGGAAGAGAGCCAAACATAACAACAAGGAACCTTGAAACACCCTAAAGAAACAGTTCTCAAACTTTATACCACCATGACCCACCTTGTCCTCTGCAATGGGTTAAAACCAGTGGTGGGATTCAAATAAACAACAGGTTCTATGTCCTAATAACCTAAATTAACAACAGGTTCTATGTCCTATTAGTTCTCAGAACCAGGAGCTCATTAGCAAAGGATTCTATAGAACCTGTGAGAACCACCTGAAGCCAGCCACCGGTTATAACCCAATACTCTCTGCCACTCTGGAAAGCATTGTTAGGAACCACCAGATCCTACTTCCGGATTATGCCAGGCCCAAGACACTGGACTCAGTAGACCCAAAAATCCTTTGGAGAAGCAAAGACAAGGACACAATCCACAACTTAGTTCTGGTCACTTTTGCAAGACATTCTGAAGAATATGGAGAACCCACCAGCTATTAATTAGCTTTTTCATTTTCTTTGTAAACCACTTTGTGAACTTTTTAGATGAGAGGCAGTATATGAATACTGTAGATAGATGGAGGCTAATGGAGTGGGTTGCCATCCTGGTGTAACCAGCCCTGGGAACCTCCAGAGGCTCCCAGTGCTGCTAACAGGTGAGACAGAGATCATCAGGATGGAACACACCAGTAGGTCATAACTCACAGTTTGAGAAACACTGCCCTAAGTACCACCAATTTATTTGAGCATAAAGTTTTCATGATGTTCATTACATCAGATGCACAAAGCAAAACATGTGCATCTAACAAAGTGGACTATAATACACGGAGTAAAAATTCAACAGACTGCGATTTTTGGTGACAGATTCTTTGTGATCTTTTCATTAAAAAATTGATATGCTTCCTGAGAAATTCATTTTCCTCTCTAATCAAGCTAACCAAGTGCTTTGTTTTCACAAAAAACCAACCAGTATGCAGATACTGAATGTAGTGTCTTTTTTATTTAACAGTAGTCCACGGACCATAAAGATCAGAGGAGCAAGACAACCTCTGCCTCCTCCTGTGGCATACTGCCATTGTTCCCTTTCTCCTTCTCATCTTCCCTCCCGACTTGAAAGGAGGAGGAAGGCAAGAGAGAGGAGAACCAGATGACAAGGTCAAGAGGTGGATGATTCCTTCCGAGACACATTCCTTTGGGCAACTGAAGAAACAGTTCAGACTTGCAACAGACTTGACTCAGCTCACCATTCCCCTACAGTGTCCTGTTCAACTCCAATGAACACCTGTGTCCGTGTGCCAAACACGGAGTAACATAGCAGCATGTTATCCAATCCAGGACCTGTGGATTTAAAAAAAACCTGTGGAAAAATAGCTTTCAAGAACCACTCCAAAATTGCTCCAAATGAAAAACATTGTGCCTTAGTATCAGCAGGAATTTGATTTCTTGCTGATTCCAAAAATGTGTTCAATAAAAATAGTTTAAAAAAATTAAAAGAGCATACCTTTACAATTGTTTAAAAACAGCTCTTCTTACTGTTGTAGAGAGTCAGTCAACAATAATAAAAAGGACCTCCTCCTTTGCCTGACTCAACTGAAGAAAGGAATGATTGCTTGCTTGCATGACTGTCTGAAATGCAGTTTTTATAACTGTGATTTGCAGTGGACATTCATGTCGAATCAAATCCATGTGTAAAGAATCCACGTATAACAAGGTTGCATCTGTACTCTCACTATACATATTTCAATTCATTCAGAGCATCATGAATTATCTCTGGATGTTCTGTTCCAAGAACCCCTGAAAATAAGCAAATCCGTGGATAAGAAAATCCACAGGTTTCAGAGCCCTGTAATCCTCCAGAGACAAGGAGCAAAAACTGGGCCAGTTTTCCTGGCCCACTGAAAGCCTTTAAATGCCTTAAGAATAACTTCCATTTTTTCCTCTAAAACTGGAAGTGATCTTCTAAGGTCTTGAGATTTTAGGTGTTCTGAAGGATAGGAAGGCAGTGCGCAGACCGTTTATACGGAACTGACCCACTCATTCTAGAACCCATGGATACTGAAATCCATGGATCCTGAATCTATAGATACATTACATACTACACATACTAAAAATATCTCTCTTCATAACAATATTTTAAATGTAAGTTCTGTAAATGGTTGGGGGGGGGGGAGGAAAGACCTAAGTCTCTTGTGGAGGAAAGGTCTACATCCATGACTTTCACTGGCTGGAAGCGCCAGTTATAGAAAGGACAATGGATTTTCCTTCGTGTGTCCAAAGAGAATTCCAACAGGTTCAACTTAATTTTATATTTCTCCCCCTGGAAGTCCAGAAGGGACATTTTCTCAGGTGTGCTCCTGCTGGCTTTAGGAGAAGTGCTCTTCAGGATCCTTGGAAGACCAAGCTTGGCAGTGGAAGAGGTACCCTTATGTGGATACCTATCAGGTAAAAAAAATAGAAAAGCAGATAAAATAAGAGCATTGCTCATAGTTTTCAAGTAATGCTTGAGTTGTTAAACCTCGTAATGTGATGCCAGAATTTCTCACAGACTTTAAGATTTTATTGCTGCTGTATTAAGCTGTCATTAAATGTATTTTTTTTTTATTCTCTCAGGCCACATCCATTCCCTTATGTTAATAGGCATTATTTGGGTGAACTTGGAATGTCTTTGGAATGTATTTAAATTTTTCTCATCAATATTTATGCAAGAACTGTATAAAATTTCAATATTTTCAATTAACAATATTTTCTATAACACTATATATAAATATATACTCACTATATTTTCATTATATTTTAATAGAAATATTTTCACTGACGCAAGATTTTCTCTAAAGGGGCTATTTTCAAGGACAGTTTAGGTATGTAAAAAAAGGAAAAGGTGTGTCCTTTCCTTCTGTAACTACTTAAATCTTAACTGAGAAACGTACACAATTTCTACCTTTTCTACCAATGAGAAGGCCATGGTTCTATCTTCACTGATAAATTTGATTTAAATAAGAATTCATCATATTTCTTTTCTAAAAATGCCCTGATTGTAGTTAACAATTGTTCATTTATGAAATGCTGGTATTGCCATAACAGGTCACATGAGGAAGAAACAAAGATCAGGAATACAGTATATCCATTTTTTGTGGAAAGCCGTATGTTATAGCAAAGAAACTCTAGAGCAGCATTTCTCAAAGTGGGGTTGGGACCCCTTTGGGGGTCACCTAGAGCTTTCCTGGGGGTCACCTAAAGACCCCTGATGCAGGAGGCCAGTTCAGGCTTGCCAGCCCTCTGGCTGTAGCTGCGCGCGCACTGGGGCTGACTGACAGCCTCAGGGCCCAATCCTATGCATGCCTACTCTGAAATAAATCCCATTATAGTCAGGGGGGCCTTTACTCCCATGTAAATGTGGATAGGATTGCAGCCTCAGGGCCCAATCCCATGCATTCCTACTCTGAATTAAATCCCATTGTGTTCAATGTGTGCATAGAACACACATTTCATTTGTAACAATGAAACTACATCCTGAATATCAGATATTTACATTACGATTCATAACAGTAGCAAAATTACAGTTATAAAGTAGCAATGAAAATAATTTTATGGTTGGGGGTCCCCACAACATGAGGAACTTATAAAGGGGTCACGGTGTTAGGAAGATTGAGAACCACTGCTCTAGAGAATGGCAATACTTAGGAGGTAGTTTCCTATGTTCTGACTCAGCAAAATATGTTTTCTTATATCAGAAGAAACAGCCAAAGAAACTCACAGTGTTCACTGAACAGAAAAAAAGACAAAGCCACCTGTCATCAGTGCAGCTTTTAAATGTTAGATTAACAAAAAAAAAATCCATGTCACAAATGCAGCTATACATGAAGAAGTAAAAGAATTTTAGTTCATTAAAACAAGAATAAACCAGGTAGTATTTCATTAAAGCACTAGGGAACAACATTACTTTGAAATGTCACTTTCTCTTTTAATTAGTGCACTCTGATGATAAGTGTGTGTCATTCTTGCCTAATGAAACTTGGGAGCGCATATGGAATCTGGGTCACATTTCACAACTGGGAGTCACGTAGGTAAACACAGCATAAATTATGTTTGCCATCAAAAGAGGGAACAATTAAAACAACACATTGGTTGCCAGCATTTATGTCTAGCTTGCAAAACAATTTCCTAAATTTTTTAAAACTACAAAAGCATCAAGTTGGCTCATGATCAGTTAGCGCTATTTCAGCTCTTTCCTGCAAGAACGTAAGTTGATCAGCTTCACATGAACCCAAACAGTGCAATCCTTTTCACATCTACTCACAAGTAAGTTTCATTGAGTTCGATGGGGCTTACTCCCAGGAAAGTGCTCTTGGGCTGCAATCCTTACCACACTTTCCTGGGAGTAAATACTATTGAACACAATGGGACTTACTTCTGAGTAGATATGCTTAGGATTACACATTAATCTTATATCTCTTAGGGATGATTAGAAAAAAATATCCACAAGTTGTGCAAGGCTTCCCTTCCTCACAATGTAACATCTACTCCTGCAAACTAAATCAAACTCTTTAAAAAATGGACAGATTTGAACCAAAAACAAAAAACGGAATTGTCAAAAGAAAAAAGGGTTATAAATACACTGTTCCTATTATTTGAAACTCTGGAAAGGTGACAGCAGAAGGTCATGTTCTCAGAAGATTTAAGAGCTGCTTGTTGTGGCAATGGAAGGAGATAGAAATCCCAGTGCGAAATGGGATGTGCAAGATGTTTATTTTAATGCCAGCAACCAGCATGCTCTCCGTCACATTTCATACCACTTTCTGGTGGTTTGCAAAAACAGAAAAGCATCTGCAGTGAGCTTTTAATGTACATGCCATTCTCTTTATGAGCACTTTGCATGAAGGATTTCTGAAAACCTCTCTCAGCATTTAGCCTCCTCACCTTTCATGAATAGGGATTACTTATAGACTTCCACATCTGGAAATGTTTTTCCTCCCCTTAACAAGCCTTGTGTTAGACATCAGCAGCGGATTAAACTAAGCCAAAGAAGAGCTTCAAAAGAAGGGAAAGGCAGTTGATTTCCTTATATCATATGATTACAACAGGCTCAAAAATAACAAGAATAGAAACAGACATACTGCCTTTATAAAAATAAAACAAAAAACAACCATAGTTAATAGTGACCCACTAAAAAACCTTTTAATTATATTATCAAAGATTCCTAACTGCACTAAAAGCTCAGTCAAGTAATCCTTATTTTTAATAACACTTGTTTTTGTTTGGTCAGCTCTAGTAGTTATTCTACATAGGGTCAACTCTCCCTAAAAGCCAAACTATGGGTGCAGTCTGAACCAACTTTCCAGCACTGGCATAAAGGCAATGCTACACTAAAGTAAGTTAACTAACATTGCCTTTATGAAGCCTTTAGGAAGCCTTTGTAACTGCCCCCAACAGTAGGTTACAGCACATGTCCCATTGGCACAAATGGGATTGTGCCGTTAGGATTGTGCCGTTTATCTGATAACCAGCGGGTTAGACTATTGTAATATGCTCTGTGTGGGTCTGCCTTTGAAAACCATCCAGAAGCTTCAACTGCTTCACAATGCAGCTGCCAAGATTCTGACTGGAGCCATTAGATCAAGTCACATTTTTCCTATTCCTTTACCAGCAAAAATACCAGTTTGTTTCTGGATCCAATTAAAGATGCTCGTTCTGAATTTAAAACCAAAAGCAGCTCAGTGTGAAAATATCTGAGCAGTCCCTTTTTCATATAAGCCTTCCCAAGAACTGAATTTCACTTCTGATCCTATACTATAGGTTTCACTTCTGATCTATACTATAGGTACATCAAAATTTATTTGATATACAGTGGATAAATACCCAAGAGAAAACATTCTGTCACCCACCAACTGGTACAGGCAACCAAGAGAGGAGCACCTAACTTTGTCGTAGCATCCATTCAGATCAGACTTCATAAACTCCCCATTTTTTGAGATTCAAAGTAACATTTAAGCTTTCTCTGAAAAAAGTGTGCAAGGGAGAGGAGTGCCTTTTATTATCCCTCTCATATACTTTATTCATAAACCTGGGGTGTCCAAACCCTGGCCTAAGGGCCAGATACAGACTACAACAAGTCTCCATGTGGTCCTTTGCAAGAGTTTTTCATTCAGCCCTTAGGTTAAAAAAAAATGGAGAATTTGCCATTGTTTTCTTGTTATGGTTATTGAATTGATTATTCAATATGATTAATGAATGATGTACAGCCAAAATCACCTTCTTCATCAAGCCCAGGAAACTGCAAGAATTAGAAGAAAAAAATCAGTGGATGACAGGAGACAAGGGAGAATGTATTCATTGAACTTATCAACAAGTATAATTTATCTCTTTCCGTGCAATGAGTCTAAGAGCATTCTAGTTGCTCTTCACCTTCAAAATACCTCCCATGACCTGCATTCATTGAGGATGGCCAGGATAATGTTCATGAACTTCAAGATGTAGAATCATAGAATCATAGCCATAGAGTTGGAAGGGACCTAGTAGGTCATCTAGTCCAACCCCCTGCCTGCAGCAGGAATTCCCCCTAGAGCATCTCCAACAGGTGCTCATCGAGCCTCTGCTTGAAGATCCCCAGTGAGGGAGAGTCCACCACCTCCCTTGGCAATCTGTTTTCTTTCAAGGATGACAATTACTCTCCCAACTGTTCTTGCACGATGCCTGACATCTAAGCCAATGGCAACCAAAAACACTGTAACATATAAGAATATCAAGCCAGGATTGACAGGTCAAGCAAACAGATATGAAGCAAAGAGCAAGAAACGAAGAGAGGTGGAAAAGGTCAATAATGTAATATATTGCACAAATTGGCTAGTTACTTTTGTACAATGATAAACAGGTAGTGAGAGGGAATTCTCAATCTGAAATGCACTCTTCATGTCTTACTATATCATAGGCACAATCCAGAATAAGTATGGGGAGTCCTTGCTCCAGTGTAAGAACAATTTACTCTGGATTCCAATATGAATTTCCCATAGGTTTCCCACAAAAAGTGGTGCAGTAATTACAGGTGCACGTTGTTCCAGTAAGTTCCTAGGGCCTTCTCCTCTCAACATCTATTTAGCTACTGTATTTCCTTAAAATTATCTTAGAGTTCAAATAGCTGTAGTACTATAATGCATCTCCAGCCCCACACCAATAATGACAGGTTGCTACAATTTGTACTCCACAATTTTCTTGATCACCTTCTTGATCACACTCCAGCATAAAGAACTATTAGGTGAGCAAAAATGTAAAATCTTCTTTCCCAAATTCCTTTACAGTTTCCAATAGATTTTAAAAGTCTAGCAGAACTCAGCATATGCTTAGCTATGGGGAGAAAGCCATTCCTACACAATTACTTTGCTAAAATAAGCAAAGCAAGAATGTTGGGGGGATGGATTTTGACATTTCATATTTTGTTGAATACTATTACTGTGCTGGCAATCACTGTCTCTTACATACAAATTAACAACCCACCATCTGTCAAGTGTTCAGATAATCACAGGGTTTAATGCACAATATGGTTATTAGAATGTGACCTGACAAAAAGAAAAAAGAACACAACCTAATTTGGACTACAAAATCTATGATCTCACTTGCAAACGACAGTTTGACAAGCCATTATTCTGCATTTTGGCTGCAAGAGTAGAAACAATTTATGCACATGTAATTCTATTAGTCATACAGCCAACTGTCTATGAAGATTACTTTAAACTGGAGCATTTGCTTGGTCATATAGTCTCTTGATCAAATTCTTAAGCAAACATTTTGTGTGTTCACTAAGAAAGTAGTAACAATTGTTTTAACAATTGTGTATCTACAAGACTGGGAAATAAAACATAAAACACTAAGCTAAAATATGAAACTTTTAAAAATGCTTATTTAAAAATGCCATTTGGTGCACTACTATGATCACGCCCTTTCCTATGCAAATTTTAATGGGCTGCTCTGATAGAGTCATTTAAGATGGGTTTCAGCTACACAGAAACTCAAATCAAAAATCAAACATATTTTGTAAAAAGCTAATGTATGGGAGGACATGTTTGCATTAGGTTATTTCATGCCCAACGGTGGTAATTGCTAACAAGCATCATTAATATTGTCAATTTTTTATTTATTACAAATGCCATTTATCTAAGCAATCTCTATGACAAATCCTGTAAAGAGCACTTCGTATTTTCATTAAAAAGAAAAAACTGAATACTGACAGTGTAATGAAGGCCATTTTTAAAAAAGAAAGTGTTCCCTACTGACAGGATACAGAGTATCTAGTAAACTGCACTGATTTTTAATGCTTCTATTTTTCTATACGTCTCAAACTTTGTGCAGGTCATAAATGTGGCATATTTCCCAAATGTATTATAACACCAAAGTGTTAAAGAGAGTCACAGTGTAAAATATACACTTTGAGGATGGATGAAGGAGTTATTTTGGAAGGGGGTAACAACATTAGGTAACAATGCAAAAAAAAAACAACAACCCAAAAACTTTAGTACCAGCAATTAGATTACCTGAATAGTTTCAGCAAGATAAAAACAACCACAGTTGTCTCATGCATTCACATTAAATTGTGTAAAAACAATCTCCTTTCCTATCATGTTTTCAAAAGACACTTCTGAGTCAGCATATTGAACCTCTCCATGGAAGAATCAGGAGATCAAGATATAGACTGTTGTAAAATCTGAAATATAATTTTGAAGAATAATGTGGTGGATTTTCAAAGCTGTAGTTACATTACCAAAAAATTGTTCTACAATAAAAGATCATGAATGCTCTCCAGAGGTCCTGGAGAAAAAGGAAGCAGCACACTTATTGGATGGCCTGTCAGCACCATAATAGAAAAATGCTATTTACAACCATATTGGACAGTATTATCCAATAGAGTGAAGCTTGTGATTCTGTTTAGCAGCCTTAAGGAGGACAGAACAGGATCAAGTGTATAGTTCATGCATTTTACTCACCATTTCATATTAACGGCAATGGTAAGTTTGGCCTTCCAAAGCATGTATGCACACAACTTGAATTATACAGAAACACCCTTATTATAGCACCAAATTTTTAAAATTGTTCAGTACATCATTCACTATGAAATGTGTATGTGTGCATGTGTGTGCATATGAGAGAGAGAGAGAGAGAGAGAGAGAGAGAGAGAGAGAGAGAGAGAGAGAGAGAGAGAGAGAGTGCTACTGATCCTGTTTTGGTATCAGAAGAGGCTTTGGCAAGGTAGTTAGGCTAGTTAGCTCTATACAGTAAATACTATATTTTCATTTCTAACACAGTGGTACACTTTGCATGTGCATCCTTCTTCTACCCAACTCAGTCAAGTGCCACCATCTTGGATCTCATGAAATCTCACAAGATCCAAAATGAAAGCACCCATATATTGTGATATTTGGCACCACCATCTTGGAATGTGAGATCTATCTTGAGATTTTGTGATTTCCAAGATGGCAATGCTGGGAAAACAGGTACGAGGGTAAATGGGGCTATCATGTGGTTCCCTTATGAGCGTCCAGTGGTTCACAGACTGTTCATACTGGGACCCACATTTTGGAATGAGAATTTTGGAATGAGAATCTGCCAGGATCCATTGGAAATGTCATGACTGGAAGTGACATCTTCAAGCAGGAAAATTTTAACAATCCTAGGCTGCAATCACACCCACACTTACCCAACAATAAGTCCCATTGATTCTCATTGTTTAAAGTATATTCATAAGCCTGTTAAAAGTACAAATCTGTAATATTCCTCCAAATACAGTCACAAATCATTGTAGCATCAAATCTAATATATCAAAAATAAAAAATGGTTCACCGCTGCAATCCTAACCTCTAGTTATGCATATTTAAGCCTTGACATAAGTCGTAGGTTGAGCTGGGGGATATCACAAAAGTGCTATAAGACACCTCTGCGCCACTCTTGGGGACGGGTTACGCCAGTGCACAGACATGTGTTTACCTCCCTACCTCACCATGAGAATGGGAAGACCGATGAGTTGTGCCAGCCTGGGTTAGGACTGCACCCCAGTGGGTCCCAATCCACAGTTTGAGAAACACTGCCCTAAGGCAGCACAATGCAGACACTGGGAACCTTTGACCTAACCTGCTAAGAACCGTGATTCCAGACTACATACACTGGCTAATCCATTATGCCCTATAACAATACTAGAACCAAAAATTACACAGTCTTTAAAAATTATAACAAATTCCCACATATTCTGTGAGATTCTCTCAGTTCACAATTCCAGAATAATAGCAACAGAAATTTGAATAGAATCATACACTTATAAGTGAGTCAAAAACAATGTACAAGAAAGAACAAAAAGACACAGTACTTGCTAGAACTATGCGACTTCATTTTGTGCAATGAAGGCCATATATAGAGCCTTAAAATATGTTCAGTTGTCTACAATAAATTGGCCCCAGTTTCACTTCCCCAGCTCAGTTGTCTTTCTGATTTCCTTCAGGCTTCCTTCAGGCTATTTTAACTCAGGAGGTAAAAAAAGCATTTAAAATCTAAGGCTTCTATATTTTCAACAACCACCAAAAAATACAGGCTAAGTAGTCCTTTAATTTCTGATTGGCTGAGTTGAGAGGGGGGGGGAGAACATACAAAAATTAAACTAAACTACTTATGTGCTTTTTTAAGGGTAACAGAACAACCCACATGCCATATTTCAAATTGTAGCAGGGATGAGCCCATATATACAAAACCAGAGAGCATACAAAAGAAAAAAAGTCAGATTCAAAGTATTTTTCATAATGAGAGCAACTTCATGATTCCAGATCCCCCCGCATCTGCCCACACTATTCTCGTATCAGTGCTGCCTGAACATTTGCTTCTCTATGATATGCTCATCCCTAACAAGATCAGAGAAGATGATTTATTCCACCCCCAGCCTTCCTACATTTGAACACCATCCTATGGGACACTAGATTTCTGAATTGCTTTTGGCCATCTGATATTATATTACTGCAGCTTTCCTTCGAATGAGCCAGAGAGGAGAAAAAAAATCCAAAATAATTACATTCATGCTGGGAATCAAAGTTTATTGACTTTCCCTTGAGCAGCGATACCAAAAAGCTGGGTACAAAAGTTGCCAACTTATTTAATGCTACAGCTACCTCCTCCCTATGCTTGTTAAAATATCTTTTGAAAACATTCTCAAAAGAGACACTTTTTAAATGCACAGCAATATCGTATCCGTTCCTTTTTAAAGGCAGCTACCTTTTATCACCCCTCTCCTTTTTTTAAAACACTCAAGTACATCTGAATATTGAGCACTTTTTTATCTCCCTTCTCCCATTCCAAGTTGTCAGAGTCTAAGAAAGCCAATTCTGGTACTGGAAGATACTGTCATCATTTCAAAATCTTCCCTTGAAGGAGAGCTTTGGATTGTCATATACCATGTCATGCAAGCTGATAGGAATTTCAGCTGCACCTTGTATTCATTTATTATTTTTGTTGATATACTTAAGAAGGAGCTACATTTCAATATGGATATTGATATCACCAGCAGGTACATGCATTCTTTCCCCCTCCAAGAATCCTTTTCTTATAATGTGGTGCTGCTTGACTTCACCTTCCCATGAATGGGATTTTTAAGGGACTAGAAATCCTCCATAATCAGAATATTTTCCTTTCTAAAAACGTGACTATTTACACTTCAATAAATGTTTATCCAATATTCAAAACTTCTGTTAAAATTAATTATATAGTCAAAACTACCCAATTCTACAACTACCCAATGTACAAAACTACAAGTGTGATGTGCTCATACACAATACAAGTTCAACCATGTTCCCCTAAAAAGTTTTCCATAACAAAGAACGTAAAACGGAGTAATTGCTGATTTGTTTTAAGGTGAAACTGCAGCATGTTCACCCATCTGAATTGGAAGCACATAAAATGGTTTCTGCATGTGATCCACTGCTGCTGATAATGGGTCCTCTTCGCAACATTGTGCTGCCATAATTATGGCACACTGAATGCAACTGGTTGATACTGCCAGGATAAAAATGATATCCTGTGGAATTAGATTTATTTGTAATTATGTGTAAAGATATGAAGAACCTAAAGTAAAGTCAAATGAGTCAGCAAAATTGAAGTGAAACTAGGGGAAAGGTAAAGCTTGTAAAAGGAATTATCTCAGAAGAGAATAAGTTGACGTACATATGACATCAATGGTAGTAATCCTATTAGCAAATTAAAGGTGTATGAACTAATATGTAGAGATGACATTGTGTATATAAAGAAGCATGTCTCAGTACTAGTTTGTGGGTTTATGAGAGAGGAGAAAGAAGTGCTGACGGACTGTAATTTGGTAAATATATCTGGACTGAACTGACTATTCTTTATTGTATGCTGGACTTAATGTTGATGACCTGGACTCTGATTAACTGCCTGATCCTATAAATACAGTTTTGCTAGATCCTAATCTATTTGGTTGTCTGTGGTATTTTACTGATACTATTGTTGGGGACTTGATCAGTGATATATATAGACCTTAGAATATCTTGTGCCTGGGGAAAACCTAGAAAATTACTGGCAGATACAATGTATAGAACTGTTATCATCAACCAAGTATCCCACAATAGCAATTTGGTACAATAGCTCATTTGAAGTAATGACGGCATGCTATATTTCAGAAGTTGTCTCACCACCTATGACATCAGTCAAGATGTACCATGACTTTCGAATACTGTCAAAATTTCAGGGCATGATTGCAATCAGGGAGAGATGAGCAGGGAAAGGAAATAAAAAGGGGGGAAGGAGAAGAAAAAATGGGTAGGGTAGGACATGCTTTTAAGCTATGCAACCCTTCCCAAGCAGTCAGGTAAAGCCAGCTTCTAAGATATAGTTCTACCTGAATGAAGTTGTCTATTTACTATGGATTCTGAGTATAATTCTCACTCCTTTGTTTCTCATTACAAATGTCTGCCAATTAACATTTAAATTACAGTGCAATCCTAAGCATGTCTACTTAGAAGTAAGTACCATTGTGTTCAATAGAACTTCCAGGAAACAGTGACTAGGATTGCAGCCTGGGAGCACAATCCTGTGTCTACACAGAAGCAAGTCCCATTGTGTTCAATGGGTCTTACTCCCAGCTTTAGGCTGCAATCCTAATCACACTTTCCTGGGAGTAAATACTATTGAACATATTGGGACTTACTTCTGAGTAGACATGCTTAGGATTGCACTGTTAGTCTCTTTCTTAAGGGATTGAATGGGCCCCTCAGGTTCAGAAGTGGGTCTTAAAATACAATGCTAAGAACTGGTATTTTCGCTTGTTTTTCTTCTTTACAGGCATTTACGTGGTGACCCTGTTATTCATAGTGAATTAAATCAGTGGATGTCTAATCTGAGGATACTGTTGTTGTTTGAGTGCTGGTTTAGACTGAACTAGGCTCACCCAGTTTTATATCCCCAAAATGAAATGAAGTGAAACTCACTGGATAACTGTAGGCTAGTCACTGTCTCTCAAGCTTGCAGAGGAAAACCAGGTATGGCTGCTCAGAGCTCCTTGAGTGTGATAATATTATTAGAAACAAAAATCAGAGAGAAAATATGCTTTTTAAAAAACATTCTGGCAGGCAGATCCTTTTGCATATAACACACACACTTCCCTCCATCATGCAACAAAAGCAACATGAAATGGATGCCTTTGGGAATGTGTATATAGGGCCAAGTTCCTGAAGTGGCACCAACCTTTCAGAATGCCCTCAGGGAGATCTGAAACTGGCTGAAAAAGGTGAGCATTAGATTCAAGAAAATACAGTATAAACCACACTACTTTATTGTTATTAATTAGTGAGTGGCGCAAGTGGCTAAGACGCCATGCCTGTTAACCAGCAGGCCAGGGTTCGATTCCTGGGTCGGCCCCACAAGACAGGGTGAGCTCCTGTCCTTAGCCCAGCTCTGCAACGCCAGCTGGATCCAATCGTATTGGCTCTGCCTTTCCATTGGACTAATTCAGTGGCGTGGAGAGGCGGGATTTGCTGCTTGGGTAACAGCCTATCCTCCATAACAATCTAACCCAGGCTTTCATGCTTCGCATGCAGCGTATGCAGCGCCAAGCATGATACCATTGTCTTCTAAGACTGGCGGAGGCCTGCTTAAAAGTGGAATTTACCTGTCATAGCAGGAGTAAAATTTTAAGGATATCTGTGGGTGCCAGGCACAGCTGGGTATCAGCAGGTACTACTAGGCACTGGTGGGCATTGGCACTGGGCACTCCTGGGAACTGATAGGCACTGGGCATTGAAAGGAACTAGGGAGCAGTGATGGGCAGCAGTGGGAACCAGGCATCCCTTCTGGGCACCATCAGGCAGTAGACACCACCAGGTACCACCTTGGAGTGGGAAGCAAGCACCAGCGGGCATCCCTTCTGAACATCACACTGCAGAAGGCGTCTGTGGGCTCCACTGGACCCCACACAGAAGCAGGCACCATCAGGCACTAGTGGGTAACAGGCACTAGCATGCAGTGAGCACTTCCAGGCACCAGTTGGCAGTAGGCACCCCCCCACAGGGCACCGGGCATTCCTACCAGGCACCACCATGTAGTGGGCAGTGGGTGCCCCTACTGGGCACCACCAGGAACCCCTACCAGTCACCAGGCACTACCTGACACCATTGGGCAGTGGGCACAGGGCACCACCAGGCATCCCTAACAGGGATAATAGTTACATAATCACTGCCCAACATACAGTTTGGTGCTGAGATTTTTTGAGTTGATTCTATGTATTTTTGGTGTGCTGATTTCAAATATAGCAGTAAATTTTGCCTGTCAGTTCTAGTTTTTGAGATATAAACATCATAGCACCCTAGACTTTGGACTGACAGATGCATAGACTCTAATTAGCGCTGTATCTCAAAAAGTATACCTGATAGAGAAAAACTTTATATATTTGGAATTAGCACACCCAATATACCCAAAATTAGTTCTAACATTCCAGGCACTAAACAAAAAAAAATTTGTTGTCCTGTGTATTAATAATAAATTATGATTTAAGTAATAATTAAATAATAATTTAAGGTACACTATTTACAAGCAGTGTACCCTGCCATGCACATATATACTACTTCTCCTGTGCGCCTTTATGAATGCAACAATACATCCACGTGGGTTGATTCAGGGGGTGAATTTCAAGTCCATTTAATAGAATTGAAATGAGAGGGGGTCTTGCGCAGCCTTTTCAGGGAAAGAGCATATCATGGCCTTGGGTTAAGCTTTATGAATTGATTTGCAGCTCAGTGTTCTAGGGTAAAAACATATCCAGTTTTTAAAGAGGCATAAGAAAGATGCAAATAACACAATTGTTGAAAACATTTCTGTAAACACAGAGACACTATAAATTAAACAAGACTGAAACACATTGGTGTTTTGTAACAAATTCATCATTTAACTAGAAAACCTTTTCTGGCACAATTGAAGCAAAATACAGATTCCAGATAGAGAGAATTTGTGGTATTATTTGTTTAAAATGTGTTCAATAAACATAATTATGGCTGGAATTCTACAAATTCTTACCTGGGAGTAAGCTCCATTGAATTCCATGGGATTTTGTCCTGATTGGACATATTCAAGATAGCACTGCAAAAATCAAAAACAACAACAACATACCAGGTTGTGATCTATGCCATTTTCCCCTCCTCTATTATGTTATTTTTGGACACTTCCAGAAGCTCCTGTGCAGGTTCAGCAGCTTAAAAGCAAGCAGCTTTTGTCCCTTTGTCCGAAACACCATTAGCCATTAGCCATGTATAGATGTGGATTCAGAAAATTCCTGTCGAGAATAATGTTTCTGCCTAGCAATATACCTGCCTTGCCAACTAGCCAGCAACTGTGTCCGCTTTAAAGAGAACAGTGTGGAGAAGTCAGGAGAGTTCTACCTGATTATATCAGCCAAACAAGGGTTTTAAGCCCATGCATCTAGGAAGTTCATGTGCCTTGCCCAGTTCTGCCATGGAGTCATACCAGACAATCCAGAGTAATTAAGGGAGCACTTAAGAGACATTTACGTCAACGGAGCTACAGCACCACCTAGTGAAAACCTATGGGAAATTCATATTGCAATCCAGAGTAAATTGTTCTTACATCGGAGCAAGGACTCCCTGTAGTTGCTCTGGATTGCGCCCCTAATGTTGGTTCATGAAAAGTACCTTCTCACTAGAGGTGCAAGGGATTCTTCGGTGAAATGTAAGTCACTAGGAAAGAGACTCCATTTTCCAGAAATCCACATTCATGGAATTTATTTTGCTTTGTCTGCTAACATTACACCAGCCCAGTGTCTGATGTTTTTCATTATAGACAATTCTGTCCTTGAAAGGCTGGGTGGACTGGCCATTAACCATAAGTCCATCTATTTGCCATATGCGAAATAAATAAACTCCAAGCTGCTTGCCAATTTTCCTGATTCTGTAGAGATGTGTTGGGCATCATTTCAGGGAAACTAGGCTTGAATATGATGTACTCCCCTCAATCACGCTAACTCCTCCTGAGAGTTTCTTCCCTGACAAAGGTGAAATACAGAATCCACTGCAGACAGTGGTAAAATACCCATTCAACTCTGTTTACAAATTCCTGAAACTTTTTTGGGATGGCATTTTTGTCTGACATTTTTCCGATGGTCCACTGAGAAGCTTTCCACAAAACTCCACAAATATTATTTTTTTTTCTGTTCTTAATCCTCAAAGAGTTAAATCCACAAACACGTAGTTGGACAAATGACTAACCAAGGACACCCAAGTATGAAAACAATAGCTTTAAACATTTCACTTCAAATGTAGAATATCTAGGATAATTCATAAGTAAAACACTCTCCGCTGTATAATAAGATTCTCAATAAGGTGAAACCAGCTTTTTCATATCAATAGCAATCATCTGTCAACAGCATAAAATAGGATGAGAACAGATTTGAGAAAAATCTCTTTATTTGACTGAAACAAAGAGGTTAAAATTGCAACTACGGAAATATTTGATTAATTTTTTTTATTTAATGGCACTATTAACCTATTCCCAGAAAATCATTCCACCTGTTTTCATGAAAGGCACAATCCAGAGTAACTACAGGGAGCCCTTGCTCCGGTGTAAGAACAATTTGCTCTGGATTGCAATGAATTTGCAATTTGCAATTTGCTCTGGATTGCAATTTGCTCTGGATTGCAATGGATTGCAATGAATTTCCCATAGGTGGTGCAGTAACTACGGGTACACGTAATGTCTCTTATGTGCTCCTGTAGCTACTCTGGATTGTCTATTGAAGTGTCTATTTTTTGTTTCATGGAGTGTACAATCCTAACTTGCACTGGAACTGGCAGGCTGGAATACCTGCTCTGAATCCAGTGCAAGCATTGGGGCTGCTGCTGTGCTACCGCGAAGAAGGGAAGGCTTGTCCCCTTCCCCCATAGTGGGACTACAACAACCCCTATGGGTCTTCTCAGACAAACCATCTTTAGCAGGGGCCTATGTCTGAGTAGACAGTAGCCCTACCCCTACCCTCCTGCCTCCTCCGCTACCTTCCCAGACACTGAAATGGCCTGGAAAGGCCAGCAAAGGTCTCCATTTCTGCGTTTGCGACACCCTTAGTTTGGCACAAAGGACTTGTGCCAACCTAAGGGAGCGCTAAGATTGCTCTCTGACTGTTCCTTATGAGTAGAAATTTCGAGAGAACAGAATTATTCACATTACAATCCTGTAGGAAAATAAATCTCCACAAAGGCCTTTGTGGACATATGTGTTTTAAAGGAAATGTGAAATAAAAATGTTCTGCCAGGACTAACAAAAAATAAGATAGGGTACTGCACAAAGAGGCAAAAGATATTCCTGGTGCATACTGCCCTGAATCTGTAACAGCCCATGGTGCGCTCACCTAGTAGCTACATCTTTTAGATATATGAGTGCCTTGGCTTTGAGAACATCCTGCTATACATTATGCCTTCATCAAGATCATAAGGCCCTTAAGAGAATATAAAAAGCTCATTATTTCTGGGTATGACTGATATGTTTGTGCCCTTAACAAAAACATCAGAGGCCAAAAATTATTAGAAAAAATATCAGCATCCCCAATGGGCTTTGGAGCAATCTAATTAGGCACCCCAGCACTCCATTTTGTCAAAAAAGACTCTGACAACCTAATAACCAGATTGTCATTGTGTGACATTGAAAAATGATATTGTGTTTTCTAGCAAAGGGAAAAAAAGAAACATCGTTCTCTGCCAGGCTCCTACAAATCCCATCCGTTTGCAGTGATATTTAAATCTTCATTTTTCAGCTAACAAAGTTAGTCTGGCACTATTCCTGCTTAATTTCCTTAAACATTGCAGTTGGAACACAGAAGTACCCCGCATCTAATTTCAAGCCTAAAAGCTCGCCCCACAAGGGACTGTGAAGACAGGTGTGCACAGGTGTGCATT
Source organism: Cryptoblepharus egeriae (assembly GCA_030015325.1). NCBI lineage: Eukaryota > Metazoa > Chordata > Lepidosauria > Squamata > Scincidae > Cryptoblepharus > Cryptoblepharus egeriae. Next base: position 21,216,157 of record JAREYC010000002.1, read on the forward strand.
TTGTTCTGAAGAAATTGAATAAGACTCTCTGCCAATGGAGAGAAACAGAAAGGGCATTCATTGTAGACCTTCACAGGTTTAAAATCCTATGATTTCTGCTAAGTGGCTGTGCTAAGTGGGAGATAATGAAAGCATAACGGTGCGATAATAACACTTCCAACATCCTGAAACAGTCATGTTTTGCTGCACACAAAAGTTAAACCTTGGCAATGGCAGACCAGGAGTTGCTTAAACATGCAGTCATTGGGTTTTCTCAGGGTGGTAACTCCTCCACTTGCAGAGGATCAAGGTTTCAAAAGCTCCCCAGGGCCAACATCTCCCTGAATGTGAACAGCTTACACATGAGGAGTGCCTCCTAGCTTTCTTATTGACTTTGAATCTTTTCAAGTGCAGGGAAGAATGCTGTTAGGATGCTTTAAAACAAGCACTGCCTTCCTTAGTGACAACTTCTCATGGGAGACCACTATAAGCCATCCTGGACATTTGAAAAAAAGTTGATTTTAGTGATACCAATGCTGTTTAATACCAGTTAGTGAGAGCAAATTCTAACTCTACTAAAAATAGAGTTTACTAACTTTACTAAAAACTCTACTAAAACTCTACTCTTGTTATAACTCTACTAAAAATTCAGTGCTACTATGGTTTACTAGCATAATTTGTTCCATATGCATGCTTATAATCCAAAATGCTTGTACTTTGCAAAAAGCAAATTTTGCAAAAAGCAAAAACAGTGGAAATTCAGACAGTTTGTTCAACAACCCAACAATATTCATATAAAAATGATTACAATACTGTAATATAATACAAAATAATAAAGAAAATACAAAATATAAAGAAAAATAAAACAAATTAACATGCATTTAGTCTCTCAGGCTGCAATCTATCTATCTACAGTATTTATATACCGCTTTTCAACTGAAAAGTTCACAAAGCGGTTTACAAGAAAATGAAAAAATTAATAGCTAATTAATAGCTAATGGGTGCCTGTCCCAAAAGGGCTCACAATCTAAAATGCAAAAAGAACACCAGCAGAAGCCACTTGAACAGACATTGCTGGGGTGTGGAGGGCCAGTTACTCTGCCCCTGCTAAAGAAAAGAGGAACACCCACTTGAAAGAGTGTCTCTGCCCCCCTTATACAGGAGTAAGCCCTATTGATTACAGTATGGCTTACTTTAGAGTAGACATGAAAGGCTAGGTCTCTCAAGCTCCTTTCCATTGCTCCCCCTTACATAGTGAGCCCCATTGACTGCAATAGGCTTACTTCAAAGTAGACATGCATAGGCTGATCTCTTAGGATAGGATGAGAAGGTACTGGCAGAGTGCTGAAACCAGCCATATCCTGGCCTGGACTATTTCTTCCTCTTGTTTATCAAGATATTGTTTAACTATATCAAGTTAAAATTTATTAAAAATGTTTGCTTGTCTTGCGAAATTTATTTATTTTATTTATTTATTTTAAAAATTTATATCTTGCCTTTCTCGGGCCAATACTCTGACTCAAGGCAGCTAACATAAAACGTAATTTAAAACATAAATAGTACAATTAATAAAAACAATTAAAACACCCAGGCTAAAAACATATATGTTAAAACCAATAAAACAACAGCCCCCCAACCTCTCCCCCATTAAAAAGCTTTTTGAAATAAAAGTTTTTAAGGCTCCACCTGAAGCTCTGTGTTGAGGGAGCTTTTCTCAGTTCAAAGGGGAGGAAGTTCCAAAGCCGGGTGCCACCACCGAGAAGGCCCTATCTCTGGCCACCACACCTCTCACATCTCTTAGTGGCGGCACAGTCAGTAGGGCCCCCTCAGGTGACCTCAGGTGACATGTCGGATTGTACAGAAGAAGGCGGTCCCTCAGATACCTGGACCCAAGCCATTTAGGGCTTTAAAGGTCAGGACCAGAACTTTGAATTCAGCCCGGAAACAGATGGGCAGCCAGTGTAGTCGCTGAAGCAGTGGCCCGACAGAGTCGAACCGACAAGCCCCAGCAATCACACGGGCTGCCACATTCTGGACTAGTTGATGCTTTCGGACTGTCTTCAGAGGCAAAACACTCTCAGTCAGTACTCTCCCAAGTTTTACTGTTGACCCTAACAAGGTCTTAACAACCAGAGGAAGCGACCATGTTCCTAAAACCTATTCATTAGTTTGCTATATCACTTCAAATGACTTGACTATAGATTCAATCTATATGAATCTGTCAGTCTACATCAGTGCTACTCAACTTGGGTGGCAGTGACCCCCACCCCTACAGTTTGTGTAAAGGATCCCTGCTCCCTTTAAGGGACAAGGGAAAGGGGAAAGCAGTACCCCTCCAGGAGAATGGGGGCAATTTTGAAATATACCAGAGGTGTGCCTAGGTCGGAGGGGTAGGCAGTACATAAACATTCATGCTATCCCATTTCTACTTTTCCCTTCAAACAAACTGCACTCAGAGCAGTGATGATGAAGATGATGGTGGTGATTATGACATCATCATCCCGGAAATCTCTATCAGTGAATTCAATGCAGACAAAGGCTCCTTGTGATTCCCAGGGTGAAACAAGTGTTCCACCCCACTGAAATATGTGTTTTGATTCAATTAGATCAGGAGCCAATTCACATTCAATTTAAAGAAACAATACATTATGCAAGTTGTTGAGGCTGACAAATCAATGCTTTACTTTTCACTAATATTTCCCTGCCCAAAGGGTCTTAAAGTGAGCTGATGTGCTCTATTCCTTCTGTTTCTTGGAATCTACTTAAAACCAAGGGAAAGTACGTGAGAACTGACAGACAAACCATCAGCTTGTTTTTACGCTCAAAAAGCACTAAATGCTTTTTTGTGTGTTTAACTTCAGCAAACCTACATGGGAAAATGGGGAGAACTCAAGTCAGGCTTTGGGGCAATTGCAACTGGAGAAGCATTATGGCTTTCAGGTGTTACAACTGAATACTTTTCATCTGCTATCTTGAAACTGTGAAAATCAAAACACTACCAAGTAGATTGCTATATTTTTGTCCCCGTCCACAGTGGAAAACCTGGCACTGTTCTGGCAGCTGCTGTATCAAGATTCTGAAAATGGAAGTTAGAAACCAATATGCTATACGGCTTGAAAATTGTAATCTTTGCCTTCAAGTAGTATAAAGCATTAATCCCTAACTCTAGCAATTTGAGACTGGCTGATGAAATCATGTGGTTATTTGCTTTCAAAGGGCAATTATTTTAAAAACCAATACACATTTCTGATAGAATCTAATATCATCAAATGAATGGAGAAGGACTAAGTTTGTCCTTTCTTGGCTATACGCTTGCTGTTTTATTATGGCGACTCCATGTAGGAAGGATGTTTAGAACCTCACCTTTGGCATTATTGTATTTAAAACATTACATTGTAAGGCTTCAAAGTTTCATTCATTCATTAACCTTTACTGGCATCAGATAAATTAGACATACAGAGAATTATGCATAGATAAATTAGTCATACATAGACATACATATCATTTCAAAGCTCCTAGCCATGGCAGCAAATCACCACCTTCACAGGCACTAATTGGGTTGCATACAGGGTTACTAGATGTCCCTCCATGCGCATCATTCCCTCATGCGCATCATTCCACCATATGCACCATCCCCCCACGCACACCATCACCACACTGCAAAAGAGGACAATGCCCTTCCCCCAAAACGTTGGACACCCAAAGCAGGCCTCCGTCAGTCTTGGATGACTATGGTATTGTGCTCGGCGCTGCATACGCTGCATGCAAAGCACAAAAGCCTGGGTTGGATTGTTATAGAGGATAGGCTGTTACCCAAGCAGCAAATCCCCCCTCTCCACGCCACTGAATTAGTCCAATGGAAAGGCAGAGCCAATACAATTGGATCCAGCTGGCGTCGCAGAGCTGGGCTAAGGACAGGAGCTCACCCTGTCTTGTGGGGCCAACCTGGGAATCGAACCCTGGCCTGCTGGTTAACAGGCACAGCATCTTTACCGCTTGTGCCACCCACAGCCCAAGGAAATGACAAAAAGGAGATGACTTCTTCCCTTTCTGAAGGAGTTAATGAGAATCCATTTGCAGAAATCTTTGTGTGATAGCAGGAATTTGCATGACTAAAAGGGCTTTTGCAATTTGTTAGATATAAAAGCATCAGAAGCAACATTTGTAAATGAAAAAGGTCAGGTTTAATTTTTTCAACCATTTTTGCCTTTAACACAGCTCCCATCTCTAATATGTCAGAAAAGTGGACGGTGCCTGTAATTGATTATTTAGAAGAAGGCTATGTGCTGTCTGCTCACAAGAAAAAGCAGAATAAAGATTTTTTTCCAGAACATAAGACTAAAAACAAAAACACAGCCTTGAAAAAGAGGACATTGGATCACCCTGGTTGCATATTACAGGGTACCTCAAGACAACTCAAGAACCGAACCTAATCAGCTGAAGACACATCAGTGAAAAATCACAACCTTTATATTCTGTTTATATTCTGTTACAACAAAGAAGCATAGCACAGCTGTACTCTTTATAAACAACACCCAACAACTAAATTTTGTTGTTTCAGAACTAGTTGTCTAAAATCTTTCATGTAACTATGAAAACCTAAGACTTAACTGTGTACCAATTTAATCTTATAAAATATCAGTTCCGTCACTCAATGCTGGACCTACAACAGAAGGATCCTATTCTGCTTCCAGTTTCAGCAAGAGAAAGAGACAATATGCATTTCTACTAATGAACAAGTGTGCTGAAGATGCGTGCATGGAAATATAGGATTGTAAATTTATTATTGAGCGTATGGAAGTTACAATTGCTGGGAAATCCTTTGTGAGTTCCAGTGTAAGTTTAAACTGTTTTTGCCTGGGGTGCAGGCTAGTCTATGTTGTTCTAAGGGTAGCTCATAGAACTCTTCTCTTTCCAGGTGGCATCATTCACAGCATGGTCTTCATCACATCTGGTATCAAGGAATGATTTCAAGTTTCAAGCAACAGTTTTCATTACAACCAAGCTGTAAATGGAGACACATTCTGGCTCTGATGACTCATGACAGCTTATCAACTTGCGGTCTCCCATCTGCTTCTCTGCTTAGCTTTCTTAGCTTTCTTCAGCAGCCCTGCACTCAACCAACAGAGATTGCTGCTTAGGATTGTAAAGATACCATTAAAGAAGAAGAGAGGAGCATTACTTAAATTATGGGGAGGGGGAGAGAAAATGGTCCCTTTTGAATGATCTACAGACTCTGAAAATAATCTGCTGCTCCAAGAAGAACTTTTTAATGACATTAAGGTCAGAGGTGTGAAAGTCAGACAGTTAAATCTTGGGGGGGACCTGAATGCAGGTATCATATGTGCTCCCTGAAGCATCTGTGATACCCCTGGGTGATACAGGAAGCTGGACTAGATGGGCCTTTGGCCTAAACCAGTGGAGGCTCTTCTTATGTTCTTATGTTTCAGCACTTATTAGGTCTCACTCAGGTAGCAAGTATCCTGTGGAACAGCATCAAAAACCATCTCAAGTACAACTTGTGTTACCAGTTCCACAGGTTGAAAAAAACTGCTTTAAAGGAATCTGTAATTTTACAATGGCAGCTGTTCATTAAAAAAACAAACCTTAGCATCCACAGCAATCCCAAATTGATGTAAAGAACTAGATGCAAAGCAACAGTTGTTCATATACAAATGATGGAACTTGTGATGAAATCAAACTGCGTGTTTGTTTCTGAATTCCCAGAGCTAGTTTATTGGGCTTCTGGACACAGCAATGAATGTGAAATGGGTGAAATTGCTCCAGACCTCTGCATACCTGCCTGCTTCAATCACCAGCTACGAGCCAGCCTGAGCACAGAATATGAAACACGTTCGGCAAAATGTTCCTGGTGCTATGCCATGCAGATAAATGAGGTAGTATTGTACTGTATAAGCAAAATGAAAAATGGCTACAGTGGAGTGCAGCATCCCTGATGAATCAGAAAGTTCTGCTTCTGCTTCTGTCGGCAGATCGGCAGACAGTTCCACCCTGAAATGTTCTACCACTGAAATGTTCTTTATATTCTGTGCATAAAAGAAGGCCAGGATACATTTCTGTCACCTCAACAAGTGCAACTGTTCATCCTTTCATACTCTTACAGAGGAGACTTCCTTTGAGCACCCAAAGAAACAACTAGTGTGGGGATCTCCAAACCCTGGCCCTGGGGCTAGATGCGGTCCCTGGTGAGTCTCCATCCAGCCCTCAATCAAGCCCTCTAATCCTCCAGAGGCGAGGGGAGGGGAGCTCTGCTCTCCACAGCTGAGGAGGGTATTTTGAGGGCTAGGGAGGCTACACACATCTCCTCTGTGTGTGTGTGTGTGTTGGAAAGTGCTTATGAACTGATTTGAATTCATTCATTCACAATGTTCCATCACTAATATATTCATTTATGTAAATTTATTCAAATTTGAAATGTAAATCAATTCTTTTTTTATATTCTGGCCCCCAATACAGTATCAGCAAGAAACATGCCGCCCTCCTGCCAAAAAGTTTAGAGACCTCTGACCTGGTGGATACAGCAATAAAGATGTGGTCTCTGCACCACATAAGGGGCTAGCCAAAGCAACCACTTCTATGATTGTTTGTTTTGTTTTCTTTCCTCCTTTCCCAATACAATGAACAAAACCTCGAGGCTGGAAGGGAAAACATGAAATATTGCTTTCAGGATTTCAAAAGCGATGGATTTATAGTGGTGAAAATACGTTTTCTTCCAAATAGTTATGTTTGAACTCTATATTACTGCACTTGCTCTTTAACTGCAGATGAGGTTTAATTGACAGCTATTGGTAACTGTAGATTGAATGTGAATGCCACACCAGCTCTTAAAAAGTACAATCCCCAATCATGACATTTGGTTTTGAGAATCCACGTGAATAGCTATTTTCATGTTATACAAAAGTAATTATTTACTATGGTAACTAATGAATCAGTAAATCAGTTTCCTTTTCCGTGGTTTAAAACAACTCAATTTCAAGCTGTTCTCTTCTTTATTCCATTGCAAATGGGAAGCGATTATCACTCGCTGAGAAGGAAAGGGTCTTTTCAGCTCTCAGTCACTAGACTTCACCCTGCTATGCTTTGACATCACTAAAGAAGGCACTAAAGCCTGCCAACACAGTGGTTGTCACAGCAAAGGGGCTCAATGAACATCCAGTCGGATCTACAAAGGCTCTGGTTTGGCCCTTTAATCTAAGTAATTTTTCACCTTTTAAAACTCTAAGAAGGTGCTAAAATTGTCAAAGCACACCATGCTTTTTTTGAGAATTAACTAGGCGCACCATGTTACTAAGCAGGGCCTCACCGCAAACCTGAGGACCATTCAATGCACACCAGTGAGCCATAGCACACCAGTTAGCGTCCCAACACTCAGCAGTGATCAACACCCTAAAAGTGTCAACGTGGGCAGGACACATGGCACTGCCTCATGCCCTACTGCAGATTGGGCTGGATCTGTCATTTTCATTTAAATGCTTCATCACCAAGCTTCCTGCACTAACAAAATTAGCATAACAAGAAGGTTCTAGCCCAGGCTTTTCTCAACTCATCATTTTTGAATAGCCCTAGGCTGTGTGTTTTCTCTCTCCATCAAATAAAAGGTCATATGAAAAATAATGGAGAGAGAAAAACAAGAACATTTTAGGTAAATTTGGATGATGATGGTGATAATTTAGTAATTATTCATAATGATAGTAATTTCTGCTGGAAAAAGGACTCATCACACTTCAGAGAATGTTCTCTCTTTGTTACAACTTGGCCACCCACATCACTTTCTCTGGATGTGTAGCAGGCACTCAATGTTGTACAATGGGTGAAGAGATATTGGATGGAAGACAACTTCTTGGCCACTTTATGGAAGAATGATCAAGAGTGAGTTGCATCTACAAACCTTTATCCTAGATGTTGGTAGCTGCTGTTGCCCACTTTTGCATTAAGGTTTTTAAAAACCTGCATTTTTAATACTTTGTTCACCTAACTGTTGATTCCTACAAGCATCACATATCAGCAAATTGGCAGCAAAGCGAAAAAAAAACTATTATTATGTAAGCCAAATAGATGCTTTTGGAGCAAAATATGAAAGAAATTCAGTACACACCAGCAATTGGCACACATACTGAGAAAATAAGTACTGTTTCTTTAAATAGTTATAGTTGTTGGATAGATTTTCATTTTGCAAGGCTCTGTACATAGCTAACTGGTTGTTACATAGTTTAAATGTCTGATTGCAAATAAAATATTAGATATGGGGATTTTCCCCCATTTTTTGTGTGCATATGTGTTCACAAGCTTTCCTTTTGTAGGATTTGAAGATTCTTACAGAGCGAGGGTTAAGCTGGGGCAAAGCAATTTGGCATGCCTGCCTTGGATTTTCAGAAGGAAAGCAGGAACAGGCCTGAGCTGACCTTAACAAAACTGAAGTGGCGATGCTATGCGTGGCTTGCCGAAAGCCAGCAAAATTCATGTTAAATGAATTCATTCAGTTATCTTACGCAAAGTCATTTGGCACTTTGGCCAGGAATTAGTGATACATTATGAAGTGCAAAAAACTCAACAGACTTGCAACAGTCTGGTGGAATTTTCCCATTTTTCCTTCTAAACACATCTGAGCTCAGTCTTATCACAATTAGTCTTTGCTCTCAATTACAAGAACGTGAGACATGAGATATTCTACTTCAAAACACTGGGCCCACATAGAGAGATGCTCCTGGTGGATGCTCTACAACCATATCTAACAATTCTCTCATGGAGGATTATTCATTTGAATGTTTGCTTTTTTCCAAAAATAGTAGATCTCTGGTCTTGGGCTTACAATTTGGCATCTGGTGTTAAGTTGCTTTAAATTTAATTGCTTTGTAGATTGGATCCTGAGAAGATTGAGCATAAACTCTGCTCTCACGATGGAGACTTTCTATTTTTTCCATTCCAGTGCAGCTCCTTACATGCTCCTACCCCAAAAATTGCTCTTAAGTGTCACAAACTGGGCTAGGTGCATGAAAGTCAGCTGCAGAACGACCGGGAAATTAACAGTAATCAGGATGGGAAGGCTTGAGTTTCACTCACACAAGAGTCTCTGTGGCTTTGAGTCAAGGATTTAAAAGTGTAACTTCTTCTATTTTTTATATAGCCTCTGAGCTTTCAGGACAGGTTAGACCATAAAAGCAAATAAATACATACTGTGCAGAAAATAGGCACTGCGTAGGAATAAAATAATGGCATCCACGAGAGCCACAGCAACCAGCCAGTTTGCAACATAGCCTTGTTCTGTTCTGCAAAACAGACAATGGCCAGGGTTGGTTTGTTGTTGTTTTAAAGCTGACTCTAGGGAGCGACAAAAAGCCGACTGTAAATAGTGCCAAAAAGAAAATTGGACTGGCTATTTTACAGTGTTGCTTTCAAGAACAGGGGAGGTAGTACCAGTGCTATAAAGAGCTACTTCTAACACTTCTTTTACCGGACCCTTTACCAGCATCCCCAAACCTTTGGGGATGCTTTACCAGCATCCCCAAACCTCCGGTAAAACCTTTTACCGGACCCTTCTTTTAGCATCCCCAAACGCCCTCCAATGTTGCAAACTGGGCAAAATTTTATGTAGAAGGTGTGTTCAGATGTAACACTAACAGCACAATCCAGAGTAACTACGGGAGCTCTTAAGAAACATTTACATCAACATTGTTATGGCTCCACCTAGTGGAAACCTACAGTAAATTCATAGAGCAATCCAGAGTAAATTGTTCTTACATCAAAGAGCTCCCACAGTTACTCTGGATTGTGCCACTAGTGTTAAGTGCTCAAACCAGTTTGCTATATTTGTCCTTCAACCAGGACAGCAAACCACAATTTCAGCTCATGCAATGAAAGTAACAGGAATGAAAGTAATACAAGGCATCGTTCAAATTCTTTATCCTGATTTCAGGATATTTATACCGCAGTTTGCTATGGGAAACTATGGAGAGGGAAACTATGGTTTGCAAACACAGTCAAAAACACATGGTGGGGGAATACACAAGACTGAGGCTCCATGCGTCCTCGTATTTAGCATTATGCCAGGGGTCACAAACTTTTCAGCCAAGGGTCACATCAAATACCTGGCATGGTGATCTTACAGGAAAAAAAAAATTTAAATACTGTATAAAATTTAAACAAATACATTAGAGATGGAACCTAGATGACTGAATAAATGAGAATGAATGGGCTCAGATTTCTAGGATTTCCCTAAGCACCAACATGTATCACAAAAATAAAGCACATACTCAAATGGAACCCCATTTTACCAGCTCCCAAGCACTTTCTAAGGCCTTCAGATAGCAAAAAATTGGCTTCAGGTTTTTTGTTTGTTGTTTGTTGAAACCAGGAAGTGATTTTGCCCTCAGGACATGATAAGATCACAGCTTCAGCTGTGTTTGGTCAAGTTCTCCAGGAGAGTACCAGAGGCTGGCTGTGGACCAAATAGAGATTGGTCACAGGCCACATCTGTCTCCCGGTCCATGGTTTGGAGACCTTTAATTAAGCCATGGTTTTGCATATCTGCAGAATCACAATTATGGAATTGCACTATTCTGAGAACCTACAGGTATCAATTGTTTTCTCAGTAAAAGGAATGGTTACTAAGAGCAAGAAGAATCCAAAACTGGATACATAGCAGAGATAATCAAGAGATAATCAAAGTGAACACACTCATTCTAACATAAGCCAGAAGACATAATGGACTATTTGCTCATCACAAAGCAATTCCATGCAAATAATCTTAAATTTTGGAAAAGAAAACAGTTTCAGGAGAATCTCTCTTTAACTAATTAGCACATAACTATTCATAAATGATAATACACTTAAGAAAGATTTCTGAAGATTTGTCACACTACAGAAACAAATCAATAAATTATTCCTTTAAATCATGTATGGTAAGTTTATCCAGGACCAAATGTAACTTTGGAAACAGATGGTTTGTACTCCCAAAACCTCTGCTTCCAAGGACAGAGGGAAAAATAGAACAGCCTATAGAAAGTAAATTTCCTTTGGAGAAAGAAGGAAGAAACACTGTCCTTACAACAATCTGTTGCTAATTTAAGTATCACTGTATTACTGTGTTCATATAAAACAGATGCATCCAAAGCCCGGCTTGGGAGCCAGATGTGGCCCACAGTGAGCCTCAATGAGGCCCACAGCAAGACCCCTCCATCTGACACATGGGCCAGCCTTATAATCCTCCAAATTTGTCTCTAATACACTCTTACATGTAAATTTATGTAAATTTAAAATGTAGATCAATTTTCTGCCCCTGATGCAGTGTTGGAGATGTGATGTGGCCTTCCTGTCAAAATTTTTAGAAACCCTTGATATAAAATGTACCAGATTCACAGCAAGATCAGTTCACAATCCAAAATTCAAACTGGCTTAATCTGCTCTTCCACATACTGAACCCAAGTACATATTTTGTTTCATTAATATGCCCCCAAGATTAATTTTGATATCCCTTATAAATGTTTGCAACATACCCTCAATCCAGAGTAACTACAGGAGCACGTAAGAGACATTTATGTCGACGTAGTTACAGCACCACCTAGTGAAAACCTATGGGAAATTCATATTGCAATCCAGAGTAAATTGTTCTTATGTCGAAGCAAGCACTCCCATAGTTACTCTGGATTGTGTCCTTAGTTATTGTACCAGTTTCACTTTTCAGCATTTTGGGTATTGTATTATTAATCACACCTGGGAAATGCAAGCAACGATCAATTCACAGATATGCAAGCATTTTCCAGCAATGCCAGTGTTGCATGGGAAATATTCTTTTATCAATAAGCATTTGTAATATAGTGTGACTGAATGAATAAATTGTGCTGATAGCTCTTAGATGCAATGCCTGGGAAAGTAAACTTCTCTGCCCATTTGAATAGGATGCCTATTTATAAGAAATAAAGCCAATGCTTGCAGTATTTTGAGGGGTCAGATACAGACTGCCTGTTTTTGGTTTGGGGCAAACAGAGCTGGTTTGGAAGTGTTTTGGCCGAGATAGTGAAGAATAGGTAGGTGGGATATGGGCATGGTATGTGAAGAGTTGGATGCAAGAATTTACTACAAAGACATATCTATCTTTCTTAGTCTTTGAATTTCCACTTCTCAGTTTTGGGGAATTGGACAATTCCCATCTGATCAGATGCATTCAACAATAAATTTTTGCCTTTTAATCTAAGAGATGTAATTTGAACACTTAGTGTTCAATACAAAGGGAGTATTGTTTTTCCAGCAGCAGGCATGATCTGATGGTTGAGTGCAGGACTGCTGAAGATAGCTAAGAAGGGAAGGACATGAACACCTTCTGCATGGGAGACTGCAAGCTGATAACGCTGTTGTGAGACATCAGAGCCACAAGCTGTTGCCATTTACAGCTTGGTTGACCTTAAAACTCTTACTGGAAGTTTGAAAGGCATTTCCTGATACCGGATGTAATGACCACACCATGAAGTATTCCACCTGGAAAGAAAAGAGTTCAACGAGCTGCCTGCGCTACAATTATCCACCTCACAGCGTTGCTGTGGGGACAAAAGAGGGGTACATGGGAGGAGCCTTGAAGACTACTGTGGAAATGACATTCCCTGCTGTCAGGCATACCCCAGGCAGCACTGGAAGCTCCATCAGTGGTTAACTCCTTCCACCACTAGAAAAACTCTATATTCGACCAATAAATAATTTTTCCACCCTCAACTCCAGCATACTTTAGTACAGCTTTGGGCAATGACACAAACAGCCCAATCCTATGCATGTCTATTTTGAAGTAAGTCCCATTATAACCAGTGGGTTATATTCCCAGGTAAGCATGATTAGGATTGTAGCCCAAGACTTTCAAAACAAAGCAAAAGAAATATGTACGTTCACACTTAAGTTTCCCACTGGTAATACTGATCTGATATACTCTTTATTCATTAAACATACTTTACCTTTATCATACACTTTACTGGCAAATCTTGTTAATTTAACTGCTGAATAAAAACATTACAAGTATTTTCAAGATTTTCAAGTATTTCCCATCACTTGATGTATCTTCCTTGGACTGGGTGAGACAGCTGTTTGTGTTAAGTGCATGTAAGACCTGAACTTTAAACACAAACTTAATACTTATTTTTTTAAATGATAAAATATATATTCTTAAAAATCTGATGGTGTATCTTAATAAATCATTGGGTGAGTGGAATGGATGGTCTTCACTGGCTGAGTGGATTGCTGAAAGTCTTCAAAGTAGAGGCAGGACAGTCATCTGGATTTCCTGCAATGTGCTAGATCGTCTACATCCAATTCTATGTAAGTCTATCCAACTTTACGTACAAGTCTCTGGACTGCATCCTACGCAAGCAAATTGTTGTTACCTTACAGACTTCTGTACTGCTTCACACAAAGTTTTTCTCCCAAAGACATTTAAATCGCATTTTTAAAAAAAATTCCTTTTACTTACCTGGCTTTATTCCACCTATAAATTTTTTAAAGTTTTTTAAATAACAGTTTAAACATACATATAAATTCTTTTTTTTTAATTCAACCCATGGCACCATAAAATGCAAATATGCTCAGAAAAGAATTAAATTCCGCTCACAGACAAAGCCAGAGTAAGGACTTGTTTCTGTCTATTTCATAAATCTGTTGTTTAACCAATGTTTTCAGCCGTTGATCACAGTGGTTTACAGCTGATGACAGTACAAGACTAATAATTTACATATCACTGCATAAGGTAACATTCTTCAATTTTTAAATCTGCCATTTCTGTTCTAGGCAGCTTTAATTATTACAACATAACATTTCAACATTTATCTCTTTGGAGACTGTCAGCAAGCAAAGAGCACGATCCTAACCATGTCTACTCAAAAGAAAGAAAATAAAGTTGGGAAAGGGGGGGTTGTACTTGACACCTGATTAGTAAAGAAAGGTCCTGATTTGGTAAAGTCACAATTCCCTATGAAGCAGATGCATAAGACCTTCTGAAAGGCAAACCCAACAAGCACAGGGAAAGCTGCCCACTGGAATCTGTCTCTGAAGTATACGCCAAAGGATTTCATTAGATTAATAAAACGTACTGTATACCAGAGTCATAGTGGCAAACAGTGAAACTGTAGAAGGCAGCTGGGGTATCAGCAAGTCCTGGGAGGAATAATTGAAGAATCAAGAATATATCACTCTAAATTCAATGCAACTGAATCATTGATGGTTTGAAGTCAGGAGGATTCTCATTTTCCTCCTGTTTGTGAACTCCTTCCTTTGATGCACTTCAATTTAATGTGGTAATTAATAATAAACAAACTGCAGCAGCCAGGAAAAGAAATCACAATTTAAAAAAGAAATACTGTAGACACAAAAGTCCAGTTCTGTTCTACACTTCTTCCAACGTTACTCTTACTAACCAAAGATACAGTATCTTCTTTTGACCAAGAAAAACTACACAGGATCATTGGTTTTGGATAGTACTGGCAACCTGAGTCCTCTACAGGTTATTTGGATCCCTATTAGACAGGCTGCTTCATTTGATAGTTAGATAGGCAAGAAAATAAAACGTAAGTACAAAACCAAGCCAGGAGGACATGGCAAGCAAGCAATAAATTTATTTCTCCTTCTTTGCAGAACTGTTCACTACCCAATATTTCTTATCACAATAAATTTAACACAATCAGATTAAAATGTGACTTAACAGTCACTTTAAGTACTTTATTTTGCCAGCTGGCTTTATGCAGCTATTGACCAAAAGTAATACCAGTTTCAATGGGGTCTTTTGCTCTTTATTCTGCCGCATTAATCTTAGTGAATACAGCTACACTCTAATATCTCAAATGCCAGGAACAAAGCTCATGTCAGCAATCACACCAAAATTTGGCCATGCTCAGCACATCACTGTGTTTCTGTGCACTTTCTCCTCCAACTAGGACTCAGAGAGTTGCACAAGGTGGGATACCCATGTGGTGAAAGAAGTTGTCCTGTCAGCTCTATCATTAATCCAAGTACTTAAATCCCTGAATAAAAGAAAAATCAATGTAGGTACGGCAATGTTTGTCAATGCAATGTAATAAATACACTTACCTTTACAGAGTATTCTCAATGGATTTCACTCCTTTGCCAGGCTTCAAGGCTACAGGGGGATAAAGGGAAGAAAAAAGAAAAGCATTGAGCTGCCTTCCAGTTCAAAGAGAATGTCTGCTCTCTGCATTACTGCCCATTTTTAAATGTGTCAGAGCTGTAGAAGCTGATGAAACCAAGAGAAACCGAGCTCCATTACTGGGGTATCTGCTCCATATATGCGCCACCACATAATTTTCCCTTCCTACCATGAAAGACGAACACTACTGGCACAGGGACATCTGAAAAACAAAATATTCATTCATTCATTCATTCATATTCCGCCTTCTTTCACAGCACATGGACCCAAGTTATAAGTATTTATGTGGGTCCACCTGACCTGAGCAGCTTTACATCCTAATCCTATGCAGGACTCCTATGTCATAGTACATTGGCACTGAAATAGCCACTGCTATTTCCCCCATGATCAGGGAGACAGCTGGAAATCTCCTTGGGATAGGGGAAAATTGGTTAACTTAAAGCATGTTGACCTTCAGAAGCCCTGGTAGGTCCACTCTGATCTGCCAGCTATTCAGCAGGCTCAGAATTGAGGAAACCCATGTATGGATCAAAGGTTCAGGAACAGGGACTGAATGTGGCAGCAACCTCTCTGCCACCCCCACCTGATCAAGACTATGGGGTGCCTCAGGCCATCCTTCTCCATCCAATTTCACCAGTAACCACCTTCCCACACCACAGAATGCCTCCCCACTGTTCAGCAGAAAGACCGCTGCTGATGTCTCCCAGTGTTAATCCCACCAACACAAAGGTCCTGCTCCTGCACCAACTGGTAGTGACCTTCCACCAGCACCTTTCCACTCTTGGACATTGTGACACCTTACAGCATATTTGTGATGACCATTGCCAAGGCAGTGTGTGGAAGGCTGGTGTTGCCAGCAATAGGATCAGGCCCTTAATGGTAAAAATTACTTTAGCCTATATACATGGAGTAAAGTCAGCACTGTATGATTCCAGGTGACAGCTGCAGAACTTGAACCAAGAGCCTAGAATCTAAACTAGTGGGTCACCTATAACCTTACAGATATCATAACTAAACCAGCCCCCAATTTCTTCCCTCCAAAAATAAAAAATAAATAAATCCGCAGGCACTGTCAATTAAATTGTGCCTGAGACAGCAGAATAAAACTCATTCATAACATCCAACATCACTGCAGTCAAAAAGACACGAGTCTACATCAAAACCAAAAAGTAGGCAGTGACCTTATTGTTAGGTTCTGATTCACCATAATAGTTCAGACTGCAGTCTTTAAGGCTGCAATCCTAACCACACATTCCTGGGAATAAGTACTAACTGAACAAAATGGGACTTACTTGGGTCCACTTTTGAGTAGATATGCTTAGGTTTGCACTGTAAGTTTGTGTTATTGCAATCTAAAATATGACAGACAGACAGACAGACCGCAATCCTAATCTCCACTTAGGCCAGCCTAAGCCCCAGCACAAGTCCTCTGCTGGCCTGGGAGTGTCACAAAAGTGCTTTAAAACACTTCTGTGCCACTCCTGGGGAAGGGTTAGGCCAGTGCACAGACATGCGCTTTTCTCCCTACATCATCATGGGAACGGGAAGATGGATGCATTGTGCCAGCCTAGGACAGAATTGTACCCTAAACATCTAGGCAAAAATCTATAAATGGAAGTTAATAGTTATGATGAATGAATATTTGCATAAAGCAACAAAGTGGTCTAATCAGCTAAACTATGGTTTAGATAAGAATGAATGAGTCTCAGCAAGCCTCTCGCTTGTACGCCTCTAGTTTATGTACTCCATTTTATTAATTTTGAACATAAATGTGAATCTGAAGTTTAATCAAAAATGACAGTATAAGCTTCTCTCCTTTTGTTCATATTCACTGTGATTCATTCTAATAGTGCTCTTACTGTAATGTTATGCCTGAAATGGGACACAAAGCGATTTGCAGGTGTTTGAATGAGCTAATGTGAAATTTCTTTTCTAAAGCCAACCATTAGATTACTGTCTCAGGTTTGTTGCCATTAGGAAAATGATGCAAACACAAGTGCCCTACAAATAGGGTATGTCAAGACATAATGGAACTCAAGACCTCTAGATACATGTATTATTGCAACTTGGAATCCTTGTCATAAAAAGAGATCCAACAAATTCTCATCACAACTATTCTGGTTGAGTAATATTTGGAAGCAAAGAAACATCATGAAATTGGTGTGAGCATGTGCTTAAAGGCAAATGCTGGCAGTGCTGTGTATATACAAGTTCAGATGGAGCACAATATTTTTTCCGGATAATGTCTCATGTGACTCCTGGAATGCCTTTTATTTGAGTATTTTTGCTGTGCAGGCTGAGTGTCAAATTGCAATATATATGAAATTTTCACATACATTCTGCAGAGCACTCTTTGCTTCATGTGCACCATGTTCTATTTGATTAAGGAAACATCTATAAAGTCCTTCAGATTCATTCCACACTGAGTGAGGTTTGACAAAATGGCTTTTACCTGAATATTAAAATTTTCAACCAACTCATGTTGAAAGAGAATAAATTCTCGCATCAACACAACGGCGCTTGCATTGATGCATGGGCTACTCTGGATCAGGCTGTTAGAAAGCCTTTAGAAGAGGCCTGAGTCTTAGGAGACTTACTGGGACATTCATCCTACACTAGGAAAGCTTCCCTGCAGTATTCCCAATATTTGTACAATGCAGGTAAGTCAGCCTTTCTAATCCAGCACAAGTTAGGATTTGCACTATACATCCACCCAGTAACTAATTCCAGTCATCCAGTGTGCAGGTTTGCACATTCAGTTTCATATGAAACAGACGTAAAACAGAGAGCTAGATGCCATCCGTATACCTTGCCAACATCTCCAGATGACCTCAGCTCAGTAGCTTCTGAATGCCAGATGCAGGGGAAGCCACCAGGATGCAGGTCTTTTATTGTTGTTGGTTAATTTTTATGTTTGTTTATTCATTCATTTGCATGGAAAAATATAGCAGCATAACCTGGAATTCACATATAGAAAGTACAGTATATGAGCATATGTCTGGGACTATAGATGAAAAAATAAGTAACTTAACTATTAGACAGCAGTGTCCTCAAGCTGGTGTAATTCTTGCAAAGAGCAAAGGACTTGATTGCAATATGCTGTAATATTTGTGGAACAATCCTGCGGTCACATTCAGGAATGTCAACCAGGCCTTTCTTGCATTTCCAATATTGGCATCTACCATAGTTAGTGAGAACCCGATTGAATGCAGTCCAATTCCTCTTGGGAATATCAAAGCAATAGGGATGCTGTACTATCAAAGCCATATGGATCAGGCACTAGATTAAACAAATCTGGACTGGAAGTTACCCACTCCTAGCGCCAGGCATTCTCGATATCAAAA
This sequence comes from Cryptoblepharus egeriae, assembly GCA_030015325.1. Classification (NCBI taxonomy): domain Eukaryota; kingdom Metazoa; phylum Chordata; class Lepidosauria; order Squamata; family Scincidae; genus Cryptoblepharus; species Cryptoblepharus egeriae. The sequence goes on from JAREYC010000002.1 coordinate 21,234,634, forward strand.
TCTTCTCGGACTAGTTACTGCCCCAATTTCCACAACTTATTCCAAGATTTGATCCAAATAGTTGACCATGTATAGACAGGAGTCTGTTTGCCCCTCACTTCTGCCACTTCTTTTTTAAGACTGGTTCTCTTCTAAAACATGGAGGTAGTATTTTAGATAGTACTAGTAACCAGTTAGAAGGTATTGATTTAATTGGCCCAGATATTAACCTCAAGGTACGATTGGGTATCCACTACTTTTCAGTAACATAGGACAACGGTACTCAGCCATTAATTATTCCAAGGCAAGAGCTGATGTCCTGTGAACTGAGGCACTTGCACCACAACTAGTGCCGGAAAGTTTGCGTAAGATTAATGTTCCTTGTTTTATTTTGCCAATAGTATTTTTTAATGTTCCTGGTAAGTAAAAGACCAGCCAAGAGTCACTTCTAGATACAGTATTTTAGATTGCAGTAAAGCTTTAACAGCTCATATTAAAACCATGAGAATTTAAAAAAGCAGTCCGTCAGTCTTGAAAGACTATAGTATCATGCTTGGTGCTGCATACGCTGCATGCGAAGCACGAAAGCCTGGGTTAGATTGTTATGGAGGAGAGGCTGTTACCCAAGCAGCAAATCCCCCCTCTCCACGCCACTGAATTAGTCCAATGGAAAGGCAGAGCCAATATGATTGGTTCCAGCTGCGTCACAGAGCTGGGCTACGGACAGGAGCTCACCCTGTCTTGTGGGGCCAACCCGGGTCTCGAACCCTGGCCTGCTGGTTAACAGGCACAGTGACTTAACCACTTGCGCCACCCACAGCCCACTAAACCATTGGCCTCTGCTGGTTGTTCATCTCTGCAGAAGATGAACTGGTCCTTGGAAACAGAGCAGAAGGGCCACATCTTCTTGAGAGCAGCCTTAAACCGTGTGCTGCTGTGACCCTGCACCTCTCTAACATACTAGCAGGTGTCTCCCAAGGCAATGACAAGAAGGCCAAGGTCCAGCATCAGCCCACTGTTGGACTTCTTGATGATCTTGTGGCCCATATCTATGTGGCTCTGGCCAGAGAAAACATGAACTCCAGTCAATCAGAGAAGAAACTGGAAATTTCTGGAGGCTGGCTTGACCTTGCTGTTTTCCAAGGGGCCTCAGATGGCTGCACCTAAATACCAAAGGGCCAGCCTGCTGTTTACCAAAGGTATAGCTACTGTCTCTGTGTTAGCTTCTAAACATGATGCTTGCACGGCAAATGTGTTTTCTAGAACTTGGACCTGGAAGTCACCACTAATTCTCCATGAGAACCAAGAAAACAAAGTGAAAGAAAAGATACTCAATACTCCTGCTCATTTGAATTGCTCATAAGAATTAGTAAGAATATAAATACATTAAAAAATTTGCATGTTACATTAATTGCATGAATATGAAACCTGATGTTACACTGAGCTTTTCCAACCCATAGACTGTAATAATGCAGAAGTAAAGAAATGTTCAGTGTAATGACATCATGATATAAAATACACTGTATTAGAAATGAAAGAGGGGGAAAAGCAGAAATCAACAGGGGCTGAAGGTTTTGTGGCAACTTTATTTTATTAATTTGAGGGATTTATAACCCAGGTTTTTCTGACACCAACGAAGACATAAGGTGACTCACAAAAGAAATTAAAACACAAAACCAAAACAAACCCTGCTATTTTCAAGATAAAACTACCACAAAAGGCAGGAACTACAGTACATATTTCTTGTGGTGTGTAGTACCACTATTAGTTGTAACAAAGACGGATAAGGAAAAATGATTTTTACTATTCTAAAGTAGGGGTGTCCAAACATTTTGGCAGGAGGACCACATTATCTCTCTGACACTGTGTTGAGAGCTGGAAAATCGCTTTACATTTCAAATTTGAATAAATTTACATAGTTTATTCAAGACAGATCTGGAGGATTACAAGACTTGCCTGGGTGCCAAATGGAGGGATCTTGCTACGAGCCACATTGAGGCTCATTGCAGGCCACATCTGGCTAGTGGGCCAGGGTTTGGACAACTCTGTTCTAAAGATATCTATAAAACAGGTAATTCCTAATTATGGGTCTGTACGTGATGCTTCAAAAAAATAGCCCCATTGCCCTGCAAAACCAAGGCAGACAAATTTTGACATGCGAGTGCTCTCCTTGCTTGTAAAGACTACGTACATAAATCTCTGCAGAATCAAGTCCCTAATTGAACTGATTGTGCAAACTTGAGGACCAATGAGGTAGGCAAATATTGATGCTGCCATATTTAATTTAGGAAGGAAATAAGAGTTAACCAGTTTATTGTTGTAAACAAAGGCATTTGGTTAAATGAAAGTTCCATCAAAGCTTAATAGCCAAATTCAAGTGAACATAAAGTAAAGGCTTATGTACTTTCTGTGGTTTCTATAATGGCTAATCTAATAACTCTAAATGGAGTGTTATTGTTTATTCCTTTGCCTCCATTCCATAAATTAGATAAACCAACCTGACAGTTACAGTACATCGGAGTTTTATTCTACTAAGTGATTTTAAAGGCTCCTCAAATTCTAACAAAGTCATGACTTGAATTACTACAGAGTCCTGTCATATTTTTTTTTAAATTAGAGGAAGCTTGGCAATTCCTCTGAGCCAGGATGGCGTAAAGCTTATGGAGACCTGAGACCTGGAAGATCCAGGTTCAAATCCCTCCTTAGCCATGAAGCTATCTGTGTGATCCTGTGCCAGTCTCTCATTCTCAGCTTCACCTACATCACAGTGTTGTTGTGAAGGGCAGCATTGTGAGAATAAGGCTACAATCCTAAAGACACTTTCCTGGGAGTAAGATCCACTGAACACAATAGGGCTTACTTTTGAGTAGACATAGTTCTCTTCTAGCCAGGGGTTGGCGCATGCGCAGTGCGCCAGGGTTGGGGCCCGCCCCTCACCCCACCCACCTGCAGCTGCAGCACGCTGGGTGGGTGGCGTGCCCTCCCTGGCCCGCCCTGACCTGCCCCCAGCCCCGCCCCTGACCCCGGCCCCACCCATCCACTTCCAGTGAACTGGATGTTGGGCCAGGCCGGGCCCATCTCTGGCTAGTAAGATACAAGAAGCTGGACTAGATGGGCCATTGGCCTGATCTAGCAGGACTCCTCATATATTCTTACTTATGGGATTCAAGGTGAGATTAAGATGGGATTCAAGACACTAAAGGTAAAAGCTTGCACATACTACAAAGAGCAATCAAGGCACAACACAAAACAAAAATCAACAAGAACTTTCTTTTACAGTTCTTGAATTTAAAAATGTATGACTTCTTTGTTTGCAAGGACTGCCAAGGTCATCCGTTACAATTTTGTAAATTGTGGCACTGCAATTTCTGAATCCTAAATTGTCAGGGGTTATTCAGTTCTTTTAAGGCTTATAATGTTACAATCTAAATGTACTGGTAATTTCCTTCTTGCTGTTTAGAAGTTCAGTGTTCTCTTTGTAATTTTTATTTTAACTGTTTGTAATCGTTATGGCTTTTAGTTAAACAAATGAACTTGATTACTTCTGATTACCACTTGCCATACTGGAGAAAATCCATAATAATTAACATGCAAAGTGTATGATTCTTTTATGAATGTATTAGACAGTAAGCTACTATTGTTGCCACAAATGCCTAGGTTCTTGCATGGGTTTAACACAGACACCCAGCATGGGAGTCTCTCTTGTCCTTGTTTCTGATCTGTGACCATCATTCAATAAATATGAAAAGTCAGCATCCTTGGCCTCTGTTCAACTGTGTGAGACACTAACAAGAGCAAGACAAAAGGTGACAGCATCTCATCTGTCTGCTCAGACAGTGTAAAAATAATCAAGGTCCTTCATCCCAAGTGAGCTTCTTGGATAGCTCAAAGACATCCTTAAAATTTGCAGATCCTTAAGTGTCCTGGACATGGGACAAATGCTTGTCTAAGATTTTTCTTTACCAATTTTTTTTTCTCCTGTGTACCCGCAATTTCACTGATAGGCTAGGAAAGTGATCGGGGGTTGGGGGGAGGAAGGTGGGAGGAAACAGCTCCCAGAGCATTTCCTTCATGTAAGATTCTTCAAGCTGTTCTGTATGACAGCTGAGCACTGTGAGCTAAAGCAACTTGTTCCGCCTGTCAGCCTCCGAGAACCTACAGCAATGAGATACAATTGTGATGACACCACTGTAGTAGAACTGGGTCAAACTTACGGTCACTTTAAAGCAGAATGTCAACCGTTCCTTTCTACTTCAGTAATTTGATTCACTGGCACTTGAAAAACCGTTAGAAACTATTAGCTTCATATCTAGGTTCAAAATCAAACTGTGACAAGTGTTAGAGGAATCCTCTTGTGAGCACCAAGGATTGCGGCAATGCATTGCAGAAATGACTGGCAGATTCCGTAGGTTTTCTCCAGTGATATCAAGTACTTTTCACTCCAAAATGTCTCCCTGGTGACACTTGGCATTGGGCATCTTCCTTGCTTCTGCCAGTAGGGTATTTCCTAACAGTACAGAGTATATAAACTTCCCACAAATGGTAATGGTGACTAAACATTCCCAAGACAAATTAAGACAACAAACTGATTACTTCATATATATATATATATATATATATATATATATATATATATATATATATATATATATATATATATATATATATAAAAGAGAAAAGTCACTGACTGACTGACTGACTGACAGACTCATCACTGCCCTGCCAAAACCGGTGGGGCTAGAAGCGTGAAATTTGGGGAGGGTGTTCCTTCTGTGACTGAGGGGTGCACTAAGAACCAGTTTTCGGAAATTCCAACCGGAAGGGGGTGAAAAGGGGCACAACGCGTTTTCCTCTCTATACTTTGCATTGGAGAATTGATGACTCATCAACATTCCACCCCAGCTGCTGGGCCTGAAGCATGGAATTCTGGGAGTTCCTTCTGTCACCTGAACACCCACCAAGAACCATCTGGAGAAATTTAACCCTTCAGGGGCTGAAAAGGGGGCAACGTGTTTTTGTCCTATACTTAACATGGAGGACTGACCAACATTCGGCCAATTTGGTGCTCAGTGCCTGGTGCACTGGGGTGATGTTGTTAGGAGGAAGAGGTTGCACTGTGGAGGATGCTGCGCATGGGGGTTGGTGCGCATGGGGGAAGTTGCGCATGGGGAACGTTGCGCATGGGGGGTTGATGTGCATGGGGCTTGATGCGCATGGGGGGTTGATGCGCATTGGGGGAAGTTGCACATAGGAGGAAGTTGCGCATAGGAGGAAGTTGCGCATAGGAGGAAGTTGCACATGGGGGTTGATGCGCATGGGGGTTGATGCGCATGGGGGAAAGTTGCACATGGGGACAAGTTGCACATGGGGAGTTGATGCGCATGGGGGGTTGATGCGTGTGGGGGAAGTTGCGCATAAGGGAAGTTGCACATGGGGGAGTTGCGCATGGGGGGTTGATGCATGGGGGAAGTTGCGCATGGGGTTGGTGCGCATGGTGGGTTGAAGCGCATGGGGGAAGTTGCGCAAGGGGTGTTGATGCGCATAGGGAAGTTGCGCATGGGTGTTGATGCCCATGGGGGAAGTTGCACATGGGAGTTGATGCACATGGGAAAGTTGTGCATGGGGAAGTTTGCACATGGGGGAAGGGAAGGGTTGATGCACATGGGGGAAGTTGTGCATGGGAGGAAGGTGCGCATGGGGGAAGTTCCACATGGGGGTTGATGCGCATGGGGGAAGTTCAGCATGGGGGGTTGATGCGCATGGGGAAGTTAAGCATGGGGCAGTTGCGCATGGGGGGTTGATGCACATGGGGGAAGTTGAGCATGGGGGTTGATGCATATGGAGAGATGGCATACGGGGGACTTTTACTCCCACAACGCAGGTATGCTTTTCGCTAGTTAGATACTAAAATAGGTTTTCATACAATAGTAAAAAATGGTTATTTAATAGAAAACTGCTCTGCTTACTATCACTAATACACTTTTGCTGGAAACTTGTAAATGGGGATAGAAAGAAATTTGGACACATTCTATAAAATAAACAGGAAAGTGACACTGTTAAGATTTATTTTAAAAAAACACATTTGTTCCAACTGTGCCAGTTAATCGCACAGGTTGTGTTTCCATTATGTTTTGATAAGAACAAACTCTTATACAAAACACAACAGTCATGCTGTGCATCTGTTCACAGCAAGAGTAATTTGACAAACAGCTGATCAGTACAACTTTTATAATACAGCACCAAAAGGTCTACGTTATAGCCTTTGGCAATAATAATCCTTTACAGCACATCCTTATAAAACAAAACAAAAATATACCAAGTTTCCTTAAAATAGCAATCTCTCTCTACACATATACAAAAAATCAAACACCATCAGTGAGCATGTTGTGCTTTCTTTCATTGCTAAGCTTGCTCATTTTAAAAATGCATAAGTAATTTACAATATGATAGCAAACACACCAAATGAGTTAGAAAACAACCATAAGGACTCTTGGCATGCCCTAGCAACATGTTCTGAACTACTTCGCTGCAAGTGTATCTATATTGCATGCATTTACATACATCTGCAGACTTGCTGAAGTGCATTCAAATATCTGGAAAAATCCAAGAAGTCTGGTTCCAACAAACAATATTTTAAGAGGAACAAGCTCTGTGTAAAATATTTACCTAAAACAATTGTCTTGCATTTTAAATCTGTTGAGATCTCCAAGGCTGTTTATGGGCAAAATCCAGAGCAGTTACGGGTCCACATAGTTATGTCACCCTCTAGTGTTATCATATGGTAAGTCACCTTAACTGCTCTGGAGCAAATGGCTTAATTTGACTTTAGGATATGGGCCTATGAGACTTTTTAAATGAACACATTTAATATTCATATGATTCATATGATTTAATATTTAATATTCATATGATAGGATATGATATCCTCATATGATAGGATATAGTCATGATAACTATATGTTACCTTACAGATTCAAAGCAACCCTCTAAATAGCAGGTCCTGGAGAATAACAGAGAAGTACTGCGTTCTGCCTCTGCTTATGAGCTACTCAGAGGAGTCAGGTTGGCTATGGCAAGAAAAAAGTATGCTGAATTAAACATGTCTTCAGTGTCTGATTCAACAGGGCAATTCTTATATTCTAAGCCAACGTTCTCTAAACGTTTTGGCAGGAGGGTCACATTGCTATTCTAATACTATGTTAGGGGCCAGAAGAAAAAAAATTATATACATTTCAATTTTGAACAAATTTACTTAAATGAATATATTAGTGACAGTCCTTTGAATGAATGAACTCAAATCAGCTCATAAACACTTTCCAACACACAGAGAGGATGATTTTCAAACTCGTTCATGAGCACTTTCATAGAGAGAGGAGGTTTGTGACGCCTCCCCAGCCCTCAAAATACCCTCCCAAGAATCACAGAATTGGAAGGGACCCATTAGAATTGGAAGGGACACTTAACAAGACACTGAAATTGTCAAGGCACACCATCAGTTGTTTTTATCATTGACAAGGTACACCAGACCATTCAAATCCCCCAATTTTCCTATTAATGAGTGTCAATCCCCAAATTCACACGGCTCGCCTCAGGACTATCCATGACACAACAGTGTACCACGGCACACAACCTGCACACTGGTTGAAAATCACTGTACCAGAAGCTTAAATGAAGAGAAGAGCATAAAAAGAAATAAATAGGATATGGAGCATAAACACTATCAGGCAAACAGCAACTTTTAAGACAGAGATGGGAACCACAAGAGAAGAAATGGAGAGACCACCAAGAATGTTACAATACTCAATGTGGGAATGAATTAAATAAATGGGTTGTTTCAATCTTACTAGTTTCAACTTATAAATAATACTGTCAGTGATCTGCAAAAGTGGTCTGTTAGGAATTTCTTGGGAGTGCAGAGAGTTTTTTCTGATGGAAACCAATGTGTTGCCTTAGCTGATAGTACAGTGTAATGTAGATGAATGTAATGATTCCAGCTCTGCCAGAAACTGTAGAAGTGGTGATGTATGCTTGCTTTTTAGCATTTCTGTGGAACAATAAGGAGATTAACCCTACAATCCAGAGTAAATATGAGAGCACGTAAGAGACATTACGTGCACCCGTAGTTACTGCACCACCTAGTGAAAACCTATGGGAAATTCTTTTGGAATCCAGAGTAAATTGTTCTTACACCGGAGCAAGGACTCCCCATAGTTATTCTGGATTGCGCCCTAAGATGAGCCAACCAAGCCTGATTGCACTGGGCAGCAGATTGGAGCTGGAGAAGGGGCACTGACCACATCTGCCACCCCTTCTTCTATCACAGATGGAGCCAACCTCCTTACCAACCTATTTCACATGGCTCTTGAATAAAAGGAGGAAATGTGGGATTGCTCCAATATGCTCTACATTTCCTACTTCTTTTGAAGAGCATCTGCAGAGGAAAGAATGAGATCAAATATGTTTTGATCCCCTGTGAAGAAAGAAGCAATATGGGCAGGCAGCAGGAGCTCACAAAGATCAGAACGCAGGGAACCAGTGCACTTACCATGTTCCTTCTTCTGTTCAGGTTTGAACTGCAAAACTATTACAGACAGACTTGTGACAGGGATAGGAAAATACCTGCTCCCAAAATGCCTTTGTTTGTATTGTTTATTTGTAACAGCATCTTTCTGTTGTCTGGAGGTACTGTACTCAAATCTAACTCACCTTTTTCTGCCAAATTCAGTCTCAAAAATCAGGATGCGCATTAGATTCAATGGTTAATTAGATTTGAGTAAACATGGTATTTTGATTATAAGTATGGGGTGTGCATTAGATTCAAGTAAATATGATATTTCACTTTGGAAGGAGTATTATTACCTGAAATAAAGGTCTGCCACTCGGAACTATATAAACCAGATTCAGATTATCAGTGATGTAAAAGAAAAGTAACCTCTGATTTAACTGCCAGAAACTTAATACACTTTTAGTAGAAAGTGGAACTCTAGAACAGGAAAGTTTGGATTCAGGTTGATTCACTCAAATTTGATCAAATATCAAAACTTACAAAAATTTTATTTTCATTTGTTTCTTTTATCAATGAGTGAAAATGCTGGGTTATGATATTCTGGTATCTGTTTGGTATATTGAATTCACCAGAGGTCTTTCCTGGTTCTCCTTGTCTAGATCTAAAAGAAGCCACAGAAGATCTTGTTTTTGTTGGTACCTAACACTCCACAGTTAAGCAAAAATTTGTGAAATGGCAGTATGATTACTGGAAGTACCTCAAAGGGATGTTTACACATGCATGGTAGACTTGTGATAATATGTTTATTTATTTTTGGCACGTATAAACGTCAGTGAAAATTATACAAAAAGGCACATCAAAGACAAGCAACAGAAAAAAATGTTTTAAAAGCCAGATCTGGTCATGTTGTAAACTCATCGGGTTATTCTGTTCTGACTTCTCTCTCTCTTCCTTTCTGGTTAAGATAATCCTTCCTTTGAAATAAGAGTGGAACTATTTCAGCTGGACCATCAGAAGTTGAATGGTATACAAATTGATGGTGAGACCACAATTGGAGTACTGTGTCCAGTTCTGGTCACCATATCTCAAAAAGGATATAGAGGAAATGGAGAAGGTTCAGAGGAGAGCAACCAAAATGATTGATGGTCTGGGACACCTACCTCATGGGGAAAGGCTACAGTGTTTGTGGCTCTTGAGTCAAAGAAAGAGATGCCTCTGCAGGGGGCATGATTGAGACATACAAAATTATGGAAGGGATGGATAAAGTGGATAGAGAGAAGCTCTTTTCCCTTTCACACAACACCAGAATTGAGAGAAATCATCCAAAATTGAATGTTGGGAGGGTTGGGACAGACAAAATATTTCTTTATCCACCATGTAGTTGGTCTGTGGAACTCCTTGCCCTGGGATGTGGTGATGGCATCTAGCCTCAATGCCTTTAAGAAACGATTGGACAAATTCCTAGAGGAAAGGACCATCACAGGTTACAAGCCATGATGGACATGTGAGTGCATAGATAGTGTATGCACCTCAAAATGCCAGATGCAGGGAGGGCATCTGTCTTGGCTTGTGTGCTCCTTAAGCCATGTGATGGGCTGCTGTAAGATACAGGAAACTGGACTAAATGAACCTTCAGCCTTATCCAGCAGCAGCTCTTCTTATATGACAGCTCCTTAGCTTTTCTCAGCTTCTCTCTCCTCCCTCCCAGCAGGATGGTCAAAGGAGACTCATTCCAGTGGGAAGCTGTAATACTTGTTCCAGAAGGAATTAGTAACAATTCCAGTTACTCTATACCAGTGATTATACCAGAGCTACGGATAGTCGTCCGGTGTGCCGCAGAAGCCACATAACCTTTTTATATGTTGTTACCTAACCTTTCTATCTAAGCTAACCTTAGTGGTGGAAGGAGGAAGTGGTGTATAAATGTTAACCTCTAGATGGTACTCCCCACTGTCAATCTACCTTCTTCTAGCAGTCCTTTTTCCTGACATTGTTAAACTATGCACATTGGATATAGAGGGACTCTCTCTCTCTCTCTCTCTCTCTCTCTCTCTCTCTCTCTCTCTCTCTCTCTCTCTCTCTCTTCACTTATAGCATTCCTGTAGCATGACCATATGTCCTCCTTTTCCAGAACATGTCTTCCTTTATAGCCTTGTGTCCTGGGAAAAAAATCTTCATTGTCCTCCTTTTCCTTGTGAAAAGGCAGCATGTAGTGTTCTTGTAATTCATAATATATATGTAATAAATTATATGTAATTGTTTTAAAATTTAATAATGAGTAATATAGTGTTTAAATTAACCACATGAAATTATATGAATTTTTTTAGCTTTTATTTTATATCCTACATGATTCTTAAGGGAGGCCTTGTCCTCTTCTATGATTATGACATCTGGTTACCCAGATTTCCAAAGATGCCTGGCCAGGAAGCCAGCAGACAGGAATCAGACTTCTGTTAATCCCCACTTACTCATATACCCCTTCTTAGCTCGAGAGGCCTATGCAGTCTTGGCTCAGGAGGCTCTGTAAGCTACCGTGGTATGCATATAGAACAGTAATGATACCTCAACGATAAAGCAGCATCTGGCATAAAGTCAGCAGAAAGGCTAGTGCATTCCCTTCTTGCCATGGTAAGCTCAGAATAAATCACTGGAATAATGTGTTGCAATATCCTCATCACAGTGGTAATACTGGATAGTGTACACAGTCTGATGAAGAGGGAGCACCAAAGTTGACACAATTAGATCCTATCTAAGATCACATAAATGGAAGTTGGGTTCTCTTGGGAGACAAACATCTTGCTTCTAATGGTATTTTTTACTAGGAGGTCAGACCCATTACTTTCTGCCAAAGCATGCTTTGGGATTGTAGCCAAAGAAATCCATTGATTTAACGATGCTAATGATTCTGGTGAATGGATGCTACATTTGCCTTTGTTCTCCAAGCTACTCTCTGCTACCAGCCTCTGAAATGCTGCTTTGAGCTCTACCTTCTCTTCTATGTGTCTCCTCTGTTTTTGGAATATCCTCTACACTGTCTACCCACCTCCATCAAGTTTTTATATCTTTTCAACACACATGTTGAACATACGAACGAGACAGGATCAAACACTCCAGCAAGCTAAAGATGAGCACCCACAATACAAAGCCAGATTCAATCAATGTTTTGATGTGTAAATTCCTTTGGGCAATCCTTGCATGAAATACTAATCATCTTCTCCAGGGACACTGCAGGAAAAAAAGAAAGTATTGCCTTGTGTGCATCCTCTTTCTAACTTCCAGAGAATGTCTGAACTGTAAAGGGTTGTTAAAACTAATATCCTTGCAATCTTGTGGTTTCTCCCAAACAGCAAGGAAACACTAACACTGTCTTCATTAACAGGCTGGACAGTTTCCTCAATGTCGCATTAAAACATGCATTGGATGACTCCGATCCAGCATAGTGGACTGTATCACCACATGGGACAAATACTGAAGAAGTTGCTACTTTAAGATGATAACTTGGCATTTTTGTAAAAATTAAAACAATTAGTATTTCATATTAATTTGCATTATTTAAAAATTAGAATTTTTAAAGTGTTGATTTGTCAGCAGCCACAAGCCTTAAGGTGGAAAGACAGATTTTTAAAATAACAAATATATTCTTGGATGATCTTTGTCTTCCCCTACAATCCAGAGTAACTACAGGAGGATGTAAGAGGCACTTACTCTGGATTGCTCTAGGCATTTCCCAAAGGTTTCCCATAGGTGGCACTGTAACTACGTCTGTGTAAAAGGTCCCGTAGTTACTCTGGATTGTAGCCCTATCCTCACATACAAGGCTTAATGTTCAACATGTATACTCTTCAGGCCAGTTCGTACACTTGATGCAAACATAGGGTCTGACACCAAGAATCTACTGCACAAATATTTTAAATTTGTAAATAAAATGGAAAGCAGAGGACATGAGTTAGCCTGGCAAAGAGAAAAGCACAAGTATGCTTAGGTAACAGAATTTTGCCTTCAGGCAGAAAGCTACTTTAAGCAGGGGAATGAAGCACATCCCCCCAAAATTTTGGAATAGCCAGATAGGAGGGAGGTGAGTAAGACTGCCAGTCACAGGATGTGCTGCATATGTAACACATCTCTGTCTACTCATTCTAATGAGGGAAAGTGTCGTTCTAGTTTGAGGTTTTGAATACCATGCTGCAGGAATCTCAGCCAAGCAAGAGAAAGACCACGTCACTAACAACCACAGTACAACCAACTCTGTCAGATGGTGTTTACAAGAACGACAATTCCCAATATTACCTGAAGGAGCTCTACCCAGCCTGAAACTTAGTTGTTATCATGCAAGCTTATAGGCTGCACATTTCCATGCAGTGCTTATTAGCAAGCCACCAAACAATTTTTAAGCTATAAACACATTACTTCGATAAGATGTAATTCTCTTCTTTAGCATAAAGGTTTTTTCCAGGATGTAAAATATTTCTTTTTGGATCCAACTTTTAATAGTGGGTCATTCTCAGAAATTACTAACAAGGATAAATTGTGCGGCTGCTTAAAGCTTAGATAAGCATGTATCCAACTATAAGCAACACCCTAAACATTTCCTACCATCAGAGTCACTTCCTTTTGAGGGAAGTAGTATCATAATCTACTTACCCAAATTCTGGTTTATCACAGATAATCACATACCACAAGCCATTTTTAGTAATAGACGGAGGAATTACAGAACCACTCCATGTATTTAAAGGACTAAAAGGAATCTAACTCCAAGCCACTCATAGAAATATGGATTTGCAAATCACACTTAGCCTCGCTGTGTGTCACAGGGATTACATGCAACATATGCTACTTTGTCCTCTTCCCCTTTGTTTTAATTTGTATTATTATTTTAAGAGTTTAGGGTAACAAAAAATTCTATAACTGAACAACCTTATGAAATTAAAGATACCAGCCCAATTACAGCCTTATCCCTTATATTCCAAAGCATTATATAATTGGTGTTTACTTGCTTTGATTTTTAGATATTTTCTTTGATGTCAAACATTAATATTCATTGGTCTTCTAATGCTGGACTAATGAGAACCTTAAATGTTTGTGAGAAGCAATTTAAATGTTTCAAATACTGCATTTTCTGGGTGAGGGGAGGTAAGGGAGTTAATCTGATCCTAGGGTTTAACACAATGGCAAACAAGGATTCATAATGAGCATCTGGGCAACAGGATATTACACTAGCACAGATGCATAACTCAGGATGCAGTCTTCAGTTAGGCTTACGAAAGCCTAAGCATTAAGTCCTGTGTTGACCTGGGGATGTCACAAAAGTGTCATAAAGGACTTCTGTCCTACTCCTGGGGCATTTAGGCAAGTACACAGACATTTACGACCTCCCCACCCCACTATGCCAGGTGATGCCACTATGCCATATGCCACTATGTTGGCCTAAATTGGTTAGGATTGCACCCACCGTCAAATATAGATAACACAGTACTCTTATCCAATGGCACAGAAAAGACTGGTAGGATACATATAGAGGTGGAATGCTCCACTTATCTCCCACAGGATGTCACCATCTTCATTTGCACTCAGCACACCATCTCAGTAAGTTCTATAAAACCAGTACTTATCTCTGTATTTCTATTCTGTTGTTCCTAAAAGAGCACCAGGTGGTAGATTCTCCCCATCTACATTTTTATTCTCACATGAGTCCTGTGGGATAGGTTGTGCTGAAAGAGATTGTATTTTATTGTGTTTTTTTAATGTTGTTAGCCATCTTGGGGTTTTGTTGTTTTTGTTTTTGTTTTTTTTGTTTTGAAGGAAAAAAGGTGGGATAAAAATAAATAATAAATAGTGACTAGGCAAAGGTCACAAATCAGGCTTTCTTCCTGAATACTTGAGCCATGGTATCCTAAATCCTAATTCTATAGCCTGCAATCCTAACCTCCAGTTAGACCAGCCTAAGCCTCAGCATAAGACTTATGTGGGGTAGGGTTAGGCCAGTGCAGCGACATGTGCTTGCCTCCCTACATTACAGTGGGAACAGTAAGTTATCGTTAAGACCGATAAGTTGTGCCAGTATGGGTTAGGATTGTACTCTTATACAACCCTACTTACAGACGAAGGATCAGTGGGAAGAAGAAGAACTTAACCCAGTCTGGACTTGACAATACTTGCCCACAAATGCTCTCATCCCAAGGTTGTTTTCTCTACAATCACTTTAAGGGTAGAGTTTAAAAAGTGCTAAGAGAAGACATATAAATGAGAACAGACAGACCGGAAAAGGATTAAGAACCTATGCTTTAACTACCTATGAATGATTCTAAACTGCATCATTATTGTACAAAGGAAAAATATGGGGTAGGGAGTCCTATGTTTACCTTGTGCTCTGCAGTTCCATTCAGAATCACTATCTGAGATGAATCCATTCTTTTCTACTATATAGCTGAACATTGTGAAAGCTGAGCCTTTTTAATTTATTTAAAATAATGTCCAACAACCTCTACAAAAGAAAAACATGCCTTCTAATGTCTTCATTTTATACACATTCAGTTAAATAATATCATTTCCCACCCCCTCAACTCTATGAAGTTCCTCTCCAAAAAGCCCAAAGTGGGAGGGAATGTCATGTCAAAGAGATTTTGATCTAGGACAGAGAAAATGCAGTCCACACATTACGTTCAGTAACAGACAATTTTTTTTAAAGACCAAACAGAAACATAGCAAAACACATTAACATTAATTTGAAGGACAATTATGGTTTGTCGTGTAGCCTCTTCACTTCTATGCCTTGTTTTTACCTTTTAAAATCAAAATCAATGCAAATACCATTATAGAGTAAAGGAATGATTTAAAAAAAGTCAATGCAAAACACAATGCTTACATATCAGACTTATCATTTTAATGGTAAAAATGCAGTCTTTCCCATCACAGTCTCTCCCTCCCCCGTGGAGGAGAAAAATCTCCAGAAATATGTATTTAATAGAAACCCAATGCCTTGCCAACCGCTGGTTGCATGCTTGAAACCTGCTGTAATTAGCCATGCTTCACTGACTCATACTTGTAGCCTTTTTGTGGTTTTATTATTATCCATCCTGAATTTTAATGAACATGAACGTTGGATTCCACCCCAATTTTGAGTTTCCACTTTATTGGAGCATAACTCAAAATGTTCAAATCAGGAGCTATATTTCAAGAATTTTGCAAACCGAATAAGGGGGAATTCCTGCTTTCTTTTCTGTCTTTTTCCAGGATAACATACACCAGGTGCATTCAAAACATCAGCATAATTGAGCATTTTGTGGGTTCTTGATCATGCATACCAAACCTATGCACATACAATTGATACACTTGTAAGCGCTGTATAGAAGTTAAGCTTAACACATCTGGGTATGAAGCCAGTGAGCTGCTTCAGGGAGAAGCCATAGATCTGCACAGATATAGAACATCATCCAATTTTGTAGGAAAACACAGGGCTCAAGTTTTGTTCAGAGTTCACTATGCAAAAGTAAGGCATGGCTACATCAGTGGTGTGATAATACATACACACACATGCAACACAGAGTGAATCCAATTTTCATGACATCTCTGCTCAACAAGTCAGATTTCCCCATGTTGCATCCATCATCTAAAGTGGACCCTGCCAGGAGCAGGAATAATGCTAAGAAAATGATTATCCATGGTGAGCAATCGAATGCAGGGTCAGGGTAGGATAAAGTGTGGTGCCAATTTATACATATTTGGTTGACTGTCTGCATGGTGTGTAGATACTCAGCACTATCTTCACACAATCCAGCACTGGATGTCCAACTGCAGGATTTCCAACTGTTAGAAGAGAGTCCTGTGAATGTATGCAAATACCTGCAGATTACCCATGCAAACATACAACCAAACCATGTAGTCACTTACCTGGAATATATCATAAAAGTCTACAATGTTCCATTTAAAAAGCTTAAAAGGGGGCTGGTGTACTCTACATAGTAGAAACAAAACCTGGTTAAAAAATTGTTCTCTTACAATTCACCAAAAGCTGCTTTCAATGTCCACTTGGGAGATAAAGTAGGATATAAATTTGTAAATTAAAAAATAAATAAACTTCTATTGTCCAGAATTGCATGCTACTGCAATTTTACATCATGTATGAATGCATGTGCATGCACACATGAGCACACACACACAAACATGCACACCTCCCCAAAATAATCAAATTTAATCAAATTATTCCAGGTTCAAATCGGATAGGTAGTTTTGACCAGATTCAGTTCAATGATGGTTATTAAGGTATTAAACTGCCTTTCTTGTAATTCCACTAGCTGGCTCTCCCCATGAACTTTAGAGAGAGTTTAGAGAGATGTATACAAATGCAGAATAAACAAAATAATCTCTAAGAAAATTCACTGAGTGCACCTGACCTTTGAAAACAGCATAGCTAATTTTAATCAGATTTGTACGGCATTGACCTGTGTTGAACTTTGTATACATTCATGAACATCATAGGAAGATTTCCAATATAGAGATGCATAATCTCTAAGTGCAAATATGTTAAGCACACTATCAGCCATACCTGTGATTGAGGAGTGTACTCCCTCAGTATACATCACAAAGGTTATACAAGGGGTGTGATGTTAAACAAGGAGCTATATAAGGACTGTACAATAACTGTATTGTTGGCCCACCGACAGTCAGCATTTCTTTACGTATAAGGAAAAGATACAAAGAGATGGAGGAAGGAAGGGGTTTTTCATCACTTACTGGTTTCACCTTTGCATTTATGGCTGAAGCTTGAAGGCCTTGATCCTGACAACCTAGGAAGGAAAAATATTCATGTATAAGAGAACAGTGTTAAACCACCAAGAATCTGGTTCAAATAAGATGAAGATTAGAAAATTGAAAAGGGGAAGTATACTGACTGTAGGCACAATCCAGAGTAAAGGGAGAGAGGAGAGCCCTAGCTAGGCTGCCCCAACTATTCTGTATCCACAGCAGAGAGTTATGCTGGATCCAGAAATTCAGGAAACTTGGCCTGCCTAGCTGCTCCCGAGAATGCTAAGTAGGCATCAAGTGACACCTGGGGAGGGCTTGCTCCTGAGGAGACCCCCCTCAGATCACACTGAACAAGGAACAGCTATGCTGCCTGCCTTATAAGGAAGCCCAAAAGTTGCTGACGACTAGTAACCAGTAGCTGCAACAGGGGAATGCAGTATAGCAGTACCTCTCATGGAGGGTGAATGCTTGGAGTGGCCTGCTGTATCCACAGGATCCACAGGTTGCCGTAATTGTTTCATATCCTGCGCTTGAGAGGCAGAGGTTGCTTGTAGCTAGGCTGGCCAAAAACTTACAATTTTTTGTCAACACTGCCATTCTTACTCTGGCTTATCATGGACCCCTATGGGTCTACTCATTACTATACCTGCTCCTGAGTTGGTCTAACTCTGAGGAGCTGGAAGACAGCATTTCTGCCCTTGAAACAGGCACTGGATATAGCATAACTGCTCTGTTCTAGGCAATGCTAGACATGCCCTCAACATGCCTCTCCTGAACTGCCCAGGCTGCCTCAGTTAGGGCAGCCCAGGTCCACCTGTCTTGGACAGCCTATGTTGCCTTATTCTGCCCCAAGCCTTTTCCAGAGTAACTAGGGTGGAGCATCTTGCAGCTGGGTCAGCCCAGTGATAGGCAGGGTAACCCAATTCTGGATTGTGCCCTTTGCCTATTTGATTTGACACACGTGCACACACATTATCATAAATTATTTTACAAGTGTTACATTTCTTATCTTCTGCTTCCTTGAACTGTTGACCCACTAATATGTGTGGACTCTATTTCTTTAGATGGGCAGCATCTTATTTAGTGACCTGTAAAAAGACCAGAATCATCTAAACTCATACCAAGAGAAGAAAATGGAGCAGTCTGATTACCAGTGCATCCAATATATCTGTATGCCATAATAATGCTTCTGAATGTTTGGAAGAGACCAACCAAACAGCTATAATTGTTTTAATAAAAGTGTGAATGGATCTTTCATTTTAAAAAGAATTGCCTCCAAGTCTACTCTTTTTATCCTTTCTAAAAAAAGAAATGCTGTACAAACATCACCCTACTAGACTAAGAGTATAGCAACCCAAGCTCTTTCAGAACCTATCACACAGAGTTTGCTCCCATGGCTCAGGATGAAAATCATTCCCTGCTCCCATGAAGGCACAACAGGGAAATGTAACATAAGCAATTTTTTAATGCTCAAATAAGAAGAGAGGCCCCTATATCTGCAAATCCCATACCCACAGTTTCATTTATCAGCGGATAATGTCCACAAGGCCCCCCATATCTGCACCCCTCAGACATGCCCCTTTCAGTGACAACAGGAGAGTGGATATAGCACATTCCTTCATGTCCACAGTTTCAGCTATCCACAGGGGGTTCTAGAATGGAAACCCACCGGATTTGGGACATGCCTAAAATAAGCTATTAATTTTTAAGTGCTTCAAATTAATGTTTCAACTAGCCAACAATCAGCAGTGCTACATTTTATATATATGTACATACATACATATATGTACATACACAAACACACACGTGTGTGCACACATTTATTTATTTATTTAACACACACACACACACACACACGGATACACAAAGACACAAAAGGCCTTTATAACAATATTACCATTATACACAGTGATATCTAAAAACAGATAGAAAGAAGTAACACAGACTGAGAAACAGAAACCTTTAAAAAGAGAAAGAAACTAAGGCTTCAATCCCAAAGACACTTTCCTGGGAGTATGACCCATTGAACACAATGGGACTTACTTTTGAGTAGACATGGCTAGGATTGTGCTCTAAGAGATTCAAAGTTCAGAACACCTGCCTTCCTTATCCCAGTACGGTAAGGAAAGTGACAGTGGGCAGTTGTATACCCCCAAAAAGTGAACTCCTCGTCTACCTTGTTCAAACACAATTATTCAGAAGGTCACCTTCAAACAAAGTATTAAATGAATACCTTGAACCTGATACAGCAGTGGGTGAAACAACTAGAACAATGGTGCATAAAGACTGAATTTAGCATTAGTGAACAGGTGGGAAAAAGCTCTTATTGGGGGGAAAGCTATTATTTTCATCAGTAAAATGTGGCTCCTATTATCTCCAGATTAGCTGATTGTCTGTTAACTTCTTTGCCTCTACAGTACAATAGATATTTAATATTGCTGAAGAGCCCCAAGCAAAGAATGAAGCTGATCATTTAAGCTACAAAAATGGTAGCTATCTCTCAAAATCCAATCTTTAGACTTTAGAGTATAAATGATTAGTTTATAGGACAGGCCCTTCATTCAAGCAATTTTTGCCAGCTTGTAATTTTTATTTTGAGAATGATAGCAGTTTAGATCTAATTTAAATCATGGAGTCAAAAAAGCAACATTGCGTAATGTTTAACCTATTATCAACTAATACAACGTTGGATATAAGCCCTTATCTTTAGCACTACACCAGGACCTGTCCTATTTTTGAACTGAAAATACTGACCCTTCACTTGTATCCTTTTTTTCAAGGCAGTACCAAAGAGAAGAGGAAAAAAAGAGTTTTCTATATAGAGTCAGGCACAAGGGAAGCCACCTTGTCTGACATCCATTAGTGGCTCCTGCTGATGTTTCTTATTTGAAGGCACAAGTGGATCATGGTTCATTAAGAACACAATCCTAACCCCTGGTTAGGCTAGCCAAAGTTCCAGCACAAGTTTTGTGTTGGCCTGGGGGAGTTGCAAAAGAGCCAAAAGACACTCTTGTGCAACTCCTGGAGGGCATTAGACCAGAGCACAAATATGCACCAGCATTTCCATGACACTGTGGGAACAGGATGATGGGTGAGTTGTGATGGTTAGGATTAAACCCTAAATTTTTTAATAAACATTGCACCATTTTCTGGACCCAGAACTCCAAATTTTTTAAAAATGGTAATGAAGCAAAATTTTAGGAATCTTTCACAAAGCAACATTCTTGCTTCACTAAAAGCAATGTGCAGACAACCATGCCACACGCTACAGGCAAGAGACCAAATGAAGCACAATCCTATGATTGTTCAGTTTCTCTCCCTCTAACACATGGGTGTTGAACTCATTTCATACAGAGGGCCAAAGTTAGCATTAATTGTGTTTTCTAAGGGCCAGAGTGCAATCTTATGCACGTCTACTCGGAAGTAAGTCCCTTTATAGTCAATGGAGTTTCCTGAGTTTAGTCCCAGGAAAGTGTGAAGGAGAGGTTTTAGGGAGCCACTTGAAATGGCGGGCCTTGTGCTTGACATCAGTGCTCTAACATGTGGACTAGTTGTCTCCACATCATGTTATTCAGTTCGGCAATGTTTGTTAAAGCAAGAATCACCAGTGCTTCCAGTGGTACTACATAAAAAGTAAGGAACTGTAACTGGCACGGGAAGACCTAGACCCACAGATATGAGGGAATGCCTGCATATAAATTACCTAGCGAAATTTACCCACTGTTACAGGAGTAAATTGTCAAGAATATTTGCACCATCAACAGTGGACACCATCCCCGGTGCACCATTCCACCCCCCCTCCCAGCACGCCATCCTCCCCACCATGAACCATCCTCCACCCCTTCAACACCACCACTTCTGGGCATAATTGGGCATTCTGGGCATAACACCAACAGCCATCCCTCCTGGCTATTAGGCACCACTGGGCAATGGGCAGCACCGGGCACCAAATCAGTTCTTAGTGGGTCCTTACATCACAGAAGGAATACACTCCCCAAATTTCATGCTTTTATGTCCAGGCATAGCGGCTGGTTATTTATCAGTCAGTCTTCAAGGATAAGTATAGGGACAAAAAGGATAAGTATAGGGAGCCACTATTCACCCCCTTAGGGGTTAAATTTCTAGAAATCAGTTCTTCGAGGTCGCTCACATCACAGAAGGAATACCATCCCCAAATTTCATTCTTCTAGGTCCAGGGGTTGGGGCTGGGCATTGATCAGTCAGCAATTCTTCAATGTAAAGTATAGAAATGAAAACATGTTGTGTCCCTTTTCACCCCCTTCCAGTTTGAATTTCCAAAAATTGGTTCTGAGTGGGTGTTCTCATCACAGAAGGAACACCCTCCCCAAATTTCATGCCTCTTGGTCCAGCGGTTTTGGTTGGGCATGAGTGAGTGAGTGAGTCAGTCAGTCAGTCAGTCACTTTTCAA
This sequence comes from Cryptoblepharus egeriae, assembly GCA_030015325.1. NCBI lineage: Eukaryota > Metazoa > Chordata > Lepidosauria > Squamata > Scincidae > Cryptoblepharus > Cryptoblepharus egeriae. Next base: position 21,256,290 of record JAREYC010000002.1, read on the forward strand.
TTATATATAATTGTACATGGGGGACACTGCGCAGGGAGGATAGTGTACATGGAGGATAGTATGCCCAGAAGTATGCGTGGGGAATGTTGTATGGGGGTATTGCGCATGGGGTGTTGCACATGTTGGGATGATGCGCATAGGGGATGTTGCATATGGCATGCATGGGGGATGTTGTACTGCGCATGGGGTATTGCGCATGGGGGATGATGTTCATGGAGGGTTGATGTGCATCGGGGGACGGTGCACATGGGGGGACAGTGCACAGCAGAGGGACGATGCACAGTGGGAGTATGACATAGGGTCATATGAAATGAAATGAATTTTACTCCCACAATGTGGGTTCATTTACGCTAGTTTTTTGTAACTGTGGCTTCTATTTCTCTTTTAGCTAACAAATTGCAAATCCCCCTTTTATCTTGCAATTTCCAGCTGCCACACAAAGATTTCTGCAAACAGATTCTCATTAATTCCTTCAGGAATGGGATTAGGAGCTGAAACATGGGAGTGGGCAATTTTGGCCCATAGAAAAGCCAAGAGAGAGATTGAAAGAGTGGAGCATGTATTGAATGAATGGGTTCTGGGTAAAATAGAAAGATGTTGAAAGAGTGGGTTGTCAAAAAACGAACCATCAGAAAGTGGTCCACTCGGAAAGCCTGTTCACTCAGTAGCCCTGATACAAAGTACCATATTTACTTGAATCTAATGCTCCATCGAATCCAATGCTCACCCTATACTTATATTATATATAATATAATATATATTATATATAAGTTTATTATGTAATATATAATATAATATATATTATATATAAGTATATAATATAATATAATATATATTATATAAGTATATATAATATATTATATATATTATATATAAGTATACATCCTATACTTTCCGAGTGGTCCACTCGGAAAGCCTGTTCACTCAGTAGCCCTGATACAAAATACCACATTGACTCGAATCAAATAAACCATCAAATCTAATGTGCACACTGATTTTGGAGACTAACGGCGCAATCCAGAGTAACTACGGGGAGTCCTTGCTCTGGTGTAAGAACAATTTGCTCTGGATTGCAAAATGAATTTCCCATAGGTTTTCACTAGTTGGTGCAGTAACTACGAATGCACGTAATGTCTCTTACGTGCTCCTGTAGTTACTCTGGATTGTAGGGTTAATTCAGCTGGGAAAAGGTGCTAGATTTGAGTAAATACAGTCATCTATGGCACGAGGGGAATGCACCTACACATCTCCAACATCACATCGAGTTTGAGCTTCAACTCTGTACACAGGATGCCAGCCTGCTGAAAGAGTTTCAGAAGACTGATAACCTTCATGTTCACTTGAAGGGAGAAACTATACACATAACTCTCGCTAAAAAGGAAAGACACGAAATGGGTCTACAGTAGTATTCTGCATTTAAGTATGTCATATATGTACGTTTCTAAATCTATGCTTTGACTTTAAAGAAATAGCTCGTATCTGTCTTCATATCTGTTGGTTGCAAAAAAGTATCACCAGCTTTCTCTATGCATCATCCAACATATCATAACCACCATTTGACACAATAAAATATTTTCCCCTACACACAGTTGCAGAGAATTCCCTTGTGCAACAATTCAGTACTAAGAAGAATAGCATCTAAGGCTTATAAAACAACATTGAAAGGATTTCCAGACACAACAAAATATCACAAGACGAAGTACATCACCATCAAAAACTCCAAAATCCCAGACTATACAAACAGATTTTGCCACAAAACCTCTAAGCAATTAAAACTGAACAAAAAAATCCAACAACCTACTTGATCATCTGAGGAGGCTTGCCTTCAAGTGCCACCTTTCTCCCAAGATAGAGGGATGCAGGCATGGGGCAAACCTTCTTTGTAGTAGCATCAAACTATGAAATTTCTTACCATAGGAACAGGGATATTTGTACTTACCGGTAAATTCCCCTTCTCATTGGACTCAGTGACAGGCAGCACAATCGTGACCATGTCTACTCAGAAGTTACCCCTTTGAGTTCAATGGGTCTTACTCACAGGAAAGTGTATTTAGGACTGCAGCCAGGGTCTAAGATCTTCCACCTCCCTGATGGTCTTTCAGCCAGGGCTCAAATCTTTTTTGTTCTGTCTTGTGTTTAAATGAGGTGTTCCCTCTGTCTCCATAAGAACACTTTGGTTGTAAATAGTTGGGCTCCCCATTTGTTGTTGCTCATACAGGTTTAAAAAAAATTGTGCTTTATATAGTGTATGTTTTTAGTCTTGATTTGTGAGAAATCTGTTGCATTTGCTCCATCATAGAAAAGATGGGATCCAAATCTTAAGGAAATGAGTTAATCATAGAATCATAGAATCATAGAGTTGGAAGGGACCTAGTAGGTCATCTAGTCCAACCCCCTGCCTGCAGCAGGAATTCCCCCTAGAGCATCTCCAACAGGTGCTCATCGAGCCTCTGCTTGAAGATCCCCAGTGAGGGAGAGTCCACCACCTCCCTTGGCAATCTGTTCCACTGCCGAACCGCCCTCATTATTAAGAAAATAATAAATGTTATATCGATGATGAACTGCAAATTGCACCAACTACTACCACTTTGCAACAGGTTTTAATTTACAGAACTGCCATTTCACATTCATAATCTCTAAGGCTGCAATCCTTAACACACTTTCCTGGGAGTAGGTCCCATTGAATATAATGGAACTTACTTCTGAGTAGACAGCCTCAGGATTGCACCCTTAGGGCACAATCCTAACCACGTCAACTGAAAAGTAAGCCCCATTGTATTCACTGAGTCTTATCCCCAGGAAACTGTGTTTAGGATTGCAGCCATAGGCTTTCCTAGGAGTAAGACCCACTGAGCCCAGTGGGGCTTACTTCTGAGTAGACATGGTTAGGATTGCAGCCTTAGGCTCTTTTTATTTAAGGAGAGTGGAAGACCTTCTCCCGTAAGTGAGGGGGAGAGGTTCTTCTCCGGTAAGTGTCTGTCATCACCATACATCATATTACTAGATAGTAAACAAATTACTGAAAAATGCTATTAATCAGGTACATAACTGAAAACATTTTTTAAATTGGTTCTAGAAAAAACATAAATATTTGAGTAGAGAAAAGATTCCAAAGAAAAAATATCCTAAAAGCATATTAATAAAATTTGTTGAAAGAAATTAAATGATATAACAACTACATAATACCATATTTAAAATGTACGATATAAAAAATTTATAAAGATTATACCATCTGTACATGTTCTGAATTTCAACATACAGTTGTCAGTTGCCTTAACACTGTATATTTAACTAGGTAACTGGCAAAACTATTGATTTTGATCAGTTGTGAGATGCAGCTATAACCAAGTGTAGATACAAATCTAATAATTGCATCCCAGTTACTTGCGGGGATACACCTGTTTAGGGATGTACATGATTGGTAAGTGAACAAAGAGTTGTCAAATCTGTCCAATTTCAATAAGACTGCTACATGCCTTGTTCTTCAATGGTATTGCATTCCACTTGAAATTATCTTTGGTTGACCTACACAGAAAGTACATGGCTATCATTTTATTTCATCAGCCTGCCAGATCTTATCTGATGCCACAGTGTCACAAGACGGCAAGCGCTGAAATCAATCTCCTTTTAGAGATTCCTCTTTTCACCAAAAGAAACACAATACTGAATTTAATCTTTATCATGAAAACAAAGTACAATTCAACACTTTCTAAAGGAGGTGATAACTTTAGAAACGGCCTTTATTTCTCCGTAGACCATTGGATCATGAAATGCAATCCAAATGAAGTACAGGCCACCCCACCCTCTCCGGCACACCCCACACTATTTTTATTTGCATTTTGAGTAGGCTGGAAAATGGCATGCAGATTTTCAAATCACAAATCAATTCAGGATCCCTTTATATCCACTTTCAAAAAACAAAAATATTTACTGATATCTCATCTCAACTTATCCTTTTCTTTTTCACTCACACACCTGACCGCTATTCCCATTGCAGATGACATAATCAGTAGCTATCCAATAAAGCTGTCTAGTCCAGAAAAATATGCTGCTTCTTGGCACAGTCTTCAACTGTCTGCAAGTCCTCTGCAAGGATTCTGCTCCTTCCCAATAAAAGCTCTTCCAGGGATTTATCTGTTTTATCATCACTATTAGGGGAATGAACGTGTTATGAAATATTGGAGGGGATACATTTATACAGTCTACAGGCGTCCCCCACTTTCTGAAATTTCGTTTTCTGATGATTCCGCTCTTTCAACACCTTTCAATTATAACATAGGACTAATTCATTCAACACATGCTCCACTCATTCAAGCTGTTCTGCTGGTCTAAAGATGAAAATTGTCTTCCCAGATGTTGATTTGCATGAGACCAGTGGTAGCCTCCAGCAGGTTCGCACCAACGAGAGATAGGACATATAATGTTTAAAAATAGCCATTTAAAATTGGCTGCCAGATGTGTTAATAAATATATGTTATTTAGGATTTTACAAAAGATATTTATGTGTTTTTGGTGGACATTTTGCATTTGCAATCTGACTTAGGGCAAAATCCATAGCAGTTACAGGTCCATGCAGTTACGTCACCCTCTAGTGTTATTTTATGGAAAGTCATCTTAACCGCTCCGGAGCATAGGGCAAAATCCAAAGTAACTATGGGGAGTCCTTGCTCCGGTGTAAAAACAGCTTACAGATTCCTATATGAATTTCCCATAGGGTTTCACTAGGGGTGCACATAAAGTCTCTTACGTGCTCCCGTAGTTACTCTGGATTTGGGGAATAATTTCACTTTAGGATATAGGCCAAAGACTGGGTTCAAACTTTCAACAGTTTTTACTTTCGAATAATGTTTTGGAGCCCAACCCATCCTATAAATGGGGGATGAAGATCAATACTTAGCTATATTCCGTGGGTTTGCCTTGAAAAACAGGATAATAGGGCTGGCTGAAATAAGACTGAGAATGATCTGGGATGGGAACTCAATGAACGTGTGGCCAGGCAAATTTGTATCTTGAAAATTCTTTATTTGAATCTTTTTAAGTAGGGAAACTTCTCTATGTTACTAGTTTTGAGGGTTTGTTTGTTTGCTTTTTAAACTATTATGGCATTTATCAGTTGGTGGTGTTAACAAGATACATCTCAAATTTTATAAACCCACTTTTTAAAACAACACTCCTTTTCACCCATCTAGGTTTACAAGACTTTTTAAATAGGAGATCGAGAAATAATTTTATTAATTTACAAGCACTAAATTTTTCTTTCTTAGTTCTTTGAAGAGAAAATAACAGTTATCTTTCAAATTGCAGGAGCTCAGCTCTTCACAGGACAGTAAGGACTGATTGGCTGCAATCCTAAAGACACTTTCCTGGGAGTATGACCCATTGAACACAATGGGGCTTACTTTTGAGTAGACGTGGTTAGGATTGTGTTCATTATCTCTGTATTATCCTCTCACTGCAAGAATAGCCTGAATGCAGACTTCCCTAAAGGTAAAGTGAGAAATTAATTGTATACCTCACAAGAAGAAGAGCCTCCACTGGATCAGGTCAAAGGCTCATCTAGTCCAGCTTCCTGTATCACACAGCATCCCATCAGATGCCTCAGGGAGCACAAGAGATACCTGCATCCAGATGCCCTCCTCTGCATTTGGCATGTTGAGGTTCTCCACCTCTACATACACCCCTCATGGCTTGTAACCTGTGATGGTCCTTTCCTCTAGGAATTTGGCCAGTCCCTTTTTAAAGGCATTGAGGCTAGATGTCATCACCACATCCTGTGGCAGGGAGTTCCACAGATCAACTACATGCTAGTTAAAAAAATATTTTCTCTTATCCGTCCTAACCCTCCCAAGTCCCAACATTCAATTTTAGTGGATGTCACCTAATTCTGGTGTTATTTGAAAGAGAAAAGAGCAACTCTCTATCCACTCGATCCATCCCTTGCATAATATTGTACGTCTCAGTCATGTCTCCCCTTAAGCCCATACTTTCTAGACTGAAGAAAGCTGCAGCCTTTCCTCATATGGAAGGTGTCCCAGACCATCAATCATTTTGGTCGCTCTCCTCTGAACCTTCTCCATTTCCTCTATATCCTTTTTGAAATGTGGTGAGCAGAACTGGACACAGGACTCCGAATGTGGCCTCACCATTGATGTGCACAATGGCATAATAATTTTTGCCATTTTATTCTCAATCCCTTTCCTAATGACCCCAAGCATGCAATCTGCCTTCTTCAGAGCCACTGCACATTGAGGTGACACTTTCATCAAGCTATCCACCAGCATCCTTAAATCTCTCTCCTGCTGTCACAGATAGCTCAGAGCCCATGAACCTATATGTAAAGTTAGGATTCTTTGCCCCAATGTGCATAACTATACAGTTACTTACATTAAACACATTAAAAGACCATTTTGTAACCCATTCTTCCTGTATGAAGAGATTCCTCCTCATTTAGCGGCAAACATTTTTCATCCCATATTTATGGTATGTTCGATGGCACTTGGCCTTATTGCCACCAGCAACCACCAAACACTGCTCCTTGTGGTCCAAACCTCTTAAAAATGGTGCAATTGCACAAATGACCAATAATTAAATCTTTTTTTAGATGATAGAAAACATCAAATATTTACTAGCTCTCCACCTCCAATTTGCATGCATTCATGTGTCTGCACTTTTAAAAAAATGGTCTCCACTGAGAAAGCTTCTCAACAAACATTATTTATTATTAAGAATATTTACTGTCAAAGGAACTTAAAGAACGGTACACATGTTTGTCCACAGGAATAGAAACAACAATCTTACATACTCACCTAGGAATTTCTTCCAAACCGAAATTAATTTCACTTATGTGCATAAAGAGATTTCAACTCAAGTTAAAAAACAATGATATATTAAAGCAAACAATATGCTGAAGCAAGTGATAATAGTACTGCTGTAAACCATACGTGATTAATGCTGCAATTCTAAAGACACTTTCCTGGGAGTAAGAGCCATTGAACACAATGGAGCTTACTTTTGAGTAGACATAGTTAGGATTGTGCTATAAGCAGAAGAAAAGTATTTTCTCAATATATTCTTTACATAGACCTTATTTTTTTACATTGTTCAGATATCATTGAACTGCAGGGCCATAACCCAACAATGTTTTTTTATATTTTATTCATACACTTTAACTTTAAATTGCTTTAATGGTTTTTATTTACATAATTGTATTTTCTAACTGCACACCACCTTCAACATAGGAAGGGCACCATATAAATCAAATAAAATTTTCATGTGACAGTCCGGTACGTTTGCTACACCTGGAGGCCAACCTCCTTTAGCATGCTTCCAAATAAACATTGTTCTAATGCCTTCCAATGGTGTTGGCAACCAAGGCTGCTAATAGGCTACTGTTTTAATACTAACACAGACAATGTGCATCTATTAAATCCTTTCTTCATCCTGAGAAGCTGAAACAAGAATCAATACTGTTTGGTCTACTGTTGTCACATGCATGACAATGAATCATTAAGTTTTACAAAGTGGCTACTGCTAACGGTGCTGCAATGCCAACATAACTTTGGAAATGAATATGTATATAAACATTAAGGTGATCATGATCTACTACTTAATCACTGCATTGGGAGAAAGTTTGCAAACAATCCTGATACTAGTAAAACCAATAGTAAAACCAAGGAGCACATTTACCCAAGAAAGTTTTGGGATACTAATATTCTCAACAGTTTATTTTATCCAATGAACTTTCCAATGATGAATATCCATGAGTGTGCACCGTCTTATGTGACTTCTCATGTGACCCATATGTCTTTTGGGGGGGATTACTGAATTCCATTCATACTGAACATCTATGCAGACAAAGAAAAGGAAGGAGAGATTAGATATTACATAAATGGTGGCTTATATCATTTTTATCAAAACAGTAATAGTGCTGATCTGTATTCCCTATTGATGTTACACAACAGAATTATGAAAGATAAGGCTTCTGATCCACTGGAGTTCATGTATGGGATGCTACACCCTGATCCAGTCACGGAATTACCTTCCAAACAAGGAAATTGATTACTTATTACTGAAGGGGTCACCCCAGGCAGGAAATTCCCATCCTTACTTATGTGACCCACTGCTGCTCCTTCAACTATCTGGACTGAAAAAGAAGATGGGAACATAAGAACTTAAGAGCCTCACTGCATCATGCCAAAGGCCCATCCAGTGGCCCACCAGATGCCTCAGGGAATGCACAAGACATTTGTGTCCAAGTGACCTCCCCTGCATCTGGCATTTTGAAGTTGCAAGCAACTTTAAAAAATAAAAACCCAGAAGATCCTTCTAACTATGCTACTGATGTTCTTTGTATTTTTATTTTTAAAAGAAAAATGTCCAACTCCTTCCCAGAACTGAGATGGAGAGGGAAACTGATGTAATGAATATGCAGAAGACAGTTTGGATGAAAGTAGATGACAAACTGAACATGAGTTTGTAGTGATACAAAATGGCAAATCCTTTCATATATACAAGGTTATCACTTGCAAGATGGCAGGATAATCCTACATGAAAAGAGTGTACAATAGCTGGGCCAGATGATTTTCTTTTTTTCTATCCTATCTACAGCTTGTAAGATTCAGTATGCCAATATAGTACAACCAGCTAAGAGGTTTCTTTGGTAATGTGGAAAGTTCAAGTAAATTAGCAGCCACAAGTGAATAATGCTGCAGTCCCAGGCAGAAAGTTATGGCGCAGTAAGTTCCACAGAACATTACTAGCCCAATTTCAAAGCAAACACACAGGTGGCATTACAGCCACAATTCACAGCACTAAAGCAAGCTCCATTTGTAAATGTTTACAGTTCCTCAGCTTCACTTAAAGCAGTATTGTAATATGCAGCATTTATCGACCAACATTAAGATCTACTGAAAAGACCACATGGCTAGTTGAGGCCCCCTGTGTGTCTATCCTACCTTAAAAATGAACCCACCAACACTACCAGCCCAATTATTCTTATTAGACAACTTTAAGTAAGAAAATATTAACTTTCATTTGCTATATGTTGGCCCACCTGAGATCTTCATACTGAAGATGATTTTCTTTTAGCCTTTTCTTTTTTGCTATTTGCTATTAGCTATTATTTTTTGCTATTTCCTATTAGCTATTTTTTGCTATTATTTTTTGCTATTTCCTATTACCCTATTTTTGCTATTTCCTATTAGCTATTTCCTATTAGCTCCTATAATATTTTTGCTATTTCCTATTAGCTCTTAAAGAAAGTTGTGCATTAGGATGTTTGGCTTCTGTTTGTGTTCTGATAAATGCCCTCTTTAGTCTATTTTCCCTTAATGTTGGATACGTCTAACTTAACAGAAGCTGTGCAAGTTTAGCAATCTGAAAGCAGCTTTTTATTCTTGAAGCAACCTGGATTTTTGGTGGATTCCTGGATTTTTACTGGAAATGGCACTATTAGTCAACCATTTGACTTCTGTGCATTCAGAGTCCTTCTCCCTGTCTGGAATCGAAGCTGCTAGCCCTAAAAGAAATGTGGAGAGTAGAAAGAGATGTATTCACACAATATCTTTTGATCAGTTTGTCTTTTCATGGTATAATCTGTGACAGAAGTCTAATTTTTATAGTAAAATATGTTCACAAGTACATGTTAAATACAAGTAAAATATGCAACTAATTTTTCAAAGCCTCACATGTAAAAAAATTGTTATTAGGAAACTGCTTACTGTATGGGACAGGGGGATATTTTTATTTAAATTAAACAAATGGCATTCATATCCTGAGGTTAAAGGAAGTTGCAGAATATATTGGACAGGATCCAGTGTTTTCACTCTTGCACAGAAGGAAATTCCATTTATGAAATATATAGTACAAGCTGGTCCTCTATGTTCCATGAACTGAAGAATATTGGATAAAACCCAACGTAATCCATTCTTAGTGGTTTGTAGTGTGTACAGTGTAGGTATGATTTCCAGTCGCAGAAACTGCTGAGGTTGCTAATAATACTTGCTCGCAGTTCACCGTTGGCAAGGCAAATAGTGTTTTCCCATGACAAAAATTGTGAGAAAGATCATTGCATCTTACCACCACCTTTCTTAACTGCCAAAGGCTGCAACAGTAAGGCACACTTACAAGAAAGTAAGTCCTGTAGAGTTCAGTGTGGATTGCTGCTGAGTAAAAATCCTTCATATGGCAGCAGTGCTTGTTTCTCATAAGTCAAATGAATAAAAGTCCATAAAAATGAAAACATGCATAGTCCTATTCTTCTGAGATGACAGATCAGAATCTTACAGTGTAATTCCATGCATATCTATTCAGATGTTTGATTGATTTCAATAGGATCATTACTCCCAAGAAATATGCACAGGGTTGCAGATTTGGTATTAGACCAGGCGCAGGCAAACCTATCTAAGCATGGGTGCTGAGCTTGGTATGTGGAACAGTGCTTACCAGAATGCCAAGGCACTTCTGACAGACACAGCCAGGAGTGCTGCCACTGCCCCGATTGTCAGCAAGCAGCTGCCCATCACCATTAATAGTGCCCAGAATGGCAACATTTATCATCCCCTCAACCCTTGCGGCAGAGACCTTCCAGAGCCTTCTGCAGGAGAGCAAGTGTGCTCTCCTTGGATGAGGCCAGGCTGGAGGAACAGCATCTAAGAGCCAGCCTCATTCCCTGCAGTGCAGAATAGCTTTCCCAGGGCCAGCAAAGAAGCAGCAGGCCTGGAGGCACAGAGACCAGGCCGGTGGGTGATGCTGGCAGGATGCCGAAGAGGGTGGAGGGACCTCCCTGCCACCTCACCTGCCAGAGTCCTGTGTGGGGCCAGCGAGGGAGCACCTCACTGTTCTATCCCTTTTCAAGCTCACCCTTTCCTGTGCCTTTCTACTCAGAAGGAAGCCCCTTTGCAAGAGGCATGCCAAGGATAGGATCTGTCTGTTTCTCAGCATCTCCATCTCCCACAGCAGCACAGGAACAGAGAAGCATCTAGGGGGAAAATAGATGAAGCCATGTGCTAGCTGAGGATAGAAAAGCTTCAAGTGATCTCTGCATGTGCATACAAAACTTTAAAATCATGTCAACACACGGAATAACATTTTAACATTAGTTTAGCACTACATTGCCTAAAGGTCTGAGACAAGTTATTATAAATTGAAGCCCCCCAAACCTTTTTCCACAATTATGAGGGTTCTGAATTTAAGTTTAAAGACAGGAACAAATGCAAATCAAAAACAAACAAGCTTTAGCAAATTCATCACAGTAAGTACATGATGGCTCAGTTCTTTAGGCAGAGATAGCCAAAAGTCACCAATCCTTCTTAAACATTTTTCTGACATTTTAAAAATATTCATACTGTCAATAGCAGCTTAAGTGCTACTTGAGGGTAATTTGTGATTCAGGCATTTATAATTGCTTATATTTGTACTTCATCCATTTCAGGTAACTTATAAACTACCAAGGGCATCTGCAGAAGCAAAAAAGCCAAAGACAGAAAGGCATCAGCATGTCAGTTGCAAGAAGAAAGATACAGTTTCTAGGAATCAGTTACCCTAAGAGCACAATCCTAACCATGTCTACTCAAAAGCAAGCCCCATTGCTCAATGAAGTGTTCAATGAAGTTTACTCCAAGGAAAGTGTTTTTAGGATTGCAGCGTAAGCCCCTGATGTTCCACGTATTAACAGAGTAATCATTAAAGCAAGCATCTCCCAAAGAGTACAGGAATCCAGCTCTTGCCTTTAAAGACAATTCTGTGGAGGCCAAGTGGAGTTCCTCACAGAACCAGAGAAATATATAAGTGAAAGATTCATCTGTTGATGGATTATCATCTCAAAACTTCTATTCAACAAAGACAGTTGTGAAATATACTCTAAAATAATAATTTAATATACTAAAATTTTAGCAATATTCATTTAAGCTGCAATGCAAAGCTGAAAAATATAGTAGAATCACATGTACAGGACGTATCACTGGTGGGCTTAAACCACTGGTGGCGATCCACCATATCACCAGGCATATCACTGGCGGTGTTCCACAACTAAATCAACTGTTATTTAAAGTACCTGCTGCTAGTTTATTATAGTTCCTTGGTCTTGTCCAAAAATGGATTCTGGGTCACTTTGAATCCTGCCCATTGCACACTTCCAAACAGAGAAGTGTCTGTAATGAGTGCCTCACTCCACTCCTTTGACTATGTGCCAGGTCACTGAAGCCTATTAGGCTTTTCTTCTCTTCCCAGAATCCTTCCTAGTCCCTTTTCTCTCTTCTCCCCCCTCCCCAAGCTGTGTCTGGATTTCCTCATCCAGACTTTCCTTCCTCCATTCTTTCAGCTCCACGCCTGGACTTTTCCACACCTTTCCCCTCTCACCCCCTTTTTATCATCTTCTAGTATCTGCCTCATCTCCATCCTTTGCCCTTTGTCCATCCTTTACCTCTCTTGGCTCCTGCTATGCTTTCTATCTTTTTCTCTTGCTGCAGAAAACATTTAAAGGACTGGAGCCAGCCCCCCACTTTTCTACACTAGGTGCTATCTGACTCTGCTGACTGATGAGTGTGAGAAGTCCAGGATCATTCCTTGATCCAGCTGATCCATATCCAAGGCCCTCTGCTACTAGCATAAAAAGCTGTTTAAGAAATGATAGATTATCAGGTATTAAGGCCCATCAACAAGGGACAGCTATCAAGGAACAGCTATCACCACCAAACCCAGTTTGGGATACGCTGTCCGAACACATTTTGGAAACTGATTGCTAAGCTGTAGAAACCAGCGGTCTAATATGGCACAGCAATCCTCATGTTCTTATGCAGCAAATCCAAAACACAAAAATGTGGAGTCAAGACAGACAGTGCTGGAAAGCTATCATAATGTGCAAATACATATAATCAGTAACAATCTAAAATGCTTTCAAAGCATACTTTTCATTCCTCCATAATATAAATGAAACACCAGCTATGTGACAACATAATTAGCTGTGTCAATAAAGTCAGTGAAACTAGCAAGATTACCTTCCATATTCTGGAAAATAAGAGCTCTTGAGATTTATGCATGTTAATTCTTGCACACTGCCATAAGAATACAACCCATTTGTCTCTGAATGTCTACATTCAATTAGATGCACTTGACAGATGTTTGCTCCTTATGCAGTGATTCATTTAGAAATTTGTAACAATTTCTAGGGTCTACAGTTCTCTAGAACTGCTGCCTATTCATTTAGGCCTTGCACAAGATTTAAACCAATTAAAATTACCATTACCATTTTTAAAAAGAGCTGATGAAGTAATTTAATTACATTCCATTACTTCTGAATGTTCACGCATCACAGTATTAGAGTTTAATGTGGAGTAAAAATCATAATATTCCACAGGGTGTTCTCATGTCTGAGCAGCAATGATTAGGGAAATAACAGATATAGTGGATGAACTGGACCAGGTTCAAGCCAGCTGTAACGTAAGGGCGTTTTGAAACATTCTCTGTAGAAAACTCATAAACAACTTTCTTTACAGGGAAAAGTAAAAACAGGAATAGATTTTGATGTGCAGTTATCACTCACGTGTCTGTTTCTCTACAGGTTCAACCACTATAGTGACAAGTTAATTATATTCAGCTTTCATGAACACTCCAAATCACCTATTCAGATTATTTTTTTTTTAATGGAAAAGGCACTTTGGACGATCAATCTCTTTACAGTGCACAGAATGTAACTTTAAAATTAGGAGTACCATTCAGCTGTCATTCAAGAAGATTTAAAGATGCTCTGAATATCTTAAAATGTGTCAGAGAGAATACGAAAAGCAGGTTATGAAATCAAGGAAACTAGTATCTGTTGGATATCACAGTCATCTTGCCCTGGGGGAAAACGGGTGAAATACTTAATGCAATTTTTCCATTAGGCATTTCCATAATTCAATTGAAACTTAAGTGGCCAACATCCTACCACATATTCAAGAATGACTTATTTAAACGGCCAACATCAAATATTTGGAAATGAATTACTAGAAAATCTGCCTGGAGGTAGGACATATTGTTGGCAATTATTCTGCCCCTGAACTCTTTAGACACATGCTTAGGAATATTACATTTCAGACTAATTGTATTGCTCTTCCTATATAACTAATTGCAACACATCCTAACTGCATCTTCAAATTTAATCGGCATACATCTAGTTATTAAATGAGTTATTTAACATGTCACACCAAGGTCAGAGTCACTATTTCTCTTTACCAACTAATTCCTTCATTTAAACTTATTTAAATTTCATTTAAAGAAGTATCCTACCCTTTTTCATAATGGGAATGTTAGTCTAACGTCGGTTCCAGGTAAGAAGGTGGAAAGTGTCAAATTATGAAACCCTTTGGTTGCAAACCTAAGAGCACTTTTCTTGGAGTAAACCCCATTGAACTCAATGAAACTTACTTATGAGTAGACATGAAAAGAATTGTACTGACAGAAGAGGCGGCCTTGCTCAGGGAGAATAAGAATGGGTTCTGTAAAGGTAGGTCTTGCCTCATGAACCTTTTGGAATTTTTTGAAAAGGTCAACAGCCATGTGGATGCAGGAGAACCTGTAGACATCATATATCTGGACTTTCAGAAGACACTTGATATGGTCCTTCACCAAATATTTCTGAGAAAGCAGTCAGGTAATTAGAGGGCAGATCTACTCATGAATCAGGAACTGGTTGAGGGCAAGGACACAGAAAGTGAGTGTCAATGAGCAATTTTCCCAATGGAGAGAGGTGAAATGTGGGGTGCCCCAGTGATCTGTCCTGGGACCGGTGCTTTTAAACCGGTTCATAAATGACCTGGTGAAGTTGTGAAGACCAGAAGAGACTGTTAAGAACTCCAGAGGGATCTTTCCATACTGGAAGAATGAACAACAAAATGGTGTTCTAATGCATTTAATGTAAGCAAATGCAAAGTTATGCACATTGGGGCAAACTTGACTTATAGGTTAGTGGGCTCTCAGCTATTTGTGACAGAGCAGGACAGAGACCTAGGACTGCTGGTGGATAGCTCAATGAAAGTGTCACAATGTGTAGCGGCAGTGAAGAAGGCAAATTTCATGCTTGGGGTCATCAGAAAAGGGATTAAGAATAAAATGGCAAATATTATAATGCCATTGTACAAATTGACGCTAAAGCCACATTTGGAGTACTGTGTCCAGTTCCAGTTGACACGTCTCAAAAAGGGTATAGAAGAAATGCAAAAGATTCAGAGGAGAGAGACCAAAAATGATTAATGGTATGGACCAAAATGATTGATGTATGGGATACTTTCTGTATGAGGAAAGGCTACAGCATTTGGGGTTCTTCAGTCTAGAAAAGAGGCACTTGAGAGGAGACATGATTGAGACATCCAAAAATATGTAAGGGATGGACAGAGTGGATAGGAAAATGCTCTTTTCCCTTTCACACAACACCAGAACTCGGTGACATCCACTAAAATTGAATGTTGGGAGGGTTGGGACAGACAAAAGAAAATATTTCTTTACCTATAGTGTAGTTGATCTGTGGAACTCCCTGCAACAGGTCATGGTGATAGTATCTAGTCTCAAAGCATTTATGAAGGGATTGCACAAATTCCTAGAGTAAAGGACCATCGCAGGTTACAAGCCATGAGGGGTGTGTGAAGATGTGGACAATCTCAAAATGCCTGATGAGGCCATCTTGTGTGCCACTGCGTGATACAGGATGCTGGATTAGAAAGGCCTTTGGCCCAATTCAGTGGAGGCTTTTCTTATGTTCTTAATTACAAAGGTAAAGTATTAACATTGAATTCCAAGGGGGAGGCAGGAAAACCAGACTCTGTACTCTTAGCATTGCAAAAATTTAGCCTTGGTTGTCAGTTTTTGGCTACAACTCCCTTCAGATTTTCTTCTAACAGTGTCTTGATTTCAACTCCACTCTTTTACAAGAGTATTCAAAGTAGTATATAACCCTCAAACATATAAAATACAGTAACATCAGGTGTAAAATATCAAGTAAGCAATATAAAACATGAATTTGGTAGGCCTGCCTTACCCACAAGTTGGGCATTCTGGGTCCTTTTTCCAAAATACCATATATTGCCAGAAACAAATACCAGAATGGGAAAGTTAGGGATGTTCACTGACCTAATCATCATTCTCAACTGGTCCAAAGGAAATAGTAAATATGGTTGCTTTGCCTAATTTGTGGCATATTGTAGCCTTCACACATTCTTTGATGTATATATTTGGCTTTGAATGGAGGAGTGACAGAGAACAGAGGATGAAGCCAAGAGACAAAGGAGAATTCTGCAGCATGGTTTCCATGTTATCTATATAAGGTGAGCTTTTTGAAAAGCTTGCAGGATGTGGGGAAGGGAAGTCAATAATACTAAGAGAGAGTAGTTAACTATACTCATGTGGGCTCTTTTTGCAGCCAAACTACCCCTTCACAGTTATTTTTCCATCCACTAAAGTCACTTTTTCCACCCACTAAAGTCCTGGTCAGAGGTATATCTTTCCCCATCCCCTCACTTTCATAGCCTGTACCTGCTTCTCCATTTTAGAAAAATAGGGGATATTCAACAGTACTTTAAAATACTGTAGTGGAAGCTGTTGCTATTCCCCCACTTAACGGTTGTCACTGACCAATTTAGATGTTCAGAAAAAAAATCGTTTTTACAAAATGGATTTCAGGTTGAAGCAAAGGTCAATTAAATTAAAGTGTCCCCCCAAAACTTCTCCCAGGCCAAATCCAATGCTCAGTTGCATGCACATACTCCTTGTGCTCTGCTAACAAGTATTGTGAATGGATAGCAAGTTAGTTCAAGCAAATCAGAAAATGACAACCTAGGCTGCATGTGTGTGTGGGCTTTTATAAGTCTACTAGTGAAAATGTACCCAAGTTGCAGGAGTAAAAATTCCCATATGACATCCCCCCACTGTGCATCAACCACCCATGCACATCATCCCCCCATGCGCATCATCTCCCCATGCGCAACAGCCCCCATGCGCAACAGCCCTCCCCCATGTGCAGCATCCTCCCCAGTGCAACTCATTCCTCCAAACAACATCCCCCCCAGCGCACCAGGCACCGAGCACCAAATTGGCTGGGTGTTGGTCAGTCTTCCACGTTAAGTATAGGACAAAAACACGTTGCGCCCCTTTTCAGCCCCTTAAGGGTTAAATTTCTCCACATCAGTTCTTGGTGGGTGTTCATGTGACAGAAGGAACTCCCTTCCCGAATTTCATGCTTCTAGGTCCAGGGGTTGGGGCGGAATGTTGATGAGTCATTTGCAACAAAAACTACATTTATCTCAATACGGTCTCTAAAATGGAAACTGCTGTGTCCCAAAAAGAGCCATCTTAAATATGGTTACTCAGATGGAAGTCGTAGTAAGAAAGCTTTTTTCAGACTACAGCTTTACAAGTTTCTTTCCCATCACGTTACATGGGGCTTACTCTCTTGCATAGGATTGCAGTCTTAAAAACCAACCGGGACAATGAGCTCCCATGAGTGGGGGTCAGAGAGATTAATTCAGACCCTTGCTCTATAAAATTAATTGGATGACCTCAGTGCATCTCTATCCATCATCACAACTTACTAGAGCTTTTTTTAATGGTAACATTCCTCAGTCAGTTTTCTGTCATAAAATTTCTTTCTAACCCACTCTCCAAAGGTTGCATACTGCATAATTTATAACTGCTATATTTGCGAAAATACACATTAACGGATGGAAAGACTGCTAGAATAGACGCTTTTGTTTACCATGCACAGATTTAATTCTTTGCTGTTAAGCGAGAGAAACAAATGCAAACACACATAGTAAGCTATGATGCATGTTAGCAGTGAATCTGTTCCTAATATTCAACAGAGCATGAAAATTTTCTTTTTAAAAGAAGCTGAGTCGGGATTTTGAACACAAATTCTTTGTTAGAAGCTACTGGTGATTCCCAGAAGGGCACAAAACTTACTGCTTTTCAATAGCTTCCTATTTTCAAATGCAATGACATCTCTTTAGGAAAGCAGGAAGTGCTGCTTTCTAACGGGCGGCACACTAGGCAGCACTGATGCTCCGTATGGAGCCTGTTTTAAAGGGCTGCTAGCCAGCACGCTACTGCATCTTACCGCCTCCAACTTGGGGGCACTTGCCCCTAACTTGCCCCCAACCTCCAGCAGCCACCCAGGTCAGCCCCCTATCCTCCATGCAGCCTCCTAACCATGTCTATTCAGAAGCAAGCTCCATTGTATTCAATGGGTCTTACTCCCAGGAAAGTGTCTTTAGGATTGCAGCCTAAGTCGACTTCATAGGATCATGCACATTGAATGCATGTTTTGAATTAAATTACATTGTTTTGTCATCATTTTAACATACAGTTAATATATTTATATGAATTTTTTTTTGAGTTGTGGAACCAATCATCTTAGTTCCCATTATTTCCTATGGGAAAATCCGCTTCACATAAAGAGCGTTTCACATAACAAACATGCTTCCAAAATGAATTAAACTTGTTATGTGAGGCATCACTGTATCTCAAACTGTGACCTAACTGGGTCACAAAAATTTTCTGAATTTTTTTTTTAGCTTTGCAAGTTTTTCCAACTTGCAGAACAAAAATTGCAGCAGTGGGCAATCCAGATTGAAATACTACTCTCTTAGCAGGAATGCTAACCTGCGGTATGAGGTGATCTTCATACGTCCCAATTAAAATACCACATTTCCCAATTTTCTCTAGTACTGCAATTGCCATACTGGGCAGATAAAATGTGAACCCAGTTTGTCTGACTTGGAATTCCAGCCTTCTGGAATTCCAGCCTTCCAGTCATTACTCAGAATGACTATAAGGGTTTGTGCAAATTAGGCTTTCCTGTGAGTAAGAACTTTTGAACTCAGTGGAACTTCTGAGTAGACATGCATAGGTTTGTGCCCTTAGTCTGTGAACTCCATTTATAGAGAGAGTCCAGGAAAGGTACTACACACCCGTATTATATGTAAGGTCTCTTGTAGAATTGGGAGGACAGGACTCTATTAATGATTTTGTTTAATCAATAAAAAACACTTTTTATTGTCTATTAACCTATGTGAGTCATGATAGATTTTAAAACTGGTTCCCAACCTGTGGTCTAGGGAACACTAATTAATTGAAAATTAACTTCCCTAACTTTAAAACAGTCATTCCCAACATTTAGGAGCGCACACACCAAGCCTATGCATGTCTACTCAGAAGTAAGTCCAATTATAGTCAGAGGGGCAAACTCCCCACATAAGTGAGCATAGGATTTCCTTGGTAAAAACTTAATTTCAACACAAATCTGGACTTGGTGCCAGCAGTTTGAAGCATCCTGCAGCTTCATCCTAAAGGTTGTGAACCAGTTTTTAATAATTTGTTAAAACAGCTTTGTTAAAACAGTAATTCCCAATGTTTAGGAGCAAGTGGTCCAATCCTACACACGTCTACTCAGAAGTAAGTCAGATTATAGTCAGAGAGGCTCACTCCCCAGGTAATTGTGGATAGGATTTCCCAGGTAAAAACTGAATTTCAACACAAATCTGGATTTGGTACCAGCAGTTTATAGTATCCTGTAGCCTCATCCTACACATGTCTACTCAGAAGTCCTATTATAGTCATGGTGAGGAATTATAGTCATAGAGCACAATCCTCACCACGTCTACTCAGAAGTAGGCCCCATGTTGTTCAATAGGTCTTACTCCCAGGAAAGTGTCTTTAGGATTGCAGCCATAGAGTACAATCCTAACCATGTCTACTCAAAAGTAAGCCCATTGTGTTTAATGGCTTTTACTCCCAGGAAAGTGTCTTTAGGATTGCAGCCATAGAGGGGCTCACTCCCCAGGTAAACGTAGGTAGGATTTTCCCTGATACTCACTGAATTTCAACACTGGGTTTGGTGCCAGCAGTTTGGTGCCCCATCCTCTGCACTTTTACTCAGAAGTAGACCCCACTGAAGTCAAAGGCAGCTGTGTGTGTCACTCCCCAGGAGTGAGGGTGGCTCAGGATTAGAAGCCACCCCACAGCAGCCTCTCTCCTGAGACAACCATAAGTGCAGGGCTTGAGCCCCATTGACTTGAATGGGGGGAGGTCTTGCTCCCAGCACAGAGAAACTACGGGTATGAAGGGTCTCCCCTTTGAGGGGGCGACCCTTCCTACCCAGGGGCTGGGGCTGAGGGAGGAGGCAAAGCCAAGAGGGCAGTGAATGGGGCAGGAGGCCCCCCTCAGTCCTCAGGGACTCAGCACCAGCAGTGGCCACTGAACACCACACCGACGACGCCCCACTTGCCTCAGAGCACCAGCAGGGAGGGAGGGGCCACCTCCTCCTCAGTCACCACGCTCAGCAGCCTCCACCGCGCATGCGCGCCCAGCACAGGGAGGCCTCGCAGAGACATCACATCCGGATCTCCGCCAGGCTGGTCCAGCGGGAGGCGTCGCCATGGCAACCGCAGCAACTAGCCTTGGGCCTGAATCCCTGGACCAAGTCAAGGAGGAAAGGATGCTGAGCCTCCAGGCCCCCAAAGACCCCTCAAAGACTTTCCTGGGAGTAACCCCAGGGACTGCCACGGGACTTGCTTCTGAGTAGACCTGCTTAGGTTGGGCTACAATCCCAGCCACACTTTCCTGGGAGTAAGCCCCAGGCACTGCCACGGGATTGCTTCTGAGTAGACCTGCTTAGGTTGGGCTACAGTCCCAGCCACACTTTCCTGGGAGCAAGCCCCATGCACTGCCACGGGATTGCTTCTGAGTAGACCTGCTTAGGTTGGGCTACAATCCCAGCCACACTTTCCTGGGAGTAAGCCCCATGCACTGCCACGGGATTGCTTCTGAATAGACCTGCTTAGGTTGGGCTACAATCCCAGCCACACTTTCCTGGGAGCAAGCCCCATGCACTGCCACGGGATTGCTTCTGAGTAGACCTGCTTAGGTTGGGCTACAATCCCAGCCACACTTTCCTGGGAGTAAGCCCCATGCACTGCCACGGGATTGCTTCTGAGTAGACCTGCTTAGGTTGGGCTACAATCCCAGCCACACTTTCCTGGGAGTAAGCCCCAGGCACTGCCACGGGACTTGTTTCTGAGTAGACCTGCATAGGTTTAGGCTCATGGACTGCACTCCTAGCCATACTTTCCTGGGATAGTCCCACTGACTATCATGGGACTTACTTCTGAGTAAATTTGCATAGGCTTTGGTTGTCCAGTAACACTCATCCCCTCTTTCCTGGGAGTTCCCACTGTAGCCTTCTGCCCAATGCCAGTGTCCAGTGCCTAGTAGTGACCAAGGAACACAAATTTGCTTGAAATTTTACTCCCACAATGGTGGGTTCGTTCTGCTAGTTCAACACAATAAATCACTTTACTCAATGTGTGACTTGTGTCATGTTTACCTTAATTCTTTGGTGACTTTGTATTTATTGTTATCCCACTTCACAATAGCAAGAGACTCTGTTTGAATAAATGCATGGAACCACAGTACAGTTTCATCATTTGATAAATTGTAATCCTAGAAAGTATCTCCTAGTTGATTTGAAATAAAGCTCTAGTCATTCAAAATGTGGTTTTCCCTTTTCATCATAGTATGGCATTATTTTTCAGATCATTATACAGGGTGAGGCAGAAATACCTCCCACATTTTAAACGTCCACCTATGTTTTGCTAATGTACCTATGCAAGTGCCAACAATGTCTTCATGTAGCTAATGACTTCCCCTTTTTCATATACCCACATATAGCAATATGGCTTGGACTGGTGCACAGTGAACTTTTGCTGTAGAAACGTTTTTGAAGAATGGTGAATCTGTAATTGCAACACATATAACTGTTTGAACTCATTACGTTGTTAGGTCAGAATGCTGTTCCAGATAGAAAATCAGTGCTGCTATGGATTGCAAATTTCAAAGCCACATGTTACCTGAAAGCAGAACAGCCCAATCCAGAGCAACTATTCCTTGCACATAAGAGGCCTTAGGGTGCCCTATCACTAGGGTGGAGCAACTGCAGGATGCTCCAGCCCAGTTACTCTGGAAGAGGCTTAGGGCAGAGCAAGGCAACATAGGGTGCCCTAAGAGAGGTGGACCTGCTCTGCCCTAACTGGGCAGCCTAAGCAGCTCAGGAGAGGCAAGGTGAGGGCATGTTTAGCATTGCCTAGGGCAGGGCAGTTACTCTGTATCCAAAGCCTGTTTCAAGGCAGAAATGCCCTCTTCCAGGTCCTCAGAGATATACCACCTCAGGAGCAGGTATAGTAATGAGTAGACCCATAGGGGTCCATGATAAGGCCTGAGTAAGAATGGTAGTGTTGACCAAAAATCTGAGTTCTTGGCCAGCCTGGCTGCAATCCCTGCCTCTCAACCTCAGGATATGGAACAACTATGGCAGCCCACTAACCTCAGGGTACAGCAGGCCACTCCAAGCATCCATCTTGCACTAGAAGAACTGCAGCTGTAACTGGTTGTCAGGAACTGCTGGGCTTCCTTATAATGTAGGCACCACAGCTGTTCCTTCTTCAGTGTGATCTGAGGGGGGTCTACTCAGGAGCAAGCCCTCCCCAGCTGTCACTGACTTAGCATGCTCTGGAGCAGTTAGGGCAGCCCAGGCTTCCTGCCTCTCTGGATGCAGCATAACTTTCTGCTCTGGATACAGAATAGTTAGGAGAGAGCAGTTAGGGCAGAGCAGGTTGAACTTGCTCTGGATTGCGCCCGAAGTCTACAAATATTGATCAGGTACCACTGAAGAATTAAAGGAAATCTTCTAGAAGAGTGTATAGTGGATTGAGGCCACCATTTGGAGGATGTAATTTTTAAAACCAAATGAATAAAAACTGTAACCCTTTGTTTAAACAACAGTGAAATTAATTTTTAATGTTGTTTCTTTTTTCCTTTTTTAACATTTAAAGTGTGGGAGGTATTTCTGTCTCACCCTGTACTTTAAGACAAGGAATGGAAAAATGTACACTACTATTTGTTGGTCCCGGAATTGCGTTCTTACTATGGACATGTATAGAGAATGACTATAGCTATTGTAAACACTGGCTGCCAGTAGCATGGATCAGAAACTGCAAATAGAATGCCTGAAAAATGCCTTACAGCCAAAAATTTATGTGGGAGCTGCACATTGGATGCATCCTGATGGAGAGCCCAGTTAAAAGGAATAGAACTTTCCTAAATGTTTTAACTGCTGCATTTGTCCTCTTTGGGATGTCTCAGTGCTATGCAGCTCTACTTCAGACATAGCTCTATGGAGCTACTAGGAATGTGTAGGGACAAGGCTTCGGGGTCTCGTGGCTGTGAACTCCACCTCACCCTTTCCTGCACCCTGTCCCATCTCTCTACTGGTGGGATTGTGTCAGTGGCCAATCTATACACTGGTATTGGTGCTATGAAGTTTTTGTAGCTGCTATACCAGGATACATAACAGCAGCTACCAGCAGGAAGTCTCTTGCAATGGTGTGCCTATGCCACACTGGGATTTTGGGGGCAAAGTATTAGCTATTATTCTCCGGATTGCTCACATATTTGCTGCACATTTTTTGGGCTCAGGTTATGAACCATGGTTCTTGACAAGACTATTCTGTTGTGTTAATTATCTGTAATTTGCCATCCCCTTTCAAAAGTTTACCAGTATATGAGTTTAGAGTATATGTTTATGCCAGTCATGTAGCTAATATATTGTATTGCAAAGACATGTTCCATTTCCACCCAGTTCTGTATCACAGTATTTATTTAGCATATGGCAAATATGACTTATAGTAAATCAAATGTTAATGTCCAGCCCACCCAGCTACTGAAGGACAGAGTGGACTATTAAAAAAATCAGACACTGGGCCAGTGTAAACTTTTCATGGACACTTGGGACACAATGTGATGAATATTTTGTCAGGGAGCACCACAGTCACACTGATTGCCTGGATTTAAGTCTGCCAATTGATAGATGAGGAAGATCAGTGTGCACAGGTAGAAGTGGGTTGCTCATAATTTTGTTGTGTTCTTTCAGTAAGGCATCTTGCCTTTGTAGAGCTGGGGGTAGTATTTGGCTCAAAACGTGGAGCCAGCAAGTAGGAGTAGATTTTATACAACCACTTACAATACTCATGGTTTCATTTCGCATCAGTTTTACTAGTGTGGCAGCTACTAGTGTGGCACCTTCTGCTGGAATTCAAAAAAGTAATATCACTTCTGAAACCTGGCAAACCACAAACAGACAGCTATTGCCCAACTGACCTTCTAAGTTCTTGTTACAAATTTCTGGAGAAACTAATCACAAATAGAATTGGCCCCATAATAGATACATTTCTGCCCATGAAACAAGCTGGCTTTCAACATGATCGTAGTTGTGTTGATCAGGTGCTGAGCCTAATAGTACATATTGAGGCTGGTTTCCAGCAAGGCTTAAAAACCAGAGCATACAATACCATGTGGAAGAAGGAAATGCTATACTTTGGATCAGACTCTCTCCTGTAAGAAACGCCTAGAAAATATATCTGCAAAAGTTAATACTAGGAACAACATACTCCAGAAACTAAGAGGATCAAGATGGGGAGCTTTAGGCTCTACTCTCATAATATAAGAACCTGGGGTTGGTCTATTCTTCAACAGAATACTGTATCACAGTAGAGTTTATTCCTCTACTCTACATATTTTACAACTACAGTGGTGCCTCACATAAAGAATGCCTCACGTAAAGTAAGTTTCACGTAACAAACAAAAATTTCTCTAGGATTCTGCTTCACGTAAAGAAAGTGCTTCACGTAAAGAACACATTCGTTGGCAGTAGAGGCAGACGCGCTGGCCAGCAACCTGTTTAAAAAGCGTCAGGGCTGCCTAGTGCACCTGCCCATAGTGAAAGCAACACTTCTGTGCTGTTCCTCCTGTGGCCGGATGTCCGCTGGGCAAAGGGAGAGAAGAGCAGTGGAGAAGAGGGAAGCAGCTCAGGGCTAGCCAGAAGGGAGCAGGGGAGAGAGAGGCTCAGGATGGAGAGAAGGAGAAAGTGGGGAGACACTTTGAAGGCGTCTTGGATTGCAGCCTCCTAACCATGTCTACCCGGAAGTAAGCCCCATTGTGTTCAATGGGTCTTATACTCAGGAAAGTGTCTTTAGGACTGCAGCCTAAGTAGATTTCATAAGATCATGCACACTGAATGCATGTTTTGAATTCAATCCCAGTGTTCTGTCATCATTTTTACATCCAGTTAATATTTTTATATGAATATTTTGGGGGTTGTGGAACCAATCGTCTGCGTTTCCATTATTTGCTATGGGAAAATCCGCTTCACGTCAAGAAAGTTTCACATAAAGAAACTGCCTCCAGAACGAATTAATTCTGTTACGTGAGGCACCACTGTATATTGAATCCTAGAATCCTCTTCAGATACCTAAAGGGCTGTCATATGGAGGAAGGGGCTCATTTGTTCTTAGCTGCCTCTGAAAGCAGAACTAGAACAAATGGGTACAAACTGCAAGTAGTAGCCCTGCTCCACGCTGTGACACAACATTGCTGGTTGACATGAAAGGCTAATGTCTAATTGCCAAGTGTGAAAATGAATCCCACTCATAGCACTCATGTTCCAGCACATCAAGTCTCAGTACTGTAAGACTGCACGCCTTTGCATACTTAATTGGAAAGACTGTAACTACTTCTGAGCAAATACTACATACACTCAGAACAATTCTCAAGACCTGTAATTTTTCATTAAAAAGATAAAGGTGTTGCCCCATGGTTGACTGTTAGTTGTGACTGACTGTAGGATGCAGTGCTCATCCCTGTTTCTAAGCATTTAGAGCCAGCGTTGACCAAACACACTTATGTGGTCATGGGGTCAGCATGACTGCTGAAGGCAAACAGAATGCTGTTCTACCTTCCCACCAAGGTCATACCTGTTTATCTACTTGCATTTACATGCTGTCAAACTACTAGGTTAGCAGGAGCTGGGCTACGGGCAGGAGCTCACCGTCTTGTAGGACCTGGGTCTCGAAACCTGGTCTGCCAGTTAACAGGCACAGTGTCTTAATCACTTGCGCTACCACAGCCCACACGTCAATGAAAATGTAATTTTTCATTATATAGAGACATATTGGATGAAGGAAGGCCTCTTGATGAACTAATTCAAGGCAATAAGAGGGGTATAGAAGAAGCCATGAGTAACAAATGGTAAATGCATTTCTATGTTTAAATAATCAGGAAAGGAGAAAATGATTGCCACCCACTGCTCAATATGTTCAGAACAGTTTTCCTGGTACTGCATTATGGGCAAGTGAGGGATTCATAGAGTCTCCCTAAGAATAAAATAACTCTTATTTTGGAATTATAGGTGATATTCATTTTTAAATGTTATGATCCACTTTTTCTCTGGTATAAAGAGAAGCATTGGGTTGGGATAATTCTTACAGCAAAAGGATCTGAAAACATAAATAGACATTTGTTGCCTAATCTGCTATTAGAACTGAGAAGCTACTCTACCATGGTTTTTGTTCACCTTTTTTCCCCAAAGTCACCTCAGGATAGAAAACAGACTTCCAAGTTTCTTGGAAGTAATTACTTTTGAATGAACATACAATACATCAGGCTGTATAACATTACTTTATAACTAAATTTTTGCACAGGCCAAGTCGCCTTTAGATGTGTCGCAATATTTGTTACAGCTTTTATATTTAGGTATTTTAAAGAATGCTTTGCTGTATCCTTACTGATTTGTAGTTTTCATCTTGGGTAATAAAATGGTCCAACGCTGCTGGAAAGCCAATCAGCAGCAAATGTTATGAAGTCCGGCATTACTTGACAAACAGTTCTAAGATTTAACAGCCTACTGGGAAAAAGTTCCAATATCTGTACCTTACACTACCTTTTGAAAAATAGGCCAACTCGTAAGGCATCAGTTTAGACCGCAAGATAAATCAAACCATAGATTTTCAGTTTAGGATGTTTCTCATCTATTGGTTTTTCAAAGCTTTTTTAGAAGGTAGTTTCTCCTCTCCCTCTTTTTCAGAGCAAGGTTATTCTTTTGTGCAATTATATCTCTCCAGAATATCTGAATGCATGACAGTTTTCCAGACTAATCCTATTTTCCTAAATCCCATTCATGCATCAAGTTTTACGTAGGTTAAAAAAAGGAGTTTTGTTTCTCAAAAGCTGATTTTAAGCTGCTAATAAAACCTAAAAAGGGTTGCATCAGACGTTAGGGGGAAAATACAGATGGCATAAGTCACACCTAAAAAGCAATTTCCACTGTTCCATAATCAAGATTGGAAAACAAAAGGAATTGAGACAATAGAAAATTGTTATCATGGTGGAATAGCCTGCACTCTTAATTCATCAGAAAGAAACACACATATTGAAAACAATTATTTTTGCACCTGGAGTGATTGTTTCTCCCCAACATGAATTGTTGCTACATTTAGTGTTTTCAGCATTTAGTTTTCAAATAAGATACAAATCTCTTGGAGATGATTTATAACAATTATTCTACATCAAGGGCTCACCTTATTTGCATAGTAATGAGCCATCCCTCTTTGGAGGCATCTAATAGAAAATAAAACTTCCTGGCCAGAGATACTGTTCTTTCACCGAACTCTCTCTAAAGTTTGCACCTTTTCTCATTAAAGATGATTAAAGTCAAAGTCCCTGTTTTAACATCTGTGATTGATTAGACATGGAAATGTTTTCCTGTGTAAAATAAATCCTAAGAAAATGAATGTTGTAGTACAAATCAAGCTGGTTCTTTTTTTCGGAGAGCCAAACATACAAAGCACACAAGCTCTAATTACAGAACATACTGAAACATTTCCATTACATATAATTAACCAGATAGCAACGAAAAACAGCTACTGTACAACCAAACCAGAAAACAATCATTAAAAAAGGAGGGGGAATGCTGATGCTGTCTCAACCCAGTCTGCTTAAGTGAAAAGCCTGCAGTCAGATGATCTGACATATTCCTGCACCTCAGCTTTTAAAACACACTTGTAAATATCACAATCAATTGCATGACCTTCTCTGGAATGAGCAATGCATCCTGGATCTACATTTAGACATTTCTCACAGATCAGAGGAGACAGACAGACAGACAGACAGACAGACAGATAGATTTGAAGACTGACTGATTGACTCGCTCACTGCCCAGCCAAATGCCCAGCCAAAATTTGGGGATAATATTCCTTCTATTGACACCCACAAAGAACCAATTCTGAAGAATCTGAAACAGATGAAGGGGCTGATAAGGGTGCAACATTTTCACCTCTATACAGTGGTGCCTCGTGTAACAAATTTAATTCGTTCCGGTGGCATGTTTGTTATGTGAAACATTCTTTACGTGAAGTGGATTTTCCCATAGGAAATAATGGAAACTCAGACAATTGGTTCCACACCCAAAATATTCATATAAAAATATTAACTGTATGTAAAAATGATGACAAAACACTGGAACTGAATTCAAAACATGCATTCAATGTGCATGATCCTATGAAGTCTACTTAGGCTACAATCCTAAAGACACTTTCCTGGGAGTAAGCCCCATTAAACACAATGGGGCTTACTTCTAGGTAGATGTGGTTAGGAGGCTACAATCAAAGACACTTTCCTGGGAGTAAGACCCATTGAACACAATGGGGCTTACTTCTTACAATGGGGCTTACAATGGGGAGTAGACATGGTTAGGAGGCTGCAATCCCCACTTTCTCCTTCTCTCCATCCTGAGCCTCTCTCTCCCCTGCTCCCTTCCGGCTAGCCCTGAACTGCTTCCCTCTTCTCCACTGCTCTTCTCTCCCTCTGCCCAGCGGACACCCAGCCACAGGAGGAACAGCCTGGAAGTGTTGCTTTCTCTATGGACAGGCACACTAGTCAGCCCTGATGTTTTTTAAAAGGGCTGCCGGCCAGCACATCTGCCCCAACTGCCAACGAATGTGTTCTTTACGTGAAGCACAGTTTGTTACATGAAGCAGAATCCTAGAGAAATTTTTGTTTGTTATATGAAACATACTTTATGTGAGACGTTTGTTACGTGAGGTGTCACTGTACTTTACACTGAAGAATCTTTGATTCATCAATGCCCAGCCCAATCCCACAGACCTAGAAGCCTGAAATTTTGGGAATGTATTCCTTATATGACATTAGCACCCACTAAAAATATCTTTTTAGAAATTTAACCTGTAAGGGAAGAAAGGGTTGTAACATGTTTTTGTGCTATACTTAACATGGAAGACATACTGATCATCACCCAGCCCCAAACCCCTGCACCTAGAAGCGCAAAATTTGGGGAGCATATTCCTTCTGTGATGTAAGAACCTACTAAGAAATGATTTGGTGCTTGGTGGTACCTGCTGCCCAATGGTGCTCAGAGTAAGGTGCTTGTCAGGGATGCCCGGTATGGATGCTTCTTGTGCCCACTGCCACAAGGAGGCTCCACACACATATGCACAGCTTTCCTATTGTGCCTCTGCAAGTATATACCTTTATTGGATATCCAACAATCAGTCAATCAACAATGGAGAACCTGGTACTCAGAGACCCAATCAGTTTTACTGTGGGCATCCATGCCTACCTAGATTTCAGTATGATTGCCAGCCAGTTATTCCTTTTTGAATAAATCCAAATTACTTATACAGATCCAACCTTCTTATACATGGATTTTTGTACATAGATTTGAATCAACGTGGCCACTGCAAATCAGTTTAAAAAACTGCTTTTCTACTGTTGTAGAGAGGTAGTCATGTAAGCAATCATTCCATTTTTCCATCCCAGAATCAAACCCCTGCAGATATTGTAGCATTACTTTATTCAATTAGACACAAAAGAGGAGCAAGAAACCAAAGTGGATCTTTAAACCTATTTTTTCTTTTGTTTTCTTTATACACATATTTTTTATACATGGAAGATTCTGGAATGGAACCCCAGTGGATAACAAGGGACATGTGTATTAGTCAGGGCCCAATCTGATGCCCTACCAGTCCATAGCATTCTGGAGCACTGTCAGATCATGTGCGGCATGCTATAGAAGGGGAAGGATCAGATGGCCCAGTAGAGGAAGGAAAATTTGAACTCCCCAGAGACCTCTGTTGGGTTTCAGCAGATAAATGCCAACTCTTTTGCTGATGTAAGTCCAAGGACTCTCTTTGGGGGGGCGGGGGGGTGGTTTTCAGGTCAGGGAATGGTGTGTTCATCAGCGTTGTTCCACTGCTTCTGTGATCCTCCCCCTTCTACCACCAAACCACACTCTGCCAGTGCTCTCCCCTGAAGGGTTCTGCCCTCTATATTCTCTTGACCTGTCTGCCCACTATCCTTTCTTGAACTGTCATACTACCAATATACTAGTGACAACACCAACATACCAGTGACATCAGAGGATGGAGGAGGTTTAATGAGCTACTGTCTCCTGCACATGACCTCTGGCAGCCACTACCCTCTGAATGCCAGAATGGTTTTCCACTATTGGTTCATGACTTATGCTGATGAATTGCAAGATCTCTCAGCATAAACTCCAGAGAGGACTGGGCTATTAAGTGAATAAAATCTTTATGTGCAAATTAAGCAGTGGTTCTGAGGCAAGATAGTACTGCAAGATGAGCTAGATCATGGATCTAATCCTTGATTTCTTCTCTACCCCATCAGAGGTCCTATCCTAACAGGGTGACCATATAGAATGTAGACAGAATGGCTTTCTCTTTAGCCATTGCACAGAAGAGGCAATTTAGGCAGGTGTATCTCAACATAGAAGGGTTTACAAAGTAGCACCTGCCTAAATTCCCTCTTCTATGCATTGGTTAAAGGGAAAGGCACTCTGTCTTCCATTCTACATGGTCACTGAGTTCATATGATGGTAAGTTGTACTAACTACTGTGAGGAAACATTTTTATATGTACCCAAGTGTTATGCCACAAGTGGCTGTGCTTCAATTCCTATAAACAGCATTGCAGAATGATAAGCAATTGCTTATCATTAGTTTTTCCCCAATACTGTATATTTCTGTTGCCAGAAAAACAATCATTTTGTTCATAAAATAAAATAAAGGGCCTGGTGAATCCTAGTTTTAATTTAAAGTATAGAAACTGATATTAACAAACAAAAATCAAAAAGTTCAGCACAAGTGTGGCCAGGTTGAAATCAGAGCAGTTCATGTATATGTTTAAAATAAAGCATTTGCAGAATTTCCTTTTGAGGTTTGCTAGCTAGACACCTGCACACAACCAGTCTTCGGAAATGGATTGATGTCCTTATAGCTTTGTATTTTTGAGAAAAACAGTTCAAGCACACAGTGCCGCGTTTTTTAGGAAGCTATCAAAAACATTTTACTACTCAAGTTTGCATCAAATCATGCCTTAACAGTAAACACAGCAATCCAAAAGCCCATTTTAAATGGCAAAGTATTGAAGAAAAATATTACGTTGAATGGAAAATGAGAGAAGCTATAAGGCAATATAGCTGCATGAAGCAATAAAGGATACATGGGGACAAATGAAATATATACTATGAAAACAGAAAAGGATAAGGGAAAGTTGTATAAATACGTTCTTGGAAGCAGGATTAAAACCCCAAAGAAATCCAGTACACCCACTAAATCAAGGGGAGGGTGAAAAAATGCTGGCCCTAAGGAAGGCTTCAGCACTGAATACCTGTTTTTCTTATTCTTGATATAGAATACGAAAGCCGCACAAAGCTGAGATAAATATTAATGAAGCTCAGGGAATATCAAGCAGCAGCATTAATAAGGGACAGGTAAAAGAATATTTAGATGATTTAAATATTTATGATTCAAACGGGCCAGCTCACATTCTCAGAAAGTATTTTTTAAGGAACTAGTTGAGAAGTGTGTGAAGCTTGGCTACTTGTCTTTCAGAGCCCTTGTGAGTTCAGGCTCAGTGTCAAAAGTATTAAGGTCTTTTAACTGTTTTAATAAAATTCATGTATTAAAAATGAAGATGGGTAAGTTATAATTGCACCAGCTTCTTCTGGAACCCAGAAGAAGTGGCAGAGATCAGCAGCATCGTTAAGTGTGAGATTATACAACAGAGCAAGACAGCTGGTCAAACTTCACTTTGCACGGAATACCATTTCCCCATCGCCAATCCTTTATTTATGAGCAGTCTCCACTGCCAATAAAGTAGATCTTCTCTCCTCCTGTCCTAATTCATTAATCTCCAGACTACTATCAGATCAGTTCCCACTGCAGGCTTCTCCATCTGCGGAGATGCTAATGTATCAAAGCATCTTCTGCGAGAATACCAGTGCGTCTCAATCTGTCTCATCTGCCCCTGTTTCTTGCTCAACACTATCATTTTCCCACATTCTGCTGGAAGTGGGGGAAGCAGGATCACGTGCATCATTCCAGCCTCTCTCTGCCCTCATTTCAGTGTAATGTGTGAAAAGTGCTACTATTGCAACTTGTTTCACCCCTTTCATTACCAAACCTAGCCATGCAGCTCAGCTGACTCTTGAGATCCATAGCATACCAAGGATGCAATCCAAAAACTTTCCTGGGAGTAAGACCCATTGAATACAATGGGGCTTACTTTTGAGTAGACATGGTTAGGATTGTGCTCCAAGTTCCTCTCCGCACCTCTAATGGCTTCCTAGTCTCATCAGGGAGCTGTTTCACCATCCACACCTCACTGTCCTTGCACATAATGGACTCCCCATTCTCTTTCTTTTAACAAGAATTCTGTGTTTTTTGCTTGGACCATCTTTTTTTCCATATCACATCAAGCTTTTTGTCTTCCTGTATAACTGTAACACATTTATCAAAGCAATATTGGGGAGGATTGACAGATCCATCTGCTGGTGAAACAAAAAACGTTGCTTCCCAGGCAAGTACCCAGCATGGTCTAGTGTTTAGTCCACATACCTGCCAGCAAATACAGTTACCTTCGCTACACCAGCTCTCTAGCTACATATTAGGCAATTCCAGTGTCAAGGCAGTCGGACACTAGGAAGGGGAAAGTGTTCAGTTCCCCCACCTGATGGCTCTTCCACCATTCTGTCCCTGAGCAATGTCATAGTCAATGTCAGTTAACATTCTACATATTATTGCTACACTGTGCCATCACCACATCACCACACCATTCCTTTCATCAGAGAGGCAGGGGTTCAAGACCCAGGTACAGCAAGACAAGAGTGAGCTCCCATCCTTTACCCAGCTCCTCCCAACCTAGTTGTTTGAAAGCATGCAAATGCAAGTAGATAAACAGGTACCACCTCATGTGCAGGTAAATAGTGTTCTGTGCCATCATGCTGGCCATATGACCACAGAGGAGTCTTTGGACCATTCTGGCTCTTGGCTTTGAATCAGATATGAATGCTGCACCCAACAGCTTTGGTTGGTCAGCAGGGAAATCTGCAGCCAGCCAACCTGCCACGTCCCTGACCTTTACCTTACCTTACCACCTTATTTATTTGTATGCTGTTTCTTTGCAGGGTTTTGGTTTGCCTTGTTTCTCCACTGCTCATAAAGTGATAGGCAGTTGCTTGGTTGGCACTGTGCTTCTCTGAATTTGAGACTCAGCAACTGAGTTGCAACATGTCATATGTTGGTTGCCATAGTTCATGAAAAACAGGGACAATTCCGATTTTGGGGGATTGTGTTCACATACTGGCAATTGAGATGGGGGTCCTGTCCTGATTTTGTGGAAGAGAATTATGGCAACCCTGATCCCCCACCAACAATACAGTGCACCCATTTTTGGTGCAGTAGTGGGTGGGGGAAAGGATGAGATTGGCTGTTACACATATATGTCTTCCTTATGGCCACCCACGTTCATGGAATCATTCTGGTGGGAAAACACAGTGTTCAGTTTCTCAACTTCTTGCTTGTGCTTGCCTCAGTAATTATCCTGCATCTGCCCCAATCTAAATTCCTTCTGTTCTTGGCTGTGTTGGTCTAAAGCTGTATGTAGTTCAGCCATGCTCAGGAAGTATTTGCTCAGTGAATGATCATTATAAACAAGGGAGGAGGAGCTGTAAGACAATATTAAAAAGCAACCCAAATTGGTTCTTTAAAAGCCACTGATCCAGTTCTTTCAACCTGGAAGTATTGATAATTACAGTTCAAAGCATTCACCGCATCCTCTCATATAGCAAAATGTGACTTCTGGTAGTATTTCTGCTACAAGTAAAGGCAGTGAGTTCCAAGAAGTCATGGAACTTGGCAGGTTTTGGTCCTCCAGGCACTGAAGAGGTGTTACTGTGCCTTGGATCTAGACTTCTGGTTTGGCTGGGAATGGTTGTTGGAATCAGCCATACAGTTTGTCTGGATAGGTTTCAGATTCCAAATCCGCCTGCCAAAATGACAGGCTGTTTCAATTGAAGGGTTATACATCTAAACAAACCTTAGATCCTTGTGGCTGGCAGATTGTTCCAAGCATGCTTCATCTCCCCCATCATAAGAACAGGCACATCTACGCTTTGCTGGCTAGCAAAAGTAGTGAGGCTCCAATCCAGGCCTGCCTGTTCCTGGGCTCTGTACTTATTGAGTGAATAATCTGCAGTTTCAGATCTCTTGCTTGTGCAGCCATGCATTTATTTTTAGATTTGGAGTTTCAACTTACCCTGATGCTTGAGACTCAGATCCTAAGTTGCTGCCATTTAAAATTATGAAACTTTAAATAGAAACAATGCATAGATAGATTAGATTGATAAGAATAGATACATAGATAGATTAGAATAGACACAGTAGAATGATATGATGATATGAATAGTGATCTAAGAGAAGCTTGTGATAGTCCACGACTTTCTACAGAAACAGCGTGGAGTATGGTCAGGAGTTGAGACTGGATAAGGAATTGTTAACTGTGCCAAGCAGACCTTGGCAAGGCAGCAAGGATAGTGTGGTGCAACCAGTGTGACCAGATGTTCTCTGTTTTCAGGACTTGTCATCTTTTGGAGTTTCACGGAAAAGAACTTAAACATCCTCATTTTCCCTGTGAACAGGCAATACATAGCCTTCTTGAAGTTAATAAATTATATACAAGTATTTTCAGCAATTATTTAGCCATGTCCTACATTTTGGGGTGCCCATTTTGCAGGTCCTCTTTTGCAGTTCCAACTTCTGGTCAGTGTGGGTGCAGCAGAGATCTGGGACACTGTGTAATGCTGTAAGAGACGGAGGGAGTAGTGGCCTCAACAGGAGGAACTGGAATGGTCGGAAACCTCTGAGATAAGCTTTGTAAGTGGCTATGGTGGAGATCAAGGAGCTATTTCAGCTTCAAAATGAAAAAAAATGTATACCATAATTCAAATTTGATATTGCATTGTATCTCTCAGCTCCCATAAGATTTGGTATGAGGGCTGAGCTGTGATTTGTCCTTGAAAGAGCTGATCAGCTGCCAGTGTAGCTCAGAACAGATCACATCTTTTGCAAGCCAAAGGTTCAAGTTCAGTTCTTGGCTTCTCCAGAGTTGAAATCCTGAACAGTTAGCATAGAAAATACTGATCTTAATAGTTTTACTATTACCATACCAAAGCTAGAAACTAGCCTTTCTGCACCACTAAAATCTATAAAACTTAATTAACGCAGGCTAATTTTTAAAAATTCTGTACTGTATGTACCCAGACCAAGTAGTCAAGCAGTGATGGTGTGAAATTAAAAAAAAAAAAAACATTTTTTCACATCATGAATAATAATCTGTTTAGTTTTTATACAAATAAAATAAGAAGTAGGAAACCAGGACATGAATAATGAGAAAATAGTTGGTAGAAGTGAAAAAGTAGGCTATTAAAAACTATATTATTGAAATCTACACTTGCACATTATATTAATATATGTTCAAAAATTCATTTCATAGTGATAATGAATTTATCTGTAATTAACATCCTATCACTCAGCTCCGAATAGTGTTACAAGAGTCTTTTAAAGGCACTAAATAATTGGGCAAAAAAGAAAACCAAGCATTTTGATAGAGTGTTCATCTTATTTTTACACCATTAATCTTTGGGTCTCTCCGCGAATGGAGAAGGGCTCTTTTCAGACAGAGACTTTACTCATGTCTTATGTGTACTGATTCAGTTCATCTAAGCCAGCAAATCAGATGGGACTTGGAAGCAGCCCTCAAAGTAATCCTTGCTAGTATGTTAAGCAGACCAGGGACTAGCACAACCAGTCTAGTTGTCACATCTTGAAATAGTCACTGTCATGTTGAAACACCATGCTGCCTTCCATTTGGTGCTGTCGTCTTCTGAAGGTACTACATGCTTTTTAAAAAGAAAAAAGCTAAGAAATACAACACTAAACCAGTTGTGGGGAAGATGCCATCTGGACCATCATTGCGTGCTTCGGAAAGGAAGATGGAATGCTTTACAGAGGGGGAAAAGATAAAGTAGTTATGTAAAAGGAACTGCAGTGAAGCCATATATCACAAGACAAACTAGGAAAGTGCAAATGTTGGAAGAAGAGAGTAAAATTATGTTCCAAGAACCTTGTTATTTAATGCCTACTTCTGAGATCATGGACTGAATACAGATACTGGTATTCTTGGGCCAGCTAATCCAGCATGTGTGAGGCTTTAGGATCCTCCACTCATTTCTGTAACTTGCCATCTCCTTATATCATTTCCTTACTTCTCAGGGCATTGGCCTCCCAATCCTAACTCATTCCCTGCATCGCGATGTTCTGGCGCCACTGTCCACTGTTTCCCACAGGGGAATTGTGGCCTGTGGAGGTCTCCTCAGGGCAAGAGAATTGCCCTGGGAATTGTGGCTTGTGGAGGTCTCCTCAGGGCAAGAGAACTGCCCTGGGTTAAGCCTGTATTGGGCTTCCAGGTCTACTCAGATCTGCACCTGCTCTGTAGCTGGCATCACATAGATCCATGTAGGTGGTGGGTCATGGCAGGGAAGGGGTTTTGTATTGAGTCGCAGAACATGTTCTATTCTCATTCTCCATCCTCATTCATGTCCCTCTCTCTGCCCACTCCATTCCATCTACACATTGCCTACCATCCCCTGCGCTAACTGGGGTCAGTGGGCATGTATCCATTGCTGGTGCACAAGGCTGGCCACTTTACAGACATTTGAGACAGCCAAAAAGTGCCTAATACAATTCAAACACCCAATCCATAAGCATTTCATGTCCATAGGATTGGGCAATGAAGATATGTGGAGCTGCTGTGCTCACCCATACCTCACTTGGTTCTCTCACCCCATGCAGAGCTCTGGCAGCCCCAATGGGTTTAAATGGAGCTGCACCAGCTATTTATTTGATACAGAACTGAGAAGCCCTGAACTACCCCCACTTAATTTCTCCCCTTCTCCACTTTTCCCCTGCCCCAGAACACTTTCTCTCCATATGATCCTCCTGCTCACTATCTGACACTGGCTCCTACACTTCTCCCAGCTTCCACGCTTCTCCCAGCTTCAACTGACACTGGCTCCTACACTTCTCCCAGCTTCTCCATGCCTTATAGCATGTTTGTGATGCCTTACAGCATGTTTTCATGCTGGGGAAGCACACAAAGTACCAGTACCGCCTGGTATAGGATTAGACTGCCCATGATAAAACTCCTTGTTTTAATTTTCAGGGGCCATAAAACAACCCCAAAATGTCTCATCACAAACACATTTGGTGTGTTTGTGCATGAGCAAATCTGTGGGGTGAAAATTCACAAGAAGGACACAATTACGTGTCTGGCAAGGCATTGCGAAGCTTGGTTTTTTTTTGCAAAGCCTAAAAAGACCCCTTCTCTTCCCAAGTGTCTGGAAGATGATGTTGTGAATCATCTTTCTTGTAAAACTTGATGAGATGAGATCACAACTGATTGTCAAACCACCAGGAACAATTTGTTTATTTTTGGCTTTGTCCTAAGACAGCTTGGACAGATCATCTTAGTTTGACATCAGAAACCAAATGTAAACAGCAAAACAACACCTAGCTGAAATGTAAATGGAAAGGATAATGTACAAAAAGCCAACCAAAACATTATTTGACCTGGCAGATGGAAGCCGGTTCAGATGGGATAACCTTATGAAGTTTCAGAATAATGCTCAGTATATATAGTAGGAGTTCCATGAAATACACAGAG
Organism: Cryptoblepharus egeriae; assembly: GCA_030015325.1. Classification (NCBI taxonomy): domain Eukaryota; kingdom Metazoa; phylum Chordata; class Lepidosauria; order Squamata; family Scincidae; genus Cryptoblepharus; species Cryptoblepharus egeriae. The sequence goes on from JAREYC010000002.1 coordinate 21,294,239, forward strand.
CTAGCCTCAGGCTGTCAGAAAAAGTTTACTGAGATGTTAAAGTAGAATCTGATTTCTGGTAATGCAACAGCTAAGAAACTGTGAGCGAAGGCTGCCTTAGGTTGCCTCCCAGTTGGCTCCTTGCCGCTTCCTTATAGATTTTCCAGCAACTTGTGAAACATTATCAGCAGGACTCCAGCGGATCCAGAGAAAAAAGGAAACATCATCCAGCCAAAGTAAGCCTTACACCTCATATCAATGGGTTATTTCTCTTATTTAAACTATTTATTGCAAGCTTTAAACTTGCCCCATGTTCAAAGCAGTATACAGTGTTGAAAAACAATAGAGTAATGAAATTAGAGAACTTAAACCACAGAGAATTCTTACAAAAAATTTCCCCAAAGTTCTAAATCAATCAAAGCTCCCCCCCCCCCTTCCCTGCAAAAAGAGGTCTGCAGCCATTCTGGATACACCGGTTTACACTGGGATACATTGGTTGAAATGACAACAAAATAATTTCAACTAAATGTCAGGAAGAATTCCCAGACAGTAAAAATTATTCAATAGCAAAACATTTTGCTACAGAAGGTAGTCTGAAGGCCACCATTTAGGCCTTAAAATAGAGGCTAAGTAGTCATCTGTCTGGGATGTTATAGTTGTGTATTGCCTGCATCAGCAGAGAGTTGGATTTGATGATCATGTGTGTCCCTTCCAAGTCTATGATTCTAAAGGCAGGTTGTTCCTAAGCCCCATGGCTACAACAGTAAAAGTCCTGCTTCTCACTGCATGGTTTGAAAATATGGTGAGGATGTGAAGAATTGGGCTTGATCACTTGAACATAATATGAGTAGAGATGTTCCCTTACACTGTCAAAACTAGACACTTGTGCTGGACCTAGAAGAACCCTCATAACTAGGGCAACTACATGCGACTAATTGGGCATACTATTACCATTCCCTGCTATCAAGAATCCGGGCAACAATATTTTGCAGTTGCTAAAACATCCAAGTCTTCTTCAAGTCCAACCCCATATAAAGTGCACTGCAACAGTTTGATGGGCAATCTGTAAAGTGCTGGCAATTCTTGATTCAGAAAGAACAGTTACTCAGCATTTATGCTAAATATGGGGGGAGCGTGGACACCAGTCAACTTAAATGAAAAGAAGTTGGACTTACAAAGCGGCTGGCTACTAGCTGCAAGAATTCTGCCCCAGAATTGGTTTCCCAGGTAAATCTCTACTGCTTTAGGCATGATGGATACTCTGTCGGAAAAGGAGTTTGTACTTGAAGATCAATGAATCCTTTTAAACCGTACATTCTATTTGTGTCCCTTTGCCGAGAACTGGCACATTGCACCAACTGTGTGCAGATGGCAATCACCGTGCAGAGTGCTAACTCTGCTTGTTTAGGCCTGAGGGGGCCGCGCTGCACCCAATGAGCTCTAGAGTGCTTACCACTCTTCTATACTAAACAGTTCTGGCAGTGCCACTTCTCATAACATGAGTGTTGCTTCCACTTGTCTTAACTTTGCAAAACCTACTGGCAAATCTTCAGACTCATCAATTCTATAATTAAGTCAAGAGGGCTTTAAAAAAAAGTAAAGACAAAAGAAGGTTTCAACTTTTCCATGGCTCGCTTGAAAATCAAACACTACAGAGAAAGGGAAAACATGAGGAAACAGGGCACATCATGTATTGCTCCAAGAATATAGATGATGAAATTGTTCTGTGATTAGTTTACTTTTTTACAGTGAAATAAATTGGTTTCCTCTCTTTAACCTCTCTTTCCAAAGAATAGTTTTTCAACCATTGCTGTTAAAAAGCAGTATATAAATCTTCATTATCATCTGCTAAACCAAACATTTCTGCAGATAGCCAAGACCTTTTCCCAATAGTAAAACATACTACTTTTGCTACTTATGTTGCAATCCTAACCACACTATCCTGAGAGTAAGTACTATTGAAGACAATGGGACTTATTTTTGAGTAGATATGGTTAGGATTGCGCTGTGAGTTAGGGTGAAATCCAGAGTAACTACGGGGAGTCCTTGCTCCGGAGTAAGAACAAGTTTCTCTCGATTGCAACATGAATTTCCCATAGGGTTTTCACTCTGTGGTGCAGTAACTACGGGTACACGTAATGTTTCTTACGTGCTCCTGTAGTTACTCTGGATTGTGCCCTTAGTTGCATACTACTAACATAACATTTATTTATTCATTTTAAAAATTTATAATATGTGCTTTCCCCTTGAGAGACCCTCAAGACCTCTATAGGCTAACAATATGAACATTAAAAGCAACAGTCAAGTCACAGTCAATCAGAGAGGTATCTGGTATCTTTACCAGTCATCTCCTCAGCTTCTTTTCCTTCAAAGGACTGTCAGATTTATACAACATAATGAATTTCATAACCAGCTATGTGCCATGCTTCAGCATTCCCTTGAATCCTGCCACCTGAAGCAACTGGCTCACTCTGCCTTATGAAAAACAAGTCCTCCATTTTTGGTACTTTTTCTTTGTAAAGGCCAAAGTAAACCCAATATTATTAAATGCACTATCGTATTATTTGGGGTTTATTTCCACTTTCAAATAGCAGCATTCCCTGGGCCCAGGGAATGCTGTTCAAATCAGTACAGCATCCAGGAGATAAAGAATTGTGTGACCTCTTAATTCTGCACACTTTCTCATGGACAATTTCCTCTGAAGTTTTTTTGGGGTCCCCAAATGGTTTTGTCAGTTTTGTCAATACTACAGCAAATGCTACTATATTTTGACACAACAGAAGAACTGCCATGGACATTTTTGACAGGAAAACGGTGCAGGATTAACACCCTTTGCCTCTATTTTGCAATCCCCACCAAGATAAGGCTACCATGAGGCTACTATTTGAAAGTAAAAGTAAGCATGAAATAAGATGATGCATTTCCATCTACTTTGGCTCTGAAAAGCTAGACATTTTTCCTTTCTCTAAAATGAAGTGGTTCAGCATGCAGCTGGGTGCGCCAGCATTAGTGAGTGTAAATAAATAAATAAATTTAATTTAAATTGTAATATTACAAAGCCACATACCCATACCTTTTGAATGTAATTGGGTACTAGAGGTGCTAATAGTGATTGGAACCTGCCTTTTTCCTTGTACATAATATGATCCATTCTGTTTTCTCAGTTTAAGTGCCATGAATTTGGCATGCTGAGATAGAATTTGACTCCAACCAAAGTTTAAGTTACAGCCTAACTCCAACCAAAGTCTATGTTAAATTGACTCCAAACAAAGCTACATAGTGCTGTCATGGCACAAGTGGTTAAGACACTGTCCCTGATAACTAACAGGCTGGGGTTTGAGCCCTGAGGTTAGTGGTGGGCTTCAGAGGGTTCTCACAGGTTCTATAGAACCCGTTGCTAATGAGCGCCTGGTTCTGAGAACCGGTTACTAATGGGACATAGAACCTGTTGTTAATTTAGGTTATTAGGACATAGAACCTGTTGTTAATTTATTTGAATCCTACCATTGCCTGGGTCCTACAAGAAGGAGCATGCTCCCACCCTTAGCTCAGCTCTTGCCAAACTAGCAGTTTGAAAGCATGCAAATGCAAGTAGAGAAATAGGTACCACTTCAGTAGGAAGATAAAACAGTGTTCTGTGCACCTTGGTGCATAGTCATGCTGACCCCCTGACCACAGAAGCATCTTCTGACGACTCTGGCCCTAAAAGCTTAGAAATGGGGATGAGCACCAACCCCTACAGATGGTCACAACTAGCAGTACAAGCTGTGGGGAGAAACCTTTACCTTTTTAAAGTTTAACTAAAAAAATAACAGAGGGATGGAAACAAAAATTAAAATATACACCCTCCCCACACACATCATAAGGAAATAGGTGGCTAATCCGTTAATCCTATGGCAACACATCATGTCTGTCATGACAGCAGAAAGAAATAGATGGTTAATTCTGATTCCACTGATCTCCACCACTCTACAAATGGGTTTCCTCCCAAGCAGGATTGGAAATATTTTTGGAAAAGAAAATTAATTTGAATGCAGTATTGATGTGGACACATTATGGATGCACCGGAAGTGAGCCATCTGTACATGCAATTCAGTTCATTTCCCGCAGGAAATTAATTTGTGATGTACACAAAAATTGTCATGCACGCCTAGGCGCAGTCCCCAGATAATCACAGGGACAGCAGCTTGTGATTTGCAAGGCATGGAAACAAAGATGGCTGAGCCATACGGAAGCAGAGATCTGTGTGGACAACTGGAAAAGAACACGCAATCTACGAAAGGCTTTGTCCTTGCCTTTTTCTTCCCCTCATGGTGAGTTGCATTTTATTGCAATTACACCTTGCAAAGAATTAACTGATCTTTTTGTCATTCAGGCCAAACCTTAGCATGCCAGAGTATATTGTTGTAAAACACACAAAGGTGACAAAATAACTGTTTGCAGTACATTTGCAGCAATAGCAACACAGTGTATTAAAAGTTTCATGAGGTTTTTTAGTATGCAGGAGTGGTTCACGTGCTCATCGGCTACATTAACACAATGGCTCTTTTGGAGCCATTATAGTTGATCGCACCAATGATCCATGGATTATGTACATTTACAGGGTCTGATGCACTCGCAAACAAAGGATGGGACTTTATTCTTTGCATTCCTGGCTTCTCCTGAGATTTTTTTTTAACCTTCTGACATGTAATGCTAACACAGAAGAATGAAGAAACTAACCAAAGGAACATTAACCTAACTCACTAACGTAACTCTATCTGGGGAAAAAAATGAAGCTGGATAATGCATGGAAAGTATATTTACTCCTGCAGTGTGAGAGCAATAAAATCCACAGACCCAATGTTTTCGTGCTGTGCTATGCCTTTATTCAAAGGTATTTATTTGCTTTATTTAAGAACCCTTATTCTCTGCCACTCCACTTTTGGAAAAAGGTGTCCAAGGTGGCTTATGATACTAAAGATCAATATTAAAATACTATTGGTTAAGACACTGTGCCTGTTAACTAGCAGGCCAGGGTTCGAGACCCAGGTCTCCACAAGACAGGGTGAGCTCCTGTCCTTAGCCCAGCTCTGTGACGCAGCTGGAACCAATTGTATTGGCTCTGCTGTTCCAATGGACTATTTCAGTGGTGTGGGGAGGGGGGATTTGCTGCTTGGGTAACAGCCTATCCTCCATATCAATCTACCCAGGCGTTCGTGCTTCGCATACAGCATCGAGCACGATACCATAGTCTTTCAAGACTGATGGATGCCACGTTTTTTAATATGTAGTATTTTTTAGTATTTTATTATGTTTTAATTCATGTATGTATACTGTACAAACAGTTAATACATACAATTGATTCATATATGTACAATCACTAAACAAATTAAACTCACAACCCAGTCTTACCTGTGCTGTATCCTATGGGACAGTTTTGGTCTCCTTGAGGTAATATTTGACTTCTTTTCCACGGACATGCCTCTGCTGCCCTGAATGATCTACTCAGACCTGAACCAGCTACTTTGTTAAGTCTAAGTGAACTCGAGTAGGTGTTTCAATGGTGGTAAGAAGACAAGATATCAGTAACATTGTTGCCACCAATAGCATCTCCTTCCCAGCCCCAAAGCCCCCTCTCCACCCCAGTCTCCTCCCTTTCCCTCCCCTCCTCATTATCCACGCCTCGTTATCCACTAGGGTTCTATTTTGGAACCTCCTGTAGTTTAAAAAAGTGGAAAATATAGCTAAAAACACACTCCCAGGTTTTTTGCTTCTCCATTGCACCTAAGGTTAAATAAAAGTGTCTCCCTTTACAATTGTTTAAAAGCAGCTCTTCTTACTGTTGTAGAGATACAATCAGCAATTAGAAATGCAAAGGATCCCCTGTCTTTGCCTTTGTCTGACTCAGCTGAAGAATGGAATGATTGCTTGCATGGCTGCCTCTCTACAACAGTATAAAAGCAGAATTTTAAACTGTGATTTGCAGTGGCCATTCATGTTGAGTCAAATCTACATATAAAAAAAATCTGTGTATAACTAGGTCAGGCCTGTATAGAGCAAATGTGGCCATCCTCTTTTGCAAGTGAGTTGTCTTTACATTCCATCTCCTCCGACTCTAGGGTTGCCATAATTCTCTTCCACAAAACCCCTGACAAACATGCCAGTGTTTCCCCATGTTTCCCCCTGACAAACATGCCAGTATGTGAATGCAATCCCAGGAAACCGTGTCCGCATTCAAGTCTTTTCCAGTTTCAAACTTCCACATGACTCTGGAGTGATAGAGTCATTCCCAAACTGAAATTTTTGTGATTCAAGTGCAAGTCAATAGAGATGAACTCCCAACACTGGAAGACAGGATAGCATTTGAATGACAGCACTCCAAATGAGCCAGTCTCTTGATGTTTTTTTCTTTTCTCGTTGGAAGTCTTACATTTGGGAAGAAATTCAGGAAAACTGTGTCCAACGTCTTTAGGCATTGATGTTGCTAGTTTCTGTGTTTCTTCAAAAGTTAGGACACCAGATGGAACAATTTTTTTGAAAAACAGAATATTTTTTAAAGCCTCAATCTTTCAAAAATACATGATTCAGTTAGTGCAGCACTTCTCTCTTCAGTGATCTCTTCTCTCTTTCTATGATCTTTTTGAATGTGGTCTCATTCTTGATAATTGTATCTACCTTTTTTGTTTCCGAAAGCATTAGACAGGGGTAGCATGATGCATCTGAAAGCTTTTTCTTCATTCATCATTTGCCTCAGACATAGTATTTTGAAATCAAGTTCTTCTTTCTGTTATTGATTCATTTCCATTATTAGCACCCAGAGTATGGCTGGTGCATTTGTGTCAACCCACTGAGTGCTCAAGATTGGGCTCTGAGGACTAAATCTTGCATACAAACTTGAGATGGAGAAGATGATAAGGAAAGTTGGGTGAATAGTTCAACCCGATCCACCAAAAATGTATTATGATCTTATTTTCAACCAATCATGTCACTTGGAAAAGAAAAACAATGTCATTCTCCTTTTCCCCCCTTTTCTGTTTGTAGGCATCCAAATTTGCCAGTTGTAGAAATCCATTTTTGTTTGTTAAACAGCCACATAGGCGGAGAGGTACACAATGGTTCTGCTGAACTAGGATACATGCCGAAATAGAAGGCCTTCAGATTGGGTACAGCCTTGATCTGCTGACCATGAGAAAGTTCGGCATTAAAATAAATTCTTTTTGTTTGCTGTAGTCCCTCGTTGTAGGAAGTAGTTATTAAATGGAAGATCAGTCATGCAGAATACTGACTAGGATAAAAAAATTTAAGGGCTATTGTCAAAAAGACCTTGAAATTGTCAGCCTAGCATATCAGGGGGAAAAGACAGCTGAAATGCAGCAATGAAAGGATGAAAATGCAGAAGCAGAGAATACTAATCAAAAGATGTTCCATTGTTAATGTTTAAAAATCTGGACCCATCTGTAGTTCCGCAGTCAGCTCTGATTACATTTTTTTTTTGTAGGAAGGATGTTGCTATCATCACCCCAGGAAGAGCAGCAGAGTAGGATGACTCCAAGTTATAACGGGCTTTGAAACAAGGCAATTATAAAATGTTAAGCTTGCTTTCATTGGGAGGCACCATAGAGCCATAATGGAATTTTTCAAGGTGACCATAAAAGAACTGTGTCATAATTATTCACAAGATAGCAGCCACTTGACTGGGATGAACAAAGCGATTCAAGAGGCTGAGATCACAGCTGTCTCATCAATGGCAAATGGCTGGGATCAAATGGCCAATGCAGTCCCTATTGGTCAGGAAAGAATTTGTAGTTGAATTTATTGATACCACCAGAGAGGAGATTGAAAGGCCATTCAGCCATTGGTGTTCAGGGCCCTCATTTTAGGCCATTGGTTCCTTCTTCGACTGGTTGCTCCCTTGCCCTACTAGATCATTGGTTACAGCTCTTCATTAGGCTACAATTCTATACCTTGTACATTGTGGTTTTTGTTTGTTTGGGGGTTGGCAAATATTCCACGGCTGTCCTGGCTGGTTCTTGCAATTCCCTGGGAAGCCACAGCTCGCAGTTTGAAAACAGTTTTAGAACAGTTTTAGATACTTAGCGCACAATCCTAACTAATTTAGACCAACATAACTCACCTGTCTTCTGATTTCACCTGTCTCCTGATTTGGTGTGGGAGGTCAATACATGCCTATGCACTGATCTAACTCCATAAGTGGTAGAAGTGCCATATGGCACTTTTGTAACATCCCCAAGCCAGCACTGGACTTGTGCCAGGTTATATGCCAACCTACCTGAAAGTCAGGATTGCTAACTTAATGTTCATTTGTATACCAGTGCCCACAATCATTCCTCCTTCTAATCACAGAAACTATATAAAATGCACAGGGAGCACAATCCAGATGAGAACTATGTCAAGAACAAAGTATTAATGTTTTTCTACACCCTCTTCCAGTGATGGGCCCACCCTGGCCCAACAACCAGTTCCCCGGAACTGGTTCCAGTTCCCAGGTCGGGGGGCGGGGCCGGGGACAGGGGGCAGGCCGGGGAAAAATTAAACTTAAAAATTTTTTTAAAATTTTAAAATTTTAAAAAATAAAAATTTTTTAAAAATTAAAAAATTAAAATTGGCTGTCATGGGACTTACCTCTGAGTAGTCAGGTTGGGCTCTCAGGCTGCAGTGCCAGCCACACTTTCCTAGGAATAAGTCCCATTGACTGTCATGGGACTTACTTCTGAGTAGTCAGGTTGGGCTCTCAGGCTGCAGTGCCAGCCACACTTTCCTAGAAATAAGTCCCATTGACTGTCATGGGACTTACTTCTGAGTAGTCAGGTTGGGCTCTCAGGCTGCAGTGCCAGCCAAACTTTCCTGGGAGTAAGTCCCATTGACTGTCATGGGACTTACTTCTGAGTAGTCATGCATAGGAATGGGCTCTCAGGCTGCAGCTGGGCTGGCCGCTGGAGCGCAGTTAAATAGGGATCGCCAGCGGTGGGGGAATAGGAACATCCGGTTCCTAGGAACTGGACAGAACTGGTCTGGGCCCACCACTGTGCCTTTTCCCAGTTTGGCTTTGGATCATGCAATGTCTCTCATATTATTACCATAACACACTTCAATGACCAACACACACTTTGATCACAGTGTATACTTTGCCCTTTAGGGTGTCAAACACCATGTTTGTGACGATGAAGATTATTAGCAACCAAACCATGAAGAACTAAACTGAAATGATATGGATTGCAAACAAAATGCCTCTATGTGTGACCAGAGAGTCTGCTGGGGCACAGACTAGGATCACAACCCAACTTCTTTTGGTTTTATATCATGCTAATTTAGTGAAAAACAACACAACCCCAAAAGAAAAATGAAGAAGTGCCCTAGGACTGCCTACAGGCTCCTCAGCATGCTGTCACCTAAGCTCAAGCAGAAAGTCTCCCAAGAAATGAACTTCCTGGGGAAAAAATTGCTGAAGGAACAAGATCCTAAAATTGACTGCCACTGGAAAGAGCTACCAGGCACAGTAACAACCTGCCCTTTGATGTGATCCGATGTGCATCTTCAGATCCAACTTCAGAAAAGAATCAGCCCAGACCAACGATTGATCTTTTATTGAAGGAGAGAAGAGAAAGTGCTAAACCGCGACACGTTGGGAAAGTTCAACGAACATCTTATATCACAGTAAAATATTAGGGTCTTTCTCCCACCGATTTTGGGGAGGTGCAAGTCTCAAAAGTGCCATAAGGGGCAGGTGTGCTGGGAATGGGCATTGGATAAGTTGCGCTGGCCAAACTCAATCAGTGCAGGTTTTGGGGAGGGCGGAGAGGAGGTTGGAGAGGGCTTTTGGGGAGAGCATTCCCAAGGAAAGGAAGGCAGGCAAAGAAAGGGATGGTGGTGCTTGGACCAGTATTTCTCATCCATCTGACCTATTTGTCAGGTCAGCAAGGAGGGTGCAGAGACAGAGTGATGCTGTTTTGCTCAAATGTCTTTTTCTTTGTCCTAGTGATTAACCTGCATAGGAGCTGGATCCGCTTCGCAAATAGGTATGGTTGATGTGGTCATAATGTGGTTGATGTGTCACTCCACCTCCAATGTGTCACTCCACCTGTCAATGTGTCACTCCACCTGTCATTTGAGATCCCCACTGTTATCCAATTTCCCAAGGAGTCCTTGTTTCCAGCCAGCACCACACATTGGTGGTGGTAGGATTTTGCCGTTGTCATTTTGATCACTATGGGTAAAAAATGTTAATGAAAATAACATTTTCTGCCTTCTTGTTTGTGAACCAAGCCAGAGGAGGGTGAAAGGCAGGTGCAAGGGACTGGGCTGCCATCCACCACCGTCTCCAGCAGCTGTGGCAGTCAGCCTGTTGCAGGCCCTCACACTAGTTGTCCCCCATTCCACTGGCCACTATACGGGTGTAAGAGCAGAACAGAAGGAATTGTATCTGCAGCAGTGGTTTTTTGTAGCAGGAGATGCTCACAATAATAATTGAGATAGCCCACTTCTGAAATCTGTTACAATCCTTTTAACAGCACTTTGCAGTTATTCACGTTTAGGTCAACCTTCACCTGTTAATATCTGGAGTTTACATGTCTGTTAAAGCATCAGGAGAACACCAGGCTCAGGGTCCTCCCCAATGCTGGGATTTAAATAAATTAACAACAGGTACTATGTCCCAATAAACTAAATTAACAACAGTTTCTGTGTCCCATTAGTAACTGGTTCTTAGAACCAGGCTCTCATTAGCAAAGGGTTCTATAGAACCTGTTAGAATCCCCTGAAGCCCACTACTGGTCCTCCCCATCTCTTAATTATTTGCTCCTTTTAAAATAGAAAACCAAGAAAACAAAGATTCTGATTAGGGCTGGAGACCACACAGATGCACATGGCTGGATTTCAGCAAAATTTATTTGTATTTGTATTTAGCCCTGCCTCAAGCAATAAAATTGTCTCTGACTAGAATTCCTCACTCCAAGAGATGAGAGAGTAAAAGGTCATCACCCAAGTATGTTGGTTAAGAACTTAAGAAAAGACCTCCTGGATCAGAGCAAAGGCCCATCTAGGCCAGCTTCCTGTATTCACTGTGGCCCATTTGATGCATAAGACAACAAGAGACCTGCATCCTGGTGCCCTCCCTTGCATATGGAATTCTGAAGTAGCCTACTTCTAAAATCAGGAGGTTGCACATACCCATCATGGTTTGTTTTGGACTTTGTGATGGATTTTTCCTCCAGAAATCTGTCCAATCTCCTCTTAAAGGTAACCATCACCCCATCCTGTGGCAAGGCATTCCACAAATTAATTATATGCTGCGTAAAGAAATATTTTATTTTGTCTGGCTAGATGCCATCACCACATTGTATGGTAAGGAGCTGATTTATACTTTCTATTGTTGCACCAGTAATAAGTTTTATAAATGAACTGGTCATCTGGATCACATTACTTCATCAAGTTTCTTCATCTAGTTATACAATATCTATAGGCTATCCTCCCTGTACATATATGTCCAGGTCACCCTTAACTATGTAATGATTCCTATGATTGATACCAAGTTGACAAGAATCCAAGAAGTACTGTGTGAAAACATACACCCTGCTGATTTTTAAGTTTTGTTTTTGGGAGCTATGAAAAATAGATGCTCTAATTTGGCTGGCAATAAATAAATATACCGGTAAATGAAAATCAGGTTAATGCCCTTCAACCTTCTGGGCAGTTATTTGCACTCAGTGTTCCATGGAGAGGCTTGAATGTTGATGCTGCTAGTGATCTGGTATTTCTAATGCATTTCAAGCTTTCTTCTTTCCAGAGGATTGTATGTTAATGCGCCATTCTGGAATGACTATCAAGAGGGGGACTTGACACAGGTATGACAACGAAAGTAGTTTAGTGTTACTCACAAAGGACTGCAGCAGGGGAACTCTTTATTTTATATTCACTGTACTTGATTGCAGGCAGTGCAATCTTGTGCAAGTTTACTCAAAAGTAAATTCCATTTGCTCCCAGGGTAGGGTGCACAGGATGGCAAATGGAGGAGCAGGAAGGATGTTTTTGTGGAAGGATAGGGCAGGCAGAGGGTGGGAGCATGGGCAGGTGGGCAAGAGGGGAAATGGGATGTAGGGCTTGGACTGGCAGTTATGCCAGATCCAAACCTCTATCCCTAAGTGGCCTGGAGTAGCCAGGGGTTGCTCCTATCTGTTCAGAATTGGATCATCTCTGGAGGTGGCCTAAGTCTGAGTAGACCCATTGGGGCTGCTACAGCCGTACCCCAGAGAAAGGGAAAAGCCATCCCTTTTCCTCAGGTGTGATGCAGCAGTTCCAAAATTTGCTCTGGATACAGTATGGGCTGAGCCTGCCTATTCCAGCGCAAGTTTGGATTGTGCTCTTATAGCCAAATCTTATGCCTGTCTATATAGAAGGAAGCCTCAATATTTATTTATTTGTTTGTTTTTATTGGATTTATTTTCTGCCTTTCTCCGCAGAAGTGGACCCAAGGCGGCTAACAACACTGATTATAACACATGCATCAGATTAAAATCCATCATGTGATCATCTCCAGAGATGATCCAACCAATTAAAGTCAATGGTGCTTATTCTCAGAAATGTATAGATAGGATTGCAGCCTTAATGTGTCTGAGATTGGGCTCCTGGGCAAACTGCCACAATAGTTGATGGCTGGAGACTTTTTGCATTTCCTTCAGAGAGAGAACTTCAGAACTATCTCATTCAAAACACCATTCCTGAAATTGGAAATAATGTCTCCCCTACCCCCCCCCCTCTCTCTCTCTCTCTCTCTCTCTCTCTCTCTCTCTCTCTCTCTCGCTTCCTTGATTTGCCTTTATTCTTTGTTCTCTACCTTGTATACTCTGTTTATATTGTAAGCAAGGGAATGATTTTTTTTACTGCCTCTTTCTTAATGTACAGTGGAGTTCTCTAATCTCACTTCGGGCTTCTAGACATCACCGCAATTCAGAGGATAAGAATAAAGGTGGGTCCCTAGTGCTGCTAAACCTGAAGCCGAATCTAGCAGCTTGTGCCCCACGGCAATTAATATTTGTCACACCTTGATAACATTCTTACCGGAGATTTCTCCATAATCTTATTAACATGAAACACCTCTGCTTTCAGGTACTGAAGGCTGTACTGCCTCCAAATGAAGATTCAATAGTATAGCTCTTTCCCTGCACTGCAGTATTAAGGGACAAATGAAGTTTCTACAAATTTGTGACTACGAGTACAATCTTGTAACTTCTCAGCATTAGCATAGCTATGCCAATTACATGCGCTACATCCAGTAGTGAGGAAGCAGGCATGGAGGCCTCCTCAAGGTAAGGCATTGTTTGTTCCCTTACCTCGGAGTTGCATTGCTCTTACCATTGCTGAAAAATTGGTTAGGATCTTGCCCTAATCTTTGCTTATAGACTCCCATACTGATTGTCCTGCCATGGAATTGATACTCTCCCATGCAGAGATTTCATACATGCCATTTTCCACCGGTTCCTTCTGCAACTTTTACCAGTATTAACTTGTGCTACTGACATTTCATTATGTGACCTGTCTCAGGTTGCCCAGGTTGTGTTTGTGTTTGTTGAAACCTCTAACCCTTTCTCTGGTCTTGATCCATGCAGATCCATGCACCCATATCCATGCAGATTTGCACCAGCAATATTGCTGATGCAGGTCCAAGAAGACCCAAGGGATCAGAGCAGTCTTACTCTGAGGAGACCTCTGATACTCCTCCATGGGATGTAGTGGGCACCATTTTGGTACAGCTGCACTGCTATGTAAGGAGTTGGGATATGTTGAACTGGTTGTTGTTGGACTGGTTTGTTACTAAGTTCAGAAAATGGCAGAAGAGATGATTGAAGAGTCTAAAATAGGCAAATAACAGTGGATCCAGGTCACTGTCACATAACTGAAAAGTACAGGAGTGGGGGATTATGAGCCCAATTTTAAGCTTGTCTACCCAAAAGGAAGTTCTATTAGAATCAATTGAGCTCACTCTCAGGTAAGTGTGGATAGGATTGCAGCCAAGGATGAGCAGGGGTAAGAAGGATACTTAACTCTTTCCTCACCTTTTACTTTTCCAGTACATACCACTACATTTTGGTTTGTGTTCCAGTCAGACTGATCAGAAATGAAGAATTGAGTTGTTTCTTCCACCACTCACCATATTTTTGTGGGTTCATTGAAATGTAACCAGGAATCTGCATGGATCTTCTTCATAATCCAGTTATGGCGCTAAGTAGGATTGGACCAGCTATGAGGTAACCCTGATTGTCAGAGTCATGAGTGTATTTATAAGCAATTAATGACTGCCTTGCCTTTTTCTTTCTCTCTCCTGCACATCTTGCCAGGGATAAAGAGCTCTCCATTTATCAGCTCTGAACTCCAGAAAGACAAAGAGAGCAATGAAAGGGGAACAAGTTTCCGTAACATGGTTGGGGGGGGGGGGGTAGGAAGGGAGTGTATAGCAGAGTGTATAGTAATTTGCCACCTACATAGCACCTTCTTTTCCTCTGCCGCCTTCTTCACAATGCTGCAATTTTCAGGGAAAGATAATTTGTGGAGAAAGAAATCATTAAATGTGTTTAGAAAAAAGATTGGTCACTAAATAACAATGGCCTGCAGTTTGGCTACGTGTAATTGAAAATGCATATTGTCAAGAGGAAGAGATGCATGAAAAGCAGGCAAGAGTATAATCAGCAACAAGTGCCACCTTTATAACTAGGCCTTTGTCGGCCTGGTTAATTTAGGAATGGAGGGCAGCGGAGAGAGGAAGAGCCAGCAGCATGTCACCATAACTCTGAGTTAAGTATACATGCTTTGCATGCAGAACATCCCTGGATCAATTCCTGGCATATGGATGTTCAGAGGATGGCAAGTGGCTACTACAAAAAAAGCAAAATTGATGAGTTTATAGAGAGGCAGTATTTTTTGGTACTAACAGGCACCGATGTACGTCAGTTCAGCTGGCTGAGGAAGAAGGCAGGTAGACCTGGCATGGTTAACATAATTTTGAAGGTAAGGATGTTGAAGGGTGTTGAAGGTAGAAGTTGTCACATAGAAGACCAAGATCAGAAACTCTTGGCTTCCTACAGGGCAAGCCATCAAGCCATTGTTAGGATATTTATGGGGTCAATAAATATAGGTGGGAGAAAATAGTGATAAATAAAAGCATGCAACCACTTTCTGAACTCATTTTTGCAAAGATACACACACAAACCGCCCAATATTAAAAAACTCAATTTAATTTTTTTTCCTTTTGGTTTAATGGTGGTTACATGGGTAATGACTGTGTCAGCATCTGCTCAATGTCATAACTAGAGAGGGAGCAGGGGGTGGATGGCAAGCTTTAAAGGGCAACAAGCTGAACCTGATGCTAGTGGTTATAATTGTGAAAAATATGATATATATGTACGTATTATAATGTCATCTTGTTATGCAGGGTGATTGAAAAGTAACTCCCTGTATGGTAATTTAAAAGTATTTTAAAACAGGGTGTTACTTTTCAATCACCCTGTATATTGTTGGAAAGGTAATTTAATGCAGAATGCAATGAAGCAAACTCCATTGGAATATTATTATGTTATAGCCATTTAAACAGAAAACTGGATAAAGAGATACTTCTAAGGTGTGCACCTTTTATATTTAGCAGGAAGATATTAACCATCCATTTTTGCCTCCACACAGTTTCTGTAACCAATTCTGGGCATACTTTATATTTATTTACCTAATAAATGTAGTTATTTACTTAATAAATATAAATATAGTTTCTAGCAATAGTTGGGGGATATATAATATAATATATAGTTGGGGGATTTTCTGTATTCTATATTATATTGCTATAGTATAGCAATATAATAAATATAGTTGGGGGATTTTCTAGCTGTTGGGGGGATTTTCTAGCAATAAGCATTCTGAGGTTCTGGGGTTGCTCCTCCCACCATGGTTGGCCTTGTACCCTCCTGTACAAGGTTTAGGGCCCAATCCAAATGAAAGTCTACCTGAAAGGTATAGGAGTGTCTGCACAAACTCCTCCACATCCTGCTGGCAGCGATAGGCAATATGGTGGTGAAGAAAAAAATAAGTTTTGTTTACTTACCAAATTCTGGTACTGTATGGGCCCTACGGGTTCTACTCAGTTCTGTGCCAGTTATTTAGCAACCACCTGTCCAAGTAAAGGCCAGGAGGCATATCTAGAAACCAGCCCATGGTCTATGGTGCCCAAGTGTTCCTTCTCCCCATTTCTGTAGATAGACACGTGCCTTTAAGAAGGTACCACAGAGATGGATGCACTGAAATAAAGTATTATGTTGATCATGTAAAATAAGAACTGATCTTATACAATTTCTGAATTCTTTTCTTAAATTCACTTTGCTGTATTTTATTGCCAGGACAAGTTATTTTAAAAAGAAAAAAATAACAGATTTAAATGTAGCTTTGAGGGTGGGAAAATAAGAATGGAAAAGACCAACAACATAGCTGATCAATAATAGATCATTTCTGTCTTAAAATAGAAAATATACTCTTGACAGAATGACATGAAAATGTGTTGTCTTTTGCCTTAAACCCTAATAGTACATTTGGCTGTTATTGAATATAATCTCCCCTCAGCTTCCCAAAATTAAGAGCTTCATCTCTTATTCAGCCAGTCAAATTCACTTTTCCAAAAGTCTTGGATTGTCAGCTCAGCCTCTTAACTAATTTATACTTAGTAGGAACACTAATTGGTACTAGTCTCTCAGGAATCCAGGAAGCTGTGAAGAAAATATATCCCAAAGCACAGACCGCCAATTAATAAGTAACTAAGGTATTGGATGGATATTTTTTCTGGGAAGACATTTCATCTGATTATTTTTTTAAAATAAATGCTGTGAGAGCCTTTCTCTTTAATCTACATTCTGCACTGAAATGGGCAAATCAAAACGTAGTGAAGATTAGATAAACCACTCCATAAGGACATTCAGCATCGTATTCTGAAGTGTCAGCACATGGCAGAATTGAGCACAATGCTGTATTCCCACAGTTGAAGTGAACAAAATCCTGACAAACTCCGTTTCGGTCTCTCCTCCTGATTTACACAATTATCTTTCATGGCAGATCTAGCTTGTTTCCCATGAAAAATGCATAAGGATGTTGCAGTTGGGAAACTTCAGTTCGCTTTCTCTTCCCTGGGCTTTCTACAGCTATTTCTGTGTTTGCGAGTGTATGCATGAACACACACATGCATGTTCCACTATGTATAACCATACCCCTAAGTATGTGGCGATCTAAGAAGGGGGAAATTATCCTGGTCTCCAAATTTCTTAAAGGTAAATTATTCAGTTCAACTGCCTTCAATCATCACGCTGAGACTGTCTGTCGACATTGTTCTTGAAAGGTCAAGGCAGCTGGATGTCTCAGCTCACAGGACAAACCTTGTCAGACCTTGCTGGTGTAGCCAGAGGACCAGCCAACCTATCTCTTTGAACTGGTCAAGAATCATGTGAGTGGTACTGGCTAATTTCCAGACCTTGCTGCCTTGAATGAACACTGAGATGTACCTTCCTACCCATACACCACACACTTCATGCCAAGCGACCAGGGTACCACAACTAATTATAACATGGAGACACCATTCCAATCCAAGCGTCGGTCTGTGGTAGGCCCCCCCAAAAAAACTGTCAATCATGGCGCATCTGGATAACAGCAAAAAATTCCTACCTGAACCAACCGGTGATCAAAACAACCCAGCATAGATTTACCAAGAATAAATCTTGCCAGACAAATCTGATCTCCTTTTTTGATCGGGTTACGAGCGTACTGGACAGTGGCAATGCTGTGGATGTCATTTATCTTGACTTCAGCAAAGCATTTGACAAAGTCCCACATGACATTTTAATTAGGAAGTTGGAAAAATATGGGCTAGACAGGGCAATTGTTAGGTGGATCTGCAACTGGCTCGATGGCCGCACTCAAAGGGTTTTAGTAAATGGTTCTGTGTCAACCTGGAGGTCAGTTTCTAGTGGGGTCCCCCAAGGCTCTGTCTTGGGACCGGTTCTCTTTAACATTTTCATCAATGACTTGGAGGAAGGGATACAGGGGAGCCTGATCAAATTTGCAGATGACACCAAACTGGGAGGAGTAGCAAACACATCAGAAGATAGGAGAAACCTCCAGGAGGATCTGGATAAACTGGAATCCTGGGCTGTAACAAACAGAATGAATTTCAACAGGGAGAAGTGCAAGGTTCTGCACTTAGGCAATAAAAACCAAAAACACAGGTATAAAATGGGGGATACTTGGCTTGGCAGCACAACATGTGAGCGGGATCTTGGAGTCACCGTGGATCACAAGCTGAACATGAGTCAGCAGTGTGAGGTGTCTGCAAAGAAGGCAAATGCCATTTTAGGCTGCATTAAGAGGACTGTAGCTTCCAAGTCACGAGAAGTTCTAGTTCCTCTTTATTCAGCATTGGTCAGACCTCACCTTGAGTACTGTGTTCAGTTCTGGGCACCTCACTTTAAGAAAGATGCAGCCAAACTGGAGCAAGTCCAGAGGAGAGCGACAAGAATGATCAGTGGGATGGAAGGGAAGCCCTACAAGGAAAGGTTGGGGGAACTTGGGATGTTCAGCCTGGAGAAGAGGAGGCTGAGGGGAAACATGTTTGCCCTCTTCAGATACCTGAAGGGCTGTCATAGGGAGGAAGGGGCTCATTTGTTCATAGCTGCTTCTGAAAGCAGAACTAGAACCAATGGGTACAAACTGCAAGAAAGGAGATTCCGGCTGGAAATCCGGAAAAAATTCCTGACGGTGAGGGTGGTTCGGCAGTGGAACAGATTGCCAAGGGAGGTGGTGGACTCTCCCTCACTGGGGATCTTCAAGCAGAGGCTCGATGAGCACCTGTTGGAGATGCTCTAGGGGGAATTCCTGCTGCAGGCAGGGGGTTGGACTAGATGACCTACTAGGTCCCTTCCAACTCTATGATTCTATGATTCTAACCACCCAAGCAACTAACAGGCTGTGCAAAGGAGGGAAGGGCAGCCATTGTCTAGGGGGTTGAACACACTCACCTCCTAATCATTGGAGGGCCAGTAAAGAAGCTCAACCCAGCCAATACAGGGCAGGGCCATCAGCCACTAGTGCTGAGCATGTTAGTGGCTTATATACAAAAATATACAATTGTATATGGTTGTCCTCAACTAATTTGCTTATTTAAATTTACCAAATTGCAATAAAAAGGTCAACAACAAATCATCTGTGATCCCTGACAATACCTTGCTGTGATTTTTATTTCAAGCTGAATTTGTGCAACACATTTAACAATTGCTATTGTGGGGTTGTTACCTCGGCATATCATAATACTCCAGTACTATATGCCCAATAACACACTGTCTCTAATAGAAAGGTTATTATTACAAGGCAGGCAGCATCCAATCCTGGCACTTCTCACTGAAAAAAAAAATGCAACAAATCCTTCCACCACAAATAGTCCTGTATATTCTGAGGAAGGAGTGTTTTTCCTTCCATAAAGCCTTTTTAACAGTCTCCCAGACGTATGCTTTTAATCCTCTCATTGGAGGCTCACAGAACCCAATCTATATAGAGTTTGCATATGTGTGTGTGTACAAATGTGTGTGTACAGATAATCCTTGCTTCAAGAGACTGTCTTTTCAAAAATACTTACAATAGATGGGTCAGAGTTATCATTAGGCACTGAAATAATATTTTTTAAAACTTGCTTTGCAGTTTTTTCATACATAACCCGATGGGAGGGATTTCCCCTCCCCGTTGCACAATTAATTATGATTAGGTCAATTGGTGAGACTCTGAACAGCAAAGCTAGGCAGTGTCCACATTTGCAGGATCTACCTTTGTTTTGTACTTGCTCCTTGAGGCTCCCCATCTACAATATACATCCAATATACATCCTGTCCAATATACATCCTGTCACTGTGGCATCCTCAGCATGCAGGGAGTTACATAGGAATTTCCTGCTCTTCCTGTGATTGCATTCAACTTCTTCATTCAACTGCAACTGCATTTTTCATTCAACTGCAACAGCATAGGAATACCAAATGGTCCAAGGGTCCCACACCCTTGGACCATGTGGTTTTCTTACATTACCTAGCAATGCAGGAAAGGGTGGTGCAGAAGGGGATCAGTGCCACCCTTTCCTCTAATGTGTGGTGTGGTGGTGTCCAGGAACTCCACTGAGTGTCCACAACCCATTCCTTCCATTCCTTGTCTTCCATGTCACTGCTTGCAATCCCACATAAAACAGGCTTCTTCAACCAATGCACAAATTTTTGTTGTTTCCACAACACATTCAACATGAACAATACGCAGTCCAGTAACATGGCAAGGTCAACAATTTCTACCACCAAATTCAGAACTTCCAGACCATGGTCCATGGTCCCGTCACCCATCCATTCTTCCTGCCAGAACCACCTTTCCCGCCTTTCTCCTTTCTTTTAATCCTCCTTCTCGCTCCTCCTTTCCGGGCAGGGCCAAGCCAACCAGTCCTCATAGGCTCCCAGAGTGTTATGGGGGCACCATGGCACTTGGACCCAATGATGCACTCCCCTGCGGCTGTCCATACAAGGCCATATCACTGCAATTGGTCTTCCTCAGATGTCCGGGGGAGGGGGGGGGGCTCCAGCTCCTGAACTCCTTGCAGTCCTTGGCCAGCTCCCTGGAGGCTCCCTCTTCCCAGAGGCAACCCTCCTGCAGCATCAGCTGGCGATGTCTCTGGTCCTTTTGGGGAGCTGTCCAACTTCAGAGTGAGGAAGCTAGCCAGGATCTCCTTCTCACCCAAGGTAACAGGAATAATGTAAGAACCATGGCAGATCCTGATCAACAGGTCAAGGGGCCATTCACTAGCAAGGGGCTATATAATTCCACCTGGAGATAAATACAAACACTTTTCACATTATATTGGTGAAGTCTTACATATTAATATTTAGGCCACTTGGCTCATGAGTAAAACCTCGGGACTAGGTACATGCTAGTTCTGAGATCTTTAAGTAAATGGAAAATCAGTAAAACCTCCAACCATTGTGCCTGAGATCAGATAAAACTTTATTATTTTTGTCTGTTCAAACAAGGCCAGTGAATCGACTTGCCCACTTCCTTGTAATGTTCCTGTTTCAATTGGACAACAGGCAGCTACTTAGCAAGCATATGTCACCAATAATGACACGATAATACAGGCGTCTTCTATGAAATTAAAGTGAATGTAATTACCCAAGAATGTCTTGTAAAATACCAACTCCCCATTGCATATTATGGGCATTGCTTTTGATTACCATATCAATGTCTCATTATCTTACACGCATCTTTTGGAAGAGTCCTTTTGGAAACTGAGCAGCACGTTGCCATCTAGATCTTAAGCAGAAGTCTTCATCAGCAGAGCGCTTAGGTTGAAAATACCTGCCTGATCTCAAAAATAATACAGGTGGGGAAAAACCAGCAATGCTTCACAAGGGAAAGTTTCTTAGAAGGCAATTTAGTGGGTGCTGCTGAGCTGTGATTTGTTGCACTCGAGGGAGGGGGTCGACAGAGGTAAAAAAAAAAAAGAGCCAAAAAGAGTTATCTAATACCTGATCTGTTTGATGTGCCAGTGGGCACAGCAGTTCTTGGGTCACTGACCATTCAATCTTAACTGGCCCTTGAGCCGGCATAGCCATTCCTATGCCAGCTACCAGCATTGCAAATGTGCCATTGGCACACTTGCAATGACTCATAAGCTTGCTGTGCAACAAATAAGGATGCGGCATGTAGCTCGGTCAGGGAGATCAAAGATTATTCTGGAGGCCAGAAGAGGACATTTTTGAGCACTTTATTGAGGACAAGGGGAAATATATCATCCTGGAGAGACCTCCAGCCACCTCTGAACCACGTTGAATGCAACAGAGGTCATGTGGCCCCACTGCACCACCTCAGCTTAAGATTGGGTTGCCCAGAGAGTTGATTTGCTTCAGGTAGAGCAACAAGCCCTACAATCCAGAGTAACTACGGGAGCACGTAAGAGACATTATGTGCACCCGTAGTTACTGCACCACCTAATGAAAACCTATGGGAAATTCATATTGCAATCCACAGCAAATTGTTCTTACACCGGAGCAAGGACTCCCCGTAGTTACTCTGGATTGCGCCCAAGGTCTCAGCTACCTTCCTTGGAGGAAGGAAAGTATTCACATGGGTGTAGGTTTGCCATAATTCTCTCCCACAAAAACCCTAGTCAAATTTGCCAGTATGTGAATGATAAACTGTCTGTCCCAGTTTTCAAGGACTTATGGTAACTCTGCTTTGGGATAGGGTCTGTAACCAGACCTTTTATAGAAAATTTGCCACAGAACAATGCAAAGTCTTCTGAAGAGTGGGTTTTTCACCAACCATCTTCTTGTTCCTGACATGGTCCTCTTTTTGTGACCACATGTCTCCTGTGCCTCCTATGACGTGCTGTTGTTTGCAGGTCTGAACTGTTTGCTGGTTTGCAGGTCTGAGCATGGTGCAGTTAGCTGTGGAATTTTCCAAAGTTCATTATTTTATTACTTACATTTATTTGCAAGCCAGTGCCTGGAGGGTGGGGGGAGTTGCACCCACAAATCAAATTTGGCATTTTGATTGTGGAACCTAGGCCCCAACAAAGCAACATGAGACTGGACTGGATCATGCCTTCTGTATCCTGGCATGTGTCCAGCACCAAATACACATGGGCACATACATTCCAGTGGCATTCCAGGAAATAAAATGAGCTTCCTGTCATGACTTGAAAAGTATATCATTTTGTCTTCACAGCTTTCTAGAAATATCTTAGCATCAAATAACGAGCATCAAACCAGAGAGTGAGAGACAGAGAGAAAGACAGAGGGGGAGGATGAATGAAACTGCCCAAGGGTCGAATTTTAAAATCTGACTTGCTGCATGCACAAATCATGCATTAGTACATTGCAAATTCACTCAGCACATACGAATAGCAAAGTTCTGCTGGGAGCATCAAATAGGATAGCCATAGAAACACTGAGATACATGCTGGAAGACTGCAAAGGTACTACATTTCATTATTAATCAAGGGTGGGTGGAAGTCAAACTAGGACTTTAAATTTTACAAGTATAAAAATGGATGCTACCATGGCGGTACTATATGCAGTAGCAAGTGGCAGCTGAGTCCTATTACTAATAATCAGCATATATGCCATGAGCCAGTTGCATTCACATCATTAATAAAGATGGCAAGCAACAGTGGTAGTGTATGCACATGACAGCATGTGGTAATGAAGTTTCTTGTGAACCAAGATGTAAAACCTGCAAGTTACTACAAAAGATTTCAAGCACAGTGTGGTGATGGGATGCTCAGTCACAGTAAGACATTTGAATAATGTAAACCCTTTGCAGACAGCTGATTGTCAGTGACAAACCTGGCCCTGGTGGTTCACAGTCCACAGCAGTCATTCCTGTGAACATACAGAACATGGAACGACTGATGCTGGATAATCGACGCATAATCAGACATGAAACTGCACAAGAGATTAATCTTTCTGTGGGAACGGTGAACACAATCATTCACAAACATTTGCAATTTTTCAAAATTTAGTGCTCACTGGGTACCAAGACAACTTTCCACTTTTGACCAGCACAGAAGTCTAGAAAGTTGTCCTATGATGGTTCAGCTGACAAATCTTTCTATGCCAAAGCTTTCCAGACATTAGTTAAATGCTGGAATAAATGTACATATGTAGCAAGGGACTATGTTGAAAAATAAATGCAGTCTCCACTCCTTGAAATTGGTTTTTTTCTTCTATAAACTCAAAAGTCCCATTTTGACTTGAACACCTCTCATATATACCAGATCAGTTCCAAGTGTACTGATAACCAGCCTCGGAGGATTATGTCCTTGTTTGCATACAACAAATGCTGCTTGGGAGCAAAGAAGTGGCAAAGAAGTGGCAGTGGGGAAGACTGCTGTTTTTATGTTGAAAAGGATGCCATGATTGTGGCATTTAGCATCTCAGACATTGCCAACCAGCTCTCCAGTAAGGGCAGGGGAAGATACTGCGGCTCTTGTGAAGATATTCAAGGCTGAGAATACTGAACACAAAAATTATTTTTGAGAGTCACTTTCATTTTATTGGCAGGTTCCTCTCCATAAAAAACATTTATGAGGGATCATGGAGAAGCTGGAAAGAAGGCATTTCTTTGATAAGAACTAATGACACCAGACCACAGTCTCAAAGAACTGCGAATACAGTAATGTGGTTGGCCAACTGGAGTCTTGCCAAGAAAGTCCCTGGGACAATAGCACAACATGGCCACGGCATAAGTGAGGTGACAGTAATATTGATAAAGAGCCCAGTGCTAACTATGTCTTCTCAAAAGTAAGCCCCAGTGTGTTCAATGAGTCTTACTCCCAGGAAAGTATCTTTAGAATTGCAGTCTCACATGTTCCTGTTCACATAATCTCATCAGCAGACACCCTAATCCCCAATGTCTAGACAATACCATTTCAAAACATTTTTTCTGGGACGCTATTGGCACCACCCCTGAACCCTCGTCCCTTCTTTAAGTAACCCCGGGTATGTGTAACTGAAATAATCATGACCACTTCCCCTGCTTACCACAAGCCATTTCCCTCCCCAGCCTTTGTTGTTTCATTGTGCCTATTTCTAAGGAGCAGGTCTTTGACCTTGCTTCTCATTCTTCATTGAACACCATGAACAAGATAGTGCCATCACCAATAATGAGGACACTGTTTTGTAGAAATTTTTTCTTAACAATGTAGGTTAAAATCATGCTCCACTGAATCCAATGGGGGGAATTTTAACCATAGGTCGCCTCCATGGGATAAGGGAAGATTGGTCAACATGGACTTGCTTCAGCAATATTGCTGACATAAGATCACATTGATTTGTGAAGGCAGATCAGATCCAGAAAAAAATGTCAAGTGGCCAAGCTATTCACCATTTCCAGAGGCAGCCAGATGGCACTCTCCATTGAAGTCACATTTGTGACAGCTGAAAACAACTTATGGTGGCAGAATGCATGTTCTGCCAAGATGATATCCTTCAATTTGGGCCTTCCAAGTACAAACACAATCCTAAGAAATTTAGGCCAGCCTAACTCACCTGGCCAATCTTACCGTATTGGTATAGCAAGGTCACCGTACGCCTGTGTATTGGCCTAATCACCCAGGAGTAGGGCAGAAGTGTTTTACTGCACTTTTGTTGTGACACTCCCAGGATTTATGCTGGGGCTTAGACTGGCCTAAGTGGAAATTAGGATTACAGCCTAGGTGTGCAACTGGTCATTAAACCTTTCAGCACTAGGACCCGCTTTTGAGAATGACAATATGTAGGGAAACACTGGGAGTGATGTCATGAACCTGAAAGTGATATCATGGATAGAAGTGACATCGTTAAGCAGAAAAATTGCAGGAAATTGCATTAAGCAGGAAAACACCTCTGTATGACAAAATCAAATCACTTTTAAATAAAATTAAAATCAAGTTAAGTAAATTAGTAAATAAGTAAATTAGTAAAGTAGACATTTAAATATTTATTTTCATTAAAAAGAGCCCTCTTGAGCAGTGACTGATCTGTTTAAAAAAATTTCAAAGTCCTATTGACTATGACCTCATGTATGTAATAGTCCATTAAAAATACAGATCTGTAACATTTCCCCAGATGCAGTCACATACTATGGTGGTATTAATGCTGCAATCTTAAAGACACTTTCCTAGAAGTTAGACTCTTTGAATTCAGTGGGGCTTACTTTTGCACAGACATGGTTAGGATTGTGCTTTAAGTCTAATATTTTTAACATAAAATGCACATTGAAATGAAGGAAGGACCAACTTAAAATTGGCTCGTGACCCACCTAGTGAGGTCCAACCCATGGTTTTAGAAACACTGCTTCCATACTTACCTGGGAATAAGTCCCACTGAACTCAGTGGAGTTTCCTTCAGTAGGGTGCACAGTACCCCATCATGCCATATGTCGTTGGATTTGTATTGAAGAGCAGAATCCAATGCAAAAATCAGTTTGGAGATATCTCTTTCCTATCAAAAGTTATGGTCAAAAAACAGAATAACAAAAACAAAGAAATACGTTTTTTGGCAGTTTCTTTCAGCGAGCAGGAATTTTGGCCTGGGATTAGGAATTTTGGCCTAGGGTTCAGGAATTTTGGGTTTGGCATCTGGTCACCCTGCCCAGAACGAACTGCGCAGGTGCAACCCAATGCCAAGTTGCACCTACGCAGCTCATCCTGCGGCCAGGGCAAACTGCTCAGGCACAGCCCAGCAGCCAGGCCATGCTTGCTCAGTTCTCCCTGGCTATGGCACAGCCTGGCACAGCCTGGCTTACCTCACAGCCAGGGAGAACTGCGCTGGTGCAGCTCAACTATTGGGCTGCGCTTGTGCAGTTTGCCCCACAAACAAGATGAACCTTGCAGGCGCAACCCAGCAGCCAAGCTGTGCCTGCACAGTTATCCCTGGCTGTGAGGTGACTGAGCCGGTCTGGGTCTTAGCACCCAGGGCTCCTTCCTCCGGTCTGGGGCACAGTGCAGGTGCAAGATGTAACCGAGCAAGAGGCACTCTTTCAAGTGGGTGTTCCTCTTTGATTTAGCAGGGGGAGAGTAACTGGCCCTACACACCCCAGCAATGTCTGTTCAAGTGGCTTCTGCTGGTGTTTTTTTTTTTTTTTGGTTTTTTTTTTGCATTTTAGATTGTGAGCCCTTTTGGGACAGGGACCTATTAGCTATTAATTAGCTATTATTATTTTTCCATTTTCTTTGTAAACTGCTTTGTGAACTTGTTAGTTGAAAAGCGGTATATAAATACTGTAGATAGATAGATAGATAGATAGATAGATAGATAGATAGATAGATAGATAGATAGATAGATAGATAGATAGATGCTGAGGACCAGCACTGGGACGCAGACTGGGGGTTGAGGACCCCTCTTGTATGGCACAATGAAATGTCTGAAAACTATTCTGGGATTTTTCCAACCAGTGCAGTACTGTATTTTAACTGAGGTTCTGGTTCTACTAATAACTGGATAGAATTTTGCCTCTTGGAGATATGGAGCCCTTAACAAGAACGAGAAAGCCCATTTCTCTAAACTCCCTCCCGAGCCTGGAAAAGAGTTCCTTTTGCAGCATGCCTGATGTGTCTTTGTGTATTACAGTGGGTGGGTGCTGGGGGCAGAAAGCTGCCTGGGTTGATCTTTACTCGGTTTTCTGTTGTTGCCCGTAGGCATGCAAGTGAAATTCTCCATGTTACTCATTCCACAAAGGCTCTGCAGATCCGTTGAGATTTGATTCTCCTGAACTGAACTGCATGGGAATGACAGAAGTACCACAGTGAGAGCCTAGTAATATCTTACATCTACAGGACTTCAGTACTCCAGATGTATTGAACTTTCCTATTAATATTTCTTATTCCCTCCCCTGCCTTTCTTTTGCTCTTCCTCTTCCTTGCTAAATTATTAAATTGAGCACCCTTTAATGCCATGGCTGCTTCTGATCCAGTCCTTTCCTCTTCTTCTCCTGCCTGTGGCACATGCAAGGTTCAGGATGGTGGTGTAGCTGGAACGGATGCGAAACATCCATTTTCCTCCCACCACCAAGAACGGCTCAGAAAGGAATGGCTCTGAAAAACATCATGCTTTGCACCCCTCTAGCTACACCACTGGCTCAGGGTTTGATGGAGGGAGGGAGGTGTGGGGTGGGAAAAGCAGCATCACAGACCTGCATGGTCTTTTGCAACTGCAGAGCTGTTAAAGAAGCATACATGAGATCTTGAGATTGTGATCCTATTTGTTCAACAGAGAACTGCACTTCAAAGCCAGGATCCTCTTCTACACCTATGGCTTTCATCATTTAAAATGGCTTTTCAAGCTTTGGGAAAGTACCTAGCAATGTGCCTACAGGATATTATGGAAATTTAAAGGATATTAAAAGGTTATTTTAGACATGGATGGATATTTAAAAGGTTGGTACTTCTAAAATGGGATAGACTCCATGGGCAGGAAATGACTCTTTCCACACCAGCCAAGACTTTGGTCCACTTGAGTGGAAGTGGCTCCTGACTTATCTACCCTGGGTTTGGGGGCTGACTACATCCTTATCATTCCGAGTTCAGAAATATCTCCCTAGGATTAGGAGGAGGCTTGTCAGAATTGACCCCATTCTGCTTCTAATACTACTGTGGGATTAATAATAGTAGCACTTAGCATTTGTTTACCACTGTCTAACTGTGCAAAGTGCTTTACGTGTATTATCTTAATGTAATCCTTAAAACAACCCATATTATTATATGTGCAGATGTCCTATAGAGAAAGCATTATGATCCCCACATTGTAAGTTGGTAACTGTGGCTGTGAGAAAGCAGCTTCCCTGAGACCACCTAGTGAATTAATTGTAGAAGTGAGACTTGAACCAGGAAAATCCTGATCTGCAGCTCATGCTGCAACCCTACTTACACCAAGAACACAATCCTAACCATTTTTACTCAAAAGTAAGCCCCATTTTATTCAATGGGTCTTACTCTCAGGAAAGTGTCTTTAGGATTGCAACCTTTCTGGGGAGTAAGTCCCACTGAAATACATGTGTCTGAGTAGACATGTATAGTATTGTGCATATACCACCCCCAATTACATGGATACTTTATTGAAGCAGGACAATACACAAGGATCTCTGTGCATTTGCCAGTTCAACAGGTGATTGGTGGTAGGTGGTGGAGGTAGTAGGTAACATATATTTAGAAACTGGGCTTGAGTTCAAAACCTTTGAGAATGGTCTCCTGCACTGTCCTTTTCAACATCTCTCTCAGTTCTCACCCAGCCAAAATTCATCCTTCTTTCCTGGATTTCCACCATTTCAGCTTCTGTTAAGTTTGATCAGTTCTTACCCTAATTATTAATGCAGTTTGTGCTTTCAGCATCTTTCATCCAAGGACCAAGACCTGCTTATAAGCACTAATGACCTATACCTAATAACACTCCAGAGAGGAAAGCACGCTCTTTACTATTTAACTTTGCCCTGACATGAAGTTAGGAAACAGCGGAGTTTCACCAAACAATAGATGAGTAAATAGGACAAACCACATGGACAAAACTATGAACTAAGATTTAAGAGTTTTCTGTCCAGATATAATCCACTGTTGTATATTTATTCCCAGATTTGCTAGCCATTGAAAAAAATTATTTTTAGAGCCTGACGTTTGCGCCACTTCCTTTTGATAGCGTTGTCAAAGGCAAAAAACCCTGCAAAGATGCACAAACAGGAACACTTTTGCAGTGTTTTTGCCTTTGACAATGCTACCAAAAGGAAGTGGCAAAAAGTCAGGCTCTAAAAATCATGCTGAAGGGGCTTGAAGCATTGTCTTGCAGTTTTTAGTTTTTATTATGATATGCCAATGTGCACTAGAAGAACCCAAAGGCCTCCAGTGAATCAGATGGTCATATTTATGTTTGCATCCCGTGCAAAGAGCTTCAGCTCCAAATCCATGTGTGGTGAATCAAGGCCATGGATCCAAAATGCTTCAGATGTATGACCATGAATCCAAATAGCTGACCAAAGAAGTGACCTTCTGCTACATAGTGAGGTGCTCATTTTTGAAACCATTACAACATCCCACTATGCTCTGCTAAACCAAATTTGCTTTCTATAGACCCTATTTCATAGACTTTTATTCATTTCCATTAGTGTATTTGCTCAAATAATTTTTTGCGTTGGCTATTTTAAGAATTACCATGTTTTTCTTTATCTGTACATTTATTCTCTGCATTTTGAGGGACCCCATCAGATTGAATTAGTACAACAGGAAAAAAAAATATCAAACACTGTTTGATAACATCTGGACCTCCACTTGCTTGTCCCAGAGGCAACCAAGGGGCAATGGAAACGATACACAGTATCTGGGGCAATAACTCTTATAGAGGACAGCAAGGATTTTCGAAAGGGCTGGCCCATCCAAGCAGGGACAGCTGTGTAAGCTGGTGAATTTAAGGGCACCCTGATCCCCTCTTGCTTTCCCACCTGCTTGCCTGATGGGCTACAAATAACAGGTACCCAGCCTGGTACTTTTAAACCAAGAATTCCCAGGAAGTGAAAAAATAATAATAGGGAGCAAATTAGCACCACAGAATAATCAATCAACCAATCAATAAACAGTCAACAAGAACTGTGGTAAAACTGGACAACTGGAGTGTACACAGGAGTTGTGTCAGAATCTGTATTGACAAATAGTGGCATTCAGGTGCAATAGATTCTTCACAATGTTCTGCCAAGACATGATAGTTCAAAGCCTATGAGACGATAAATGGTGCAGTGGAACATGAGGATTTTCCTTTCCCCTGCAATGTTCAAATTCTAAAAATAAGAATGCTGCCACTGCTAAGTTACATCCATGTCACGGGAACTCTGCCAAGAGTGGTTGTCAATGCCCACCTGTCCAGATCACTCAGGCTTGCAAAGATTGAATAACTTTATTAGACTTGTGATGAGAAGTGAACCTAAACTGAAGTGCAAACAGGATTCTGCCTCCCGGCTAAAAGGGGACAGTTTCAGACAGTACAGACCTTAGAAAGGAAATGTGGAGATGAAGCCATATTGTTCGACTTTCAGTGATTTGGGTGATTCATTGATTCTTCATTTTCAGTCGGAAATGCAGGAAGCCAAGAAGCCCATCAGACTCGTGCTCAGCAGCACAGTTGGGGTGGGGATACAGCAGTAGGTACTGCAGGTGCTACAATGCACTGAGTAAGCAGTCCCTTCCACCCACTTTTGGAGCCATTTCAAGCAGCAAAAGTAATATATAGGAGACGCCATTTGGTTCAGCCAGTGTCTCTACACATTGCCATCACTGCCCAAAATGGCTCTGACAATAAGCAGGAATATCCACTTACTCAGCACATTGGAGCACCTGCAATGCCTATCATTTTTCCCCATCTAGCACTGCTACTGTCCATGTCCACATCTTTAAATTAGCAGATCAAAAGATTTGGAAAATGGTTGAAACTGGGAAGAGGTGGCACAGCAGATGTGCGGCAAGCTGCTGTGAGAAAACGGTGAATTTTGCCTAATTTCACTTTTTTATAAGCCTCTTTTTTCAGTGTCTTTCAGCAAATTTCTAACAAATCCTGAAACAAACTCTCGTAGCGATGGTGTTTCCACTGCTTTACTGTAGGTCCCTGTCAACTTTTGACAGTTCAGAAGTCATTCACAAGTTCCCTCCTGAGGCCTTAATGCCTATGCCCCATTTTGTCACCTGTTCAAACTATGCTGAAAGTCAAGGCAGTGAAACCAAACAAGGTATTTTTAACATTTGGGTCCCTTCGCAACAGGTGCATTATTATTTTATAGCATGGCTACATCCTCTTTCTGGCAGGTTGCCTATCTTTTTGAAGAACAGTCAGTGAAGCACTTTTTGAAAGTAGCTTTGCCCATCTTTTATAAGTAAAAGTATCTCTGCCCTCCTTCAAATCCTCATTCAGAGACAGCATCCATAAATTTCTTTTTTATTTCTACCATTTTTATTGATTCTCTACACTGTCCCCTTTTATGATGCATCCAAGCACAGGGGGCAAAAAAGGATCATTCCTGGTCATGCGAGATTACTTGGAACCCAAAAGAAAGATGTATCCTTTACTGAAAACTGGCAATTAGCCTTAAACCGCAGAATAATCTTCATTGATCTAGGCATGGCAAGATATCCACTGAATCAGAAGTGTTTAGCAAAGTTTTCCTTTTGTAAAGACTTCCTGTAAATTAAGGCTCAGCTAGTGTATGGTGTAAACATGTCAAGTCAAATTGGGTTGCAGTAGTGGGAAAAGCTTCTTAATCCTCAAGAGGAAATAGCTGAGACACCCCTGTGAAACATGTGAAGTGGAGTTATGACAAAATTGTTTGTGGAGTTGCCAGACCGAAATGTAAAAACAACACAATGATTAAGAGATGCTGCAGAGCCTTCAGAAGGCATTGAATCAGTTGATCTATATTTCTTGCAGAGCTGAGTCGTACGTTCATTAGAGCTGTGAGGTTCTGAATTAAAAAATACTCCATACTCCGTATCAGCAGCCATGAGAACAGCCCTACGTCAGAGAGAAGTGGGGAGCTAGTGATTGTGCTTGCTGGACCCAGTCTTTGGTGTACTTGATGTCCGTGCATCAGGACAGCCATTAAAACTGAGTTCCAGGAGAATTAGAACGGACAAAACCATTAAAAAAAAAAAACCAGATGGAAATTAATCTGTTGAACACCTTGTGACAAGATGTGGTGATGGCATCTGGCCTCAAGGCCTTCCAAAGGGGATTGGACAGATTTGTGGAGAAGTCCATCACAGTTTACAAGCCCTGATGGGTAAAACTTTGTGGTTTTAGAATAGGATCCTATTAGGTCTCTTGGATCCTATCAGGCAATAGGATTGAGATCTCTTGTTGTCTTGTGCGTTCCTCAAGACATCTTGTGGGCCACTGGAGAGAACAGTGGGTCCTTGGAATAGATGGACCTTTGGCCTGATCCAGCGGGGCTCCTCTTATGTTCTTATTAGACATCCCATCCATGCAGATCATGCGTTAAGTGAAATGCAATTTTTGAAAAATGGGTTATTCAAATGTTGAACAAATGCAAGAAGCATCAATGATGTCCCTTGCTTGGAGTTGCATTTGGTCTCCAGATAATCACAACCCATTTGAAAATGACCCAGGCTTCGGGGTGAAAAATAGCACAGAAGAGTTTTTGATACAACATCTCCCAAGCACTACTTGCTATGGCTGCGGCTGACAGATTGACAAAATACTGGTGATGCACTTGCACGTATGTACTTATCTTCGTTCATGTAAACTGGGGCAGTGAGAAGAGCAACTCAAGTTCTGCTGGCTGCACAGAGTCCCTGAGGGACTTGTTAGAATCGGAAGATTCCCAGCTCTCATGGGTGAAAAAACAAACAAACCCAAAAGCAAACACATCCCAGTTTCTAACCCCGGGAATTGTAGCGATAAGCTTGAGAACCAAATGACATTGCACGCTGCAGGTTAGCAAATAAGCAGCCTTGATTGTTGAAATAAATAAATATTTATTGTGCTTGTCGAGTGTCAGTCATGACACTGAAGGGGCCAACACAAAATGGTTCACATGGCAAGTGAACAGCTCCAATTCAGGAATGCAGGAGTAAAGAGCACCTGAAATTGTGTGCAGATTGTGCCAAGACTTGTAACGAGAAAGACAAATATGTGGCTGCCATCTGGACTGCGTGATGCATTCCTAATGCCACTTTTGTTCAGCACCTGGTGTTGAACAGTGTAGTAAGTGTTTTCAATATTCAATGCTATGTAAGAGTTGTTTACAAGGATGAGATCTCCTGACATCTCTGATGTTAAGAGTTCCTCTTGACATCATTAACAGCCCCATTCCAGGAGTGTTTACATGCCACTGAATTCAATGGAACATCTAATGCATAGGTGAATCGTCATAGCTCATGCAGCTTAAATAATGGGCAGCTCAAACCTTTATTATGCTATCATGCTGTTCTAAAGGCTGAAGATATGGTAGTCATCTTTGGGTGTTGGCACAGTTTCAGTCCCTCTGATGGATACAATCCAGACACAACTGCAACCTCATACCAGTGTACCCTCACCACTGGATCAGGTCCTAGAATCATAGAATCAAAGAGTTGGAAGGGACCAAGTAGATCATCTAGTCCAACTAGGGACTAGGGACTAGTCCCTGCCAGTAGCAGGAAATCCTCCTAGAGCATCCCCAACAGGTGTTCGTCAAGCCTCTGCTTGAAGATCCCCAGTGAGGGAGAGTCCACCACCTCCCTTGGCAATCTGTTCCACCATCCTCTTGGTGGAAGTGCCACATGGGACAGAGGCTAAGCTGTGCAGCCACACACTCAGAGATAGAGAATGAGCAAACTGGGAAGGGGGAGAGTTCATGATCAGGAAGGGCTGGATCTCAGATCTTATGCCTCTTTCCCAGCCTGGATTCACCCCGTCCTTTCCTCAGACTTAAAACCAGCAAAATAGTTGATGCATGTCCGAAAGAGAACCTATTGCCGATAAAGTGACCTGCTTTTAGGTGCGGGGTGAGTAAAAAACAGTTCCTGCTGGCTGTCTGATCACTTACCCCACAATAGCATGCAGCATGCACTCCATCAGTGGCATTGCATGCTAGGGTCTGCTGTGGGATTGGAACGGCTGTTGGTTGTTAATGATTTCAATATGTCATGGTGTGCTCAAGTCCCAGTGATTTCAATGAGGTATATGAACAACCTTTTTTCATTCCCTCTATATTTGCTCATGCTCTAGCTTAATTCAAAGTTACATCCTTAAGACATATGTGTGTGCATCGATTGTCAGGAAACTATTACTTTCATATGGATTTTATTTTCTTACTAGCAGAATTTATCTGTTATTATGGAAGTAAAATTTCAATAATATTTGTAGGCCCTGGGCCAGGCTCTGGCAAAGGGGAGCAGGCAGGCACTGACAGGCACCAGGCACCGAGGATACCAGGGGGCAGTGTTGGGCAGCATTGGGCACCAATGGTCACAGGGCAACCCTACCTGTCACTCGGCACCAGCGGGCAGCAGGCACCAGGAAGCACCAACAGGCACCAGCAAGCAGGGGGCACTACCAGGCACCAGTGGGCATCAGACTCCAACACATATCTCTACCAGGCACCATCAAGCAGTGGGCACCACTGGGCATCCCTACCTTAACCAGGCACCAAATTGGTTCTTAGTAGGTCCTTACATCACAGGAGGAATATGCTCCCCAAATTTCATTTTTCTAGGTCCGGGGGTTGGGCTGGATGTTGAACAGTCAGTCTTCAATGTTAAATATAGGGACAAAAACACATTGCACCCCTTTTCACTCTGAAGGGGGTTAAATTTCTAAAAATGGGTTCTTATTGAGTGCCAACATCATGGAAGGAATAAACTCCCTAAATTTCAAATCTGGGGTTTGGGCTGCACATTGATGAGTCAGTGATTCTTCAGTATTAAGTATAGGCAGTGGTGGAATTCAAATAAATTAACAACAGGTTCTATGTACTAGTAACCTAAATGAACAACATGTTCTATGTTATGAATAACCGGTTCTCATGAATAACCAGTTCTCAGAACCAGGCGCTCATTAGCAAAGGGTTCTATAGAACCTGTGAGAACCCCCTGAAGCCCACCACTGAGTATAGGGTCAAAACATGTTGCTCCCCTTTTTACCCCCTTTTGGTTGAAATTTCTAAAAATCAGGTCTTATTGGGTGGCCTACAACATGAAAGGAAAACCATCCCTAAATTTCACACTTCCAGATCTGGTTGTTTTGACTGGGCGTTGATGAATCAGTCAGTCTTCAGTTTTATATTTGGGCATGAAGTATCATTATTGAGCTTCTAAATCTGTAGAAGTAATTCCATTCATATCCTTTTACTTTAAGTATGTATGTATGCATGTATGCATGTATGTATGTATTACGCATGGGGGTTTGATGCGCATGGGGGATAATACACAGTGGGGGTGCGCATGGGGTGGTGGTGTGCATGTGGGGGTTGTGTGCATGGGGGGAGTTGGTGTGCATGGAGGGGTTGGTGCGCATGGGGGTTGATGCACATGGGGATTCACAGTAGGGAGTATGAATGTGCATAGGGTGTTGATGTGCATGGGGTGTTGATGAGCAATGGGGGGATGGCATATGGGGGAATGGGGGGATGGCATATGGGGGAATTATGGGGGGATGGCATATGGGGGAAAAACGCACTAGTCTTTATATATATGTCTTCCGGGAGAGACATAATCTACTGTGCTTCATAAAAGAGTTTATAACAATAATTTGAAATAATTTCCATCAATAACTGAAGTGGCACTACACACATTTTTCAAGCAGATTCGATTTCCTCTTTTGCCATGTTTTTATTTGAAAAGGCTTCTGCCGTATACAGTGCATATCATTGCTCCCCAGTATCCTCTCAGCCTGGGTTGTTATCAGTTGACCGTTAGAATGTTGACAGTTGCATCTCTTCAGTCTACTTGATTGACATGGAATGTTGGCCAGAAGATGAGGCCACCCTTACACATAATGCTTTTATGTAGAAAGATAGCCCATCCTCTTCTAACACAGCTGCATGCTATTGTATAGAAAGGCTAGAAATGGACTGCCAGACCTATATTCTTAATGTATGTAATCCTGATGTCCTGAAGTCCTGATTCAAGACATGCTTCGAAATACACCCACCTGAAAGGTTTGTGTCATGCTAATATAGTCCCCAAGAAGACGCTTAGCCTCAACCACGTCTTGAAAACTAAATGCCTATAATTCAAATGGATAGAAAAGCTTCCATTCAATTAAATCCCCTTGCGATTGTTTATTCTGTAGTGATTGTGAGGAGAGACTGAATGGATGCAAAGCCTGTCAACCTACAAGACAAGCTTTCCTCCCCGTTAACAAGAAGAGCTGCTAAAAGCACTACTTTACCCAATAAGTCAACTGGAAACTGTTTGTGGACTGATATGCGCTCTTCTGCTACCAAAACTGCTGCTATCACTGCCTCCAGGTACAAATGTAAAGTTTGGTTTCCTATGTACATATCTATGTAAATAAGTACTTTAACCTGTGTGTTAGGTTGTCTGCATCTTCTGGCCAACATTCCATGTCAATCACGCAAGCTGAGGAGAGGGAACTGTCAATAATTCAACTGTCAACATTCCACCTATCATTGGAAATATGGGAAGAAGAGATGATTGAAAGGAGGATGGTTTTTTTGTGATGACTGTGTGGTTATATTGTACTTCCGCAAGTATTTGCTGCAGACTGTTATTAGTTTGTGTGCATGTATGTTACTAGTTTGTGTGTGTGTGTGTGTGTGTGTGTGTGTGTGTGTGTGTGTGTGTGTGTTACTAGTTTGTGTGCATGTATGTACATATGCATGGTTTGGCTGTCTGGATTACTGGCGTTGATGGTAGGGAAAGTCATACTCCACTTTTCCCCACACTGAGAGCCTCTGATGGGCTCTAGCAATGTTTCACTGGCCACCATCAAGGCAAACAACATGTTCTTCTCTCCCAGCTATTTTGTGTCTTACTCATCTGGCAGTCCAGGACAAATTGCAAGAAGCAACCTAGCTGAATTGGCATGTGCCAGATTCTTGGGCATCTAGGTTTAGAGGCCACTTTAGCAGGCTCAGATGGATTTGAATGCACAAATCAGATGGACAGATTTGTATCCATCCAAAGGTTATTAAAATCAAGGCTTAAGAATGCTCTGGGCTCTTGGTCTTAGCTATTTTCTGCTGCCCAGTGGCGTCACCAGGGTGGTGTGGTGTGCTGTCCACACTGGATGATGCGCCCAAAGGGGGTGACACACACTGGGGGACCTAAAAATTGCAACTTCATGATGGAGCAACAAACCCCATCGTGTTGTATACTGTTGGATTTGTATTGAAGAGCAGAATCCAATGCAAAAATCGGTTTTGAAATATCAGTTATGGCCAAGAAACTAAAAATTAAAAATATGCATTGAACTCTATGGAAAGTTAAATTGACCCATATCACTGCTTTACTCAAGAGAAGGCAAATATGTCATTCTTCATTGGAAAGGATAGGGTGAGAGGAATTTAAGGATAAAAGAATAGTCCTGATCCAATGAACGTAGCACCCACAAATCACCCCAGAAGTAGGTCCCTGATGATTGCATTGAAATTCATTGAAAATGGATGTGAACTGCACAGCTGGGTTTACTGGTGAGTAAGCAACCAACCTTGGCTGGAATGGAAAGTCAGTCCAGGGGAGGACAAGACTTCCAAAATGATCCCAATCAGGGATGTTACTAGGGCATTAGAAAGGAGGCACTCAAGAAGGGGGTGGCAGCATGTGAACTAAACGGCTAAAATCATGGTTTGTAGAAATGATCACATCATGTTATACACCTTTGAAAGTGCAGTTTACAGCAGAATGTAGTGAAACAAACCACTTTATTAAAATGTATGGCAAAAAACCCAGTGGAGGCTGGGCAATGGTATATAACCACACCCACCATTCATATCGTTGCCCCGCCCAATGTATGGGGGTGATGTGCTGGCCTCCCATACCGGGTGACACGAACCCTAGTGACACCCCTGCTGCTGCCTCTCCCCTTTCACTAGATTCTCATCTCCCTTCCTTGCTTGGAAGGTGATGGACCCTAAGGATTTGCCTGAAGAAAAAGCCTTTTACCGTAACTACTGCAGCCTTCTCCTTAGTGAATTTCCAACTATTCATGAACCAACTCAAGCCAGTGTAATTCCAGGGGCAATCTAGTGCAAATTCACACACAGGCTGCAGCACAACCTGAGCTGCATCCTGCATCGTTTCTGGAGATCTCCTCAGGGTAAGGAGACATTTGTCCCCTTGCCCTGGGTAAAGCTCCAGTAACAGCAATTTGACAACTATGGCACCTAACATGAACTAAATAGGTCACACAAGGCCACATTGCTTCCTGATGGTGGATCGGGCCCAGAAAGGGAAAGAAGATATGGTAAGCTCCAAATCTGGCAGTCTTACCCTTCCCTGGGCCTGATCCACCCTCTTCCTCCCCTCTCATTTTTTAAAGCCCTCTGAAGATGTGGAGAACAGACTTTTTCCTTTTTCCTGATGTCCCTTCTGCCATGTGGCATTTTTCTGTCACCATGCCTCAGATGGCAGGAGATTAAATTGGTTAAATTTAAGGTTCCTTTTCCTGAAATAAACTCTGCGTGGGCAGATGACTGAACTCACTGATTGTTTATTACAGGATGAGGGGTCTAAATGGGCTTGTGCTATTCAATATGTCAGATGAAGTCTCCCGTCCGAACATAAAATCAATTTGTCTATGAATCATTTCCCATAGCACAATCCACCAAAATGGTCAATATGTTCAGGTCAATGGAGTATAGAGTCAGGATCACAGTCTGCAAAATAATAATAATAACATCCAGTAATCAAGTTAGGTACCAGGGCACTACTGGACAAAACCAAGGGGGGATTGCCCCTATGTTAGGCCTAGAAGCAGGAAAATCCCTTTACACCCTGGTGGTGATCCACCAGGGCTATATATATTTAGTTTAATATTATGAATTTCTTTTTAATTTGCTAATGATAAAACAATGCAATGTAAACTTGTTGTGACTCGTTGTGCTGGTATAAAAATGAGGAGAAGAAGGAAGCATGCTTGGGTCAGGAAAGGGGGATAGGATCCAGCATGCATAACTTTCACCTTCCCTTCCACCACAACCACCTTCCCTTCCCATCCACCACCTTCCCTTCTTTATCCTTCCTCAAACCACTCATGACCCTCCTCTGCTGCTGCCTTACCTTCTCTGGAGTAAACCTGTTACAGAACAGGAGTAAACCTGACCTGTCAGTGGCAAATGCTTGGAACTGCCAGTTGCTTGCGCTGGTGGATCTGATGTAATTGGCAGAGGCCTGTCATTTACAGGGTCACAGAAGCATTTCTGATGACAGAACATGACTAATGTCATCATAAATGCCCAATAAAGCTCTCTGATTGGGTTGAAATCTTGCATTGTCAGTGCTAGTTCTTCTTGGCTCATTCCATGATTCTTCCCCTTGATGCAAAATCCTTTTTGTTGCTTTGGTCTTGCTGTTGCTCTTTCCAATTAGGGTTTACTCAGATCTGAATCCCACTCACGTCATCACTGGACATCGCCCTAGAGCCAGTTTGCAATGCCCTGGAACAATCATGAAGTGTATCTGAATGTGGCCATTTTTAATAACCACAGTTGTTGTTCTTTCTTCTCAGTAACAAAGGAGGTAACTCTAAGTCTCAGGATAATGCTTCTGCAAATGCCAACATACTTTGCAAATTAAATTGCCCCCATCTTGCTTAGAACTATGGAAATATGCGCACACTTCCAGGCAGCCATTAGAGTGGTTGGAGAGAGCCCATACATGGTGGCAGGGTGTGGAAGGTCCACCAACTCAGGTAAGTTGGCAGGGAGGGCAGAATAGGGTGGAATGGGGGAAGGCTGGAGATGTTACAAAAGTAAAATGGGGTGGCACCAGGTGCCAGTGACTTGTGTCAATTTCTCTGAAAACAAGCAGCAGTTTCCTTGATCTCCCTGGACTTGTATCATCTAAAGAGTTGGCACATGTCTAAGGAGATAACTGGAAGACTTACAAATAGGTAAGAAAAAAATGATCTTTTTCCTCCAGGCCTCCAGACCTGACCCGCTCACCAAGGTATTCTGCTCAGCCCATATTGGCATGGCTGAATTCTGTGGCAAGGGAGTGTTTAGGACTGGACTATAAGTGACAACTGGAACAAAATTGTCATTATTCAGTTGGGCTTCCAAGAGGGAGCCCATCCAAATCAATGACTGCTTTATCTCATTGCCTTGAAATGCATGCAGTATAATCTTATGCATGTTTACTGAATTCATTTGGCCTTGCTCCTGGGTAAATCTACACAGAATTGCAGCCCTAGACATAAATAAAAGAATTATGCCTCTGGGGAAAGTTCTTTTTCCCATAAATGTAGGTAAATATAAATTGATCATTAATTCTTTTAATGCAGCTTTTTGGAAATGAAAATTAGATGTCTCACTGAATGGTTTGTGGTTTAAAAAAGAGAGATGGGAAAACAGTTACAGAAAAGCTTATATATGAATGTAGAAAATAAAAAAGGAGAATTGAAAAAAGCATCTAAATCCCAGTCCATTATGGAGAAGCTTTTAATCAGACAATGGCAAGAAAAATTGTCTTGTCCAGAAGCTCTATTTTTTTAAAAAAAAAATTGGTTTGTTGTATTCCAGTTGCTACAATAATATGATCATGGGGGAATGACTACCTTTCCCTGCTTCCATTTTTCCTTCCCATCCCGTTAAATGGTCCCATGTGATGTGGGCCACAACTAAACCAAAGCTAGGATCAAATGAACGACTCCATGCAAATGAATAGAAGCCAATGGAAAGACAAAAGAGGTACATAGCAGAGGTACATGTTTCCCTTCTTATCTGAAGGACTAGGAATGTCCACTAAAACACAGGGAATAAGAAATGAACTAAAGAATTAAGTGGAAACATCTCTACTGGTTTTCCTGCTACAGGCAAGCAGTTGGACTGGATGACCTTTTAGGCCCCTTCCAACTCTATGGCTGAAATCCTAAACATACTTTTCTTAGAGGAAGGCAAAATCCAGAGTAACTATGGGGAGTCCTTGCTCTGGAGTAAGAACAATTTACTCTGGATTGCAATATGAATTTCACATAGGTTTTCACTAGGTGGTGCCGTAACTACGTCGACGTAAATGTCTCTTACGTGCTCCTGTAGTTACTCTGGATTGGAGGGATACTCAAGATTGTACTGGGTTGTAGGGTTGTAGGGTAAAACTATAAAATTCTGGGTTTCAATTGAGCAGAACAGCACAGTACACTATCCCTGCAATCCAGAGTAACTACAGGAGCACGTAAGAGACATTACGTGCACCTGTAGTTACTGCACCACCTAGTGAAAACCCATGGGAAATTCATATTGCAATCCAGAGCAAATTGTTCTTACTCCAGAGCAAGGACTCCCCATAGTTACTCTGGTTTGCGCCCTATATCCTTTGCTTCTTATTGCCCATTGATTAGAACATTCAGAAAACAAGAGGCCATTATTAAAAATAAGCAGCAGCTCAATGCTTTTAAGGGAAAGAGACTGAAAGCAAAGCACAAATGCAGTATAGGCAAGTTCGGATGTGATATAAATCCCTTAATGTAATTAGATTGTCACCTTTCAATTATGTTCACAAGCCAAATGAAGAAGAGACCTGGCAATTTATGTGTTGGGACTAAACTGACATACTGCAAAAGTACATACAATTAAGAATGACCTGTAAAAGTTACAGAGGCCTATGGATTCCCCCCCATGTGTGTGTGTGTGTGTGTGTGTGTGTGTGTGTGTGTGTGTGTGTGTATACATATATAATTGAAAAGTCATTGACTGATCCACTGACTTGCTCACTGACTGACTGACTGACTCATCAACACCCAGCCAAAACCACTGGACCTAGAAGCATGAAATTTGGGGACGGTGTTCCTTCCATGATGGAGGGATCCACTAAGAATCTGTTTTCAGAAATTCAAACTGGAAGAGGGTGAAAAGGGGCACAATGTGTTTTCCTTCCTATACTTTACATTGACGAGTCCCTGACAGATGGATGTTCTGCCCCAACCCTCAGACCTAGAAGCATGAACTTTATGGAGGGTGTTCCTTCTGTGACATGAACACCCACCAAGAACAGATGTCAAGAAATTTAACCTTTAAGTGGCTGAAAAGGGGTGCAATGTGTTTCTGTTCTATACTTACTATTGAAGACTGATCAACACCCAGCCAATTTCATGCCCGGTGTCTGATGCATTGGGAGGGATGTTGCACATGGGGGGCAATGCCCATGGGTGGATGATGAACCTGGGGGTTTGATGCACATGGGGGATGATGTACATGGGGGTTTGATGCTCATGGGTGGATGTTGTGCATGGGGGGCTGATGTTGCGCATGGGGGATATTGCGCATGGGGCATTGAAGCGCATGGGGGATAATACACATGGGAGTTTGATGCTCATAGGGGGATGTTACGCATGGGGATGTTGCACATGGGAAGTGTTACACATGGGATGTTGATGTGCATGGGGGACATTGCATATGGGGGGGTTGATGGACACAGGAGGGGTGAGGCGCATGGGAGATGTGATGCACAATGGGGGATGGCATACAGTGGGGTATTTTACTCCTGCAATGCAGGTACATTTTACTGGTTAAAAGCTAAATGTTGAGAAGCTGGCCTCATGCAAATAATCCAAGGCTAATTTACTTTGTTAGAGACAGCCAACTTCCAACTAGGATACTGTATAAACGCATACATAAACTGAATCCTGGCATTTACTAACTCAGCAGAGCAACACAGTCAAATACATAAGGGTACATTAAATAAGTAGGTAGAATGTGTGTGTATGTGTAAAACTACTGAATCATATTTTTAGTGCTCTGCTTGTTTCAAAATAAGATCAGTTTGAATGATGCTCTTTTTGAGATATAGCACTTTATATAAACAAAGGACTTCACAATCTGTCTTATTATTTCTGTGGTGCAGCTGCAATTACAACCACCAACTTAACAAAGAAGAAAAAAGATTTGACAACAGAAGTAGTAAAGGCTTTGCTTATGCTTGAGAAGAGATGTGAACTCCTGGGTCCTGTACGAGCTTTATCTCCTGCATTACAGAGACTGGAGTCATGTAGTTACTCAAGAAAATCACAGCTCAAGATAGGCAAAAGCTATGACTTAATGACAGAAGGAGTACATGCCCGAGGCTCAGCACTTGATCAGTGACCACCATCTGATACCAGAATATGTGACTTCCATAATATGTAAGGTCCAAAGCAGGTTGCTCTTCACACCTACACTACCACCAGCCATGATTCTTACCTGTCGATTTCTACACAGTCCTTCTTCCTCTGCCTCCATCTCTTCACATTAACACACGAACATTGGAAGAGCCTCCACTGGATCAGGTCAAAGGCCTATTAGGTCCAGCTTCCTGTATCACACAACAGCCCACCATTATAGCACAATCTATCTTTATTATCATTATTTTTTGACTTCCCCCTTTTTTAACCTCTTCAGTGTTCACCTTACCAGATCCACAATCTCTTCAGCAAAAAGAACCACCACATTATCCAGACCCTTCTTCTTTGCTACCATATAGCTCCACCATACTTCCATCCAAAAGAAATCCCATCCCACAACCTCACTACCACTTATCTATCACTTCACAACACAACTTTACTTCACTGCTACAAGTTCACTCAGAGCAGAGGTGTCCAAACGTTCAACTTCAGGGCTCCTGGATCTTTAAGAAATGTGTAAAGAAGGGAATTTCAGCAGGTTTAGGTTGTGACCTGTGAGATGAGAAGCTGTACCTGTTGAAATTCCCTACTTTACACATTTCGTAACCCCACGTTAGGCGAAGCTGTGTGACTCCCCGGTTGGGCGAAGTGCGTAAAAAATTCCCGTTAGAAAACTGTCATAAGCACCTAATTAACTCAATTGTAACACTCTTAAAGTGTTAAGTGACATTCATTAGGATGTACAAAGAGATATTAATCAAAATCTGATTCAAAAATGCTCATTTATTAATTATACAGCAATTAACAACCAAAATCACTGAAAATTCATACCCGCCTCCACATTGCCTTATGTTTTCATGAAAAAGAAAGACATATGAGCATTAATTATGAGCTGAACTGGAAATATAGGCACAGTAAAGTTTGTATCACTCTGTTGGGAAGTTCAGTAGAGATGCTTTGGCAAAGTGAGGTGCAAGGTTGGCAGATCATATTCGCATATGCATCAACAGGGTCAG
This sequence comes from Cryptoblepharus egeriae, assembly GCA_030015325.1. Taxonomy (NCBI): domain Eukaryota; kingdom Metazoa; phylum Chordata; class Lepidosauria; order Squamata; family Scincidae; genus Cryptoblepharus; species Cryptoblepharus egeriae. Next base: position 21,338,556 of record JAREYC010000002.1, read on the forward strand.
GAGAGGGTCAGGAACCCCATGAACCCAATGAAAAATGGGAGAATCCTACCTCAAGGCAAAGAGGACTTGTTCATTAGCATGTGCGTAGATAGCAATCAAATGTGTGAAGAGGAAATGGTCAGTATAATGCAGGCTAAAAGGAAATAAGAAACTTCCAAAAGTCAGCTTAGGAGGGGCAAAGGTGGTAAAAACTTGCCAGGGGGGTCACTACTGCTCCCCCACATAAGAAGTTGGAAAAATGACTAGGGGGGGTTTCAAACAGCACCTAGAACTAGGAAGGTGCTAGGAGGGGCAGGCCTCTTGGCCATCATGGTGCAGAGAGGGAGCAAAAACAAAATCACGTGGAATTCAAATCCCAGCTTCGCCTAACATGGGTTAAAGATCCAGGAGCCCTGAAGTTAAAAGTTTGGACGCCTTGACTTAGAGCAAACTTGCATACAGTAGTTGCTACAGAAACCCAACCTAGAACTAGACTTAGATTTGACTCAAGATTAATATTCCCCATAGAGAATTTTCTATCCTATAATCATGTAGTTATTTTCTGCTACCTTAAACTACATCAGTAAGCACTTTCCACAAAATATGAAAACTTCAGGGCATTCTGAAGCTTTTCGCAGCCATTTTAAAGCTTTCTGTACTAATCACAGACATTGTTTTGAAGGTATTTTCTGCCTTGCTGAGGGACTCTCCCCCAAATCCAGAGTAACTACGGGAGCATGTAAGAGACTTTATGTGCACCCGTAGTAACTGCACCACCTAGTGAAAACCTATGGGAAATTAATATCGGAATCCAGAGTAAGTTGTTCTTACACCAGAGCAAGGACTCCCCGTAGTTACTCTGGATTTTGCCCTCTGTTGCTAACAGGTAGATTACCTCTTTCCCTAAGTCCATTGATACCATAGATGTACAGTATAGGAGATTCAAAGGCTGTAGCCCCTACCCCCCCAAAAATACAAGTAATTGACTGAAGATGCTAATTTCCATCAGAAACACAAATGAATTGGATCAACTGATAGATATCATTCCTCTCCCTCTGTTTGCAGATACTTCCTCCACTATTACCTCCTACTGCAACTACCACCACCTACACTATCAACCCCTTCAAGCAGACTCATTTTTCAGCGAAGTACAGAAAATGCATGTGATGAACCTTTAGACCTATCTAATAAAACAACTTCAGTACAAATATGTAGGTTCTAAGATTAAATTCAGTGTTTCTCAAAGTGGGGGTTGGGACCCCTTTTGGGGTCGCCTAGAGCTTTCCGGGGAGTCACCTAAAGACCTCTGGTGCAGGGGGCCAGGTCAGGCTTGCCAGACCTCTGGCTGTAGCTGCGCGCGCACTGGGGCTGACTGACAGCCTCAGGGCCCAATCCTATGCATGCCTACTCTGAAATAAATCCCATTATAGGCAGGGGGCCTTTACTCCCATGTAAATGTGGATAGGATTGCAGCTTCAGGGCCCAATCCTATGCATGCCTACTCTGAAATAAATCCCATTGTGTTCAATGTGTACATAGAACACACATTTCATTTGTAACCATGAAAATACATCCTGTGTATTGGATATTTACATTACGATTCATAACAGTTGCAAAATTACAGTTATAAAGTAGCAACGAAAATAATTTTATGGTTGGGGTCCCCACAACATGAGGAACTTATAAAGGGGTCATGGAGTTCGGAAGATTGAGAGCCACTGATTTAATTCCATTTCAGTTCAGATGGGGAAGCATCAAAGTCACTTAGGCTGCTATCTGAAGAACTCTTTCCTGGGAGTTAGCGCTTACTCCAGAGTAGGCATGCATAGGATTGCAGCCTCAGTTACTACTCTTGCACCAGGTTCAGCCTTCCAAACCTTGCTGTTTTCCAGTCTGCTACTTTATTTTCTCTGTAAACCGCTTGTGTACTTTTGGTTGAATTTAAACTTTTTTTGACATTTGAATACATCTGCATTCAGTTAAGAATGATGTAATAAATTACATGAAAGAGTTTTAAATTTAATAATAATATAATGTTTAAATTAACAATATGAAATCAATATGCATGAGTGTTTTTAACTTTTATTTCGACATGTCCTACATTTTTCTTTTTTCAAATTCCTAGAGGAAAGGAGCATTGCAGGTTATAAGACATGAGAGGTGTGTGTGTGTATAGATAGATGTAAATGTGGATCACCTGAAAATGCCAGATACAGGAAAGGATAGTGATCACCCTACATCAGAAGATGAGTGAAAAGACAGGGGGGTTTTGGAGATTTTTCCATTTTTTAATATATTTCTTCAGATTTCATGAAAGCTCTTTCTTTGTTCTCGTTAATTAGCAAACTACTGCCAGCTTCAGTCACTCCTCAAAAGTTATTTATTTTGTTTCACAACATTTATTTGCACAGTAATACTGATGTGTACACAGATTACAATTTAATGAAGTTCTGAACACCCTCACACAGCAGGAATTTTCTGTTCAGGCCAGAAAACACAATGCACCATGTATAAGCTTCTGACTGAAATTAATCTCACTCAGTTTTTTACTCTGCTTGATTATTTTTTGTGTGTTCGCTCCCTGTTTTAAACCCCCCCCCCCCATTTTCTTTGGCACATTATTTTTAGGCCTTATTTTGAGAATTTATAATGATTTATATGCATAATCTATTTACAGTTCTTTTTGCAGCTGTGTGTTCAAGATAGTTCTTCTTATTCACTTCCTCTTTTACCGCTTTGGGTGTCAAGGGATCAAGATCGTTTGGCCTACCTAATTGATAATTAGTTTATTCATGTCAAAAAAGTGAGTTTGCCATGCAGGTTTCCTGAAAGGAAAAGCAAGACTTCAGTGCATGATAATCATATGAATTATCTAAAATTCTGTGTTGGTGAGCAGTCGTCTAAACTCAGTGGCATGATTGATAACCTGCCACCTGCATTCTATCTCCGGCAGCCACAGGTAGGGCATGACATCCCTACCCAAAGCTGGTCCCAGACAACATTGATGATGCTGAATTACATATATAGATCTATGTAACAAAAAAGATGCATAGATAGATCTATGTAGGCAACAAAAACTTATGTTGTGTTGAAAATGTGCTTCCTTTGACCCTCTCTGAACCTACTGCCAATAAGGTTGAATAATGATTTATTTTACAGATAAAATATATTTGTGAGACTAACCTTACAATCCAGAGTAACTACGGGAGCGCATAAGAGACATTACGTGTACACGTAGTTACTGCACCACCTAGTGAAAACCTATGGGAAATTCATATTGCAATCCAGAGTAAGCTGTTCTTACACCGGAGCAAGGACTCCCCGTAGTTACTCTGGATTGCGCCCTAACACACACATACATTTGAGAAAGAAGGGAACTTCTTCAGTTCACATATGTTTGATTCCACATGTTTCCAAAGTATGTGCAGTATGTGCATCTTATTTCCATCACACATAATACTTGCTGCTTTTTCTCGACTATCCCTTATGTACTTGCAGACATGGACAGCTGTCCTGCTGATGAATGGCAATCATGCCAACCTGGTTTAAGTATGGAGGTGCCGGCGCCAGCAGCAGCTGCCAGACCCGTTAAAAGCAAAAAACAAAAACAAAACTGAAGGTATTTATCTTATTTTATTTACTGTAATAAGGTGCCTGTTGGAGAGCCTCTAAGTGCTGTACAGTAAAATCAATACAGGACATTAAAATCAGAAATAAAAACCAACCAAGCCCAAAAAGGCTACCAAGCCGAATCCAAATGCACTTGGCACACAGGCAGTCTTAATAGCTCAGGTCACAAACAATTATCCCTCCCCCCCACCCAATTCCACACTTCCATGCCCTCAAAAATGGGACAGCTACCACTTTTCATGGAAATAAAGCCTGAATTCTATACTTGATACTGTGTTTTGCAACAAAAACTGATAGACTAATAAATAACTTCTGTTAAACTATCATCTTCAGAAGGAGGGGTACCATTTACGTAGGGAAGAGTGATCTTAATATCCAGTTTTGCACTTTTGGACAAGTTGATCTATGGGTCCACTACATTGGGGGGATCTTATGCAGTGGTGGGCACCAGCAGGTTCGCACCTACTCTATAGAACCCGTTCTTAACAAGAGATAGTACATATAAAGTTTAAAAATAGCCATTTAAAAGTGGCTGCCAGATGGACAGAGAACCGGTTCTTAATTTCTTTGAAGCCCATCACTGATCTTATGGCATTGTAATATTAGCCAGGATAATACGAGTATGTGGAGACCGGAGCTGCTCTGGGCAGCCAGTCTTCTCTATTGCACTTCTTAATTTCATTTGCCCATTCTCTGCCCATGCTGATTTTTCAAATGGCAGAGAGTGGAAGGGAAAAGGATGATAGCTGCAAGGAGAAGAGATATGGGTTATGAAAGTAGAGTCCAGGGGCAAGTGGAGGGTAGAAGAGTATATATGGGGGCTGAGATATTTGGGTTGAAGGGTTGTTCCAGGAACTATACAGATGGAGGTGTGATGCAGAATCTGTTGGGGACATTGATTTGGTTTAGGAGTTTTGGGATTTGGGATCTTGGAGGGTGGGAGACTTTGCATGGCATTCTTTGTACACTACAGTGGCACAGGTGGCAATAAATCAGTCTCAGCTACAAGAGGGCTTTGGCGGGTTCTTGTTGGGAACATAGCTGTGATTATACAGTATGGTAAAGCAACAGCAAAGTCAATAACTCAAGAATTGCTATAGGAAAAATAATGTGTGTCTCTGGCAACAATCTCACCACCCACCAATTACAATAGTCTCCATATTAGCTATTCATAGAAAGGCACAAACAGTATCCAAATAACTGCATTATATTACAAATAAATCCATTATATAAGTGGCCTAATAATTCCATTATATTACCCAGACTTGTAGATTTACATTATTCTCAGCAAGATGGCAATATTTACCTGTGTCATCGTGTTTTTTAACAACAATGATTTTGGATAAAAAGAGAGGCAGTAGAACTGCAACTTTCAAGTATCATTTCACGGAGGATGTTGACATAGGATATAAGAACCACAATAGTGCTTTCTGTATGTTTAGTCCCAGAGACCCATCTTGGCTGAACAGGTAGGATCAATTTCCCGAGCAGTCTGTCTCTGCAGCAGCCCTGCCAAGTGGAAGCACACTGAGATGCAGAACTAACTCTTATGGCTCCCTAAAGGTACATTTGCTATCTCACGGTTTGTTCAAACATTTCATTCTATCAAATAAAATCATCTCTAACATTGTTAACCTGGCCGTCTCTATGGCTGTTTTCAAGTCCAAATGACCCACTGTCAAATTTCTTTTTTCCCCCCAGTTCTCTTTCTGTAAAACAAAATGGTTGATTACTTTGGCTGGAATTCAGCTGGCTCTGGAGATATAGTTCTCGGGACCCTCAAACATAAGGCTTGTAAACTCTTTCGTTCTGTTTCAGCTTGTCTAGTCATAGTTCGCTCAGAGGAAGGGGCCATAGGAGCCAGTGAAAGTCCTTCGTCTACCATTCAGCTGCAACCCAGCCAAAGTTCACCACACAGTACATGTTGGATAACATCCAAGCAAAACAGCTTGGAACCCCACTAAAATCATACAACAATGCTCTGGGGAAAAGAGTCATCCAGATAGCAGAGTCAGAAAATACTTGATAAACTCCACAAACTAGCACAACTACACTATGCAACAGCATCGTCCCTGTATCCGATTCCTTTCACCAACAAATTTGGGGACTATTTTGGTGATCATATTTTAGCTTCACAACATCCCAGCTTTGGGATGAGATCCCGTACACCAGGATACCAGGAAAGGATCATATTAGACATGCACATAACATAGCATACAGGAGTAGAAATGTTTCTCCACAGCAGATGTGATGACATGGGACTGGTATGGGATGTGGTACACGGAGAGGAAGCGTATAACTGTTTCTCTATGCACTGTTTACCTAATAAGAATTGCACCCTAAAGCAGTGATTTGTTCCCAGAGAACATGTGGGCCCAATCTTATATAACTGGTACATTCAGGAGTGAAAAACTGGGGGGAAAAGGGAACAAAGGGATTGCGCCCAATAGCTTTATATGACCTTAGATAGCCCTATGATCTCAGACAGCAAGAATTTCAGAGAGAGAGAGAGAGAGAGAGAGCACTTTTATTAAATGTTTGTTCCATGTTGGGTTGCCAACTGGCCATAAAAGAAACAAATCTGGTCTGTTCCTCCACCTTTGAAGTGGAAAAGTCAGCAAGTGAAAGCTTTTCACGGCATGGAGATAAACATTATTATCACCTGCTGCTGTCTGTGCATCAAGCTGCTGTTGAAAGGCACAGCGACAGTGTCTGGTTGAAATTCTAAGTCCTTCACATATGTGGTTTCAGCAATACCTGTTACTAGGCAGGGCAGTGTTGTTTTTCTCCATGTGCAAAATGCTAAAGGTAATGGGGAAGGGAGGAATGAGGCGGGCAAGTAAAAAATTCAGTCTTAGAGAGAGGTTGGGAGTGCAGAAAGCTACTGAAGCAGACCTGGACATCTTGATCAGGGGTCTCTAACCTTTTTGGCAGGACGGCCTCCTTGTTTTTCTCTAATACTGTGTCAGGGGCTAGAAGAAAAAAAATGATTTACATTTCAAATGTGAATAAATTTACATTAATGACTATATTAGTGACTAAAATTTCAAGATTAAAATTTCAAGATTTGTGGGCCTGGGCAAGGTTGACCACTGCTGAGCATTGCTGGGCACCAGGCAGCAGGTAGTGGGCACTGGTGAGCAATGGGCACCGCTGCACACTGACAGGCCCTGGACATTGGAAGGCGTCGGGAGCAGTGGCAGGCAAAAGCAGACAGCAGTGTGCACCGAGCATTCTTACCAGACGCCATTGCACAGGCGGCATCATTGCACAGTGAGAACCACTCTGCATGACCATATACTACCATGCAGTGGCGGTTCCCTGACTCCCATGTGCAACATCCCGCCACATGCCACATCTCCCCAAGTGCACTATCCACCCATGTGCAACATTCCTCCCCTTTAACACCCTTGAATTTCCAAAAACTGGTTCTTAGTGGGTGCCTACATCATGAAAGGAAAACCCTCCCCAAATTCATACTTCTAGGTCCAGTGGTTTTGGCTGGGCCAAAATGAGTCTTGATGACTTTTGATGACTCAAATGACTTTTGATGAGTCAGTGTGTTAGTGAATCAGTCAGTCAGTGACTCTTCAGTTTTATATAGAGAGAGAAGATGGAATTTGTGATCGAATGAATGAATTCAAATCAGTTAATAAACACTTTCAAACACACAGAGAAGGTGATCTTCAAACCAATTCATAAGCACTTTCATACACAGAGAGAGGAGCTGGAGACTTCCCAACCCTTAAAATACTCCCCTCACCTCTGGAAAATTACAGGGCTTGCCCAAGGGCCGGACAGTTGAGGGCCGCATCTGGCCCCAGGGCTGGGGTTTGGAGACTGCTGATCTAGGTCAAAATGTCTGCAGAGAGTAGCAATGGCACTGTTATATTTTATACATAATCTTTCATATCTCTACCTAAAGCAACAGGTATTGAAGCTGGGATCTTCTGCATTCAAAAATTTTCTACTATGCACTTCCGTGAACACTTAAAAGTGCATGTGAGTTAATGGACCAATGTAATCTAAGCAAATAATATAAAATTGTATAGAAAAATACAGATTATCCTAGCACTGGGCCTTTTAGACAGTAATGGCCCTGCCCCTCTACATGAAGGTCCATGATGTGGGCCCCCCACTATGGCAACCCCTGCTTACCTAGTAAACAGAGCCTCATGTGAGCACCAAAGACTATTCAAAAAGCTATCTAAGTTTTGAACAGTACACCCTGGAAACTGGAAGTATTGGTTTAGATTGTGTTAAAGCCTTAGAAGTCTTTCCCACGTGGTCTGTAACACTGCACAGACACAACTGCCACCTTGCCCCACCTCTAGGCCTGCCACTGTCTTTAGGTCAGGGTGACCATATATGTTCTCTTTTTCCAGGTCACATCCTCTTTTTGTCCTGGAAAAAAACCTTCCATTTCCTCCTTTTCCTTGTGAGCAGACAGCATGTAGCCCTACTCAGACGCTGGCCAGAAACACAAAACTTTTGAACAGCAGCCCGTCCTCATGAGTTTCATCTTCCATCTCTGAACTAGCAGCAGATTAGCCATTAATTTTTGGCCATTAGCCATTAATTTTTTTTTTCATTTTCTTTGTAAACTGCTTTGTGAACTTTTTAGTTGAATAGTGATAGAGAAAGAGGGGTTAGAAAGAGATGGGACAGACAGACAGATTGAAGTAAAATGATCAAATACTGAACATGGCTAACCTGTAGTGTTAGGAAACAATCTATCCATAAACAGACCTGGTTCCTCCTGGTGTTTTTAAAAAGGAAATAATATTACAAATGTACATTGTTGTTTGAAAATCATCTATATTTCACTTGTCAGCTCTGTGCAAAGACTAAGCAGCCGAGAACCCAAGTGGCACAAAAGAAATGTGTTTTCTGAAAAAGAGAAAGATCTTCACTCAAGCTGCAACTCCCCCTTGTGGTAGAAGCACCACCTCTTGGGGCTCTTGTCAACCCTGGGCTAATACCTTCTATTGCTCCGATAAGATGACCAACAACGGCACCTCCAGTTCTTGGTTGTGGTCCTAAAAAAATAAAGCACAAGTTTCAGCAAAGTTGGTTCTTTGGATTCCTCCTGTCTTAAAACCCTGCCAAGTTAAGAATACTTGCCACATTTTGTTTGTACAAGAAGTAACCTTCTGCTGTAATGTGCCTCCAGGAACAATTATCACACCTCAATATTTCATTTGTGTGAATTAATCATGTTCAAGTTCCCTCTTCCAAAATTCTCTTTAATTTGAAAGTTGACACCTTTGACAGATGACAATGCAATTACATTTTCACATTTATCACTCTGCAGTTTTGGGGGAGAAAAAAAATCTACATAAAATTTCACATTATATTTAAAAACTGAACAAAAACCCAGCATGGATTGGAATTAATTAGTAGTGTGACCCTTAACATGTCTACTCAGAAGTAAATATCAGGGTCCAATCTTAATCAGTTTAAGTTAGCACAACTCACCCACCTCAGTGCCCACCAGTGCCTGCTACCCAGGGACAGAGCCCAGTGCTCTGGTGCCCACCAGTGCTTGCTGGTGCCCAACTATGCCCGGGCCCACAAATATTCTTGAAATTTTACTCCTGCAACAATGGGTAAATTCCACTAGTTTATTAAATATATTTATTAATTATAAGAAGGCTACGTGCTGCCTGCTGATAAGGAAAAAGAAGGACAATGAAGATTGTTTTACAAGACACAGACTAAAAAAGGAAGACATGTCCTGGGAAAAGAAGACATATAATCATCATGCAAAAAGCCACATTCCCCACAATCCAGAGTAACTACGGCAGCACGTAAGAGACATTACGTGTACCCGTAGTTACTGCACCACCTAGTGAAAACCTATGGGAAATTCATATTGCAATCCAGAGCAAATTGTTCTTACACCGGAGCAAGGACTCCCCATAGTTACTCTGGATTGTGCCCATTATCTCAGTGACACTTTGTCTGGGGAGGGGGCAGAAAAATAAATAAATTTACATTTAAAATTTGAATAAATTTACACATATAAGTACACTAGAGACAAACTAATATGAATGGTCTGATTCCATTTCTTTCATGGTATACGCTCTTGAATTTGATGTCACCCCAGTTATTGTGGTCATATGTGTCCCTGCCTAACCACAGAATTTAGGTCAAAACTGTTATGGTCCTCTGGGCCTCAGGCCCTTTCCTAGCACAATCCAATCAAACACAAACAGATCTGATTAATTATTGGAATTGTATTGTATTCCAAGTTTGAGAGTTATGTTGCTTTCTTTCTCTTTGTGGCATTCCATGTCACCCCCTCCCATTGGTTTTGGTGACACTCAAGGCCTGTTTCTGCATGACAGGACACAACATTTCTCAGAGATGATCTCTCTTGTCATTCCAGTCAGCAGAGTGGTGCTGAGATGTCATCGGCCTGCATAGTGGGGGGGCAGGTCGAAGAGGGCAGTCATTACAAACACAGCAGAGGAGTGAGTGGAAATCAGATGCTGCTTTGAAGGTGTGCCAGCAGACCTTGGGAGCCATGCCCATTTGTCTCCTGGATCAGTTTATTATATCACCAGCAAGAAAACCTCTTCAGACATTGAACAGTGGACTCCTCTGATGCATGCAGACATCTCCTCCTCCCATACTTGGGCTCATCTAATCTACAGTGACCCCAGTATTACTGGGATATACTTCTTGTCTACCACCACTGGCTTTCTTCTATTAAAGGCATTCACAACTGTAGGGAGAAATTGTTGCTTGAACTGTAAGGTGCCCCCTGTTCTAAAGAATTTTTTTAATATAAAGCTGAACTCTTATAAGAAGGGACGGTCTCCTCTTTTACAACATTTCAATGCCGTTAGAACAATGATACTCAAACTTTTTAGCACTGGGACCAACTTTTTAAAATAACAATACGTGGGGAACAATATGAGGGGACCCATGGGAAGTGAGGGTATTAACCTGGAAGTTATGTCATGGCCAGACAAGATATCTAGTAGCAAAATTTTTAACACCAACAATATGACAAACTTACTTAAAGAAGGAAGTGAATTTAAAAGTTTACACCTACTGTATGTACCGTGTTTCCCGGCATATTATTTATTTATTTATTTTAATTGATTTGTATCCCGCCTTTCCTCACCTACAAGAGGGAGCCCAAGGTGGCTAACAACAGAATAAAACACCATTAAAATTATCATAAATAAAGATATTAGGCACACTGGACCATAAGATGCACCTAGATTTAAAGAAGGAAAACAGAGAAATTTTTTTTCCTCTTTTAAATCTATGGTGCATCCCTGGCCGGTGTGCCAAAGTCTTGTGCGGCCACAGTGCTGCCTCCTCCGTCCTGCCCAAGTCTTGCACTACTTGGGCAGGCTGGAGGAGAAGGCGCTCTGGCTGTGCAAGGCTGGGGAAGGTCACGCGATAGCCTCCCAAGCCGTGCATAGCCATAGCGCCACCTCCTCCAGCCCGCCCACGCTAGAGAAGGCAGTACTATGGCCGCACCAGGCCCAGGGCGCTGGGAAAGGCCACACAATGAGCAGCCATTGCGCAACCTCTCCCAGTGCACCCCACGTCTGGCATTCGGCTTACTCCTTTTGGGGGTAAAAAAAGTGCATCTTATAAGACAGTATATAAAACTGAAAAGTCACTGACTGACTCACTGACTCATTTATTCATTATGTCCGATGAGCAGGCTGTCCAGACATCCCCGGACACCTCCAGTATTTATTACCTTGTCTGAGGGGGGGTAGGGAAATGCAAGAGTGCCTCCGGAATTTACGAGCCATGCACGCAGCTCAGGTTTCACTAGCCCTAAAACTCCAGCTCTTAACCCTTTCAGTGCCTCTTAACCCTGCCTCAGCCAACAATTCAGGCTGTGCTCCACTTCTAGACCTGCAAGGTAACTTCTGCCTGGGGATACTCTGATTCCTCCTACCCAGTCCTTTACACCCTGGTCCTTCTGGCTCCCCACAGTCTGCTTTTGCACTCTGCACACCCTCAGGGGCACTGCAGATTTCTCTTGGTGGTTCCAGATCCCACCTCCCTGATGCAGAGATGTCCTCCTTTCTATCCCCCTCCCTGCTTGATATCTTGCTTGTGTGTGTGTGTGTGTGTGTGCGTGCTTGTGTTTGGGTCTGAACCACATATGTTGGAGTCACTGGCTTGTGTTATGCTACCACAAATGGTATCTTTAATGTCTGGGTCTGAATCATGCATTTTACAAGGTTCTTGATTTTAAAGTGTTGAAATTACGTACAGGAAAACAATATGAGTATTTCTGCTTTATTTTAACATGTCCTACATGTGTCCTACATTTTTGCGGTGTGCTTCGATTTATTAAGCACATAGGAATTTTAGGGGTTTAGGAATTTTGCGTTTGTCATCTGATCACCCTGTGCAAAAAACTTAATGTCTGGGCATAAAAATAAATATCTGCTTTTATTTTCCATAATGCCAAAACACAAGTGTCAATTTTTCACCAATTCATTCAAACCTGAACAGAACCTACAGGAAGCTGACTGCCTCATTTGGCAAAGTTGTTTGGAAAACTTTGGGAACCCCCAAAATTGGTTCCACAACCCCCAAACCAGACTGGGACGGGGTGAGCGGAGAGTTCATCATTTTTCAATTTAAAGTAATATAGTATAATATATTATGTAAAGGAAAACAATACCAGTGTTTTTAACTTATTTTTTAGTGTTTTTAGCTTATTTTAACATGTCCTACATTTTGTCCTACATTTTCTGGGTAAGGGAGTAGGAATTTTGGCCTTTGATCAGGAATTTTGGCCTTTGATCAGGAATTTTGGCCTTGCTGTTCAGGGATTTTGCATTTGGTGTATGGTCACCCTGCCGATGAGACTCCCAGGAAAGCCCAGTGCCAGATTCAAAGATGGCAGATCCCATCCTCTCATGAAACCCCTGACCCAAGGTCAGAACCCCAAGCTGGTCCCAACTCCCAGCTTGAGCATCACTGCCCTAAGCATGCAAGGGTCTCCAAACTTTCAACCTCAGGGCTCCTGGACCTTTAACAGTTATGTAGAGGAAGGAATTTCAACATGTGTAGCTTCTGATCTGTGAGATGAAAAGCTGCACCTGCTGGAATTTCCTCCAGTACACAATTGTTAAAGGTCCTGGAGCCCTGAAGTTAAAAGTTTAGAGACACTGCACTACACAAACAAGGTTCAAACTTTTTATAGAAAAACAGCAAAACTGGCTCTGGGCTTTCCTGGGAGTATCATTGAACAATGGGACTTACTTTGGAGTGGACATGGAGGAGCTCTGGCATCACAGTGATGTCACATCCTGGGACATGTCACAAGGTGTCCCAGACAGATTTTTCAGTTTGAAAGAGGGTCCCGGGCTAAAATGCCTGAGTACCACTGCTTTAGGGAGGGATTTATTGCATTTCACAAAATCCTTGTCATCTGAGGATTTACCAAGCAAATGCAGAACATGGCAACAAAAAGGGCTGAATGCAGAAACTGGGAGAAATTCAAAGGTGTGGAATTTTCCTCTTACACCAGAGACAGATGTATAATGTCCCAGTTATGGATTACATTCATCATATGAAAATAACTAAGGGCACAATCCAGAGTAACTACGGGGAGTCCTTGCTCCGGTGTAAGAACAATTTGCTCTGGATTGCAATATGAATTTCCCATAGGTTTTCACTAGGTGGTGCAGTAACTACAGTACAGGTAAACGTAATGTCTCTTACGTGCTTCTGTAGTTACTCTGTATTGTAGGATGACAGGCTCTGAACATTAAGAATTCTGAAAACTCCCCTTGCGACTGTAGGACCATTAGCTGCTTTTCCCCATCAGTTGTTTTGTTTCTGTTAAACACCTCTGCTCATCAACTAGTTATCTCTTCTCAAACCTTTGGGGTAATCAGGTACCATTACTACACTCCTGAGAAACTAGTGTTGTAAAGTAGTTCTCAGACTGAGCAGAGAACCTGGGCTTCACTGTTTGAATCTTGCCTCTTCCATGAATTCACTCTGCGAAAATATAGGGGGAATCTTCCTTTCCACGGTGATTGTAACGATTACTCAAAGTAACACATACACTCCAAAAGTGCAATAAAATATTAAATACTGCTATTACGGCATCTGTCCCCACATCAGATCTCTATTAGATACACTGGACCTTTTCACTGACTTCTACCTGACCTGGCCTCGAGGCCATCTCAGAGGGTCAGCATTGCTGAACAGCTGCTAAGTTCAAGGTCAGAAGAGCCCTGCTGGATCAGGCCAAAGTCCCATGAAGTCCAGCTTCTGTATTATATAAATAGGTAAGTAAGTAAGTAAAGCTACAATCCAGAGTAACTACAGGACCTTTTACACTGATGTAGTTATGGTGCCACCTATGGGAAACCTATGGGAAATGCATAGAGCAATCCAGAGTAAGTGCCTCTCACGTCTTCCCATAGTTACTCTGGATTGTAGGGTGAGTACTTTATTTATATCCCTCCTTTTCCCTAGGGGATTCAAGGCGGCTTACAAAATCAACCATTTAAAAACATTGATATCACTTTAAAACAAAATTGAAATATTCATCTCCGAAACAACAAACAATAAAAACAGCCATGTTAAAAGCCGCACTAAAAGTATGTTATAAAAAATTTTCACAACAGAGTAGCAGAGGCAGCAACATCCTTAAAAAGCAAATATCAACAACATTTGAAAAGGCTGAATGCTCAGAAGGCCTTACTGAAAAGAAACGTTTTTAGGCCTCACCAAAAGGTTTCAAGGTTGAAATAGTGTCCCACTCAGGATGACCACATGTCCTCTTTTTCCAGGACATGTAATCTTTTTCAGGCTTGTGTCCTGGGAAAAAAATCATCATCCTCTTTTCCTTGTGAGCACACCGAATGTAACCTACTTGTAATTAATAATATGGACGAAATTATATGTAACAGTTTTAAATTTAATAATAAGTAATATAGAGCACAATCCTAACCTTGTCTACTCAAAAGTAGTTCAACCCATTGTGTTCAATGGATCTGACTCCCAGGAAAGTGTCTTTAGGATTGTAGCTACAGCGTTTCAATTAACTTCGTGAAAGCAATATAAACGAGAGTTTTTAGCTTTTATTTTGACATATTTTTTCATACGGCTGCAAATATGGCTTGTCTGGCTTTCCTTTGTGAAAAAGGGAGAGACATACCATCCTCTCCAAACCCCCTGTGGCAGTGTGCCTCAGTTCTGTGCTAGCATATCCCACCGGGTCTGGATATGGTCTCTGGGAGCCAACACACATCTTTACATTTGCCCAGCCGGCACAAGAGTAGCTGTGATTTGTGCCGGCCAAGTGACAACTGAGGCTTGTGTTTTAAGTCCCACCAAATTCAATTGAAGCTGTAGTCTGGTAAGTTTGCAGCCCAAGCCATTTTAAGGAAACCTTTATCTCTCTCTTGGATCTAATCCAACCTCTTATCTTAAAATAGTTATTTTCAAGCTAAATTATCTCCAATGAATACCTGTCATCTTTTTCTAGAACCTTCTAAAGAAAGTGCTCTCCGATTCTATCTGGAGCTTATTCCATTGCTGAAGAACTGATCTAACAGTGAGAAAATGTTCCCTCCAGTGTGTAACCCTGATCTTCCTTCCTGCATTTAAAATCCTTTGCTTCTTCACCCATTGCTCATTCATTGCAAGTCCTTCTTATTCACAGTGAAAGGCAGTCTTTTAACTTAGCACAAGGTTCCACCACTGTTGGGCAAAAGTAGAAGTGGAATGAATGTTTTTTTATCTGTTAACATTTTAGTATTAAGGTACATAACATGAATTTAATTTTGTTCATCTTTCTTTATCCCACAAAATATTTTTTTTCTCATCTGCTAGTGAGGCACTGAGACAAGGAATTTGATATTGTTATGGTTGAACAATGCTGCTGATGCTTGCCATGAACCTTTGCATGCACAAGATGAACATCTGAATCAGGGTAACCAGACATCCTCTTATTCTAGCGTTTGACCTCTTTTAGCATACCTGGAAAAGAATTTAAATGTTCTCTTTTGTCTTGTGAGCAGCACCTGGAGGCAGCAGAATTAGCCTTCCTATAATTAATAAATTATTGCTGCAATCGAACACATAGTGAGGCTGGCATAAATCCTGGCACAAGTCCTGGGCTGGCCTGGGGGTGTTCACAAAGGTGCCTTTTGGGGGAGGGATGGCCAGTGCACATACATGTGTCAGCCTCCCCACGCTGCTGTTGGAATAGGGAGACAGATGGTTATGCCAGCCTAAATTAGTTAGGATTGCGTCCTGTATGTACCTTATTTACTCGAATATAACATGCTGTCAAATCTAATGCGTACTCTATACTTATAATAAAAATGTTATATTTACTCTAATCTAATTATCCATCAAAACTAATGGGCACCCTGATTTTGGAGACTAAGGCCCGTATCCTAAAGTCAAATTAAGCCCTTTGCACCAGAGCAGTTAAGGTGACTTTCCATAAGATAACACTAGAGGGTGACGTAATTGCGTGGACTTGTATCTGCTCTGGATTTTGCCCTAAATTTGGCTGGTAAAGATGAGCATTAGATTCGAGTAAAGATTTCAAGTTTCAAATTTAGTATGTTTAAATTAATCATGTGAAATCAATATATGAAAATCAATGTTTTTAGTTTTTATTTTGTCTTGGCGTACATTCTTCTTGGATGTCTTACTTTTTGGGGTGCCTGTCTTCCTTTGCAGTTATGACATCTGGTCATCCTTCATCCAAATAAATACCATACAATTTAGTCCTCCTTTTTTTCTCCTTGTTAATCTAAATAACACCTCCCTGGAATTCAATGGCAAGTGCTGAAAAGTTTAGCTTCTCTGAGTTTCTGTTTGCATCACAACTTGCTCTGATGGCTCTCATCCTCCAAGTAGGCCCAGAAGGCAAATCTGAGATAAGTGTTTACTGTGACTGCAGAGGTGAACTGCATTCCTCTGAATGCCTCCATGCTCCAGTGGGAGTGCCACAAGCGTCACTCTTTTCAAATGCGATTTTTCTGTTGCGTCGCTTATCCCCGTACAGACTGGTGTAAAAGGCTGTCAAATTAAAACAGCAGCACTTCAGTTCCCACATAGAGAGGTATAAATATGCAAGCACTGGGAACATGCAACCGTTTAACTTCAAAACAAGGACATCCTAGACAAATAGCAGGAGCTGTTTTAACACCTCCTTGGTCCTAAAAAGAAAGGTCCTTTATTGAGCTCAGTGATGATTTCCGGCGGGAAGTTATATATGCATAACATTATAGAGAATGCAGGTGAGAATGTATATAGCTGAAAACTGTCTGATATGATTTGCCTGGTGAGTTAGAATGGCCTAAATTGGTTAGAATTGCACCCAAAACAAATCAACCTGCACTTAGGGCAAACTCCAGAGTAACTACGGGGATTCCTTGCTCCGGTGTAAGAACAACTTACTCTGGATTCCAATATGAATTACCCATAGGTTTTCACTAGGTGGTGCTGTAACTACAGGTGCACGTAAAAGCTCTTTCGTGCTACTGTAGCTGCTCTGGATTTGGGGGTTAGTCTCTTGACTTTCAGGTTTCAATCTGCTCCCCTCTCACAGGAGTGAGCCCCTCTGATAATTATAACTCCCATAATGATAATTCTTATGTTTATGCTTTTATTGTGTATTTCTCCTGGACGTATTTGTAATTAAGCTCTTTTTAATGCTTTGTGCTGGTCTAATGACTGTAATAAAGGTAAACTACTTTCCTCTGATTATATTACTTTCCTCTGATTATAATAGGGCTTACTTTAGAGTAGGCATGCATAGGTTGGAGTCTCAGGAGAGGCTGAAGTGCCGGCAGAGCACCAAAACCAGCTGTATTCAGGCCAGGACTATTTTTTGGCTTGTATTGCAAGACACTGTTTGTATTGCAAGACTAAAATTTATTAGAAATGTTTGTCTTGCAAAACACTCTCAATCCAAATTACTCTCAATCCAATGTTTTACTGTAGTCAGCTTCTTGAATCACATTCTATAGTAAGGAGTTTTGAACTACTTCAGGGGCCAGATGCAGCCCATGGTGAGTCTCTGTGTGGCCCTAACCCCCATCTGGCCTGCAAGTGAGTTTTGTAGTCCTGTAGAAGTTAGGGAGCTCTGCTCCCCTTGCCTCTTGAATTCATATAAGTTCATTTGAATTCATATAAGTTCCATCTCTAATATATTCACTCATGTATATTTACTCACATTTGAAAGGTAAATTAATTCCTCTGCCTCTGCAACAGAGAGATGTGGCCCTCCTGCCAAAAAGTTTGGACATCTCTGTTCTATGGCATGAGAAGAGTTAATGCAAACCTGTTGGTAATGTCAGGTAGGAACTGCTCAGTTTCACATGTTGGAGTTTAAATTGTCCTAACTTTGTACCTCAACTCTGCACTTAACTGAGTTTTTTTGTCATTGAATTCTTGTCTAAAGTGTATTCTCCTCTTTTTCAAGGCTTTCATCAGCTACCTCTTCTACAAAGACTTCCTATGTCTTCCATTTACCTGTCATGTGGCTAAAATAGTTGATTTGCCCAAAGTTCTTATGGGCATCCATTTCTTATGGGCATCCATTTCCCCTTCCATCTCTTGCCTGTTGTCAATTTGTTTTTGTCTGCCTTTGATTATAAGCTTTTCAAAACAGGGAACCTATAGAAATTAGAGCAGCAGGTTTACCCTCTAAAAAAAGATAGAATTTTCCTGTTTGAAAAGGCTGTAGTCCTGTACGTACAGGACCATGTGTAGGTCCATATCGATCCATCAGAGACCTGAGATTGAACTCTCTTCCAGGAAAAATGTGTTTGGAGGTTTCCAAAAATAGGGTCTTCTCAGGGGTAGCGCCACTATTTTGGAACACAGTCCCAGGTGAGTTCCAACTGGCTCCTTCTCCTCCAGAGTTAGGATGTTATAGTGGTTAGAGAGCTGAACCGAGATCTAGAAGATACAGGTTTCAAATTCCCTCTCGTCCATGAAGCTTCTTGGGTGACCTGGGAGCCTACCTATTTCAGAGGGCATTGTGAAGACAAAACGGATAAAAGCTTTGTAAGCCATCTTGAGCATTTGCATGGCATGGGAAAGGTGGGATGTAAATTGCTTAAATAAATAATTTACTTATTAAGGGTGCAGTACTAACCTAGACTGGCACATCTCATCGGTCGTCCCATTCCCGTTGTGATTCCTTAGGGAGGCAAGAACATGTCTGTGCACTGGCTTACCCCTTTCTCTGAAGTGGTGCTAAAGTGTCTTATGGCACTTTGTGGCACCCCCTGGTCAGCACAGGACTTATGCCGGGGTTCAGGCCAGTCTAACTGCAGTTTAGGATTGTAGTCTAATAGGCATAATAGTAGTTGCCCACCACCATACTACAATTTTGTTCACTTTTATTCACTTGTCCTTTTAAAAGTAGTGAATCAGACTGGGCATTTGTATAGAGCTGCACTAATACAAACCAGCTGACAATTTGGTGTTGATTTCCAGTGTTATAAAGTCAAATTGAAACAAGCCTTCCTTTCCTCTCTATTCCCCAGCAGCCTCACCCAATTCTTCACATGCATTAATGAGTCTGCTTTAGAAATTATTAATACCATTAATATCTGTCTACTTCAATAAACCTTCTCATCTTTGAACCTCTTGCAATATCTTGCAGCTCTCTTTCCCATTTCTCTGCTAATTCATACATATGACAAATGTATGAATCTTGGTTTCAGTTTTCTATTATTTCCTGTGTCTGATCAAATAAATTAACTTTCATTTCATTCCCAGGAGTGATGTCCATATGCGAAGGGATGCAGCAGTAAAAAAATTACTAAGTAAAAAAATTCAAACAGGAAAATATAAGAGAAAAGTTGATACATGTACTCACTCTCACTTGCAAACCAAACAGAACAAGATGATGAGTTCACACTTTTCACCTAGTTGTTGCCCACTGAGCTTTTCAGTCAACAATATATTGCTACATTTGCAATGTTCTCATCAAACTAGACTTTAATGTCATATTTAATGTCTAACCCTACCTTTACATTCACCTGAATGTAATTGGAAACTATTATTTTAATCACAGGGGAGAGAATTGGCTTGTCTCAGCAGCAGACGCTCTTTCCAGCTACGCAGCATCACAGCGGCCATGAAACATGGTCTTTATCCAGTTTCCTCTGTTTGAACAGCTAAAGGAACGATTTGTTCCTACCTCTTGTTGATAGACAGTGTGCCATAGGCAAAGAGATACTGAAAAGGAAATAGCTAACTGCCTAATCTTGTTTACCTCCATTCGCCAGACCTCTGTCATATATTTTTATGGCTCCACAATGGAACCAAATTGCTAATGCAGGAAGAAAAATGAGCCCATCATTCCTGATCCCAATCCGATATGTGGTAATGATGACATAACGATTGAACTCCTGCTGCAGGAAAAATGGTTATGGAAGTTCTATCCTCAACTTCTGGAACCAAAAGTTCATTTGCCCAAATTATTACACCTTTCAGAATATTCCATTAATATCATTACCAGAAGGAAGTGCTTATGTGGTATACACTTAATGCAAAACTAAGATAAACTAGGTGAATTTACATGTCATTGCGGGAGATTAAATTAATTTAATTTAAAGATTTCAAGTAAATTAATTAAATTTAATTTTAATTTAAATATTTTTTAAAATTTAAAGAATATTTCTGAGTTAATGAGTCAAGGACTCTTCAATCTTCATCGATCTCTATACCATTATATAAAATTGAAAAGTTCACTTGCTGACTCACTGACCTATTCAACGCCCAGCAAAATGCTTGACCTAGAAATATGAATTTTTGGGAGGGTATTCCTTCCATGACTAAGGGTGCAGTCCAGAGTAACTATAAGGAGTCCTTGCTCCAGAGTAAGAACAATTTACTCTGGATTGCAATATGAATTTCCTGTAGATTTTCATTAAGTGGTGCAGTAACTACTGGTGCACATAACGTCTCTTACGTGCTCCCGTAGTTACTCTGGATTGTAGCCATAGCTACCCAGTAAGAACCGATTCTGAGAAATTCAAACTGGAAGAGGGTGGAATGGGTGCAATGCTTTTTCGTCTCTATACTTAACATTGAAGAGTACTGACTCATCAGCCCACAAATATTTTACTCCTGCAACGATGAAGGGATTCCACTAGTCCCTATATACAAAACTGAAAACTGACTGATTGACTGACTGACTGACTCACTCACTCACTCGCTCACTCGCTCACTCATCAATGCCCAGCTGAAATCACCAGACTTAGGGCACAATCCAGAGCAACTACGGAAGCATGTAAGAGACATTACGTGCACCTGTAGTTACTGCACCACCTAGTGAAAACCTATGGGAAATACATATTGGAATCCAGAGTAACTTGTTCTTACTCCGGAGCAAGGACTCCCCTTAATTACTCTGGATTTCACCCTTAGTAGCACAAAATTTTGGGAAAATATTCCTTCCACGATGTAGGCACCCACTAAGAATCAATTTTTGGAAATTCAAACCAGAAGGGAGCAAAAGGGGGCACACCACACTTTTGTCCTTATACTTTACACTGAAGAATTACTAACTCATCAATGCCCTGCCCCAATCTCTGGACATAAAAGCATGAAATTTGGGGAGTATATTCCTTCCTGAATGTGAGCACCATGCCCAGGACACACAACTATTCTTGAAATTTTACTCCTTCAATGGTGCGTTCATTCCACTAGTTCTATATTTATAGATGTGAACAATAGTTGGCAAATCTGTTTCAAACCATGGTTTCACATCTTGATTTATGTGCACCAATAATCATGATTTAATTAAAAAAAAACACTGTTATGTCTGTAGGCAGCAGTGGCATCATTAGGGATGCACAGGTGTGTGGATCATGTCGGTAATGTGCATGGAAGAGTGACATCAGTATTAGCTAACATTTTAAAAATCTTGGTACCTTCGAATTATACCATCATGTTATATATCATTGAGACTGAAATCCAAAACACACTTTCCTGGGAGTAATACCCACTGAACACTATGGGGCTTACTTCTGAGAAGACATGGTTAGGATTGTGCTCTGACAGCACAATCCTAATCCTCAGTTAGGCTGGCACAAATACACTGCACTGGCCCAGGAGTGTTGCAAGAGTTTGTACCACTTCTGGTGGAGGGGAGAAGGGTTAGGCTGGCACATGGACCTGAGCTGGCCTCCCCATGCCACTTCAGGGAGGATTAGGATTGGTTTAAATTAGTTAAGATTGTGCTCTGACTTTCCATTTCCAACCTACAGAAATTCCATTTGTACTCTGAATGTGCACCTCTGCTGCCTTGTGGTTATACCCATTTATGGGAAAGTCTTCAGGAGTAAACCTCGAGGAAAAATCCGGAGCCGGAGTCCCGAAAACAGTTCGTGACTGTGTTATAGTCATGTTCTGGTAACTCCTGCGATGCAACTGGAACCAATCGTATTGGCTCTGCCTTTCCATTGGACTATTTCAGCGGCATGGAGAGGGGGGATTCTCTGCTTGGGTAACAGCCTATCCCCCCAAATAACCTACCCAGGCCTTCGTGCTCTGGAGAGGAACTCCAGCCTCGCTTACAACGTGGAAACAACACAGGAAGTGGCAGTTACCGGTTATAAGTCGTTGCTCGATTGGCAAAGAGCGTGACGCCAGGGGCTACTTCTGACTGTGGGAGAGATCATCATGCCTCATTGGGCAGCTTTTGCCCGCGTTAAGCTGGGCAGCCCCCAGCCAGTAAGATGCTGCCTCGCCACAGTCTGTTAACCTCACTGGGTGCGTGGGGTTTAGGGTGAAAAGCGACAAGCAGATCGACAACTCAGCACCATGCAACAAACATAAGAAAACTTCAGCCCTTAAGTTGGGTACCTGGAACGTTCGGACAATGACCCCGGCTTTTCTGACAACTTGCGAGAATTGGATGATGTACGTAAGACAGCTGTCATTGATATGGAGCTGAGCAGACTGCAGATGGACATAGTTGCCCTTCAAGAGACAAGGCTGCCAGACTCAGGATCTATTAAGGAGAGAAACTTCTCATTCTTCTGGCAGGGAAAGCCATCAAGTGAGACTAGGGAATATGGAGTTGGCTTTGCAGTTAGAAACACCCTACTTGGATCCATTATCCCACCTACTGGAGGAGGTGAAAGAATTCTGTCTCTGCAGCTACAGACATCAGTAGGGCTGGTCACTCTTATTAGTGCATATGCACCAACACTATCATCTTCAGCAGAATCCAAAGACAAATCTATGATGATCTGGCTGCCACTATCAAGAAAATCCCTGAGAAAGAACCATTGTTTATCCTTGGTGATTTTAATGCAAGAGTTGGATCTGACCATAGTTCTTGGCCCGCTTGTCTAGGTCGTTTTGGCATTGGGAAGATGAATGAAAATGGCCAACGCTTGCTGGAGTTTTGCTGCTATTATGATTTTTGCGTTAGCAACACATTCTTTAACACAAAGCCTCAACACAGAGTGTCTTGGCAACACCCTAGATCGAAGCATTGGCATCAGCTTGATTTGATCCTCACCAGGTGCTCCAGCCTTCCCAACATTAAGATCACACGTAGCTATCAGAGTGCTGATTGCGATACTGACCACTCCTTGGTGTGCAGCAGAGTAAAACTGCAAGCAAAGAGGCTGCATCACTCAAAGAAGGAAGGAAGACCACGAATCAATATCAGCAAGACCCGCAGTCTAGAAAAAGTATTGGAATTTGACCAAGCACTCGAGGAAATCCTCCCAGGCCCGGCTGAGGCACACTTCTGAACGATGGAAACATTTCAAGAATGCTGTTTATACTACTGCCTTGTCAGTTTTTGGTAAGCAGGTTAGAAAGACAGCAGATTGGTTTGAAGCCCACTCGGAGGAGCTGACACCAGCCCTTGAGGAAAAGAGGAGAGCTCTAACTGCATATAAAGCCTGTTCTAGTGAGTGCAACCTTCAAGCCCTGCGAGTCGCCCGTAGCAAAGTCCAACAGATTGCCAGGAGATGTGCTAACAATTATTGGCTGCAGCTTTGCTCTCAGATCCAGGTAGCAGCTGACACAGGCAACATCAGGGGATGTATGATGGCATCAAGCACGCCATAGGTCCAACAGTGAGGAAATCTGCCCCGCTTAAGTCCGCTACAGGGGAGGTCATCCAGGACCGAGCATAGCAGATGGCACGCTGGGTGCAGCACTACTCTGAGCTATACTCCAGAGAAAATGCAGTAACTGAAGAAGCATTAAATAACATTGAGTGCCTGCCTGTCTTGGAGGAGCTTGACAGTGAACCAACTTTAGAAGAACTAAACGAAGCCCTGGATTCCCTTGCTTTTGGCAAGGCACCCGGGAAAGATAAC